>JALCCH010000001.1:500341-1746660 GCA_023212835.1 Pseudozyma thailandica
TCTGCACGTCCTCAACATCACACCCTCCTCTACAGTTGGTTGTTCATATTTGAACTGCATGCGAGGAACAGAAGAGCTGTTTTGCATCGCCAACACGAGCCTGGTTCAAATGACACACCATTGACGACAACACTTGGTCTTCATACAGCTCAACACCACATCTTCCTTCACAGTCTTTTATCATTGATATCGGCACTTCACGCAGGAATGAAAGATCCGTTCGCATCACAATCACAACCCTTGTCCAAGCTACACACCATTGAGAAGGACACTTGGTCTCTGCACGTCCTCAACATCACACCCTCCTCTACAGTTGGTTGTTCATATTTGAACTGCATGCGAGGAACAGAAGAGCCTTTTTGCATCGCGAACACAATCCTGTTCCAAGTTACACACCATTGAGAAAGACACTTGGTCTCTGCACACTCCAACATCACATCTTGCTTCGTATTGGCACTTGACGCAGGAATGCAAGAACCGTTTTGTATCGCCAACACGATCCTTTTCCACATGACACACCATTGACGTTGACACTTGGTCTCTGCACACTCCAACATCACTTCTTGCTCCACAGTTTTTGATCATTGACATTGGCATTCACATTACACTGCCTTCTTCCTGCCCTTCTTCCACCATGTGGGCTCTTCGCGCAGGAAGGCAGGGAGGCAGGGAGGCAGGGAGGCAGGGGGGTATTACATTCGTTTCACCGCTTACAAAAGCACTTAGCAGCGGGCATTAGGCCTCGAATCAAGGTTCCTCGTGATCCATCCACCATTCAGACCACGCTGGTAATCCCAGTCGGCTGCATTCTCCGTCTTCCAAGTCCAAAAGATCCATCCACTCGCTCGCTCGTAGACCGAAATTTGAGTCTCAAACAGACGTTGAAGCTGAGCCTTGTATGCTGCCGAAAAGTTTGCACCAGAACCAGTCTTGGCCGCACAGCTTCCAACATAATTGCTACCTTGACCAAAGCTACCGTCGTATCGAGCACCTACACCCCTTCCGTTAAGGTACTTGGCACAGTCGGTGGGGGCAGTGGTCCACTCGCCAACAATAGTCCAGAGGTTCCTGTTGGAAGACGCGAGACCATCAGCCTGGCTACAGTAGTTCTGCAGACGCTGGTCTTCCGACATGGCAACCTCTTGAGGCGAAAAGACCGAGTAGATGTGCGTGTCAAGAAGGACCTGCTGGAACTTAGGAGGTTGCGCAAAGCCGTTCCAGTAAGGGAGACCCATGAATCCATCGTGGAACATGATGGCAGCATTACCAAACACCGATCGGACCCAGTCGTAGCCGGAAAAGTAGTAGTTCTTTGTGTAATCCATCATGTTGCCGCCAAGGAAGCCAGCCGGCTCGTTGAGGAGCTCGATCGAAGTGACAGTGCCATCGTACTTTGCGAAGCGAGCAGCAATAGACTTGATGACATTCAAAGCACGTTGACGGTTGTTGCCGCCATCGTTAGGCCAGTTGGCAGCACCTTTGTGACCCGAGTTGTCGAACCCGTTCTGGGAGCCGGGAGCACCGTGAAGATCGATGATGACCTTGAGACCGTGATTCCTGGACCACTGAACAGCTTTCTCGAGATAGTCGGCCTGGTTCGCCTTGACGTACGGCTCGCCCGCCGAAGTATCGAATGCCCAATAACCGATAGGGATGCGGACGTGGTTGAGTCCAGCACCAGCGATGTTGGCAAAATCGGCCTCAGTGTAGAAACTAGCCCAGTGCTGCGCCAACCTGCCGTAGGCATTGCTAGCATACTGGCCGAATGTCCACTCGTCGATGACGCGAGTGTCACCGGTGTTGTCGAAGAGGCTTGGAGTGATCCATGGCTCAGCAACTAGCCAGCCACCGATGTTGACACCGCGGACCTGTAAACACAAAGAGAAAGAGACGTTTGAGTTAGTGATGTGAATTGGCTACGAGCGAAGACGCCTCGCTGTGCATAGAGTCTTACTTTTTGACTACCATATGGGAATCCAGGGTTCTGACGAGATTCCAGGAGGATACGAGCATTGTTGAGGAGTTCACCTCGCTCATCTAGAAGAGAATCTTGAAGCTCACCCTTGTCATTGGCACGAATGACTGGACGAGTATCGTTGCCGACTGGTGCAAAAGCGCCGATGGGAGATGGAGCAGCCGCAGCCTGCTGCGACACGATGGCAAGCACCGAGGCCAAGAGTGGAACCAGAGTCGACTTGAGCATCATAATGGCCCGCTTGGAGTAGGGAGGGAAGAGCGTAGTGGGATGCTTCCTGTCAAGGCAAGATCAGGCCAAGGGACCGACTTGCAGAGTAGGGATGACGTGGGTTGAGGTAAGTCTGAAGATGAACCGGGCTGAGAAGGAGATGAAGCTGCAAACGTCAACGTCGGTGTTGAGGAGAGGAGGGAGATGGCTCGGTCCTGGCCAAATGATGGATGTATATATGAGAATGAGGGGACGAGGGTATGTGCTCTACGGCGAATATCCGACCTGCGGAGTGCGAGTAGCGCGCAGCAATGAAACAGCAATGACCCTAAGCGCGGAAGAAGCGACAAGGGCGAACACGAAGTGCGGAAGGGAAGGAAAAGGAAGTGCAGTAGGAGAGGAACAAGATGCAGGTCTGCCGGCAAACCTTAAGACGACGACGTACTAGCGCGTGTGTGAAGAGCAAGATATGGAGGAGAGGAAAGGAGGACAGAGGGTAGGGTAGGAAGGCTAAGGGGATCCGAGAGCAAAAGGCCGGCAGTGTGATATCGAGACGAAGCCAAAGATGCAGCTCGACTAAGGGAAGCGAAGCTCTTGGAAGCCGGCCATTCAACCGAAAGGCAATCACTCGGTCGGCGTAGAGACAAGCTCATTTGGAGCCGACGTTGAGATGAAGCCTCGACACAACTTCACAATGCAATGCGACGCAACTCAAAGGCAATCTTGAGCATGATTTGCATCAGTGGATAAACTGCTTATGCTTAGCATCAAAGACGGCACTTCCTTTACTAAGACATGATTGTTAGCGGACAAGCCGGAGGATCGGCAAGTGTGGAACGTATCAGAGCATCGAACCAAGTTGCTTGGAGCAGGCGATCTCGCGCGTCCCCTGTCCTGCAACCAGGAGGCGGATAGTAGACGGACGACCGAGACTGCAATGATGGAGAGCTCGGCAGGAGCGGAGAATAGGTGTGCATGGGATCCATTCACGGCTCTGCTGCAAAAGAGACCAGAGCGTTTGCTTGCAACAGACAGGGATGAATGAGTAAAGACACGGCTAGACTGGCTATCGGCGAGTAGAATGTACATTTGAGCGACCCCAGCGGCAGTAGGCTATCTTTGCACTGTAAGGTAGCACAAGGAGAGGTTCGTACTGTAGTAGTGTCTATGCTTTGCAGCTCGCTTGTGCTACTTTACATACACGAGAGCTGCACGAACCCTTTTTTGACGTGTAAACGAGACAAACACTTTTGATTTTCCTTTTCGTTGTTTCTCTCAACGGCCAAGATGATGCTGCACGTCAGAGACATACAGCATCATGCGGTGTGAGTCGTCTCTTTGTGCTCTCAGCTGGCGAGCCTGTTGCCCCGCCTTTTAGATCGAAAATACACACTAGCTTACCACATAACCGTAGCGAGGCTAGAGTTACGCCTTTGCAGGCTCGTGTACGGCTAGACTGGCCATCCACTCCTATCGGCTTGCAATCTTGTCCTGCAGCACAACTTTTCTGCCTGAATGAGCAATATATGTTGGTCGTGACAAAAGATAGCCAAAAGACTGAATTGTTTGCTGAGTTGATAAGATATGAATCAGAGATTGGCCAAGGCCGCAGAACAGCTGATCCGAAATCTCCGCTGCATGACGGGAAAGAAAGATCAACGGGCGATCGAACGAGCTCAAAGACAGAAAGCGTGCGATGCGCACACCGTTAGAGTGTGTTTGCTCAGGGTCGAGTGCGTTGAAATGTCTCGGGCAGCCTTGTACAGATCGACGTTGTTGACTCAGAAGGCTTTGTCACGGATGGATGGCCATACAGCACAGTGCAGCAGTGTCCTTGACAGTCAGTCATGCAGAATCACGGCCAAATAAACGCACAGAATCCGTGTTTCGCCCCCCACACAGCTGTCACGCCGACAGGGAGCACAAGGGCGCGCGCGCGCTTCAGCCCAAATCTGCACGTCCCAACAGCGGACTTTGGAAGAGGGCGTACAAGTCACTAGTTAAGTTACAGTACAGTATCTTGCTGCCTCCCGCACTGCAAAGTACAACGACTCTGGGAACATGGTCGCTTCTGCACCCGCGTCCTGCATGCTCTTTAGTGGTCTCTGAATAAGTCATGCAGCAGCATTGCTTGCATAAAACGGACCGAGTCTGCGTGGCGGGCTCAAGGGATGTAGGTGCCAATCGAGCTTACTATACTGGCTGCAATCTGCCGCTGCAAGGCTACTACTTTGCCAACTCCAATTCATCCGGTTTTGCTACTATCTTACTGTAGCGTCTTTTGCGATGAACAGCGCCACCTCGCTCCGGTAAAAGTCAGAGAGACGCATAAGTTGTCTTGTGCATACGCGACCATCTCGCTTCAATCATCGCCGAGCAACTACCGTACTGGGATGAGCAACGAATCAGGGTTCGAGTGTCACGATTGCCAAAAAAGGGGTATCGCTTGAGCATCATGCATTCATGCCGTCCTTCGCATCTAGCACACAATCTTCTGTTGAGACTGTTCTGACTTGAATACTTGGGGTCACGAAGTGTTGTAGCGGCTTGAGCGGCAATGGTTGGAATGCTCCATCTGCGATCCATCGGCCAACAACCCAACTGTCACCGCGTGATCCTCTTCCATCGTCGTCTTGACAGAGTTAGCCTTTGATCGAAAATATGTCGCCGACAGGATCGAGCTCTCTTCGTTCTCGGAGTAATGAATTCATAGGGGCCGAAGCTCGATCTGGCGTGCCGAAATCTTTTACGTATCTCTACAGAGAAGATACTGTACGTCGAGTTTGTCGCCGTCGGCGGAAACCAGTGACAAGAGGTCGCACCGAGTTCAAAGCACTGTGACAGAACGAAAATAGGTCAAGTCGAGCTTCGCAAGCGCCCCTTACATCGGCATAAACGGCAACTCGGTTTGTTGCATGGTTGTCGTCATACATGTACGGTAGACGCCGAGAGTCAGCGCTCTCTTCGAACATGCTCGTCGACCTTGTGATTCAATCCAAGACGCAAGATCGACGCCAAGTCAAGTCGCGCCAGTCGGCATGAGCTCATATCGAACGTGGACGACATCAAACCCTAGAGTCATTTTCATCACGCTTTGGCAGCGTTGTAACAATACAGTCGACGCCGTCTGCATTTCATGTGCGTATCCCTGTTCTAAGAGCAAGAGTACTTCTCGATGGTGTCGCAGTCTATGGTCTGCCGAGTTGGTGCGACGATCCACAGCAAATCAGTTTCAGCGACCACGAAATCGCATTTTTTGACATGTCTCGTTCACTGAAACGATCTCACTGCCGATCGTGCTTCAACACAGCGTCACCTTCAACAACTACGTTCCTGCATTCTCATTGCCTCACAAACCGCTGGCCGAGAACAACACGTCAAGGTGCTTTGGGAGCCAGCCATGAGCTGAGCTGAGCTGAGCTGAGCTGATGGAGCATGCCAATCGGCAGATCCTGTCTCGAAGGGTGAATTTTTCTTTTTAACAAATGCTTCTCCATAAATCTAACACATGAAGGCACTTCCATTTGCCTGCTTACGCTTGGATGACAAATCCAGACTGTGCGCAGAGTGGGAAAGAGCACGCACCTTTTAAACTTTCTTGACTGAGCTTTCCGAGATTAACACTTTATTGCAGATGCTTGAACCCCACTGATCAGACGTCTGACATCCTTGGTCAAAGCGCTTCCTTTCCTCCCACCAACACCCTGCTTGTCACTCTCTCACGGCAGCGCTACATTCCTGCTCAAGACTGCGCCTTTGGTCGTCTCGCGACCCTCATTCTAGATCGCCAGCATCTGATTCCGGACTTTCCCCGTCCAAGCCTGGCAAAACTTTCTCCACATGCCTTGATCAGGTCTCGCATCGGCCGTCGACCCTGATCGACTCTTGACAGTCATGTCCGAGCTCTACAACTTTGAGCACTTTGATGGTGCCTCTACCTACGATGCCACCAGCTCCGAGTATTCCTACACAGATGGCCCCTCTCGCTCTGCCAGTCGAGCAAACGGTCAGAAGCATACAAAGTCCAAAGCTGATCCTAGACGCAAGGATTTCGACCTCGACCTCGATCTCGATGCCATCAGCGACCTTCATTTGACAGAGCACGATCTCGACCCTTCGCGCTCTCACTCACATTCTCACCTGCCAAAGCAGGCCAACGCACACTCACATGCAGCTCACGATGGTCCCTCGCACTCCCACCTTCTCCATGGCAACTTGGGTCCGACCACAGACCTCGACAACATCCGAGACGAAGCTGATCCGGCTTTGTTCCAGAACCTGCCTGAACATGCATGCTCTTACTGTGGCATCTTCAATCCATCCTGCGTCGTCAAATGTCTCATCTGCAACAAGTGGTTCTGCAACTCTCGCGGTTCCACCTCAGGTTCACACATTGTCAACCATCTGGTCCGAGCAAAGCACAAAGAGGTAGTCCTGCATGCCGAGTCGCCTCTCGGAGAGACCACTCCCGAATGCTACAATTGTGGTGCCAAGAACGTCTTCCTGCTCGGTTTCATTCCTGCAAAGAGTGAAACCGTCGTCGTGCTTCTCTGCCGTCAGCCTTGTGCCGCCATGTCCAACTCCAAAGACATCATCTGGGACACCAGTCAGTGGTCGCCTCTCATCGAAGATCGATGCTTTCTCACTTGGCTCGTCAAAGTACCTTCCGAGCACGAGCAGCTCCGTGCTCGTCCTGTCACTCTCCAGCAGATCAACCGTCTCGAAGAGCTCTGGAAGGAGAACGCCAACGCCAGCCTCGAAGATCTCGACAAGCCCGGCGTCGACGAGGAGCCCAACGGCATCCTGCTCCACTACGAGGACGCCTACCAGTACCAAAACATCTTTGGTCCACTCGTCAAGATTGAGGCTGACTACGATCGCAAGCTCAAAGAATCCCAGACCCAGCAGGATCTCGTTGTCCGTTGGGATCAAGGTCTTAATCAGAAGAAGATTGCCTGGATGATGCTTCCCAAGCTTGAGAGTGGAGAGGTCCGCTTGGCTGTCGGTGACGAGCTCAAGCTTCGCTACCGCGGCGAGATGGCCCCGCCTTGGGAAGGTGTCGGACACGTCATCAAGATCCCCAACAACGTCTCGGACGAGGTCGCGCTCGAGCTCAAGAGGTCCGACGGTGTCCCAGATCACTGCACACACAACTTTTTCGCCGACTTTGTTTGGAAGGCTACCTCATTCGACCGTATGCAGAGCGCCATGAAGACGTTTGCAGTCGACGACCAGAGTCTCAGTGGCTACATCTATCACAAGCTGCTCGGCCACGAGGTCGACAATGCCACTTTGCGCACTACCATGCCCAAGCGCTTCAGCGCTCCAGGTCTGCCCGAGCTCAATCACAGTCAAGTCAATGCCGTCAAGAGTGTACTGCAAAAGCCTCTCAGTCTCATCCAGGGTCCTCCCGGTACTGGTAAGACCGTCACCAGTGCCACGATCGTCTACCAGCTCAGCAAGATGAACCCTGGCCCAGTGCTGGTCTGCGCTCCTTCCAACGTCGCTGTCGACCAGCTTACCGAGAAGATTCACGCTACCGGTCTCAAGGTTGTGCGTCTCACTGCAAAGAGTCGTGAAGCGCTCGACAGTCCCATCAGTTTCCTTACATTGCACGAGCAGGTCGCCAACAACGATACGCACATCGAACTGCAGAAACTCATCCAGCTCAAGAACGAACAGGGAGAACTCAGCAGCAGTGACGAGCGCAAATACAAAGCTCTCACTCGCGCTTGCGAGAAGGAAATCCTCAGCACCGCCGACGTCATCTGCTGCACCTGTGTCGGTTGTGGTGACCCGCGTCTCTCCAAGATCAAATTCCGAACCGTCCTCGTTGACGAGGCCACGCAGGCAGCAGAGCCAGAGTGCATGATCCCGCTTGTCATGGGATGCAAGCAGGTCGTCTTTGTTGGAGATCACCTTCAGCTGGGACCCGTCATCATGAACAAGAAGGCAGCACGCGCCGGTCTCAGCCAGAGTCTCTTTGAGCGTTTGATCATGCTCGGCAACCGTCCAATCCGATTGCAAGTGCAGTATCGTATGCACCCTTGCCTCTCCGAGTTCCCTTCCAACATGTTCTATGAAGGCACGCTACAGAATGGCGTCACCGCGCCAGAGCGTCTGCGTAAAGACATTGACTTCCCCTGGCCCACGCCGTCCTTGCCCATGTTCTTCTTCCAGAATCTGGGTCAGGAGGAGATCTCGAGCAGTGGTACTTCGTTTCTCAACCGCACCGAAGCCTCCAATGTTGAGAAGATTGTGACGCGCTTCTTCAAGGCCGGTGTTAAACCCTCGCAGATCGGTATTGTGACGCCCTATGAGGGTCAGAGAAGCTACATTGTGAATCACATGCAGCTGCACGGCTCGCTCAAGAAGGAGCTGTACAAGGAGGTCGAAGTCGCCAGTGTCGACGCTTTCCAGGGTCGAGAGAAGGACTACATCATCCTCAGCTGTGTCCGTAGTAACGAACATCAAGGGATCGGATTCTTGAGCGATCCACGCCGTCTCAACGTAGCCCTGACTCGTGCTCGATACGGTCTCGTCATCTTGGGTAATCCTAAGGTGCTCAACAAGCATCCACTCTGGCACTACTTGCTTGTCCACTACAAGGAGAAGAACTGCCTCGTTGAAGGTGTTTTGTCCAATTTGCAGCCGAGCATGATTCAGTTTCCCAAGCCGCGTCGCCCATTGCAGAAGCCGGGTGATCTCATGGCTCGTCATCGTCACGACGTCGGTGGAGCAGATGGTTACGGCACCTCGCGCGGTGGACGCATGCCTGAAGCAGGCGCCAAGGGTGGAGCTAGCGAAATCGGCTTCTTCCGCACGCACGATCCCATGTCATACATTCCTAGCGATGCACAGAGCGTCACGAGCTTGGGTACGCAAGCCACCTACCCATCAGCGCATCTTTCCGGAGGGGGCATGCATGGTCCCTACGCCAGCAGCATTGTCAGCCAAGATGTTGATACCGAGAGTCTGGCTGGAAGCACAGCTCCTCCCGCGAGCATCACGTACAGTCAGAGCGATCGTCTACACCGACGTCTGAGCTTGAGCAGCATGGGTGGGGCGTCTGACATGACAAGCTTGGACAATTACAAGGGCGATGGTAGCTTCATCGGAGGTCATGATGATGATGCTGGGTCGACGTTCTCGGCTGCGATCTCTCAGTCGTCGTTCACCACGTTTTGAAGTACTGTTCACGGTGACAGTCTGCCGCTTTGCATTTTGTTGCTTTTTTTTCACTGCAATTCGCTGTTCCGAGCTGAAGAGCAGCAATTGCTGTGCTAAATGTCGATGCACGTCTCTAAGCGTCGTCTCGATGGCATCTCAGCGATGGTTTCCCCGGGCGTTGCGCTCGCTTCACCGATTCTGCGCTCACGCAGAGAGCTGCAATGGACACGAGACCGATATAGCCTCTTCCTAGTGTGGACTCGCTCGACTGCTTGCGATCTGCAATCGTTCTCGGCAGTATCTAGGAGAGGATTGCTTCATCGTAGACTCCTCCTATGATTGATGTCGCTCTAAAACCTTGGTGCCGAGATTTAGGAGCTCATGTGATGGTACATTTGTGCAATTCAACGATGAGCGGGAAGCTGGTCGAATCTTCTGAAATACGTTGTCGTGCTTTGGTCTGCTGCTGCGTCTTTTGTGTATGTGGTTTGAAGCAAACATACTTTGGTCGAGGGATGCAAAGGTGATGCGGTGATGTGGTATGTGGATTTTGTTTGTTGGGCGGTTTGGAGCTTTGCAAGGTGGCTGGGAGCGAGCAAGTGCGCATGCTGTTTGCTATTGTGTGATGGAATGGGTTGCATATCGATGTTTCTTTTTACAGTAGTTGCGGTTTGAGATTGGTTCAGAGTTGTGCGTGCAGAAGGGGGGGAAGGATGCGAGGAGATGAATCCTGGTTTCGGTCCCTCTTGAGACGAGACGTCAGCAAAAATGGCAGTTGAAACCATGTCTAATCGCCCTCCCGCGCTTCTCCCCACAATTTTGCTCAACTGGAAGGAATGAAGAGCAAAAGGGTTGGATATGCGACCGATACACACCACCATTATGCCGGAGATGCGGAAAAGCTCGCACCCATCAGAGGCGACGCGGTCAAACACACAACAAGCCCGTCTCGCCGCGATATGGGTCCAAAAAGTGTGCATGCCGACGAGTCGCCTTGACGATTGCTCAAGCATTTTGCGCTCCACTACTGGACCTCTTGCCGAAGTGTGGGATGGATCAAAGTGGCGTCGGAAATTTTTGGTCCTTTACCTTGGTCGCGAAAACTGCACAGTACTGTGCTGTAGAAGCCTCCCCGCAAGAATGCCTTTGCACGCGTTGAGCAACACTGAGACTGCTGCATTATTTGGGCGTCTTAGACAGACACATGTCAAAAACGCCCACACACAGAGAGAGAGAGCTTCTTTTTTGGTTTCAAGCCCAGCCTGGATTTGGAAATTCATGCAAGTGCAAAGCCGATTTCCAAATTTTTACGCACACACGCGCTGCTGGTGTTTCGTCAAGGCTCCTTGCGTCAAAGGTCTCACTTTCTCCCCCTCTTCTTCGTTTGTTTGCATTTCAATTTACACGACAAATATCCTCCTCCTGCTCAAGCCTCCGACCTTCTATTTGTTAACAAAGGCGGATTGCGCTCCGATCTCGATTTCGCCAACAAGCATCTTTATTAATTTATATATTTATATCTGGCAAAGTTCTGTTTTACCCATGTGTTGTGGATGTGAGAAGTTGGATTGATCGCTGCGCCAAGCTTGCAAAACGACAATCTCTGCGCTGCTACCTGTACTGTAGCCTCTTGGATGTACGTAGTCGGCCACGTTCGGAAAGCTGGGAACAAGATTCCACGGAACAACCAGCCAGAACGCCACTTCTAGAGCACCACTTTTGAGAACGCGGGGGTCGTGGTCGGGATTTTCTTTTGGACTGTCATCAGCAAACGCGGTCGGTCTCTTGTTGAGCAACGAACGCGAAATCCGGAGATTGAGCATCGGCGACAACTCTTGCCTTGTCAACGCGAACGATGAATCTGGCATGTAAAGTAGATGAATAAGCTTGTGTCTACAATAACTACAGTACTGCACTTGACTGTAGAGTACAGCAAAGCTCCTGGGGATTGCATCTGCCTGCAGCTGCAAAAAAAAAGGGGGGGAGGAAGGAAGGAAGGAAGCATGGTGAGATTGAAATGTGAGACAGAGCTCGTGCTCTCGCAGGCTCAGGCTCAGGTTCTGGCTCAACAGAAGCTCAATCTCATGCAACCGCAATCTGTCCGTTCTAGTCTCGCTTAAACGAAAATGCAACAATTCAAACAAAAAGGCCAAAATTCCCGCTAGCCACTAAGCACACACGCCTGTACTGTACAGTAAGCGGACTCGACCCGACTCGACTCTTCCGTCGCTGCCGTTCGAATCGAAAAGACAATTGGCAAGATCTAATACAGTACAACGCAGAAGACCCTCGCTTGCGGCTTTGCATGAGCACCCGAACTCAACGACATGCACATCATTCGACTCGCTGTTCATGACACTTGAGAGAGAGAAAGAGATGGAGAGAGAGAGAGAGAGAGCGAGGACCTTCTCTCGATGTTCTGCCGCTGTTCGCCTAGAAGACGCCATTGCAGCTTTGCTCGCCTGGTCGCTTGCCGATCTCTGTCGTGTCTCAAGCCACTCACAGACTAGATTGCCAATGAATCCATGGCGAGCTTGTCGCTTGGCCATTGATTCTCTGGTTGCTCGTTCCTGCTTTCCTCTTCTCGACTCTATCACATCTCAATACCACCTCTATTCCGCTTACGCTTTGGATTCATCGTGATCGACTACGCCCTCTTTCGATCCCATCGATTCTCCGCAAAACACTCTCGTTTATACCCATCCCCACTCAGGTCCTACTTTCATTGCAACTTTCCTTGTGGGGCTCAAGATATGCACGTCGTCTCAAAGTAACCGTTTCATCTTGACCAACGTTCCTTCATTCCCATCTGTGCCGGCCGCAGATCTTGCAACATTTCTTCGTTCAGCACCCGCTGTCAAGATCAATCGCCTTGTGCGATTACCTCCCACCTCGTTCTGGTGACCTTCGATTTCCTCAGCAGCTGGTCTTGCTCTTCTTCCATCCCACAATCTGCACTGTTCGTCACATTTTGGAATCGCCGACAATGTTTTCGCAGTGGCGCAGTAAGCGTCACTTCCCAATGGACTCTGGTTCATCGGCTTACCCGACCGCCTCGCAATCATCTCCAATCGACTCGGAGTTTTCTCATTCTAGCCTCGCCAGATCCGTGCAAAGCGCTCCAACAAATCGATCTGCGAGTGGCGGTGTAAAGGCGTTTGGAAGAGCAGGGATGGCCAAGGCAGCCAAGCTTCGACCGGGTACAAGAGACGGGTCAACAGGATCAAAGTCGCCCATGAGCTTCGCGGCTGGGCCAAGATCGAATAGTCGAGGAGAGAACAGCCTGGAGTATGGCGGAGGCGTAGTGCCAGATGAGTCTCTTTCGGATGAATCCGTCAGTCCAGTCACTCCGCAGTATACGGAAGCCAAGGTGACCAAAGTCTCTGTCGCAAGAGCCGAAGCTTCGCGCGTTGCTTCAATGCGCAACGGAGCTGCACACAATCGGAATGCATCGCATGCTCGACTCGGGTCCATTGGCACTGTAGGCAGCTTCGACGACTTTCGATCGTTGATCGCTTTCTCATCACCGTCGCAACTGCACGACGAAAGTCCAGCACTCACGACTTCGACCGACTTGTCCAGCCCCGACGTCGCTGTAGTAGCAACCTCAACCAGCAGCAAGCCCCTTGCCACTTCTTATGCGCACAAGCCTCAGCCACCTGTCCCCACTTCATCGTCTGGCGAGCTCGACCCTGAACTTCCTGCATCAGCGAGCAGAAATACTCCGGCCACTATGCCGAGCACCAAAGCATCACCAAAGACAGTATCCGTCAAGGCTGGATCAGCGAGTGCAGATGAGCCCGCGGGCCTCAGACCACGAGCAAGTAGTGTAATTCGCCGATCTACTGCTTCCAGCTTGCCAGAGACTGTGTCTCAGCCTGGATCGTCCAATCTTGAAAGCGAGGAATTCCATCCGGGTGATCGCAGGTCTGCTGCTGGCGATGGTACACGAAAGCTCGAGGGGCATGTTCGCGAGCGTTCATCCAGCGCGGCAACTTTCGGACTTGGCATCACCGCCCCAGAGGATGGACCGACTGCAAACATGCCCAGACGAGGCAGCAACACCGCCCTGCGCAATAGCAACAGCACGCGCAGACACAACAAATCAAACAGCGAGATGTCCAGTCACAGCTCTGTCGATAGCTGGGGACGCACTTCCTTCGGTCGAGACGCTCTGCGCATGTTTGACGAGTCCGAACACGGCAACGAGGTCGGCAAGACGTCCTCTGTCGCCTCGAGCAAAATTTCCAAGACGTACGTCAGCGTTAGCGACAGCGACCACAGCACCAACACAGCAGAAACAAGCGCCGACATTCACGATTCCGATCAGCTGTCTGTCATAAGGGAAAGAGCCGAGTCGCCGGAATCAATACTGAAGCGTCAGATGTCGATGGAGTCTGGGCTCAGTCAATCTCAAAAGACCGACGTCTCTGGGGCTCGCACCTCTAGGACCTCGGCGACCTCGTCTGCTAGGTCTGGCTCGCCTGAGCAACGCACCACCCAAAGTCATCTCAATGGCATCGTGCTACCAGGAGCCAGCAACAACAAGTCTCTCTTGTCGGCGCAGTCTGCCACAGCTGTAACAGGCATCGGCTCACCCACTTTCGGATTCCGTCAGAGAAAGACGTCGCAATCAGAGGCGCTCAACGAGCTCTTGCCACCATTGGAGCTCGATGCTGCCGAATTCAGGGCTCATGCCAGGAGCCAATCCAATGCTTCGAGCATATCCAGAAAGGCTGCAGCAGAGCTGCCGGTCATGACACCCATCCGACGTGGATCTGCTGATCCTGCGCTGCCCAATATGTCAAGACGCGTGGCTGAGCCCTACACTACACCCTTGCCTTCGCAACCCTTTCCTTCTTCGTCGTCCGCACCGCTGCTGCAGCCAAATAATGCCAGGTCAGCTGCCCAGACTTCGGAGCCCAACACCCCAAATCTGGCGTATGAAGCAGCGCTGGCTAAGGCAGTCGGCAAGCAACGCAAAGCTCGTCCAGCAGCGTTGGCCCTCAACCTGGCAGCCATCTCTGCCCTCTCGCCTGGTGGAGGTGCAGCCCTGTCCCCCAACACGCTCAGCTACAAAGGCCTTGCTAGCCCGGGCAAGCTTCGCGCTCCACCGCCGTCCGCCCCTCCGACCGAACCATTACCTCCCATTCCGAACACGCCGTCTCTTGGCCCGCTCAGCCCTAATCCGCTGGCGCGCAATGGGTCTTGGACCTCTTCGACTTCGAGAGGACTCGTGGCGGATGAGGTTGATCCTTTGAGAACGCCCAAAGCGGATCGATCCCCTTCTGTGGGCAGGAGGATGGCGGACGAGGAGCGAACCGATGCAATAGCGAGTCAGAGGCGCTCTTCAGAATCGACCGTGGCTTCGGGTAGCAGTCATGCGGCTGCAAATGCAGAGAAGAGGAGGTTCTCGGGTCCTTCGAGTGCTGAGCCTTCGATGGATAGCGTTTTCGAGACCAGAGGTACTGGGAAGAACGAGTATACAGGGACGGTCTCACCTGTCCCAGAGGAGTCTTCGACGGCAACCCAAGCAACGCTCCCCGTGGCTCAGACGGCCAAGTCTACATCTTTACAGCCAGCGAACATGGCTGCGAACAAAAAGGCAGACAGCAAGGAGACGGTTTCGTTGCAGAGTAAGAGCACCACTACTCCGCAGCCTTCGAATCACCAGATGGGCTTGTCGCACGCCAAGGGCGCTTCGGCCTCATCGAACGCAGCTCCTGGTGCGAACAATGCAGCGGCCAAAGACAACGTTGTGCGCTCCTTCGCCGTCCACTCGCGTCAGATCTCCTTTGACGTCGCCGACCCAACGGAACGCGTCTCAACATCAGAGCAGCAACAGGAGAAGGCGCCGCAGCCTCAGCGTCGTCCGGCTCCAGCGGACGAGAAGCCAGCCCGGGCGCCTCCGAGCTCTTGGAATGCTCGTCGTGCTATGTCGACGATGCATGGCGAGTCCAACATTGCCGCCACATCTAATGGTGCTTCATCTCGATCCGACCTTGGACACGGTCCCAACGACTCGATGCGTGACGGTGCCGAATCTGTTGCCAGCAATTACTCGACGTTGAGCAGCATCTCTGATCGTCGTCGTGAGATTCTGAATGACAAGGAAGCGCTGCTGAGCGCCCTCAACGAGTCGAGCCGTCAGGAGATCCTCAAGCGCACCCAAGGTCGATTTGCAGGTGCCTTTGGAGAGGTGGCTCGAGCTTTCCGCCAGCTTCAAGCGGACAAGTTGCTGCTGGAGCAGATTGTTCGTGAAAAGACTCCTCTTCAGGGTGTGGGGAGCAACAACGAGAACCTCAGTGCTTATCTCACGACGATGAATGCCAAGTTGGAGAACAGCAACAACGAGATCCGCAAATTGTTGGATCTGTTGGAGCAGCAGCGAGAGGTGATTGAACAGATGCTGGCGACACATCAACTCGAAAGAGAATCGTATCAGGAAGATGTTGAGCGTCTGCACTGTGCGCTTGATGAGGCACAGTTGGAAGCCGAGCGGAACCATGCTTCGATTGTTCGGTTGAACGAGGAGTTGGCCAGAGCGCACCAGGCGACGGTCAAGGCGAATGCCGAGGCGATGCGGGCCAGGACGACTTTGGTGGAAGAGGGGAGGAAGAGGGAGAAGGTGGTAGGATTGCTCAGGCAGGCAAAGGAGAGGTTGCATGAAGTCGAGACGGAGAATCTGGTCAGTCCAGAGTCGGAACCGATCCATGTTGAAGGAGGGTACTCGAAGGAAAGGGATGAGGCGCAGTCTGGCGCATCCGAGAATGAACTCGCGACACTGCGCAAACTGCTGGAGGAACGAGATGCCGAGATTGCGTCTCTGCGTCTTGGACATGCGGACGCAGTGATGCAGTCTACTCATACGGACGATGACGCTTCTTCGGTGGCCGACTCGCATGGCGGCGAGCATAGGAATGGAAGCGAAGATCTGGAAGCGGAAGTGGTTCGACTTCGAGCGCAAATCCAAGAGCAAAAGGATCGAGAAAAGCAGATCCGCACAGCCTACCATTACGTTCGCGACGAGTTGCGCAAGGCGAATTCGGAACGTCGGAGATCTTCGATCCAGAGCCTGAACGCGCCTGGTTGTGCGGGGCATTCTGGGTTTGGCGTCTACTCGCCGCTTGGGGGCAGGAGTCGGTTGGGGGGTGGTGGACAGGAGCATGGATGTTTGCGTACGGCGGCGGCGGCGAACGAGGACGGGTTGGAGGGGACTCCGACCAAGTTGAAGAGGTTGAGTTTGCCAACAGTGGCCAGAGCGAGCGGGATCGTGGGCGCAAGCACGCAGCATGTGGAAGAGCTGAGTGTCGAGGGTACGACTTATCCACCCAGCTCGTTCAAACCGAGCACACCAGATGCGGGTACGAAAAGATCCCACGCCAGAAGACACTCGAGACACGTCGTCGTCGTCGCCGGGGCGGCGGCGAGTGCAAAACCCGCAAACACTGGATCAGGCGAGAAATAGACCTTAGCCAAGCTTGGCTGGTGGGCTGAGTGGACGAGGCGCTGACTATCTGTACACTTTAAGCTGGGCATTTTTGGTTGGGGTTTGCACGAGGGAATACTACAATTATTGTTATCGTCGCAACCATGAACCATGTTTGGTGTATTGGACTCTACTGGACAGGGACTGGACAGTTGTACTGTACTGTACGGTGCTGTCTAGTGATGATGATTGAGTCATATTCTTGAAACCGCACCTGGGAAGCCACTCATGACTGTTGGCGAGTCGAGCTTAGGAGCCCAAATGAGGCAAGCTTGGCCGGGCTGCCGGGCTGGTGGGATGAGTGAACGAGGCGCTAACTATCTGTACACTTGTAAGCTGGTATTATTGGTTGGGGTTTGCACAGGGGGAATACTACTACTACTATTGTTATCGTCGCAACCATGAACCATGTTTGGTGTATTGGACAGGGACAGTTGTACTGTACGGTGCTGTCTAGTGATGATGATGATTGAGTCCTATCCTTGAAACCGCACCTGGGAAGCCACTCATGACTATTGGCGAGTCGAGCTTAGGAGCCCAAATGAGGCCGGCCTGGCGGGCAGGCAGGTAGTCGGCCGGCCGTCTTGGTGGTGGGTGGTGGTGGGTGGTGAAAGTTGGCGCTGACAGGGGGGCAGCCCAGCCCCAGCTAAGTCCGCTCACTTGTTGTAAATATCTCGACTCATACTGACTCACTTCGGGGAGCTGCTCACCCACACTCTCACACAGGGGGAGGAGTAGACCATAACCTCAGCGCCGAGGCTCTGCTTGTCTTCCAAGCGCCAGAGGGCAGCGAGCGAGCGAGGGAGGGAGCGAGATTCAAGCTGGGCTTGCTGCATCATCATCATCATAACCCTTTTTTCTTATTTTATTGGGGATATATATCATTGACAAA
This sequence comes from Pseudozyma thailandica, assembly GCA_023212835.1. NCBI lineage: Eukaryota > Fungi > Basidiomycota > Ustilaginomycetes > Ustilaginales > Ustilaginaceae > Pseudozyma > Pseudozyma thailandica. Next base: position 518,078 of record JALCCH010000001.1, read on the forward strand.
TCGAATCGTCGATTGGCATTGGCATGCACCATTCCATCCATTCCCGAAGAGAGAGCCACCCCCAGCGGCGTCGTGGCTTCGAGGTGCTTGCTCGCCAATCGGTCACAAGGACTGCTTTATTATCCATTCCAGTATTGAGGCCAAACGCGGCTCGCGGTGGGTGGGGTCAAACCACACATATTCCCTTTGCGACAGCTTCGCCAACTCTTGTTTGTGCTCGACGCTATTATTCCCACGCCATCCCATGCTCACATCATCTCGGACCCCCACGCGCACACACCCAAAACCCTTGCACTCAACTCAACTCAACTCAACTTGATTTGTTTAAGCTTAGCATTGGGTATGACCAACAAATAGCTTCACTTATTCTCCTCCCCCTCCTCCTCCCGCAACTTGTCCTTCTTCTCCCCCTGCTGCTTCTCCTTTTCCTTCTCCTTCTCCTTTTCCTTTTCCTTTTCTTCAATCATCTTTTTCTTCTTTTTGAGCGCAAAGGTATCTCCTAGATGCAAATTGTTGGCCAAAGCTTTCGCCTTTTCCGCTGGTCCATACCCGAATCCCAAATGCAACTGCGCCTTATCCCCCCTCACCCCTCCCGCACCCGCTCCCGCACCACCACCACCACCACCGTGCGAAAGATGAATATCATCCGAAGAAAGTCCACTATACATCAAATACATCATACTCCCCCATTCCAGAATCTTCTGATTCAACCAAGGCAGCGAAACGGGTTTGTTGAGGAAATCATTGCATCCCGCAGCCAGCGCTTCGACTCGATCCGAAGACAAGACCGAGGCCGTGAGCGCCACGATAATCACGCTCGCTCTGAACGGATTGATGCTCCCCTTTCGAGCAGTTGGCACCTTGTTGGCATCTCCAACTCCATTCACCAACCCCGTCTGCGGTCCACCAGAAGGAGCCGCCGAACCCCCCTCCGATCCGGACCCAGCCACAGCATGCTTCACCAACCCTTTCGCCGTCAACATCCTACTCCCCCCACTCAACGCAGACTTTGACGGCGGCGATCCCGACTTTTCCACCACCCTACTATCCGCCGTCGCAGGAGGCGTATTCGGCAAAATCCCAATATTCGCATTCCTCTCCAACTTGCGAATCTCCTTTGTCGCTTCAATCCCATCCATCACCGGCAACTGGATATCCATCAAGATCAAATGATAGCCTCCCGTCTTCCACTTCTCCACCGCCTCCCTACCGTTGTTCGCCACATCGTACTTGATCTTCTTCTTGCCCATAAACATCGACAGGATACGCTGGTTGATCGGGTTATCTTCCACAATAAGCACCTTGATCGGTGGCAAGACTGCTTCGCGCACGGGCGCTTTCTTTGGACCTCGACCGCGACGAGCGGGCGCGGTGAAGCCCATACCCATCATGAATCCTGACTGCGGCACAGCCGACGGCTTGGTCTTGGTATCAGAAGGCGAAGCAGTCACATTTCCGAGAGCTTGACGTGCTTGCAGACGATTCGCTGCATTGGGAGCCGTGCGAGCGTTCGGTGAGGCTGTGGCGGACTTGCTGCCCGAAGCAGGCTTGACGGGAGTCTTGCGTACGGCAGAGGCGGAGGCGCTTTTGTCGCTCGACTTGGCTGAGGCGGGCGCACCTGGGGTTGCGGTTTTGGCGCTTTCGCTAGTAGTACCGGGTGCGGCTTTCTGCTCGCCTTGCCCTCCTGCCGTCTTGGCTTTGTCAATTGCCCTGTCGGAGGCGGTCGGCACCTTGCCATCGTTGGCGCTGTCGTCCTCCTGAGATGGTGCCTTGTTGCTGGATCCAAGCGGAGTCGTCATCGGCGGTTTGGATGAATTCAGTACCGAATGAATGCCAACTTGAGGTGCAAACATGCTGCCGGTGGGATACTTGCCCTGATTTGGCACCTGGAGTTGTGCAGCGGCGCCTGATTCAGCCGTTGATGCCTGCTCTGACACAGAAGGCAGAGGCCCGCTCCGTGCCTGCGAGGCATCGTTTGTACCACGACCTGAGCCACCGCTCGACCCAGTACTGCGATTCGCCGCGCGTCTCTCCCGCGCTGCCGAGTCCGAAACACTCGAAGCACCACTGTGACCAGGCCTATCCCCCTGCTCCGAGCCATGGATACTGCTGCGTCTCAACGAAGACGCAGACATGCCTCGTGACATACCAGGCTTCGCTCCAGGCAGAGCTGCCTTGGGCTGGAAGAAAATACCCGCAGGCCTTCCATCTGGACTTTGAATGACCATGCCACTCGCAGCACTCCCACCCATCTTGGCAGCCGTCTCGCTAAAGTACTCCAACGCTTCGGCGGGCATCGGGCTGCTGACCGCTTGTGATCGAGTCTGCTGTATCGACGAGGTCGGCGAAACAGAGCTGTTCCCACCAGATCCAGCATGTGTACTTTGCTGTGTCGATGTTGTGTCAGCCCCGCCTGCATCCGGTGCTGAGACCGCATTCTTGCCAGTCTGCCGAGCAACAGCAGTTCTCGGCGCTGACTTGGTTGTAGTGGCCGATGCAGGTGGCGCTGCGTTGCGGACTCCGTCCTTGGCTGTGTCGGGGGTCAAAGCCGCAGGCACGCCAGCACCTTGTGCCGACTTGTGCGGATCGCCAGCCAGGGGCAATGTTTCGCTCGTCAATGGAATCTGTGGAGACGGAACCGACTCTGCAGTTTTAGCAGCATCAATGGGAGTCCACGGAGTCGAGGGCGTGGTGTCAAAGTCTGCATCGGTGGACTCGGTCATGCGACGAGTAAGGGTCACGATGCCGGCACCATCCTGCTTCTGAGGTGAGTCGGATGTCCACCAAGTCTTGGCATGATTGATATGCGGGGACAAGGGCGATGTTGCGATCGGAAGGAAAGGCAGCTTGACGACGGGCTTGTGCTCGGCCAAATGCAAGGCAGTGAGTATTCTCTTAGCACCGGCGGGCTTCGGCAGGACCATGATCTCGGGCGGAGAAGCAACGCCACGGAAGCTGGCCGAGTCGATGATGGGTTGCACTGTGTCTCGTACCAATCTGTACGACTTCATCGACGTGAAAAAGATAATGGTTTGGGAGACGGACTCATCCACGTGCGGGTCGTCCTTGCCTTCGCTCTCGCCGTTCATCAAGACGGTTCCAAGCGAGCCGAAGGAGCGTGAGTGGCCCAGATCAGGTTGCGAGGCCATAAGACGGTTGACTTGCGGACTCGACTTGGTGCGATGGTCGAGTGCTGGACGCGACGGCTTGTGCTCGCTTTTAGATGGGTCAGGAGAAGATGTGCCAGAATTCGGGGATTTGGAGTGCAATGCAGATTTGAGGAGCGGTACGGCCGATCGAATGCGGAGCAATTCCTTCTGCAGAGTCACGATGTCGTCATCGATGATGACAAAACTGAAAGGGACTACACGTCTACCGGTAGCATCGATCTGAATGTCTGCCGAATCATCGTCCTTTACACCCTCGACCCGAGACGGAGCTGGCGTGGCGGTTTGATGAGAGTTGTTGTCGAACGTGACGGGCACGCCCGTGACAGGATCCAGAACAGCGGAGTCTGCGGTGCTTGGTGACTGTGCGTCGCTCTGAGTCTGACTTGATCCGCCAAAGTTGTCCCGGACTGGTGATTGACTAGCGTGAACGCGTCTTTCAATGTCGCTTGTGTAGCTCACCAGCGCGGGTCGGCCGGACGTGAGCGCGACGGCAGTATGCGCTTGTTTACCGAAGACATTGTCGTCGCCATCGAAGGAGGATTCGTCAGCACTGTCGGTAAAGACTGGCGCTACATCACAGCCCAGATCCGTCAGGAACCTTGATAGTTGGCGAGCAAAGAGACTCTGCGAAGTAGAGTAAAGTGCCACCTTCTTGTCCTTGAGCGACGAAGCAAACTCTTCCAACTCCTCCTCGTCTGGGCCCACAATACGTTTGGAATCTGCATTTGGCGGCAGCGATGAGCTCGGATCTTCCGAGCTCTGAAGTTGGCCGAGAGGAAAGCTTATAGAATGATCAATGACCGCCCTTTCGGGACTGGAGGCAAGCTTGGCAGTGGATTGCTCGATGGTCATGCGCGCGCCGAATGCGTCGAGTAGGAGAGAAGCTGGTGTGTCCGAGAGGCCGTTCATGAGATCTGGAGTGACATCGACCGTGCGAGGAAGGATGAGACGGAGACCGAGAGAAAGGAAAAGGAGCTTGGTTTCGGAAACGCTGCCGGGGCGAAGAGCAGTATCCTGCTTCTCGGTGAGCGTGGAAGTGATGACGACAGACGACTGTACGGGAGCAACGTGGACGAGGCGAGAGATGCAACTCATCAAGAGAAAAGTGAGAGAGGTGCGGTCGGCCCACACTTGGCACGTACCCAGCTTGTAGCGGCGCTGTGTTTGCGGTGTCTGTCCTTGAAGCTGAGGATCAAGGTCGAGGACGAGATCAATGCCTTTGGATGCAGCGAGGCCGCTGACGACATCACACACCTTTTGAAGAATAGCAAAGTAGTCGAAAGTAACAGCGTCGGCATTGTCGTCGGACTGCTGTTGCGAGCCGGGGCCCATTGAGTTTCGACGGGATATGGACTTGTCTTGACCGTCCAAGGTGAAAGCTTGATTTGCGAGCCACTCGAGCGCTTTGCAAGCCTCGAGAAGGGCACTGAAGCTGGCTACGGGGACTTGCAAAGTACTGGCGCTGAGACCTTCGTCCTGTGCAGCGGAGAAAGCTTGGTCGGGTACGAGTGAGCGAAGAAGATTGATAGGCATAGTGGCAGCATTTCGGAACATGTCGGGAAGGATGGTGACAAACTCGCGACCAGCAGCGGCAGAGGATTCGGCTTTGTCGGAACCAGCGGATTTGCTTGTGGTGTTGGAGGCAGCGCGCTGCATATCTTCAGGCAAAGGGCTCAGAACGGGTAGAGACGAGGCAGGATGTGGAAGGAAAGACTTGTTGGTGGGAGAAAGCTGTTGCTTGCGATCGTCTTCGATGCTATTGAGCGTAGCAGAGAGCTGAGTGGAGAGACGTGGATGATCCAGTCCAGGAAAAGTGGTGGATTGTTGTGTTTGCGAGGTAGCCTTCTGATCTGCGTTGGTGATCCTTTCCGAGATTTCGCGATTGGCATCGTCTACGCTCTTCTGAGACTCTTGAGGCAGCGATGGTCGGCCTTGATTGAGCGGCTCGGATGGCCATTGGAACGTGCTGCGGGAGGGCGAGGCTGGTGGTTCGACCGGCGGAGGCGCTCCATTGGAGTCGGAGGATGTAAAATCGAGGCTAGATGAACCGTTTGGATTGGATGAGGAGGTGGTGGTGGTGAGGCCTCGTAGGCCATTCGCTTCGGTAGACATGATTGCAAGAAATGATGATGTCTCAAGGTTGGGTATTTGGAGTCTCGACCGGAATGATAACCGATCTTAGATGGGCTGTTGCAGCGGTGCAAAGACCTTGGTCATCTTGTAAGAGAGAGGTTGAGCCAGGTGTGCTCGGACGGAGGTCGATGAAGAACGTCGATGTTACGAAATGAGACGCCGAAAAAGGATGGTGAGACGAACGCAGTGTTGGTTGAGAGAAGGTGAATGATGGCTTAATATGGCCAGATGATGGTGTGGAGATGCAACGAGTGAGTGTTGGACGGACATACAAACACAATCTGAACGTGTGGAGTAGTCACTCGGTAGTCGGTGCCACTCTACAAGTACAGTCACAGTCACCGTTGGCGAGTCGGTCAGTCGCATACAGTACACTACTGTATACTCGAATTGCCGCCTGCCGTGGTACAAAGCGGAGCGGAATTGCGGGAAAGTGTGAAATTGCGCGTTCTTAGCATCAGCTGCAGCATCGCTGACTGCAGTCCGATTACACACCAGTTCACGCATCGAGCCTTCGATTTCACACCCGATTTGTCTTGCTGCCCGATTCAGTCACAGCATCCCCGCTTCTTCAGCGCATAGGTCTCAAGAGCCTAGAGGAGTCTTGAGTATCCGATCCCAGTCCGAGCAATTGAGACGTCGGTGAAATCGAGCTAATTCGCAAACAGCGCTAGTGTGTTGTGTTTCGAACAAGAATGCTAGTATACAAGTACACGACCGGGCCAATGCGGGCTGGTCAGGAGGAGCCAAAGGTAAGAGTCGACGGCTATGGAAAACATGAGTAAGGGTCAAGGTTTGCATGTAGCGAGGCTGCTTATTGCCAACCGTATCGCATCGTCTTGCCTCCGAACAAAGCGCGCGCTTCGGGAGCATCCGAATTCGAGTCGAGACCGCCTGATGTGGCTTTTGGTGTGATCTGATCCAACTTGTCTCCAAGCTTGAGCGCAGTCCACTTGATCACTCTTGGGTCTGCACGCAGACGGTCGTTGAGTGACTTGAGCACAGGTGCATTGGTGTCGAAGTGCATCAGCCAGTAGCTGTAAGAAGCGTTCGAAGATAGTCCGAACAAGCGAGAACAAAGTCAGCATTCGTCATTCGCAATATGCAAGCTATCTGGCCCTTGGCGGACTGGCAAGAATCTACTTACTCTCCGGTGCTGTGATATTGCTGATGTCTGCGTGCACGCTGAGGAAGTCGTCGTTGACCCCAGTATTGCACACCCCGAACTGCTCCTCCATTCTCGAGGATGAGCTTGGATGTCGACTTGACGAGATCACGCAAAGGAGCAGACTCTGCCGACGAAGCGGCGATGCAGAGCAGTTCGTATAGACTGTGTTGGAGAGCAGCAGAGATACGAGCAGCGTCAGCAATCGATAGCTCGTCGCATGTTGCGCCCGGTTTCGACAGTCGATATATTCAAGTTGCAACGGTCCGATCAAGAATACTTACGGCATTTCCGAATGCTATGTGGGACTGCGATGCTGTGTCCAGTTATTCTAATCCGTTGATGGATGCCAAGAACGCTACTCGATGAGATCACAATCGAGGTTGAGATGGTGGGTGTAGTTGTGTGAGTTAATGCATTGAATCTTGAAAGCTTCCGACCTTCGCATCATCACGTGCGAGTGACTTGTTCAGCCAGGACAACCAGATTTCCAAAATTTTAAGAAGATCACCGACCCTTATGCATATGTTCTTTTTTTTGCTCCACAAAACTGATTTTCTCAAATTTGACCAAAGCGCCCTGCTGCCTGATTCTTGGTTTTGCATAATTCTGAAAATGTCGATTTCATGACTTCTTCTCGCACCGCTCGGCTTCCTATCGTTTCAGCTTCCATCGGTACCATTGCCATCACCACCATCACACTATAATCGAGGAGCAAGAGAGTCTTCCCAAGGGCCTTGCTATCACCTCGTCTATTCTCATCCTCACAATGGCCTCGACACAGCACGAAGCTGCTTCCGCTGGCCAAGCATCTCTCGCCGTTCACCGTGTCCGCTTCGTCAACTGGTCTCCCTCTACCGTCACTGCCCTCGCCGTTTCGCCCTCTTTCGCGGGAACAGCTCGTGGTCTCCTCGCCATTGGAAGGCAGAATGGTAACATTGAGCTTTGCACCTGGGTAGGACCTCGCGCTGCTCAAAAGTCCGAGTTTGACGACCGATCTTTCCAGTCCGACGCTGCTGGATGGGCAGTTCATACCATCTTGCCCGGTCAAACCAACTCCAAGATTGAGCAGCTCTGCTTTGTCAACCCACCTCATGAGGATTCAACACAGGAGCGCAAACTTCGTCTCTTTAGCATCTCGGGCGGTTCCATCGTGACCGAGCACTTCATACCCCTTCACCTTGCCAAGCTTGGAGCCCGTCGCGATGCTGGTCAAGATGACGATGCCGAGCTCAAGGCTAGACCCGGCACTGTCTCTTCCCTCTTCGGCAAGAAGACCGCATCCACTCTCGACCCTCACTATCCAGGCGAGACTCGCACTCTCCCTTCACTTGCCGGTGCTGTTTGGAGCTTGGCTCCTAGTGCCACCGGTCGCTACCTCGCTCTCGGCTGCGAGGACGGCTCCGTCCGCATCATCGACCTCGAGAACGATCGATTCGAGCACCTCGCAAGCACATCAGGTCAAGATCGCAAGATCGTCCCTCGATTCGGTAAGGCCAAGGGCAAGGTCATCTCGCTCTGCTGGGGTCCTCCTGTTCGCTCTTCCAAACAAAGCTCCGCTCAGAAAGCTCCAAAGGAGGCTGCCTCGGACTCGGACGACTCTGACAGCGACGACAGTAGCGAAGAGAGCGACGAGGGAGATGAAGATGAAGACCAAGCGGGTCAATGGCACGAGTCCTTCCTTGTCGGTGGTCTCGCCCAGTCCACCGCTGTCGTGTGGGATGCTTCTACCGGCAACATTGCTACCAAGCTCGCCGTGCAAAAGAACCGCACCGAATCCACTATCGTCTGGTCCGTTGCCACCCTTCCCGATGGCACCATCGTCACCGGCGACTCTACTGGTCGTGTCACCTTCTTCGACCCTCGCACTCGCATTCCTATTCCCGAAGCCACCTTCCGCGCACATGCCGCCTCCTCCGACGTTCTCGCGCTCTGCATTGGACCCGACGGCAAGACCGTCTACTCGGCCGGTGTGGACCAGAAAGTAGCCGAGTACACCAAGCTCGACACATCTAATGGCCGTGGTCGTTGGATCCAGATTGCTTCTCGTCGTCTTCACGCACACGACATTCGAGCGCTTGCTCTCGACCCTCCTTACTCGCCGCTGGATGCAGCACAGGCTTTGGCCGCCGGCGCTGACAGCATCACTCCTGCCCGCCTTCCTATCTTGCTGAGTGGTGGTGTCGATTTCAACCTTGTCCTCACCCCCGCTGCGCCCCCTTCTGCCATCGTCAAAGCGCAGCGATCCTCGGCCATTGCCAGAATTCCATCTGCCAACGCCAAGGCAAGCAAGCAAACCCTCAACAAGGTCGAGCAGGAAGCCGCCGCTATCAACCCCATCTCGTCCAACCCGTTGACGACGTTTGCAGATACCACTCAGAGGCGCGTGCCTTTTGTTCCCACTGCTTCCCGCTCTGGTTTGCTTGGTGGTGGATCTGTAGCCGCTCTCTGCGCTGGTAAGGGATGGGTCGTCTTGCGTCGTGAGCAGAGCATTGGCATCTGGGATCTGGGCAGCAAAGACGAGCTCGTCTCTGTTGCCCGTGCCTCTTCCGCTGGTGAACCCTCTTCCCCTCCCACCTGGGTCAAGCTTCTCGAGATGGAAGTCAAGGTTGACTCGAACCTTGTTTCGGTCGCCATCTCTCCCGACGGCCGCTTCCTTGCCTTCTCTGATCTGTACGAGACCAAGTTGTTCGAGCTCAAGGAGCGTCGTCGTCCCGAGTTTGGCGTCGAGATTGAGCCCAAGAAGATCAAGTCGTTTGGCAAGGTGTTTGGTGGCGAAGAGAGGATTGCTCCTTCGGCGAGTGCGCTCAAGTTCAGTCCTGATTCGACCAGATTGGTGGTGTGCTCGTTGACCGGTGCGTATGTTCATGTGATGGAGCTGCCCAGTGCGGGCAATGGCCAAGCTTGCAAGTTGCTCAGGAGTTTCGGCCATCATAGGAAGGCTGGAGCTGCAGGTGGGGAGAGGCAGATTGCCGGGCGTAGTAGGGCCAATGGTGATTTCAACGGACATTCCAACGGCGCTGATTCGCACAAGAAGGAGTCGGATCGAGTCGAGCGAACCACGTCGACCATCATTCAGCATGCCGAGATCAGCCACGACGGCGCTTGGTTGTCGACAATGTCGTCGGATCTGCAGCACCACATTTTCTCGCTCGATTCGCTCACGTATGGACGAACACTGCCGAGCCCGGCCATGCTTCCCTCTGGAGCCGTGTTCCATCCCTCGACTTCGGCCAGGTTCAGCAGCATGTTGACGCTGATTTTTGCCGACAACAAGGTCGAATTCTGGGATGTCGAGTCTGGCAAGGAGCTCACTTGTGCCGGTTCCGAATCCTCCTCAACGCAAGTGGCTGGCGACTCGCCCAGTAAGGCTGCTCGCAAGCGTTCCAACTCTTCAGGCTCGGTGAATCATTCGCGTGCCACTCTGACTAGCAATTTGAGCTCGCTCAAGCAAGCGGTCCAGCTCAAGCTCGCCGGAGTCCGTGACTTTGCCATCTCGGCGCTCTGGTGTGGCGACGGAAGCGGCAACCTGGCTCACTATACGCTGGTTCTCTATGGCGCAACTTGGATGTGTACCGCGCGTCCGACTTCGTTGCACTCCTCCTCCGCTGCGGCTGCGGCTGCGGCTGCGCTCGGGAAGCACAACGACGCAGAGCGAGGCGATGTCGACATGGACCATGTCACATCAAACGAAGGCAAGTTGAACTGGGTGGTTAGGACCACAGCAAAGTACCAGCCTCTGTTACTCGTCGCTCAGGCCCAAGTCACGAGCAAGGAGAGCGCAGAGGCACATCTGGTGGTAGTCGAAAGACCTTACTTTGAATTGGCCAAAAAATTGCCAGCTGCCTTCCACCGTGGAGCGAGGTACGGAGCCTAAGCTTGCGTTTGTTCTCTACTGTACTATATATCACGCAATCCATTTAAGAATCCTCGCCTCCGCCAACTCGTGGCATCGAGATTCGATTACGATAATGACTCATTACAACCCTTTCATTCATGCTTCGACAACTATCCCATATCAGTATGACTTCACCCATCGGCAGGGCAGTAAGAACTCACCCGATCCTCGAATAAGGCTCTTGCCAAGGCCAATTGGACATCTGTAATCGTCAAAGGCGGGTCAGGGGTTGCGGGGGTGAAAGAATGATTTTGTTAAACTAGGATAACCGGTTCCAATTTTTGTCGAGGGGAAAAGAGGAGGGGGAGGGGGGTTAGGATCTAAGCAACACTGATACTCGCCGAGGAACGACTGGTGTCCAGCCAAGAAGGGATGAAAGTGTTGATGCCAGTTTCAGGACGGGCTGCGGTGAGCCAGGAGGGGAGATCGACCGTGCCAAGGTGTGAAGCTTGTGCGGGGAAGGCTTGCAGTGGTGGTGCTTGTGGCGAGACGGTGGGATATGGCCAAGGTTGCTCGATGTGAGTGAGTGGAAGTGATGACATGTCGAATAGATCTGGTTGGGTAGCCTCGATCTTGACCATTGACGGTGGCGGTTCGAATCGAGGCGTCTTCGGGGAGCGATGCGATACAACTGATGCGCGCGATGACGAGGGCGTATTCGAAGAGGTAATTGCTTGACTCTCGACGCCAAACGGCTCGTATACAGACGCAACAGCCGTATCAAACGCGACGTCGGTGTGCATCACAGCAGGCGCCGAGAACTGAGAGTCTACATCTTTCACCAACGCCTGCATCGTGCTCAACTTTCTCTTCTTGTTCGTGATCGAACTCGTGCTGCTCCAGCTCTTCTCTACTTCACCTCTCTTGCTTAGTGTGGACGCGCTTGGCAACGCAGAGGAAGCGATGTCAGGATCGGCATCCTTTCCTATCTTTGCCAACCTCGTCGCCGCTGCCGCAGCCAACCCCGCTTCCGCTAGCAATGTATGCAGCTTGGTGTTTTCTTCTTTCAGCGCTTCCACTTCTCGCACCGAAGAGGCACAAGCCGAAGAGAAATTGAACTGAGAGGTAAGAGTGTCGTTCTGCGCTCGAAGTTGTCGAACGCAAGCTTCCAAAGACGAGACAGTGTCCTCCAGTGTCTTGATGTACGCCTTTCGACGAGCACGAAGGTCAGCCTGAGCCTGAGCATTGCGAGTGCGCCCACACTTTGCTGTAGACCTTGGCGATGATGCTGTCGACATGATCGCAGAGTTACGGATGGTGGAAAGAGAGGGGTTGCGAGTGGTGGTGTGGGGAAAGCGACTTCGTTGAGAGTAAGTCGCACGCGTGTCACCCTGTCAGCTCCGACGGCTCAGCGCGCTGAAAGGATGACTCCTTCAAAATTTAATGTGTTAGGCCGCTCGAGTAGATGTGACGAATTTTCTCAATTTTTTGCCTGTACTTATAAAAAAAAAAAAAAAAAAAAATTAATAAGAGACCAAAAAACAATTGATTATATTTGCACCTTTCTGCTGGGCTTACAACAAGCTCCTGGTTAGTATAATGGTCAATATATCTCGCTCTCATGGTCTAACAGCTTCTGAGAACGATCCGAGGAGATCGGGGTTCGATTCCCCGGCCGGGAACTTTTTTTTTTTTTGCATGAACGTGATGTGCCTGTAGGGCCGCACAATCTGTCACGACTCTCGACCAGGCTACAGCACAAACCACGTACGACACACAACGAAACCCGTACCACCATCTTCTATCACAAGTCCTCGTTGACATTCGACTGAGCACACATGACATGATAGACAAAGACTTGTTCTACTGAATGCATTGCAATGTGAACCTGTCTACTTTTTGAGTTTGCGCTTCTTCTGGCTAGTCTTTTGACCCGCCTGCTGAGCACTGGGCTTCTCAGTCTTGGCCTTCTTGGCAGGAGGTGCCTGTCTCGCTTGAACGTCGGTCTTTGCATCTGTGTTCTGGACGCCGATGATCTGCTCGTGATTCCCACCGCGCACCATATCGTCCACCCAAGCACTCCCCGCCAATCCTCCGGCAGTCAAGTACTTGTGACTCAAACCCTTCTGTGTGATCGGCTTGGCCAGCAATGCCGCCAGTTTGGCCTTCATCTCGGCGAGTTTCGCTGCGTTCTTGTTGCCCCTTCCCTTGCCCCCACTCTTTGGCGTCGGCGCATCAGGATCAACATCCTCGTCTGACATCATAAGATCGGCCTCCTCGGCGAGTTGAGCAAGCCAATTGTCGTCATGTGCCGCCTTGTTGGCTTCATGCGTGGCCTTGTCGATGGCGAGAGCGAGCTCGACGCGCTCACGAAGAAGCGCGAGGGTCGAGAATGTGATAGGGAACGTAGCAATATCCGATTTCCGACCCATGGTCCGGCACAGCTGTGTCCAGAGATTCTTCTCCTTGGGCTCAATCAGAGCGAGCGCAACACCAGTGCTGCCCGCACGAGCAGTACGACCGCTACGGTGAACATAAGTATCAGCTGATCGGGGGAGTTGGTAATGCACAACGTGTTCCACCGAAGGAATGTCGAGACCACGGGCAGCGACATCGGTAGCAAGAAGAACGCAGTTGGACACCTTGCCGGAGCGGTTAAAGGCGCGGAAGCGATCGAGGTTCTTCAGTCGCTGTTTCTGCTGCAGCTGCGAGTGGATAGGATATGCGGTAATGTTGAGCTGCGCCATGATGGGCATCAACCTTCGGATACCGTCGATCGAGTTGACAAAGACAAGAGAGCGACCAGGGTATCGCAACAGAAAGTAGTAAAGGTAGAGGTCCTTGTCCTTGCCGACACACTCGATCTTGGTCTCCATCAATCCCTCAGGCAGACCTTGACCGGGAGTGAGGTCGATCACAGCGGGTGATGCGTCACGGAAGTCGACGCGGTCCATGAGCTCATCCAGCGTGGTAGCATTCTCCTTGCGCTTCGAGTGGCGCTTCTTAGTGAATTGCTTGATCTTGCGGCGCTTCTTGAGGTTGACTTGCAACGCTTTGCTAAGCGTAGCGGAGAAGATGAAGGTCTGCATGCTGGAGCTGGGCTTGACACCATGCGACTCGATCTCAGACTCTTCGTCATCAGAGCCATCATCCTGCTGGCCATCCTTTCCCTCCGATGGACGAACGGCCTCGGCGCGGTTGACGAGGTTGAGAATGTGCTCCATCTCGGCAAAGTGTCCGACTTCGACCATTCTGTCAGCTTCGTCGAGAACGAGGAAGCGGGTCTGCTTGATCCTCGCGGCTAGATTGTCGTCCAGTCTCGTCATCTCCCAAAGACGACCGGGGGTGGCGACAATGATATCGACGCCAGCCCTGCTCGAACGGCCTTCGAGAAGACGGCGTTGCTTCTGCTCAGACATACCACCACAGACGACGGCAATTTGGGGACGACGGACAAGCTTCTTGTGCGAGATCTCGTCGTCATCGTCCGAGATGCGACAACTTGCCTTGACGACGTCGGTGAGATGTGCAGAGACCTGTAGCGCCAACTCACGGGTAGGACAGAGGATGAGCGCACCAAGGGGAGGTGGCACGTCGTCGTCGTCGCGCTTCTTCCGGGATGAAGAGGCAACAGTATTTTCGGCGTTCTCGAAGAGATAGTTGAGGATGGGCAGACCGTAGGCAAGGGTCTTACCGCTACCAGTTTGCGAGACACCGACAACATCGCGCTTCGTGCTGACACGAGACTGCGAGGCGGAGGCGCCGGCATCATCCGACTCGTCCGAGGAAGCTGCTTCTTGTGCCAGACCGAGAGCGTACGGTAGTGACTTGTTCTGGATCTCTGTGGGCTTTTTGAAGCCTTTGTACGCGAGTGCTCGCTTCAGGTCGGAATGAAGGGGTAGGTGTTTCCACGCCGGCAGAAGCTTGTCATCGAACTCAGCGTCGTCATCATCGTCTTCATCTTGAAGGCCGAGTTGGTGTGCGTTGCGGAAGGCTTCGGCGAGATCATCGTCGTCCAAATCCGAGTCATCGGCGGCTGTTGTCTGCATTGTTACGTCTGCTGCTGTTTCGTAAGCGTCCGCATCGGAATCGATCTCGGTTGTGGCGGCAATACTGGCGTCTGCTTCCTCCGTCGCTTCGACGTCTTCAGTCTCGACGTCAGATGCAACCTCCTCGAATGTCCTCTTCTTGGCTTGCTGGGCTTTTGCCTTCTGCTTCTGTTTCTGCTTGATCGTTTGCGGTGCTTCTGTCACACTTAAAGCCGGGACTGATGCGCTCTGCTGCTGCTGCTTTTGCTGCTGCTTGCTCTTGAGCTTCCTGTCAGACGCAAGGAACTTGATGGTGCGGGATCCGTCATCCCGAGACTCTTGAAGGACGTCAACATCGTCAATCTCTTGCAACCCCATGAAGTCATCGTCGTTCCAGTTGAGCGTGTTGAAGAAGTCGGACTCGGTGACACCCGCTCCGCCGGACTGAGCCTCTGATGGCAAGTGGACTGTGGACCATGCTAGTTTTGTGGGGTCGACGGTCTTTCGCTCTTCCTTTTGAGGGGCGGCTTTCGAGGATGATGCTGGTTTGTTGGCACTCTTCCTCGCGCGCTTGGCGACTTGCACCTGCTGAGCATTCGCTTTGGCTTTGACCATGTTGATGGTGTGTATCGCAAAGGTCGAGGTGTGAAACGTGGTGAGCAGGTCGAAAGTGACTTTGCGGTTGGACGTCACGGTGAAGCGGAAATTTTTCGAACGTATTCAGGGTTTTGCAGGATTCCGTGAGAAGAAAGAGAACTTTTTTGGCTCGTTCGGGTCTCGGAGGTGGAGAAAAAAAGGTGACCGGGTGGAGCAAATAAAGTATGTATGCACGAAGCAACACCTTCACATTTGTGCCATGTTGAAGACCGCTCTCTCATCCGATCTCAACACCAAAGGTACCAAGCAGGGCCAAAGAGTATCGCAAGCAAGCACAATACAGGCAGAATGAGCTCAGTATCAGATCATAAAGCGCCGTCACAAGCCAAGGCGAAGAAGGCGGCGTTGCTCGACGATGACGGTGATCTAACGACACAGGTACGTTTGACTTGACTCAAATCCAGCATCAAGCAGGCAGCTGACCAGAATGTGTCTATTTATTGACTTGACCAACAACAGTTCGAATTAGCTCTGATCCGGATCTTTGCGCGCTTCTCAACATCGTATCAGAGACGTCACTCGGACGTAAAAGCTGCCGATAGCTCGTCTGTTGCATCATTACCTCGGCCAGACGCAGCCGACGTCTTGACAGAAGCGGACCTGGATGCCTTCTCCACCATTACAAATGGAGCTGCGCTGCCAAAAGAGTCGAAGGACGAGATCAAGGAGTTCTTGGACACGGACAAGGACGGCAACCTAACTTTTCGTGGGTTTGTTGAAATGTATCATTTGCAGAGCGATAACGATCCCGAAGAGACATGGCAGGATCTTGGCAAGCTTGGTTTCGATGACCAGCTCGAGTACTCTGGCCAGAGCAAGAAGCAGGTCATTGCAGCGTTAGATGACTCAGAGACAGACAGCAAAGATAACAAGGCGTGAACAACCTAATGACAGCTGTTTCGTGCCGTCTATATTCTAGATTGACTCGGCAGAAAAGTGAAAGACGCTGATATGTGTGACTCAGGCTTGATCGTGATGTTGAGATCTTCAGATGGTGGCGAGCGACTTTGTGACATTCACAGAGGAGCGGTTTACAAAGGCTGAAAGGCGTAGATAGTTCTGAAGATCTCAAAAAGGATCCGTGTAAAATACAGTGTAGTAGTTGCCAAAATTCGAGCCCAAAAAGTCGGTTGAAATCACAACTTGATCCCATCGGCATTGCATAGGATACGTCCGATCACCACATGCTAACTTGCACAGCCTCCGTACTCCCCTAGTGTTCAGCTCACCTCCAAAATCATCAGTCCCTAGGGCTGACGACGAGATCGTTTAATGAAGGTGGGATGTAATCCCAAAGACGCTTATAGCAGAAACCGAAGAAGCGCGCTGTATGCAAGCACGACCCTGGAGCAAGGCGAAACCAGCTCGGCACAGGACAGTCCAATCTTGTCACGCGGTCTGTTCGAAATGAAAACGGTTGACTTCTTTTATCGGCCAACTTGACACGATGCCGCCAGAATGTGGGACTTTAATTGCATCGGCAGCGATGGATGGACAGCAGCCTGGCATCGCACCGCATGGCATCAAATCGCATCGTTTTAGAGACAGAGAAGGATCGAAAAGGAACGCATGAAGCAATCACCCAAACGCAGACGCTTGCCAGCGAATCGGAGCCTGAAAAAGGTAGGCCTTTGGATGCGCATACTGACCAAAAGCCCTTCTTGGCGAAAAAAGGAGAAAAGCAAGTCGCAGATCATCCCCGCTCTAAGCGAGTTTCCCTTTCTGTCTCTCTCTGGCCCAGGGTCAGAGTTGACCGTTGAGGGAGCTTGCGGCTGTAGGTACAGCACAATACGTAGACGCTTCAAACATTTCCTTGCCGTCTTCTGCCAAAGTGGCTGGCAAAAGTCGAAATTGAGCGGAAACTCGAAAAAAAGAAAAAAAAAAAAAAATCAGATTTCGAAAATGCAGGTATCGACCGTGTGTGCATAAACAAAAAGCTCTCGAGATGAGACACGGCACGTCTGCAGCAAGCAAGTACTGTACAGTAAGTAGGCAACGAACGAATTGAGGCGAGTCCGGAGGGTCTCTCACAGATTGGCATCCATTCCGGTTCGGAGCGCCCCCTTTTTCCCCTTCCCCTTTCTTGTTTGGTCGTTTCCATCCACAGCTGAGCCAAGACAACAGCACAGCGCGACATTTTTCCAGTGAGTTGAGCCAATCCATAGACACACGCACATACGAAAGCCCAGATTGAACCATCCTCGTCGCCTGTTTCGACCCCTTGCCTGTCGACCAAGAAGACGAAAAACCAAGCAAAAACGGAGTCGAATCTCTCTACTTGCAGGCAACTTTCCAGCTGAACTCCAAAATCCACACAAATACACACAACAAAATTGAAAGGAAACGACAAGTCTCGGCGGACGTCAGGTCAGTCAGTCAGTCAGTCAGTCGAAAGTCAGTCTTTTAATCCATCGCGCTCCGCATCAAGATAAAAAACCAGCAGCAGCAGCAGAAGTAGCAGCAGCGACTTGCCTGCACGCGCGCTTTCTCATTCAACACACATACAGTACAGCCAATCAAACAGTCTTTTGCTCATCATCCTCCACTACCATCATCTCTGTCGTCCACCAAACTTCCACAATCTCTCCTCTCCATCCTTCGATCTCCGACCCATCCATAGGTCTCACTGTTTCGACATCCACTCGCACATCCTTCCGCAAGCTCTGCGCACGACTTCAACGTCTCAATCGTCCGGCACATCCGTCTGTTGAACCATCGTAGCGCTAGTATACTCCGCGTGATTCGCAAACTGTAGCCACGCTGCGACTTCCATTCTCTCACAACGCTCTTTCACACTTTCCGATAGCCAAGTCAAGCCATCAAACGCATCGGCCCACCTTTGACCGACATCGATAGCCGCGAAAACATCAATCGGCAACGTTCCGAAACACAGCTCGATCTCGGGTCTCGCTTCCAAGTCATTCGTGTAAATTGTCACATCGGCCCCTTGCCTGCACAGCCAACGAGCTGAACGAGCTGCCGACCTACTTTTGCCCATCATGTCGGCAGTCTACTCCATCTACACATCGCCTAACCATGCGCCAATTCCGAACCATCTCCCAACTCTTATCGTCACTCCCTATGGCCAGCCCCATCACACACTCTACTCGTACATTCACACCAACTTCAACAAGGAGACATATCTCTTGACTCCTTCTCCCCAAGGTGACCTCTGCGTCGCCAAGATGGTCCCTCCCCCCGGCTCCCGCGGTGGTGCAGCATCCTCCGAGGGTGGTCATTCGAGTGGTCATGACAATAAGACGGTTCGATGCGAGGCCTCTCGTAACTTGAAGTGGTCTATCACAAATACGGGTATTAATGCACCAGTGTACAAGCTCACATTGCCAAACCCCGACGCACCAGGTCACGAACAACCTCTTTTCCAGATCTCCAAACCCAACCCAAATGCGACATGGTGGACCATGTTTTACTTCACCTATGCTGGTCACCTCATTCCGCCAAAGCGTATCGAGTTTGGCAAAATCCAGAAGAACGCGGCGGCAGGAAGTGGCGGAGGAGGCGGAACTCGCGTTACTATTGCAGGAAAGACGCCAGAGGAGAAGGCGGTATGGCAGACGCTCGGTGAGGGCAATGAGGACATGGTCGAGTGGATCGTGCTTTGCGCCGCACTCAACGTGCTCGATGATGAGATTATCAAAGCCGCACAGGGTAGCGAACCGAAGCAGAGCGCACCTGCCCCTTCAAAAGCCGTCCCATCTAGCCGACCCGTCGTTGGCGCTGTTCGCGGCGCGGCTCCCGGTCCTAAGATGCCAATGCCTGCCCCGCAACCATCAGCTGGTGTCAATGCCGGATACAGAGGTCCTGTGCAGGGCCCTGCCCCTGGCGCTGGCCCTGCAAGTGGCATGCGACCAGCGCCTGGTCCTGGCCCGCAGCCCAACCCACAAATGTATCAGCAACAACGAGGCCCACCGCCCCCTCAGGGCTACCGAGGCCCTCCTCCACAAGGCCACCCGCATCCCCAGCAGGGCTACGGACCACCGCCTCCTCAAGCAGCAAGAGGCCCTGTCCCTGCCAGTGGCCGTCGCTTCTAAATCGTCTGTCTTGGTAATACGCCTCGACTACTGCAGGACAGACTTGTCCGCTACTATGCAGCTACGCTTCTGTAATATGCGATCCTTGCTTGACCCTTACGCACTTCAGCGCTAATTTTTGTCGATACATGGCGCTCTTCGACTTGCTTTATGTTTCACCTGCTTGTATTCAGACCTTACGACACTCCTTTTCCATTCCCTTTGCCCCGTCTCCTCGTCTCTGATGCACTCTTGGGTCACTTGCCAGATCATGAACAATTCCTAACCATAATGACGCCCACATGCCTGATGTCTGTACTGTATTGTGACTGAGATTGTGTAGTCTAAAGGAGTAAGAATCAAAGTGGCTTGACGCCGAAGAGTGTGCGGAATCTCTCGAAGAGCTGCGCGAGAGAAGAGGTGCAGGAGAGAAGAGGTCAGACAAGAGTCTCTGGGCAATGACGGTAGGGCAGCCACCGGACTTACTATCAATGAGATGACGGTGTGGGATCCGAGACGAGCCCAGCACATTCCGAATCTGTACATGTTGGGGAAGGGCGATAAATTGGTCAGCATGAGCTTTCCTTCGCTGTTGGGACACCGGAATGCAACTTACCCTTTATACAATGCTAGTGGCCCTTCATTTGCAACCAGCTTGCCCAAGCAGTCGAAAGCGTTCTTGAACTGTCTCGACTTGTCTTGCATCAATCTGACCTTGACCGTATCGAAGGGAGCGCTGGTGACCGAGCATGCCAAACCAGCGACCATAGATGCGGAGAGATGCAATGCGAAACCCTCGTTCATGATCTGATTCGACTTGAGGATGCTCTTAACCTGGTCATACGACGCGATCTGCGAACTCGTCAATACAGCTGCACGAATAATGGTCGGTCCGACACCGCGGTAAAGACTCCTGATACCTCCAACGAAGCCATTGCCTTCACGGTAGACATGAGCAAAAGCGACAAACGTGTTGCTGTATGGCGGTTGACCCGTCGGCCTGACTGCTTGCATTCGAACTTTGATCAGATCCGTCGGGCAGGCAAAAGCACTTCCGATCGCACCACTCGAGATACCGCTAAGAGCCTTGAGCGCAAAGCTGGTATCGCTAACTCCCAATGCATTGCCGTAAAGATCTTTGAACGTCTCATACAGTCCGAAGCGGACTGTGCTATATGTCAGTTCTCTCAAGCATGACGCTGTGACACCGTTCCACAATGCTTTGATTCCTTCCTTGCGCACCATCTCACCCGCAATCCCGACAAAGTTGGCGCGGGTCTTGTCGACGAGTAGCTGTTGACGGACCTTGATGATGTCGGCGGGATTCGTGCATGCTGCCGAGATGGCATTGCCAAGTCCGGCGGACGCGAACGTCGCCGCGAGCGTATACGATTGAGAATGTGTTGGTGGAGGAGTAGGGACGTTGCGGTTGTGCTGTGGGTGCTCCGCGGCGGCTATCGCTTGCTCCTCGGCGAGGACATTATCCGGTGTAACCTTCGACATGGCAGCGGTTCTTGGGTCCCGGCAGGGAGTGGAGATGGGCAGGGTCGATCTCGGGCAGAGTGTCGATGGTGTCAGAAGCGATCCAGGCGCAGGAAAGAAAGCATGGTCCCTCGAGCGACCGCTTGAGCAAGCAAAGACAGGGTCGCAAAACGTTGAACGACCCTCCCTGCAGTTACATGGACCCAGCGGAACGGGGTATTCGTTGCACCGAGTCTATAGCCGGCTAAACCGCGTGGGGTCCCCGCGTCATCAAAATGTAGATTTGAGCAAATCTCACAGCGCTGCTTTCCAATTCAGGATCATGTTGGAGCGTTGAACTCTGACACAGATATTTCCAAAATCGGCGATTTTCTGACGAATGGATCGCGATTATGCGTCACAAATTTGTCAAATCAGCAGCTATAAACTCGGCCGATGCCACACGTGATTAAGGCCGACCTTCCAACCCGCCCAGAAGAGAAGCTTGGTCTCTCATCGGTCGAACCGATGGGGGACCACGAACTGAGGCTGCACAGCGCGACATTGTAGGAGTGAGCGTAAGCGCTGTCCCAGAGTTTGAGACTGTGCGGCTGTAGGCCTTGTGACTGCGACTGCGACTGCGACTGCGCCTGAGCTGAGCGAGTGTGCGAGGCTAGACATCGAGCTCGCGATCATCCGGTTGCTTCCTCCTTCTCCACCTATCGTCAAGTATCCATTCTCGATATCTCATCACATAGTCAAAATGGCTTCCTCGTAAGTTATCCATCATCAACATACACACACACAACATCATTGCATTCAGCAAGCACGCAAACAATCAACCAGAGCAGGATCCTGACCATTGTCTCATTCACACCTCACTCTATCACATCCGACATTTCAACATATATCTTTCATAATGAACAGCGATCTTGCCGCCACTTACGCTTCGCTCATCCTCGCTGACGAGGGTCTCGAGATCACCGTACGTATTCAATCGACATAACTAGCACGGCAAGATGCGCAAGGAGAAAGAGACACGAAATGCATCACCAGCAGCAACAGCATCAGTATCAGAACCAGCATTCGACAAGGAGCATTCAGCATAGCAGAGCAGAACATGGGCAGCAGTGCAGGAGCACCAGGTCGACGACGTATGATGCAGCAAACGTTTCGGCCAGAGCAGGCAAAGGCCAACATATTGGTATTGGAAGATTGATCCATTCGGATTCGCAAAACATGGCCACATCACGGCAGCGCATCGCTTGGTCCCACCAGAGTCGATGAGGAAATAAGACCATGATGGGCAGCCGTCATCAGCAACTTCGGCATTGGCATCAACATCGACATCTGTGCCTTGACAATCTGGCAGAGAGAATTTGCTCCATTCAACAAACGTTGACAGAAGATCTTGGTCAAGGATGGATCGCCACAAGGTTGGTGGACAGCAAAAGTTCTGGCACTCTTGGTGATCAGCAGCACTATCATCTATCCTCTTTGCGGCGAACAATTTTCAGAACAGCCAACCGAATCGCCGCTTCCAATTTGGATCACAAATGTCTGGCATGCGAGGAAACATCAGGAGGGACTAGACAGACGATATTGGAAGGACATCCCTCAACACGACGGCGACATCTTCTACGATTGCGACATGGAGCTTGCGATGGCTGTTGCTTCTTCCTCTATGCTATTCTATCTGCCGGGGTGCTTCGCGTCTCTTTCTTTCGCCCTTTCTGCCGACAATTTAGCTGCACAACATATCACTAACCTTTTCTCATTCTCTACCTCGAATCTTGGAACTTACAGTCCGAGAAGATCGTCCAGCTCACCACCGCTGCCGGTGTTCCCGTTGAGCCCATCTGGGCTACCTTGATGGCCAAGGCCCTCGAGGGTAAGGACGTTAAGGAGCTCCTCACCAACGTTGGTGGTGGAGGTGCCGCCGTCGCCGTCGCTGCCCCCGCTGGTGGTGCCGCCGCTGCCGCTGGTGGCGAGGAGAAGGCCGAGGAGAAGAAGGAGGAGGAGAAGGAGGAGTCCGACGACGACATGGGCTTCGGTCTCTTCGACTAAGCGTTTCAACCCTGCCTGTTTCGCTTTCCCGTCCTTGTTTCCTTTCTTTTCGCATCCCGGTTCTCGCATGTCGCTCGCAAGAGCGTAGACACCGCCACACCACTATGTATCATCAGATAACATTCACACCACACAACCCCGTTTCTTGTCCATCGTGAAAAAGGTGGACTCGGAGCGGTGGTCAAAATCAAAACTTCATCTGGCTTTTGCTACCAAACCTGGGAATTTTAGCAAGTGTGCTTGTGGGGGTCCTACTATCACTCTGCCGACTGTGAGAAGCATGGCCCTCGTGATGTCGTCTGGCTTTGCGTTTCAGTCTGCAAGCAAAGCTGCTGCATTCTTTCAATGTGATGGGCCTGTGAAGCCAAGCTGAGCCTACCGGCACTGCGATCCAGTGGATCGAATACTGTTTGAACACAGCCTCGATCGTGCCCAGCATTGGCAAGAATGCAACCAACCTTTTTTTTTTTCCGCTGTTTCCAAGACCAGCTGTTACGTCGTTTGAGGAGGTAGCACTGTGGAAAGGGTATGATATAAAATTGCGTACAACACTGAACATGTCTTGACTTTGACAATGACTAATACACAGTGATGACAAGCTCAAGCTCAAGCCCCTCGCCTCTGGAATAAGAAACATCCTTCGTAGCCGTACATGTTATCAGGAGTAAACGTGTCTCTCCATCGCCCCACGAGCTTGCCACCCGCGACCGAATATCCTCTGTATAACCACTTGCCCCTACCATCTGGCCTGTACTCTTTCGTCATGATCAGCATCCCATCCCAGCTCCTCACCCTTCCCCTGACCACAAATCGTCCCCACGCCGAATGGCCTGTCCCTGAAAGCAAGATCTCATGCCTCTCCCGACCATCTTCGTCTGGGAAAGAGGGGTACTTGTCCCAGTCCTCCGGCAACGCTTTTCCCTTACCCTTCGAGTCCGTCCCCACGGGTGGCGCGGCTGTTGGATCCTGAGGATCGGTAGACGAGTATCCTGCAGCCAAGACGCTCCCTTTCCCGCCCTCGATCTCGCCGGGTCCCAATTTGACAATCTTCTCTCGAATCTTCCAGATCTGAGGTTGCTCGCCAAACGGACCCTCATACAAACTCCTCATGCGCCCCGCAAGCATCTCTCGGTATGAGTCAAAATCGAAGAAACTGAATCTGCCTTCCCAGATGCCTTCAAACATGCCCTTGAAGAAGAGCGGCGGTAGGCCTGGCGATGAACGAGGGTCTAGACATGACAGCAGCCGTGTAACGTCGTGGTCGTGGTCGGAGGATGTGAGCGTAAGCGGAGGACGAGTCGAGGTAGGCTGACGAACAGTGGTGGGCGAGGATGGATCGTCAGGATCTGTAAGCGCAGCCATACCAAGCACGGCTGGATCCTTTTCGACCTTCATGAAGAACGAGAAACATGCTCCCTGGGCCAAGATGGGCGAGGCGATGCGGATGCGTCCGCCGACATGCTCGACTACGCAACTACGATCGCGTGCGGTTAGATCTGCCAAGAAAGGATTGGGAGCTACCGGCCCTCCTTCGATCGGTTGGGACTGTGAGAGGCTTGAGGACGAACCGATCGCTGTGTTGCCATTCCGTGCCTGGTTGCTGGAGACAGGAAGGTTGCGTAGTGTCCAGGGTGCCATGAAGGCGTCAAACTTGTGTGCTGCAAAGACGAACGGGCGCAATACGAAAAGGCGCTCCACCGCCTCACCTCGTGGTTCGAATGCTAGCTGCTCTGGATCTGTGAGGAGGTACACTAGGTGCAATGCCAACGCCTTGTGCACCGCATCAGATGGATAACCTGCTTGAACTGCACCATCGAGCATCTCCGTCGCATGATGTAGCGCCAGGAAGCTATGCAATTGCGCCCAGCACAATTGCTCATAATTCAATCCATCGTTCTCCAACATCATCAGGTATGCAAGCCAAAGCATCTCGGTTACCGACTCATCGTTGTCATTCAGGCCTTCCTTGCGGATATCTCCTGCGATGACGCACTGCCTCATGCGCTTAAGGAGCGTGCATCTGCGACGAAGCTCGTTGGCCAGATTGTGAGAAGTTAGTGCGGATTTGCCAAAGCGTCGTCCAATGGCTGCGGTATCGAACTTGCTGCGGAAAACTCGGGCATAGAGACGAGGATTGGACTCGAGACTGAGTAAGGAATGTAGATGCTTGCACACGAGTTGAAGAGCATGAAGGTCGGAAGGTGGAGTGACGACGCTCGAGGCTCGAACCGAGGCGTCATACAGAAAGCTGCAAGGTGCCGAGGTGGAGGAGGAAGCAAAGGCGGTATCCGACATAGCAGCATAGCTCGCGATGCTGTCGATGATCTCCGGGGGCACCGACAAGAGCCCCATCCTGGATGTTTCGCCGTTCATCGTCTTGTTGAGAGCCTTGGAAATCTGCGTCCTGTCGAAAGCTGTCTGGGCAAGGAAATGTAGGGCAAGACGGTGTGTCCCTCCACGATGAGGCTGCGGTGCTGCTCGAGTCAGATATACGCCGTGTCTACGATGAAGACGTTGATTGCTCGACTGCTGCACTGATGCTGGTGGCGCAAGCGAAAGACACTGTGGGGGGTCGACAGTGTGCTTTGGAAAAGTGGCGTTGCTGTTGCGTACCGGCTGCGGGTCGAATTGGAATAACCGAGAGCCTAACTCAGTTCACGCATTCGCGCAATATTGTGGTTGCAGCTGCACAGTCACAATTCTCACTACTGCTCAATTGCCGCGACTCCACGTTGCAACGCATTCAGTATATTCATGAATTGGCAGTGCACAGCACAGCCCATCGCTCACAGCTCACATCTCAAATCGCAGTCTGTGGCAAGACATTGCGAAGCTCAAAAAACGAAACGGGCACGTCGTCTTGTCGTCACGGCAATTGTATGGAAACACAAAACGTACATTACCAGTGGGTTCATGTGAGTGCTTTCCGAGCGGGTCATGTGAACGTGATCATCCCATATGAGCAACGACCTCAGTCTTGATACGGCTCTTGCCCTTCTGACTGAGCGCATCTACGGTGTGCTTGAGCTGCTCGGGAAGTGCAAATTCCTCGAACTCGCCTTCTTCACCCCCCTTGACTGGCAAGCTGACGTTGATCGCACTACACTTGGCTGCAATGATCTCAGAATCCAGCGACTTGTCAGACAAATAGATCTGTCCACTGTCGCAGGAGTCGAGCAAGATCGTAGGCGCTCGGCCTGTGATCTGCACTGCGAAAGATGGTGAGCCGGTAACTTCGAGCGAAGAGACGAGCGTGTCGACGAGGATCGAGGTTTTGGTGCAGTTGGTCATCTGCACAGCGTTGATCTTGCCCTTGATCTGAATGATACTGTTCTTGCAGTTGAAGATGTTGACCGTCTGATTGAGCTCAGTCTGGTCGATGACGATTGAGCGATTGTCTTCGTGGAACTCGACGGTCCATTTGTTACCATCGAGCTGCGTCTTCGGTGGCTTCTTTGCCTTCAACTGGGCGGGCTTGGCAGCGAGTTTTGGTGGGGCGGCTTTTGTGAGTGGGGGCGCAGCAGTGGAGCCGCGGAGCTCAGGATTCTTGTGAGTCATCTGGCTAGCATCCACCTTCTTAAGACCTCTGGTGATGTTCTCGCCCTGATTGAGTTGACCGAAGACAGCATCCATACCGCCAGCTACGGCGGCACCGCCAGCAGCACCAGCCGAAAGGTCTGCGGGAGGCGGCGGAGGAGGCGGAGGAGGCGCACCACCGGAAGGAGCTGCGCTGGACGCGCCCTTGAAGGAGGCAGCATCGCCGCCCTTTGGGTTCCAGACTAAACCAGTGGTGTGCGTCTTAAGCACGTAGGTCTTGAGTGTTTCGAGAAGTTTGATGAACGATCGACTCCACTCGACGTGTGTCTTGTCGGTATCCTTGTAGTCCTTGATGACACGATTGGCGTAGAACTGGGCGCTGTCCTTCATCTCGCCGACATACGGACCAGGCTTGGGTTCCACGGCGACCCAGCCAACGGCGGGAATACCCTCGCTGACGGTGCTGAGATGGTTGAAGTGCTGCTTGTCACCGCGGTTTTTCTCGCGAATCTCGATGACTTCAGTCAATGCAGCCTGCAATGGCTTCAGCAGATTCGCAAAGACAGGCGAGGCAATACCTCCGGATGGCTTCTGACTGGATGCTGCGAGCAGAATGAGATCACGCTGAGCCTTGAAGGTCTTGAGAACGCTGGATGCTTGCTCCTGGACAATGCCGCCGATTTTGGCACTGTGATCCTTGAATTCGGCCATGGCTTCATCCAATTGCTCGTCAAAGGCCTTGACAGCGGCTGGATCTTCCTTGGGCTCCTCAACGGCGGCAGGAGGAGGCGGAGGCGGGGGAGGTGGGACAGATCCGGCGGCTCCTGTCGCTACGGCAGCGGGAGCGAGCTCTCTCTGTCCACCACTCCCCGTCGACGTCTGATGAAGTGCGATGTCCTCCAGACGTGAGGTCGCTGCTTCCAGCCTGACGAAGCAAAATAAGCAGCAACAGCAATGGTAGCACAGCAGTCAGCATCATTGCAACATAGCTCAAGCCTGGATCGAGCATTGTGCAGGTTGAACGTACCTTTTGATGAGCGTGCTCAAATTTCCGATTCCTGGCGCTGACATGATTGCTTCTTACAAGGGTCGATGATGGGTGTGAAGGACGTGAAGAAGATCACGAGAGAAAGTGATGATGTCGAAATACGCGTGTCAGCATGCACTTTTGTGTGTTTGTGTCGGAAAGGGGCAGCAACTCCGCACAGGCCAACGAGGCCGCATATTCCGACCTGCACAGCTTTGAATGTTTGCTCGCGTGTCAATTTCCTCCACACACTGTCATTCACCCGACCAAACTTGAGCCGAATTGCGCTCTCTATTATAAGAAATGAGGCACTATCTCTTGGGAAATCGTGCTACTTTGACACTCATCGAAACCATCAGTCTTGTCACAGAGGCCTCGACCACTGCTCTGGGTCGGAAATGTATTACACGTCGTGCGGACTGGTATACTGGTACTAAGCGACTAATGTCAGCGGTCAGGTACTACAAGGAATGATGGCACATAGGCACAAGTACAGGTGTGAAACAATACAGAGTAAGTCGGATGCAGTGTCGAAAAGTAAAGACAGTGAAAAGCAAGTCTAGTCATCCCGACTCTTGAGCGCGACCGCTGCCTGAATTTCTCGCAGTTGCCCTGTAACATCGCCCTTCATCTTGCTCAATAGCACGACAAAGTTGAGCATATCTTCGTCCATGCGTGATCGCTGTTGGTTCCATTCCTCTTCCTTGTGTTCAGCGGTGAGTTGAAGACTTGTCAATCTTGACTCTGCTTGTTGCAGATGAACGCTGCCGGATGCTTCCGTCTCGTATGTTGACTTTTCCAGCTTGCTCTCGTCGGCCTTGTATCGCTCCTGCACCGTCTTGCAGCTCTTTTCGTACTCGGCGGCTTGCCTGGAGAGAGCCTCACAACGTTCTCGGTCAGATGCGAGTTGGGCTTCCTTTTCGGCCAGCGCTTCTTGCAACTTTTCATACTCTTCCTGCATTGCGAGTCGCTTCTTGGATGCGTGGCGATACTTGTCCGCCTCTTGCGATCGCAAAGTTTCGATTTGTCGGCGGAAAGAGCCCTTGATGTCAACACCAGCTTGCAGCATGGTCGAGGGATTGGAAGGCGTGAGTTCGAGCTCCTCAATCGTAGTGCCCGATGCCACTTTGAAGGGAAGCAGCGAAATGGAACGTGCAAGTGGGTTGAACTTGGAGATGCGATCTTCCGTATCAGCTTGCTTCTTGGCGATGGCGATCTCAAGAGACCAGCCATCACCCGCTGCCTTCTTGTTCTGTTCTCCAAGCACCTCGAGACGCTTGCTGAGACGGTTCCTCTCGGCAAGCATCCTCTCGTATTCTTCGGCCGACATCTCCTGCGCATTGACTTGTTCCTGCAAGTCAAGCCTGCGCTTGTTCTTGTCCTCGATCTCCTTTTCTGTCAAGGCGATCTCCTTGATGAGCCTTTCGATGGCCTTCTTGGTCTTGTCAAGCTTGGGCACGAGGACCTCGTCGTAGTACTTGTGGAACTTGGAGATGTCCTTGGTGAGCATGTCGTTCTCCCTGCGCTCGACCTTGAGTGGTGAGTCGTTATTGAGGTAGTCCGCCAGCTCTGCCTCGAGCTTGATGTGCTCCTCTTGCAATTCCTTGAGCTCTCGCTCTATTGAAGCATTCTTTTCCTCGAAGCGAACGCCAAGCTTGGCGTGTTCCTCTGGGTATGTGTCCTCATTTTGCCAGAAGCGATCGTAGCAGTCCCAAAGGTAGGGAAAAAAGAGCGATTGGAGGTCCTCAATCTCGTCAGGACGTGATCTTGGTCCAGTCCCGATCGTCTCTGCCTGGTTTCCGAGGTTGACCATCCATTCGAGCATGGCGAGGCAGTAGGGCCAGTGACTTTGACTACCGGCAGCGGTGAGCTTGGTCTTACTCAGCTCATCTGCGGCTGGATACTTGATCTCCTTCATCAAAGTGAGGACCTCGTCTTCGAACTTCTTTCCTTCTGCGCCCATGACAAAGTTGGTGTCGATGCAGGTGGCATAGATATGCTTGAACATACCGACGAAAGCAGATTGGGTGGGCTCATGAACGCCCTTGTTTGCATCCCATCCAGACATGGTAAAACCGGTACGTTCTAGATGCTCCTTTACGATGAGACCCATTCGAGTCTTGTAGTGCTTGTCCTTGATGGGCCGGGTCTCTCTAACGCCAGAGCCGCCGGTGTTGCCGATGTTTCCAGGTGCGATGGATAGTCTTCCGACCATTGACCTTCGAGAGCTGTTGATCATAATCAAATTAAACAGAAGGGGAGAAGATGGGTGAGCTTCCACATCGGCCAGTCGCACGGTTCGTGATAGAAACTACTCACTTTGGTGTAGCGGCTACGGCTACGCTTTGACGACCAGCAGATGCGACACTTTGACGACCAGCGTACATGCCCGAATCGCCTCGTCTCGCACTTTGAGAAGCCGAATGTACGGGACCAGAGTGTTGCGCACTTTGCTGAGCATCTCGTGAAGTTGCTGTACCGCTAAGGCTGCGCATTGGCTGAGACTGCTGAGGTATCATGGAAGCACGAGGTTGAAAAGAGCCGCTGGAGAGAGTCTTGACAGACTTGACAGCCGAAGAAGGCACCGGAAGTGCAGATGAGATGTGACCATTGTTCTGATTAGGGTCGATGGCTGCAAGCGTCGAGCGGCGCGTGTTGGTACTCGCCATTTTGGCGGATCGTGTAGGCGTTTGTTGATAGTAGGAGTCGAAATGAATCGAGTTAGTGGCGGTGTGCCAAACTACACCGTCGTATCGAAAGTTTTGAGCAGGTGTTCGCAGTATCGGGGAACAGTCAAGGGAGTCGAGAGTGATGCGAGAACGAAAGATGATGGTGGCACCGAGATGGATGGATTTGATGCCACTCATCCAAAAGTGTTGAATGTCTATCTCCAGAGAGCTGTTGGTTACTTTTGCTTTACAACAAAAACACGCGTCGCGAGCGAGCTACTCGACTTAACATAATCACGTGATGGACAAAAATCCGTAAAGTCGATGTAATATTTACTTTCATATTAGACACCGGACGGCGATACGTTTCTCGGTTCTCTATCAGTATCAATATCAGGTGGGTGTTCCTGACGCATGTACACTGCAAATGCAGGAAAAGACCCTGCTTTGCGGCCGAATCTGAACCCACTTCTTGCTTCTTTGTTCGCAACAATAAGCTCTTTAGCGACGAGCGACGATCAAGATGGTCAATGAGGCTTGTCGCTTCAAGTTTGAGCCTGGCGATGAGTCAGGTCGCTGGTTTCTTGAGCCTCCCGTTATGGGGGTCAGGTCGCTGGCGGCAACTCGGGATCATATTGGGCGGTGACTTGCGGGAATTTTGTGGAGATGGCGCGGCGCGGCTTTTGCATTGACATCACTCAACCGGCCAACGGCAGCATACACACACACGCACACACACGCCCCTGAGCACTCAACCACTGGATAACTAAAAATAAAATATGACCGAAAAGTCAGACGGTTTCTCAACTTCTTTCGAATCCCACATGCACCGACCAGTCCACACCACTGTCCGACACTCACACACGCACCTTTCCATCTTTCCCTATCGCATCTATCCATCTATCTCCCAAGATTCGCCTCTTCGAGTCGACCTAGCACACCGCGTGCTGACAGAACACCTCGCCATCCTTTCATCTGACGACGAGGTGGATTGTCTCTCCGTACGGTCGCAACGAATCGCCAGGCTCTTTACAGCAAAGGGCCCATCATGTCCAATCCAATGTCTCATTCACCCGTCACTGGCGAGCCCGTCCCAGATTACTACATTCATGCTTCGGACGCCTTTTTTCGCGATACTAAAGGTCGTGCCCTTATCCTACGTGGTGTCAACCTTTCCGGTCAGAACAAGTGCCCCATCGGTCAACCCTCACAGAAACTAGAAGGCTTTTGGGAATCGGCAGAGTCGGGCGGAGAGAGCTTCGTTGGCCAGCCACTTAATTTGGAAGATGGTTCAGCCGACACCCATCTCGCTCGTTTACGTTCATGGGGCTTCAACTGCTTGCGTTACGTCTTCACGTGGGAAGCGATCGAACATAAAGGTCCTGGGCAGTATGATACCGAGTTTCTCGACTACACCGTCCAAGTTCTTCGCAAGGTAAAACAGTATGGATTCAGAGTCTTCATGGACCCACATCAAGATCTCTTCTCACGCTTCACCGGAGGCTCGGGCGCCCCTTATTGGACCATCATCGCCTGCGGAATGAATCCTCGCAACTTTACCACCACACAAGCTGCCTTTCTTCAAGCAGAGTGGCCCAACGCTCAAAACCCGGATCCGACAGAATTTCCGGACATGCTCTGGGCAACCAACTATACTCGACTCGCTGCTGCCACCCTCTCCGTCCTTTTCTTCGCCGGCAAACACTTTGCGCCACGTTGCATCATCGACGGTCAAAACATTCAGGATTGGCTTCAGTCTCATTTCCTCAACGCTTGCAAACAGCTGCTGCAGAAGGTCGTCGATGCGGGTGACCTCGTCGATGAATGCGTCATCGGCTGGGACAGTGTCAACGAGCCCAACCAGACCTATGTCAGTCTCGCTAGCATCTCCAACATCCCCAAGTCGTGGCAGCTCAAAAAGGGCCCTGTTCCTACTCCCATTCAGAGCTTCCGTCTGGGTGCTGGCCAGCCGCAAACTCTCGAGAACTGGACCTTCAGCTCCATGGGTCCCAAACGAAGCGGTTCGGTAACAGTCGATCCAAAGGGCACCTTGGCTTGGTTGACCGAAGACGAAGATCGTGCTCAGGGCGGTTCAAAATGGGGCTGGACTCGCGACGAAGCATGGCCACTTGGCCAGTGTCTCTGGGCCGCCCACGGTGTGTGGGATCAGAGCACTGGTGAAGTCCTCAATGACAAGTATTTCCAGTTCTTTGAAGGCCCTGCTGGCACACGACCGGCTGAATTCGCAGAGGACTACTGGCTGCCACACTATCGTCAATATGCCAGTCTCGTCCGATCCAAACACAGAGAGGCCATCATGTTCATCCAGCCCCCCGTCTTTGAGCCACCTCCTAAATCCATCAACGAAGAGGATCTCAAGCAGCGAGCTTGTCTCTCTGGCCACTTCTACGATGGCCTGACGCTCATCACAAAGCATTGGAATTGGTTCAACGCCGACGCTGTTGGCCTTCTAAGAGGCAAATACCCAGGTGTTCTCTTCGCCATCCGTATGGGCAACAAGGCCATCCGACAATGCATCAGAGATCAACTCGGCTATCTTCGTCAGGATTGTCTGGACGGTTTTGGCCAGTATCCAAGCTTGATCGGCGAAATCGGCATCCCCTATGATCTCGACAAGAAGAGATCGTACTTTGGCGATGGCAAGGGCAAAGGCATCGGAGATTACTCTGCGCAGACACTAGCGCTCGATGCATCGCTCAATGCCTGCGATGGCAAGAATCTGCTCAATTATACCATCTGGACCTACTGCCCTGACAACAGCCACAAGTGGGGGGATGACTGGAACGGCGAAGATCTCAGCATTTGGAGTCAAGACGATGTCAAGGGAGGCGACGCAGACTCTCCTTTGACTTCTGCAGCATCTGTCCGCAAGGTCCCTTCGTCCTCCTCCTCGAGTATACGTTCAAGAGCCTTCAGCGGTCTTAGCGCCCTCTCTTCTAATTCTCAATCTAGATCCAGCCTTAATCTTCCCGAGCTCGTGCCAGGCGATGGCGACTATCACGCACCCAATCTCCTCAACGGATCGCGTGCAGCTGCTGCTTTCTGTCGACCCTATCCTGTAGCCACCGTGGGCACGCCAGCAAGCATCGAATTCGACATCAAATCGTCGGAATTCAACTACGCTGTCGACATTACCGGCGCCGAGCTCGGACACACAGAGATCCCAACAGAGATCTATCTCCCGTTCCTTCACTATGGCGCCGATGATGTTGCTGCCGCTGCCAGCGGTGATCGTGGCAATAAGCGCAAGACTAAAGGGACTGACCCTGCACGTTGGGCCAAGAAACAAGAGCAGAGACTTCGCGATGCCGACTCCTTGTCTTCCTCGCGCTCCAGCCTCAACAAAGTTGCCGCTACGAGCAGTGACGATGTCTCGTCGTCCGCTGCGTCAACCATCCTTGCTGACTCGACGGAGCTGTCCGAGGCAGTCTCCGCCCGGTCGGAGGCAATGTCGGTGAGCACCGATCAACTTCTGTCCGTCGACGTAGAGGTTTCGGCTGGACGTTGGGAAGTCGCTGGCCAATACTTGAGGTGGTACATTAATAAAGCAGAAGCCATTGCAGAAGATGCTGACAATCCCACAGATGGAGTCTTCCGTCACTCCATCAAGGTGAAACGCAAGGGCGGCCCAGTCAAGCTCGAGATGTCTGGCAGCGCTTGGGATATTCTGTCATCTTGTGGTCTTCTCTGATGACCTTCACTTCACTTAAAGATCCTGCTACCATCTTCACGCATCCATTGTTACGCAATCGCATTTCCGCATCTTTCAATGTTCGACACAGTTCAGGTGCACAGCATGAGTGCTTGTTCTGTACGAAAGTGCGATTGAGCATTCGATGACGGACAAGACTGTATAGAAAACAGGCAAAAGAAAACGAGACCAACAAGAGAGGCATAGACGAAACAAAACAAAGATAAAGCGAGAGTCCCGCAAAACGACTGAGCCCGCTGTCGTGGGGACATCGAGAGAACACGAAGAAAGAGCAACAATGTGGACCAGTGCCACAGAGCGTTGAAGAAGGCGAAAAGAGCGGTATTGCGAGCACGACTTGAGGAGGACCGGTCCTCGCCGAACTGATGCATCTAGCGACTGATTACGGGATAGAAAATCCTTTTGACCCTTCCTTCCAAGCACGAAAAGATAAACGAATGTACGTGTGACCGAGGCTGACCGGCAGAGATATTCGAGGCACCCAGTCCCATGATCGGAGGAGATGCTTGATGACTTTGTCGCTCTCTAGGATGAGGAAGAGTCGGCCTGCTCTTGAATGATCTTGGAGAGACCGTCGTAGAGGTTGGCGAAGTTGTTGAGGTTGCCAGTAGGGGTAGCAGCAGCAGCAGAGGCGACGGAGGCGGCGGAAGCCGAGGAGGCAGCAGCAGCGGCCGACTTGCTTGCGCGAACACTCGCACGCGACTTGGCGGCGGCTCGCGAGACGGAAGCACTAGCGCGGGCAGCGGCCTTGGTGACGGAGTAGACGGACGCACGGGAGGCAGCGGCAGATCGCGAGGCAGCGGCCGACGACGAAGCAGCCGCGGCGGAGGAGGATGCAGCAGCAGCTGCAGAAGAAGATGAAGCAGCGGCCTGCGCAGCAGCCTGCTGAGCCTTCTTCCTGGCAGCGGCGGCAGCCTGCTGAGCATTATCATTGTTATCGTTGTTGTTGTTGTTGTTGTCGTTGTTGTTGTTGTCGTTGTTGTTGTTGTTGCTGTTGTTGTTGTTGCCGCTGTCGCCGCCCTCACCTGCGGGCCACCAAGTGATGGGGAATACACCAGTGCCGAGACCAGTGAACTCTTGGAAGAGACTAGTGCTCATGTCGAGCGAACCATAGAAGCAGTTTCCTCCTCCAGTGGGGCATGCATCCATGATCTTAGCGGTCGCAGTCTTCTGACCATTAGAGATGACAATGGTCTTGCCACACCAGGAGGACTGCTGGCCCAAGTCACCGTACATGGGCTGGTTGAGGGCGACAACTTTGTCGCTAGGGCTCAAGTACTGACCACAAGCACTATTGAAATCAAAAAGAAAACAGCAAACAAGTCAGCAATGCTCTCGCGATGTTCAGGAGCGGAGTGGCGACGAAGAAAGGCGATACCTACCCAGCGTTTCCGGTGCCGACGTTGTACCAAGTAGCCATACCGGAGTAGGTGGCGCGCTTAGCGAGGGCCTGGTCATGGTCGACAGGACCCTTGTTGTGGTGTCGACGGTTTGGTGTGGTGTTTCCATGCGAGGCAGCCATGGAGCTGGACACCAAGGCGGTGAGTGCGATAGCGGCGACGGCCTTCATTGTTGCCCTTGTTTATACGAACGAGTGGTGAACAGGATGAACCAAAAGATGCAAAGGTGGGCGGAAGATGGACGGCGAGACAAAAGCAATGCGCGTACTGAAGATGAGATGAAACTGTAACGAACGTGTTCTATGAGGAAGAGGAAGCGCGAGCGTGTCGTCAGCAAGGAAGGTGGCTTCTGAGGGAGGGGAAGGGAGTGCCAAGTGGAGAGGTTCGGATGATGTTGGTGGAAGCAAAGGGGAGGATGTAGAGGATGGAGAGGGGAAGAATCAGCTACTGTATCGAGACATTCAGGATTCGGAAGTCAGGGGAAAGGACACATCGAGTTCTGAGTACAATACCAAGGGAAAGCACAAGGAGGATGAGGAAGGTGGTTGCCAATTCATCTCGTACATGGCTGCACGTAACGGCAGTGAGTCCCGGCATTGTCCAGGGGCACGAGCGTGTGTGAGTTGGCAGAGCGTGACGGGCCCGTTTCAGTGTTGGACAGCCAATTCAAGCAAGAAAGGTCAGGCAGCCAAGCAGTCTTTTGTCCCAACCAATTCATGTCGATCATTGTGCGACACATGCTGGCGCCGAGGGTCCGACGCGCACTTGCAGTATTGTGTCCAGCGATGCAGCAGTGTTGCTGGTCAACCTTGCCTCCATTTTGCCAGAGGCAGGCACAAGTTGAAGATTGTGCATTTTCGTGGAATCGCTTGCTATGCGAGATGCAGCATAGAAGAGCTGTTCAACGACGAAACTGTGCTACAGGAGAGCACTGGATTGATGTGATGCGCGTACTGTACTGCTTCGAGATTTTAAAAGACATGTCCGAGCCTCATTTGCGAGGCACGCCGATTTGTAATTGTTCGGCTTCAACAATTCCGAGGTTAAATACAAAAATGCATGGTTGTATGCAGGCAAGACAACTGATATCAATTGAACACAGATTGAAGGATCGACAAGACGCTGTACCGAAGCTTCTCACTCAACCATCGAGCTTTTCGGCTGCAGGTCGGCTGCTCAAGGTTGCTGCAACCGACGCGTCCTAGAGCGATGCACGCGCTCCTGATTCTTGGCTTTGTTACAAGACAAGTACACGACCGCCTGGATCAAATCTTGATTATTATCTTTGTGTGCCATCGCCACAACATTGCAAACTGACTCGCGAGCGTCTGTGTTTCCAAGAGGTGTTGCTGCGGTACATACCTCTTTTCGCGGCAAATGACGCTTGGAAACCGTCTTGGCGTGCATCACCGCCATACGACGATCAGGAACCGAATAAGGCATCGCCAGGATGTGCACCGAAAGCTCTTTGGGCAGACGCTGCACGTCTGTTTGCATTTTTTTGCAAGCCATCGTTCTACAGCGCTTCTCTGGCCTTTCTTTTTCAGCCCAAGCGCATCTGATCTTGCTTCGCTTCAGCAACCTTCGTGTTTAGCAACTGTTCAATACAGTATGTGTGCGTACTGCCGAGATCCCGGTGAGAAGCCATCTGCAGGCACGGAAGATCTTTCCTTCTTTCCTGGTTAGGCCAAATTAACATGTTTCCCGTCCACACAGCTCGAGTAGGTGTTTACTGTACAGTACAGGACTGTACTGAATGCCTTTCTTGCCTCACCAACATGTCGAGCTGCATGCCTTTTGCTGAAAAATGTTGCCCAGTTTTGCATTGAATAGGTGCATATGATCTAAGACGTCCGTCGATGGATCAGTAGACTCCAAGACAGATGAGCGGAAGCAAAAAGAAGTAAACGACAAAACAGCCCTAAGGGCTTCTTCTCGAATAAAGAACGTCAAAAAAAAATTAGTGGTGACAAGAGTGGGATTCGAACCCACGCCCGAAGATAGCAGGTCCTCCTGATCGCTCAGGATATCTTCCTTAATGCTACGCCTTAGACCACTCGGCCATCTTGCCTCAGATGGATCTGTGGCCTTTTGTTGCATTTATATAGTGACATAATTGCCTATTACATCGATTTCTTCATCAGTGTTCTCCGTGAGTGCTTCGGAAGAATATTCCAGCATTTGCCGTCTGTCGAGTTGTGGGGCGTGGTGTAACTAACGATATATTGGCATCCAGAGCACTGGAGCGAGAGGCTGGCGCCTTGATCTGTGTAAAGCACCTCCCACTTTGTAGCTAAATTAAGGCGACTTGGATGGTGATTAAAAGAGGCACCTGGGGTGGATTTGTGGTCGGCTAAATATAACTGACAGCCAGTTTGAATGGTGGTTCTCTAGGCCAGCTGATAGCCATTAAAAGTGGCTCATGGGTGGCTTGACACAGGTAATTTTCCCTTTTTGAGGACAAGATATGCTTGTTGCTACTCAAACGTGAAATATTCGGCAAGA
This sequence comes from Pseudozyma thailandica, assembly GCA_023212835.1. Taxonomy (NCBI): domain Eukaryota; kingdom Fungi; phylum Basidiomycota; class Ustilaginomycetes; order Ustilaginales; family Ustilaginaceae; genus Pseudozyma; species Pseudozyma thailandica. The sequence goes on from JALCCH010000001.1 coordinate 555,499, forward strand.
AAATCACAAAAGTCACAAAAATATGTCAGGCAGTTACTTAGGTTTACAATTCCTGTTCACATGTCATGTCTCAATTTTATTCGCTGTGGACATCATCCTGCGAGTTAGTACTATGACTTCATACGTCATGCCCATCACCCGGTGTGCCAAAGTCACTCATGTACATGTGGTACTCACATCCTCTCCGAGACGTCGCCTCAGCTGCGATCCTACTTCTAACAATTCGAGAGTGGCGGGTAACTTAGCTTAGCGCACTGAAAGGATTAATTTAAGCACACCAACGTCTGATCCGCTGGACGTAAGTTAACTAAAGACATGCCTTTAGAGCACGACAATGTGGCTGGACCATGAATCATATCCTGAAAATTACCCGTGAGATTTGCCACCCGCTAGCCACCCTTGAAGCCACCCAGGGTGGCGAATATGGGAAGCCAACCAATCGGGTCTGGCTTACATGGTGGCATGGAGGTCGTGCCACCCGGGCTGGCTAACGCATATCATAAAAAACGGAGAGTTGCGTCCTGCAAACCAGCCGGGGGTGGTTGCTTAGGGGGAACCCGCAGGGAACCAGCCCCGATTGGGTGGTTCCTTAGTGCGGGGTCCGCAATGAACCCACCCCAGGTGGTTGCTCTTGGGTGGTTCCCGCAATTATCCACCCGGGGTGATTGCTGGGGTGGTTTCCCGGACGTAACCTTCCGTTTTATACGATATGAATGGGCCTGATACAGAACATGCGCCGAAATCGTAAGTTAAGTTCAGTTATTGCTGTGGGAAGTGAGTCGTAAGTTAACTCAGATTTGCCAGTGCTACTCGGACAAAGAATTTTTTGAGGACGAACTTACATTGAGTCAGTTGATTTGTGTGATTTCAGTGAATTCAACTGGTCCAGTAGTCAACTTAAGTTGGCTCGATCTGAGTCTCGTTCTTGAACAAATGATTATTCAATTAACCTATTACTTATCATTCAGATTGGATGGCAATTGCTCCCAGCTGGCTCCGAGAATTGTCCCCCAATTCGGCTGATATGCTCAGCCACCCACCCCAGACGGCTTGGACATCTGAGCCATTCGTTCGCCAGCCGGGGTGGCGTAGGGGTTGCTCAGCTCACGTAATTTCAACTTTTCCGGATACGAATCACGTCAGCTTGTAGCAAGGTGACTGACACATTTCAGTGTCAAACGTGTGTCACTGGAATTCCTTTCATGCCTGTTTGTAAATCAAGTCAACTTTATCGTAAAGAAGGAGAGTTGTTAGAATTCGGCGAAGAAAATTACAAAAATTACAAATCATGTCGAGTATCCCACGCTATGTTTTCTACAGTGCCTTAACATTCCAATCGCCGTGGACATCGCTCATAGATGTCATCGACCTCGCATGTCATGCCCGTTGCTTGGCATAGCAAAGTCACACATGTATATACACGGCTCACCACTCCAGTCCCCGAACTACGAAACTAGTTACGATCCTGCCTTTAACAAGAGTTGCGTCCGGGGAAACCACCCAAGCAACCATCCCCTGAGGTGGATCCGGCTGGGATCCAGTCCGGACCCACCCTTGTTTCGGTGGTTTCAAGGACGTAACCACTTGTTTCTCCCATCCGAGCATCCTGTGTGTCCCGCAATGGATGCCTGGGGCAGACCCTCAGGGAACCACCCCCATTTTGGCTGGTTGCTTACTGCAGTACACGCTGGAACCACCTGGAGTGGTTGCTTAGGTGCTTTTCCTGATACAACTGTTCTCTTTCAAGACAAGTTATCTTACGTCAAGTTATGCTTAGCCAACCATGAAGAACAACCAGATGGCTTCTACGATTGACACAAACAATAAACTAATTTAACCTACGTTGAATGTTCATGACCTTTTTTTGGACAATCAAACGTTCTCAAAGGTCGAATCAAAGATAGTCCAAAGATAGTCATTTGGTCTGGTCTCGTACGGACAGTCTTCTTCAAGCTCCTCTACTGCGTTTGACGTTCCTTTCTAAGAGGTCGCCTAAGCTCCATGATTTTTCTGAACAATAAAATCCTTACAACAGCTAAATTATGACAAAAACGTACATCTTATCGAAACAGGTTGGTTCCATGCTCAGAGTCGTGATTTTGTGTGCAAACAGCTCATCTTTGTGCGCTGTTGCTATCCGGAAAAAAAAGAGAACATGACCGTGACTTGGATTGCACAAGGAGTACAACAAGTTGTCTGTCTGATGCGCTTCCTTCTTGCATCACCTTCGCGAGGCAGACCTCTGACGCTCGTCGCCGATGGGTCTGGGAAGGTCCCTCTGTGCTTCGTTGAAAACATGCAATCCCCGGGTCAGTCATCACTCCTAACTCCCATCCATGTCTCCAAGGAATGCCGGGAAAAGAGAAGTCCACTTACCCTCTCGCAGAGTACTGTACCATGAAGATCTGGCCTGGGTGTCGCACTCCGATGGGTCGGCCGCCATGGGTCAGCTTGACCACCATCTGAGTGGACAGTAGGCTCACAGGGCAGACGTAGCGCCCCTGGCTGACAATCCGATGGATAGGCAGCGTTGCTGTCGTTCTGGAATGGGATCTCGAGCGATGAGAAAGCGTCGCGAGTTCGCACTGATGCCGTGTAAGATCCAAACCCTAGAGAGAGATCAGGTACAGACACGTTGCAGGACCCGACTTCGCCGGCATTGAAATTATGTGTATAGCTGTGAGTTTCAGTCCCTCGATAAGCAATTCCAGCCTGCACCCTGGCTCTACCAATAGCAAGCCCATGCAAAGCAAGTTGAGCCAAGGAAGCACTCGAGGGGCAACAATAGACTGCAATCGCATCGCCGTTGTCGCCCGGCTGAAGACTGCTGTGCGGAGTGTAGAGCTCAGCTACATGCCCGAAAGGCTCCACTAAGGCCCTCACCATTGCTGGCGAGGAGATGACACTGGTGTCGAGACCTGAGAGTACAAGAGTGACGTCAAGCTTATTCTCCTGAGCTGAGTTGAGGGTAGGCAGCCGATCGATTGCTGCTGTGTCGACAGGATTAACATGGTCAGGAGCCTTGCGAACAGATCGGAAGCAAATGTGGTATTGATGAGCCTATATGCTTGACAATGCGAATAACGTTGCCAAACGTCCTCGGGAGGACCAGTCGGAAGTGTCAAGCTCACCTGGCAGAGATTTCCGGCCGATAGTGCATGAGCCGAAGTCGGATTGTCATCTCCGGTAGGCTCAGTGGTCTCTTGAGAGAAGGGGGTGCCGCTTCTCTGGACGATCGCGAAGGAGACCTCGATGCGGTAGTGGTGCCAGACGTAGCCATTCAGGCTCTCAATTGCAGCTTTGGCTTGAGCGGCATCGGACATGAGAATGAAGCCTCGTCGTCGAGCTAGATGGTCAAGAGTGGCTAGGATCACAGCATGCTCGACTTGACCGTACTGGGCGAAGAGAGCCTCGAACTGATCCGTCGTAGCATCGAGAGGAAGATTGAGGATGTAGAGATTGCGTTGTGCGCGTTCGCGACCTGGCCTCATTGTTCGGTTCTGGACGTGATTGCAGATGCTGATGGACCAGGCAAGCGCAGCAAGCAACAGTGGTGGCTGTAAAGATGGTCGGTACCTAGGAGCCAGTGAAATCAACGTGGAGACGCCGAGAAGTTAGCGGGCCGAAATCTGAAGCGTCGTCACGCATATATTCAACAAACAGAAAATGAGTGTCCCCTTCCACACGAGTTCATAGCATGCTCAGCTTTCAACTGGTTCCGGATCTCTTGTGATGCTGACTCACCCGGAGCGTTTCGCACAGACCACGTTCCACTCATCGCTCAGCCTTCGGTGCACTAGAAGCCCTCGGGAGAGGCGGACCTTTCTCAATTTTTTCTTCGCTTCCTCGCAGAATGAGGGAGGGAACGTCATCCGTGACCCGTGCGGTCTCCGCCAAGATGGGCCAAGGGAATTCTGGTTCGAAAGACCGCATCGAATCTCCGCGAAGTAGCGCTGCGGCTTGAAGCGAAACGAACGCAGCGGCCTTTTTCTCTGTATAGTTGTTCATACTGTAGGCAATGCTTGCACTTACATACACGCTTCTCAAGGCTCGTTTCACGAGACTTGAACGCGTGGTTGACTGGCTGCAGGAAGGGTTCACGTCCTAAAAAGCATGTCTGATGCATGGATCACAAGCTCGACTTTGAATTTTCAATTTTTGCTGGGTTCGACGCGTAAAAAAGTCGCTCGGCAAGTCTTGTCCCACAGATGACGGCTGTTTGACAAGCTCAGCGCCGAATCCCAATTCCTTCGCACATCCACATTTCTCAGCTCATGCGCTTGCTCAGTGTGGCTCGAGCTGCTGCAGTCAACCTCCAACTCAACAACAAACACTTCCACCCACTACGGCGCAATCACACCACCAACATATATGGAATGCATGCAAAGACAAGGACCCCCTTCCACGCCATGTTGCCATAGACAGAACACAAATAGACACGCCCTTGGACGCAGATGGTAGCTGGACCTGCATGTGCGTCGTGACTTGATCTGAGGGCACACCATGACGGTCAGCGCAATCATGTCCAGCGTTCCATCAGTAAGTCCAAACCAGACCAATGATAGATCGACGGCAAACAATGGCCAAGGCAGCCACCTGGAGAATTCGATATTAGTCAAGCTTGCTGACGACCATGGAGAAGATGAGTTTGGTGCACAAGCTTCGACTACTGACGCCAGATCGAACAGCCGAACCTACGGAAAGTCCAATGGTCATCCCAAGCTTTCCTCTGAGGACTTTGTCGAGCTCACCCGCATTTCCCGCAAGAAGGAGGATATCGAACAATACATTGCGACTTTGCAGAGCTGGCCTCCCTGGGAACCGTTTAAGGATGTATCGTCTTACACGGTCGATCAAGCCGTCCTGGTGCGCAGCAAGGAAAGACTTGACGCAGTCGAGAGTGAGCTGCGCGATCGACGAGACAAGTGCAGCCGCCTCGAGCAGGATGTCCAGCAATTCAATCTTGAAGACATGAGACGCCTGCGCACAGTCGCCAAGGCAATCTCGAAGCGCCATCTCTCCGGACCAGACACAGACCTGCTCGAGCTGGCTTTGGAGACCGTCTATGCCTTGGATAAGCTACTTCGTCTTCTTCGAGAAGAGAGGACCGAATACGACCTAGCTCAGCTTCGTCTCAGATGGGAAGCCACGATCTGCTCTGGCTGGCAGGATGTCTTTCATCTCCGTACCGACATCGACGCATTCGAACAAAAGTGCAAGGCCATTGTTGAATCACGAGTCCACGACAGTCTCGATTCGAAGGTGGAAGTGGATAAGACGCAGCCACCGCAAGCAACCCAGGCTCTTATAGACAAGCCACCTCGAGGAGAAAAAAAGCGTGCTGCATCATTGACGCTTGCTTCCGCAAAGCTCGCAGCAGAGTCGATCAAATTGGAGTCGTCCCGACTGGTTCTTCGCATCAGAAGCTTCGATACTGAAAAAGTTCGACCGGCTGGCAGACTCCTAGATCTCTTGATAGACCAGAGACAGATCCCAGAAAAGATGATTGATGAACAGGAAAAGCTAGAAGAAGCGCTCCCTCAACCATCTGCAATCGAGGCGAGAGCGACACAGCTTGCAAACGATCTCGGTCATGCTGAGGCCCCAACGACGGAGAAGGCGAAGGTCGAGACGACAGCAAAAGTAGAGCCGTCGAGCAAGGCCTCTTCTCCGGCCATATCCGAGGAGAGCGAAATCACTGGCAGCATAGCTTCTAGCACGAACTATAGCTCACGACTGACCATTGATGGGCGACAAGCGTCTCGTAGCATCAGCCTCGGATCCCGCCCACGCAAGGTGTCTACCTCGAGTCTTCGTTCTGCGCCCATGAAGCAGGCCCCGAATCGGTACCGATCGGATCCTCGAGATGCGCTCGATGTGGCGATTGGCAGTATCGTCAACCGCATGCCCATCAGCATTGCCATCAAATCGGCTACGTTGGCAGAAAATTCAGTGTCTCCACGCCCCAACGCAATTAAGGATCTGAGTGGCCAATACTGGATCGGTGATCCGGAGCCTCGGCTTTGCTTCTGTCGAATTCTCCCATCGACCATGGTCATGGTTAGGGTCGGTGGCGGCTGGCAAGAGCTGTCCGAGTTCCTTACTCAGCATTACGCTCACCTGAATACCCGAGACGTGAGGAGTGGGATTGCAATGCACGACGCATCGCCTGGTCATTCCAGCTCAAGCTTGACCTGGCTGCGTTCGGCATCAGGTCCAGTCGCATCGCCACGCCTGAGAACAAAGTCATCAGTGGCATCACTGGGGTCACACGATCAAGTCCGCCTTAGCACTCCTTCGAAATCCTCCCGCACCGTCACCATGCCAGCTGTGCTCGGAAGGAACTCTCTCGTGGCCGCGGCCGGCGTATCGCCCCCCTCGAATATACCCAAGAATTCATCGACACGTTCCCCCGTACAGAAAGGAGAAGACTCATATGGCTTTCCTGACACTTTTGGTCTACCTTCAAGCGGATCGGGCTCATCGATCATCATTCATCCTGCATCTCCATCTTCTTAAACAAGATAGTGGAGCCACATCTGTGCCCAATTTCCGATTTGATATCGCAGAGCAGCCCTTGTACCTTCTTATACCGATTCTCTCATACTTCTTGCTTGCATCTCACTGTATTACTATCAAACTATGCAATCGCTTTCATCCTAGTACTGACATTGGGAGCCGATACTGCAGGAAGCAAGAAGTGAATGGCGTGTAGACTCATGCCCTAAAAGCTGAAAGTTACGTGCTTAAAGCCACCCGTAAGCCACCCCCAATCGGATGCAGTTGTAGAAGCCACCCAGGGTGGCATTCAGCTGGCTTAGAGAATTGGCACCCATTCTGGCTAACCATGTAAGCCACCCACGAAGCCACCCTGGGCGGCTTGAAGACATGCCACCCAACGAGCGCATACCTTTCAGTTTTTTAGGGTATGACTTGTTTGCGCTGTCACACGACGCAGCCTCCTAGCTGCAGGATCGCTCATGAAAGAGGCTGAGAACAATTGAAACTCGTGGTGCTGCTACAGCAGGCTTGTTTTCGCTCGACACGAGCATTCGTCAAGGGCAAATGCATTGTTTCCAAGGAACTGACATGCTTGTCTAGATGGAGGATCATGCCTCCATGCCGCTGCTTTGCATGCACACGACCAGGTGCGTTTTCCGGGTCCAGACGTGAGCTGGAGCGGAAAAGACGAAAATCTGTGATTCAGGAACAAGTTGACTCCGGCGAGACCGGAGTTCTCGGACCGGTCGTGATTCGCATCTATGATTTTCCAAAATTAAGATACGACCCCGCGGGGGCTGCATGGGTTTAGGATTTCGTCGTAGCGACACAACACACTGTACTACAGCAGAGGTGAAATGCCGACGGTTCCGCACCGACCAACTGATCCAATACACTGTGGGGGCCGAAAGTGGAGCTTTCAATCCTTGTGTTCAGGTGAAGGCTGTTGCAGATACCGCTTGTGTTGTGCAGTTCCTACTTATACAGAGCAGGAGCTTTGCGACGACCCTGAACTTCGACGCTACCACCAACACCAAATCTTCACCACAGGGATCGCCCACGCACCACAATGTCTGACAATATCGACAACTTCCCCAGACAAGGCAAGACCGCCATCGTGTAAGTGACTGCAGCGGACTCTTGTCAGCGCATCACGTACTCAACATACTGACGATAGATTTGCTTCAAACGTGCAAACTGGCTTTGATTCGACGTGATAGTACCGGTGGATCTTCTGGAGTAAGCACCAATATCGCGCTGCACAGACTTGCGTGATTCGCCAGCTAACATCCGTTCTCTTTGCACCCGATCGTCTTTACAGCTTGGTCGCACAAGCGCTATCGCGCTCGCCCGCGCTGGCTGGAACGTCACCGTCACCGGCCGTCGCGAAGCCGAACTCCAGGAAACTTGTACACTTCTCGACGAAGCTGCTGGTCGTAAAGGCGCCGGATTCTACATTGCCGGCGACATCACACAGGAAGACGTCGTTCTCGATGTCTTCAGGAAGACCGCTGATCACTTTGGCCGCGTAGATCTTGTCTTCTGCAATGCCGGTATCTCTCCACCCAACGTTCCCCTCGCAGAGCAGAAACTGTCCGACTGGCAAGCTACTGTCAACGTCAACCTCACCGCTCCTTACTTGTGCGCACGAGAGGCCTTCCGATACATGGAGAAGCAGCATCCACAGGGTGGACGCATCATCATCAACGGCAGTATCAGCGCCCACGCTCCTCGTCCCTTCTCAGCTCCTTACACCGCAACAAAGACGGCTATGAACGGCTTGACAAAGTCGCTCTCGCTCGACGGAAGGAAGTTCAACATTGCTGTCACTCAGATTGATATCGGTAACGCTGCGTCAGAGATGACCGCTAAGATGAAGACCGGTCCCGGTGTTCCTCAGGTAAGTACGCTTGGACAAGTAGGTGATGCCAGAACGCTTGAGACTGACTATGCATTGACATTCGTGCCCTCTAGGCTGATGGTTCGTTGCGACATGAGCCCACCATGGACCGCGAGTACGTCGGCAAGGAGATCGTTCACATCGCCGAGATGCCCCTCAGCGTCAACAGTAAGTGCCTTCGAAGATGGGTAATTGGACCTCCTCAAACTTTGCCAGCGACTGACAACGGTCTCGTCTGCCTTTTTTTGAACAGTCGCAAGCGTCATTATTCAGGCTACGAACATGCCAAGCCACGTTGGTCGTGGTTAAGCTCCCAAATCTGTCACGCAAGATCCTCTTTAATGCCATTGCTAATTCGTTCGATGAGTCTGTTGCTAGAAGTGACCGATATGTCAGGTAGATTGCGGATCACTCCTCTTCACCCTCAAGAGCTTCGGGCAGCTGTATGCCCTTGCCCCGTCTCCACCATCGCCTTACAAAGTAACTGCCAACCGCAAGCGCCGCGATCACTGAGAAGCAAACAAGAACGATCCAGCCCCCTGCATGATGGACGAGAAAGAGAGGAAGAGAGAGCATCTGCATGTTAGCTGCTGGTCCACGATCAGTCTCTGCCAAGAAAAGGGAACACTTACATCTATAGAACCAATTTGGCTCATAGGGGGTCAGAACGGCATCGATCTGGAAGACACCACCCACTGGTGGTCGTGCGAGGTGCACATCAGCTCTGATACCACGAGCTTCGCGGCCAAAGGCCATGACCGTGGCGGCGTGTCGACTTGCTGAAGATCCACGAGTGTTCTTGATTCCCACGATCCAGCCCAAGCCCTCGTCATCTGGTCCGTCAGGCACTGGGACATAAGAGGAGCTTCGGCGGTAGCGATTTGTGCGGCTTGCGGGTATTCTGCGGAAGCTGACCTGCCCATACGAGCTGGAACCGCCCCGGGATCGGTCGAGCAAGGTAGCAAACGAACTTTCGTCCTTCATGTCGATATTGTCACCGTGTCCGTCGGGGAGCAGCGAGTCTATCGTCCTCTCGTCGGCGAGCGGAATAAGATGCTGCTGTACAAGTCTCACCAGGACATCGCGGTCCTCGAGAATTGCAGAGAGGTTGACTTTGGTGAAGGCGCTGTCTGTTGGCACGAGCACCATGTAGCCGGGGCTCGGGTCGCCGCTCTGGTTCTGTGGGATGGTGCTATTGAGAATGTGGCCGTAGCCTGCTTCCTCCATCAGATCCTCCATGGTGTCTGCTTTTGCACCTTTCAGCAGGTCGCGGATCGTCAGGTCGAAGGGAATCTGCACGCGATCCACTTCGTGAATGACGCCAGTGTTCGTCAGAATGTCACCTTTGACGACAAGAGAAACGGTGCCGTTGGGCTCGTCAGCTTTGTGAACAAGGATGCCTCCTGACTTCTGCTTTCGAATGGCAAGCCTCGCGCCTAGTGTAGGCAGAAGTGTCGGCAGCTCGACTTCCTGCTCGGTGAAGTCAGACTTGTACGCAATCTTATCAATAGCGTGGAACTCGACCAGCGCCTGCAGCAAATGCTGTGACTCCGGAAGCAACATGTAGTTCATCGCAAGACCCAGAGAGGTAAAAGCGTCGTTTGTCGGAACGAGATAGCTGACGCCTGGGGCTCGCTCGACGGCTTTTTTGAGATCGGCGCTGAAGACGGTGGCGACGAATGTGGAGAGCGAAAGGTAAGAGACAGCTGTCTGCACAGGATCGGATGGAGGCTGAAGAAGCTGAGAGACGACATAGATGACAGCGGTATCCTTGACGTCGACGGGCTCTCGAAGCACGTTGGCGTCGCCAAACGCGACGTCGCCATTGCCTTTCCTGTCGGAGGTCTTGGAGTCATCGACTTGGACCGGCATCTTTTGCCTACCTTCTCTCAGCTTCCAGTCGCGGAGCTCTGTATTGAGCAGCATGCCGTTCATGAGATCGTCAGGTCGGATCTGGCCGGGAAGAATGTGATAGCGGACTATCTCTTCGAGAGCAGGCCCCTTACGATATTGACTCAGCTTTCGCGCATCGGGGGATTCTGCAGGCTGTGGAAGTATGTGCCCTAGGTACCAGGCGTCAATGACATCGTCACGTGGAGCAAGGAAGGTGTAAGGGTTTCCATCTTTCCTTTGCTTGTGAGCTGGCTGGTTGATATAGCTCTCAAGACCAGCTTCATAGATGAGCTCGACGAAACGAGTTGCATTGAGAGCTAGTAGAGTAGCTTCAATGCTCATGTCCAAGTCTCCGAACGGCAAGATGAGATCATCGATAAGATGAATAACACCGTTTTCGGTGAGAATATCTTCTTGTAGGACCTCTGCATCCATGACTTTGATCGTGCCGTCTTTTCCGTCAGCTTCAACCGAGACGGAGCCGCCAAGAGCAGTAGAAAGTGTGGCGCGACCTGCCTCACGAAGAGAAGCCGAATAGACAGGTGCGCGATCGCCAAGACCGCTTCCGGACATGTGCCAGCCAAGCAGCTTGAGCCTATCCAGATTAGCTTGTTTGAAGTCGCCAAAGATATAGGCTGATTCGATCGCACTGAGCTCCTCGAAGGCTTGTGAGGCCGGCAAGAACAGGGTGAGATGTGGTACGGTGGACAGGCTCTGCAATGTGTCATTGCTCATGAGACGACGCACGCTGTCAAGACGTGGATGCTTGCGGATGACGTTCTCCAGGGAAGGAGGAAGGTCAATGACCGAGTCGATGAAATGGATCATCCCGCTCCTGGATCGCCAGTCTTCGTCAAGAGATTTTGCGCCTCCTTCGCCCTTCTCGTCAGTACCAAAGAAGAGAGTTTTGCGCTTGCCTTTCAGCTTGGTATCCATGGTCAACTTTTGAAAGAATGATGACGAAGCTTCTGTACGCTTGTCTTTACCCTCTACGAAAGCTACACGAATGCGTTGGCCTCGGTGACCTAGCAGACCACCGTGATCCTCCTCGTCAGGAACGGGAACGCGACCCGGATGGGTTGGCTCTGTAAGCATGCGCCTTGAAGGGAAGTGTAAGGTGGTGTGCATCTGTGGTTTGCCAGGCTCTGGAAGAGGCTCAGATGGTGAATGCGAGCCTGTGTCATCGCTTAGCGTGAACGGAAGCGTGTAGTTCAAGACGTGATAGAGCAAGTGTTGGCGGGCTACGGCGTTGACGTTGCCGGCTTCGATGCAGACATCGTCGTGCCAGATGCAATCTTGTGAGATGGAAGAGGAGACTGATGAATTGCTATGCTCCTTCTCATCGAGCAAAACTTCCCAGAACGTCGGTGTGGCCGAAGCTGTGCCGAGTGCCCTTGCACGGGCTGATACTTGTTCTTGCTTCTTTCGGAGAAAAGCATCATTGATCGGAGCAAGTATGGTGAGGCCCGAGCCGTCGTCAAATTCCTGGAGTCTATTCAGGGTCGGAATGAGCCGAGTACGTTGAAGAAGGCGTACCAAGATGGTGTGCTGGGGTGATTGTGATAAGAGGTCGATGAGGTTGAAAGAGACCGTGTCATCCTTCTTGCGATTGTCTGCAGGAGGCTCGTCGAGTATCTGAAGTGGATGCTGAGAGACTCGCTGGCCGCTGTAGGATGGCAGTGATGTAGAGCGCACAAGAGTGATGCATAACCAGGCAAAGCAAGCCAGGCGCGCCAACCTGTGAGGGAAAACCATGTTGAGCCAAGCTTGAATTCGCCTCGCTTCAAAGCAGCGAATCGTAACTAGGATGAGGATAGATCGAGATCAAGAAAGCCTTGCTACGATGCTGCTGAGAGACGCCGCCATCTCAGGTGTTTACAGATGCAACTTGCTCTGTTTTGTCGTACAAAGTGTCGATTGAGTATGAAAAGAGATGGATGATGGTTCAAAGCAAAATGGTTGTGCGCGCGGCTATCGATTGACCAAATTCGATGATGCTGAGCTCTTTTTAGACGAGCATCACCCTGCATAAAATCACTCGGTGAGCTCGAATGTGGAGTTACTGTATCCGACCAAATGCGATTTTCACTGGAAATCACAAATCAGCGCGACAGGCAGTGAGGGGGCGTAACGAAAGAGGGAGCCGAGCGTTACGCCTTGACCAATTCGAGTGATTGTGCGACTGCGCGTCAAAGTAGACCCTGCAGCTCTATTTTCGGGATTGACTGATTACCGTACTGTGGGTTGTCCTTCCACGTCTATTCTGCATTGAATTGACTTTGCTGAACAGTGCTCTGAGCTCTTCAAGCATCAACGGGCAAACATCACAACAGGTGTCCATCAACGTCACTCGTCTCAAGCCTCGAGCAGGATGCATGCTGGCAACAGCTAGATAGTCGGCCATGTCACGACTTTCCTGGAGCAGCTCCGGCTCGGATGCCGAAGTACGACATCATTTCGATCTACCTTTTGACTACGACCACCGACAGCGTTTCGCCGCATCAAGCGATCGAGCTGATGACTCTGATAGCGAGCAGGATGGACATAATCATTTTGATGATACACAAGACTCCGTCTCGCTAGCAGGGTCGTACGATATTCTCTGTAATGAGTCCATGCAGACACCCGAGGAAGCACCCAACGGCTCTCCACATCAATCTGACCCCGTCGATGACAGCAATGATCGATTCAACCAAGCCATCTGCCGTATATGTCTAGAGTCCTCCCACAGCGATGCGTCTGGCGGCGAATCTCTGGGTCGTCTTCTCTCGCCATGCAGATGCAAAGGCACCATGAAGTATGTTCACGCTACCTGCCTGGATCAGTGGAGGGCTGCATCTGCACGTTCCTCTTCTGCTGTAGCTTGTGACCAATGTGGTGCTCCGTATCGATTCCGCAAGTCCAAGTTTGTTGGACTCGCAACGTCTCCGACGCTCCTCTTTATCGTCAGCCTCTTTCTCTTCCTACTCCTCATATGGACTGTTGGCGTTGTCGCCACCTTCTGCATGGATCTCTATGACAGACCTCTCGCACCCAAGACTACCTCGAACCGATCCAGATTCTCACGCTGGTGGCCATGGAGCTCATACTCCGACCCCGACTATCGTTCACTCGAGACCGATGCATGGTCGTATCTCGACGCAGATTACACCTCACCAGGCATCTGGAGCTACGGAACGCTCATGTACGAGCCCGCCGCTTACATCAAACTCATCAAACAAGCCGTACTATCCTTTGCTTCGGGCGAAGCTGTAGATGTAGTCCGAGAAGTCGTTGGACTGCAAGATACGCTTGAGTCGCAGCAAATTGTGCAACAAGAGCAGCAAGATGAACGCGGTTTCTGGTCCGCAATGAAGCACGAGTGGTTGTACGGCGATGGTGGATTGTGGGAGAAAAGCGCTTCAACGCCTTCGCAAACACCACAGAAAGAACAAGATGTGCCAATATCGAGTCGATCGAGCGCTGACACCTCCTCAGAACCAGTCGCTAAGCCAAGAGAGAAGTACGACGCCCGTGTAGCATCCGACGCTAGCGACGTCAAAGCAGTGAAGCGACGTGGTCGAAAAGCCGCCAAAGCTGCTCGACATTCCACTAGCGATCAAGTTGAACAAAAGGGTTGGCTGAATAAGCTCTTCGTCCAATTCTCTGTCGGCTTCTCCCTTGTCGGCATCCTATCTTTTGTCAATCTCCTCATCGGAGCTTCCTTTCTCGGTCCCATCAACCTGCACAACTTTGGTTTAGGTCGATCATTCGCCCGCATGACCTCCGGCGGCAGAGGAGGCAGGAACGGCAATCAAGACGGCGTCAACATCGCCTCCATCCTTATCGTGTTGTTGGTCATCATCGGAGTGGTAAGAGCGTTGCATATCGTGTACAAGCTGGTCAAAAAGGGCGCGAGGAGGGGTCTTAGTCGACTAGAAGCGGTGATTGTTGATTGGAACCAGGATGACGATGGAGAAATCGGAGAAGGGGTGGGGTATGTAATAGCAACACATGATAGGCTGGTCGGGCAGGATTTGAGGCAAAGACAAGCCTTCCTGCAAGGCGAAGATGAGTAGCACATGTATAACAAAGCAGCCTGCGCACGCGAATGATGCCTCTTGGCAACGACTGAGGATCCAAAGGAGCGTGGAGGACTTAGTGCATGAGAAAATATGTGAGAAGATGCGATGCAAAGATGAATGAAGAATCGTACAAATACAATGACGGGAGGCTGAGCGTATGGGATATCAAAGGGTGATCAGAAGTAGAAGTCGTCGTCTGCGCCGTTAGCATCCGTAGCGGCGTCATCCTGCTCGTCCTCGTCGACGAGCATCTTGACCATATATGGACCTTCGAGCTCATACCCTAGCCTCCTGTAATAATCTCTCGTACCCACACCCGAAATGACCGCCAACTTCCTCGATCCGTGCTCGTCCCTCGCAATGCGCTCTGCTTGCTCCATGAGCAGCGTACCGAATCCTTGATGCTGAAACTTTGTCGGATCCCTGGAGTGGATCGGTACCGCACTGCCATACGTATGCAGCTCTCGGACGATCGAACATTGGCCGTCCTTGGTGAGCTCAGGTCGGTATGTTCCTGCTGCCGAGCACTTTCGCAGTCGCAGCAACGCAATGAGAATGTCCTTCTCAGGATCTTCGTAAGCGAGGAAGGACTCCCAACCTCCATTGGCGGTGTAGTCTCGGCGAATGAACTCGACTTCATCCGGGCGAACCTTGGCGTGGATCTCATGAAGACCAACTTCGCGGTATCGCACATCACGGCAGGTGACACCAAAGTCGCGCATACGCTCCAAAGCCAGCTCTCGCAAGTTGCCATTCTCTACACCAGAAGAGACGAGCGGCATGGGAATGTCACGTTGCACGCGGTACACTCGTGTCCAGGGCGGCACGAGAGCAAGGATACGCGCAACGAGATCGACTAGGAAGGATGGGGTGTAGTTCTTGTATCGGCCTGTTCTCCAAAGCTCGTAAAGACCAGTACCACGAATAACAAGCGTCGGGTAGAGCTTGAGACCATCAGTGCGGAACGCAGGATTCTCGAAATACTCCTTGAACTGCTCCATGTCACGTTCAACACCAACGTTGGGAAGATCTGGCATCATATGGGCGACGATCTTGTAGCCGGCGTCCTTGGCAAGCTGAAACGTCTCGCAGACAGCCTTGACAGTGTGACCTCGATTGGTGTCCCTGGCCACGTCTTCGTAGACAGACTGCACACCGATTTCGAGTCGTGTGCAGCCGTATCGAAGCATTTGCGAGAGATGAGGTCGCAAACAGTAGTCTGGACGAGTCTCGATGGTAATACCGATACACTTTGTGAGTGCTCGTTCCGAATACTTGACCGCCTCGTCGACATCCTGGCCATTGAATCCACTCAAAGCGTTGTGGAGTTGAGTGATGAATTGGTTGCGGTACGTTTCAGAAAGCGACATGAATGTTCCACCCATAATGATGTATTCGACCTTATCGACACTGTGCCCGAGCTCTCGTAGCTGTTGGACTCGGTTCTTGGACTGCTCGTATGGATCGTATCGAGCTCGAATAGCACGCATAGAGGTTGGCTCATATCCAGTATAGGACTGCGTGCTGTATTCGAAGTCGGAGTCGGGACCACCTGGGCAGTAGACGCAAATGTTTCCGGTCAGGGCAATATGGGGGCAGCGATGAGGCTTGCACATGACAGCGACTACAGCGATACCAGAAGCACTGCGCACTGGCTTGGCTTTGAGCGCTGGCACAAGCGCTTTGCGGTAGGCTTCTGGAATGGCAGCGATGATATCGGTCAGACGAGGAACACCATTGTAGCCGTATCGCTTGCATGTAGTTGTGCGGATGTGGTTGAGCGATACTGACGCCGAGCGGTCGTGCGCGTCCACAAGTTGACCTGCAATGTCGGCACAGACACGGAGCAAGAGCTCTGCTGAGTTGGAAGATGCGCCCATGATGGGCAAAAGCCTGATTCCCTGCGCCTAATCAGAAATTCTGCGGATGTTGGTGATGAACGAGACGGTTGCTGCTATACACTCTGTGCGAGCTTTTGTCTTGGTTGGTGTCGGCGTCGATGAGGTGGCTGCTGCGAGAGGATGAGGATATAGAAATGGGAAAGCGAAGTGAAGTGGCTATCTCGTGCTGCACGCTCAAATGTCAAAAAAAAGTTGAGCGAATCTCGGTTTGCGGAAGTTCAGACCCATCCACAACAGAGTGCTAAAGCACTGTCGCATACAAGCCACAAGAGCCCACCACCGTATATGGGAATTAACAAATGTCGAAAAAGAGTCTGGAACCGTCACTAATTGGACAAAAATTACTCAAAGGAAGGCGGGGGGGAGAGCGCTCTGCTGTACCACTTTTGTTTTCATATCCATCATGTTCCGCTACGCCGTGAGCAGGTGTTGACTTCTGAGCCATTTCGCAAATATCCAATTCGGTTAGAATTACGCACGTCCCTACAAAGTCGTATATTCTCATCTCCAACCATCACGTCTTGTTTCGAGACTCTGAACGAAAGGAACACTGGACAACATGCTCGCCGCCATTCGCCCCGCCGCCTCGCTTCTCACCAGGTCCGCCTTCCGTGCGGCACCTAAGCCTTTCGCAGCTCCCGTTACGCGCGGCTTCGCTTCCAGTTTCCGCGTTACTGGTGTCCAGAAGCGCTTCACCGAGGAGCACGAGTGGGTTTCGTTCGACGATGCTACCAACATCGGTACCGTCGGTATCACTGATTACGCTCAAAAGTCGCTCGGTGACGTCGTCTTCATCGAGCTTCCCGAGGCTGGTGCCCAAGTCAAGAAGGGAGGTAAGTACTCATCTGCTTATCTATTGTACACTTAGATGTTTCAGAAAATTTTGTGCTAACGAGCTATCCTGACTCGCTGCTCGCCCTTGATACGGTCATCATCTCTGTTGTCGAACAGATGACATCGGAGCTGTCGAATCTGTAAGTAGTAGACCGCTTGCCTCACTGGTACAGGTGAAGAAAGTGACACTGACACTGATCTTGCAATCTCTGTATGCTCAAAATTGACAGGTCAAGGCGGCCTCGGACATCTACGCCCCCGTCTCTGGTACCATTGAGGCTGTCAACAAGAAGCTCAACGACGAGCCTAGCTTGCTCAACAAGCAGCCTGAGAGCGATGGTAAGCAATCTCTCCACAAGGCCTTTACGCGAATTGATCAAGAGATTCTGACACCTATCGTCGGCTCTACGTTCTTCCTCTCTTCTCCGCAGGCTGGTTGTGCCAGATCAAGCTCAGCAACCCTTCTGACTTTGAGACCTTGCTCACCGCCGAGGCATACCAGAAGATCTGCGAGAACTAAGCTCAACACCCTCGCTGCTAATACATTTCAACTTTCCAATATCCCAGGGTCTTTCAACAGACATTTGTTACGAATCTCATCTGATCATTGCCAGAAACATGCGGTTGCGGGCTGTACAAGGGTCTTGTGAGGTTTGAGAAGAATGTGTGTGTCTATCCGTCATGTCCGCGAACAACCTTTTTCTTCGTCGTCATGCACGGCAGTGACGGCTGACTGGCTTCCGGAGTAGACGGGTGACCGGCGCGTTTCCGAGATGTATTCTCCCGAAATGTCCATCGATACCCGATCTAAAAGCACGGGTGAGATGAGCCCGATTTCGAGGAACGGGCCTTCAGGTATGACCAGACTCCTCCTTCTCAAATACAAAATGACAAGACAAGCTTCAAAGTCGAGAGTCGCACGGCTCAACGCTCGGCACCACTCGGTCTTAACCAGAGCAGGGCGCAAGAGTCGAAAAGTCGCTTATAATATCGACCAAGGATAGACGAATGTTCGAGCTGTTCTTCTGCTCCAATGCTGCCAAAAGAGCTTCGATCTCATCGTGCATGGCGAAAGCTTCCAATTCTTGAGCTTCTCGCATCCCTACACGAGCTGTTGCTGGGCTGCATCTGCCTTCAGACGATGACAACGTCGAATACCGATTGGAGTCTTTGCCGCATCATCAAGGGGGCTGAACCTTCCCACACTTTTCATTCACACATGATCCTTCCCGAGTGATTGATGCTATTGTGTATAACTTGATGGTACAAGGACCCTTGAACTCGATAATCAGACTTTCGTCCAGGAGGAGGAGCTGAAAGCCCTGAAATTCTGGTGCAGCGGTCGAAACCAAGACTCTGGAAGCGACTTGTCACACAAGTTGGAGACAGAACGCTTTGGCCTCACTATGCTCGCTATGAAGATGCACGGCGCAGGTGGTGCTGAAGTGCGCCGCATTCCTTGTCCCAGTCGCGTACCTTGAAGGCGGTCTTGAGCGTGGGACCGTTGAGCTCCCGTTTCTTTTACGCTCTGCTCGCATGGGAATCCGAGTCCATGCAACTTCTCTGGATCAAGTGGGTCCATGAGCCTCTGCAAAGAAAGAGTGGTATCACTCACTAAGCGCACGTGATGGGTCAGAGCCGATAAAGAACAAGCAAGCACCTGTCTGATCGGGACGCGACCGAACATGCTCATCCCTGGGGAGGGGTGCGAGTGTCGGCAAGGAACACACTAGTGCAAAGCTTGATCGAGAAGCAAGCGCTTACTATACCCCAGAACATCGAGAGCCGATTCCGGCTTGATTCGGCATTGACGTGTATCACGCCAACGGGCAGCAGCCTGACATGAGAACGAGCGAGACAATCAGCCACAGCAAGGAGCGGCAAGCACATGTCTAGTACCGCTCAGACGGAAGCAAGTAAAGAGTGGGTACTATATCATGCGAATTTTCGGGGCTCGCCAAAATTTCCCGAGCGCCCGCTCCTTGCACTTCGGAAAGCCATACTGAACAACGCTAACACTAAATCGGGAATGCGAGCCTTTCCCTGGCCCACCCTTGCGCCCCACTTCTTCACAAGACACAGACACTATTGGTGGGACTCGTACCGAAGACGAGCTGTCATGCTGTGATAGTCTGGCTTTGTGACAACCAGGACGGCCAGGTTTCGGTTCTCGCTTCGACACTGTTGCATTTGTGCGGTCGCCCTTTCCTCCTGTTCGGCACTTCGACGTCTTACAGTGGCGGGCAATTTTGACACACCCACACAACATCGGGCGTGGTAGTTAATAAATGCATACATCGACGATGCTGCACTGTGCGTACCGTTCCTGTGAATGCAGGCGATAAAGATGCATAGGATTCATTGATGCGATAGTCAGTCCGACAGGTCAACAACTAATTACTGCGCAGTGCAGTTCGAGAAATTTGTCAGTCTGGATTGCGCCGCCGGGCGGACTGTTGGAAGGAATCGAAATCGGGCGTCGCTGTGTTCTGAGACGGGCAACTGCAGGCGAGCCCGTCAAAGGCAGCGAAGTTCTACAGTACCATACACCGTGACAGAGCGGACCTTGATATGGTTGCTGCAGCTGTGCCTGCCGCTGCCTTGGGAACATTTTTTGCTCCTATCTTGCAGTGCAAGTTCACCTCTCACCCGGCAGACTTCGTACCGCTGCATCATATTCAAGCCTCGCATGATCTGAATAACCGCACAGCATCTAGACCGTCAGACTTTGTCCTAGCGTCTGAACAGAAGAATCCGGCTAGTCTGAGCCATACATTCTCGACGGAAGCAAGTGGCAGCTGCGTTACCTGCTGGCTCCATGGCTTTGGCATGGTTAAAACAGTCACAATTTTTGGCCTCACATGTGTCTGTGTCTGTGGCAGCAACTCACACACACTCGATGTTGCGGCAGACCCTTTTCTATTTTTTTCTTCCATTCGCCAAATTGATCAAAATCCAGACGTTCCGGTCGCTGTTCACGTTCGTTTCGCATGAAAATATTTTATTCAATGGTAAAAAGGAAACAGTTGTTTCTGATGCTCTCGCCACATGCCGGCAATTGATTGTGATTGTGCATTGTTGAGCGGCAACGGGTCGCATCCCGAAATCTGCAGAATTGGCTCGATTCCAAGCTGCAGCCTTCAAAATTCCCATCCTTCCCCGAGCCCATGGGACCTTTTCGTATTGCCTCTGCAACATCGGACAAATGCGCTCCTCCCGCAACACTGCGGTGTCGCCCAGAGTTCATGAATGCGGCGCTGACTTGCTGCGAGATCCAATAGGTTTGCTAACTCAAGCAACGTTCAAGCCTTGCCGGGTATCATCGTTCGACTCCCCTATTTTTGAATCTTGTCAACCAAGCAAACGCAAAGACAAGCCAACACGGCATAAATCTTGTGGCTGAACGGCAATCGGCTTTCGAGTATTTGACAAACAAGGTGGGGTTCATCCCATCGATGAAGTGCTTTTTCACCTTGTCACCATCAAATGCAGAGCCTCCTGTAGTGGACGGATTTGCGATGCCCGCTCGCTCGTGATAAGTAAATGAGCCAGTCGATGTGGTAGCGAGCAGCAGAAAGATCGATCTGGAACGCCTCTCACGCTTTCTCCCTGCAGGAAGCCACTATACACTACTGTCGCTTGATTGCTAGTCGAGCCGAACAAGGGAGAGCTTCGCATAAGTAAATACAGTCTGCACAGTACAGGCCAAGAATGAACAGTTCTCGCTCACGTCTTGCTCATGTCGAATGTGCAAGTCTGTGGGTGCCTGTCCTTCGAGCGCCACAATTCTTACGACATGGTGAATGACGGCAAGTCGCGAGCAGTTGTGCATATTATCAACGTCTGGATTACAAGTAGTGAAAAACCACAGAATCGGGACTTGCCCTGTGTCTCATCTTTTTGTTCATATTGGTCTCTGATCCAGAATCCGACGTCGTCCGCATGATCGTGTCTTGGAAGCACCAACTTACTGTACTGTGCTGCTCGGGTCCACATTTTACTCAGATGGCTCATCTCTCACGATTAAAAAAATCAAAAAATCAAGAAAATTTAGAGTTGGGGCGCTTCAGCGGGAGAGAGCAAAATCTAGAAATCTAGAGAAGTGTTTCCCTTGGATTCTTGGTCGCCGAGTGAGAGTGTTCTCACAATCCATCCCTTGTGCAGCTCGCTTGTTCAGCCCAGCTACACCAGCCATGCCTTGCCTTGCCTTGCCTCGCCTTGCCTCTCCGCTCGACCTCGTTCTGATTCTTTTTCTTTTGTGAACCGTTCATTTGATGCACATTTTCAGCTGACAGCCATTCTCATGTTCGACGTGCAGAATTCTCTTTCTCATAAAGTGACCAACTGATGTGACACTCGTACAGTAGCTCAGCTTGGAGGCCCGACGAGTGAGGAAATTTACACGCCCACCACTCTCACCCTTGAGTTGCCCGGCCTTGCAAAAAGATTGAGGTTCAGCTTTGCCGCCCTTTCCACGCTTTGCAGGTGAGTTGCAGCCCATCTGTAAGTGGTGGGAACGACGACTCGATTGTCACTCTGAGTCCATCAACCACCGCTCTCGCTTACTCCGTCGTACTGTACAGCCATTCTTCATTAGCAGCTGCAGCAAGCGAGCAAGCAAGCAATCAAAGCACCAAGCAAACCCTTGTTTCCCGCTGGAACCTTGCTTTCTGGGGGTCTGGATTCTGTCAACCGGAAACCGTTCTCACCTTCACTCCAAGCTACATATACATCTTGGGATTCATCGACCAACTCATCTAGATCCCACCTTGGACCCCCGCTTCTTCTCCTTCCCCTTCTCCTTCTCGTCTCGTCTTGTCTCGTCCCGTCTCGTCTCGCCTCCGTCTTCGACCCATACCCGCGTAACACTTGACCCGTTCGACGTTCGACGTATACTTGCTCGGCGTAACATCTTCCAACAGCTTCTCGCTTCTTCGACCCCACCAACCCTCTTTTTTCACCCACTAGATTCGGGTCTAGCAAGCACTCATACTCCAACATGGCTCTCGCCGCCGGCATGGAGTTCCCAAAGATGGACCTCACGTAAGTCTTTTTTTGAATCTGTCGGCGATTCCACGTTATTTGATGGGTTGGACCGTCTGAAGTGTTCGTCCAAGATTGCTGACTCTGTGTCTGTCTCTTGCTCCATCTTGTGCACAACAGCCTGGGATGCATGTACATCGGTGTCATGCTCAACGTCTGGCTGTTCGGTTTCTCCATCGTCCAGGCTTACATCTACTATGTTCACTTCAAGACTGACAAGCCCTTCATGAGGTACTTCGTTCTCTTCCTCGTCGTCGCTGATACCGTCAATGCCGTCTTCGATCAGGTCTTCATGTACCAGTACCTCGTATCCAACTTTGGCAACCTCACCTACGCGACCAAGAGTAACCGCGCTTTCGCCGCTGATCCCGTCATGACCGGTATCATCGCCTTTTCCACCCAGCTCTTCTTCGCTTGGCGTGTGTACAAGTTGATGCATTCCAAGATCATGCCCGCTTTCATCGCCATTGGTGCCGCCATCTCGCTGCTCAGCGCTATCGGTACTACCATCGGTGTCGAAATCGTCCTCTTCTTCAGCGAATTCCAGAAGTTCCAGGTGGTTGTCATCTTGTGGCTTGGTTTCGCTGCTCTTACCGACGTTCTCATCACCGGCTCGCTCGTTTTCACTCTCAACAAATCGCGTACTGGCTTTGCTGCCACCGACGATGTCATCACCAAGCTCATTCGCATGACCCTCCAGACTGGTGCGCTCACCACCGTTTTCGCCATCATCGATCTTATCCTATTCTTGGCCTCGACCACCACTCTTCACTTGGTCTTCAACTTGCCTCTGGCTAAGCTGTACGTCAACTCGTTGCTCTCCACTTTGAACGCGCGAGTGACCATTGGCGCCAGCGCTCAGCAGTACACTATGGAGGGCTCGGTTAGCGACAACGCTCGTCGTGGTATCTCGACGCGCACCAAGCGATCCAACGTTTTCCGCCCCGGTGGAAACAAGCAGCCTACCATCATTCGCACTCATGCTTCTGGGCACGACATTGAGAATGGTATGGGCGACTTTGACACTCAAGACAACTTTGAGACTGGTATCCACATCAAGACGATCGAAGAGACTTTCGAGGAGAGGCATGAAGGCGATGGACTCAGAGCTTTCGACTCGAGCTCGCACAATGACTCGCTGCCCGTACTCGAGAAGTCTAGGGGCGATCAGGACTCGATCTAGAGTTCGAGATACATAAAAAGAGAATGCGCTCCGTCATATCGTGCCGATGCCTGTAGCAGTCTTTTCTCCCCCTCTTTTTCTTTATAGTCAGCATACCCACCAAACACTTCGTGGCGCGGGACTGGGATTCCGCAGCCTGCTTTTCTACTTGATACAGTATCTTTTGCACTCGTTCAAATGCAATTTTTGTCACCATGATCTATCCTGAAAGCAAAGTTTGAGATTGTGAGGTGCAGGGTTGGATAGGAGAAGGGCGTGTCTCATTCATACAGTCATTTTTGTCGAATCTTGGGGCGGAGTTGGCAATATGTCTGCTCGACACGTGCCGAGTGCGATTCTCTGTCCAGATAATCTTCAACGGACCAAGCTGGCGGCACTGAGTATCGTTGAAAGCACGGGCAGAGTAGCATCGGAGTGCTGTGCACCGTGGATCAGCGCTCTGACCCTAGCTCTCGCTTGACAGTGTTCGATGAAGTATGGAGAAGGGCTATCCATCCCCGATCCCTGTCATCCTCTGTCACGAACAGAGCGATTATTATTGCGATCAGATTATTGTTTTGGCAATTTCTCCAATCAATTGGAGACGCTTGGCTTGCCAAGTAGTGACAGTAACGCGAGTTTCGCGATCTTCGGGGCCCACGTTGGAAGCGGAGTCAACGGAGCGACCCTGACTGACACAGAAAGAGGACCGGTTGGAACAGGCTGACCCAATTTGGCATTTCACGAGACGGAATGGATGATGATTCCACAAGAAAAATTGATTCTTTTGCTCCACAATCTTTGTCTGCTTGTTCGCACCTACCAACATCATCCATCTCCGGCAGCTCGGTTCAATCGGAGCATTCACACAGTCAAACGAAGCATCTGCAAATCATCAGCTGTACAGGCATAGGCTCGACTCTCGTATCGCTTGGACTGACGCAAAACACTTTGCAAGCAAGATCTACCTTAGCAGCTCAATCTCAAGATCACGACGTTGTCCCATACATAAAGCCCAACGCCGGCTTCCATGGCGGCTCCTCCTAGCTGCAGCCACTATGGTTGCCCCACCCGCTCCTCCTCATCTCCCGCCCATACACAAGCTGAGGCTGGGCCATCACGGCATCGCTTTCCAATCCACTCGCCGTCGGAACCACCCGCATCCTCACCCTCGATATACACTCGGACCACCGACTACGCCCGCTCGCTACGATGGACAAAAGCCGAAACAGACGCCTTCCTCCTCACCCACCGTACCGTCGTTACCGCTGGCACAGCCTCGCTCGTCTCTACAATGGCTTCCTTCCCTTTCGATAGTGTAAAGTCGAGGTTGCAGGTGCGCGATTATCCGAGCATCTGGGCTTGTGCTAAAGCGGTGGTGCGCGAGGAAGGCGTCAAAGGTTTCTTTCGCGGCGTGACAATCCCCTTGATTACGATCTCGTTTGTGAGGACGAGCTCGTTCTCGATCTACTACAACACCAAAGCGAGCCTGCATAAGCAAGGGATATTCAACGACTCGTCCAGGCTGCTGCACACAGCGCTAAGCGGTGCGGCGGGAGGTGCGACCAGTGGAGTCATCATTTCGTGCGGTTCGGCGCCGTTTGAGCTGGTCAAAGTTCAGCGGCAATTGGAGTACCTAATTGCGGTTCAAAAAGGGCTTGTGAAGAGAGCGGACCCGTCCGGATCGGGCGGACGAACCTTCGTCCCGCAATCAGGCTTTCAAGCCGCCGCGAATATCTACAAGAACTTCGGAGGTATCAAGGGGTTCTATTTGGGCTTCCCGCTCCACATGGCACGCGATACTTTCGGCACAGCTCTCTACTTTGGGTTTTACGACAGTATTCGCAAGTTGGTCAGTCGGCACTCGACAGGTGACTCGCGGTCGGGAGGGAGGAGTCTTTGGGGCATCCCCGGTCCCGTGGTCTCATTCCTTTCCGGTTCCAGCGCCGGAATCTTAAGCTGGTTGATCGTCTACCCAGTCGACCTGATCAAAACCAAAGTGCAACGAGATGCGCTCGCAGGCAACCCAAGACAGTTTACAGGCTACCAAGTCTTTCTGCATATGATCAAGGAACGTCCACCAACAGCCCAAGAAGGCGTCGGAAGGCCAGGTATGCTGAGGCGGGACACGGTGCTGACGAGGTTCCTGAGGCTGTATAGAGGACTGGGCGTATCGGCGTTGAGGAGTTTCATCAGTCACGGCTTGACGTGGACGTTGATAGAAAGCATCTCGGCGAGGATTACGGAAAGGACAGGAAAGAGCGCAGATTACGATGCGCAGCCGGAAGAGGCCGAGCGCAAAGTATAGATTCTCACATTCACAAATCATACCCCCGCACACAAAGCAATGCATCATCTCATCATGCCATTCAACTCGGATGTGTGTGTGCTTGTGTCGAAAAGCTCTGTAAATTAGAAAGTGCACAGATGAGGCTTTTATTGCTGGCCGGCGAGAAGCTTCTGCAACTCGTCTGGAGTGTATCTTTTCCTGGGCGTTGGTTCCGAGGGGATGAGGATGGCGGCGACTTTCCGACCTTCTTCAGAAAGCATGTTGAAGGTCGATGCTGCGTCGTGCTGTTGTAGAATTAGCATGCAAACGTATCTTTTGTGAGTAACTCTCCCCCTTTTTTCTCACAAGCCAGTTGTGTAGGGATATGACTTACGGTGGATTGAACGTCCAATTGAATCCCCAACTCATTCACCCACCTCCTGATGGGTTCTGGTGGAGGTAAGACTCTCTTGCCTGTGCCAAAGAGGATAATCTCTGGGCGTTCATCGACCAACTCAAACACCCTGAATACCGCCTTGATCTTTTCGCTGACCTCCAATTTCCTTCCCTTTTCGACCTTCTGATCGAGCCAGTCCTCCCATCCAATTCCGGAAGGTACGGCGTAGTCTTGATTGAGCTTGGGATGGTCCCAGAGGAAGACATTGTTGTTGAGGATAATGATGGGTTCTGAAAGGACAAGACCATCCGCCAGGGTTAAGGACGTGGGCGAGGTGGAGGCGACAGAGACCGAGATGGAAGGATCAGGAGAAGTGGGCGCCGTGATGTTGAAAAAGTCATCGTAGACCGTGCGATGTTGGCCTGTGTTGGGCTTGCCGCCGGGATCGTCCGATGGTAATCGTAGGGATGATGAGAAAGACAGAGCTGCTCTCTGGAGGACGGGGGAGAGTCGGACAACGTGAGGTCGAACGGCTTGGCCGAGAAGCGAAGTAGATGCGCGGGTTGCGCTGTGGAGCGTCAATGTTGCTCTCATCCTGGCGATAGTGTCTTCAATGTTGAAGGAGCAGCAGCAGCAGCAGAGGATAGGACAGGATGGTTGCAAGAAGAACCCGAACGAGCCTATGATCATAGCACAAGTGCTGCGAATATATGTGGAGTAAAATGCGTCTTGTAAGCTGAAGCGTCACGTGCGGACTTGGACCCTGAATGCTTCTCAACCTCACTGAGCTGCTCATGCCTTGTTCGATACTTTCCTTCATCATGCACACACATTTCACAAATGTCACACGACATACGCTCACACGCACATACACAAGGGATACTTGCAAGGACAATGACTGAGTTCGCCGCTCATCTCACATTCCTGAGTCCAATGCTGCACCTAGGTCACAATCGCCTCCTCCTGCGCGGCCACCACCTTTCCCCTCTTCCTCTCATGCGTCTTCCTATGCCTGCTCAATTGATCTGGCCGACTGAACCCCTTCCCGCACTCCTCACACATGAAAGGTTTATCCCCCGTGTGAGTCCTTGTATGTTTCGTCAAATTGCTACTCTCCGCAAATGCCTTTCCACACCCAGGAAAGCTACACACAAACGGCTTGCTTCCCGTGTGCGTCCTCTTGTGAATCGTTAGACTTCCCGCCACACTGAAAGCCTTTCCGCACCCGGGGAAGTCGCAGACATACGGTCGTTCCTGAGTGTGCGTTCGCATGTGTTGCGCAAGCGTATTCTGCTCTGAGAAGCGCTTGCCGCAGAGAGTACATTTGAAGGGTCGATCGCCGGTGTGCGTCTGAATGTGACGGAGGACTTTCTGTTTCTGAGAGAACTTTTGACCGGACGCGTGACGGGCGCAACCGACCCAGCGACATTCGTACGAGGCTTTGCCGGAGCCAACGTGGACAGTCTCGATATGGTCGGTGAGTTCAGAGTGTGAGTCGAAGGCGGCGGAACAGCCTTCCCACCGACAGAAGAGTTGATCGGAGTCGTCGCTGCTGCTGCAAAGGGCACTGCTGGCTTCACTATGCTTGCGTTTCTTGCTCCAGCCGATGCTGTCAGCTGAGGATGGCTCCAAGCTGGACAGAGAAGTCGCAGCGTGGTACTGCTGCGCAGTAGGAGTAGGAAAAGACAGATTCTCTCCCTTCAGCGATAGTGGTTGTGTGGGGTGCTGTCCGAGGTGGTCGTGGAGTAGATGCTGCAGGATGGCCAGAGAAAGCTTATCGTTCGCATTCGCATTGCCGATCTTCCACACCTCAGCCTCGGTTGTCGGTGTGAAAGTGCCATACTCTAGCTTTTCTGGCATCGGTACTTGATGGCAGTCTTTCCATAGACACTCGAGGCTGGCAGCAGCACTTTGCTCTGCGGTCTGTGAGAATTGCTTTGCCTCTGTCGTTGCAGGCTGCAGAGCTTGTGGCTCTGGTGTAGCCTGAGCACCTTCGCCAGTCTGACGAACAAGGTGCGAATGATTGACGTGTGCAACCAGCTCTTCAACGGTCCAGAATCGCTCGTTGCACCCACCCCACTGACATTGCTGCGGTTTTGCATCTTGCTGCTGCTGAATGCTTGAAGTTGTCGACATGCTTGTGGCGCTGTGCTGATGTTGCGTCTGCGGCATCCAATGCGAGTGAGGCGCGGTAGTCGAGCACATGTCGGAGTTACACAATGTCATGGCAGGGGGCAAACATCCGCCGTGGCTGCTGTGTAGATGGGGCTGCTCAAAGCTACAGTCATTCCAGCTTTGCAGCTCGGTGAAGATGTCTTCGAACGACGTTGCTTGCTGGCTTCCAAAGACATTGCTTGCGAGTTTGCTTTTGTCATGAGGCGAGGATATATGCATGAAAGGTGTTGGCCATTGTAGCGCCGACGATGGCGACGCAGAGACGGGTTGCGGAGTGGCGGTAGTGGAAACAGTGGATGCTCGCGAACCTGCATGGCCTCGACTGGGTGAAGCGTGGCGGGTGGCATTAGTGATGATGCTTGAAGATGGGGTATCGGATAGGGGCGGTGCTGCAGTCTCGAGGGAGTTGTGATGGTGGTAGCCATGAACGGTGGGACTACTGACATTGACAGGCGATGGATGCGTTGCATTGCATGCATACGGAGTCTGCCCAACACAGCATTGTTCGGCTGTGGGAGGCATTGAACAGCAACAGCAATCCAACAACTCCTGGAAGCTGCTGTACAACTTCCCACCCTCTGCAGTCCCAACGTCTGAGATTGAACCTCTACACTCCCGACACTCGTTGCGCGCCTTGTGCACATGCTTGTCCTTGTGCGAATGTGAGTCAGGTCCGGCTGGCACGACAGCATCGCAAGTCTTGCTGACTTTGGCCTTGACCCTGGATGAAAGCTCAGGTTCGCATGCCTCGTCATCGCAGCATGTTGCAATGGTAGGCACAGCCAGAGCCATTGACGAGCAATCACCGGTTGCAGAACAGATTGACTGCGAACAGGGTGAGCCGGGTACGTTGGTGCATTCGGTGTCATCACAGCAGGCCACAGCGGAAGGGCAAGCCACTGCGCTTGTCGAAGACGTCGCTGCTCCGCATGTTGGTTCAGTGCAAGTGCTGGAGATGTGATGAATATCAGAGCAGGGCGAAGATGGCGCTGATGCGCAGTCGGCGTCGCAGCAGATGACATCGACGCCGGGGCACGGTGTTGTAGGAATGACGTGATCTTTGGACGACCGGGATCTGTTGTTTGGTTGAGGTGACCTAGAGGAGGAGGCTCGCTTGGACGCTGGAGAGCTCATCGCAGCCTTGGCCGTTGGGCTGTAGCGATGGCGAGGCGACAATACACCTTCCGTTGACGCCGCCATGACTATGAAGCTGCTGGCATTTGAGGCCCTCGAGCTATCGGGAGACGGTGGCCGGGGAAAAGGATGGAGATATGGCTAAGCTTGAGGTGATGTTGCAGGAGCGGATAGATTAGATGGAGTTTCAAAAAACTTTCAAAGACAGTATGCCACCCTGTGTCGGCGTGAATAGAGCTTCGACGTAGCCTGGCTAGGCCTGGAGTGTCTTTTGAGAGAGAGAGAGCGGAACGGCTAGAATCCGTGGATGACTCTCTCGGCTCCGAGTGCACCGGCTGGACGAAGTGCGTGCGTATGTATCTCGTGTGCCTTGGCGCGAAGCCGAACAAGCGTCTGAGCCACCAGCTTTTGCGTATAGCCGTGGAAAGATGATGAAACAGTGCCGAGAGGTAAGGCAGGCACGGGGTTGACGGGTGGGGGTTGGAGCGCTTGGCGAAGAATCCCGAAGAGTGCAGACGACAGGTCCCAATCAACTGACTCAGAGTCAGTCTTGTTTCCGAGTGGCAGGCAAGAACGAGATTGTGCTGTACGAGAGAAATGACATTTCGACCGGTGATTCGCAGCAACGAATGCGCATGTCCGCCTAATGATGCGATAGAAGGCGGCAGCAGCAGCGGCGGCGGCAGAGAGGGGCAAAGGGTGCAGGAGAGAAGTAAAGATACGGAACACAAGAAAGTGGGTACCTTGCTGGTTACGCTGCACGTTGATAATCGCCCAACTCTCTCCCGCACCAATTTCTGCGATTTCAATCAGCGTGGGAGCATCTGTCGCGCGAGAAATTTAGCAATTTCTCTCTCCCACATCAAGCTCACACTAACATTGCACTTTCTGGCCGACCCTGCATCTTGTCTCTCATGGCAGAAGTCAAGTAACCATGTTTGGAGCAACCTGAGGGAGACGCGGATCACACAGACCACACGAACGCTTCCAAAGTCGAAGAGCGGTGTCAGGTCTTGCGAAACGAGCTCGTCAGCCTGTTTACTGGATGAACATGCTATTTACAAGAAGTGCGTGTACAGTGTCGTGTGAGCCCCGCCTAATTCAGGAGTACAATTAGATGAGGTCCCAAAGAGGGTCGTCGCTGCGAATGCCCTCCTTACGAGTAGCGCCGGATCGTACTGACGCAGGTGCTGGTGTGGACGTGAAGCCGTAACCCTCGAGAGCGCCATCCACCGCCTGTTGAGCGAGGGTCTGAGCTGGAGCTGCTGGCGCTGGCTTTGGAGCCGCCGCCGATCGTGCAGCACGGGAGGAAGAGGCGAGACCGCCAATAATGAGCGATCGGAGAGCATCTCCGGTAAGAGGCTCTTGAGGCTTGCTGGCGGTAGCGGAAGCAGCACTGCCCTTGGGGTTGGCCTGGCTTGGGCCCAGAACGGCGATACCACCTTTTGGCTCTTTGAAAGATCCTGTAGGAGTCTTTGCTTTGCCAAGGAAAGCGAGAACGTCCCCCTTGGTGATCATGCCCCTAACACCGGTACCCTTGATCTTGTTCTCTGCGTCTTGGATCTGGTTCTCTGCGATCAGCCTCTGGACACTTGGGAAGAGAGGGCCCTTGAAGTCGTGGTGTGCGTTCGAGCTGGACGATCCAGAAGTGCTGGGTGCCGCTTCACCAGTGGAAGCAGCGGTCTGAGTGTTGGGTGCTGGTGCCGACTTGTCCGAAGTCTCGTTGGCCTTGTTGGAGGATTCCGGAGCCGCAGGAGCAGCGGCAGCTTCATCCTTGGGTACCTCGACGTTCGAGATGTCGTCTCCCTCCTCCGCAAGCATAGCGATCGTCTTTCCTACATCCACGTCCTTGGCGCCGTCCTGAACGACAATCTTCGCGAGCACACCATCATCCTGAGCCTCGACATCCATGGTAGCCTTGTCGGTCTCGATCTCGAGCAGGACGTCACCAGCAGAGAAAGCCTGGCCCTCCTTGACCTTCCAGGCAGCAATGCCGCCAGAGGTCATGGTAGGTGACATGGCAGGCATGGCGAATTTGGAGATAGCATTCTGCACCGACGAAGTGGAGAGCGCACGAGTCGCAACAGCCGATCGGGAGCTGGAAGCAGCAGCAAAGAGCCGCGATGCGGGCATGAGAAGATTGCGCGACGCCGACATCTTGATGCGACGGTGGATCTCGTTTCGAAAAAGAGCGTTGACGACGAAAACAGATGAGATGGCGGTGGAGAGGTCAAGTGAGAAGAATGCACACATTGGCCGAGATGGTCAATCGCTTTCCGTGATTTGGCCGATGCCACGCCGTTCAGCAAGCGGAGGCAAAATCGATAAATTATCGCGCAGACGAGAAGAACTCACTCAGCAACTCCATTTTTCCCTGATCCGAAATAAAAAAGCACACACAAACTCCACCCCACCAAAAGAAAATTCACCGCTGTCCTTCGCGCACAGGCTCTATTTCTTCTTAATTGCAAGAGAGAAAAAGCAAAAAAAAAAATATCAGGGTCTGCAGCTGCACGAGCAAAGCGCGTCTTGAAGAAGGAGGTTTTCTTTTTGTTGGGATCCTGTTCCGCCCGATTTCGGGATCAGAAGGGAGCGATCCGATGTCGTCGGCCATGATCCGATGGAGAACGGCAATGTTGGCTTCTTAAAGTCATAACCACTCCTGCCCGATGTGAGCGTTGCTGCACTCGATCTGCTGTTTACAAGTGAGCGACATGCTATTGAGGTTGCAAGAGATATCTAGAGGGGACAGTGAGACAAGTCAAGGTGTGAGGCGCACAGTCTCAAAGCACAGCGATGAGGTCGTAGTTGCTGATCAGAGATAGTATTGCGATCACTGTCGTAGGATGCTAGAAAGAAGCGCCGTCAACGACGAAACAGGCTGTATCTTCACTCCTTCTTGGTCTTTTTCGACTTCTTCTCCTCCTTCTCGCCCTCGGTCTTGACCTTGCGCTTCTTCTCCTTCCTGTCTGAATCGTCTTCCGCAGCTTGGCTGGCTGGCTCTTCTGCTGCTCCTATAGATTCACGACTACCTGCAGGCTTGAAATTACCCTTAAGCAAGTGCCATGGCTGCTGAGGCAGCTTCTTTTCCTCAAACTTGTTACTCGATGCCTTCATCCTCTGTGCATCCTCGGTCTCGGCTGGCGAGACGATCGACAATCTTACGCACTTCTCCACCTTGACCGGTGCCATGACCAACTTGCCTGCCTCCGAACCATCACCAGCCGGTACAAGCAGCTGAAGACTCTCCAACTCTGATGCGTCATTCCCTGCTGCTGCACCAGCATCCTTCTTGTCCTCCATCGGGCCCTCTGCTGCCATAGCAATCAGTTGCGAGTCAGCACTGCTCGACTGCGTCTTCTTCCCCTTGCCCTTTGCCGACGAGAAGCTGGATGCGTGAAAGTTGTATGTGTCGACTACGGTGGAAGACTTGGTCGGCACAGTGATGGTGCCAAGAGGCTTGGAGGAGTCGCCATCGCGAGGGAGGTTGATGACCACGCCATCGAGCTGGGACGGCGAGATGCCGGCGGGGATGCGGACCGCCCATACTTGCTGATTTTTCGATGCAGTGAGCTTCCTTTGCAGCAATGGTGAAGAAGAAGAGAACTCGACGGCCTCGAAGCCGCGAGGTGGACGGTAGCCGATGTTGCTGAGGTTCCGCGAAGTAGGAAGCTTGGCTGTGGAAGCAGAGGCGGTAGCGACCTCGACTGCAGAGCCGCTGGAGCTCGAGGAGGAGCTTGATTCCGAATCAGAGCGCGATCGCTTCGACATGTTGTGCGCGTTTGTTTAAGACCGAAGCTGGGGAGGTGACCTAAGAGACGATGTATGTATGATACCTGTGTAGGAAGCGGAAGGATGCTTGAGGCGTTCGAGATGTGAAGAAAATTGCAGGTGGTGAGGGTATACTACCTAAAAGTAAGCTGTTAGGGAGCCTCGGTGTGAGTAAAGTTAGGGTTTGAACTTTTGTTTACTGCCTGCAGCGGGCGACCTTCGTTTCTTCCAAAAAATTTCCAGCAACCACGTCCTGGTACTGTATAGTCAAATGGTGAAAGGTCAGGATTATATAATCAGCGCTGTCTCCTCCACCTAAAATTGGTATGCACGTCCGATTCAATTTGATGGGCTCGCGTGGTTGAAAGTCTTGAGAGCCGCCATGTGAACACTTTACTGTACGTGATAGCACCAAGCGAAGGTCTTCTTGCGTAACGCTATTCATCTTGAAGCTGGTCATACCTTCTCCGCAATTCGAACCTCACCTTCATCTTAAACACCATCTCATCGCCTCTGCCAGAGTTTGAATGCAAAAGGAAACGCCAACATGGATCTCGTCACCTCGACCTTTGACAAACTCGGTGTCCCTGTACCGGACAGCAAGACGCTCTCGCTGCTCGGCACGCTCATTTGTCTCGTACTCACCGTACCTCTGGCAGTCATGTTTCATTTCTCGGCCAGACCACGTATTCAACGCATCAAAATTTACGAGGAGCGTGTGCTCATCCTAGGCGCCTCCAACGAACGCTCAGTCGGCGAAGCTCTTGCGCTCCAATATGCTCGCCGCGGCTGTCGCGATCTCATCCTTGTCGGTCGTAAGCAAGCCAACCTCGAAGCTGTCAAGAAGCGATGCATCGAACAAGCGGCACAAGGAGAAGAATTTGATATGTCGGATGAGGCACCAGGGGATCAGGCGAAGAAGGAGCACGAAGCTAGAATCCACTGCATCGCCGCCGATTGTACCCAGCCCGAGGATGTGGACAGGCTGAGGAAGCAAATTTCGGCCAAGTTCAAAGGTATCGACACACTGCATATTTGCTTTGGTGTGTCTGCGCTATTGCCATTGCTCGGTGTTGCAGGTGTTGACCCCGTCAGACCATCGGGCAAGGACTCGTCCAAGGTCTATGCCGACAAGTCGGGCCTCGAGGCTGTCCAGAAAGCTGTCTCGAGTGCTGCCAGCGTCAATGTTTCAGGCACCGCAATCTGCCTGGCAGCTTTCCTTCCCATGCTGCAGACCACTTCTGCCCTCCCTGCAGTCATCTTAATGTCTTCCGCAGCAGCCCTGTTCGCCACCCCTACCCGCTCCATCTACGCCAGCACCAAGGCCGCTCAGCTCTCACTCTTCCGCTCCGTCGCTATCGAAGCTCAAGCTCACGCACAAGTCTCACCTGCCGACTCGGGAAAGAAGCGTGCCAAGGTTCGCTTCCTTTCGATCTGCCCTGGAACCATTGCAACGTCTTTCCGCCATTCCGCCGTCGACCTCACGAACAAGAACGAGATGCCAGAAGATCTCGCATGGGTCAAAGGTGAAAAGATGCTGAGTCCTGAGGGCGTTGCAGAGAAGACAATCTTTGCGGTGGACAGGTACAGCGAGGGTGTGATCACCTTGCCGACGTTGTATGCGGTCGCTACATGGATTGACAAGATCTTCCCGGCGTACACATCAAAGATGGCTCGTGCCAAGTACGGGTATTAAAGCCCAGCTGCTGTAGTGTAGAGTTTCATGCGTAAAGGTATCGGAAAAAGACGTTAACATTGTGTGGTAGTGTCATTGCCTTTCGTCGGCTGGCTCGTGTTCGTCTGCACCAGAGATTGCGGCCAGGCCCGAAGTAAAGTCGGTCTGGCCGCCTCGCTTTGCTACTTCTGAGAGATCACTCAGTGTGCGGAGAGACCGTGAGAAGAGGCGCGTGAAGGCAAGATCCCACTGTCCGATCGATTCAGATAGGCTGAAGTTGATGGAACCCATCTCTGAACGACCCATCTTCGACTCTGCTTCTTCGGCATCCGTATCGTCGAATCGCGAACGCTTCGGGGGCAGCCCATCCGCACGAGGCTCTTCTGTTTCTGCCTGCTCGTCTGAGTCTTCTTCTCGCTTCCTCTTCTCATGTCCATCGTGACCCGATACGGCTTCGACCGTACCTAGAACGGAAGCACCGAGCTTCTGATCAGATCCGTCGTCCTCGTCTGCCCCTTTAGGAGCGACAGGACCGTCCTCGTCCTCATCATCATCTGCATCCGGGTCGAGCTTGCGATCGAACAGGTCCTGGTAATGCCGGTGCTCCTCTGTGTCATCTGCCTCGCTGTAGCCCTCCTCATGCACCTGCGGCTGGTCGACGTCCACATCCTCCATATCCGGGTCTTCTTCGTCTTCCGTCGTGTCTGCAGCGCCAGCCATGTCAGGATCCTGCTTGACCTCGAGCGCGCCTTCTATGATGCTGTCCTTCGGCTCCCGGTCAGGGTTGTATTCGTCCATGACAGGCGGAGCAGGTGCATCGAGCTCTGTTCGCATCCAAGCAAAGAGCTTCTCACGAGATGAGATGGCGATGTTGCGCAATCGAACCTGATCTGTTACGCCGACTGTCCTGTTGCCTCTACCTCCGTGTATTGGCAAACTTTCGCGCTGTGTGTTTGCTGCAGAGGAAGATGAGCCAGACACAAAACGGCCATCGATAGCCGGTGACGGGACTAGACTACTATGCAGGCTGCGAGGTCGGTAGGATTGCGGTCGACCATTTGAGGGTACGTCGTCCTCTGCAGCGGCGTCCTCTGACTCCGGAAAGGCTTTTCTTGCGTTGCTGAGCGCCGCTGGAAGATTGATAAGATTGCCCCGCAAAACCGCTGCCCAGATACGATCCAAAAGGTCGAGTGTTTGCAATGCCATGTTGAGCTGCTTTGTTCGAGAAGCTATCTGATGCTGTCTCTCCTCCTCTTCGTCCGAATCTGAATCCTGATCGTGTTCATCGGTTTTTCTTTTTGCTTCGGAAGCTTTGCCGTTGCTCTCCTTGCTGGCCTCCTCCGCTTTCCGACGCTTCCGTTGCCTGCGTGATGCTTCGACCTCCATCGCCAAGCTGTATCCGGTAATACCTTCGCATAGGTCCGTCGAGCATCTCAATAGATAGGAGATGAGAAGATTGGTGCTGCCGCTTCCGTACGGTGGAACGTGAGCCAAGACTCCAAGCAGCCTCATCCATTCCGCCAGGTAGCTCGTGAGCGTATGCAAGGATGAGGATGGATCGAATCTCTTGCGATAGCCTCGTGTGATGTCTTCCAGTGCTCCATCGAGGAATGACCTGAGCTTGGCCTCCTGCTTGCTAGTTAGAGGCTTGGGTGTCGCTACCGAGTCCAAATTGTGCTCACGGTTACTTGCTTCGGTTTGAGGTGTTGGACGACCACCGTCATCGGCAAAGACGGTGGACAGATCGTCTATTATGAATCCGCCTTGTGACTGCATCGTGTTGCTGTGCCGGCACGAGCCGAACAAGAGTGTGATGTTCTATTACTTGATTAGAATGATGGAGGAGCCGAAGCAGCACGGACATCCCGACGCGCTTTTCATTTACTGTATCACAGAAATGTAACTTACTGTAGCTTAGCCGTGCGTTTCTCCACTTTCGGCTAATTGTCGGGATGCTGACGGCTTGATTTGCGCGAAACACACTCACCCAGCTGTTTGCATACCTCCGCGTAGCGCCTCAAACAAAAGACAAGGCCCCTGCATGAAATGTGAAATCACAGAATGAGAAGAAGAAGAAGAAGAAACTGCGCAACGGGACAAGCCAAACTCATTCGAGTTAAACTTCACACATCGTCTGACAGTCACAGCAGTTGAGCTGACGCCCTTCCCACGCCGCTCGCTAACGACGCCTCGGGCTGAGCATCTGATCGGTTTCGACACGAGAGACTTCATCTGAACCAACATGTTGGAGCTCAACCGTCCCTCTACACCTTTGATCGGCACTTGCGACACCTCGGTCATGCCATAGCTCGTGATGTTGGCTAGTGGGCCTATCATCTGGTCAGAGGTGAGCCAAGCCCTTGAAACTGCACTTTGCATATACTCGCCGGACATGCAACTGACTTTTGCTTTGCGCGAGACTCTCACTCTTCCATCGACAGACCCGACAAGAACTGTGCGAAAGCCTCCCATACTATCGCGCTTATCAGACTGGATCATATGTCGCTGGCACCCTTGGTCGACCACCATCCGCCATCGAGAGAAACGCACAGAAACAATCAGCTATTCTCAAGGACTCAATTCCCTATGGCTACCTTTTAGCAGGGTGGCCATCTCGCCGTGATGCGTGGTCCCTCAATGGGCGAGTCATCATCTCTCATGGAGGAGGTAAGAGCGAAGTAGCCGATCCACTCGATCGCGGTGAAGCCAAAAAGGCGTCCCTCAAACAAGATCAATCGTCCAGCGATTCCACGATTCGAGCACTACTCCACTCGGCAAGACATCGACTGCCGATCGTATTGATAGCAGCAGAGAATTATGCTCTCCTGCCTTTTCGACTCGCTTGTTCCTACGCAGTGTTGGGCTGGTATCTCATCACCGACTGCTGGGCAGAGAAAGAGACATCTGGCACCGACGCAGAAGCTGCATTTGTCAGATGGAAATTTCGCTTCGAATGGATACCAGCTCAGGGAGAGCCATGGTGGGAGCTCCCTAGCGAAGACGCCAACAAGGAATGGGATCCGCGACAACGTGTCGAGACCTTCACAAAGGCTCAGCGCACCGTAGCAAAGCAGATGCGAGCTAGCGGCAAGCGAAGGAAAACGACTCCTTCCTCATCTGCTTCGACTTCAGCCACTTCGTCCCGATCGACATCTATAGGACCGTCACCGCAAGCTTTCAACGATAACGAGCGCAACAGCCTCCTGTTTGGACCTGTCGAACTCAATTCCAAGCTGGTCTCCTTGGTCACTGCTACGTGGCATTCGAGCACACCTTGCAGCCTATTTAACGCTGCAACTTGTCGGACCTGTAGCACGGCAAGCCCGATCGTCTTCGATCTTGGTTGGATATGTCTCCATCCAGAATGTCCCCGCTTCTTCTTCTTACCCGCAGGTGGCACTCCCCTCGACGACACCCTCACCTTCAGCTCCGACTTTCTCAGGTCGCGAGGTCATACTCTGAATTCGGCCTTTCCAAACGGCCATCCACCGTTTTCGCTGATTCCCTCTCGTCCCTCATCAAGGTCGATGGACCAATCTCGAGGACTTTGGTGCAAGCACTGTGGTCGTCTCAGCTGTCGAGAGCACCTCTATCAGCCTTGTTGTGCGCACTGCGGTCACAAGATAGGCAAGTGGACTCCTTTACCGACGGTGCCGGCGCCTATCTTATCTCGCAACCCATTCGACTTTTCATCACCATCAGAGATCATATTTGACCCCATCGTCAGTCCAAGTTCAGGCATAACAATGAGCGTCAAGAGAAGTGAAGGTTTGGTGATGTACTCGTTCACTTTTCCAGCGATGTTTGGCGATTGCTGCGTGCACCTCGTTCAAGCTGATGTCGATGGAGGCGCAAAGGAGATAGAAGCGGACCGCATGTTTGAAGACTTTCAAAAGCACGCCTGGCCAGAAGACGCTTTCAGAGAAAAGAAGTCACATGAGGCGAACAAGCAGGCCAAGACAGAAGGCACATCCATCTCCAATACACCTTCGGGCGAAGCAACGTGCAGCACGCCGCAAGAGATCGCAGAAGTAGAACAACTTCTCCCCACCTCATCGGTACCTCCTCCTCCTCCTCCTCCTACTCGCCAAGAAGTACCAGTCATTCCCTTCCGCCGTCACACACTCAAATCCCACGGAGGCGGCCCAGGTCGAATGCTAACCCAACAATTCACCTGCAACTACGGCGTACCCTACAAACACGTCGTTGCCATGGGAACTCAACCTCTATCCCCCTCCCACTCTCCCGCTGTCATTTTATCCACCCTTGACCTGCTTCACACCCGGACAGCCTCCACTCTGGACTCGAATCGTAGCTTTGAAGGTTTCAACGAGCTCTACCCAGTCCTATACCTCGAACATCAGAAAATGTCATTCCACGACGACGGTGAACCTGGCCTTGGCCCCATCGTCTCTTCTCTTTCTCTCGGCTCCACTTGTCGTATGAAGTTTAGACTCAAGCAGAAGCATCTTGCCGATTTTCCAGATGTGAAGGTCAAGGAGAAGGTGGTTTTGGATCTGCCATTGAGGCACGGGAGCGTGGTGGTGCAGGAGGGAGCAGATTTGCAGAAATATTTCGAGCATTGTGTTAGTCCCGATGGGTTCAGGATTGCTATTACGGCGAGAAGGATCGACCCGGTGGAGAATGCGAAGGTACCGGCTAGACAGAGAAGGGCGAGTGGTGAGACCGGGGCGAGAACGCCGAGGAAGAGGGCGAAGAAGGAGATGCATGCGGGTGAAGACCAATCTTGCCCTGCTGCCGATGACAATGCTCGCAGTGGAGCGGATGCGATTAGCAAGCGTCGCGCACGTCAAACAAACCAAGCGGCAAGACCCTCGATCGGTCCAACTCTTGCCACTGATGCTCCGCTTTCGAACGCTGCCAGGCCGTGTGATATCGGCTCCCTCTCCGATTGTGTCAGTTTGGACAATCGGATGGGGGATCCTACTGATGTCGCTCAGCCCGAGTCTGCTCCAGCTCCAGACACTCGACCTGAGAAGAGGAGCAAGCGAAAGCGTTCGACTCGGCCCAAAGGGAAGAAAGGAAGCGCCGAGAAGGGCCGTGAGAAATCCGCAAAGAGATCTCGAAAGTCCCAACCTCGGGTAGAGCCACCGGCAGAGGCTTCCGAGTCAACAAGCGCTCCCACTTTAACTACTCCCAAGCGCAGACGAACAAGCTTCACCCGCACCACCACCATCGACTACACTCGCGTAAGAAGCAGCACCCGCATCGCCTTACACAAGAGCCTATTCGAGTCCTGAACCCGCCACACATTCGCTGACAACTCAGACGACAGAATGTAGACGCAATATCAGCGAGAGATTCCCCAAAGAGAAGGGAAAAGAAGAAAGACAATCAAGCTA
This sequence comes from Pseudozyma thailandica, assembly GCA_023212835.1. Lineage (NCBI taxonomy): Eukaryota > Fungi > Basidiomycota > Ustilaginomycetes > Ustilaginales > Ustilaginaceae > Pseudozyma > Pseudozyma thailandica. The sequence goes on from JALCCH010000001.1 coordinate 595,581, forward strand.
ATCATATCCTGAAAAAAGGAAAACGCGACCCCGAAGCCATCCCCCGTAGCCACCCCGGGTGGCTCCAAGGTGGCTCTGGTGAAGAGCCACCTACCCCGGGTGGCTCCGAGGGATGGCTTTGAGGTGGATCTGCATCCTGGCCCAATACACTTTCCGCGATCATATCCTAATGAAGGATGATCCCACCTCGAAGCCATCCCCCCTGTAGCCATCCCAGGTGGCTTCATAGTGGAGCCACTTGAGGGGGAGCCACCTGTCATCATTTAAATTTTGCGGCCCTTCAAGATCGTAGTGTACAAATGTCCTCCCCACGTACTTGAAGTGCTCGGCTCCCTCCCTGTGTGGTGAGCAGCTCCGGAAGAGAGGGAACACATGAGTCAATATGAGCTGAGATTTACATAAGTGAGCTGAGTGAGCGAGCAAGCCAGTGACCAAGTGAGCTGAGTGAGCAAGTGAGCTGAGCTGCCTGTGCCTCCGCCTGTGCCGCCTGTGTGCCTGCCGTTGCGGCTGAGGCGGCAGCAACAGGGAGATGCTGCTCATTTTTGCCCTGTGAGTCAGGTGGCTCCGTTGCGAAGCCATTTGAAGGAGCCAGCGGATTGGGTCTGGCTCCTCAGGTGACCTCGCAACGGAGCCACCTGGGATGGCTACGGGGGATGGCTTCGGGGTCGCATTTTCCTTTTTTCAGGATATGAATGTATGCTGAAATATGGTGATATTGATAAGATCTGACCAGATAGATGATAAGAGAATGCTATCGAATGGGAAAATGTGTTTAGTAATATGCGCGGGCGTCTTGTTCGAGTCTTCCCTGTCTTTGTTGTTGTTGTTGTGGGGTATTGTATGGCGGGTAATCGGTGTCGGGGTTTGACCAGGGGTCGAATTGGATTATGCTTTCCACACGTCCTGCTGCTGCTCTGGGAACGTTTCCGTTGGCACCGATGTTCATCATTGCCAGCCTGTTCTCTAGCCCACCTCCATATACGCCACCGCCACCATTGGCGGGGAGAAGGCCCATCTCGATTGCGAGCGGTCGATAAGGCGGAGTGTTGATCAGATTGTGCTTTGCGAGCAGATGCTTCACTTCTTCTCCAAGCATTCGTCTTTCCTCACCTTCGAGCACGCCAGGCTCTGAAAAGAGCCTCGTGACAAACTGACTACCATGCACTTGATCCACTAGGATCTCTTCCAACAGCCCACCTTCGAACAGCACCCTCACCAACCCACGACTCGCCTCCAAGTCCTCCTTCTGACTCACAATGCGCAGCACAGTCTGCGAAGCGAGCTTGTGCGTGCAGAGGTTGGCCAAGTGCGGCGCCAAGCGAGGCGCAAGTAGACGGAATCGACCTGGAAGCGTGACTGCGTCCAGAAGCCAGGTCACCAACAGCGCTCCATTCTGTGAGGTCGCCAGGGGAACCGAGTTGAGTACAATCGCCAACGCGACTTGCTTGATCTGATACTTGGGCAAGTTGGGAGACTCGAGACAAGCTCGCATGCTGCGCGATCCAAATCGGCCTTGAGCAATCTCCCAACATCGGTCCACCATCGCCTCAAAGATGAAATCGACATGAGGATTACCAAACGGAATCAGTCGCTGAACGACGTAGTTTCCGAACTGGTCCAAGAGCAGTGGTGGGACATAGGGTCGGATGTGATGAGCTATGATGGCACGCTGCTCATCAGAATGAGTGCAGTCGATGATCTTCTGGGCTGCCCAGGTGCCATTCTTATGCACTCCAATCATGGCAAGGTGAGGGGCGATGAGCTCGAGCATGGTCTTCTTCATCCCCTCGCTACATCGCTCGAAGAACTTCTGAACGAGTGTGTTTCCGATGAAATTGGAAGACAGATCGACCACGCAAGGAAGATAGTCACGCGCGATGGCATCGGCGTCAGCGGGGAGACAGTTGGGCGTCTCAAGTCGCTTTCGCACCTCCTTGAGGCGGTTGTTGTCGAACCTCTTCCCTGGAGGAAGTTCAGGGACAGGTGGGATGCGGGTGAAGTAAGTGACTTGAGATCGCGTGCGAGCGACGCGACCGACGTCAGCTTCCACGTCAGGGTCGGTCTCGTCGAGGTGTCGCATGAGCATCTGGAGATCGTTGACGGTGGCTCGAGGCTTCATTTCTGCTGGAAGCGGGACACCGCCCTTGTCGCTGCTGGGGACGATGCTGTTGGACGAGCTGTGTGTCGGGAAGCCTGACGTGCGTCCGGATGCAGAAGGCGCTGTAGCCCGAGCAGAGTCGGCACTCAAGTTGCGCGCGAGACCTTGAGAGCTGAGCGGGTTGGGCTGCAGTGGCTGGCGGGATAGACCGTCAAGGCCAGAGCCAGCGTTGCGATATTCGTCCAGACCTCGTGACATCTGAGCCTGCAATGGCAAGCCGCTGGCCCCAGGCAGAGACGCTAAAGTCTCCATTGCGGTCTGGAACTCGGCTGAGCCTGGGTCGAGCGATCCAAAGTAGCTGTCTGCCATCTTTGTTGGCACCTTTGCAAATCCAATCTTGACCGGACCCACCTCAGCACCAAGGACATCGCGGCCGTGGAGCGCCTTGCGCGCCACCATAGCATCATCGAGGCGCTCAAAGTTGATGAAAGCACAGCTCTTGCTTGCCAAGATGCGAATACTCTCGATGGGTCCAAACGGTGCAAAGATGGAGACGAGAGCGTCTGTTGAGGTGTTACTTGGGATCGAGCCGATCCAGAGGGCTCGCGACGGCTCTTGACTTGCGGGCTCGGCTCCAAAAACTTCCGTACCTGCACTGTCTGCGGCTCCAGCAAGTGCGTCGATGGAAGGCGTGAAACTGCCCAGGCCGGCTTGAGGTACAGAGTCGGGTTTGCCGAATCCGATGCGTACCTGTCCCTCAGGTCCAATGGTGCCAAGGCCTAAACGACCGCCCAGACGAGCAACGATGTCATCCCGAGCTCGAACGGCGTCTGCAATGTCGATGTAGTTGATGAACGCACACCCCTTCTCTGGAACCAATCGGAAGGTCTCGATAGGACCATAGTGCGAAAAGGCTTGCAGAAGGTCCTGACTGGTGATCGAAGGTCGCAGATGTCCTATCCATAATGTACGTGTCGGCTGAATGTATGGAGAACTGGTACCAGACCTTGGTCCCGTCTTCTGTTGTTGCGATCGGATAGTGCCGTACATCTCATTGGAAGGCAACGCCTCCATTGGACCAGAAGATGCGGGTCGAGATCGGTGTTCCCCGGAAAGAGCCGCTTCATACTGCACTTGGGACATGCGCAAGAGCTCCTGCTCGGCTCTCGCACGACCACCGGGTCCCGAAAATGCTGCGATGGTCCCTGCACGGTTGCGGCCATTTGCGAGGAAAGCCGAGAGGTCACTTTGGGAGTCTAGCACCATAAGATTTGGGTTGTTTGCGGATCCTGGCGGCCTTGACATAGAATCGTATGCAGACTGCATAAAGCCTTGAGTTGCGTTGGAACCAGCACGATACTGACTCGACAGCGGTGCGCGAGTGTGAGGCTGATCAAGCACGCCCATGCTGGTGGCTCGAGGTCTCGAAGCATTGACGGGTGCGCGTGTCGGGATGTCCGAAGTATGTGTGGGGGTTGCGGCGCCATACTGATGCAGGCGATTGTGCAATGCGGTGTTGAGCAGGGAAGAGTGCGGTGCATTTCCAGAGTAGGGAGTCTGCGAGCCTGAATGATTTCCTGATCTTGTGAGGGTTGAGCTCAATCCAGCCTGAGGCGATGGCTCGCCGCTGTCAGGGGCGTTGAATGCAAATGACGGCAGATAGCTGCTGCTTCGAGCCCGGCCCTCACCATTGTTGAGCCTCGGCCGTAGCTGCTGCACGCTCAAGGTGGAAGAGCGATTGCGTAGCTGTGCTGAAGCCAAAAATGCATCTGGCTCAGTGAATCCGAAATCCGAACCTGTAGAACTTCCCATAGGAAGTGATGGCTCGGGATTTGATGTGACATCGCCGCTGGGTGTTCTCAAGCCGGATCCCGCCAGACCCATGTAGTCGAGCATGTCAGGATTGTCGAAAGAGAATCGCGGCACGTTCTCGTCCTGTGCGTAGAAAGGAGAGTGTGGTTCCTCATCTGTCACAGCCGAAGTCATATTGCTCAGCCCCGACCGTGTGGGTTGCCAATGCGACGAGAAGAAGGAAGGTCCAAAGGCATTTGCTAGATTGGCTTGTGGTAATGTGAGCGATCCAGACCGAAGCCTCGAAGATGCAGAGGGCGGGGCGAGACCATCCCCGAGTCGGTCATGTTCGTGTGTAGATGGCAACTTAGAAGACGACACAACCCTCGTCAAATCTTGAAGTCCTGCGAATTGGGGCTCCACATTACGCCCTGGTGTGAGCTGCGGAGGTGGAAGGCGAGGATCATGGAAATCTGGTGATTGAAGAGGTGGTAGAGTGTCTCCCCAGCTTGATGGTAAAGTCCCCGCACGCGCTCTTCCACGATTCGAGCGGCTCGACTCAGAGGGATCGACGATAGGGTCCGAGTCGTTTGCGATACTGGCTGTTCGATACGGTGGTTGGGACATGAAAGCCTCTTGGGCTTGTAATTGGAGCGCTCTCCTAGCCATAATCGAGGCTTGCGACGCCGATGAGCCTGAAAGGCCGTTGCCTTCGCCGTAGTGAGGGTCTTGCATGTTGAGTGCAGGACTGCGGAGCTCACCAAAGTCGGTAGGGATCTGAGGTGTTCATTCCAAATGATATTAGAGCTGTCCAAAGTGATTATAGCGGATTCGATTTGCGGGTCGTGCGGGACGTGACTTCTGACGATGGTTTTGGTGCTGTATCTGGCGCTGGTCGCGTTAAGAGAGTCCAACGATACTGTGTGCAAGATAGCATCAGATGCTTGGTCGTTCCTTGCCCTGCTGCATGAGTTTGAGGATTTGATGGTCCTGACAATCTAGAACATCGCTGCTAGGAAGAGTTCGGGTCGCGCTGAGTCTTATTGTCCAAACTGTAGAAGACTCGTCAGGTCGACGGTTGCTTTGATATGGCTAAGGTCGATATTTCCGAGATAGAAGCGCTGAGCAGAGCAGGGCTTAGAACTGAAGCTGGGAGAATGATCCTTTAGCGAGTGAGGATGAGGTGTACCAGCAATCGGATTCAGGGTCGGTGGGTGGAGATGATCGAACGGGTAGTGCTATAGGTCTATCGGAACTGCAATACGAGGTCTTGAGTATGAGAGTGAATGACGCCGCTGCAAGCTGCACTTTCGCGCTCAGCCAGCTCAGGCAGAGGGCGTGGTCAAAGAGCCAAACCCAAAAGCCTTAAAATCTTAAAAAACGAAAATCACACCTGATTGGTGTCAAGTCAGGAGGGCCGAAGCACTTGACGGTCAGCTGCAGCCTCGCGAAGCGGTTAATTCTGGTGTGCCCGTGCACTGACTGAATTCACAACCCGACCCGATTAATCAGTCTGGATCTTGAAGATTTCCCTGGTATCGTATCTGCTTTCCGACAGTGTGTTGCTTTGCTGTGCCTCTGTTTGCTTCACCTGTGTTGCTCTCTTTGGTTCGTGTAAGTCCCGCGGAAGTGAGATGAGAGGCTGCCAGCCACAATCACATCGTGCATTTTAGCTATGTAATCAGATTCCCAAGCCACACGGACCTTCGCTCCCGTTGCCCTATACGTACTCGACTCGAATCGGCATCGGGGTCTGCCACTTGCTCGTCGGCGCAAGGGCCAGAGGATCCAGCGAAACAGTGCAATACACAGCGACACAGGACGCTTCGGCCTTTCGCTTCAAGTCCACACGTGTTTTCGTTGCTGAACCACCTCATATGTGTTCGCTGATGCTTCTGGAGCATCCGTCTCTGATGAGACCAATCACTGAAAGTTAAAGCGGTGATTTGGAAGAAGTGATTCGTACATACCACGGAAGAGAGGATGATCTGTGCGCGCTGCGGTGCTATGGAAAATGGACGTTGTCCTGTGCCAGCCAGCCAAGGAGAGCTGACGATCCAACGCCTCTTTTTCTCACTCGGCATCGTCGAGGCAAGGGGCTATGGAAGTCTTCTCATCTCGTTAACAAAAAAGCGGGGTAAATGAAAAGTCTGGTCGACGATAACTTAACGGCCATCTGGAACCACATCTGCCAGCTTCAACTCGGCTGCACCGGGGAGCAGCAGCAACACAGCAGCAACTATTGTCCAAGCTCGTCATCGCTCGCAATATGTATGGTGCTTGACGGATCTGGTGGCTTTTGAGCGTGAGCTCTCTTCTGTTCGCGACTTATGACAGTTGAGAGACACTTGTTAGGATGAGCCGCGCATCTGCACGATCTGGAATCGGCGAGGTTGGCAAATAGTTAGCGAACGATAAGGTGGCAGCGGCTCGGACAAAGCAGCTTCGTTTATAATAGCACCCTTGTCTGCAGAGGCGCATTGTACCATCTCTAACCACACCGTCCCTGCAAAGAGCGAGTGTAGGGCAAGGAATCACTCAAGGATCGCTGTACTGGACCGCACTGAAGGACTGCAAATCATATCAAAAACAACGAGCAATGAGCACCTTCGATGATGTTGAGAGTCGCATAGCACTTGAGAGCTTTGATATCGAGCGAGTCTGAGAGCGTGCTTCTGATACAGTAGAATCTTCCAAAGCGGGAAGAATCCCGGCCTTTGCTCTCTTAGGTCGCCAAGTTAGGCGGTGGTCACAGAGCGCGCGCGCGCGCAAGAGTGAGGTGACGTGCCGCCACGACTTTAATCGAGCTCGACATCATTGTCTGTTCGTTGGGCACGCGTGAAGGTCATACTTTCTAAGCAGAACTGTGAACTCTCGAGTGGCCAGCAAAGCCTAGCCGTCGAATTGATGAGTAGAAGGGGCTCTGTTTTGCGACTTGCAATTGCTTCGCCCTTTCAGCGCATGACCACAGTTGTCCAGGCTTGATGCTGTAGGTCAGCAGAATCCAGGCGCCTAGCAGTTGATGAATTCGTGAAAATGGCCTTTTTCTATTTTCACTATTTTCCTTCGTAAGGCCATATTGCTTGCTCCTTGACTCTCGGGCTTTTGTGTAGCTGGGCCAACCCCTGCAGCCTAGCTACCATTTGTTGCCTTGTTGAATTATAGTTTTGATGATGCTGCTGCGATGTCTTCCGCTTGCAGATGCAAGCAGCACGCCGTGACTCCTTCGAGACCATCACACACAGAGCAACAGTGCATCATCGTTGTTGGTCGCTTTGCTGTCTCTTATTCCGCTACGTTGACTCCTGAATGCCCAATTCAGTATGTTGCGGCATCATAGCATCGGGGCTTTCTCTCAAGCATGCTGCGTTGTGGAATCGGACTCGGTTCAACTTCTGGTGTGGTTGCTGTTGGTACTGTAAACGTCATGAGTGGCCAGTGACAGCGTGGTTTTGCCTCGACTGTGCTCAAGTGCCTTTGTGTCATGAATTTTCTTGCAATTTCTTTCTTTGCACGATGCGACTGTGTCGTGAGCCAACCAGAAGATGGCACTTGCTGGTTGCTGGCTCGTGATTGTGCGAGAGCGTGCGCGCAGCTAAGAAAGTTGAATCAGCTTGGGCTCTTTTTCTTAGGGTTAGGCGGTTGAGGGCGATATGCAGCTGACACCTGTGACTTGACCAAATTCCTTCTTCACCTTTTTGCTTCTGGCGCCCTTTTTTTTTTTTTTTTCCTTATCCCTGCCTCTTAATTCTTTTGGACGTTCCGCGGCAGCAATTGTGCCCAAGGCTTGCTCGATTTTCCTGCCTGGACTTTCCGAGACTCAGCTCGCGATTCGCAACGTTGCAGCTTTGACCTTCCGCTGCTCTTCTGCCGTGGCTTCATGCGCTCCGCTCCGCTTCGCTCAGCTCGAGCCTGGCCCAAACCCAGCAATCCAAGTGTCTACTGTACTGCAACAAACCGCCGCCGCAAGGCCATTTCGCAACATTCCTTCTCAAGCCTTTGCTGGTCCTTCTTCGCTGTCCCCTCTCGACGATCCATCAACTTCCTTCCCGCCATCCCACCAACGCATCGCACATCTCTCCCATACCATCACACTTGTCGCTGTCAAAAAGTTCATCATCGACAGCCTCTGTACTTTGTATCGACCCGACAACTCCCAACTTTCTTCTCTACCTCTCGACCTACTACACACATTCACCCAGACTCATCCACCTCTTTTCCAAGTCTCACGCCGACTCAGCACTCTTTCTCATCCTTATCTGCGCTCTTCTCCTTACACCAATTGTCTTGGCAAGCATCTCGATCTTGCTGATCCCTTTTCACTCAACACCGCTTCATCTCCGGAACGCCTGCAGCGATTGAAGCTGCTGCACGCATTTCGTTTGACCCACCAAAACAAGAGCTAGCTTTACAAGCTTCAGCTTTTGACTTAGTCAACCACGGATTATCGACAGATTGTATCTGTTCTTTCTGTGATAGCAACAGCGTCCTCTGTCGATCCACGTGTCAGTAGCTCTTGTCGACAGTGGATGATGTATGGTGCCGTACGTCTCTCTTGATTGAGCGTTGGTGTACCTTTTCGACATCAAACGCTCCTTTTCTGCCAGACCCAGCATTGCTCGACACTTTTGCTTAACTCGACATCTATCCATACCAGTCGGATTGCTCCACGTCCGACAAGCCTGTGACCGCTACTCTTACAACTCGCTCACGAGTACGGTCGCAACTGCCGCACACACGATCTGAGGTCATGGCCGCCACAAGAGCTCGCACCGAACTCGCTGCCGCTTCAGCACCGCAACCTACAAAAGATGTAACGCCAACTCGAGACGCGGCGCCGAGCGATGCAGCCGCCAACGATCAGACTCCAGCACGTCGCACCACCACCCGTACCCGAAAACTCCCCAGTCGTCTCCTCCCTTCTCCCTCGCCTCCACCTTCACGTCCATCCTCTCACTACAACGCTGCCAAGCAGTCTAAAGGCGGCAAAGATGCATCCGATTCTTCCACTGCTTCGCCTGCTGGCACGCCTGCTGCCGCTTCAGCTGCAGCTACACTGAAGCTACGCAAGGCTAGCAGGGCTGACTCGGACGTCACCAGCTCTGATCTCGATGTTGCTGGCGACAAGGATGATTCCGGAGATCTTGGCCCAGGAAAGCGCAAGCGTCGACCCAGCAGCATGTACAAGCCTCCTTCTACTTTGACCACAGTCGAGACACCTTCTCCCGCATCACTTTCATCGGCGTCCAAGTCGAAGAAGAAAGGTCGCAGCCTTAGCCCAGAGGCATCCGCGCAGAAGAATCAATCTCCCTCTGTCACGGTCGCTCAGGCCAAGTTGAAGGGTCGCCTATCCAGGGGCAGGATGGAAGAAGCTACTCCTTCGTCCAAGAAGAATGATACGCTTAAGGAGGTCCACACCCACAGCAACGGCGATGACTCGGAAGCAGAGTTAGAGGTCGTTAGCGCCGTGGAGCCCTTCAAGAGGACCCGTCTTGGGGACGCCCAAGACCCGATGGACCTCTCGCCACCACCTTTGCTGCCCCGTGATGGCTCAGTCCGAGTTCGCATGCCAACGCAGTTCACTCAGCCAACTTTCATCCGTGGCGGTCGAGTCAGCGTCTCGCCTGAGGCGTCGGCAAAGCGGCCCGTCAAGTTTGGCATTCGTGATATCGGTCGGCCAGCTCTCCAGACCGAGGGCGCTGATGCAGACCGACACCCAATGAAGCAGTTCGGCTGGAAGCGAAACGACATTCCGTCTTCCTCTCCTATCTCGACTGGCATCGCCAAGTTTGATCACGAATCGACTGCACCTCTCACCTACATTCCGTTCCGCTGTGCCGCACGCAACGTGAGTGGTTATCGCAATATGCATGCCACTCCTTTCGTCCACCAGGCAGTTGATGAAGAGGATGAGGACGACGATGAAGACGACGAGAACGACTTCCACCAGGCCATGCTCGACGCCGACTTCGACTACTTTGACTCGCAAAAGACCGACACCAATGCCGGCAAGCCGCTTTGGACAGCGCCACGACGAGCCACCACCGAGGAGGATGTCGAGATGGACGACACTCCCGCCACCACTCCTCGCAGCCCGCAGTCTGGCTGTGACCTCCCTTCTCCCGACAGCCCGCGCTGCAAGGTGGAAGAGGATGATGTGTTGCCCACGATGGAGGAGAAAGTGGCTTCGGCTTTCGGAGCTGGCCGTGATTCGGTGTTCGTGCATGCTTTGCCCACCACCCAGGTGGGTGCAGACAAGCCGCATCAGCATGCCGGCTCGCTCACCCTATCGCTGCCATACAGCCCTATCGCGGTCTCCTCGCCTCAGCTGCGAGCCGTGGACATTGACATCGACACTGTCTCCGCAGCCAAGGGTGGCAAGCATGCGCCAGTCGTTCCCCAGATGGGCACACCTGTACTGCAAAGGCGAAAGCATGCTGGGTTGCCGGCTGGTCCGCACGGACTTGCCCCACTCAAGTTGGGCGCAGACCTGATGGAGCGAAGCAACTCGAACACTGGGCCTCCCTACATGCAGCTCTCGCCCATGATCGAGATGGAGTCGCCTTTGCTCAGCCCTGGGCTATCCCTCAGCCTGCACGGAAAGGGTTCGGACTTGCCGAGTCCATTCGTTATGGGGGTCGGCTCGCTTCCGGATTTCGAGCAGCCCGCTCCGCTTGACCTGCCGCCTGCAGAGGCTTCGACCACTCCCAAAGCCACTAGCCCAGAAATGTTCGTCTCGGAGGACGTAAATCCCGTCGCGGTCGTCGTAGCCCCTGCGTCCCCTGCGTCCGTTGGAGTCAAGGCCGACGACACAAAGCAGAGCGTTGAATCGTCACACCCCGAAAAGAAAGCAGTTGAAGCGGCCAAAGAGCCCGCCAAGGTCGACAAGCCTTCGGCTCGACGACCTGCTCTCCCTCCTCCGCGTCAGATTCGGTTCACTACCTTCACCACTCCCTCGGTTGATTCAGACAAGCCACAGCAGCCTGAATCGATCAAGACGTCGACTGTGGTCCTTCCCGTCGCACCTCAGCAACAGCAGACATCGCAGCATCACTCTGACGCTGGTGCTTCTACCAGCCCAACAACCCAAGTCACTCCGAGTCTGGTTCGCTCTGGTTCATCCTCTCCTGACTCGGCCTCGGACTCGCCTAGTCCAGCCACGTCAGCTGATGCTGAAGTCGAGACGATTCTTTTCGGACCTCCGGAGAAGCTCGACCTACACGAGCTCGACCACGCCTGGGGCGGATCCAAGGCTGCTCAGCACCAAGCAGCTTTGCGTCAAGCCAAAGTGACTCAAGCTCAGCACGTCGACCTCGCCACTGGTGCCACCACAGCCACCGAGTGAAAAGGCTCGGTGCTTTAGAAATCCCGATCTGATCCCCGTTCCTACTTTGTACAACAGCTGAAAGCCAGGCAGCCCTGGTATTCGACCGCATTGGAAAGGGGTTGCAATACTCTGCAAGCCCCATATGTCATAAGAAGAAAAGATTCCATATCTTTATCATAACATGTAACAACATTACGTTTCGCTATTTTTTCTTGTCTTTCTGTTCTTCTCTTATCTTCTTGATACTGTCACCACCACCACCACTTTACTCGTCCTTGAGCGCCTTTCAGGCCATCAGGAAGATTAATCCAAATCATGGGCTGCGGACCAAATTGGTACCCAGCTTCAAGCACATCTCGCTGTGGGAATGACTGGTCCGGATGCCTGTTCTGTTGAGGCGACCTGGAGGCTTAGCACTCTGTCGATACCATCTCGTTCGGTAGAAGGAGCATTCTCCGAAAGCGGCAGTTCAGCCTCAAGAAATTGGTTCAGCTGTACTGCGTGCAAATTCGCATTTGAGCAGGACTCAGGCGCGCAGTTGCTTATCTTTTTTGATCCGAGAGGGGCGACCTCAAATTAGGCGAGATTTTGGCTATTCACCGCTTACCCTCATAGAGTGAAAGGCTGAGCTGAGTGTTTGTGTGGAGGCGAGAGCTCGTCATTCGCGCAGCTGCAGGCGCTGAAAGACAAACACACAAATCAGGGTTCGTGTGGCACAGCAGCTTGCAGCTCGGACCCTCACTTGCATCTCAGCACTTGCTTTCAACCACCATCCACGACCACTCCATAACGACGCACGACCAAGAGCAGCACACCCGCAATACATACTGCTCGGCATCGATCGTGATACATCTCCTTGAATTTCGCCAGTCACTCGGTTTACCACGCTAGTTCGTATCTCTGGACTCACAACCCCATGCTGTTTGCATGACCTCGGCTCGGGCAAAGCCAACATCAATCACAATGCGATCATCGCAGCGTAACTTACTGTCACTTTCAGCATTGCTTCTGCTGTCGCTTTTGACAGTAGATGCTGTCATCATAGATGGCCTGATACCTCCAAATTCCTCATTCGGACCATCGACGTTCGAGCAGCCATTTGCTCTTTCAACATACCTACAGCGCTTCTTCGGCTCCTTGCTGAGCCCACAGACTCATACAAAGCAGTCCGCGAGAGGGAAGGTCAAGACTTTTGGCCTGCGAGAAGCATACCACCAAGGCATCGGCGACAAGTCACACCAGCGCGCCAAAGCAAGCTACGACTTTAGCATCACGGCCGACAATGTTCTAGCCAGCGGGTCGAATCTCGACTTCATCCCACGCATCAAGACCGTCGAGCAACGCATTACTCGAGCCAAAGATCCCAAAAAGTATTTGGAGGTGCGAGGACAGTCATACAAGGATGCGATGTGCGCTGCGTCGACAGAACTGGACTGGGAGGACGTGGATGTCGAAGCACCGGACATCACTGACCGTACAACAGTGCTTGCTTTCGCTAAGATGGCAGCCGCAGCATACAAGAACGACACATCAGATTGGGACGGCATCGGTGGTTTTGACCCGACCAACTCGTTCGGTTGGGAAGGTGATGGTATTCGAGGCCACATCTTTACCACGCACGACAATGACACAATCGTGGTGGCTCTCAAAGGCACTTCGAACGCATTCCTCGGCGGAGGCGACACGGCGAGACGAGACAAGACCAACGACAACTTGCTTTTCTCGTGCTGCTGTGCTCGTGTCTCTTGGTCATGGTCCACGGTATGCGACTGCTACCAGGGTCATGGCGACACTTGCGGACAGACCTGCCTGGAGCGTGCTCTCATCGAAAAGTCACTTTACTATCCGGCCATCACTGATCTGTTCAACAATATCTCGTACGCATATCCAGACTCGCAGATCTGGATCACAGGACACAGTCTTGGCGGTGCTCTCTCTTCGCTTCTTGGCATGACCTTTGGTGTACCAACCATCACGTTCCAAGCCCCGGGAGAGCGCATGGCAGCTATGCGGCTGCATCTCCCTCTCCCACCAGCAAAGCACCCTGACGAAAGCCCCGTGTCGGCACTGCCCATCGTACACGTCTATAACAACGCAGATCCCATTGCAACCGGGCAGTGCAACGGCGCTGCTTCTGTCTGCTCCAACTTTGGCTACGCGATGGAATCCAAGTGTCATGCAGGGAAAAGCATTGTTTACGATACAATGGGAAAGCTCGGGTGGGGCCAGACGGTGAATGCCCATCGCATCAACTCTCTGGTTGATGATGTGCTTTCAGAGGACTGGAGCGAGAAGGTCAAGAAGAAGAAGGCTAAGCTGCGCAGCGCTAGCCTCGAGACGAAGAGAGGAGAGGTGAGGCCGAATGGTTGGAGATGGCCTTGGCATCGGGGAGATGACGCCGACGATGGGGGTGATTCGGACGAGGATACAGACGAAGATGATAAATTGGCGGTGCCAAGGGCGAGGTCGGAGGACAAGTGTCGGGATTGTGAGGATTGGCATTTCACCGATGACTCTGAGGAGGGGAAGTAAGGCAGCATCCCTACACTCTTTTGTCCTGTACGACGAGCGAGTGTTTCCTACGCTTGTTGATCTATCGCCCGCATCGTTTTTCTTCTTCCAGCATTCTATACTATGTTTGTATCAATAGAGACATTTGTTCGCAATATTGCATGATTTTGACCGAAAGACCGTTAGCTACCGAGCTCAGCAAGGCGTTGTCTGCTGGAAAAGTCATCGTGAATTCGAGCCGTAGCACTACGTACAGTACTCTCATTGAGCTGTGAAGAATTTAAGCTCTCTTTCCACTTTGCTTTCTCCCATGAGAGGGAAAAAGCGAGAGAGAGAAAGGGGCAAGCCGCTGCTGCAGGGTGTGTGTGCTGACAGTCACTGTGCCGTCCTGTGATGTAGTGTTTGGCTGTCGCAGAAATAACCAAAAATTCTCGGCATAAAGGAACCGTGCACTGCAACTTGCACTGCCCGCCGTCTCTCTGTCTCTTTCTCCCCGCGTTGCCCTTTCTTGTGCCTGGACGCGCTTGCTGAGGCTGTGGTGATTTTTGAGAGAGTCAGGGTGCTGCCAACTCTACTACAGTACTGTACTGCACTGTACTGCACTGTACTGTGATGCACAGTAGAAGCACACACAGCGCGGAGTCGTGGTGTAAGTTTAGTGAAGTGAGAAGCCCGAGACTTTCGGCAGGGTTGCTTTTCATTTGCAGAGAAATCCCGGTACAGTACTCATACCTCTTCTTCCACCATCGCCGCACCCTTACGTCTTCGGGGCACCATTCCTCCTACGATACAAAGCATAGAGCGGTGATAGCAGCAAGTAGCTTCTTCTATCTCGAATTGGACTCTGGTCAAAGTCCAACAAAGAAACAATCTTCGCTACAGATCAGATCAAGACGACGCCCTGGCTGGTTCCAGATGCTCACCCGGTAGCACAACAAATCTCGTCTCATCCCAACTTCACTTCACCCACAAAGCGCGGGATCGCCTGATCGAGCTCAGCATCATTTCCGTATCCAACTCGGCTCGCCCGTGTCATCCATACCGCATTATCAGTACGCCCTCGGCGCAGACTGTCCGAAGCTGCTTTCGGGGCTGATTCTGCATCATGTCGAACCCTTACTATCCCCGACAGCCGTCCCGCCAACCAGCGTACGAGAACCCTCTGAACAATCCCTATGCCTCTTCCCGCCCACCATTCCCGCCATCCAACTCTCAAAGCAGCATGCTGAGGGATCACGAGCAGGACGGCATCGACTATCACCACTATCACGGTCAGGGTCCACAACCTTACCACGATCCCTACGCGACTTTGACACCGCAACAGGAGATCTCCTATTCGAATGATGAGACCATGATGCGTCAGTCTTCGTACTACTCCAAAGACATGCAGCATTCCTTGTCCGATGAGGGGAACGACTCGACGCTGAGAGGGACGCAATACATGCTTGCCAAAGACGAAGACGGTCGAATTGGACACGGAAGAGGACACA
Source organism: Pseudozyma thailandica (assembly GCA_023212835.1). Classification (NCBI taxonomy): domain Eukaryota; kingdom Fungi; phylum Basidiomycota; class Ustilaginomycetes; order Ustilaginales; family Ustilaginaceae; genus Pseudozyma; species Pseudozyma thailandica. The sequence goes on from JALCCH010000001.1 coordinate 610,798, forward strand.
GGATCGAAGCCACAGATGGATTGCTACCAGACATGCCTCCTGATCTGGACCGACTCAATCCCGAGCAGAAGGAGATCATGAAGCAGTTTCCTCCCGATTTGGACGACGAAGGAGGAGGAAAGTCAGGCATGCAAGCGGCGAAAGACTTGATCAAAGATTGGAGATCCTACTTCAAACTCAAATACTTGCATTGGTGGATCATGCTCGCCCTCGTCATTGCGCTTGTTGTGCTCACGACGCTATACCACAAGCAGATCGTAGACTGGTTGACGCCCATCTCGAAGAAAGTCACCACCGTTGCTTGGGGCTGGATCATCCCCGTTGCGATCCTCTTTATCATCTCTTTCCCACCCCTTTTCGGTCATGAGATTGTCCTCATCCTGGTCGGATTGGTGTACGGCATTTGGATCGGCTTCGGTATCGCCTCTCTCGGCACACTTCTGGGAGAAATCGGCAACTTTTATGCCTTCAAACACTGCCTTCGATCCATGGCGGCCAAACACGAACGCAAAAACATCCACTACGCCTGTATGGCTGAAATGGTCCGTGACGGCGGATTCTGGGTCATGTTCCTCGCCCGACTCTCCGCCATCCCTGGGCATTTTACTACCGCGGTATTCGCGACCGTGGGGATGAACATTTTCATCTTCACCTTTGCCGCAGTCCTTGCGCTCCCCAAACAACTACTAATTGTTTATCTCGGTGTGGCAATCAAGAACAGTGGCAATGGAACAGAGGATACAAAAAGCAAGATTATCAAGTACGTGGTGTTGGTGATTAGTTTTATTATCACGGTTTGGACGGCGTATTGGTTGTATCAGAAGATGGAAAAGGTGAGGCCGGAGGTGAGTGCGAGGTTGAAGAGGAAGAGGTACGAGTTGTTGTTGCAGGCTAGGACTCCGGGAACGGAAGGGTATAGGGGAGAGAGGGGGATGTATAGTTATCCGCCGATGCAGGGAAGTGCGCCGGGGATGAGCGGGTTGGATGCGAGTTATGGCTACCGACCGGGCCAACCACAGCAGCGCGAGTACGGAGTGGATGGGTACGCGCAACAGGGAAGGCAGGGGGTGATGGAACATACTTCGGATTCCAACGTCCCACCCCGAATGCCCAAATCTCCCATGAGAAACAGCCATCAATTCTCTCGTCAGCAGGAAGACGAATCATTCGCGCCCATCGTGCACCCCGCTTCTTCCTCCGACCTGGCTTCCTCTACCGGAGGCCGAGCGCCGATCACCGCGCCACTCCAATTCCACCGACCCATGCGCTCAGCTGCTGGTCCAACCTCTCCCTTCCATGACGCGCCGCCCGCGCAACGCAAAGATACATTGGACGAATCCGCGCCGCTCACAAACGCAACGGGCGAATGGGCAAGTAGTAGCAGCCTTGCGAGTCCAATCGACAGCGCACCGCCCGGGTACGCTAGTTTGCCACCAAGTCAGCAAGCTCATCCTCACCCAGCGGCTTTGCTGCCTCATAGCTCAGCGACAGCGCACGCAAGAGTGGATGCAGGCATCCAGAGGTATAACTTGTCGGATTAACTTAGATTGCCACAAGAGTTAGTTGTACTAAGGTCAATCCAGGTTTCAGTTTGAACTCGATGAAAGGTGTGTGATGCGTGAAAACTTGCTTCGCTTTGAACGGGGTGAGGTTGAGCATGTCGGGGCGCGGGGGATGGGGGTGGCTTGGAAGCTTGACATGGGACTGCAAGTTTGGTCGATCGATGGCAGAGCCACCATATGCACACACATGCTGGGAACTGTGCACGTCTTTTCAGTCAATGGATGTTGTGCGATTGGGGGGACTAGTGATTGGGCATTGTTTCAACGAGTGATTAAAGTTAGACGATATCTCCGCTTTCGACGTCGATGCTTTTGAATTTCTGCGTGTCCAACAAGCTGACGCTTTGACCTGTTGAATCGTTGACCACCAAGAATCGGAGAATCTCAAAGGGAGCGTGTTTGTGTGCACGGATGCTTGTAAAGTAGACAGTCGCCACTTGTCCTTCTGCTTCGTCTGGAGTGGTGATTTTGAAGCAGAGGTCGACTCGACCTTGCATCATGTTGACGGCGCCTTTGACTCTGCACATTCCACCCAACCATGTTTCTCTTTTGAGAACCACTGCAGATGCAGATGCAGATGAGGATGACGGGGATGAGGGGGAGGGGGAGAGGAGGGATTCGACTTGGGGCGAGGATTTCACTTGGGAAACCACCGATTTGAAGATGGAAGAAGAGAGTTTTTCTTTGTTCGTGGCGTACACTGTGAAAGCGGCCCAGGAGCCCATGGCGGCAAGCACGAAGGCGGCGAGGTAGGGCAAGGTGTTGGGCACTCGTGGGAGGTCTTTATTCCTAACGCTGGTTGTACGTCCAACATTGCTGCTGCTGCTGCTTGCTTGCGCACCGGAGGAAGAAGGTCGAGGAGGAGGAGGAGGAGGGGGAGTGACAGGCACTCTGACGGACGCCGAAGTGCCAATGCTCCTAGACCGTAATGATACCGAAACAGGCGCTTGACGGTCCATCATTCTTGACGCCGGCACCAACGGCACACGCATAGCCCCCCTCACCACCCCCACCATCGTCGCCCTTGTTGCTGGTGTTCGAATACTGCCGATCATCCTGCTTGCTATCCCCTTGTCGTGTTTCGATCCTTGAGCTTGAAACCCCCGTTGATATTCTTGACAACCTGAGATCGAGATTTGTGATGGTGGACCCGAACAAAGCTTCCAACATTCCCATGTCACCAAAAAATCCCAAGAAAATCCATTCCCTGGCCCCTGCACTTGTCACCCGACTCCCGCTTAGTCAACCCCCCTCTCTATCTCACTCCACATCTCACACCACTCACGCCGCATCTTTCCTAATATCACGCTTCGAGCAAAGGTTTGAGCAAAAAAAAAAATGTATGTCATTACCAAGAACCAGCAGCGAAGCCAAGAAGAACAACAAAAAGGCACCATGATGTTTGCTAGCGAGCTAATTTGAAAAGAAGATAACATGTGGGTTGATGGGTAGGGAGCGTTTTTTGAGTCGATCAAAAAAGAGAAGGTTGGAAAGGAGAGAGGGCGACTTTTTACAAAAATGGACGAAAAAGGGACAGATATTGTGTGAGATGCTAGTGCGCGAAGAGGGGCGAAGATGCGTTGCTGAAAGGGAAGAAGATCTTGCGAGGAATGGAGGGTAGACAGGCTGACAGCGAGAGAAGCTTTGAAGCTGATAATGTTGGCAGTCTGAAGGGGTATGATTGCCCCGCGGAAGACGTCTTTCTTGATTCGCAGCAATGGCGATGCTGTCGTCTTTTCCTCAAACAGATGCCTTCAGGGCACCATTGTCTCGGAAAAGAGATTGAGCAAACGAGCTCGCTCAACCGCATCGACAGGTCAACACTTCCACCAGCTTCTGGCCGAAAGTCTTCCTTTCTGCTGGGTGGTCCTCTCCATTGCTGATACCCACAGCCTGTCGACCATCGTTTCTCCTTCCATCCAATCCGTTGCCAGCCGACATGGCGGTTGGTGTCATGTGGCCAACATGGCTGTGCTCTCTGGTGCCGTTTTGGTTGGGGATACCTGCCACAGTGGCATCGTGAACGGCAACATTAGAGGCATGTCCGACACCTCCATAGCCTGAACCATTCTGGTTGAAATCACCGTGACTAGCCCTGAGTTGTGCAGCCTGCGATCGCTCGCTCTGCATATGCTGCTGTGCACCCGCTGACTTGCGTCCGCCCTTGCTTCCACTCCTGCCCAATGCGGCTTGCTGTTGAGCAGCAGCGGCCGATGCTTGTGGTACCGCCGATGCCCTAGTCTCACGGTGACGGTCGCGATCATCCCTGCGATCCCTGTTGGTGCCTGCCTCCCATCCCTTGCCGTTGTTCAAGAGCATCCAGTCGAACACGCCATCCTCCTGCTCGCCAGAGCTCTTGAGCACCTTGGTGAACAACTCGCGCAAGAAGTCGTAGTCGGGTGTCTCCTCGAATCCAAGCTTACGAACATAGTTGAGATAGATGCCAAACTCCTCGGGGAAGCCCTCGCAGAGTTCCTTGATGGGTGTGCTCTGCTTCTTTTCTCCAATCTTTTCGTATTTTTGCTTGTTGGTGGCTGCCTTGAGACCCTGCCATGGAAGACCGCCACGAAGGAAGTACATGAAGACGTGTCCAAGCGCTTCGAGATCGTCCCTTCGCGACTGTTCACGACCCAAGTGGGTGTTGATGGACATGTATCGTGCTGTACCGCTCAACGACTTGCGCTCACGGTAGGGAATGTGTTGCTTGGTCTTTGGGTCACGGTACTGCTTGGCCATACCGAAGTCGACGACGTGGACCAGGTTGGCACCCTTGGTCATGGGACGACCAATGAGGAAGTTGTCGGGCTTGATATCACGGTAGATCAAGTTCTTCTCGTGGATGGTTTGGACACGAGAGATCATCTGCTTGGCAGTCATGACGACAGTCTTGATGGAGAACTTGCGACCGCACATGTCGAAGAGATCCTCGAGGGAAGGACCAAGCAAGTCGATGACGAGAATGTTGTGAAGACCCTCCTGACCGAAGTAGTAGACCTGGGGAATACCAGGGCATCCAGCAAGGATCTTGTAGGTGCGATACTCATCGCGAAGCTGGGGAGCATCACTTTTCCTGGGCTCGAACTTGATAGCGACGGTCTGACTGTTGAGCAGATTGGTTCCCTCAAAGATGACACCGAAGGAGCCCTCTCCAATCTTCTTGCCGACGCGGTAGTGAACACCGACGACGTTGGAGCCGGAGCTGGCGTGGGAAGCGTGAGATGTCATTGGTGCGAACGAGTTGTGATAGGGCTGGGCCATGGAGGATCTGAGGCTGCAAATTGCGTGTTGAGAAGGTGCGCAATCGGTTAACCAAGAGCGGCTGAGTGCTGGACGCTGCTTCCACCAAAAGAGATGCTGTCAGTTGCAAGAATATCAAGTTCAGGCAAAATGCCAGTAAGACAGATGAGTGCTGGGGCTGAATGGAGTGCCGTTCCGGTCGAGAGCTGGATGATGAAGACTTGACGTCAAATCGATATGTGCAGCGGACCCCAAATGTTGAGGAGCAATGTAGCTGTTGAGGAGCAATGGAGCCGTGCGAAAGGATGCGATTCAGGTGTGCGAAGATAGCGTGGGTTCGGATGGCGTATGTGCTGGTCCGTCGATCTGCAAATTTGCTCTTTCCACACCGCGAGATGTGGACGAGGTTGGGGATGATGGAGTCAACGACTTCGGCAAGAAAGCGAGTCGGATGGTGGTGAGCCCAGGAGGGACAAGTAGGGGATGCGGAGAGGAGAGGTGCGATGAAGATGGAAAGAGGAGAAGGAGAAGAAGAGGAAGGCGGGGAGAAAGGAAAGCGTTGAGAAGCTGCAACCGGAAGCCAGCGGATCGAGAATGAGAGAGACAGGGAGAGAAAGAGACACGGATACAGAGACGGTGTGAGAGAGAGGGGTTCGACGCAGCAGCAGCACACTCACGGTGAAGGTCCAAGCAGCAGCCTCAGCCAAGTAACAGCAACAGCCAACAGCCAACAGCAGCAGGCGACCGACGATCCAGTCATCCAGTTAGCCAGTCAGCCAACTAGCCAACTAGCCAGCCAGAAGCACTCACGCAGTCCATGCACGCGAGGCACAACAAAAGGCTTGAGCTCGCCAACTCGCCGACCAGTCAGTCAACCCACGCAGCACCTGAAAAGAAGGGGAAAATCCGATTCCATTTCTGTGACTTGTGCCCGCGACCTGTCGAATTTCAAGTCACAGATGGGTCTAACCAGCCGATCAAATTCAGAATTCACAATTTCCTAGTTTCACGATTTCAGGGGACAGCCTCCGAGAGGGCGTTGACCTGCGTGCTGTCTCTCGCGTGTTAGCAAGCCTGAGCCCGATATCATTTTCAGGTGTTACAGTCTTTACACTCTGGGTTCTTGTTTTTCTGAATTCACTGCCTTGCTACAAAGACTAGTTCACTGTTCAAAGTGTAGCCCACCCATCAGCATCTCGTTGCCAAACTTCAGCCTTAGCCTAGTTACATACGATCGTTCGATCGTTAGGAAAAGATGCGGGATCGAACAGATGAAGTTGTCACTTTGGCAGCACTGAATCTGATTCCAGAAATACTGTACTTTTTTTAGCCTACAATACCATGGCGAGCGAGCAGAAAGACAGAGAGACAGAAAAAAAAATAGGCTAAAGCTGCGGTCCCCGGCCTCGGCTACGAGCTGCCATGGCGATCCTTTGCCATGCCAGAAGACGACACTCGGACATCTCTAGTCCAGCTGCACATCAACGCTCAATCTGGCGTCGGTGCTGGGATGAAATCTACGCAGCAGAGTAGTGCACACTGTTGCCTTTTCTTCCTGATACAACAGAATATCATTCGCTCGAGAAACTCACTGTAAAGCAGAGCAATAGACAAACCGACAATTCTTCGCATTGAATTTACGATGTTAGCTGCAGCAGTTTTGTATTCAATCGTGCAGTGTAGACTTTGAACTGTGCATCTTGAGTGCATTCGGAATTCCAAGAGTTGAGATTTTTCCAGTTACAGAGTAACTTAGCTCCTTCTCGTCGACTTCAAAGAGCGCCTTCGAGTCTGCAATCGAATCACAGCTACATACACGTGCATGCGGCGCTTTCCGCTCTTCTTCTGATGATAACTTGAGGACAAGGACTGGCCTGAAGTATTGCGAACCCTGCCAGACAAGGAGGCATGGACCGGCTAAGCTACGCTGCCATGTACAGGACGGCGTTCTTGAAGCTTTCATTTGGATTTGCAATGCATGCAATGTGTTCGTTAAGAAAGCAACGTTTGAAGTGGTACAGCAAGGAAGATTCTCATGCTTCTTTTCTGCAGTGCACAATAGTAGCCGCTCTGCGATCACTGCAGCTTGTCGACGAGCTCGGGTCTCTCCGTTGGTTTTCCTTGGACTGCGACTATAGACTTGCTGCTCATCGCACATCACACTTCAAATCGGCGATGATAGATCGCGCCGATGCTCACGCGATGACATTGCACCGTGATGCTTGTGGATCACTTCACACATCACACACTCGTCGGACGATCCCATCCTTTTATCAATGTGTTATCAAGTGCTGCTACAACAATGACAGTCATCCTATCGGAACCTCCGAATGCTTTTCGGTATATATATGCCTCCTTACTTCTTGCTCGCCTTGGCCTTCTTCGCAGGCGAAGGCGATTTGCCGTTGGGCTGAGTCGAAGCAGTCGCGCCTTCCTCAGCAGATCGCTTCTTGGCCCCCGCCGCTGCCTTCTTCTTGCCATCAGCACCAGCGCCATCAGACCGGACAACCTTGAGCAGCTGCTTCATCAAGTCGTGGATCGATGTCGACGCCTTGAAGCGCTCCGAGTTCTGCAGTTTCTCTGCAGCATCTTGCAGCTTGCCCACCTTCCATGCGCTCTGAATTTTGTCTGCCGATCCTGCTTCAGCCCTAACACTGATCCTGGCTGCCTGAAGGACAAACTTGATCGTGTCCTTCATATGGTTCGAGCTTAATGCCGACGTAGACTCGGCGTCGGTCGAGTCGTTGACAATCTGTACGAAGCAGCTGCTGATCTCGGGAACAAAGCCAAGGATCTCGCTCTTCTCGGCGCGCTGAGCAATCTGGGTGAGCACCGCCTGCAACATTGACATGACTTGCACCTGTCGGAACGCACGCGTGGCACCACCAGGGCGGCAGTTTTCCAAGAGCTCTGATCGAAGCTCCCAACCGAGTAGAGGATAGCGACGGAAGGCGTCAATCAGGAACTCGTGGCGCAGTCGACTCGCCTTCCTCAAAAGGTAGTCGAGCAATGACTCGCGATAGATCTCGACGAGCTTACCTCCGAGTGCGGATTTAACGTCTTCGCTCTTCGAGAGAGCCACCTTGGTGAGGTAGAGGTTGATCGCCTGGCTGACGTTCGAAACGTCATTAGACTGCGATTCTCGTGCTTCGGTGTGCATGTACTGCAGCAGAGCAGCTACCTCAGCAGCATCAAACTCTTCGGGCACCGTCTTGGCCTTGCTGACGCGGTTGAGCAGCAGACCGCGTGCCTTTGATGCGAGCTGCTCGGTATCCTCGTCACGCTCCTTCCACATTTCGTAAAGAGGCATGATCAGGTCGAGCATCAGGGCGCTCTGCGGTTGCTTGCGTGCAAAGATCTCGACCAACTCGAGCACCTTGAAGCGCAGATTGATGGCATCTTGTTTTGCCTCCTTCTGATCCCGAGCAGCTCCCACTCGTTGACGGAACACTTCAGCGAGTTTGTCGTCCAGCAGCATCATCTCGTCATCACCAAGATCCGAGAATTCGATGCTCGAGTCGGAACCTGCGTCCGACTGAGCGTCGTCATCATCCTCCTCCTCTTCCTCGGCAGCAGCCTCGACGTCTTCGGGATCAGCCATGCCAGATTCTTTGAGCACGGCGCGAACACGTGCACGGAGTTCTTCGTCCACCTCGGCGTTCTCATCCATGTCCTCATCATCGACATCGGAGTCCTCTCCGCTTTCCTCATCTTCACTTGTGGCCGAAGTGTCCGACGCTTCGGGTTTGTCCTCCTCGTCGTCGTCCAACTCCTCCTCATCATCCTCCATGTCCTCATCCTCGTCCTCCTCAGCCTCGGCTGAGTCGGCGTTGCGCAGATGCGATAGGAGCAACCCGATGCTCGCCTTGGTCATATCCTGCGAGAAAGCCTCGAAAGCGTTGGTGGCAGTGCTGCGGAGGAAGGCCGAAGACAGTTCGAGGAAGCTGAGCAAGCAGTCGCAAAGCAACTCGATGCCAGTGACTTCGCTCTCGTCCTCAGCCTCGACCTGCTTCTTACCCTTGCGGGCAGAGGCAACCGCAGCAGGGAAGAGCTTGTCGGCACATGCGCAAAGGGGCTCGACAAGGTCAGATGCACCATCAGCAGCGTCCGCAGACACGAGTAGAGCCGAAAGAAGGAGTGACTGGAAGGCACGAGCGCGCTCTTTGGAGTCGACGTCAGAGCTCTTAGCCTCATACTTGCGCACCTTGTCAAGGCAGCGAACACCGTCAGCGAGCTTCGCAGCAATCTCCTCGTCCACATCAAAGATCGATTTGAAGCTCTTGTCCTGTTCGAGCTGCAGCAAGATATCGTGAGCTTTGGAGAGCCAGAGCTGGCCATCTTGGGCGAGACCGGGAGTCTTTTTACCGCCGGCAGTGGTGGGGGTCGAGCCTTGCTTGGCAAGCTCCGAGACACAAGAAAGGAAGCGCGAACGAGTAGTCTGCTTAAGCGCGTCGACGAATGCAGGGGTAGGAAGGCGTTCGAGCAGGAAGCGCTTCTTGAGCGGCTTCTGCATGGTGAAGTAGCCGTGAGCAGCGAGGAATGTAAGGACATCAACGAGAAGCTGGTCGTCCTTGGGAACAGTCGGTGTGCGGACCAAAAAGAGAAGCTGATCAAGCGCCCACTTCCTGCGGTTGGTGATTTCGGTCAACTCATCCTCGTCCTCGGTTTCAATGCCCTGGCAGATGATGTCACCAAGGTGCTTGATGTACTCGCGCACACGATCGTTGTCGAGCGAGGAGAGCACCTGCTCGACCGTCTTGGTCTTTGTGATGGCGTCGAAGTTCTGGTGGCCGTTCTTGCCAATAAGCTGCGTGACCAGAACAAAACCGAGATGCGGCTGCTCCTTGACGACATCTTGAATGGTCTGGGTGGACTTGATGGCGGCGCGATGGAGCAAACGATCCGAGTTGCCGAGTTGATTGATGAGGGTACGCATGAAGTTAGGAGTGAACATCATGGGCTTGTCCTCATCCTTAGCTCGTGGGAGGGCACGCTGGAAGACCTGGGATCCCCATGACTTGCGGTCGTGCGAGGAAGCAGCCGCAAAGAGTGTCTCGTCCACGACCACACGGTAGAAATCGGGGAAGGATGCAATCTTTGTCTCAGCAGCGTCCGAAGGGTTGAAGAAGATGTCGAGGATGAGGTCCCAGACGAAGTGGATCTTTTGCTGCCATCTCGAACGGGCACCAACGGCAGTTGAAGACTCGTTCTCGGATGGGATAGCCTCTTTCAGGACACGTGCGAGCTGTGTGAGGTTGGCGGTCGAGAGTGGATGCTCCTTGCGCATGGTCGGCAGTGCTACATTCTGGAAAAAGTCGGGACCAGCGCCGTGGCTGAGCTGCAACAAGACGGCAAGCTTCTCTGGGCTGAGCTCTTTTGTGGAAGAGATTTGCGACAACAACCAAGACTGGCCAGCTTGCGACCAGGAGACGTTGGCATCGTCACGTTGGAGCTGAGCAACAGCATTGACCATGACCCAGGCGCAGCTTTCGGCCATCCACGGCTTGTCGGAAGAGAGAGCAATGAGGATGCGCATGCAGCGTTTGAAGTCAGCGACGGTGGCAGAGGGCTGTACGAGCAGGTCGGACTGAACGAGACTCATGATGCCAAATAGCTTGGCAAACATGAAGTCTTTTTGTTCTTGCCTGCTTGCCGCCACCTGTGGATTCGAGTATTTGAGGATGAGGACGAGGATCTCTTTGGCGGTGACCGCATAGTTGATGCGTTGGAGAAGCTCGGTAAGCACGACAGCAAAGCCGAGCCGTGAGCTTTCTCTTGGCGAAGCGAGACCACGAAGCAATCGACGGAGGGCGTACATAAGATCAGCGACGGTTCGGTTGCCGAGGGCCTCCTCGACCGCCTCAGCCTCTGATTCGTCGACTGTGAGTGTGTGGGCGACCTCTGCATCATCGTCCTCGGCATTGTCCTCTGCGTCGGAGTTGGTGGGAAGGTCTAGGGTAATCTTGGAGGAGGAGGCGAGAACGTCTTGCTGAGCGAGAAGCTCCTCGACGAGCTGGTTGGCGGAAGCAAGTCTGGCATCTTCGTCGGAGGAAGCGATCTCCCAGAAGAGTTGGAGATTGTTACCCTGCATCGTGACCACAACGAAGCTTCGAACGGACCTAGAGGTGATTGATGCAGAAGGGTATATGGTGGTTTCCCGGTAGCAAGTTGCAGGTAAGCAGCGGCTGCGGCTTGACCTTCAGACCTCGTCAAGCTTTGCCAACCAACCACAAATTCACTTTTTTTTGAAGCTTTCTTCTTGCTCAGCTGCACCCTTCAGGAAATTTTTCGCAGAGGATCGACTTTTCTTCTCGGCATATTTTACATACTCGACTGACGGCAAGAAAAAATGTTCGTGGAAAAAGCAGTTCTTCAAGGTTTTGTGGAGAAAAAGCTCAAATTTCTAATCGGCTTTGGCGAATCGGACCATGCCTAAAAATCATATCGGCGATGAGGACAAATTCCGTCTTCAAAGTCAATCCTCTTTCGATCTCACATCGAGAACTCGATGCACCTGTTGCAGCATGCATGTCCTCCGCTGGCTGGCTTCCTGCCGGTCTTCGCTGCGCTCGTATCGGAGAGGCTTGCGCACTCGATAGGCGCCTTGTCCGCTCAAAGCGCCCAGCAGTCTTGACCGTGTCGACCGCATCCATGATTGCATGGCAGCCAATCACAGCGCTACTCGACAGCAATGATACTGTAGCTGCCGGTGGTTGTCGCTGTCAGAACTGTGCTTTATGAGACGCTGCTGGGCTTTGGTGTAAGCGCTTCGTCCGCCAACACCGTCCAGGATACTAAGCGACCGCCACATAGTCATGGTACGCAAATCGATTTTATGCTACGAAGCTGAACCTCCTGGTCCCACTGCGGTCGACAACAAGCTTTGATGAGCCTTTCCACAATCTCGGGTCCGAGCCTGACAAAGTAAGGTTCTGGATAAACACTCTCGAAAGAAGACTCAACTTCGTCTTGGCTTCGAGAAGAAAGAACGATTTCGTCCCAGCCTCGAGTCTTGGCCTGGCAGCTTGTTATGGGTTCAGTTCCCGTTTCCAGCAGAGCAGAAGAAGATCCCAAGGAGACAAAAGCTTAAACGTAGGTAAAGTTCGAGGAAGGATAGAAGGGTCTTTCTGAATGCAGGGTGGATGTGAGATTGGTTGCAGTCTGCACGAGGTGCGCCCGACGTGCACGAAATGTGCATATATCAACTCAGACGACCATACTTTTTACACATTCTTCCCAAATTCTGCCAACACAAACCGGGCTTTCTTGCACGGAGCAAATTTACGACACCGCTCATCGCGCAAGAAGAAACTCCCTCTACCGCCGCATCAAGCACGTTCGCCGACTGGACTGTGTTGGTCGTGTATCTCAAAACGCATGAGAGAAGGAGAGGTCAAGATGCAGGTCCGGAGGAGGAGATGCATTGCCGGGCCAGAATGAGAGCAAAAGACTCCGCGAGCGGTTTTGTGGCTTGGAGAAGGCGATGGACTTTATTTCCCCACACGCGCGATTGTTGCTCCTCACTGAAGCTGGCAAGATGGTATGCATGTCAGCAACAACAGCACCGAACAGGTCGGACCGTCACTGAGAGGCAGAAGTGAACACTGAGAGGTGCTTGGAAGCCATAACCGGTCATCGGAAGTCGTCAGAGCCGAACGCGTATCTACACGAAGGGTCCAGCATGAACACACCGGTGTCTCACATTCATTTTCAATGGTCTAGAGCGATGATGCGGTAGCGAGAAGGACCTATACTTCAATCAACCTGCAGTCGACTAGTTGCTATCAGCAAACAAACAGATACAAGGTGGGGGAAACGAAATGATTCACGAGTTGGGCAAGCGAGGTGTAATTGCTGCTGTCAAACAAAACGACATTCCGAAGAAGGTTTGCTTGCATTTGCTGGTGCACCGGATCAAAAACAAAATCGCGCAGTATAGTCGCAGTGCTGTAAAAAGGAGTCAAGACAGGCGAGACTCGTCGAATGCGTCGGCGGTGGATCCGCTCTATCATGTTCCATTCCACGACACAGCTCAAGGTCCTCAACCCACGTCATCAAGGCTCATTGTTTGAGGAGCAATGATGACGAAGGTGTGGCGGAACGGTTTCCGGTCGAAATCTTCAGCGAAGCAGGAAAGCGACAAAACCAGATGAGCAGCTGAGCCAAAGGCATGTGTTGATCTTGCTCGTGCCAAGTCTACAAGGCATCTGCTGCAAACGTTCTCCGGTGCCTGAACATGCCGATATGAACATGAGGAAGCGGATTATTGTGCGCGAGTCGGAGCTGAGCTGCGTTGTCCAAGGTCCGACGATTCATCTTGAATTAAGAATGACAGTACGGTACCTCAGTACAGTACATAGGCCGACCCCAGGATACAATAGACATGAAGCGACGACAACTCTTCCGACGGCATTGAGTCGAGTCAAAGGAGCACACGATTTCACGACAGCATGAGTTCCGGCAAGTCTTGGATGAAGCTGGAGAGTGCCAGACAAGGGCAGGCTGAGCGAGTCAGATGAAAGGCAGATCTAGATGTCAGGACACGTCGGGAGTGCGGAGAACGGGAGAGTGACAAAAGTCCCGTGTTTGTCGGCTCAACACTCGTGGCATCGCTTGCAGAAGAGCGCTATGAAGTCGACTGAATTGGATCGAATGCGCATTTGGGTCTAGCCGTCGCTGTCCCGCTCCCCATACTGGGGCTAAGTAAAAGCTTTACACTGAAAAATCGCTGGGCACTACTGCAGCCGATCACGACCTAATTCCATTCGGTCTTTGCAAACAAGCAATGATGTTGTGATGTTTTGATCTTCTCTCACTCGAGGGTCCAAGATGCGCATGCTGCAGATCTGTCGATCCTGTTTCAGGACCAGGTGACGTCGATCCGTTCTACAGCAACCATAATGATACTGTAGAAGGTATCAAAAGATGGAACAGTGACGTCGATCGTTTGGAGCAAGGGTCTGCAAGTCATGTGTAGCAGTAGCCGAACGAGGATCGATCTTCCTGTGCCATCTGATTGAGAGCATCCGAGCATCTGAACGAAGAAAGGATTGACTCGTCTCAAAGAGGTGTTTTGTGTTGTTCTCTCTCTTTCTCTTCTCTCTCACTGCAACAGGGTGCTGTGAGAATCGGTTAGGACGTCATCGGGTGTGTGCATTGATTTGGCTGGCGTCGAATTTCAATTAATTCCAAAAAGGATTTTCGAAATTAGGACGAGGAGAGGAGGAGGAGAAAGAACTCTTTCTGTTTCGGTAGATCACAGAATCAACATTTTGATATTTTTAAGAAACATGCAATTTGACCACGGCAAGCCATCGCTTTTGGGTTGGTCTCAAAATCAGCCTCAGCACAGTCACAGAGGATGAGCGGCGGTGAATTTTTGACTTCCCGCTCCGCCCCGCGTCGACGCGCCTTCTCTGTCTCTTTGCACCTCTGAGTTTGGGATGCAGGAAAAGTGTTGGTCTCGGATTGACAAAAAGGTGTTGCTCTTCAGCTTCTCCTTTTCTGACGTTTTGCCGAGAACTGTCAGACGATGGCTCTGTTCCTCCCCCAATTTTCGCTACCACACAACGCTTCGCTTGGGGTTGCTCTCTCTTCCTTGTGCGATGACGAAACTCAAAACGAAAGGATGTATGCTTGTTTTTCAAGTAACGCAGACACACACACACACTCTCTCTCTCTCTTTCCGCCGCAATCAAAGTTTAGACTGAGCGGTTTGGCTGATGTGCACTGTCGATCCTTTTTTGGCTCCTTTCGAAAACGAGATTCGCCCACTCCTGTTTTAACATGTTTGGCTCGCATGTAATGATGTTCAGCAAATGAGTGTGCGGCTATGACATTGCGACAGCTGCCAGCAAGGCTCATTTACACCAGACGCATACACATACTGTACACAAGCACACGCACACGCACGTACGCTTAAGCGAAGCGTTTTGACACCTCTGATCACACCGAAACAAAGGCGCAAAAGCGTGGACAGAATCAAGCCTATTTTTCCGAGCCAAAGCGGAAAGAGCGGCCGAATGGCTTGTCTTTACACTGATGCCCAAAAAAAAAAAAAAAAAAAAAAAAAAAAAGAGGACGTGCAGCCACGCAGGACAAGAGGGCGACAATTCGGCAACGGCAATTCATTATTCTCCCTTCTTGATGCATAAAGAGAGTGCATACAGTATGTGTGTGATTGTGACGGATTCTCTCCAACGTCACATTGATATTAATTTTGATTCAGTTACAGTACACTCTACTCCTCTCTGCTCAAGTGCGCTCTGTCTTTCTCTCCTCTCTCCCTCTCCTCTTGGAGTTCACATCAAAGCGTCACACACTGCATTCTATCGCGCTCTTGCTCCCTCTGTTACTCTCTTTCTCTGTCTCTCTCTCTCTCTCTCTCTCTCTTTCTCCGCTTCTCCATCCGCCAAGCGCCCTTTCCCGAATTCACCTTGAACGAGCTTACCGTCCTTGTCCTCGTCCTCGTCCTTGTCCTCATCCTCATCCTCATCTCCAACCCTCAATCTAGTCAGATCGGCTTGGCTGACTACCACTGCCCCTATCAACTTAGATATCGCTGGCTTCGTCGTTGACGTCTCATCCCCATCTTCTTGACCATCAACACCTCTCCACGTACCTCTCTCGACCCTGGCCCCTTCCCATCCCCTTCCACGTTTTCCTTTCGTCTATTTCATCTTTGCAGCATCCACATCTTGCATTCCCATTCGGCATCTTTCCCCATTCCAGCCGTGTCTTTCGGTACAGCCACCTCATCGTTCGTGCCTCTCTAGAATTCGGCATCATCCCCAGCTACCCGGCTTCATTTTTGGACTAGATCTCCTCGGATTTGCTTCATCTCATCGTATGTCACTCTCGTGATTCCATCCAGCAATCTCACTCCGACTCGTACGCGCCTTCCAGCTGCCCATACCGCCAATATGATGGCCACGCTCCTCTCTTCTCCTCTTGCGCCAGCGCCCAAATTCGACATCTTCGAACAACCCAGCTCTCCAAAATGCTATACCCACGAAGATCTCCCAGCGGATCTCGACAAGAGCTTTGGCTCATCCATGTCCATCTCCGACTCGTTTGATGGTCATTCCTCTCAACCATACCCAGTCTTGTCGCTCTCGTCACAGCCATTCACCTTCAATGGTAGCTTGGGTCTCGCACAGAGTCTCGCATCAGCAAATCAGCAGCATCGTTCCCTCTTCCAGTCTACAGAGCCATCCAAACAGCATCAATACCAATCATCACGCCCCTCACCACGAACTGCAAACTCGCTCGGCGCTGCTATGGGCACTACCCTCAATGCACGTTCGCCAGGTCTTGCAGCCAAGATGAGCTCGCCCAAGGACATGGACATCTCTCCAGCTCCCGTTCCCGCCATCACACATGTCCGACCTTCGCCTTCCGAAAGCTTGCCAAAGCTGCTCAACTCGATCCACGTTGGACAACCTGCCATGCCCGGCCCAAGCAATGACCGCTTGCATCCCGTTCTCGGTGGCTCGAATCGTTCCAGACCCCTTGCTGCAGAGCGCAAATCTAGCCTCCAGCTCGCACAAGGCATGTCATCACGGCTCTTTGGCGCCGAAATCGCTCTCAACTCGCAACGCATCTTTGCCAGAGATCAAGAATTGCTCAGCAGCCCGGACAAGGAACCTCCACCGAAGCGTAGGCCCAACTCGCTCCCCATCCGACAAAGCGAGAACAATGAACGCATCTCGCAGCTCTCCGCAGCACTCATGGGTGTCGTACCTGCCAGACCACGCGCTCCGCTCTCTGCCGTCTTTGACAGTCGCGATGCTTCCTTCGGCGCTGCAGCTTCCTCTTCACGATCTGGATCCAGCTGTGCTGCTCGCAACCGCCTCTCAGACTCTGGATTGTCCCTGGGTAAGCGATCTAGCAAGCGCTCTTCTCGTGCTAGCTCTGCCGAGTCCTTCTTTGAGGATGTCGAGAATGAGCTCGGTGCGCAAAAGACCGAGCTCGAAGAGGACGAGAGCAACAGCGCCCTATGGCAAGAGCAAAGCCTTGTTGGAGAGCCTCAAGATGATGTCGACGATGGTGACGAGATCAATCCTTCTCCATCCCCATCTATGGGTTCCATCTCAGGTGCCATGGCCGGCTTCTTCAACGACCCCTTGTCGCCAGAGAAGCTTGGAGCCAGACTCGGTATGGCATCTGTCGAACGACCCAACCTGCTTGCCGCTATGAGTAGTACTGCTGGCTCTCCCAGTGTGTCGTCCCCTCCTGCCTCTTCTCCTTGCACTCGAATGCCTCCACCCAAAAGGACCACTTCGCTCGGCCCTCGTGCCTTTGAGCGCACTCGTACTGTTGCTGTTGTCCCCAGAGCCGGCAGCACTTCTACATCTGCTGCCGCTTCCGGATCGGGTGCAGGCCCTCTTCGTACGACTTTGGGCAAGCGTGCCAACCCTTACGTCAAGCGTCCATCGCTGACAAATGACAACCCCGCCATCAAGAGCGCCTACCCGGTGCTCGGTGTCAACGGTCAAACCACTCGCATGTCTCGACCCACTGCACCTGCTCCACGACGATGCTTCTCTGCATTCGACCACAGCGCTGTGCTCGGTAATGTCGCCCCGTCCAAATTGAGCACCAAGCTTGTTGAGTCGCCTGCTTCACCCGACCGTCGCCGTTCTCATCTCTCGGGTCACAGCGAGGTGACAGATGCCAATGGCTCACCCATTGCACCATCCATGCGAACGCGCGCTCGCCCCGATTTCCTGCGTCGAGGAAGTCAAGATGACAGCTCGCCTCTGGCTTATGGTACGGGCATGCGACGCAGTGGATCTCGAGGCAATGATGCCATGGTGGACGACCTCGCGCTTGACGACCCAAGCTACATGGGTTCGCCTGCCAGTGCAGAGTCGTTGCCTGGCTTTGGTGCATCCGAAAAGGAGGGCAAGGTGCTTCCTTGCTTTAATGTCAAGGATGACGGTCTGATGCGTATCACACCTCAAACCATGACCGATTTGCTTGCCGGCAAATATACCAACGCCATCATGGATTTCCAGGTTATTGACTGCCGCTTTGGCTACGAATACGAAGGTGGTCATATCCCTGGCGCTATCAATCTCTCCACTGTCGAGAAGGTAGTCGGACACTTCCTCACTCCGGGCCAAGGTCGACACGTAACTCAATCCCTCCCTCCTCGTTCGCAGAGCGGCAAAGCGGACAAGTTCGGCAATCGTCGCAAGCACGTCCTTGTCTTCCACTGCGAGTTCTCCTGCAAACGTGCGCCTACCATGGCCAAAGCATTGCGTTCCGCCGATCGAGCCCTCGCCGCGCTCGAACAGGATTACCCAAACTGCCACTTCCCCGATATTTACATCCTAGAGGGAGGGTACTGCAACTTTTTTTCCAAGTATGCAAACCTCTGCGAGCCTCAGCAGTACATCTGTATGGACGATCCTCGCTTCCTAGGGCAACGCAGTACTGAACTTCATGGTTTCCGCAAGCAGAAGTTCCTCCGTCACCGCAGTTTTACATATGGCGAGGGTAAACGTCAGTCTCTCGCTAGTCAGGGCTGCGCCTCTCGTGCTCCGAGCCGTCAATCGATCAAGGAAGAAGATTCGATGGGGATGGAAGACTCCCCCTGTCCTGCCTCGTTGGGAGGAGGGGGGATGTTGACGGTCCCTTCTGCGGCGAACAACGGTGGGGATGGGGGGAAGGCGGATGCAGGCGATACGAGTTTTGGAAGTGTGGGCGATTCGAGCTTTGAAGATGGGATCGGGGACAGTCCTTGTGCGGCAGCGGGGAGTAGGATTTTGTTGCAGCCGAGGATGGGGAGTTTGGGTAGGAGGCCCTTGTTGAGAGCAGGGACAACGGGAAACATCCTGCCTACCAAGTATCTCTCGTAAGAGCGGACGTTGGGTGGGGAGGGGCTTTTTTTCGATTTCTTTTTCCTTTTTTTTCCTTTAGCATTTCACTTTTGACATACGGTACTGCAGTTTCCCATTGCATGGCATCGAATTTCTCTCCCAATATTCTAGAAATCTTTGCAACTCATATCTTGAATGTGGTCTGCGAGAACCGTGAAGTTGAAGCAAGAAGAAGGGGGAGAAAGGGGGAGGAGGGATTGCGGTGTTGCAAATGCGGAGAATTGGAGCGAATGTAGTAGAGTAGAGTAGACGGTATGCAAGAAATTTCAAACTCCGCGTTGTGAGGCGAACAAGTTTGGGGGCTTTTTTTATTTTAATTTTTTGTTTTCGCGCGTTGCAGTGATTGACAGCTGTCCTTTCTCCCGCAGTTTCCTTTGCTAGGCTATGCGTTCAGAGAGGAGGGAAAGGGGCAAGGTTTGGGGGTTGAGCCTGGGTCATTGTACGGGATGGAGTGGATTGGTGGGAAAATGCCGCCGGAATGAGCTGCTGTGTGTGTATGTGTGTGCATGTGGAGCATAAGAAGGTATCGAGATGGGTTGGACCAATGCGACCGACGTCGATCTTGGTTGGTGAGGTAGAATGGTATATAATCCCTTCCTCTTCCGCTTTGTCGTTTGCTCTCTCGCTTGTTCTTCTTTGCCTGTTTTCCCTCTTCTCAATCTCCTTTCTCGAAGGCATCATGTCTAGCGATCTCGAGAAATCGCATCCTCCCTCTGTCACGGCTTCTTCGTCGAGCACGTCGATGCTACCGCACCGCTCGTCCCTCCCACCGTCTAACAAAGGGACTCGTCTTCGACGCCTGCTATTCGTCCTCCCACTAGCACTCATTTTGCTCTTCTTGGCCATCTTTCTGCCCATCTACTTGACCCACATTCAGCCTCACAGGACCTCGTCGACGGCCAAAGTGCAGCCGAGTCTGACTCCGGAACAGAAAACCGTTGCGGGCGCAGAGTGGGTGCAACGAGCGGATTTTGGCGATTTGGACGAATTCAGGGTGCTTTACTATTCGACAGGCGAGGCGAATGCCAAGATTCTCACTGACGGATTGCCGGTGGAGGCTGTGGGGGATGGTAGGACGACGACGCGGAGTGCGGAGGGGGAGAGGGTGAGTCGCTCGAGTCGTGGTGTTACGAAAAGCATCTCGAAGCGCGCTGGTGTCACCTCTTCATCTTCCCTCGCAAGATCGTCTTCCACTGTCACCAGTGGTGCCATTCCTACACCCACGTCGTCGTCGAGTGATACGATGTCGGGTTCGACGTTATCGATTTTCTATCCGGCAGGGTCGTATTCGCCTTCGGCGCCGAATGCGCCGGTGGGAGGTACGCAGTTCTACGCCCTTACCCCCTACGCCCTCAACCTGGCCCAGTCGGTAACGCTAAACTACTCGGTCTGGTTCGCGGAAGGGTTCGACTTTGTACTTTCGGGTAAGCTGCCAGGCTTGTACGGCGGAGAGGAGGGGTGTGGAGGTGGCAACAGAGCTCAAGATTGTTGGAGCACACGTATGGCTTGGCGTTCCAACGGCACCGGCGAACTGTACGCATACCTCCCGCAGGACAAACAGAACACAACCGCAATGTTGCAAGTCAAACCTTACACCTATGTCAATGCGGATTATGGAATGTAAGTAAACCCCAACCCCCTCCCCCACAGCCAGCCGCGCAGGGTTTACTGACGAGATAGGAATTCGGATGGATTCGGGGGGAGGGTAGATCGCTTGGTAGAGGAGCGTTGAATTTCACAAGAGGCGAGTGGAACCATGTCTCTCAGACGATAACGTTGAACACGCAGGGCAAGCAAGACGGAGTGATAGATGTAGCGTTGAATGGCGAACCAGCGATTTATTTCGATCAGGCCTTCTTCCCAACGCGATTCAAAGGGATCTTGTTCTCGACGTAAGTGTTCCCCCCCCCCCCCCCCCCCCCCCCCCCCCCCCCCCCCCCCTTCTCCCCTCGCAGGCTCATCTTCTTCTTGCCTCAAAAAGAGAAGGCATACTGACAACCCTGGGCTTTGGATCGATAATGAAATGTCTATAGGTTTTTCGGAGGGGCAACGCCCGAATACGCCACACCCACAGACCAGTATTCCTACTTTCGTCGATTTTCAGTTCGCATCAATAGCCTCCTCAACGCCTAAACCTCCTCGAACCTTAGCCCTCGATCTTTTTGATAACGACATGCTGTAATTTATTCCTTGGATCTACAGTCTGCGGGGGCATAGGGATAGGGGGATTGATTCATTCGACGGCTTTAAACATGGTTTCGAAATCCACCTTGCTCCTTCTCTCTGGATCTCTACTTGGACTGTTTTTATCCACTGCATACCCCTGTTTTTCATAAAACCTCCTTGCGGCTTGATTCTGGTCGAATACTGTCAACATGACTTTTCTCATGCCCGTCGCTTGGCCCAGCTCGTAGACGGCCTTCATAATCTCGCCACCCAACCCATCTCTCTGGTTGGATGCGCGGATCTGGATCTCGTACAGGTACACCACCTCGACTTCGCCCGTACGTTCGTGAGGCAACAGCGTAGGATCTTGCGGGTGGCAGGGTTCAGTGTCGAATCGAAACATGCCAAATCCCGCCACCTCGGCCCCTTCCTCCGCCGGAGGTCGAATCAGCAGGAATCGTGACTCGCGATCGAACAACTCTTTCTTCTTCTGATTCGGCTTCCATCCGAGTGTAGAGTTGCGGTACATGGATTTCATATTGTCTTCAAACAGCGCAAAGATGCGTTTGCGTTGTTCCGAAGAGAGTTGCGAGGGTTGGACCAGTTCGAGTGAGAAGCCGAGCGAGGCGAGGCGTGGCGAGATGGGATTCGAAGAAGAATCGATCCCGCGCGAGCTGCGGATCATGTCGAAAAGCGCTTCCGAAGTCGCCTTGCGAGCCTTGGCAAGGTTGGCGGCGTAATCCGGGGAGGCCGTCGATGATTCTTTCTTGGGTCTCTTGGGTGAAGGTGGCAGTTGATCCGACTCCGACTCTTGTTTCACCCCAGAAGAAGAAGAGGCTTGATCCTCATGTTTGACATTTGACGAAGCTTCCGCAGCCGCAGCCGCATCTTTAAGTGCCTTGCCTTTGCGTCCCAACAACCCCTCCTTCTTCAGCGGACAGGGTCTTTCCTCCATCTCGTCCCCATCTTCACCCTTCTCCTCCTTCACTGTTGCAAACCCCTTTGCACTGCAATTCGAACACCTCTTTCCATGCTGAATCAGCAGCACGTGCAATGCATACTTGAGATGACCGGGCACTCTCTCGTGTAGATGGTAATACGTTTGATCCCTATTCGCCTTGTCCGGAACCCAACCAAGCATCTTGCACAACCTGAAAACGTGCGTATCCACCGCCATCGACTCTCTACCGATGCAAAACGCCAAAACGCAGCTGGCCACTTTGGGACCGACTCCGTTGAACGAGACGAGTTCTTGCATAATCTCGTCGTCGGTCGCATTGTGCAGATGATCGAGCGAAAGTTGGCCGTATTTTTGGTGGGTTTGGGCGAGGATGCCCTTGATGGTTTTCGCCTTGTTGTTGGCCAAGCCACCGCAACGGATGGATTCGACGAGTTCGCTTTCGGGTGAATCGTGGATGGCTTGCCAATTGTTGCGTCCGAAATGCTCCGTCATGCTCTGATGCGCGGCTGCCGAGTTTCGGTTGCTGGTGTTGCAGCTCAGAACCGTGCGAATGACGGCATCGAGCACCGACGGCACGTCTCCACATCCACCCCATCGGTCTTCGCCTTTGGGCGTGGTGTATTTGGGTAGGCCGCGTCCGCCTTCCGATTCGGGTCGGTAGCCGTGGAATCGGCCAAGGATCCACGCCACCTTTTCGGCCTCTGCAGCGGTGGGCAGAGGGTGGTCCGGGAACGGAGACGCCATAATCGAGTTCTTGTAGCTCGCCAACTTTCGTTCGCTCGTTGTCTGTTTTTTGCTCGGCGAAGATGCGGGACTGTCGGCCCCTTCTTCTTTCTTCACCCCGGCTCTGGACGGAGGAGACGAGAGGAGATCTCCAACCTCGCTCGTCTCCATCTTGGCCTCCCCACCTCTTTTCCTCTTTGACCTCGCCGCACTAGACTCTGGCGTCATTGGCATCTCCAAGTCCTCGGTTTTGATTGTGGGCGAGGCAGTGCTAACCGCCCTCCTCGCGCCTTTATCCCTCCCCGTCGGCTTGGTGGGGGAAGGCGTAGCTGAAGCCGCCGACGCCTGACGAGTGGACCTCCTCGTACCTACCATCTTGACCTCCTCGATAATCGCAGGCGCTCTAAAGTAAGCTCTTGGAACCAACGGCAGTTTTGGATGGAGCGCTGTCACAATGCCCAAGCGGGCAAACAGCGGCGAGAGGAGGGACCGAATTCTGACGGCGCCTCCGCAAAGGGTTGAAATTGAGTATCGGTCTTATATAAAGCTCGTTTCCTCGGAGTCGGTGATGGTGGTAAGCAGCAAGAAGGGATGCAACGTTGCACGGAAGCAAGAAAAGGTGATTAGAAGAAGTATGACGTCGGCCTTCGCTTCAACCGAGAGCAGCCGGTGGCTGCGGGGAAGCGAAGTGGAGGTCTCTCCACTCGCGCAAAATTTCCGATGTGTATTTTTGCTCGGCCTGACATGAAATTTTTTTTGCCTCGACTTTGTCATTTAGCATAGTCAACATACGAAACTCACAAGACACACTTTCATGCATTCATCGCCTTTAAGTCGCTGGTATTCGCCATCAACTCCATCACATTGCTCTTACTGATACAGAATCCTCACTCTCCCCGGATCCCCCGCCTCGATTGCCTCCCTATCCAACCCGCCTCCTGTACTCTGCCAAGTCCCCGCCTGTGCCGTCACCAAGCCACTTTCGTCCGGATCCATCCCCCACCCACTCCCGATATTAAACCCGCTCGAACCCTCCCCCGTACCACCCGTCCTACTGCTTCCCGCAATCCCACTCAGCCTACTCCCCGCCTGTCCGCTCATCCTCCCTTTACTCCACCCCGAACTCGCCCCTTGCGCGCCCGGTGCAATGGTACTGAACACCGACCCGCCTGGATTGCTCGGCCACCTCCTCCAATCCGATCTCGATTGCTGCGTCGACGCTAACTCATCTTCATCCGTATCTGCCTCATTTCCGTGCATGCGAGGTTCGTGAGCGAACCCGATCTGGATCAGCATCTTTTCCAATTCCGGCCAGGAGATGGAGAATGTTACGCAGATCTCATCCTCGCTATGCAGACCGTCCAACATCTCCACTAACCCAGCCGGGATCGCGGGGGTATTCGACTGAGGGTGCGCTGTAGCCCCGCTCGCACCTACCGACGCTGTGTTCGGGATGGTAGTACCGACAATCGCACGGCCTCTCTTTCTCGGCGAACGCGCATTTGCAGAACCCTGCGCGGGTCGGTCGTGATCATTCGCATGAAACGCCGCAGCCGCAACGTCCACTGCCGTCGTCGTAGGGTGACGATAGTTGGGTCGTCTCTGCATCCTCGAATGTCGCTTGGTAGGAGATGTGCCGAAAGCGCTACCACCAGCATTGCTGCCCATATCGCTGGGGTTGCTAGCGAATCCAGAAACCGATCCTCCTTGTAGTACAATATTGCTGAGCCTCGCTTCTGGAGCGCCCTTCCTCGTCGGAGTCCTTGCACCAACACCGGGACTGTCCACGCTTCCATCCCTCCCTATCCTCTGGAAAGCGCTATACGCCCCTGACATTCCCGACAGCTCTCTCGGCCTCCTGTCTCTCGGCTCCCTACTTCCGCTCTGATCCCTCCTCTGCCCTTCCGACCCCTGCTTCATCGCTGGCGAATTGATCACGGGAGAACTCCTCACCGTCGGTACCGTCGACGCATCAAATCTCCCCCAACCCTCCTCTCCTCCTCTCCAACCCAAGTAGATCGGATACCTATGCACCCTTCTCAAAAATCCCTGGATCACACCAAACGATACAAACCTCCTCACATCAATCCCCTTGCCATCGATATCATTATCCTCAATCCAATCATGCAACGTCGTCCCCGCCCTCAATAACGAATACAGCTTCAACAAGCTTGGCCAACTCTGCATTCCATACCCCGCTCTCGTCACATACGTCCCGCATTCCCTACCCAACGCTTCGTCATCAGCCATCTTCGCTATCGCCGGTCGCACCGTGTAGATGTTGAAATACTGGAAAATGTCGACCGTGATGATGCAACCATAATAAACGAGATGTTCCAGACAAGCCGTCGTCAAGCCAATGTCGGCATCGGCGAGTTGGGCGATACGTTTGACGTGATTGACTCCATCGATGAAAGGCAGGATCCGGCGCAGGGTGAGATCCCAATTGCCATCGACGCGAGAGTTGAGGTCGAGGAGGGCGACGGGGACGTCCCAATCGTTGATTGGGGTCGGGTTAGGATAGACGGGAAAGAGTTTGAGATTGATCGCATCCCGCACCGTCCTGCCGAGTCCGTGGGGTGGCTCGCGCTTTTCGACTAGTGCGGTCCGCTTGGATGCGTCTGCAGTCTCGGTGCGCAGCGCATTGACAGAGTTGGAAAGCGCAGCGTCGATCGTTCTCAACGAAACGATGCTTTCCGTGAGATGCTCCAATGAGGTCGAATCATTTTCGCCTGCCGCTCCGCCAGCTGTACTGCCTCGACTTGACCTTCTCGTACCTGTCGCAGTGTTGACACTGTCGTATGCCACTGCCTCTGCGCCCGTCAACACGTTTCCCAGACTCTCCTTTGCACTCAATTCCCTCGTGAGCTCGCTCTGCCTTCTCGAGCCCACGATCCCCATCGCATGATCCCTGCTTTCTTCCGACGGGAAAGCACCCGAGACCATCTCATCGCCCACCGCTAACACCGTGGAAGCTCTCCCCAAACTCGGTCTTCTTCCCAGCTCTGCTGCACTGGGGGATATTGCTGAATAAGGCGAGATGGGACTCCCGCCCATCCCCGTCGCACTGTTACTCCTCACCAGCGCTTCGCTCCTGATACTCGTCAGCGGCGTCAGCACCCTCCCCGCCGCGCCACCACCGCCAGTCTCTGAGGCAGAAGAGCCGGAAGCCGACCTCGACCTCACCCCATCCTCCCCCTGCTGTCCCGCATTCCCTTTCCCGAAGCTCAGCTGCTTCGGACTAGCCAACACTTGCTGCATCTGCTTCTGCTTCAGCCTCTCATTGATCAAATTCCTATGATGCTCTCCCCTCAAGCTCGCAAAACTCGCGCCCAGCGAGATATAATCCTCCGGCCCAATCACTGGCGAGATCAGATTCTGCGTTTCCGGGCTGTTCGGCTTGGACGAATTCTTGAGGTACGACGTATGCGGCGCTTCCGGTAGCGCTACAAAGCTCTCACAGTACGAATTGAGATCCTCGAAGAGCTGCTCGATGATCCCGTAGACTCGAGGCAAGCTCTTGGGGCTGGTAAGGAAGGATTGCGATTCTTCAAGTCCTCGAAACAAGCGGCCACACTTTCGGACTACGGGCTCATAAGCTCGGACATCGGCGGAGCCTTCGAAGACGAAGCAGAGATTGAAGATGAAGTTGTTCCGCTGGTACTTGCCCGCATCTTCAATCAGTGTTGGGAAGCCGAGAATCTTGTACGTCCTCTGTTCGCGTTGAGGTTTGTCAGATGCGTCCTTACCTTCTCCTGTCCGAGGTCTGACGGACGATGCTCGAGAGTTTGGTCCAGAGCCTCCACCAGAATGTCTTGAGCCGGATCTTGGCCCTGCAGCTACTGAAGGCGCACGTGATGATCTCTCTGCATCCCGCCGGTGAACGCCGACTGTGCCTCGAGCGATGGAAGTGACGAGCCTACCACAGAGTGGTGCTTTGGGGATGAAGTACTCGGAAAGTGCAGAGAAGTTGAAGAGTGGTTCGCCGCCCAAAGTGCCGCCGTTCTGAGTGGACGCGGCTTTGCTAGATCCAGCGGCTGCATTTGTACTTGTTGAAGACTCATCTGGCTTGGTGTCCTTCTCCTGGGTGATGGATCCTTCCGGGACTTGATAGACGACTTTTGGTCCTTCTGTTGGGTGAAAGACGGCATAGAAGACTGCGAGAAGTCGGGGCAAGAACTGCTGTTCGTCCAGTGTTGGTATCGACATGATTATTGGATTTCCTGCGCCGGTCCTGGACCTCCCGGGTCTGTAGTACGACTTGTTTCAACCTCGAGGAAGAGCGCCTAGCTGGCTTGGCAGTTAGAAAATTGAGCCTCGCATTGTCGTTCTGTGATGTCGAGTGTAGGATATGGTCAGGTTATAGCCGCAAACAGGTGTACATCTGTGTGTGTGAGTGATGGAAGAAAGGATGATTCTCGGATGCGGAGAAGTGAGAAGGGTGCATTCACACATTCAGCTGAGCGGATAAGATTGGTGGAGGGTGCGCCAATCGGGATTGCACCGATTTAGCGCCAAGTTGGCCGATTGAGTGAGTGAGTGTGAGTGCCGTGCCAAGCCAAGTTGGAATTGGAGGAAAGCTCAGACCAGCTGAGATGCGAGATTATTTTGGAAGCTTTCAATTTGCGCGTTTCACTCACACTGCAGCGGTCGACAGTCATAGAGTGGGGAGAAAGACCCTTACTTGCCGGCTGGCTTGCTTGCTTGCTGGCCAGCAGACCTTCCGGCGAACGTGCACAGAGCTGAATGAATCGTGGGTTTCGTTGCTTCCACACCTCACTTTATCAACGGACGAATACAAAAGCATCGCAACGCCACTCGCAAGGGACATTGCAATCGCTTCTCAGCGTGCTCATCATCCATTAAAACGCTGCAAATGCGCCGTTCGACATAGTCGCTCTGCTTCACCAACTCAAGGGTCGTCGACCTTGTACAATCATACTGAGCGCAACAATTTCACAGACGATGTCACCATCACGGCGATTGCCACGGCGGCGCAGCACACCTCAATGGCTAGCACTCCTCGCCGTAGCACTCGGCCTCTTCGCTCAAGCATGCGTCGGCCATGCTGTCCGTAGCACATCGCGACAATATGGCAAGCTCTCAGCCTCAGATATCCCTAACATCGCTGCTCTCTCCGACCCGGCTACATTCCTCGACACCACCAACCCCTCCTCTCTGCTCTCCCAAATCCTCATTCCGCGTCCACCGGATACCGAAAACATCCGCAAAGTCCGCAACTCCATCCTCTCCATCTTCCGCACCCGACTAGCCGCTCGCAATTCCTCCTCTTTTACCTCGCTCGATTGGTCCTCCACCGGCAAACTTGGCTGGCATATCGAAGAGCATTCTTTCACCGCCAAGACGCCCGAGGGACCCAAAAAGATGACGAATTTCATCTTGACCAAGAACCCGGCGGCGCCGAGAAAATTGGTGGTAGCGGCCCATTATGATAGTAAGAGTATGGGTGGGTTTGTGGGTGCAACGGATAGTGCGGCTCCTTGTGCGATGATGGTGGATCTGGCTGTAGCTTTGGATGATGCGTTAGATGCGAGAGAGAGGAAAATTCATCAGGACGAGCAGGGGAGGGCGTCGATAGCGCAGGAAACAACGTTGCAGTTGGTGTTTTTTGATGGAGAGGAGGCGTATAGGGTTTGGACGCATGAAGATTCGATTTATGGATCAAAAGAGTTGGCCAAACATTGGACAAGTACTTTTTGGGACGCGACAAAGTTCGAACCAAGTAGAAGTATCGGGAAGAGGAGGGAGAGAAGCAGCTATGGGCCGATCGAGCATATGAATACGATTGAGCATATGGTGCTGCTGGATTTGCTGGGGGCGGAGAATCCGACAATACCGAGTTACTTTGATAGTACCAAGTGGTTTCATGAAGCGATGGCGGATGCGGAGAAGAGGTTGAAGGAGGCAAATGTGCTGTGGCCAGCAGGCAAGACTGGCAAGTCGGATGGGAGGTCTTTCTTCAGCCCTCACAAGCCTTGGGGTGGGATCGAGGACGATCATCTTCCGTTCCTTCATGCGGGGGTGCCGATTCTGCATGTTATTCCATCGCCTTTCCCGAGTGTTTGGCATAAGATGTCGGACGATGTAACGGCGTTGGATTATCCAACAATGTATGCATGGTGTATGATACTCAGGTTGACAGTGGCCGAGTATTTGGATTTGGATATAGGCGAGGTGGGAAGGCTGAAAAGGGAAGAGACGGAGCGAGAGGGAGGGGGAGAGGGAGAGGAGGGGCATACGGGTAAGTCGACCAAAAATGGACCAACAAGGGTCGAGCTGGTGAGTTGAGCTCGACCTCCTCCATAAAGATAGCGAACAGAAAGTGTACTGACGCTCTGAATGACTCCTTTTGGGTCGTGGCGCAAACAGTAAACGCAACGACTTTACCACCTTTCTTGTAGACCCCTCATTGGCCAGCCGAGCTCCTCGCAATGTCACTCTAATTTGTTCAGACATACACATCTCTTCCAGTCCGTGTTTGTTCGAGTCCACAGTCGATGAAAGAAAGAGAGCGATATGAATAATAATTGCAATGACCTCTCCCTCCTTCGCTGCTCTCCCTTCGACTAATTGGATGACATAGCTAGATGCTTGATACAAGAACAGGAACTCCGCATTCCCCCTTCCTCCTTCCTCCTTCTCTTCAGGTACTTCTGATCACTTTTCCTTCCATACGTCCTTGACTATTTATTGACTAGAGCCATCACGACTGCCAACCGTCTTTCCCAACCCTAACAACAACTCTGCTGCCTGATGATCATCTCGCGCGTCCGCTCTGCCCACCATCGACCTCAACGAAGCCTTCCTCGGCGACACGGCTCCCTTCTTGCCCACTTTCGCCGCTCGCATCACCTCCTCCTGCCCCTGCCCCTGCTCTTCATCCTCACTAAGACCCTCAAAGAAGCCCGAATCATCATGCATGAATCCCGAGTCGCTCGAACCGTGCATTCCGGACGTGCTAAAGTTGGTCCGATCACCCAGGACTCTCGACGGAGTCGAAGCTGTAATAGGCAGCGGCTGCGGGAGCGAGTCTCCAATCGTGCGCGACGAGCGAGGTGTCCAACCCTCCTCACTTGCAGCGTAGGCTCGGGTGGGGCCGGGGAGATCCCAGCTCCTATCCCTCGCAGACGAAGCGACGGGACGCCCGAGGCCGTGTTGACGATGCGAAGCATAGTTGGCAGAGATGGAGCGTCCCAGCGAAGTGGCTGGGCTCCCACCAATGGCTCGGAAGCGATCCGAACGCGTGCTGAGCGGAGGACCGTACATCGAAGTGCTCGAGGGAGTCGAGGGGACAACCATGGTAGGCATACCTCGCGACACCGACGGAGCCGAGGAAGAAGGGAACGAAGAATGATGCGAGAAGGCACGAGAGGAAAGCATGGGAGACATGTTACTTCCAAATGGAGCGTGGACCTTTGAAGGCACGATGGGCTCCTGCACACTCTGGGCCAGGACAGCGTCTTCGAGTTGCGCTCGGCGACGTTTGGGCGCTGGAACAGCCATGCCACTGCCGAACGCCTCTTTCTGCGATGCAACAGTGTGGTGAGCGACTGGATCGACGTTCTCGTCCCTGACCTCGGTAGTGGCAGCAGGACGTTTGCGACTGGCATTGCTGCGACCAGCTGCATCCCCCTTTCGCTTAGCCTCCTGCAATCGCTTGGTCAGATCGGTCGCAGATAGAGATCGTCGACCAGCAGCCGATTTTGTTTTGCGCTTCTCTCCGTTAGCGGGAGCGCTTTCAGAAGCCAATGAAGCCATCATCTTCTGCTGTTGAGAGAGAGGAGTCGATTCGTTGGGGCGATGCATGCTCAGCTGACGAGCACTCACACTGCGAGACAGTGGAGTACCGCCGATGCTCGTCGGCAATGCCGAAGTGGAAGCACGGTCGCGCCCTGCTGCCCAGTCCAGACTCAACTGACGAGCCGGAGCAAGGCCGACAACCGTGGGAGTCCTCTTCGGACCACTTCCGACGTTGATGTCGACAGCGGACGATGAGCTCGAGCCAGCTTGTTGAGCGATGGCCTGACGAGCATCAGCACATCCGGGGTCCATAGGAACAACGGCGGCGTTCTTGGACAATTCTCGTGCAGCTTGAGCTTTCGCAAGAGCCACAGCTTGAGCCTTGGCAGCACGACGTTGAGCGATCATCTTGAGTGTTCGCTCTTCATCCTCTTCGCTGTCTCTGGTCTGTGTGTTGCCATAGACACCATCAGCCTCGCTGCTAGATACACTGCTACTGGGCATCATCTGAAGCAGGCCTGCACGCTTGACAGTGTTGGCTTCCGTCTTCTGCTCGTCTTCATCCGGCTGC
Organism: Pseudozyma thailandica; assembly: GCA_023212835.1. NCBI lineage: Eukaryota > Fungi > Basidiomycota > Ustilaginomycetes > Ustilaginales > Ustilaginaceae > Pseudozyma > Pseudozyma thailandica. Next base: position 641,665 of record JALCCH010000001.1, read on the forward strand.
ATAGCGATGATGCCTTGCCTCTGCAAAGCAGCTGTCAGCTTAGGTGGGAGACTCGACGTCAATGACGCCTTGGTATCCTTGACCTGAGGAGCAGGCGAAGCTTCCTTGCGCAGCTCAAGATTGCCGATGCTAGCACGACCACCCGATGTCGTCAATAAGCTGAGGCTGGACGAGCTCGAAGCGCGGGAGAGGAGCTTGGGTGGAGGCAGAATCGTGTCCAGCTGCTCCTCTTCTACTTCATTCGAAGCAGGAGCGGCGATAGGCGCAGTATGCTCAGTAGCCGAGCGTCTCAATGACTTGCTCCGCCCACTGAGGACATCATCCAGCGAAAGGCGCGGTACCGATCGGTGACGAGAAAGTGAAGACTTGGACGTCGAAGCCGCCTTGGTGACGACATGATTCTGCATGGCAGGAAGATCGACCTCTACACGATGAGCATCGATGCCGACGCCTTGAGGACCAACAGCTTGACGCAGGTCGCGAGCTACCACACGAGGCGCAAGCGCTTCCTGCTTGGCGGCGGAAACAGGCATGTCGCGCTTGATCTTGTCCAGATGTTGCTGAAGAGAGCCATTGCCTGCCATCCAAGGAGGGATGTTCTCCTTGTTGTTGCTGCTGAGGTCCTTCAGCTCTTGCGGGTCGAATCGCTTCGTCCTGAGAGCCGAGTTCGCGGCGGCATTGCCTAGAGGTCTGCGCTGTGCAACAGCGGCTGCACTAGCAACGGGCAGCTTGGCAGGGGACTCCTCGGGAGCTGAAGTGGCTTGGCCCTCAGGAGTCGCGGCGGATCCGTTTGGAAGGATAACTCCTGAGCCTCCATATCTACCTGATCGCTTCTTTTCGGCTTGTCTCCTGTTCTGGAACCACACCGACACGGCTCTGTCAGGGTACAGATGTAGAATGGGATGGAGGTGAGTGGTCAGTACGAGAGCTATGCAGATATAAGCTTGTTTCTACGCCATGTCAGGCAGACGCTACTTACCTTACGGACATGCCAACCCGGTTAGCAAGGAAGAGGCGAGTCTCGTGGTCAGGGAATGGGTTCTTGGCGTATACCTCAGCCAGCAAGTTGGCCTCATCTGGACGCGTGCGTCGTCTTCTCCTGATCTCGCCCTTGGAGTCATCTCCCAGCACGCTGGCAGTGCTCTCGAAAGAGTCATCAGCCATGATCGACGCAGGCGCCCGCATACGCATGTCACCATAGCTCGAGTCTGCATCATCCTCCTGGTCTTTCTGAGCGAGATTGGACATTGAAAGACGGTTGACGTCAATAGCTGGGCTTGGTGATGCTGGGACGTGCTGGTGGTGAAAACCTTGCGGGGCTGCCTCTTCCGTCATTGATGGAGCACGCTCGCGTTCATCGCGCTGGGTATGTTGAGAGGCGTGCAGGTGCTCGATGGACATGACGCCGCCATTGGGAGGTCGCACGGCCTCGTGCTCGGACCAGTGCTGGTTGCGGAAAGCGTCGCGCGAGACGATGGGCGTGGTGATGAGCTGACGCGGCTGAGGTCGTGGGCTGCCAGCATGCGAGGCTGGATCGCTGTGTTCGCGATGCTGGTCTTCTGCACGTGGCGAGCTGGAGCGGTTCTGAAAGAGCGGCGCGTCCTTGTTGATGTAAGACGAGAAGCTGTCTACCGACGCGGCGGCTGGGCTGCTTCCAGGAGGAAGGTGCTGAGGTGGTGTTCTTACCGAAGCATCACGACCTTCCGACTGAGAGGAGCCGCGATGGTGCTGAGTCGATTCTGAAGGGTAGAAGGAGGGTGCACGCATCTCCTCACTACTGTCAACGCCAATACGTGCTTCCATGGTGGGCAGCAGTGTACGCGCTTGTGGATTACGACAGAGCGTGGTGAGTCGCAAAGGCAGAGCCGAACAGGATCTTGGTCACACAAAGATCTGAAGCGGCCAAACGTCGACTATTGGGCCATTCCAGGCACGAGCGCTGCTGGAAGAGATACAGTGGTGAGCTCGTTGACAGTGTCGGTAGCACTTCCGCTGGAAACCGCTACGATGCTGGTGGTAGCGTGTGGATATCCAGCCAGTGGCGTGAGAGGTGAGTGGTGATGAGGTAGGGATACGCAAGGATGATGTAGGAACGAGTGAACGCGAAAGATGCAACGTGAGAAAGGCCAGGCTCGTACCGTATACTGTACGTACGTGATTGAGTTGCGTTGCGGTGTGACTTTTGGCGTGCAGCAGCTGAGGCTTGCTTCTTGGTGGATGAGGACGAGTCGACGTGCCAAAATGGTCAAAAGGGCGTTTCTGCGTGAAGCCAGCTGCAGACGCGATTTCGCGAAGCGAAGGTCAGAGGGAGAATCTGTCGGTCCAACCCTTTGACTACTTTCAGCTCAAGCCAGCTTCTTCGTACAGTATACTGCAGCTGCTGCTGCTGTGTGTTGTACTTTGGCCGGGACGCTGCAGGAGCAGCAATTCGGACTTTTTGTGCAAATTAATCGGAAGGCGAAAAGTAATGGTTAACTTACACAAGAGAAGCCAACCCGTAATTCAAGCCCTCGCATACGAAACAAGTCAAGTCAAGTCCAAGCGGCATTGTCTGGGACTTCAAAGACACTACAAGTATTTGAGGCTTGTACTGCACTTTGGCTCCTGTCAGAGCTTGAACACGATATGTACGCGGTTCGCGAAGACTTGAAGTGACTTCAAAGAAGATTGTGATGCTTCTTCGTGTCTGACTGATGCACAATGTTGCACGAGCCTCGTCGAGATTCTTCGCGAGTCGGCTTTCCCTTTTCATCTCATTTAGTGGCAGTGGAACGGATCTTGGGAGTTCTCACTCAGTTCAAGTGGGTCGTGATATGGCTCTGAAGGGTTCGAAGCTTTATGATACCTTTAAGAAAGCGAACAAGCTCGTTGAAGTATGCCATTTGTGCTTCTGGTCCGAGAAGAGGCAAGTCGCGATATTTTTTCAATCGAAGAAGAGCAGCGTGCTTTTCGCTCGGCGCGCTTTCGCGGTTGCAGCACGCATACGCGATTCGAGATTTTCTCTTTGGCGATTGTCCGAAATTGATTGACTCTTCGCCGGCCCATTCGATTTACACCGGACATGGACACAGACTCTTGTACGAGCCTGCATTTGCGTTAGTCCCGTGGGTACAGTACAGTCGTCGGATGGAGATCGGAGTGCAGGGGTTAATAATGGTGCTAGCATGACATCGCTGTCACGGCCGCGCCGCGTTTTCATCACCTTTGTTGTTCTCGTTGGATCGAGGTGTGCTGCGTTTGTCAGCCGGCCTCCGTACAAACTATGGCGACAGATCGTTCTACAGATTGCAGGACTCGCCGTCACTCTCTTGATCTTTAATTGATGCGACAATGGATCGCAATGTAATCATCGGCTCGGAAGCATGAGCATTTCCAGCTTGTCGCTGTTCGAGACGCCATGAGCAGCACCAAATGGAGCACAGGCTGATGGTCATTCGTGGACCCGATCTCAAAGACAAATTAGCCTTTGCAAAGTGCACTTCGGTTTTTTTTTACTGCCCTTTCTCTTGCTCCTCTCGGCGTCTGTGCATGCATGCATCTAGAGGGATGTGATCATCGTTGGTTGGTTGCAAGTCATTAAAGTCAGGTGGAGAAGAACACGTCTCGTCGCGGTAAAATTGGAAGAATCGCGTTCGCTTCGGTATTTCCTGTTGACAGCTGTCTCCGCGTGGCTTCCGAGCTTCTGTCCCTTAAAGTGGCTTCGTGTTAATAGCTCCAACCGCGCTCAGTACGCGCCGTGTTTGTGCCGGTCACATGATTTCATGCCGTCGTCTTCTTTTTTTGAGTCCCTATTTTCTTTGTTGTTTGACGTTTCACCAAAAAAACCTTGGAGACAAAACTCGGACAGAGGTCCGACTTTCCGGCGTTCACGAACGCACTTCACGGAATCAAGTGTTGACGAAGATGCAGACCAGCCGCCTGCATGTGCCGTAAATAAGCCTCAAAGAAGCCACAGGTGCTATCTGAAAGCTTATAGAGAAAGCAGAGCATTCAAGGTTGGCATACGAGCAGCATGGACGACCGATACCGGTGCACCGGATCGCTTTGAAGATCCCGATTCCACGCTTCTTTTCGGAATCCGGCTAATTTACCCGCGACTGCATGAATTCACAGTGTTAAGTCGCACGAAGCTAAAAAAGGTGGAGGTTTTGGCGCAAATCTGAGTCTGAGTTTGGCTGAGTCGAGAAGAACGCTCAAACCGCTCATTCTCCATGCACGACCAACTGTCATTGCACACCAAGGGCTTCTGACTACACTCTTGAACACCATAATAAGCTCAACGAAGGCAAGGGGCCGCTCATCAGCAGCACGAAGAAAGCAGAGCAGAGCATCAAGCACGACCGCCTCACCGCCAAGAGACAAGCATCCCATCGGCTGAGAGATCAAGGACTGCACCAAGCCATCGTATCTGAAGCTTGTCGACAACGCTGTCAGCAGAACTGGTTCAGAAGAGAAGCAGCACGACAACGACAGCGGTTCTAACATGTCCATACAAAACCATCTCAAGTCCTTCTTGTCGGCCGCGTCAAGCTCACAACGGACACTCGATGTAGACCAACAGCTCATAGGATCGCTCCAGGGCGAGCTCGACACTCTCCTCCAGTCTTCCAACGACCAACACGCAGCACCATCACTCACCAGCAGCTCGGCTATAAAGCCTGTCGAAGATGTCTGGTCTCAGTTCAAGCGATTCGTCTCACTCAATCAGTCCGTCGAGCAGGCAGGTCAGGATGCCATCGATCAATACCACGATGAAATGGAGAGCTCCGCAGCCGAGCAATGGGATCGCATGGACTATCACGCCTCGCAACACTCCTCGCCTGCTGTCGCTGGGCTCGAGGACCATCTAGCTCATCTCACTGCCGTTGACCCTCAGCTCGCCGAAAGCCTGCGCCAGACTGTCATCACAATATTGTCATCACCACGGTCGGGGGACGAGATATCAGCCGAGCTCGCCGAAGCCATCGGCTTTGAGCATCTCGACTTGGTCGGGAGCATTGTCGGCGACCGTCAAACCGTACTTACAGCGCTGCAAACCCATTCTGCTCCACCTGCACAGAGCAATGGTGCTCCTCAGCATTCTCAGAATGGACAATTCGAGATTGCTCTGCCCCATCAGCAACAGCAGCATGGTGCTGCGTATGAAGGTTTCCACCGCGGCAGCAAGCCTTATACTCCAGGATCTCAGGTTGTTGTACAGACGCAAGAAGAACGTCAACAAGCAAGACGGCTCAAGAACGATTTTCGCAAAGCCAATCGTCAGAGAATCGCCGACCCAAGCGAGAGTATTCGAACATATACACCCGAAGAGCTCGAGCGCATCCGAGAAGAGAGCTTGGCAGCTGCTGCCAATCGCCCGCTCTTCACCGGTACTGCCACCAGCACTGACGAGCCGCGCTATCCTCACGTCTTCTCATCGGGAGCGCAAGGCAACGTGCTTTCGGTCTTCGGCCAGCGCTTTGCCCTCCCGCTTGGCACCACTCGCGAAGAGAAGCAGTTCTTCGAAGAGGTCACCATCCCGCCACCACGCACTGTGCCCATGCGTATGGACGAGCGATACATCCCCATCCCCGAAATGGACCCCATCTGCCGAGGTGCCTTCCCCGGCTACAAGAGTCTCAACAGACTGCAAAGCGCGGTCTACCCTCTAGCGTACAAGACGAACGAGAACTTGCTCGTCTGTGCGCCTACTGGTGCTGGTAAGACCGACGTTGCCATGCTCACAGTCATGCGAGCCATCAGTCAGTATGCTCGCAATCTCGAGCCAACCGCCGGCAACGCGGGTGAAGGATTCGACATTCGCAAGAATGACTTCAAGATCATCTACGTTGCTCCCATGAAGGCGCTGGCCGCCGAAGTCGTCCGCAAGTTCAGCAAGCGTCTCCAGTACCTTGGCATCAAGGTTCGTGAATTGACGGGTGATATGCAGATGACACGTCAAGAGATTGCCGAGACACAGATGATCGTGACAACACCCGAAAAGTGGGACGTCGTGACCCGCAAGCCGACGGGAGAAGGCGAGCTGGCTACAAAAGTCAGGCTTCTCATCATCGATGAAGTGCATTTGCTTCACGATGAACGTGGTGCTGTCATCGAGACCATCGTCGCACGTACGTTGCGTCTCGTCGAATCGAGCCAGTCGCTCATTCGTATCGTCGGTCTTTCGGCCACGCTGCCCAACTATGTCGATGTGGCCGACTTTCTCCGCGTCAATCGATGGCAGGGTCTTTTCTACTTTGACTCTTCCTTCCGTCCCGTGCCTCTTGAGCAGCATTTCCTCGGCGTCAAAGGCAAGGTCGGCTCACAGCAAGCAAGGGCCAACTTGGACAAGGCCTGCTTCGAAAAGGTATCCGAGCTCGTACAAGCTGGTCACCAGGTCATGGTCTTCGTGCACGCTCGAAAGGAGACTGTCAAGACTGCACAGACGCTACGGGAGATGTTCCGCGAGGAAGCCATGAGCGACATTCTGCAGGGCGCTGCTGATGAAAATCCGCGTAAAGCGTTCTTCAAGAAGGAACTGCAAACAAGCCGCAACCGCGAGATGAAGGAGCTTTTCGACTCTGGTTTCGGCATCCACCACGCTGGTATGCTGCGCAGTGACCGTACACTCAGCGAGCGCATGTTTGAAGCTGGTGTCACCAGGGTCCTTTGCTGTACTGCCACACTTGCTTGGGGTGTCAACCTGCCAGCATATGCGGTCGTGATCAAGGGAACCGATGTGTACGATTCGTCTGCAGGTAAATTCGTTGACTTGTCGATCCTTGACGTGCTTCAAATCTTCGGTCGTGCCGGTCGTCCGCAGTACGAAGACCTTGGTGTGGGTTACATCCTCACCTCGCAGGACCGACTCTCTCACTACGTCGACGCCATCACATCGCAACACCCGATCGAGTCCAAGTTTATCGGAGGCATGATCGACTCGCTCAATGCCGAAATCTCGCTCGGAACCGTCGCGAGTGTCAGGGATGGTGTCTCTTGGCTCGGCTACACGTACTTGTTCACACGCATGAAGCGCACGCCTATGACCTACGGTATGACGTACGACGAGGTAGCTGATGACCCTCACTTGGGTGCCAAGCGTCAGCAACTCGTCAACGTCGGCGTCAAGAAGCTCGTCGAAGCCAAGATGGTTGAACACGACTCCGTCACCGATCGCCTCAAGGTCACCGATCTTGGTCGCATTGCTGCCAAATACTACATTGGCTACCGCACCATCGAGACCTTCAACGAGCGCATGCGCAGCAATATGAGCGAAGCCGACGTGCTCGGTCTTCTTGCTCAAGCATCCGACTTTGAGCAGATCATACCACGCGATGCTGAGGAGAAGGAGCTCAAGAAGATGCTCGAAGCTGCTCCATGCGAAGTCTCGGGCGGCATCGAAACCTCACCGGGCAAGGTCAACATCCTACTCCAAGCATTTATCTCCAGAACTTTCATCGAAGACTTTGCGCTCGTCTCTGATTCAGCGTACGTCGCTCAGAACGCCGGCCGTATCATCCGCTCCTTGCTCGAGATCGCTTTGAGCCGCAGGTGGGCACGCACTGCCTCGGCGCTCATCTCGATGAGCAAGGCGATTGAGAAGCGTATGTGGCCGTTCGATCATCCGCTTCAGCAGTCTCATCTGAACCCTGACACGATCTATGCCGTTACCGAGCGTGCGGACGATGTCGAGATCGCTGACCTCGCCGAGATGTCACCTTCTGAAATCGCCAAGCTGATCCGCGTCAATGCTAGGATGGGAAGTGCGGTACGACAGGCTGCGCGCAGCTTCCCTCGCTTGACCACCCAAGCTTCGCTGCGACCTTTGAGTCACGATCTTCTGAGGATCGATATTCGAGTCGATCGGGTCTTTGAGTGGAGCGAACGTGATCTTGGACGCCTGCATGGCTTCTACATCTGGGTCGAAGATGAGGATGGGTCAGAGATCCTCCAGTGGCTCACTCATTTGACTCGCGTCTCTGACTCGCATACGTCAAGCGTGACGTTCACGATCCCACTGCGAGACATACTACCATCTGGGCTCAACGTTAGATGGATGTCCGACTCTTGGCTCGGCAGCGAAGGCAGCGAGTGGATCCCGTTCGACGACTTGATTGTCCCAGCCAAACCGCCTGCCCACGATTCGTTGCTCGACCTCCCTCTTCTGCCGGTGCGTTCTGCGCTTCAAGACGAGCTGTTGAGCGAGATGTACTCACAGAAGTTCAGCGCCTTCAACGCGATCCAAACTCAGAGCTTCCACACGCTCATGCACACTTCAGCCAACACGCTTTCTTGCGGGCCTACCGCGTCAGGCAAGTCGACGGTTGCGGCCATGGCCGTGTGGCGAGCTCTCCAGCAAGCCGATAAGAAGTGTATCGCTATCGTGTTCAACAAGCGAGACGTGCTTGCCTCGGCACTCAAGAGCACGCTTGTTGCTGCGCTCAAGCAGAAAGGTATCGAGATCAAGCGCACTTCGCTGTCGAAGGAAGTCTTGCCGTTCATTCGCAACGATAGCTTGGGAGCAAGGGTGCTGCTTACCACCTCGAGCTCGCTCCTACGTGCATTGGATGTCAATGAGAGTCTCGTCAGCCACGTTTCCTTGCTCGTGGCAGAAGACGTGCATCTCATGGATGCAGGGTACGAGCTTATGCTTGCCAAGTTCATGTGGTGCTCGGCTCGCACCGAGTTGATTCCGCCTCCACGTATCGTTGCCACTAGCGCGAGTCTCAACGACGCCAGTTCCGTTGCTCAGTGGATCGGAGCAGGCGAGCTGTCCACCTACAACTTCCATCCCAAAGACCGACCTTCGATTCTCTCGACGAGCTTCCAAGCCTTCGATCTGCCGCACTCGGCCGGTCTGCTCAAGAACATGGTCAAGCCAGCGTTCGACAAGATGAAGGAAACGCGAAACATTGGTCCTGCCATTGTCATCGTGCCATCGATGTGGCAGTGCTTTACTGTCGCTTCGGATTTGATCACGAAAGCTGCTGCGGAAATGGATACGGATGGCTACCTCGGTTTGCCCATGGAGGAAATCGAATCCGTCTTGCCTCACATCCTGGACACTTCGCTGCACGAGGCGCTGGTGCATGGTATCGGCATCTTGCACGAGAAGACGGCTCACCAGGATCGAACTCTGATCGAGCACTTGTACGAGCAAGGGTTGGTGAAAGTGATCATCACTTCTCGCGATTGCATCTGGAGCACAATCCTGCGTGCAGCACTGGTGGTCGTGATGTCAACGCAGTATGTGCGCATTACGAAGGCTCATGCTACTGGAGCGAGCGATCGAGAACTCGTCGACTATACTCTTGCTGAGCTCGGTCGTGCTCAGAGTCTGGCTGTTCGACCAGGTACTCCGTCTGACCCGAATCCGCCGGGAGAATGTCTCGTGCTTTGCCAGACGGACAAGGCAGGAATGCTCGAGAAGATGCTTCAAACAGGTATGCCACTGCACTCTTCTCTTCTTCAAGATGAGCATAGAGGCGCGCCTTTGCTTCCGACAGTACTAGGCGAGATCGTCGAAGGCACGGTCAAAAAGGAAGAGGAAGTGCTCGATGTGCTGAGTTGGACCGTCCTGCCGGCCGAACTGATGCGCAATCCGACGTACTACGATTGCGCCTCCAACGACGTTGCCTCGGTCACGGCTCGGCTTGTCCAGGTCGCAGCAGATCTTCTGTCAACTCTGCGCGATCTGAGGCTGATCGAGAAGCGAGGTGAAGCCAAGAACGGCAAGACGGACACAAGTGTTAGAGTCACCGATCTGGGGAAGGCGTTGCATCTTCAGCCTGGGTCGACCTTGTTGCACGTGGTCAGGTGGTATGGAAATCTGAGCAGTAAGCCGAACAGGGCGGCGAAGGAGGTGGAGACGTTCGTGCCTCATCCGGTCAAGGGGAGGGAGAAGGAGATGGTGGAGGAGAGCGCGGAAAGCGAGGTGATGGAGGCGACGTTGACGCAGGTCCCCGCGGAGTGGAGGAGCGCGTTCCGTCTTTCTGCGCCCAAGACTGAAGATGAACCCGCAAAGATCGATGGCGAGGAAGGCGAAGCCAAGAAGGAGGACACGGAAGGCGGAGAGGGGAAGGCGGAAGAAGAGAAGCCGAAAGACATCACGTATGGGATGAAGCACAGATTGCTGCTGTGTCTCTACTTTGCAAAGTTGGATTTCATCACTCCTGCCAAAGCAAGCTTCTTAGGCTTGAGTAGGAGGGCGAGGAAGAGACAGCAGCAGCAGCAAGAAGAAGCTGACGGAGAGACAGAGGGGTTCCAAGCGGATGCAGATGCAGGAAGTGCGGCAGATGAGAAGAAGTATACTCTGGCGATTGAGAAGTTGGAAAAGGACCTCGCGGCCGAGGTGTTGGCTCTGATGGGTGCTATCAGTTCGGTTGGTGGAAGGAACTAGCTAGCCCGCCCCCAACTCTACTCGTGCAATACTAATTGCTCAATCTAGGATGTCGTGGTGACACAGACCAAACTTTTTGCGCTTGGAAACAAGCAAGTGAGAGTGAGAGGGCGATCAGGTTGGACAGCAGTGAATGTATACGTTGAGAAGATTCAAGGATACGGATGTGGGGAGATTTGTAAAGCCGAATAGCCGGAAGAGTATGCGCCACGGCTCTACTAACTGTACACTAACTGTATTTGCGCAACTCTGGGCGCCCACTTTGACCGCCCCCCCACGCGGGAAATAGCGCACTCATTTTTCCTCCTGTTTGCCGATGCGCAGCATCACCCGTGACTCCATGCTCTTCCTCTATTCTTTCTTCTTTCTCCCACCATCCTTGATGCCTTCCTACCACTTTGGGGCGAGATGACGGAAGATAGCAAACCCGAAATCCTGTGCATCGGCTTTGGTGCGCTCGGCACCATCTACTCGTACCTCCTCTCCTGCGGTTCTGCCTCGATAACCGCTGTGGCTCGCTCCAACTACACCACGCTCACCACCACTGGCATCCACATTTCTTCGGCGAAATACGGCGAGATCCCCAACTGGAAGCCGGATCGGTGCATCCAGGAAAGTCGACCGCAAGATGCGCACGATCGATACTACGATTTCGTGGTATGCACTTTTAAGAACGTGCCCGATTACAAGTCGGCTTCTTCGGTGATTAGGCCGTTCCTCAAAACGGGCGAGAGGCAAAAGTTGCCGACGGTGGTGCTGCTGCAGAATGGGGTAGGGATTGAAGAAGAGGTGCAAAAGAGTTTGGTGGAGGGAGAGGAGGCTGTGGCAAAGGCGGTGATTAGCGCCGTGGCCTGGATTGGCGCCAACCTGACCGACGGAGGAACAAAGGTGATGCATGGAAGTTTGGAGAGACTCGAGTTTGGTATCTACCCTTCCTCCACTGCTCCTCTTACGCCCTCGGGCGTTCGCAAGACTTCGCAAGAGGAGGAGGAAGCGCTGGCAGCGTTTGCACAGATCTACATCTCGGGCGGAGGTGGTGGTAGGAAGGTGGAGGATATCGAAGCCATCCGCTGGCAAAAAGTGCTTTGGAACGCGAGTTGGGGTGGGCTCAGCACTCTAGCCCGAGCGCCCGTTTCAACTCTTCTAACCCCAGACACGTTGCACTACTCGATCGGCGTCGTGCGTCGCACAATGTTGGAAATCGTGTATACAGCAAGAGCATGCGGGCTTTCAGAGGAGCGATTCCCTGCCGCCTCGGTGGACCAGGCGATCAACATCACGCTCTCAACCTCGCCCATCGCTTCGGTCCAAGACAAGGACAAAGGAGGAAACCTAGCCGCCGACTTTAAGCCCTCGATCCTTCTGGATTTGGAAAACGGCAGGCCGATGGAGCTCGAACCGATCGTGGGCAATGTGGTGAGCAAGGCCAGGCAACATGGAGTCGACACCCCCAGGTTGGATTTGATCCTAGCCGCTTTGAAGATCAATCAAGTCACCGCGGTCAACAAGGCACGCCAGAGGGATGGAGACAAGCAAGAAGGAAAGGGTGTAGGGGTTACCAAGTTCGACGAGTTGAAGGCAACCAGTCGGGGAAACTGGCCAGAGGGAGCACCGGTTAGTAGAAGTGCTCATACGTATCTGTAGATAGACGTAGGAAAGAAAATTGCAGTCGAACCAAACATGAGAGCGGCTTTGATGGACGACATGCTCGAGAGCCGACTCGGTCCAAACACACAGAGCAACCTAAAGTGGGATGCTATTATTGAGCCTCTCTACCTTCTACAACCCTACCGCATGCTCGGTGGTTCTGTGTATCTGTCTAATGAATCAACCCCCACACCAACAAGACGCCTACCAGCGCACTGAACCCGGCCAATCCTAGCACTTTGGTATTCTTCCACCACATCTGTCTCCTCAACCCCACGGCTCTTCTTCTAAACGCCATGCTCTGGTTCGCTGCATTATCGGTTCGATCCATTAGCAACTCTATCCTTTCCCCCCTCGACAGGATCTGTTCCACATTCTGCGTCATGATATCCTTTGCGCCAGCCAACTCGTTTTTGGCCTGGGCGATCGGGTCTACTGCCGAGGGGTCCGAGTTGTATTGTTCTACCAAAGACGAGAGGTGCTTGGTGAGAGAGGTGTAGTCGGTGCAACTGGCTTCTTCGTCCGTTGAGGGGATGTCGAAGCTGGACAAGAACTGTAGAACCACACAATAAACCATGGGATCAAGTCGTTAGCCATGAAGGTCAAGAGACAGAAACAGGGGCAAGGGGGGGAGGAGGGGAGGAGGGGTTTACCTTCTTCTGCACGTGCGCTAGGAAACTAAACGGCATCCGCCTACCCGTATCCGCATCCGCTACTGCCATATACACCAGCCCATCCTGCGAGACGTAGTGGAACAGCCAATCTTCAAACGCATACGAAAGCTTGGACGAATTCGGCGGAATTCGAGAAAGAATCGTTTGCGCAGCGCCAAGGAATCGATCATGCGCTGGATCGTGCGTTTCGGCCAGAATGTGGGAGCCCTTTGCGACGAGTGCGAGAACAATCATGGTTGCAGATCCACTCTTTCCAACAGTCTATAGGTGGGTGGAGGGCGCTGAGTGGGAGCTTGAGTGAGAAGAGATGAGGAGATGGAGGATGAATATTGAAAGTGTGAGGTGGTGGGATTGGCGTTGCGTCATGCAGGCTGAAAGCGTATTGTGGGCGCTCAGCCCTTCGGCGTTTTTGTTGGGCGCGGGCGCTAGTGTGTCATTTATGCTGATCTGACATGGATGTACGTATTTTCGGGAATGGCTTTTTCCCCGGACTTTGTCCCTTTTGCTTACCGGCAATAATGATAATGCAGGGTGCGCGGACCATGTGGGGTTATTTGGCAGGTACCGGTCTGGTTTCTCGCCGACCTATCCGAACCGCTCAAGCCATATATGAAGCCCTCTTCTCCCCTTCTTTCACTTTGACTGCTGCTCATCTCTCCTCACCCTTTCCCGCCAAGTAGAAACGATATCGACAGACACCGATCATGGAGACTCCCGCCCCATCGCAGCCATTGGTTTGGTCTCCTCCTGTCGACGAGATCCAATCCTCGTCCCTCGAAAAGTTTCGTAAACTCGTCAACGCACGCTACAAGCTCAACCTCACCACGTATGACGAGTTGCATGCGTTCTCCATCGACCGCCTCTCCGACTTCTGGACCAGTGTATGGGACTTTGCCGGTATCCGAGCTTCCTCCCGATTCAACTCGGTCCTGTCCGATCCCAATGCTTTGCCCGGTGATCTTCCGACCTGGTTCCCCGGCGCGCGATACTCGATGGCGCAGAACCTGCTCTTCCCCCTCCACCCAGCCAACGTCACTGGATGCAATCCGAACGCACCGTACAATTGGCCTCATCCGCAATCGGTGGCGCTGATCGAAGTGCCGGAAGGAGGCGGGTTGCAGGATTCGAACGTCCACATGAAGGCCGTCAAGGTAACCTGGGGAGAGTTGAGGAGAAGAGTGGCGCTCCTAGCCGAGACTTTTAGGAGAGTGGGCGTGAAGAAGGGGGATAGATTGGCTCATGTTTCGGCGAATACGACTTGGCCTATTGTAGCCACGTTGGCGGCGAACAGTGTGGGCGCGATCTACTCGCTCATCGCAACGGATGCTGGGCCTCAGGCCATCTATGGTCGGTTGGCTCAGATCCGACCCAAACTCCTGTTTACGGATGATGCAGTCATCTATAACGGCAAGCAAGTCAATATCCTCGACCGCGTCGCGAGTGTAGCCGAGAGATTGCAGGCGGATGACAAGCTTGATTCTGCGGTGACGTTCCAAGTTGTGATCATTCGCAACGCGCGTCTCGCCTCGTCTTCGCCCGTCTGGTCATCCACCAAAGTCAGAGGCGTGGACATGGAGACGTTCATCACGCAGACTGGGCAGCATATGAGCGATTCACCCGCACACAGGTTTGAGCAGCTCGCCGCGCAACATCCTGTGCAAATCTTCTTCTCGTCCGGCACGACGGGCGAGCCCAAGTGCATTATCCACACGCAATGTCTGCTGCTCAACATGAAAAAGGAAGCGTTGCTCATGATGGATCTGCAACCTGCCGACACTTTTCTGCAGATCACGAGCTGCGGCTGGGTCATGTGGGTGTACCACCTCGTGGCTCTTTCCATGGGATCCACCGCGGTTCTCTACGATGGTAGCCCCATGTACCCCAACCCGGCTCACGTGGTCAAGCTCGTCTCGCAGCTTAAATGCTCCGGCTACGGCGCCAGTCCGCGCTTCCTGAGCGAATTGGAAAAGTACTGCACCGAGAACCAGTTTAGCATCAAAAAGCTGGAGTTGGGTAAGTTCAGGTTCATGACAAGTACAGGCTCGCCATTGTCGCCGAGGAATGTGGAATTCTTCTACCACCAGTTCCCCCAAAAGGCGCATCTGTGCAGTATCAGTGGAGGTACGGATATGGCAGGAGTACTCGTGGGTCCCACAAAGATGCTGCCCCTGTACGGCAACTTTATCCAGTGCAAGGCGTTGGGTTTCGACGTCCAGATTTGGGATGCAGAGACTGGAGAGAGGATCGACGATACGGGCAAGCCAGGCGAACTCATCGTTGCCAAACCTTTCCCAACTCAACCAGTAAGTAAATCTCCCCTCCCCTCACCCCCCACCATCACTTGTTTCGTTCGAAAGATAGAAAGGAAAACAGAAGCTGATGAGAAGGGGGTTCGATTGATTGTGGCGGGGGTGGTAGAGTGGATTCTTTGGTCCACCGGAGCAGAAGGCGATGTTGCATGAAAAGTATATGGATTCGTACTATACACGATTCCCAGGACGCAAAGTTTGGGCTCAAGGAGATTTTATCTATCAGGATAAGCTGACCAAAGGGTTGGAGATCTTGGGTCGATCCGATGGCGTACTCAATCCCGTAAGTCTCTCTTCCTTTCTCGTCTTTCCCTTCCCCCCCTTGAAAAGCCCCCCTCCCCATCTCTAACCAACCTCTCTCTCTCTCTCTCTCTCTCTCTCTCTGTCTGTCCAATACTTGGAAATCCATGGTGCTAGAGTGGAGTTCGGTTCGGATCGGCCGAGATCTACTCTGTGGTGGAGAAGTTTGAGTTTGTGGGCGACAGCATTGTGGTGGGACAGCTGCGAAAGGGCAAGGATGAGCATGAACGAGTGCTGCTGTTTATCAAGATGCGCGATGCGGGGGCCAAGTTGGACGAGACGCATATTGCCAAGTTGAATTCGGCGATCAGGGCAGCGTATTCGGCTCGTCATGTACCCGAGTATACCTTTCAGGTCGACGACATCCCCGTCACGCTCAACGGCAAGAAGACCGAACTCGCAGTCAAAGCAGTGGTCAACGGTAATACCGCTTTCAAACCTTCGAGTGTAAGTTGCGCCGCCCCCCGCCCCGCGTTTGAGAGACACAGAGCTGACCGAATCGTCCGTCGTCGAATCAATCGAATCGTAAAACAGGCTACCGCCAATCCGCAAAGTCTGAACGAGTATGCTCAGTATGCAGATCTCGAGTCGGTCCTCAAGGCTAGATCCAATGCGAATAGGTCGGCAAAGCTCTAGACACTCCGGATTGTTCGAGGAAATGGTTTCGTTGTGTATACATGCTTGCTTTCTTTTTGGCAATTCGGATGCGAGTCGAGCGACGCTAAGCGATGGCAACTTTGCTCCCCACTCCTCCCTGCGGGTTGGGTCGCTGCATCAACATTGCGCTACACAAAAGGTGTGATCCGGGTTGGAAAGAAAGCAAACCGCTGATTGAGTTTGGAGTACTGTACCATGTCGAGCTCTCAAGTTGAACGCAGACTTGTTGGCCGAACCCTCGTGTGTCTGGCTTTGTGGCTCCGCTGTCTGAGAAACAAAAGGGGGGCGGCTACCCGGCCAGACTGAGGAAATCTAGCGTTGTGGGAGTGTCGACCCAATGGGGCGATGGACCATGTGGGTGAAAAGCAGTGCAAATCGGCCGCTTCTGGCGCAGAGAGGGGGTCAAGACATGACATGAAAACTGTCCGAGGCGCAAGCTTTGGCGGGAAGATGACGACGAGCTGGCCGAGCACAAGTCAGGTGCGCAAAGTGCGTATCTGTCCGACGAATCAGCAAGATGGTGATGTCGTTGTACCCTGAGATTAGATCAAACATGAACGTAAGGCGTTGATCAACACTCGAATAGTGCCATGGTTGGGAGCAAGCTGTGTATCTATCATAACTCGTTCGTCCGATCCTCTGAATTCGCCTCGGAAAGGGCGTGACATCGAGTCGATCCGAGTCAAGCAGAATCGTTCCCATCGAAGCTTGCAAAGCAGGAAGAAGTATGTGCAGGTAAGAGGCAGAGCGAGACGAGTCAAAGTCGCGCTACCGCCTGATGCCAAAAATGTCAAAAAAGGTATTCCAAGGCCACTCAGTTTCCATCAGGTGTCGGTGTATGGGAAAAAAAGATCATGTCGACAAGCTTGTTCGTGCGAACCGAAGACAGGTTGGACAAGGTGCGTTGAGCCGAGATTCAAGACCGCATGTGGACAATGAAGCGGAGATCAAGTTGAGTTACCAGAGTGTGAGTGTTGAAGACAAAGCTTGGCGGTACCCTGGTACAGCCTGATGAAAATAAGCTCGCGACCTAACTTCGAGTCTGGAACGGAAACCAGCTAGCAGCAGTTGAAAGGACAGCCGCAGAGTCGCTCGAATAATGTGATGTACGAGCAGCTCCTAATTGCGGTTCCAAGTCGGTGTCTGAACAGACAAAGTTCTGGCCACCTCGTGCTGTCCGAGACCACCGATCGGTGCAAGCTACGAGCGCGGTGGGGAGTCTGGACTTTGAAGCCAAAGACCAAACTCCGACTGCGATACATAACTAACCCAACGAGTCATGCGATGAAGAGACAGGCAAGCGCCATCGAGCCCAAGAAGCTCTAAAGTTTTGAGAGTACCTTGCGATGCGGTCCAAGCGGGGGAATCAAGCCGAGCTTATTTCGATATGAGCGAGTGCGAGCGAGCGAGCGAACGGAAGGGTGCCAAGACATTGCTGCGGCTGTCGATCTGGTTACGGCACAGTGGTCGAGATCGAGAGAAGCACGTCCGGTATCATTGGCAGCTGGTCTCGCTCGCTACTCTGATTTCGCAAAATAAGCAGTGCAGTTGTATCGTGCCCGAGCTGCCCGTTAACGTTCAAAAGGGGCAAGTTTTCGGGATCCGGGCTCAGCTCGTAAATCGAGGTTGAGCGGAGTTTTCGTCTACTTACCAACATGAGAATGCGAAATCCTTTGCGGTTTCAATGGCAGCAGTGTTTTTTTTTCATGCTCAGCATATCGTGCCATTCTGACATTCATGCCCAACGTGGACCATGATTGCGTGAGAGCGTAAAGACACATGTTGATAACGGCGCTATCTGAGCAGATGAGATGACGATGGGTGAAGAGTGGCAAGAGCGTAGAGCAGTCTCTGGCCTGAAAGCATGCGACTTGAATCTGAAAAGCCCATGCTGAGTTCTGATCTTGGGTCCCGATGGTTGGCTATTGAGTGTGCTTTTAGAGTTGAGTCTCGAAGAGGTATTTCCATGGCCTCGGGCGAAGCGACCGAAATGTGAAATTGAAAAAAAGCACTGAAACGTTCAAGTGATGACTGTACCCGAAACAACCCACTCTGTGACTTCCCCGCTTAACTCCTTCTGAGAGAGAAGTGGAGCCGGAAACTCAAGCACAGTCACCGTTTCCGACTGTGCTTTTATGCACAAACATGTGCGCATTACAACTCGGAACTCGAAAATGTATTGGCAAAATTGTATTCACCACTTGAAACCAATGTGCAAGTATGCAAGCTGGCTTTTTTGACAGCTGCCAAGTTCGATGACGATGGAAATTTGGCCATGA
The DNA here is from genome assembly GCA_023212835.1 of Pseudozyma thailandica. Taxonomy (NCBI): domain Eukaryota; kingdom Fungi; phylum Basidiomycota; class Ustilaginomycetes; order Ustilaginales; family Ustilaginaceae; genus Pseudozyma; species Pseudozyma thailandica. Next base: position 659,909 of record JALCCH010000001.1, read on the forward strand.
CCATCGAGCGATGCATCGGTGCTCGCTTGCGCTTCGAGTGTCCGGCATTTGCCCCTTCCCTTGAGCAAGCCATTTTGCGATCAACTCAGCCGTGCCGTGTGCCCTAACCACAAGTCCGACAGTCCGAAAGCGCAATCCCGAGCAACAAGCACAGAGCACAGAGGCGGTTCAACAACCGGGACCCTGTAGCTAGTTGGTCTTTGCATTTTTTCCCCTCTTGTGCGGCTCGCCAGTATCAGCTAGTCTCATTGTCAAATGGGCTGCCTTTCGCTCTTTTTTGTTTTTGCTTTTTTATTTCACATGATCAATCTTTTTACGGGTACAGTACTGGCTGAATGCCCCCAAACTGCTGTCTGTTTCCAGTAAAATGCTCGCTAGACCCTTGAACCCGCAAGTGTTCGTTCTGTGGTACGCTCGGCTTTGGTCAGTGGAACGATTGCATGACCAGCATTCCGGCTCATCGCAGCGCGCATGGGTTTTCTTTCCTCCTCTTGCCTCCGCCGTATATCGGCCTGAGGTTTCGCTTCCACACCTTGACTTTTTTCCCCTCATTTATGCTTATCATGAACAAATGGCGGTCGCCCGGATCGCAGTGGAAAAAAAAAGAAAAGAAAACAAAATACTGTTGCTCGACCTGATGCTTTGGATCGGCACCTTTGATCATCATCGACTTGCATTTCTCGGCGCGCAAAGTAAGAAGGGGCTTCAGGAGGCTATGCAAGACAAAGAGAGACAACTGGGACGTGTCCAAGATGAAGAGACCCGACCCCGACAAGGACAACTCTCCGACACCGTCAGCCGGCGACGACGCCGCTTTTGATAAGCTAATCGTCGATTTGAGCACGAGACCATCTGCGAAAAGCCAACAGCTACCTGCTAGTGTCATGAGCTCATCCCATTCTGGAGTTGGACAAAGTGACTGCCTGACATTTGAACCGCGAAATGCAGTAGTGTGGGATCCACCGCATGGCGAGCGCTTCCGCTCGGCTGATAAGAGGATGGAGCAAGCGTGGCGTGGATACCGAGCCGCACGTCTCTTTGTTCTGTCGAGCTTCGATGAGAGCGGAAGAGTAGTAAGGTGGTGGTACAATCGTACATGCCATCTGCAGGGACGATGTTCCCGAGAAACGGGTCAGCGAAGCAACGACCTTGCGTTGAAGGGGGTTGAACAGGACAACTCGATTCGTGCTTGCCTAACACTCTCACTCACGGTGGTACCTTATCGCAAGAATTCAGCCGGTAGGAACGCCGAGCCGGATGACGGTTACCTACTTTGTTTAGCATGAGCCAAATCTGTACCGTACTTGGCTCGCAAATGCTCGTATGATGTTGCTGCAAATCACACCTTTTCCCACGACGGAAATGAGACACGAATGCCTTGGTCCAGAGTCGCGACACTCTGTGTACCTGTATATCGTGAGAAAGGATCAAAAGCGATGCATCTTCCGACTCTGGTTCGTTTGCAACTTCTTTTCTCTCTCTCTCTCCCTCTCTCTCTCCCTCTCCCTCTCCTGCCTCTTTAAGCTTGAATTTACTCTCTTTCCTCGATAGCTTTCTTGGATATTGTGCCATAGTGCGATGATGCGTTTGTGATACGATGGTAACGAATTGCTGGCAACTGGCAAGCAAGTTGGATGCAACGCTGCCGCCAGATTGTGATCGTGATCGTGATCTTCCTCTTCCTCCCTTTTCCCGTGCACCCGCTCTTTCGCAATTCAAAGATGGATGCCGTGACAACTTGTTGGCATTCAGAACGGGGAATGCAGAGTCCCAAATGATCTAATCTGACTTGCTACAAGGGGATCGTGTTGACTCGACTGGTTTCATCCTTGACTTTGTGGTGGCGCTGCAATGCTTTCAGCTTTCATCAGCATGATCTCGGTACGGCGTCTGGGCATATCTGTACTAGTGAGGCTTGCGGGTGAGCCTCTGGCAAAGCCGGAAAATAGGTAACAGTGCGAGGAACCAAACCCGCCTTGCCTTTCGATCGTGACAGTCAAGATATGCAAAAGCCGTGGCTCTCTGTCTATCTGTCTGTTCAGCCGGTTTTGCGGAAACCAGGCTGCACCGCGGAGGGCGAGATGAGAACAATGGGACAAAAGGGGGCAAAATCATTAGCGAGCAACGACAATGTGAGTAGTGCGGAGACATGTTGTGTAACCAACTACGTACTACAGTATACGGTTGCTCCTCAGACATGCAAAGCTAGGGAAAGCCCTGCTGCTCTCGTTGCTCTTTCTCTGGACTCGACGCGCTTCTTGTGGAAAACATTTGGCCGATCTTCAGACGCAGATTTCTTGCCAATAAAGAACAATAAAATGCAAAGTCAATCTTTTTTATTCTTATTTAAAAAAAAAAGAATTCCGAGAAGGGCTTGTGTGTCAAGATGCGCCATTTTAATATTCGGATGTCCCGCTTAAAATATTCAAGCGTCACAAAGCTGTGGGTTTGGACACAGCCGTCCATCCGTTTGGTACCGCGCTGTGCCATACTGTACAACGCAGTGCAGAAGTGCAGTCGAGTGCAGCGTTTCAGATTCAGACCGACAGTCCGACAGACGTAGACGGACAATCCGACAGTTGAATGTGACTGCTGTTGGTACTGCCTCGACCAGCCAAATCAAGTATTCTTTGCCGTTGGTTATTGGCCGTCACACACAGTCTTCATTCTAACTCACACACGCTCTTCCTATATCGAAGCTCAGTTTCCTGTTCTCTTTCTCTATCTCTCTCTCTCTCTCTCTCACACACACACACACGTAGACGGCGGCGTCCGTTTGGGTTGGCCTTCTCGTCCTTTGATTCTTCATCCTTCTCCGCCACCTAGGAGGCCACAACTATCTGCGACCCTTCCTTTCGATTGTGATTGTTGCTCGACCACACTTCCACACTTCTACATCCAACCATCACAGCAGTGCTTCTCTCTTTGTTCGCTACCTCGTACAGCACCTCTCTCAACCTCCTTTTTTGGCCTCGACCACACCTGTTAGCTGCGCAATCCCGCTCATTCTGGTCGTTGTTGCTCGTCTAGCGTCGTCCATCGCTGCCTCTCCAGCACCCACCACTTCTTCACACAACATTCCGCAGAGCAAAGAGGACAATCCATCAACTCACTCAATCATTCGACCGACACTCGACGCCAATCGCACTTCTTCGAACACGTACTACTGTTCTTCATCTCGCTCAAACTCATCCCATCTCCTTCATAGCCACCTCATCACAGAGTTCAACTCGTACACTTCATATTCTTCACATCACTGTCATCTCATCCCACATCATCTGCGACCAGGCTCAGCAGTCTTCTGATCGTCACCACTACTTCGGCTTTTGCTCCAACGCCCACCGCCTTCTTTTTGGCCAGCGGCTTGAGCAATCGCCTCTACCAGCCTCTCGCATCTTCCGAAACACCCACTGGCTATAAACTTAAACTCCCGGCATCGACCAAGCCATCGAGCACCTTTCTGCCACCTTCACCACCCCTTCTTTTGCCAACTAGGCGTCTATCAAAGTCTCTGTTGTGTACATCTGATCACCACCACATAGCACTCATGTGCCCCACGTAATAGCTCAACCTCACCACCCTCACTGGAAGAACCTCGACTCGCACATCTACGTCGATTCAAGCCAAATATGCATACCCTTCCCGCAGCCAAGCTCGTCGGTCACGACTTTCTTGGTAACCACATTGGCGAGCTTCTCGTTCGCCAACCAGTCAGAAGGGTCAAACCTACTGTTCGCAACAACGCATCCTCCAATGGCAGCACCGTTGGCGCAACAGATCCTAGAGCGGCTCGTCGCTCGTCATGCGCTACCGAACACTCGACTCTGATGGCGCCCTCCATGGGTAGCTCTTCGTCATCATCCAGCAATGTTCAGACCTCTACAGCCGCGCTCGACTCTTTCCTCAGTGTGGGTGCTACCACACCTCTCGGCATCTCAACAGATCCTGTCGCCAGTCTCGAAGAGAGCAGCGAGAGCTCGCATTCAGAGCCAAGCTCCGTCGATAGTCGATCCGGAAGCGCCGATGCCGACGTGCTACTTCACCTTGGTCAGCTTCCCGCCCCTCGCAGCAGAAACACTTCCGAAGGAGGCGGTCTTCACTCGCCACGCATCAGCTTCACTACCAACTTTGGAGCCAAGTCACGAAAGTCCAGCAGCAGGCGTGCACCATCCGAGGCAGGCTCTTCGAGCTATTTTGGCGTTGGCAGCAGCAACATGAGCTCGCACACGAGCTCAGCAAGCATGTCACCCACCGAACAGTCAGAGGGCATCAACTGGAACATGCCCTTCCGTGAGCAGCATCAGTCCTTCGCTCAGGCAATCGAACACAATGCTGCTCTCAACCGGAATTTTTCGCAGCAGAGTCAAAGCTCCAGCGGTGGTTCTTGCTCATCACCGCTTGCTCCTGTTTCGCACTCGGCATTGGATGCCGGAGGGATGACTCCGACTTCGTCTGGAGCGCATGACGTTCCGAGTACAAAGAGCCAATCCTTCTCGGGCACTAGCACAACTTCGCCACCACCGCGACAGCGTCTCAACCGTGCTGCCACCGAATCTACCTTGCCTTCCATTGCTCAAAGCAATGAGCAAGGCGGTGCCTCGGACATGACAGGCTCCCAGCTCTCGCACTCGAACAGCATGGGAGCCAGCACTTCGGCTCCACGCACCCACCGGAGGAAGCCCTCACTAGTGCCCAAGGGAGGTGATGAGCGGACGTTTTGCTTTATCGACGCCTCCTCCAGCGAGGCTGAAATGGACGATATCCTGCATGAGGAGCCCGAAGGAGCCAGCACTACGTTGACAATGCCACCGGCATCCATTACAGACGTTCAACTCGGCACTTACGACTGCGCCAAGAAAGCCAGCACTTTCACAGCTGAGTCTCTTGAACTCGAGCCGGCTCTCGAGGTTGCGACACCTGTCTCAAGAGCCGACGTCAAATCAGCAGTCACTTGTCACAGCAACGCCTTTGTGGCGCTTAATACGGTTGCTCGCAACCATGATACCCCAGCTCCAGCTGTCTCCATGTTCCCTGTCAAGCCGCTGTCTTCAGTAGGACCGAATGGGTCTTTCCGACCTGCGCGAAAGCTTCGCATTCAGCCCAACGTCCAGTCTAGGCCAAGCCTTTTGGAAAGGACGATGGAGCAGCAAATTCGCTCTAGTCGCGAGGCACAATCAGCCAATGCCACTGGCGTTCCTCGCAGGGCTTCTGAGCGACCACCTGCCGTAACTCCAAGCGTTTCCGAGAAGACTCCGGAGCGACCTGCAATTAAGCCCACCACGAGTGATCGTTACGATCGCGTTGCCTACGGTACGGATCAGCGCACCTTCCGCATCCAATCGCCAGTGGTTGGCATGTCGAATGAGCTCGACTTTCCCTTTACCGCTCTTTCGGCTAACGAGCGCAATGCTGAAGACGAGCATGAGCGAGCAAAGGCTCTCAAGGCGCCAGCTAGTCATGCAAGGACGAGTGACTGGGCTCGTGCGCAGGCCATGCTTGCAGAGGCGCCAAGCGAAAATGAGCATCATGTGCGATCGGCGTCGCAAGACGGATTTGCCGACGTGAGAGCTTCTTGTGGTTCGCTGGCCGAGTTGCATTCAGCTGCTGCTGCTGCTGCGGGTGCTGCTGCACCGGCAGGATTGTCGCGTCACCATACCACCAGTCATAGCTCGACTTGGACCACGAGTCCAAGTCTGCTGGACAACCGCGAGCTTTTCAGTCCGACGGAAACGGCCATCTCGACTCCCGAGTTGGAATCGCCCCCCGAGCCCGCCTCTGCCAACGATGCCATCAACAAGCATGCTCCACTACACCGCAGAGTTCCTCCTCTCCGAGCATAGTCTTTTCTTCTCTCTCTCTCTCTCTCTTTTCTCAAACACAAGGTCATTCAAGTCAGTCACGGGGAATTATACACATCTTGTTCTCTCTCTCTCTCTCTTCTCTGTCTCTCTCTCTCTCTCTCTCTCTCTCTCTCTCTCTCTCTCTCTCTCTTTCTTTCTTTCTCTCTCTCTTTTTTTTTTTTTTTTTTTTTTTTTTTTTTTTTTTTTTTTTTTTTTTTTTTTTTTTGTGTTTTTTTTTTTTTTTTTTTTTTTTTTTTTTTTTTTTTTTTTTAAAAAAGAATCTCTTTTTCTTTTTTTTTGTCTTTTTTTTTTTTTTTTTTTTTACTCCCTTTCTTACAGTAGTTTACAGCACATTTTGAGTCCTCTGCTTCACATGGCATGATGGCCGTTTCATTTCATTTCGTTACTGCATTGATCATGCCTCGCAAGCTGTCCGAGATTGCCGAGCACGTTGCAGTGTATCCTCGATATGAGCCGCCTGCTTCAGTGCTTGACTCGTCTCCTTGACAATCGTGTGGTGGTGGTGTTTGTTGACCCACCAACAATCAGCCAAATTGGCAAGCGCAATTGCGGAGTGGGAACCGCGTTGTCAAAATCGTGAGCCTCGATGCTCAACACTGATATAGTGATGACATCATGAGAACTCATTCGGACGGCTCTGTCGCATCCATTGTCGAGTCTGTGACCAATATATCATGATGATGCTCATCAATGTCGATGGTCGACAAGGTCTCGTCCCTTTTCCTGACCCATTGTTCTCTGCTGCAAGATTTTCTCATCTGCACAATGCTTCTCAATAAAGTGTACTGCTTTGTACTCCTTTTATGCACACGCGATGCAGGTGCCACGGCAGCGCTTGAAATCCCCGAGACGATCAGAGAGAGCGAAGCAGGTCTTGCTTACATCATCAACGAGTTTGACCGCGGCTACTTTCGCAACACATTACCCGAACAGTACAAAAGCACCGAGATTGCCTGGAACGCATTCCTTCGTAATCGCGGTGCGGCCTACATCAAGAGATCCTACGGCTCACGATTCAAATATGATAGACGAGCGGCGGTAAAGGCTGGTCGTCAAGACATGCTCGACGTGGCTTATGGGGTGCGGCCATGGATTGAGCATCACTTCAAAAGACGCGATCCAAGAGCTCACATCGGACGCAGTCTGATCAACGAATTTTTCAGTAAACAGAGAGGCGAGCAATTGCTGCAGATGCGGCAGAAAGTCGAAGAGCATAACGCGGAAATGGAACGGATTGAGGCTGCTCGATCGAGGGAACAAGCTCGTCTAGCAGAGATGGCAAGACTCGAGGAGATTGCAAAGCAGAACGAACGCAGGTCATGGGGTAGAATGCTCAGTCTTAATAGTCAAGCATCAGGCGACAAATTTTGAGCTCAAGAAGGCTATCGATTGAGCCCTCCCGAGCGATTGCTGCAAAGATGGCAGAATCATGATTGAGAGATGGGCAATCTCCTGCGACAAGCTCAGAGGTAATGTTCTACCGTACTGCACAGTGTCTGCTTATTCGTAACATCAGTTGCGACTTTGGTAGACATTATGTACAAGATCTTTCGTCAGCGGGAAGGACCGAAATCGATATCGAAGCTGCTTCAGGGTGTCAACAGCCTTTGAGAATGCCGCAATAAAACTGTTGGTGCTGATATAAATTTGTTGGGTGACCTTCGTGCCGCCCACCTGTTGTTCTGCACGAGATCGTTTCAGGCTTATTGTTCTGAGAAGTCTCTTCCACGAAGTCATCGAGATGAGGCTGATCTCGCAATTGGCCGAAAAGCTCGTTGTGGGAGCATCGCAGAGGGCGCTGTTCGCGGACGCTTTGAACGTTGTAAGTAATGACAATGACAGCCAAGAGTCTCATTGCACAAGCAAGACGCAGTGAGTGGGCTGTGAGGGTTATGCAAGTACTTTCGAGTTCCGATGTCACCCTTTGACGGGATCGCAAACCCACACGTCAGCGTGACAATGAGCCGATCATTGCCCCAAATACTTGTACCACTCTGACATGACAGCTTGACACGCTCTACGATACCTTTGACGGGTGCCGCTTCAGCTTGCCTCGTACTAGCTTTTGAGCTTGTCAAGAGTCGAAGGCCTCTAAGATGTCTGCTTTGGCACGTTGCGGTATTGTGAAACACTGCTCGCTGTCGACCAGCCTCATGGCTTCGATGCAAGGCAGCAAATTTTGGATACATTCTTCATGCCAAGTCAGCAATGCAACGTCGTCCGTCACAATGCTCATTTCGGATCTATCCGGGAAGACCAAGAGCCCGGTCGATGAGCCAACCAAGCTGAAGCACCACAGAACCTGCATTAGTTATGAGGCATTCTATTCTATGTCGCTGCGACTTCAGCACCTGCATTGTTCTTTGATCGATAAGCATGGCTCCATCAGAGTGACGTTGGGGTCGTTAGAGGTATATAAGACCGCTGTTGCTCCTTCAGATGCTTTCCCGCCTCAGCCATGGTCTCAACCAATCGTCAAGATACCACTCTTACCATCAAGGCAGAGACCAAAGACTTCTACAATCGCAAACGACATCATGAAGGTCTTTAACTTCCTCAAAACTGTCGTCGTACTGGCTTTCTTTGGCATGGCACATGCCGTTGGTCCGTCTTCAAGCAGTGCTGGGTATCCAAAGGGCGTTATCTTCCTTCGCGAACAGCTCGCTAATGGCAACAACTTCCACGGCCGTCTGCCCTCGTATCCCCAAATAGATGATGCTTGGAAGCAGTTCCTTAACACGGAAGGCAGAAGGATGATTGAGCAGAAGTAGTGAGTACACGAAGTGGGCCTTCCTTCAATTTGACGTCGCTTCGGCAAATCATAACATCCTGACCTTTCCATTACCTTTTCATTTGTGTTGCTCCTGCTGAAAATACACCTCACAGCCAGGGTTTCTCTCAGTAAGTAGTCGCCTGGCTCTCAAGCTAAGATTTGTATCGACGAGAGACTTTGCTAACTCATATCACTCGAAATTTGACGTCAATTCCGGCATGCTGTACCCACACTTCATGACCACTCGAAACAGGAGAAACGCTGCCAATAGAGGCAAGAGCAGGTATGTTTGCTGCGATACGAATTAGAAATTGACTTCCCGCAGCGGCAAAATCACCGGAGACGAATAAACTGATCCGAGATCTTTTCTCACCATTCCATCTACTTGACATGATCTGACCGCTGTAGATTGCTGGAGCTTCTTGACCAGGAGACAACCGGTATGATAAATGTCGCCAATTATCAGGATGCTAAAGACGTGGCGTCGGAAATCATCGAAAAGTTTGCCAGTACTCAGCAGTTCACCAACTGGGGCAAGGACCTCAGACTCTGATGAGACTCTTTTGACGACAAAGAATGGGATCGATCCTTCACTTCAAGCAAGGTTTGTTCTTCCGGTCAATTGTGGACATGGCATGGACCTCAGGGTAGCCTACTGCAACTCGCACCACATCGCAGCAGCAACACGGTTCCTGTCACCTTTGCATCCCATGACAATGAAAATTAATCAACTCGTAACCAGCGCCCGCACCTTGACAAACAACTCGAGTGAAGATTAGCCTGCATTAATGCGAATGTCGTAGAAGAGTACTGAAAGGCATCCCGCTCGCTGTGATGAAGCATAATTCGAGGCCATTGTTGCGATCGGTGCATATCCGTAAGGAAGGACTGCTCGAAGTCACGTGGTACATGACGGTGTGAAAAGACCAGGCTCCGCAGAACCTTGTCGGATGCTAAGCCTGACTCGTAGCTTAATATCGTCTTGGAGCTTCCCACGCGCTACGTGAAGCCGCTCAAGCCCACTTGCAACTGGGACGCAGCCAGATGGTGGCTTTTCGGAGCGCATGTCTGCTTGCCAGCTTCACCAGCACTATACATAAAGGTCCGAACCTGAACTCGTCTTCCGGTCCGCCATCGACCACGTTCCGTTGTTCCCTTCCGTTCCTCCCGTCACACGAGCATGCTTGCCTTTCGCTTCATCCTGATCTCGCTGATCTCGCTCGTAATGAGCTACGGCGTGATCGCACCATTCTTGCCAGTCCAATTACCGCCCGTCATTCGCGAGAGCGACGCGGGTATTCACTATCTCTGGAACTCGGTGCAGGGTGGTGTTCTACCCAACATCATACCCAACAAGCCTGACATTGACGTCGAATGGAAGCGGTTTCTGATGCATGACGGCGCGCTTTGGCTCGACTACCATTACGAGTGAGTACCTTGACTTCGATGCATGTCTGTCATCAGAGCTGCAATAGCACCTGAAATTGATGGACCCTACATCTCGAGATGACTCTAAACATTATTGTGACCAGGCAATATTATCCCGACATGGCGTGAGTACCTGCTTCGATTGCGTCCGTCAGTTTCTCATGACACTGAGTCGATCCTCTCATCTTGCCTATGCTACAGTGCTAGCGCAAACGTAGCTGGTCGAAACATGTGAGTAGGCCCGGCTTTTTCCTGACCGAGCCCCCGACCAATCTGACTCGCCGAGCGACTCGAGCATCAATTTTGCTGTCTTCAATATAGGTTCAAGAGACTGACGGAGATATCCCCGAGCTTCACCGCTTACCACTTTGGGGTGAGGTCGTGGTCCAAGAGGGCGGTCGCGGAAAGCCTAGTTGTTCAGTTTGCCCGGAGAGAGGCTGAAAGAAAGCGCATCATACGGGAATATGAGCGCCGTTGGTTGCTCGAGTATCGCGAGCAGAGCGCTGAGCACCAGCCGGCGGAGGACCTTGCATCGCAGTGGAAAGAATGGGGCAAGACTCTGAGCTTGTCTACCGGCGGCGAAGCGAGCACATCACATGCAACTGAACGAAGCTGAACACCTCTGCTAGCGGGAAAATGTGTGCGTTCAGGTTGAGCATGACTTACTGTATGGCGAAGGGCATTCGGTAGATGGAGAGAATTCATTCCTCGTGAACATCAAATGTGATGTACTGTACAGTGTTTGGTGTCGAGCATCGATCCTTTTCTTCAATTGTCGAAAATTGCACAGTTTTCCATTTCCTTTTTTTGCCATTTTCTCTTTTCTTTTTCTTTTTTCTTTTTCTTTTTTCTGTTTTTTATTCTTCTTCCAGTGTAGTCGTTCGAGAATCTTTTCCTTATTTTTTTTCATTTCCAATTTTTTTGTTTTTCTATATCAATTTTGGATGAATTCTTTTGTTCTTTTCGTTCCACTCTCCCTTCCTTCTTCGCCAGCCTATGACAGCTAACAAAGTCGGCGTGAGTCTGCAGTTGCAGCACAACCTGTGTGACTGACAGTGAATCAACACTGAATCCACAGTTTGACCCCTGCCTTGAACGTCCTTTTGTTACTCTCACGACCATCTCAAAAAGCGTTCAGCAGTGTCCAATGAAGACTCGCTAACGACAGCAACCGGTCACGGTTCCTGCCTCCTTTGTGAGAAGGTGTGGTCAGATTCGATGTTAGCGATGTGAAGAAACGCTTCTAAGAGCCGATGACAGTGTTTGGAGCGCTTGTGCAAGTTATGTAGACTGTAGCATCTTGGCGACTCCGCTTTCTGCTAAAAGAGCATCCGCTTCCGCCTTTTGCAATCTCTATCTATCCAAACCTCGACTTCCTCCCCATCGACTCCTTTGAACAGCCTCAGAAGATATGAAGATGCTTTTGATCTACGTCTTTACCCTCTTAGTCACGGTGAGCGGCCTGGTCATGGGCCAATTACCTGAGATCATCCGGAACAGTGATTATGGTATCCAATGGCTCTACCAAGAGGCCGAAGAAGGACGCTTGCGGATCGAACTGAAAAGAGACTTTCCTCTCCATGAGAAGTCTTGGCCAAGGTTCCTACGTCGAAAAGGGCAAGCGATCATCGAGAGGCACTAGTGAGTTCTTGTGTCATTCTTAACAGGATGGGAAAAGACTGCCACCGTGCTGAATCTTCTGAGCTTGATCGACTCGAATGCAGCGTTCAAACCAACGTGAAGTAAGTCAAACGGCACAGCAGAATACAATAGGAGAAAGCGGTAGAGAGAAAGTCTTACTTTGCGCCTACTAGTCCCTCGATATGCAAATCAATGCACCTCATCCTGACGGCCGCTTTCTCACATGTCTTCCTATTGATACAGCGAAGGATATAATGAGATCGACAAACGGCGGTAAGTGGGAATACATCGGCAGTGGTAGGCGTGACAGAAGTTGCTCACGCAAACAAAGCTGGATTGTGAACAGTCTTCTCGACAGAGCCTCGGGGAGGCGCGACACCGACCTCATATTCAATCATAACCTGGTCGCCAGCAGGGTCTCCACAATCTTGGTCGAGCGCTACGCCATCGCCGAGCGTGCACGACTCGCAAACTTGGCAGCAGGGGCTTCAAGACTCACGAGATCGTCTTCTCGTGGCCAACGCCAGTGAATCAGTCAGATTTTATTTCTTACAAACGACACTGTTGTCTGTCTTTGCCGTCTTCGAAACCAGGCGTCTAAAATGCTCTCTTGTGAATTGTTCCAGATGAACATGAAGTGAAGCTGTGCTCCCTTGTTGAACTCAAATGTCCGGCACTTGTTCAGTGGCTACACTCTACAGTTCTTCCCTTGAGTTGTGTCGCTTGCAAGCTGCTATGACGATGTATGAAGCCGCAAATCTTACAATGAGTTGCTTAGACAGTCAATGTTGTCTCATCAAGTTCGGCTCCTCATCTACCAATCTTTGCTGCTGAATGATCCGCGGTGACTGCGCTCGGCAGCTGATTCCCACACTACCAGCCAACGTCGCAGTATCGTTTGCACAAAGCGCTCATTTTTGCTGCGAACACATGTCTCGTGAAGACAGTCAATGTCAATAAAAACCATCGGGTCGTGAGTGTGACGAAACCAGGTTGGAGGAGTTCTTGACGGTGATGTGATTGACAAGCGGCGGCTGTTGGTTCAAATGACATTTCCTTCGAAGACATAGTGGCATGCACCCGTGAGAACCGTCAGCGAACGTGGGAGGTGGGAGGCCGACTTTCTCGTTGTCATCCTTCGTCTGACCCCTTCAAGTACAGTGTTACAAAAGTGTGAGGAGCTATGCTGAGCTCAGGCTTTCACAACTGTGCTGTCTCGCGACTCGTCACTGCCACTTCTCACGAGGTCGGGCAGAAATGCTAAAAGATCAACTCGAAGTGGCAACCGACATGTCACTGAGCCTTAAAGTAGCTACCATTCACAGTAATTGCTGGACACGTTTTGTATCCACGCTAGATGATGTTGCTTCCTCCTGTTGCCGGCGGTCCGCTGCTCGAATCTGCTTTAGCGAGTGTCATAGGAAGCGTCCAATACTGGCGCACTCTTGGAGTATTGAACAGAGCTCCGAGAACAGAGGATCTTGCTCCACGACGCTCCAGTGTCGATATTGCAAGGTCTACGGGATGACTGGCTCTTAGGCCATAAAATAGACCAGAATCTGCATCGTGAAAGACTCTGCTCTCCAACTCACCGCAACTCGGAGATTCTCCAATGCTGACCAAACCTTCATCTTCAGACTTTCTATCAAACAACATGAAGGCCTTCGCAGTCGCAGCCTTCGCCACTCTCTCTGTGCTGGTCAGCTTTGCAATGGCCGATGTTCCCGAGGTCATCAAGGCCAGTCACCAAGAGATTCAAGACTTGTTTCAACAAGCGTCGAATGGTCACTTCAAGGTGGATCTAAGTAAAGACTTCCCGACTCTGAAGGAGGATTGGCCTGCCTACCTTCAGAAATACGGCACAAGCACTGTCAACACTCATTTGTAAGCCAGTTTAGAGGGATATCCAAGATGCCAATACATTTCGCAATTCATACTGACATAGCGATCGCTCCTCTCTGCCCCGCGTTCATCGACAACCGCAGCCGAGACCATGTGGAAACGTAAGTGCACCATCTTTGTGGCAGACAAATGATCTACAGTACATCATCGGTAGGCGAGTCGAAAGCTGACATTCAATGCTTTGTACCGCGTCTGCAATCCGATGCAATTGAACGTTTCTCCACCGGACTACAAGTCCCGGCTATTACTTGGCCGACAAAGATAAGTGAGTTACAGGGGATTTCACATTTGCATTGCCACGAGGTGAACTGCTTTCATACCATGCTGACGACATTACAACCTTTCGTCTATTCGTGCAGGATCTTGGCCAGGATCTCAGGCGCCGATCGCAGTGACTTGGATTTTCCTCCTGACCACCAAGTAGCTAGAGATCTCCACATGAAGCTGGTTGAACGCTTTGCCGAGACAAGGAATGGATGGAAGCCAATCCACGTTGGCGGCACTGATACCTAGAAGCCGTTTCACGTTCTCGGCACTGAGATCTGAGCGAGCAGGTTTCGGTGCCGTGCTATCTGGGACAGGAGGTAGTTCCACCGCGGTGACAGTCAAATATCAGCCTCATATAATACCCTTGGGTAAGCTGCAGCCGCTGGCTTTGACCGTATCGATCTCCTGTTCTAGCACACTTTTTTCTTCGAAATCGAGTTGGCATAGCGGCGGCGTGGAGCTCGACCGCTGCTGCCAAAGATTCGTATCAAAGATTTCTTCTTTAATGCAGTGATGTGACGTGATTGTGCTACGAGTGTATGAACAAAGCAATTTCCTTTCCCCTCCTTGACGTAGGGAGACAATTGTCAGGGTACGAAATGTCTACTCGTATCAGTTCAAAATGTGAAGAGCAACTTATAGCTTCGATGAAAAAACTCTAGCTCTATATTCCACGTCATGAACAGTGTGCAGAACCGGAGCGAACACCGTCCGGAATGCCGGAAGTGACAACTCAACAGCGTTTGAGACTCGAGTCATGTGGTCAGCAGCCCACACTTCATTGAAGAGCATCGCGAATTGCTCGAGTAGTTCCCGCATTGCGTAGTCCTGGGCCTGGACTCCAACGACAAAAGTGGTCCGAAGCATCTGCAGCTCAACGGAATGCTATCAAGAGTCGCCGGGCATTGTGTATTTCAAGAGTGCAGTCGAGTTGCACTTGAAAAGCAGAGTAAGCCCACTCTTGGTTGGGTCCCGCTTACTCCAAACACGACGAGAAGAACTTGAACAGGTCATTGAAGTCTTGCTCAGCTATGGACCGAAACGTATAAAGTGTGAGGCTATCAAGATGAAAGCCTGATGCTACCTCGAGCAAGTACACTCGTCGACACAACCCAGACCCTCATTCCAGTCTCCAAACGACAATGCGTAGGATATTCAGCTCAGTTGTTGTCCAGCTCATCCTTTTCATCAGCTTCACACTTGCCGGAAGGGGCTCGGAGATGCCCGACATTGTCAAGCAATACTTCGAGACGCACGATCTATGGCATGCGGTCCAATTCGGACGCTACCTTCCCGGAAGCCATTTCTATCCCATCGACGCTCCCGTCACGCAAGGGTGGAGAGACTACCTACGGGAGCATGGGATTACCTTGATTCGCAACGAGTAAGTCGTAACCACAAGCGCGATCGTCATCAATTACGCATTTGCGGCATCAACATCGTAGTTGACCCTCTCTAATGCGAACTCTTCCTTTGGTGCAAATATGTGCTTTGGCAACGACAGATGGGCCTCTTCAGTCTCGTAGGTACTTGCTGTGAGGAACAATCGAATCTGCACTGGACATAGGACTGAATCATTTTTCTTTATCCTTCCCCGGTGATGCAACTTCAAAAGCAACCGACAGCCGTTCGCGGAGTAAGTCATAGTAGAAGAGGTCCCCCTCGCCGACTAAGTGCTGATGATCATTTCCTCTTCCTCGTCTTATACAGGCTACTGCTGTAGGCTCATGGCCCACTAGAACAGCGTTCAGTGGAGATCAAGCAGAGTACACCGAGGCGTGTTGCGTTCAGACTGATTGAAGACTACGCACACTACCTCTCACGCCACCCTCTGTACGTCAATGCCTACAACACTGAGCGACATGCAAAGGGACGCATCACACCTGAAGACGACATCAGTGCTTGGCCGCGTTGGCCCACCCTTCATCAACATTGATGGAACATCGTGCTCTGGCATCGATTCTAGTGTCAAGACTTCACTGTTTGACGGCAAATGTTGCATCGGACTCGAGCAGTCCTTCCCATGTCCAGTCAATTCGATGCCGTAGCTCAATCTGCTCGCTCCCACGCCTTCCTACACCTTTGAAAGCACCAAGATCCTGCACGGCATTGACCGAACTTTGCTCCATTGATTGTTCCGAATGAATTGCAGCACGGGTCAATCTTGCACTACGGCAGCATTGCCGCTAAGGTGGGACAGCACTGCGTTTTTGAATCGTGTGGGAACGTCGTGTGAAAACAGCGGTGCATACAATGTAGAGCATGTTGCAACAGCGTATGGGTGCCACCAAGCCTTGACTCATTCACACCATGGTCGCACCCACCTTGCGCAAAGCCGCATCAGCAGGCCGCACATGAAAGTGTTTTCTACGGCCCAAACGCTTCGCAGGCCATCATGACCCTGGCATTGCCTCGTCATAAAAGCGTCAGAGTAGGGTAATGAGACCACTTTCATTGGTCAAAATGAGCCGTTTGCAGCAGCTGTATCGTCCTTTGTGACCTCAAACAGGATGCACTGGCTCTCCAAGTCTACTGTCGCGTCACTGCTTGCTGGTGCACGGCTAATTCAGGCAAACCAGATGCCAGACATCGTCAGGCAGTTCCCGGAGACTAGAGATCTGTGGCATGCTGTCAGCCTGGGCTTCTACCTACCAGGGTCCCACTTCTATCCAATCGATGCACCAGTAACTCGTTTCTGGCAAGAATACATGGCAGATGCTGGCGCAGGCATCATCCAACACAATCACGCCGCTCTGTAAGCAGTCATTAGCAGCCCCTGTTGTTTCGCCACGTCTTCTCTGCAGTGATTCGATGACTAATCAGGTAGTATTTCCCTTGCTGTGCTGGCGATAACCATCATTGAAATGCACAGACGCAGCAAACAACGCCAGTGAGTTTGTCTCCGATGTCTCGCCGGCAAAAAGCCTACACTGACACTCATATCAAATTGAACCTCAACATCATACTGCCAAGACGAACTGGCAATGTGGAAGCTTTCAAGAGGTAAGTTGGGAACGATGCTCGAACGAACATGGAATTGCGAGAGCTGATCTGTGTTGAGACCGTATCTCGCAGCCTGATGGCTTATTCCGAAGATCCTCTTGGCCAGCGCTCGATTCCAGTCATGTCAGAGGCAAAGCGCAAAGTCGTATTTCGGCTGATAAACGGCTATGCAGAGCAGCTCGCCAGTCAGCCCGAAGCCGTAACTTTCTACAACACTTTACGTGATGCAAAGGGGCGCATCGATCCGGCGGAAGACGGTGGCGCGCTCCCGACCTGGCCCAGTCTCCTTCCCCACTGACGATGCATCGTCAGGAGCTGAAGATCTGCGGGTCACCCTGTACCAGCTTTTGACAACCTGCATCGCTGCTCGATGTTGTGGGACAAAACAGATAGCATCGTTATGTATTCGCTGCAATGTCTGGCTTTCGAGTCACCCTCCCATGCCACGTCCTACAATGAAAGCAGTCGATAACAGACGGGATGTGTGAGGCCTTAGCAAAATTCTGTTCGACCAAAGTATCCATTAATCTACGGCTACAACTGTACTGTGAATCGACGATGCAATCCTTTCTTGTGTCACAGTACATCTTCAGAGATCTGTTCATTCTCAGAAGGAGATTCACGCAGCATTCGATACACACGGTCGCATCTCCAGGCCGTCTCACTGCGTGACTCTCAGGAGGCTGTTGAGCATTCTGACACGGATTGTCGGCCATCAATCATGTCGCCTAGACCACTTTTATAATGGTGATAGGTGCCTGCTACTTTGTTCCAGAAACTCGCGTGAGTGATGCTCACTTGCCAGCAAGTACGCCAACGGAAATGGGTGCAACTGTTGTCTGAAGGTCGCCGTTTCTCCTGCTCTTATTCCAACTGTCGTTATCAGCAAGATCGCGGTATATCTTGCTCATTTTGAACCGTACACATCCATACAAAATGACCGCAGCAGCTTTTCGAGCCTCTCACAAAGCAGAGAGACCTCACGCTTCGTACAATGATTGGCATGTAAGGGTCTTCAACACAAATGCACAGAGCAGAGATTGCTAGCAGCAGTGTATCACAGCATCCCGAAGCCCAAGAAATTTGCAAATGTCTCGAAGCTTACCTCTATTGTTGTGGGCAATCCGGAGCCTCTCAGAGGGATAGATTCTGCGATGTTGTGGCTTCCCAGGGCCGGTTTCCCGGTGCTTCCTCTTTCTTTCGTTGTGTCTCTCTTTCCTTCTCTCTCTACCTCTCTCCCACGCTCCGTGGGACTTGAGCCAGATACGCGATCAAGCCATGTCAAATTGCAACCCAAAGGTTTTTGCTCGACACTGTTGACGTCTGCCTCCGAGACTCGTCGATACGAGTCATTTCAACACCAGATGAGTGCAGCGAGTAAGCGCACAGCGCCCAGCGCCCAGCGCCCAGCGCACAGCAGAACCGTACTAGTAGTCTCTGTCGTTCAGCTTGTCTCGCAAGCCACGTCTTGTTGCATATAAGAGCTGCGTCCTCCTTGAGTCGGTCAGCCTTGTCGAACCCATCGTCACGCTTTTCTCCAGCTTACGAACCAGTATCAACTACGAAAATGCGCTTCTTCTTTGTCCTCTCTGCGCTCCTGTGCGCGTGCACAGTTGAGTCGGCGCTGCTTGGTGCACCTGAAGCTGTCAAAGAGTTTGAGGAGACGAGGGATCTTTGGGACCGACTTACAGACCACTGGCTTCTGCCTGCGGCTCGTTCACACCATACGGGCTGGCCACCCACCAACAGCTATACTGATTTCGTCAAGAGTCGCGGCGAAGCAATCATCCTCGACTTGTAAGCTCTCGCTGCCGCCCGAATTCCCAACCCTGAAGCCTACTGGGCGAGTGTAGTTGAGCTTGTTGGAACTTTGACTGACTCGTTTGCATCAACGACTTGCGAAACGGTGCTCGGTAGCTGGAAGGTGAACCGAGCCAGGTAGGTTTGAGAACGCCAGCAAAGACCACGAGGATGAGAGATGCTGAATTGGTAAGCGGAAACGCAAATCAACAATACTGTATGGAACAGGTACAAAGCGGCTCATGTAATGGATGCGTAAGTGAAAAATGCAGGCAGAGTGCACAAGGGCTGGTACAATTTGCTGACGATGCGCATGGCTCTTATGTCGGCAATAATGCGGTCTCAGCATGCGTCTATACGTCCAGGACCCTGTCAACTATCGTAAAGAAGGTAACAGCGTTCCAGAGTTCGAAGCAACCAGTTTGGCTTCACTGAATGCTGCCAAGGAGCTCATCAATGGATATGCCCTACACCTCAGAACCAACCCTCAGGCTGATCAGATCTATACAGCCATGAAGAAGAATCCAGTGGGCTCGGCGGCTGGGTCTAGTTCCGCAGCTGGCTCCAGTGCGGGCCGTGCCTGACCATGATACGAAGGTCAAGCGTGTAGGGCGTACTCAAAGATGCGGGACATCGTCACCATGTTGAAGGCAGTAGCGTCAGCTGCTGACAAGGTACGGTACACGCATTAGCATCGACGGGATGCAAGATTCTTTCAAGCACAGCAGCAATCAGCTCATCAGTCTGTTTGGCGGTGCCAATGGCAGTTTCTTTCAATTCCATCGAGCGAGTAGCCTGTGCAAAGCTTTCCCACGCCCGACAGGCTTGGTGCGCCCATGTTTCATTTGACATCTTGAGGCGTGCGTGCGTATATTGAGGCTCTTGCTTTACTGACGCTTGGCTCAAGGATAACAGGGTGGAATCATCAGTCATGTGACAGGAACCAAGCCACACTTGGTCGGCGCTCGTTTGATGAGTTCATGCTGCAAACCCATGATACTGTACTCTCGAGCAATCGACTGGCCGAGATGAGGTGCGTCTCTTGGCATGAAGCACCTGATGCTTGTTGCACTTCAGGTGATCACGGCGAACAGTCAGTCAAAGATGGCTGATGATCTGCCTGTCGATCCTTCAAGTTGCATAAAAAGGGATGACCGAATCCTGCAATGACCCAAGACGGTGATCAAAGATTACCATCACGAATCATGCTGTTGCTTCGGCTTGTCTTCGTTTGGGTTTTGACCGGCACGGCAGCAGGTGTTAGTTCGGACCTACCCTCAGCAGCCGTGAAAAGTTTCGAAGAAACAGTTGATCCCTGGAACGCGCTTCATCAGCACTCAACTCTGCCAGGCTTCCACAGCACCTTCACCAACACGCCACCTACCAACGGGTGGATCGAATTTGTCCGAGCGCATGGAGAAAGGATCGTTGCCAGCACATTCCGAAAGTATCCCATCCAAAGGTCCTCGTCCGTGGCAAGAGCGGAGAGGGAAAGGATGCTCGAATATGCAAAGCATCCGCTGATTGTGAAGACTTTTCAGGTGGCTCCCCAGTCCGCGACGCAGAAAGCGGCCGCAGCGCTGATCAAGGAGTATGCAAAGCAGTTGAGGAACGATCCCAGGACGGTTGCGGTGTATTCAGCACTGAAAAGGGAGAAGGAGCGAGTGGCGGCGTTGAGAAGTGCAGCTTCCTCTGGCTCGCAGGTAGAAGAGAAAAATTCAGTGTCGAGACCAGTACCTCTGTCCGCAGCCTTCAGGCCAGGACTAGGCGCAGACGTGGCGCGTCCACAACGACCTCAGCACTCGCCTGAAGCTGATGCAGAAGGCTCAACCAACGAAATAAAGGAAGAGTTCTCGCAGCCCTCTACCTTTCAGGCAAAGACTAGTTCGGGTACCGATCGTTCGGAGCATGTCAGTGGTCAAAGTCCTCAAGTTGATGCCGACGATCTCATCCCGAATGCTTTCGTTCCTCCTTCTCCCATCAGCGACTTTGAACTCGACGACGACCTTTATCATATCCTATACGACTCTTCGCCTTCGCCACCTCAAGCTCAGCGCCAGAATGAGGCAGAGATCTCCTCTTCTTCCCCCACCAGAAGAGGATCCAAGAGACCTGCGGAGAACGAGGCAGTCAACAAAGGTGTCTCGTCTCCGCGCTACAACTTACGCTCTAGGCGTATGCAGCTGTCTGGCTCGTCTAGCTCATCTTCGCAAAGCGCTAAATGATTCTCAACCGGCTTCGGTATCTCATGCGTCAGCCACAAAGATCTGGTGCATCTCTGGTCTCTCTTGAAATGCGAAAGTGTTTGACAGACCTCGTTTCGGCGCTGCATCGGGAGGTCGAATTCGTAGGCAAGCGTGCAGAATATGTGTGAGAGTGGGAATCTTGATTGGTTATCGAAAGACTTCAAACGTGCCAAGAAGTCGGCGCTCAAATGTAAAGGATGGGAGTTGACTTGGTGCAAGAGGCAGAGTCGTGCGTTTAGATGGCCGCTGGTTGTGTCCAGACCGACTTCTAGGATGGAGTTCAGGCTGTTGCATGGTGTAGAGTCGCCGGACATTGAAGTTCAGCCGTATTGAAGTTTGTGGGCTTGCATTGTCTTGGTGGGCGAGATGAAGCTTTTTGTTTTGGAGATCGCCCGCTGTGATGTATGCGTTTTGGCCAACGCAGTGCTTGGCGCGATGGACGATACCAACCCACCGCTTTTGATTGTGCATTGCATTGGTGTTGGCAGCGAGCGCCAAATGAAGCCAGGCTGCAGTCATCAACCGCTTCATTGGGGTCAAGCCACGATTCCAAATCCCCGACAGAATAATGGACGCTTACCGAGATCAGTCCGTCCTTACATTCGGTGACGCTCAACCGCACTGATGTTGCGTGCAATTGCTACGGAAGATGTAAGGTAATGGATTCTTTATTGTGCAGCGCCGGGAGATGTTGTCGGAACCAGACAAAGCTTGCAAGCAACAACTTGGTCGTGAACAACCTCCTTTTGTGTCGGCCCGAATCCCAACGCTGAGCCCCTATCACCATCCCGACGCACTCCAAGGAGCTGGCCAGAGCCGACGGTACTGCACCTAATCAAGGCGACGCTCTCCAAATACCTTCGCTTCCAGCTTCTATGCTACTGTTGTCCACCTCTCTCTTTCCAAAACATAAATACCTCTCCCCTCCGCCGACCGTTCGCTCCCAAACAACGTATCTCCATCCCAACTTGGCTCCTCTTTTGCACGCCTCTCTTGCATCGCGACAGAATGCGTCTTGAGTTCAGCTTTCTGCTCACCGCGCTCACTTTGAGCCTCGGCGTTGTCCTGGCCCAGGACATTCCTGCGGCTGTTGCGCGCTACGCCGAAACCAAGGCGCTTTGGAAACATGTTTCCAACATGAAGATGCTCCCTTCGCAATTTGTCGCTGGCGATCTCCAACAGCTGTCTACCGACCCCTGGCACACTTTCCTCAGAGCCCACGGCGAAGGGATCATCACGAACGAGTAAGTGCCCCAACCAAACCAAGCCTCAATGTACACGATGAGGAGGATGGAGTGCTGACGCTGACCTCTGACGGTGCGGTGGAGTGTAGGTGGAGTTCGATCCCTCGAGGGTGAGTCTTTTCACAATCCAACAAGCTCTCTTTCTTCTTCGATTCTAAGGGACTGACGTCTGATGGCGCCTCATACAATGATACAGGAGCAAGGGGATGGGCAGTAGTGCGATTCTTGACAAGTACGTATTCGATTGACAGCATGCGCTTTTTTTACAAGGTCTACCAGCCTCTAACGCTATCTTACTGATCCTGTTGATATTGGTTGTGGTGGATTAGGATGGTCGAAATGGCCCGCTCGCCCGGTGGAAAGGGCAATGTCAATCTGCTCACCGAGGGCACCCAGCGTGTTGGCAAGAAGCTCGTCACCGAGTATGCAAAGTTCCTCGACCACAACCCTCATCTGGTCGCAGTGAATGACTACATGCGTTTGCCCGCTGATGCGCTCATGCGCGACGGACGTGTCTAAGCCTGGGCGTCAACAGAGCTTGGATCGTCAAGCTTCCCATATTACTCAGCGCGTACACGTGGGGAAGGCTGTGATACAGTAATCCCCTCCAACTCATCATGATGACCTGATTCAGATACTGTAAACATTTGGTCCTACCATGTGCACGAAAAATCAAGCGGCTTAATACAAGTGTTTCTGCTGACCACCACGATGGGTGACGTTGATTCGTATCAAGGATACAGACAGTAGTGACTCGCGTATCTGATCCACCGCGTGGGCTGCAACGCCATGTAATAGTACATTAGCATGCCGAGATGTTGACAAAACATCCGAGACCTGCTTTGCACCGCAACCTGATCGACCAATCTCGCCTTGATGATTATGGAGTAGTGTCGCTCTGCCTCCCAAACAGAATACTGTACGTAGTACTTGCGTGTCGCTTCACCCCCGTGCTATATTATAAATGTGGCATAGCTACGGCAATCCGCGGCACGTTTCCGTCCTCTCGACAATGTTGACCATCCAAATCCTCTCCCTCGTCGCGCCTCTCTTCTCGATCTTCGGCATTACGTTGGCCCAAACCATGGCTTCGGTCGTGGACATTCTCGCCGAGACTCAAGCTCTATGGGACCCCTTCGAATCCCAACACGCCCTCCCCGGAGTCTACCAGGCTGACAATCTCAGACGATTCTCGCCGGGACCATGGCAAGTATTCCCCTGAACCCAAAGCGATGCCATTTTTGGCGATTGGTAAGTCTCTCTCCCTGCTCGTGTTGTTGCAAACATGGATGCCAACTCGATCCGCGTCGTGTACGCCTTTTGAGAGTGGAACAGATTTGGGACTCTGACTCGTAGTAGGTTGTATCCTTGTCCACGCTATTTGAGGAGCATCGAATGATATGATGGAACTAGCTACTGCAGGCAGAAGCATGCCAAGTTCGTCAAGAGGATGCAATGAGTAAGTCCTTCGGCCCATCCATCCTTCTTGCGACGATAGACTACAGAACCGAGACGATTCTTCCGTGCATCTGTACAGAATTCGACAGCTAGGGCAGGACGCGAGCCGCATCGAGGCACTCCACTTGTTGGACCGGACATAGCGAGTCAGGGACGTAGCGAGGAGGCTGATCATGGGCTACGCCCAGACTCTCGAGGCAAACCAACTCCTGGCAGCCAAGACAGCGCCAATTCTGATCGTACTTCCCAATGTCATGTCGCGTGATGGCTTGGGATGGTAGGACCAAGCTTGAGCAATGACCAATTGATCAAGTAGTGAAACTCTAATTGGGCGAGAGTCGTATGAGATGGCGAAGATCGAGCATTGTTCATGTGTGTCGTTTGATGAAGTCGAACGAAAGCTAAAATCTTCGATGTCGAGTGCCGCCGGTCCATGTGCTTCACAAAGGCACCGAAGGGACTGTTACCACAGTCGACGCTAGAACTACGGCCTCGTCTTGCCGACCGCATTCTCTTTGCCGGCAGACAACTCCGAGCCTTCCACCTCTTTTACCTTCTCGTCTTCATCCATGTCGGCAACTATGAGAGCCGTGTTGGGCTGCATCTCGATCTGGCTGCTTATCAGCTTGACCAATGCAGCTCCACCGTTGACCATGCCGCCCATCGTGGGCAAATTTGCCGAAACCCAAGCTCTATGGCGCTACGTACAACACAATGATCTCCTACCGGGTACCTTTGCTTGGGCCGACGATCTTCGACACCTTCCGACCGAAGCTTGGCACGCTTTTCTTCGATTGCGGAGCGACGATGTGATCGAGCAAGTGTACGTGATTTCATAGCCTCTCTTTCTCGAATCCCAGGAATGCTGATGTGAAGTTGTCTTGTTCCGTCATTGGGTAGAATGAGGTCCCTTCCCATCGGGTAAGCCGTGCAGCCGTGAACGGTTATCGGGTACACCTTTCTCGTCGACTGATCTTTTGAGTCTTTTGATGGGAGAACAGGCAAAGAGGCGTCGGCCCCGTAAGCCAAGCACAAAAGTAAGACCCTATCACCACATGTCTCAGTGACCAAACTCATCTCGGCACTGACAATCGCTTACTTGGCTTTGCGCAGAATACGAAACCTCGTTCAGAGTCCCAACGAAGTGGTCGTTGTAAGCTTGCGCGGCGAAGCGCCCAAGCGGATAGCCAGGCTGCTAGTCACGGGATTTGCGGAGTATCTCGAATATCTGGAAGCCAACCCGCATTTGTTGGCTGCGAGCGAGCATACCAGGCTCGCTCCTGCCGCCAACAGCCTTCTGGAGGGCAATGGCGGTCGGTGAAGACAGCGCGTGCCAAGAAAGATACCTCAACGCGCCGTCAGGAGTTACTGCCTATTGAACACAGCAGCCTTTCCATTCCTCCCTGCCATGAATCAGGTGTCCGGTCTGCATTGCCAAGCGCATACGGATCTCGTTGGGACCTGACTACTATACTGTAGCGCCATATGAGGCAATGAAGCAAGTGTCATGATTCACAGGTCACATTTCGGTGGCGTTACGTTGTCTGCCTCTAGCATCTGTGAGACGATGTTCGTCTCTCACTAGTTGCGGCTATCGTGCATCCCATTTTGCCGTTCTGGGCTTCAAATCGATGAAGGGCCGCCGCGGCATCACATGGTGTCCTCCGTTCTCCTGTGGCTTGTGATATATAATAAGCGACGGAAGTTGTCTCGTGCCCCTTTTGTTCTTCCCACACCTCCGGGCCTGCCTTGCTATTGCCACTACTTCGGTTATTGAATCCTGCCACTGTGCTGCAGCTCGGCTGCTGGCAGATAGGATGACAACCCGTCATAGGATGGCGCCATGAGAAATGGGTCAGCGGTCCGAGCATCCGTCGTTCAACCACCTGAATGAGATGTGGCAGATACGAGCGCAAGGTTCAAAACCGATCCGGACCGTTGCATTGGAGTTGGGCGACGCCAAGGAAACTTCTCAATTTGGACGTTCTGCGACGAGGCCGGTGACTGGCTCTTGAAGCTGTCAAAGCTTGAGCATACGCCGATCGTCCGATAAGACGCCGGTGTCGCCATACTTCGAGACCTATCGCCAATTGGCCGAGATGGGCTGGTAGACTAGACACTTGTTGTCGTTGCTCAAATTCCCAAGGACGGCAACCTTATAAAAGACGCAACCCTCGGCTCAACTGATCTGGAAGCAACTGCTTGTCCTCATCAACTTCAATCTCTGGCCTGTGCCCAAGACTTTTGCTACCCACCAATGACACCGAAGCCCGACCACCCCGCCACCATGTTGCGACGATCCCTGTCATTGATGTTGACAATCGTCGCATGCCTGGCAACATCCGCCTTGTGTGCTGTACCAGAAGTGCTGCACCACCCTCACATCGACTACATCCTGGACGCCAAATTCCTGTGGCACTCGGTGCAGAACATGAAGATTCTTCCCGGAATCTCGCATACGCTGAACGACGACCTCGGCGTCACGCAAAGCTGGAGAAACTTCTTACGTGACCACGGAGAGGAAGAAGTGGAGAACGCTATGAGGTGAGTACCTGCCGCACCCAGACCTTGTGCATAGGTGCCTGAGTAGCCGACTGGGTAGCACTGACATGTTGATTGCGACCATATGGCTTCTTGCCGCAGTGGGCTGAGATGGCACACGTGAGTTTTTGTTCCTATCCTCCGTAGCTATTTGGAGCCTGTGCTGATGCCTGACTTACTCCTGTTGCCCATGCACTATGGTCGCTTTGGGTCGCTTTGAGCGCTAGCCAATTCACCAATCCTAATAGATACAGAATCCAAGGCAGGTGAGTAGCTTCGAATCTCTGGATTCAAGTAGATTCAGAACCGGGTGCTGATTTCATCTGTTTTTTGATGTTCATGACAACGATCCACCAGATTTGTGCGATTCTTGCACCACCAAATGCCTCTGTTGGTGGTTTCGGAACCCGCTGAGCAGTACGTAGCTCGACGCCTAGTGAATGCATTTGCTGATCGTGTGTTCCAGCGTCACTATCTCGAAAGGCAAGCCGAACAGGCGGCTCTGGATGCTGAGCACTCCGGCTCTGAAGCAGACTCTGCAGGCTCGCTCGGGTCAGGAACGGTAGAGCAGCAGGAGCCGAGTTGGAGTGGGCCGAGTCGTTCGTCTAGCTCTGGAATCATTGATCCGAAGGAAGGAGTTGACCAATCCTGGTAGAAGGCGTGGGTGTTTCAGTCAGATGTGTTGGTAGCAACAGCGTATTGGTGCATTTCTGATTAGTCCAAGCGCAAGGCAGATCTAGCAAGAGTCGCAGCTTGTTTGGCAGCTTGAATGATCGTGTGTAGTGGTATTGAAAGCGTGTGCGTGGTGATTGCGTGAACAAGGGGTATCTGATGGTGGAGTGAGAAGCGTGACAGGAGAGCTGATGGATCACCATTTGCGAGTAACGGTAAGATCAACAAGCAGGTTGATGAGAATGTATATGAGGAAGCCTTGGAAGAAGGCAAGCCAGAAGCGTGGCAAAGCTCTTGGGCCGGGAGTTGTCTGCATGGAAGCGGGCATGGGTAGCAGCGATTGAGTCTGAGGATGGCTTGGGTGCATGTGAGGAAGGTGAGAAGCTGGCACGATAACGATGCGTGCGGTTCCATGCGGTGTATATGGCGAGCAGCCATAGGCGGGATGACATGGAGCGCCGGCCGATTGAGCGGGTGCGGCAGACGAGGAAGGTCCAGCAGCGATACCTCCACCTGCGCCTTGTTGCAATGCGGTTTCGTATGAGGGGACTGGTTCATCGCGATATGACTCTGCAGTGTCCTCGGCGGGGTTGGTTTTTGGAGCCGATGGCTTTGCGTCTGGCGACATGACGATTCGTGATTCGGCCTTGGTGTGGGGGAATTGGGGTGATGGTTGGTGGTGAGGAAGGCAAGTAGAGACGTCACTAATACTGTGAAGGCTGAGTCGAAATTTCGATTCTGAGCTGACTGCTGCTGCTGCTGCTGCTGCTGATGGGGCTGCAGGGTTCAGTTTGGGTGCATTTCAGCCGTGAGGCTTAGTTCGGAGAGAGGCACAGCCTTGACTTAGGCGGAAAATTGCGCAAAAGTGTTAGACTCACGTGTTGCCCGTAGCAATCCAAAATTTCAATAATG
Source organism: Pseudozyma thailandica (assembly GCA_023212835.1). Lineage (NCBI taxonomy): Eukaryota > Fungi > Basidiomycota > Ustilaginomycetes > Ustilaginales > Ustilaginaceae > Pseudozyma > Pseudozyma thailandica. The sequence goes on from JALCCH010000001.1 coordinate 687,657, forward strand.
TGACATGGCGATCTACTCGACCCTCTACTCGACACGGCATGGATGATTGGAAAGAGATGGCATTGCAGGATCAGAGACTAGAGCAGATTGGCAGGGTGCAAGGTGAAGGAATGCGAAAGGAGGACGGAAGAATGTACGGAAAAAGCGAAGCTCGAATGGCCACGGTGGAAAAGACCAGCAAGCATTATAATCCCGTTGATGAATCGAGGCACCTCCTCATGGCAAACAAGGTCGTTGCCGAATCCAAGCACGCAAACGCCCGGATCGACTGGAACCAAGAGCTTTGGTAAGAGGTGCCAAAGTTTCTTTTTAGTAGGTTAAGGAGAAGAAGAAAGGAGCATCTCTCGTCGACAGCAGGATCTTATGCCTGTTTGCTTTTCGCAGCAGCAGCAGACAGAAAAATGTTGCCAGCAGCACGTGACTGTCTTGACCGTAAATCCCGAGTCCCGTGATTTGACCGCCTTTCCTCCACCTGCATGGCGGGCTCGAGCTTTGACCTCCTTTTGTTCTTGCTTCATTTCGCTCATCAACTTTCTTCTAGTTCAGCTCTTGCTTTGGCGCTGGATGACAAGATGTGCCAGCCACGCAACTCATCTCGGTGACCCACACATTTCGCAGCTTCGCATGCATCACAGTCCTTTTCAGCCTCAGCGAATCTCTCGACTTGTGCTTCTTCCCTCTCGTCTTAGTTCCCGCAAAGCTATCCTTCGAACTCGCTCTAAAGTCTAGAGCAATGCCAACCTATGCAGACCTCTACAACGAGAGGCTCCTTGCTCTGGGTCAAGCTGCACCTTCCAACCCGGTGCGCCTAACAATCTCGAAAGGCGACTACGTTTGGGATCCACAGCTCTCTAAGTTTCGGTACGAGGAGCAATGGGAAGAGGAGCATCTCATGGAAGACGAGCCGCTCATCGACGATACCCACCTAAGTGCACCCATCAACGGTGATACTGATAGTCGCGGTGTGACTCCGCCCCCTCTCACTGCGCTTCAACCAATCACACTGCGCGGACAACCGCAGGCATACAATCACCAACCATCGCTATGGGTGCTTGACACCAACACTCTCATGTCGTGTCTTGACCTACTCAAATCGCTTTTTGCCGCGCTCCTCACTCGGAACGTAGCCTATGCAGGCGCAACCAGCCTACGACCATCGCCAATCAAACTCGTGATTCCTTACGTCGTAGTCTCGGAATTGGACGGTCTCAAGCTCACAAGTCGTAAGAATGACTCCGGAAGACCCGTGGCGTCACAGGCAAGAGAGGCGAATCACTGGCTGTTATCTGCATTGCAGAAGCAGAAGCGTGTTCCTATCGACGAGCAAGGCTCCAATCTCTCCGAGGATCTATGGCCGCTCTTCGTCCAACCTTCGACTCACTACAACCGTTCGAAGCGATCGAAAGCGTCCAACTCGCGCTTCACCTTTGACGACGACGCTCATCTGTCTGCCGATGACGAAATCATCAAGTTCTGCGCTGATCTCAAAGTGCAGACGCCATCGAGTGTCTGCTTCTGCTCGGACGACACCAATGCGCGCACCAAAGCAGAGCTCGACAACATCGATTCGTTGGGCATGCGTGAGCTTGCAAATGCGCTCAAGAGGAATTTCAGCCATGTGCAAAGCACTGAGCAAAAGTGCGAGCTGGTGGCCGATGCTCTGATCGAGCAGTGGGAGTATCAGCTTGGATCATCTTCATCGCAGCAGCAGCAGCCAGATCAGCATCTTGAGGCTTATAGCCCGCAAGTTGGAGCTGACATTGATCATTCGCCTTCACTCGACGCTCGTATGCCTCCAAATGGGTCAATGGGCAATGAGTTGATGGAAGTGGAGATGGAGACCGAGGAGCCCATGTCAACCGCCGCCCACGCAGGCCCGGCACCAATCCCGGTTTCCTCGGATGTTGCTTCGCATTACATGTCCCGTACGTCACCTTCTGCTGAGGGACGCGGCACCGGCGATAGCATTCACAGCCCACACAGCCGCCATCGCACCAGCAGGGCGAAACCTGAGCAATTACGCGACAACTCTACACGACCATATCAAAGCAGCATTCTCGCAACATCATCACGTTCGCCGCCTGCAGAAGAGCAGCAGGTAGCCGATTCAGAAGCACTCAATCCCACCATCAGCTGGGAGGAATTAATGCAGCAGATGGGACCTCGATCGCGCTCCACAAGGCAGCGCAATGGCAGATGGTAGACTCGTTTTCGCATAGCATTCTTTTTAGCATACGTACATAGATATCCACATTAATCAGCATCGCCGCAAAACACATTGAGCATCAATAGCATCCAAACAGTGAGCACTGAGTATTGTATGTTGCAGCTTGCATCTGGAAAGCTTGACGTGAAACAGGACCCTGGCGCGTCTCGATTTTCGGAATTCGGAAAATAGGCCAAGGAGCTTGAATGTCCACACGGACCCCCGAATCACAATATGAAGCTTAGCCACCCTCCAACACTTTGCATTGCTCGCTATCATCACATTCGGCGTAGCTTTCACCTTTCCATCTGCGGTCCCTTCTTCTTCGCATCGCAATTCTCAGCGCACTGAAACGTTCTTGTTTACGACTACCATTTTCAAGGGCGGCGGCGATACCGCATTGAGCTTTGGTCCAGCATTTATTCTCAGCAAAGATAGCACGATATCCCACGACTCGCCTCACCCCCGAAGGTCGAGCTCGGCCATAGCATCGCAACATGGCGCGTCAGCCAGCGACGAAGCGTCGCAAAGTAGCCACCCAAGACCTCGATGTTGAAGGCGATGACGATTGGCAATCCGACGAGCTTTCCTCCCTCCCTGCTACGGATGACGAGTCCGATTCGGGCTCAGGTTCAGGGTCCGACTCTGGTTCCGACTCGGGTTCGGACGAAGAAGACGATGTGATCGACATGCTCAAAGATCCCGCCCCATCCAGATCGTCGAAAGGCAAAGCGAAAGCAGGGTCCGGAGTCGAAGTCGTCATCCCACTCGTCGAGCCGGGTCCTGACGGCGAACCAATCAAACGCAAACGCGGTCGACCGAAGAAAGAGCCAGAAGCTAAAGAGCCCAAAAAGAGAGGTAGGCCGAGAAAGTATGCGCCAGGAGAAAAGAGGCCGAGAAGGTCGAGAAGGAAGCTGAATCCCGATGGGAGCTTCAAGAAACGCGGTAGACCGAAAAAGGTGATCGATCCAGATGCGGTAGAGATGAAGGTACCCAAGAGGAGAGGACGCCCGCCAAAACCTAAGGAAGAAGGAGAACAAGATTCGAAGAGGAAGAGGGCTGGTGAAAGTGGCGGCAAGAAGAAGAAGAAGAAGGAGTTTGATCTTCTCGCCGGTCTGGACCTAGACTTTGAAGACGAAGATAGCGCGGGTATTGTGCCTGGCGTTGGAGCCGAAGACGACGATGGTTGGGAGGATGAAGTCGACTCGCCTCGCAAGCAAGATGACATTCTCGCAAAGTTACGGCGAAGGATCTTGTATAGACAGCAAGATGCGGAGCTGCAGGACTTTATCGACTCCCTCGGCCCCGATGGCGAGGTTTCCGCATCCACATCCGCATCCACATCCGTGCCAAAGCCGACACTGACTATCGAGGAAGATGAGGATGTCAAGGTTGACCAAGGACCTCGACCTGGCTTGCCACTCGCAAGAAGCGCTACAAACGACGAGCAAACTTCCGCAATCCCGTCTGCAGAGAAGCGGAAAGAGCGACAACCCTTTGAACCAGCCGCACAAAGCAATGAAGCCATGTCTGCACTCGCCGACGCTGCCGCTTCCGCAGCTGCCGAGCCTGAAGACCAATCCAGACAAGTCAAATCCAAAGGTCGTCCTCCCGGGTCCAAAAATCGTCGCCCAGATTGGGAGAACAATCCTCTTCTCGTTGCTTCTCGCACACCCATCAACTCGGGTCATACAGACAGAGGTCTTTCACTCTACGGCTCGCCAGCAGCTGCTACAACAACAAGCGCTACCAACGGAACAAGTCTGGTGAGGCCAACATCTTCAGACGCCTACTTCCTCTTCAACACGTCGAAACGAGCGCGTGGACTGGCGGGCATGGGCATCGGCACGTCTTCCAACCTCATTTCGAGCAAGCTCCCCGCCTTGGATGCGCGCAATCTGGAGCGCACGGTTGCGGATCAGACGCAAGCGGGCGCTTCCATTTCTGACTTGGCGACAAACATGTACCGCCGTCTTGTGCCCGTCTACCTGGCGCAGTTGCTAGCGGGGTACGCAATCATCTTCCATGGTGTTGGGTCCAAGACCAAGCTGCTGACTGAGCTAGTGTCGAAGAGGGTGGAGAGCGAGGGTGATGCAGTTGGTGTGGTGGCCCAAGGAGCGATGAAGGGGTTCAAAGTGGAAGACATGCTGGCAGAGATCGAGCGAGCGGTGGGGTTGGGTTCGTTGACGGTGAGCACAGCAGCCAGTGCAAGAGATGGAGAGGACGCGAACGCAGCGACGGTCGTGTCGACGTTGACAGCGGCAAGGGCGGAAAGGATTGTGCGCAGATTTTCAGGAAGACGAGATGTTCAGGGTCCAACCAAGCTGTTCTTGATCCTCGAGACGTTTGATGCGCCCGGGATGCAGTCTCTGCGCTTCAAGAGCGTGCTCGAGACGCTGGCCAAGTCGAAAGAGATCCACATTATGGCCACTACGGAGCACGTCAATTCGGGCTTCATCGCTGCGACTACTGGGGCGCAAGCTTCGGTCTCTTGCAGCATTGAAGAGGTGGAGGGGCAAGATTCAAGGCGGCCAAACAGAGGAAGGTTGTGTTGGATTTGGCAAAACATGTCTACGTACACGCCTAGTTTGGATGAGATGCTCATCATGCGTTCGAACCCGGCGTTTTCGTCTTGGATGCCGGCGCTTCCTGCTTCGTTGGATCTGATTGGATCTGCTGCAAGTATGGGCAGATCGCAGCCCGTGGGAAGCGCGCCATCCACCACCAATGCGGGAGAAGCAGCCGGAGTGGCCTACTTCAACGGGCTCCAAGTCTCGGACGTGTTGCGCACGGTTTCGGAAGCGTCGGCCATCTCGATCCTCAAGTCGGTCACGACAAAGGCAAGGGCGCTGTTCAACCTCGTCGCGAAACAATCGTTGTCTTCATCGTCTGCGAACGAAGGAGAAGGAGGAGGAGGAGTGGGTGGAGTGGGTGGAGTGGCATATGCAGAACTGCTGAACAAAGCAAAGAGGAGCTTCTTGGTCTCAAACGAAGCCGACTTTAAATCGCTCCTGATCGAGTTTAAGGATCATCATCTGTGCCATGTCTCGAAACAGGGCATCATCAGTATCGGATTGGCGGACGCAAAGGTGTTGAACAGCGTGGTGGAGAAGTTAAAGTCGATCTAGAACTTGTTTGTTCCCAATCATTTAAGCTGTTGTTTTTCTTACGATTCTCAAACGTGATATTGCCTGTGTGTGTGTGAGGGTGAGGGGGGTATATTTACTGGTGCTTCTTGCTCTCCTTTTCATCGTGCTTTAGATGTGATGCTGGTGCTGATGCGGGGGCGGGGGTGGGTGGGAGACCTGCATCGTCCTCTAAAAAGGCGGCTACTACGTATGCTGCGAGGACCAAGTTTGCTACTAGAGCTGCGAGTCCTCCTGCATACGTCGGATTACCTGTTTTTGAGACGTGTTCGCATTCGCATTGGGCATCAGTTCTTGCCCGACATTCCATATTTCATCGGGTGAAGAGAGGTGGGGGGCTTACCGTTGAGAAACCTATCCTTGGCCACGTAGTATGCGGTGACGGGAGCGACAAAGAGGGCGAGGGAGAAGAGCGCAAGTTTGACATACACTTTCCTCGCCGGATCCACGCCGCGTGGCGCAATGCGGGAGGGTGTCGGGTCAAGGCTCGACGACATGTTGCACCGCAACCAAGTAAGGTGGTGAGCGACGATGGGGGTTTAGACGGTGACCCCCGTTTTGAGTTGGTGGAATTTCATTCGGAATTCGGCCAACCCCCTCCCCCGCCTCGAGAAGCATGAAAAAATAAGTGGAGAATTCCCGGACCCTAGGTTGAGACTACTCCACCATCCAGCGATGCCAGACAAGATCCTGCTCATCGGCGCCGTCAACGGGCGCCTTTCGGAGTTGGTGCTCAAAGTGGGAGCTATTCAGAGAAAGCACGGTCCGTTTGCAGCCCTCTTTGTCGTAGGAGACTTGTTCCACCCCCAACCTACCGAATCCCTGCTCACACAGCAGAATGATCTTCTCCATGCAAAACTTGCCTTACCCATACCAACGTACTTCTACCAAGGATCCTCCCCGCTCTCCCCCCCACTCCAAGAGAGAATCTCTTCAACAGATGCATCGGGAGGACTAGTGAGGGTGGTGGAGAACTTGTACTACGCGCAGGGCAAGTCGGGGGTTTTTACTACCGCGTCCGGATTCAGGGTTGCTTTCGTTGGTGGCCAGTGGGATGCTCAAGCGTTTGCAGAGGCGAATGAGCGGGTGGATGCGTTCGATGCCGAGACATGGCACGAAACCCAATTGCAGCGATCGGAAGATGAGGCTGTGCCGCATATCACCCCAGCAACGATTTATCGGCTTCTGGCGCATCCTTCGTTCCGCCTCCCTCCCTCTTCTTCTTCTTCTTCTTCGTCGAAGAACAATGGAGGGGTGAAGCCAGGGACGCTCGCCGCAGCACGAGCACTGGCTGAAAGGGAAGCGGCCCAATCCACCGCGCAAACCCAAGCACTCAACCTGCTCACCACGCGACCACCGATCGATCTGCTCCTCACCAACGTCTGGCCCACGGGCGTGACTCTGTTTTCGACCGGAGAGCTGCCAGATCCAACCGCGAGGATGTGGGGGTCGCCCCTCATCACCAGGATCGTCAGCTGCTGTTGCCCGCGCTACCACTTTTCGCTCGCGCCTGCGTCCGAGGAGAAGGTTGTCGGGATGGCGGCGGAAACGGTGGAATGCGGCGCGTTCTGGGAGCGAGCGCCGTACGTGACCGAGTTGTCCGCCCACCTCCCCGCCCCGCTACCGGATACGCCGCAGGGTAGGAGGGAGAAGGAGGGGTTGAAGGCGGTGACGAGGTTTGTCAGCTTGGCCAAGTTTGCAAACAGAGAAAAGAAGAGGTGGTTCCTGGCGCTCAATTTGACGCCGGCGGATCAACAAAGGGAGCAGAAAGGGCTGGTGCCCGGAAACGCGACGCAAACACCGTACTTCCTGCCCTCGAATACAAAAGTGGATAAGAAGCGGGATGCAGTCATGGAGAAAGAGGAGGAGGAGGAAGAAGCGAACTATCGCTTCTCGCAATCCACACGTAATCCCAAGCGTCAACGCGGCCAAGGGGCGGGAGAAGATGTACCGCCACCGGGCTACGTTTGCAAGATCTGCAATGTTGAGGGTCACTATCTGCGACTTTGTCCTAGCAAGACGTCGCAACCCGCGTCTTCCGCTCCCATTTCGTCCACTGAGGGGGAGAAGAGGGGATGGGCGAGGAGCACCATGCCTCTGCCTGTTGGTCTGCCTAGCAAACCGACTTTCGCGCAGCCGAGGAATCAAGTCATGATTCCAGTGGGACCGAGCAACTGCTGGTTCTGCCTATCCAACCCTTCGATTGCCAAGCAACTCATCATCTCGATTGGGGTCGAGAGCTACTTGGTTTTCCCCAAGGGACCGTTTGTGCATGGCGAGGTGAATTCGGTTCCGTTCCGAGGATCGCATTTGCTCCTCGTCCCACTCACGCACTTGTCGAATTTGCTGCCCAGTATTCATCCTGTGTTGGGCAAATCGGCGCAGGGGGAGGAGGATGGAGAAAAGGAGCGGATCAGAGGGGAAATGGATGAGACAAAGAAGGGGGTAAAGAGGATGTGGGAGGAGAGGGGGCATATTATGGTGGAATGGGAACTGGTGAGGGTGAGGACGAGTAGTAGGATGACGCATTTGCAAACTCAATTGCTGGCGCTGCTTGCATCCCTTGTCAAGGAATTAGATGTGGTGCAGGAGATGGATGATAGGCTAGAGGTACTCGCGAAGTCCTCCAACCTGTCGGTCGTGCGAAACGCCAGCCAGATCAAGGCCTACTTTTCAGGCGAAACAAAAGAAAAGGAGGCGGAGGAGGGGGAGGAGGAGGATGGGTACTTCTACCTGTGCATCCACGACCAACCCACAAAAAGAGAGTGGTTGGTACCGCTAACCACCACCTCACGCTTTCCCGTCCAATGGGTAAGGTCAACGTTGGCAAACTTGTTGGACAGGGACGAGTTGGCCGATTGGAAAACATGCCTGCCCACTACACCAGAAGAGAGAGAGAGCGAGAGCGAGAACGAGAGGGAGAATAGTGCTGGATTGCGATCTTTGCTTTCAAAACATTCATCTTGATCCCCCCTCGCATCACCTGCACATGGGTGGGGGAGCGGGGAAGAGTTCAATATCCATGACCTAGAAACGTTTGTGTTGGTTTGACTTTGAATGGTGAGCATGCTTCTTGTGTTTTTTGTTGATGCTGCTGCGATGTTTCTTCTCCCTCTTGACGCGCTTTCGCTCGCTCCTGTCGTGGGACACGTCTGGATGTCCCTCGAAGAGGATGCCCCTGATCCTGCGCTCTGCCTCCTCGCGCGTCAACTGGACTCCATCCGTAAACCCGCCTACACTCCCCGCCTCTTCCTCTTCCTCTTCTTCTTCTTCTTCTTCGGAGAGGGGATGGGGTTGGGATTGGGACATGCCACTGGGTGCGAGTAAATCCAAAAACTCTCTTGCCAGGATGAGCGAGAAGGGAGTTGGGGGAGTGAATATCGCCGAAACTTGGGGCCAGATTGTGGACCAAGCTTTGGGACCTTTGGTTGGCATAGCGTTGACTTCCTTCGGTTCGCTATCTTGTTCTTCTTCCTGGATATCGGAGGGGTTTTCGTCTGTTGAAGTGGCGTTTCCATCCTCCTCACTTTCCTCCTCGGACTCGTCCTGGCCTTGGATGCGTCTGCGAATTCGAGCGAGATCCTTATGTTCTTCCACCGGCCCCTCGCCATCCATCAGTGGATCTGTACCCCAAATCTGGCCCCTTTTGACCATCCTCCTCTCATCCGCTTGACGCTCCTTGCTACCCATCCAGTAGATTCTCTGTCTTTTGGCCAATTCGCTCCTCTCCCATGCTGCTGACGCCTGAATCGCCGCTTCAAAGCATTGCCTAGCCTTGGTCTTGGTGGCTCTATCCAACGCTCTCATCTCGACCCCTCTTCCCCCCGCCTCGTCGTGGTGGTGGTTGAGTAGCGTCTGAACCCCGACAAACACATACAGCATTCCCAAAGTCACATGAAGTTCCGGTTGCGACTTGTATGGATGTGCATTCACTCGTTGTTCGAGCAACTCGATGGCGCTCGAGAGTTGATTGCGCGCAATGTACTCGGATACAAGCGAATAGGTGGTGTACGAGGCTTTAAAGTAAGCCGAACTTTCTCTGTCCAACTCTTGCAACCACCCGACGCGTCCGCTCTCACCGCCTCCCAAGGAGAGCAGCAGGAGGGCGGTACGCCATCCTTCCTCGGTCGTCCATTCATGCGCCCCCAATATGACCTTGAGGAATCTCGCCGCTAACCCCACTTTCCGCTTTTGAATACACAGCTGCAGCAGGTCCCAGCACTTTCGCAAGTGGCTCCGTCGAAGACTCGTCAGATTCGTGCGGCTCAAGTTGGCACCGTATGCAGTGCCTCGAGAAGTGAGCAAGCAGATCGAAGGCGAAGTGTGTGAGGAGGAAGGATAGAGTGAGCGGTGAGAGGCGAGGTGCGGGAGAGAGTTGGTTTTGAGCGATCGGATTTGGGCGTTTTGATTGATAGATGACGTGCCAAGGAAGGGCGGAGGTTGGAAGTAGCACCTCTCTTCCATGATGAATGGTAGGCCGATGGTGTGAGCGAGCTATGGCATCAAGAATGCGGATGTTGAGGACGATGTGAAAGACAGGACCAAGGACGTGAACGGAGAAGGGAAAAGGGAGAAGGGAGAAGGGAGAAGGGAGAAGGGAGCAGGGAGGACGAGGAGTGCGCGTAGAGTCGAGTGCATATTTCGAGCATTTCAGGGTCCACACAAAGAGACTTTTTTGGTCGTCCGATTCCCGCATTTCCCACACATCCTTGCCTCCTCTTCATCCTCGTAATGCATACTCTACATAGCACACACAATCACCAACAATCCTTCATCATCCTACCGATCAACTGGATCAAGTCAAACCATTATATGATATTACACTACAAGCACAACAGATCCTTTTGATCGAAATCAAGCCTCACTAGCCACCGAAACCCTTCTACTCCCCCTCGTTGCCCTCTTTGCCCCTGCTGCAGCCGCCGTCGCTGCCCCACTCACCTTGCCACTCTTGCCTCTCTGTCTGGTCAGCTTGGCCACTTTCGCCTGAGCTGCTCCTTCAAAGGCCTCATCCTGTTCCCCCTTTGCTGCTGCTTGAGCCAGAATCTCTTCAAACTCTTTCAAATCTCCCGCACCCTCACCCGCCGCCGCTCCACCCGCTGCACCTCTACCCGCCGCACCGGGAGCCTTGTTCGCCCTCGCCTTGGCCAGAATCTCTTGGAACCGCTTGTACACCTCGGCATGGAACAGTTTGTCTTGATAAAACGGCAATCCCTCGATCAACTTCTTGACCGACCTTTCGCTCTTGTACGGCAACAAGCTCAGACAGAACGCAATGTCCCTCCACTGTCGTTCCGAATTGGTCAACCTGAATCGCTGGCAGAGCTTCTCTACCACATTCTCCGCCTGCTTCTCTTTGTCGATAAAGGTAAAGATAAACTTCATAGTCCTGGCGAACGTCTCCTCGTCCACCGCATGCTTTCCGATCGACAAGTGCGAAATGATGTCTGGCAAGTTGTTGTACACCGCATTCTCCTTGGTCGCAAGCTCCGAGAAGAAGAGCTTGGCCAAATCCGACACTCGCGGCTCTGGATCTTCCAGGCATTTGGCCATCTCTCCCAATTGACCCTTGACTTTGATCATTCCGTTCAAGATCAAGTGCGTCAGAACCATCAGAGTGTGTTTCTTGACAGACAGGTCGGAATCGTTCAACCCTGCATAGAGTCGATCCGAGTTCTCGTCGACCAGAGAGCCGAAGCAGACGGCGATATCACCTAGCGCGATAACGGCGTTGGATCGAATCACCGCGTCCTTTGATGTCGTCAAAATATGAAGAAGCAAGGCCAGGTTGGACTCGCAGAAGGTGCTTGATACACACATGAATTTGCAGAGTGTCAATACCGCCGCCCTTCTGACCAGCTCGTTCGGGTACGACTTGGGACTCGAGCAGATGTGCGTGATGATGGGTCCAAACATGGCGAGAACACTGCTGCTTCCGTACAGCAACTCCTTCTCGCGGACACTGGCGATGACTTCACCAATCTCGTCCTCGGCGTTACCCGCAACCTGATCGAGCTCCTCCACAGCAGCAGCAGCCGCGGCGGCAGCAGCACGACTAGCTTTGCCTTCCGAGACAGCTTTGGCAACTGCCTTCTCCTTGTCGGCTTCGGCCTTGCGTCGCTTGTATTCACGCTCGACGAGTTCGAGGTAGACAATATGCTTGAGCGCCACATGGCCGACAACAAAAAGAAGCTGTGCGAGTTGGAAAGCATCTCCCGTGACGGGCGCATCCGAGCTCGAAGCTGCTTCCCGAGCGTCAGGCATGGAGACATCGCTTGCTGCATCATCGTCGTTCGACTCTGCAGCCGGCAACTGAGAAGCAGCCTTGGCGCCAAAGACACGCGAAGTCATGCTGCGGATGATGTCGGTGCAAAGCGCATCCGGCTGTTCACCAAGGAGGTAGATGGTGTTGATGGCATTCTCTGCCAGACTGAACCATTCGCCGCGGCTGGCACCCTTGAGCACATCACCGGACATCTGGATGGCTGCGCGAAGGCGACCAAACATGGGGTGAGTCATTGGGTAACGGACACTCTCATCACTTAGAGCACCTTTGACCTTCTTGACACTACCTCCGAGTCGTTGAAGCGCGACGCAAGTGTATTTGGCGAGCACAACATCCCTTGCACCGAGCGGACCAAGACCAACACGCAGCAGCACATCGATTTGATCCGAGATGATCTCGCGCGTGGCAGTGGCAAGCATCCCAAGCACAATGATAGCACCTCGTCGTTGAGCGGCCGAAATCGCACGGGGAGCCGAGTAGACAGCCCAGAGCTTCTTGACCACCTCTGGATGAACCAGGTTCTCGTTCTGCATTGTCTTGAGCATCTCCTCGAGCGAAGTGAGCTCGGCCAGGGTGGCACCAAAGGTACGCTCGATCATGTTTTTGGCGATTCGAGCGACATTGTCCTTGGCGTTCATGTCGGCACGAGCATCAAAGTACAAGGCACGGTAGACTTCGATGAGACGCGAGCGAACACCCTTGAGCTGACTGCCATCTTCCATGACCAGCGTGTTGTCCTTGGTCCAGATGAGGTGAACCATCTTGCGGACACCTGCTGGAGCGCCAGAGAGCTTGTACTCGTGAGCCACGCGGAAGAACTCCATACTCTCGAGCACCTCGGCCTTGTTGGTAGAGGCGAGAAGGAGGGTCAAGTTGGGCATGGCGGTTTCGAGTTGAGTGATGAAGGCAATCGCATCAGTGTAGTAGCGCTTGGTGAGACGAAGACGCATGACCTTTTCGGCATCGACTGGCTCCATCTCGGCTTGAGCTGCAGCAAGGGCCTGAAGATCGACACCGGATCTACGACCCTTCTTCTTGGGTTTGGGCTTTTGCTTGCTGACCTTGGGCTTGTTTGCGGATTTGCGGCCACGCTTGGGTGCGTCGTCTTCACTGTCGTCGTCGTCGCCGTCGTCGTCCTGCATGACAGTGTCATCACCATCCTGCTCTTCGTCCTCTTCTTCCTCGTCCTCCTCTCCGTCTTCATCCTCGTCCATCTCTTCATCTTCAGAGTCAGCTTCGGACTCGCGATCCTGATCCACGGATGTTTCACCAGGCAGGTTGAGCGAGCCTTCAGTCTCTTCCAACTCTTTGGACACGAGATCGTACCTCGCTTGCCATTCCTGGAGCGAGAGCTCACCACCATGGAGCATGCCAAATGGATGGGTGAGGATCAACTTTGTGAGGAGAGCGATGGCGTTTTTGCGCACACCACTACTCTTGTCTTCCAAATGGCGAATGCACATGTCGGTGATTTCGGTGCGCTGCTTGGGGAACTTGGTGGGAAGGTCGAGGAGGCGTCCGCAGACAGTGATGAGCTTGGAGCGGACATAAGAGTTGAGATCAAGGAAACGCTCAATGAGAAGATCGAAGAAGGTTTCGATCTGCTTTTTGCGAGCTTCTGCACTTCCTCGATTCTCATCCGCTGCTGCTTCCCCACTGGCGCCAGCGTCTCCACCATCTGCATTGAGCGAGTCATCGGTGAGGGCAAGCTCTTTGATGAGAAGACCAAGTGTCTCGATGAGAGCGTTGCGCATGGGATACGATTCGGAGTCGAGATGCTTTTGCAAGAGCGAGATCTGCTTGAGGACGCTGCGCGGGCTGAGTTCGGCCATGCGGACCAAGAAACGACCAAAAGAGCGAGGACTCTTGGCATCCATAGCACCAAAGTTTTTGGCGGCAACTTCACGGAGGACTTCCTCACCGAGACGCTCGTAGTCGAATTCGAGTCGCATGACGGCAAGCAGTTCGGCCATGGGTTCAGCGAGATGCTCGTAGTATTGCAGACTCTGCATGATGCTGGTTTGAGCAGAAAAAGCTTGACCGTGTGCCTTGACAGCCTGGCAAATGACCTTAAAGATGCCAAGCTTGATGGGCTGAACTTTGAGATAAGATTCGTTCTCTTGCAAGAGGAGGGCAGGTCGGAGGAGACAACCGGAAATGAAGGAGTCTCGTGCTGCTGAAACGGTCCACATGCGTTCGCTTCGTACACGAGCTGCTTTGGACATGAGAGTGAGCACGGCAGGGATCGAGTTGGACCAAGCCCACGCATCTGCTTTGGCAGAGCCCGACTTGGCAGCAGCGGCAGCAGCCGCCGCCGACTTGGCTCCAGCGCCACGACGACCGCGGTTGGCTACGATGGCAGCTGCGGAGCCGGCGCCGTCTGGTCTTGCTCCGCTGTGCTTTTCAGCGACTGAGACGAGCCATTGAAGCAGGAATGCGTATCGCTCGAGGGTGTCTGCATGGGATGAGTATGCGTTGGGATCATCCCCGTCGAGCTCTCTTTGTGCTTCGTCGAGGGCGTTGGACATGCCAGATGCAATGACGTCCATCAACTTGTTGCAAGCATTTGGGCAGAGGTTGGCGAAATGTTTGAGGTAGGAACGGATCAAGTCGTATATTTCTGGTGTTGCGACATTGTCAGGACTGGATGTGATGGCGTCGATGGCAGTGTCGAGGGTCGAGATCTGTTCAGATGCGTTCATGTCATCGACAGCAACCTCTTGCGGGATGATGTAAGGTTCATCCTGAAGCAAGAGGAGCTCGTCGGCGAGATTGAAGCGGCCAGTGGAGCCCTCTGCGTCGGCGGATGACATTGTTGCGAGCTTGTGCGATATAGGTTCGACGAGGGAGATGGGCGGTGAGTCGCGACCCGCGCGCGGAAACAAGGTTGGAGGACGAGCAGTAAGGCCACTGGTTGTGATGCGGAGTATGTTGCTTGGATGAGGACGTGATCAGGTATGGTGGTTGAAGCTGAGCACGGTGCGCAACAGACACGAGGAGCAAAATGATGATGTACGCTTTGCCGAATGAATGAGCCAAATGACGAGACTGAGCAAGCAGCGCGTGTGTGCTTTGTTTGTGTGTGTGTGTTGCTCGACTCAGCTTTTTGCTTGGAATCACCAGCAAAAAAAGTGTTGGTCTCTTGGAGAAGCGCGTAAAAGCGTGTTTTGCTGCAATCAATTTATGTCTGTTAGATTCGGTGCCAGCCGCGCTTTTTCACGTGATGCAGCAGCCCTCTTCACGCTTTGAGTTGAAAATCGGGTGATATAGAAAGAAGGAATCGGAGATGGGGAAGGCCAAAAGTGCCAACGCACACTCGCGAAGAAATCACTTGATTTTGCATTTCGCAGTGTTGCGCTCGAGCCTCAACACCAGCAAAGGCGGCGGCCGCTTAATTTGGCGTTGAGTTGAAGTTGAGTGGGATTGCGCAGACTACGTGTGACTGTGACTGTGACTGTAACGAAGGCTTAAGAAGAACAAGACAGAGGAACCCAACCGCTTGATTCAATTCCCATATTATTGCATTCCAACGTCAGGAGTCTCGACTCACAAATCATCAAACGACTGGCCAACCGAGCAACGTTGCTTTCCTTTCTTCCAACCACCACCCGTCACCATCACCATCCATCAAGGACGGTTTTGAGACACACTCGTCTCTCCTCGCCTCAAAACACACCGCGTGGTGATAGGGACTCCACCCGACTTCATAAGGCAGTCCTACTATTCTCCCACACTTTGCCTCACTCGAACGTCGAGTTCCGTAGTTAATAATGGTAAGTGTCACTCTTCAATCAACATGGACGTCTCGCGCAGCACACAGCTTGCTCTGCTTTCGACTGCGGCGATTGCACTCGCCTCTTTCCCTTCCTCTCCATCATCGCTGCCTCGATCTTAGCTCTGTGCTCGGTAAGCAGCCGTCGAGATGACCAAAGTCAAACGTCGCAACCTGCGCGCCCATCCTGCGTCTGCCAGACCACCATCTCTTCGCAACCTCTCCTCCGACGATACTGTTGCAGCCTGCCTTGCCGAAAACGCATCCAGAAATACAGCTGCCGAGTTCGAGCGTGTCGACCAGATCAATCTGAAAGAGTTTATTGACATGACTTCTCACTCCAACAACCTCTTCGACCCCTCTCTTTCTGCCCTGAACGATGATCATGCTGATGACGCTGCAACACTGTGGATCTCGCAGGAACAACAATCTTCGGCCCCACTTCCGGCTCGGAATGTGGTCAACTTCCTACGCAACAAATCCGGGATCAAGACTCGCGTAGGCGCGCTCAACGGCAAACGCGTCGACTACTTCAAAGGATCTTCGGCCGTCAAAGCTCTGCTCTCACCCGCGTATGCCAAGCTCAAAGATGTGCCCAAGGTGACCACCAAGGAAGAAGCCGAGGAGTGTTTGCACAACATTATCCCGTATGCCTTCTTCCTTCGCGTGGACCGTGGTGCAAGCACTGGTGGCAAGGATTCGCCCAAAGTGGTCGAGATCAATCAGCAACAGATGTTCAAGAGCGATTTGCATTATGTTTGGCTGTTTGAAGGCTCGCAGCTTGGGTTGAAGCTGGCCGGTTTGGGGATGGTGGTGGTCATGTTGGCGGGCGTCATGTTTCCGCTCTGGCCGCCCATTATGCGGTTGGGTGTGTGGTACCTTTCGGTGGGTGCGTTGGGGTTGATTGGATTGTTTTTTGTGATTGCGATTGTTCGGTTGATCTTCTGGTTGGTTACGGTGGTGGTGGCTAAGCCGGGGATTTGGATTTTCCCGAATCTGTTTGAGGATGTGGGATTTGTGGATAGTTTTATTCCGTTTTGGGCTTGGGATGTGGCCCCGGTGCCTAAGAAGAAGAAGGTGTCGGGTGAAAAGGGTGCAGTGGCGGGCAAGAAGAAGACGACAACGACGGTGGGAGGAGGAGGGGGGGGTGCGGCAGCGAGACAGGCGGCGATGAGCAATTTTGGTGGACAGGCTCCAACGGCTCAGGCGCAGGTTAAGACGCAACAGGTTGCACAGAGTCAGACGGCGAGCGCAGAGAATGGTGCGGTGCAGAATATGGCCAGTGCCGGTCCGGGCGCGGCGGGGGATAGCTTGGATGATATCAATTAGCATTAGCATCCAGAGCAGGCCTAGCTTGACTTTCGCACGGCATTCATCGTACTTGGCGTATGAAGGGGTTGCAATCGCGTACTCATGGTCGAGATTGGTCAAGTTGATACTTGACGATTTTGCAATCGAAGTCACAATCATATACTGCTTTCATCTTGCCTCTTGAGGGACTTGTGAAGGTTTTGAGACTAGACCAACACATGCAGTATAGTACAGTAGGGGACTGAATGGGAGGATCGACCCGCCTTTTTTTTTGGGCCACCTTTTTTGCAAAAATAATGAAAATCGCTTTTTTTTTTTTTTTTTTTCGGTCAACTAATTTAGCGGCCTTGGTGGAGATTGCCGGATTTCGCTTAACTGGACAGCCTGGCACTTGGCTACAGTAAGTAGTATACCATGATTGAGTTGGGTACGGCGCGGGGTTTGTCGGGGGGGCCTTGCGTACTGTACAGTCGACAGTAACAGTGCTTTCCCGAGAAGAAGCCGAATCGTGCTGGTGGTGTTGGCATCGTAACTCCGGGGCCCCGACTTTGCCGGGTCTAAACTTTAAAACCTCTTCTCTTCTCCTCCCTCCCTTTGCGGTAATCTATGACGTCCAACCCTCCCCCCCCCTCCCCCGCACAGGTACTCTGGGTGGGAATTGAGATGCGCGGGGGTTTGACCGGTCGGGTAGGGCATTGCGTCGATGCTTGCACGCGGGGGTTAGGCGAGCGCCAAAAGTGCATCCTCCCAAGTCTCCCCAAAAGTGTGGCAGTAGCAAAGCGTGTGTGTCCAGGCGAACATTGCGAAGCGGGGGGTCAAGTGCGGGCAAAGGGCGAAGTCCGGAAGTTGGAAGTTGGGCACATCTGACAGGAGCGAAGAACGTTTGCGCCCTCACCATGCCAACATCATCGCGCGGTATGGTATATATACCTCTTCGCTTATCGTCGTGATCCTTCCAATGCTCTGTCACAATATCCCCCCCTCCCCCTCCCGCCCGGACGCCTTACTTCAAGATGTTGGGCAAATCGATGCTCGGCCTTGCGCTTTGCTTTTCGTCGTGCGCATTTGCTGCCGAAAAGTACATCGTCTCTGGCGCGCGCTGGGTCGACACCTCTGGCACCGTCATCAACGCCCACGGTGCGGGACTGCTGCACAACCCGAGCGATAACCTGTGGTACTGGGTAGGCGAGTACAAAGGCTCGTCAAACGGGTTCAATGGATTCTCGCTCTACTCTTCGTCCGATCTGGTCAATTGGGACTCGCACGGGTTGATTGTCGATCCAGCTTCCGATCTGCCCTTCCAGGTCGGTGAGAGACCCAAACTCATCCGAAATCCCAAAACAGGCAAGTACGTGCTCTGGTTTCATGCGGATAGCTCCAACTACTCGCTAGCAAAGGTCGGCGTTTGTACAGCGGATAATGTTACGGGGCCTTGGAGCTGCAAGAGTGAAGGGGTGTTTAGTCCACTAGGGATGGAGAGTAGGGATATGAACGTGTACCTCGACCCAGGCACGGGTCAAGGTTACCTCCTCTTTGCTACGAATGATAACGCCGATACAGCCATCGCCACCATGAACGCCGACTACACCAATGTCACTCAGGTCGTCTCGATGATCAATCAGAGATTGGAAGGGTTTGGCGTGTTTAAGGACGACGCAGGGGTGTATAATATGGTGGTTAGTTACCAGAGTGGATGGAGACCCAATGCGAATTCCATCTGGACAACCAACAACCTCTCTTCAACTACCCCACCGACTTTTGCAAACTACATCGCACCCGAAGCGTACAATACGTACAATAGTCAGAATACGTTTGAGATTTCGCCGAATGATGGGTTGGAAGTGTACCTCGGAGATCGATGGTGGGAGACGAATTTGGAGGAGAGCACGTATGTTTGGTACCCTTTGGTGGACAAAAGCATTGTTCACCTTCCAGTGTGGAGACCGGATTCGGGGGAGGAAAGGGGGTACAAGGTGCCGGCAAACTCGACCTTCCCAATGTCGGCTTCGACTGTGACGATCAAGGGAAATACCGACGCCAAGCTCAACACCTGCTCGGCCTGCCCCTCGGGCCAAATCGCTCAGTATGTAGGCAACGGAAACACATTCACCCTCGACTCAGTCTCCACACCCAATAAGGCAGCAGGAGAGGTGTGGATGAGCGTCTACTATTCAAACCAAAACGCTTACCCAGCCTGGCGATTCGGTAGCGTCAGCGTGAATGGGGGAGTGTGGCAGAATATCACCTACCCAACAGGAGGCAGCCCAGATGGCGTGTTGCAAGATACACCCATCAAGGTCAATCTCAATGCGGGACCCAATAACGTTACCTTCGCCGCCCCACAAGACGATCCATCTGCCTACGCAGCAGATATCAGTCATGTCATCGTTTGGCAGACCGACGAGTAGATTACCACCCTCGCTCCCTCCCTCGCTCGCTGGCTCTCTTTGTTTCTTTGTTTCTTTCTTTCTTTCGTGCTGGGAAATACTTGCTCTTCAAACTCGATTAGGATTGATGTGTGTCAGGATTGCATACGAATATCGCTTTCCATCTCGATTAGAATTGATGTGCATAAGGATTGGATACGAACAGCGATCAGAGTTCAGCGCCAGATGGCGGAGAAGTAACTCTGCCTCTCTCTCTCGCTCGCCATCTCGTCTCTACTCTTGGAATGTTTCATCGCCACCGCCTTCAACGCATCCTTCGAGCTGAAATGACTTGTATTTGTCGAATCCACCAATTCCTTCTTTGGCGAAAGGAATGCACTCCCACTCGCGTCCTGCAGTGCACTGACTGGCCTGATCATCCCACCTCCACCGCCCGTGGCTTGCGAAATCAACCTCGCACCCATCCTCAACCCGCCGACCGCACCCTGCGCTGCACTCGGCATCAACAACGGCGCTGTCGGTCTTTTCGGTCTCGCCAATTCGGGCTGGTACCGAGATGCGAGAATGTAAAAGTCCGGTTCGCGCTCGTAGTACTCTTCGTCATAGTGCATTCTCGCCGCCTTGAGCTGTTCCAAGATTCCTTCATACAGCTCAATCTCTCCATCCAACAATGTCCGTCCAAGAGCATGGAAGTCTTGCACCCTCTCATCATGGATTCGATCCATTTCCGCCAACGTCACATTGAGCACTGTCTCGCATCGCGCGGCCAACGTCTCCGCTTCCTCCTCTTCCATTCCTGTTCCGGCATTTTCGTCGGCGGAGGAGCAAGAATCGACTTCACCCGTGGCCTCGCGATACCGCTTGAGCGTGGTACGATGTGTCTCGAGCAGAGCTTGGGCGTGCGTGTGTGGACGAGAGAGGTCTTTGAAGCGTTCATGTTGGCGAAGAAGCGTATCGCGTGCGTGAGTCTCATAGATGTCCGCGACGTCTTGAAACGTTTCCGCGGTGTTTTGAAGTGCAGAAGTGAGGTTGATGCAATCCGAGCAGTCGGATCGCCAACACCAGGCATTGTGCTCGTTGGTCGCACCTGTATCGCTTCTCTTTCCGATATTGCCCATCGGAGGCCCGTGGATGCGATGCGCCTCATCACCCCACGCGGTTTCGCTGTCCCCCGAACCTGCCCCTACACCCGTCAACGTCCTCAAAAGCGTATACGATAGATCTCGATACGTTGAACTCGCAGCCACGTTTCCCTCCCTCAACCCCTTGAACGCGGCCAGAACGCCCTGCTTCCCCGCATTCCCTCCCCCCACTCCATTCAAGGTCTTCTCCTGCGCTCGCAGGAAAGCTTCCATCCTCTCCGCCTCCTCCCCCGCATCCGTCGCATCAAAGTTGAAATCGGGATGCCAAGTCTGTGCAAACACCCCCTTGCCTGCTTCTCTGAGCAGCCTGGCTGCGCCTAGCCTCCACTCTGTCTCGCCCTCACAGGACAGGAAGAACCGGATCGGCTCTGAGTAGCGCAAGACGGGATGACGGACAAGACGACTCACCCACATCTCGAGGTCGGCACGACGAGTCTCGATAAAATCCTGAGCGAAGCGTCCTGAATATTGCTTTTCCGGCAAGGGCGGAATCAGCAATGCCGAGTAGTGTCGCGATAAGACCTGCGCGAGCCATTCAAACTGTGTAAACCTGCGGACGACCGTCACTTGCTCTCCGGGCGGATAAGGACCGCCGAGAGGGTCGTAGGGTAAGCAAGAGCCTCCTTCGCTCGCGTTGCTCTGAGGGTAAGTCGATGTGACATGGTAGATCGTATACTCTTGCATGCCATTCATCTTGGTCCTCTTCTCAGGATGGTGGATTTGCACCAAGAACGGCGGCGACTTGGACTTCCATTTGGGCCCAGCTGGTCCTGCAATCACAAAGTGATGGTTCGGGTTGGGAGAGCTTCCATCGGCCGTACGACCCATCACCATTTGTGTAGGTTCTTCGATCAACTCCTCCTCTTCCGTGACTTCAGCAAGGGCCGAGGGGAGGTTAGCGGTGGGCTGGCCATTGGACACCTTTCGAGCGATGACTCGCGACTGCTCATCGTTCCCGACAGGGTCTTCGGATGAAAGGACGTAGTCTTCAGCACCAGAAGTGACAAAGGAAGCGAAACGGTTAAAAGTCTTCTTGCCGAACAGACTAGGTTTGAAAGTCGACGGCGCAGCGGTCATTCCTGTGTCAGCGGGCTGGGGATGCGGTTGCGGAAGCGGCTGCTGACTCGTCACCGAAGGAGGGACCGAAGCATCAATGGTCTCGCTCGCCGGCACCGGAGAAGTGGCGACAGCAGACCAGTCGATAGGATTGCTTTCAGTCGAGCTAGCGGGCAGACCGTCGATAGCAGTGCTGACGTCTGATTTGACCATCTGCGGAATAGCAATGTCAGTGGGTGGCTCAGCGATGGCGTCGACTTTCGCTTCCTCATCATTTGTAGCATGCTGGTCATCGTGGATGGCGCTGCCGTTGCCGTTGGGTAGATGAGAGCTGTTCTGCTTAGGAGTCAGTGGCTCCAAGGGCGCGGAATCCTTCGATGACGGTCTTGAAGTGATCAGCTCTGGAGTCTGGCTCTTGCCAGCTTGCTCCACCGCAACCTCATCCTTCTGCTCTCCTTGCTCGTCTGCCTCCACAAGAGCGTCTTGCTTCGGCTCGCTCTTCATATCGAGGAATTGCGATACACTCTCAACAATGCCGCTCGCTCTCCCTTCCTCTTCCTCTTCTTCGTCCTTCTCCTCCTTCTTCTCCTCATTTCTCGTCGGCGAGACCGCTGCAGGCGGCAGAGCTGTATGCTCCGTCTCAGCCTCATTCATTTCCGCATCGGCGGGCGGATGATGCGGCGATCGGGTAAAGTCCTGGATCAAGCAATACCAGCCCTGCGGAATCAAACCTCTGGTCGGTCTTCCTTCTTCGTCCCTCACGACGCCTAGACTCCAACCACCCGCGAGTTGCTCGTTGAGGATATCGAAAGTCTGCCCGGCGCGAATCACAAGCTCATTAAATGCAGGTTCGCCCTCGAAGTCGTAGAGCGCACGGGCGGACTTGCCAATACCAGGACGGGGTACGTTGGCACTGAGAGGACGGGCCGTGTTGAGCATCGAGCCGTTGCCCACGGACAGCATTGCACTAGTGCTTGCAGATGACTCTGCGACCTTATCTGGGGTCTTCGCGGTAGCTTCGCTCGGTTTGGTCTCGACGACAATGGAGGGCGCACGAACGATGCTTCGATCGGCGGCATGGAACCTGGCGTTCGAATCGTCTTTGGTTGCTGCTTCCGCTGCTTCCGCTACTTCTCCTACCTTCGGCGATACGTCCTGGCTAGCGCTGTTTGGGTCCAGTCCGTCAGTCTCGCGAACGGTTGCAGCGTTGCTGAGCGCCCTCCGCATAAGGACACTCTTGGTCGGACTTGTATTGTTTCCCCAGTCAAGATCAAAGCAGCTTCCATCGTTGGCCCTCAGATGATGGCTTGTCCTCGAAAAGCTTATCTCTTCATCATCAGCTAGCAGCATTGACGGCTCCCTCGATCTCTCGGCCTCGGAATCCGCCTCGGACGCGGACCGGCTAGCAATAGAGGCACCGCTTGGAGATGGAGAGATGCTGGCGCCGGCTTGCTGTCTATCATTACCACTTCGATCAGATTGGGGACTGGCAGTGAAGATGGAGCTGAGGCGACCTTTGTTAGTGTTGCTGGTCTGACGAGCAGAGCGACGACGCGCAGTTCCGGCAATCGTGCCAGGCTGCGACGACGGTACAATCTCTCCCGTCGAGTTGCTGGGTCGAATGGTTGCTGAGCTGTCATCACGGTCGTGCTGAGTTTTGATGCTGTGGAACTTTGAAGCGGTGAGACCGGCCTTGGCAGAGCTGGACGCAGAAATCGTAGCCTGAGAATCGACTGTGCTGGACTCCTCACGCATGTGATTACCAAAGACACTCGACGCTGGAGGAAGGGAGCCAGAAGGGGAAGCCTTGACTGTATCACTTTGTGAGCTTGGAGGAATAACAACCGCATCCATCTTGAGCGCATCGCCTAGCATCTCTTGGGAAGCAGTGAGATAGATGGCGCTATCCGCACTCTGCTCCGTGAGGTCGCGCTGATGATTCTTGTCAATCACGACAGAGGAGCGTGCATCGGCGAGATTGAACGCGCCAGCAAGACCGTTGAATCGGTCGCCAGTGATTTGGGCTTGAAGCATGCGAACCTGATTGCTGATCCTGGGTTTAGTTTTGGTGCCAGTGTGTTGGAAGGGAATGCCTGTGTTCTGCCTTGACACTGGAGAAATGGGCGAAGTGGGAGACTTGGCAGCTTCAAACATGCTTCGCAAGTTGTCTACGCGGGAAGCGCCCGTGCCATTGATGACGACGGGCTCGTTGCGAATGAGCCGAGTGGTGCCGTCACCGTCCTCGGTGCCGTCCGAGCTAGGGTCGAATACTCTGCTAATTGAGGGTGCCGTGTAGGTTCGTCCGCGTACAGAGGGGCGTTGGGTCGAGAGTGTTTGACTGGCTTGCTCGTCATCACTGGAAGTTTCGAATGCATCGACAAAGTGGTCGACGGTGGAATTATCGTACCCGTGACCTAGGTGAGCTCTGGTGAAGGTGGCAGTGGCCGGAGAGTGAGCGGTGATAGAGCCACCTGTGGTGTGGGTTTGAATATAGTGACGCAGCGCAATCGAGTTGCAAGTACCTGTGAACGCTGATGAGAGATGCTGTGGCTTGTGTGGACGTGCTGGTCGAGAGAGTGTGCCTGAGCGACTAGAAGCGATGGAACGTACGGAGCCAGTAGGAGAAGTGTCTGTGACCATTTCGAGATGAGAGAAGTACTGGGAATGAGAGACGAGTTATGAAGATGAAGAGGCCTTGTGTGGGAAGTCTCCAGCTAGCTACTCTCTCGCTGCTGTTGAGGTTCTCGGTGAGAGTTGAAGGTTGGGAAAGTGTTGGAGGCGGAGTCTTGCTTATCGACACGTAGTGCTTTAGACTGAAATGCTGAATGATGTGCGATGGAAGACGAGATGCGAGCGATGACACGACGATGCGAGATATGTAACGAAGGAGAAGATAGCCAGAAACGAGCAAGAAAATGCCAATGCGAGTGTATTGATGCAAAAGAGAGTTGCAGGAGCAGCCTGGCTGTGACGATGGCGTGCTTGAACTCTCTCCTTGATGGGAATGAGTGGATGGCGAAGCTATCCCTTCTCGCAAGCGCTGACCGGTATGATGGTGGTGGTGGTTGTGGTGATGAGCGATGTGATCGGTGGTGAATGGCTGAGTCGAGTCGAGTTGAATGACGGTCGGCTGATCCGATTGATAGAGTTGTCAGCATATACTCCTTTAGAGAGAGCATCCTTGAGTCGAGTCGAGTCGGTGTTGCCGAAACAGAGAGCAATCAAGGGTCCAAGTCTGGTTGAAATGCGTGTTGTTCATCCTGCTCAACAACATTCATGCACAATCTCAATTCAAACTGTAAACACAAATACAATCCACAGCCCCTAACTTGAAATGCGTGCAGCAAAACTCGCATACAACCGAAACCAACACTTTGCCACGCCAAACACACGGAAAGGTGTTGGTCTTCTTACCTTTTGATTCATCTTCTTCATCTTGTTCAGCAGCAGCATCCTCATCAATACCACAAGAACGATCTAAACAGCTCATTGCGATCAATGCGTAAGGCTGTCGAGTGCACAGCAGACGGTCTGTCTGTGAAGCTGGTTCACGGTCATCAAACGAGTCAAGCTGGTGCAGAGAGCAAAGGTGTTTCTATCATTGGCTGCGGTTGTTTTTGGGGGGCTGCTACACCAGGCAGCTACGGTGACATATGAATGCGCCTGCTTGTTGCTCGACGTGACGCTGAATGGAGAAAGTGGCTCGGGGACGACACCACGGCTGTCGCTATGCCTTCGCCGCGGCGATCAAGGCAGACCGACTCTGCAGCGTTGCTAAGAATGGTATCGATCATCCCAGTGCTTTGCATCGTGGTCATCTCCACGGGCAGTCGAATGGGTGGAGCCTTGACTGCTATTGCTCATATGAGCATTCACGTAGCAATTCTCCTTGCTCTCGGCGTGTGCTGCATACGCTTGGCTTCGAGGAGAAGCGTTGCCTGTGACTTCGGTAAGCGGCGAGCCGGTGTCGAATGGTTCCGAAGACACACCGAGCATCCCGTTACTCCCTTGATGCGCCTCGAAAGTGTAGTTGCTCGAAGGTCGAGGAGACTGCATGTAGTACGAGGTGGGTCCGTTTGCAGCAGTCGACGCCGAGGCGTTGGCGACGTGCGGTGAGGTGTGCTGAATGACAGGCAGACGATCTCCGCTTGCGCCGACAGCCGGGGCGTTGGCAAAAGCAGGGCCAGAAAAGAATCCTGCTGCATTTGAATCATGCCCGTTGCTGCTGTCAGACTGATCGAAGAACCCTAGCCCAACTGTAGCGGATCCATCGCGCCCCTCCGCCTTGACTTGGTGGCCTTCATGGCTAGGATTCGAATACGCATCAGCAGGGTGAATAGTCGACAAGCGTCGACGCGGCTCGCTTGCAGGGCTACGATGAATGCTAGGAAGTTCAGCAGCATTGTAGTTGAGCAGAGGAGAGCCATGCTGATACTGATACTGCTGCTGCTGCTGCTGTTGCTGCCAGCGAATTCCAGGCTCCATCGACAATTGCCGGTTCATGCCTACGGGAGTGCCGTTCGAGACCGAGCTGGTGCCATCGCGCCTCAGCAGATCCGCCTTCTGACTCCAAGCAGGAGAAGCAAACGTATGCGGGCTTTGTGCGCTCCACTCGGACTCGGTTGCATGTACTGAGCCAGGCGCGAGACCATAGCTACCATGCCAGCTCTGAGCGTAGTGGCCTGCGTCGTAACTATTTGGCTTGATGTCCAGCTCTGCTACGCCGGGAAGCGCTTGCACACCGAACTGCGGACGATCGAGTGCTGCTCCAAAGTGATTGGGCTGGAAAGTCTCGGCAGGTGCGAAGCCATTTGGATGAGAGAAGAAGGGTGGAGGCGGGGACATACAAGAACCCATGCGGCTGTAATGAGCATCCAGGGTGCCAGCGTCACTGGCGCGAGCATATACAGAATCGCCCATCTCTGAGCCATACCAGCTCTGTTGCTGCATGACGGGCTGCGAAGGGTACGAGTAGCGAGTGCCGTTGCAAGCAGCATTGAGTTGAGCAGCGGCGATGTGATGATCGTCATTGTGGAATGCCGTGGTGGGCGTAGCCGGATACTCTGCCAGTCCGACGCGCAAGAGTGGGTCTTCGAGTGTATCACCGTGATGTACTCCGGGATGACCAAGTCGCAAAGCCTCTTGTTCGCGAACACCTCGAGCCAATTTGCTGTTGTCGACTCCCTTGCTGGCATTTGTGGCCGAAGACTGACGAGTGTTGGCAGTAGAAGTGGAAGCGGTGTTGCGCATCTTGTTCTGAAGACGACTTCGACTGGTATGCGTCATGGTATGACGATGCATCACATCCTGACGACGGAAGCACTTGCCACAAATGTGACATTCGTACTTGATCTGATCGTCATGAGTCGCGCGATGTCGAAGCATGTGCTCGTGACGCTTAAAGATTTTCCCACAGAAGCACTTGTAAGGCGGCTCTGGCTTGGGTCCATAACGACGACGCTTCTTTCGCACCACACCGCCATTGACTGTGCCATTGACTACGCCGTTCTGCACCGGCCCGGCAACGTTGGCGTAGGAAGTAGGCGCGCACATGCTTTGATCCGGGATGTCGGTGAGTCGCGGCTGATGTTGCTGTTGTTGCTGCTGAAGTGCGCCAGTGTTGGACCGCGTGGCGTAACCCATGCGCATGGCGTTGTGATCTTGATCAACGAAGGATGGATGCTGGGAAGTGTACGAAGAAGAAGTGGGGGGCCAACTTGCTGTTGCTGCAATAGCCATCTTGTCGTGGGCAACGTCAAAGTGCGAAGTCGAAAGAGAATCACGACTCGGATCAAACGGAGTCGTCGTCGTGGCGTTGTGCAGCTCCATGAGTCGCGTGGATGTTCGCGTCGTCACTGTGGCCGACATGTCAGAGGAAAATCTTCAAATGGCACGGTTTGTCAATGCGCAGTTGGATGTGATTGAACAAAGACAAGTGTGTTGTGATTGGACGAGCTGTCACTATTACAGTCACAGTCGCAGTGACAGTTCGATGCAAAAGCGATGCACAAAGTGACTTGACAAGAGACAGTCGGGCCGAGAATCAGAGAAAGTCGAGATGCCGTACGAGGTCGGACGATTCTGTCGACAAGGTTTGTAAAACGAAAGCGTGGGAACGACAAACGACGGCGCAAATGCACACAAAACACGCGAGACGTCGGATAGTGCGCGCGTGACAGAGAGTCGTCAAAGCTGACGTGCAGCGAGTGATTGGATGGTTGCTTGTGTGCGCTGCTTTGGACAAAGAATCGTGCAGTATAGAGTTTGAACTGCTCTGTGAGATCACGGACAGATCTCAAAACTTCCGAACGTCCGTGATGCAGCCGAAAAGAGCGAACAGTGTTGATGGTGGTGGGAGAGACGGCCTCAGACGGTGGTGCAAGGGGAGGTCTGAAAGGGAGGAGGCTCTTGGTGAGGACATACCGCAATCATTGTCCGCTATAAGTACTGCTGCAGCTCGCTCGACTCAGCGCAAAGAGGGCGTCTTGAAAACGAGGTGCGAGTCGGCAGCACAGCGGATTCAACTAATGAAGCCCGACACAGCCCTATCCGGGAATCGCAGTCGACAGACAACCGTATCACCAGCACGCGCACTTACACTTTCGGCGCAAGCCCCTTTGGTCGATCCAATACAGGTATCCAAGCCAGATGAGAGAGCAAAATGTAAGCATGAAGTCCGAGAAAGCACCCAGAACTTTGCAAGTCCCCGCAGGTAGCGTCTCTCCTGCAACTTGGCCATGATTTCCGGAGGCATGGTGCTTGATCGGACGGTTTTTGACTGTACATCGATTGGCATGAGAGTGTTGCTCTGCGGCACACACGATTGTTCGGGATCGCGCATCAGTTCCAGCTACGCACCCAGGCATTGATTGATACGCGAGAGCTTTATTTCATCATTGTCTCCGCTTGGAGGCACCACGGCCCGAGGCGTGCCAGCATGAGTGGTAACACCTTGGGCTGTCTTCAACAACAAACATCATGGACAAAAGCAGAATACAACAATGGGGGAATGCTACTGTATTTGGATTCTGCTCGCTGCATATGGACACGAGCAGCTGGACTAGACCAAGTTGGGACGGACACGTTCATAAGCTGAATCGGCCAGCAAATGTGCCGATCGGTGGTATTGAACTTCATTGTTCTCGGCGCTTTACACGCCAGCACGAGCGGTCAGTGCTCCGAGACAATAGGCAGAGACGATTGCAAAGAAAGCTCACCCCTGTGTTTAGTGCCGACGCCGCATCTCATCTTCAGCCCAAAACTACAGTAAGTACCACGCAGGCCGATCTGTACAGTTGCAAGCTCAGGTAGGTACATGAAGTTTTTCAGGCCGACTTCATCTTCGGGCAGCGGCCAGCAAGTCTATCTGCTTTCCCAGAGACGGCGTCATCCGTCGTCACCGGTTAAGAGCACTTACACATGGGTGCCATGCTACCAGCACAACTCCGGTTCGATATGGAGATCGCACCGCTTCGCTCGGACAGGATCCGCGTAAGAGCCACCACAAGCCACCTCTTCGCAGGAATCAGGACGATGAGCGCAGCTTTGATGCTACCGTCGTGGCTGCAAGATGAACGTGGCGAATGGAGTTGAACAATACAGCCACAATACATCGCTGAGATGAAGGTGATGGAATCGAGGACACAGGGCTGAATCCACCGGTGAAGTGGAGCTTGCATGATTGCATGCAAGCACTGTATGCAAGTATGCAAGCATGTAACTGAGAAAGATGTCAAGAATGGACGCTCGAAATCAACAGCTGATCGATGCAGCATGTACATCAGCATGTGAGCCGCCCACGCCAGCCACAAGCCGACAAGAGTGCATGTGCACGAGTGAGCTGCATCCGAATTGCCGCTCGGACAGGTCCGCGCTCGGGACGTGCTCGGTTAGTGAGCGTCTGGGTGGTCTTGGGCCCGAAGTATACCTCGTCCACGGTGCGACATCGACGTCGAAGGACAACGCAGGATGGACCAAGGTATTGTCCGACCGCCGTAGCTGGTGATTAGCCAGATACAACGATCATTATTGTGATTGAAAACCAGTCGAAAGCGCTGACGCCCAAAGCGTCTGTTTCTCAAAACAAACTAGACCGGGCTTGGACCCCTTGACCGATATGCACGACTGGTGAAGACGGAGCTTTGGTCTTCGATACGGGGCAATGTTACGCCTGTGACCTTGGCTCGTCGGATCCGAAAGTTTGTTGCTGCAGATGGCTTTCTCCGTCCCGCACCAAGTGTCTGTCCATTACTTAGCCTTGCAGATTCGTCACGGAACCGAATCTCATTTTACCAGCGTCAGAGTCGCCGTTGTCGGCGTCACTCCATCGGAGGACCGTGCTTACTGAAGCCTGAAGAAACCTCAAAACTCTCGGATGCCCACTTTCCGCATCAATGTCCTTGAATCGGCAAGCATGTCAACGAAGACCAGAGAACATTTCCCACACTGCCAAGAGTATCGATCCAAGCTGATCAAATATCACGGCGTCTTGGTGGGGCTCACTTATGCCTGGCAGCGTGAAGCTCAGCCGCGGATCGGATTATCTCAAGCTTAGAAGCCGACACCGAAGTCGATACTGCATTCAGCAAACTATGTTGCGGCTTTGATGTCCGAATAGCAAGGATGTCGCTATCCATGACATAAGAATTCAAAGAATCGAGGATCCGATTCCGCGGGACTCAAGGTGTAACTGGGCAGGAATGCTCCGGCAAATGACGTTGATCCCACGCAAGAACGTCAGTCCCAGAATCATCCGACATTGTTGAGTGGTGGGGAGCTGCGGCTCTCCTGAGTGCCGTTCTCGGCTGGTGTCTAAGCATGCTTGCTTGCTTGGACTTTTACGCTGTCATTATCCCACCAAATCGCCAGAACGTGCTAGTTGCTGGAGACATGGAGCCGAACAGTTGGGCCCGGCGAGGCTCAAGATCAGGAACAGACCCACCCTCTCGCGAATTCATCTTTGAAAAGAATAAGGACGTGAGTGCAGCTCTTTCTGGTAGCCCAGACGGACCAAGTGAATGTGCTCTTACCGCACGGCTACTAGGCCCAAGGGGACGATCTCCTTCGCCCGAGGGGTGTGTGCGTATTCTTAGACATCGAGTGTCATCTAGCTTTCTATAGAGCACAGAGAGATGCTAGATGCCTGATGGAGAGGCTCGAGCTCAACATGTGCCGCAGCCGCACTTTCGGACCCTTCTTCCCGCGCGCTGCGAGACAAAGAGGGGCCCGCTTGCATAAAAAGGTCTCTGTCACAATGGACTCTCCTCATGCTATACAGCGCATTGTCGGTACCACAAAGCATAGACTGTTCGCAGGAATGCCCCCACTCCTGCGTCATAATTAGTGCCCACCGTCCGGCGACGCCGGACAATAGACGACGAAGAGGCAAAGCATTGCCACAATGCCGGTGCGGGAAATTCCCCGTGTTTGTTAAAGCGCGACCGAAATTCTCCGAAAAGCTTTAATTTTCTTTTTCTCTGCAACTCCTCCACACAATTGCCGATGATGCCACTTCCTCCTTCCCCCTTCCTCTGGTTCCTATCCTTGCACTACGACCTCGACGCATCACTTGACCCAGAACAACAGGCATCGCTCGAACCGAGGAGCATATCCATTATCAGCTCTTGCTCGAGCCTGCAGGAGAGGATGGAACATGGCTAGCAAGGCCAACAATCGTGGCTCGTGGCAGCATCTGTACCGCGCACTCTTACGTTCTTGCCCAGCGGCGGTGCGGTTTAGCCGTCCAGCCGCTCGCAACACAAGACGATACCTTCGAGAAGAATTCGGCTCAGCGCTTTTGAGCGACACCGACACTGCAGACAAAGGCAAAGGAAAGTCAAAGCAAGAAGAGCAGAAAGCAACACTCAAAGCGTCGGTGCGCGAATTGCTCGAGACTCGAACTAGGAACACGGTTGCGTTGCATCTTTCTTCGTCACTCTACCTCCCCAGCGCGGGATCTTCTTGGAACGCCGGTATCGATGATTTGGTGTCATCAAGCGCCGATATTGATGCGAAACGAGGCTCGAAACCAACCTCGACAGGACGGCTCGCCCATCGTCTCGTCTCGAACCTCTCTTCATTGACGTATCACCATCTCTCCCCGCACACGCAGATGCAAACGTTTACGCACAAGCGCACTCTGCGCAAACCCAAGAAAGTCTCCTCCCTCGCTCGGATTCTGTCTTCCTCCGCTTCTCGTTCTTCTTTCGATGAGGATGATGGCGAGATCACAATGAACGAAGCGCACATGAAGCTCGCCTTCCTCCAGCCCACTCCTAAACCAATGCGAGGCCCTATAAGCGCAAGACTGAGGGAGTGGGATGGTCAGGATCCTGACAAGGTCGTCTCCTTGGGAAATATCAGGCAGATGGAAGCGGATCTGTCGACGATCGAAGCCATGGTGCAGGGGGAGAAGGTGGATGGTAGGCAAGCGAAGGAGTTGAAGGAGGAAGCAGAGGCGTTGAAGAAGAAGATCAAATCGGCGAATAGGACGTTGGCCGCACAAGAAGAGAGAAGAAAGTTGGAAGATGTACCGTTGGGGCATCTTGCGGAT
Organism: Pseudozyma thailandica; assembly: GCA_023212835.1. Taxonomy (NCBI): domain Eukaryota; kingdom Fungi; phylum Basidiomycota; class Ustilaginomycetes; order Ustilaginales; family Ustilaginaceae; genus Pseudozyma; species Pseudozyma thailandica. Next base: position 719,515 of record JALCCH010000001.1, read on the forward strand.
CTTGTTGCAGCAGCACAGGATGGACAAGGGCTATTCTTGGGGAAGGAAAGGTGGCTGAGGCGAAAGCGCGGGGAGTTTCTACATCCTTAGGCACCATCGAGCAAGAACATACCATATACCCCCCAACATCACCTGCAATGTGAGCTTGCTTGTGAGAAGATTGATACAGAGAGAGAAAAACCTCGGCTTTCGGCATAACGTGTACGATGTTACACAGGGTCTGCAACCGCGGGAATTTGAGTGTGTGTTTTTTGGACGCGTTGAGAGCAGTCACTACTACTGAGTGTTGTTCTCGTCCAACCCTGCAGCTGACTTTGCATATTCCCTTCTACCACCCGTCTATACCCTCAACATGCCGCCAAATACCTTTCGTCTTCCCGCATTGGGAGCTTCTCCCTCCTTTGACGATAGCGACAGCTTGGGAGGGGTGGAGGACAGTCTTGGTGCTCTGCCGACCCGAGCTCAACCTGCTGCATCGTATGCGTTCTCCGCGACCCCAGATGGAGCCCATGCACCCCCACAAGCATCAGTGTTTCCCTTTAGAGCGCCGAGAGTCGCGGTGCCTACATCACCAATGGTGTCGAGCGAGACGCCTATCGCAGGACCGAGCAACTTTCTTGTTGCACCTCCGCGGTTAGAGCGACCGAACCAGATGGCGTTTGCCGGCCCTTCAAGAGGGGCAGCGTTGGGAGCACCGATCAGCTTCGCGCCGCCGCCGCCGCCACCGGCACAAGGAAGAAACATGTTCGACCGCCCACCGAGGATGGAGGAGAGTCTCGATAACTCAGCAAGCGTCTCTGCCTCGTTTGCATTCCCTCGGATCCAACGTAGCTTGGCTATGCCTCGCTTCCCCCCAATAGGTGGGCAAGGAGCGGGCCTCTTCGCACCACCACCCCTTCCGCATCCTCAACATCAGCCGCATCTCTCGTCGAATAGCTCACTCGATCTGGCCGCTTTAGCTGCGGAACGTCGGATACGCGAGCAACGCCAAGCCTCTCGCATCTCCACCGAAGCGCCACCGAGGCGAGTGTCTTTCACGACCCCTATCAACAATGCTACTGCCATGGCTCCACCCGCGCCGATTCATCGCATGCCGCAGGGGAGGATGGTGAGTGATGCGTCCACATCTCATCTCGCGCGTGGAGGGGATGCGGATGTGAGCCTCTCCATGTCCACCGACACTGCACCCCCGGCCGCGAGACGACTGTTTCCAATCGCTTCCAATCCGGCCATGGTGCAGGCGAGGAATGTTTTCGCCCCGCACCCAAATCCGAGTACCCCTCCAGCAGCAAGCGAGGTAGTGGAAGACTCTTACGCCTCTTCCGAAGACGCATCACTGTCCCGACCGGCCGAGGTCGAGATGGTAAGATTGCGCAAATGGGATGGATCCCAGGTGTCTTTGCCTGCCTACTTGGTTTCGGACAATGCAGAGGTGGCTGTGGAGGAGTCGTTCGATTACGACGCCACGGTTCGGTTCGACATCAGCTGCCTGCTTGATAGGCGCAAGGCTGAGATCGAAGGTACGCTTTCCCCCACACTAAAGTCCGGAGAGGAGGAGGAGGAGCGAGTAGATGCGTTGAAAGGCATTCTCGAGACCCAGCTAGGTTTGAGAGGCTTGCATGGGTGGTATGGGCATACCTATCGCAATGCTTCTTCCCAAACTGCTGTGATGAAGGAGGAGGAAGAGGAGGGGGGCAGGGTGAGTCGTAAAAGGCGCCGCAGTTCGTCTGGCTCTCCTTCGTCCTCGCCTCGGCCGGATGGTGCAGAGGAAGAAGCGGAGCCGATTGTGGTATACGATTCATTTGGGCGCGTTCGAGGTACCATCACTCTTCCCTGCTACACCTCCCGAGGTGGCCCAGACTTCCCCCTCCCCTCGCCTCGCGAATCTTTTGCAACGCGCTCTTCCTCCGCCGCTTCTCTCGTGCTGACTTCGGGCACGACGCTTTCGGATAAAGAAGAAAAGCTGGCAATGCAGGTGGAGGAGACCAAACAGAGGTATCGCGATATGCAAAACACAAATAGCAAGCACGAAATGGGGACGGTAAGAGGTCAAGGTTTCTACAAAGAGCTCAGGAGCAGAAGGAAAGCCGAAGCGGAATGGAAAAGAAAGCACAGAGGAGGTTTTGTAAAGAGGTTGCAGAATGCGATGCTCGACTCGGCTCTGGTCGCACAAGGAGCAACCAAGCGGATCGAATTGGAGATTTGACAACCACGCTTGTACTCTACTGTTTCACATTCCCCTTACACAACGAGACGTCTCCAGCTGTTCGCCAATCGTCGTGCCAAGCTCCTAGCTAAGCAGAGTGTCGTCTCTGTCGCCCAGAGCTTAAAATCTTCGCGCCTTTGCGTATCTTCTCTGACAGAACCGCACTCAAAATTCTCCAAAGTGTCGTCCCCATCAGTCCACATCACATTTGCATACGTCAGCTCAAAGCCAAGAGGCGTGCTTCAACGATATTCTATGAACCAACAATGAAACACACAAGCTGCCGGTATTGAAGCAATGGTATATGATAAAACTAAAACAATCTATAAAAGCAAACATGTTCCACTTCCTATACTCATACAAATCTCTTTTCCTTCTCTTAATTTCCATTATGCCGATGGCCCTTCTTCACCCGGGGTACTCCTTCTACTGCCCCCTGCCTCACTACCCGTATCCAACGCTGACCCGTTCCTGATCGCCTCAAGGGCTGAACCGGACATTTTGACCCCTAACAACTTCTCCACTGGATCCGCAGCTAATGGGCTTGACTTGAGAGTCAACGGCGCACCAAGAGGCGGTACATCCACACCCTCTTCCACGGCGGGAGGTGTTGGGGTTCCAGCTTTCTCCCTCAACTTTGCCATAGCACTAGCAGCGGCCGACCGTTCAGCTGTCATGCTCAAGCTTCTCCTGTTCCCTGCGTCTTTGGCTAGAGCTGTACCTTTGACACTGAGTCGAGCGATGGTGTTGGCAAGCTCCTCCGCACTGGTCCCAGCTAGCATTCCTCCTGCTGGAACAGGAGGTGGGACAGGGTCGTCGTTTTCAGTAGACTTGTTGGAGTGACTTCCAGGTCCAGCTAGAGGCGTCTGCGCTGGAGAATTGGTCGAGGCCCTTCTAGTGAGGTGAGCTACGTTGCCGCTAGCGACGAGTGGGAACGGGTATCCGTCAGACGGTTCCATCGGTCCAGGTGTTCCATCCGAAGCTCTACGTGCCATCGATGGCCTCCTAGGTCCTGCACCGGGCGTCTTGGCGATATTCGCTCTTGTATTCTCAACCACTTCGTCCGCCTCTGGATTATGCGAATCGGCACTGGCACTCTGCATGCTAGCACCACCTCGTCTCGGTCCTGAAGGCTGCGACCAGTGCGGAGTAGCAGGCATGCCCTGTGCTCCAGTAACCCCGTTATACGCTGTAGTCACCGGAAACATGGGATTATATCCAGTAAAAGCAGACGCGCCAGGAGCAGCGTATAACGACGCGTTCTGCTGCATGACAGCAGACTGATCGCTTGCACCCACATCAGGGCTGAGCGGCCCCAAACCTGGGCTCAAAAACTGCGGATACATGGGCGGTGTCTGTGGCACCTGGTGGAAAGTAAATCCTGGCATCCCTGGTGTCATTGGCACTTGCATGCGTGCAGTCATGGGTGTCATCTGATCTGCTGCTCCTGCGTTGGCTGCAGCGCCAAAGCTGTTGGCAAAGTTGTTGTTGGATGGCAGCTGGATGCGACCAGGATGTTGCGATGGTGCAGGTGGAGACACGAGTCCAGGCGACATCAGGTCGGAAGGCAAGTAAGACGAAGCAGCACCAAAGCCGTTCGCGGGCAAAGTAATTGACATGCCGTAGTCGCTCTCTCGTGCTCCGTCTACTGTCTGGTTGGAATCAGTGAAGAGGCCGAATGGCTTGGCGGAGGATGCTCCGCGACTGGAAGCGAGATCGTCGTTGTTCTGTTGTGCATCATCAAGACCGCCAAAGATCGAGAAAGACTGCTGTGCTGACTGTCCTTGCAACGCTCTGCCAGCATCACCAAATGCCGAGAATCCAGTAGATGCTTGCTGCTGCATGGACTGCTGGCCAAACCTTTGCTGCTGCTGCTGCTGCTGCTGTTGTTGTCGGTGCTGTTGCTGGGGCTGATACTGCTGACCGTACTGCAGAGAACCAGGGTTGAGATTTTGATAAGCGGCTTGGCCAAATGAAGCCTGAGCTTGTTGTTGCTGCTGCTGTGGGACAAATGACATTGCTGCTCCGCCTCTCTGTTGCTGCTGCTGCATCATCGATTGGTGTGGATGCTGATGCATAGGTTGTGCCTGCATCTGAGGAATGGCCGGTGCTCTGACATTGTTTGTCATGTGAGAAGGCAGTGCTGCAGCTGCAAATGCGCCAGTATACTGGGCAGGGTTGCCAGGTGTGCCGATAGCGGGTCCGTTCTGAGCAGCGAATCGGTCGAAATGCACCTTGAGCGTTCGTCCGCTGTACTCGTATCCGTGATAGAGTCGAACAGCATTCTGAGCATCTTCCTGCGATGCAAACAGGACAGTGCCGAAACCACGACTGCGACCATCTGGGCCAATAGCAACATCAGCTCGTTGGATGTTGCCCGCCGCGCGAAAGAGATCTTTGAGGTCCTGCCACTGGCAGTGAAAGGGCAGGTTGCCGACGAAAAGAACACGTCCTGCGTACGAAGTGGTAGGCATCTGTGAGTTGAACGGCTGCGATTGCATCGAAGGGTTGCCTCCAAGCGGACCTGGACCTTGCGGCCACGGTGCCATCGCTGTTGCACCCGGGAAGCCCGTAGGGACGGAGGATCCACCGGCGTTCTGAGAGTACAAGCTGGTAGTAGCATCATTGGCCCCAGAACCCCAGACACCTGCAGATGCGGATGCGCCCATTCCGACGTTCACCTCTGATCCCCTTCGCGAGCCAGGCTGGTTCGAGTTGAGTGCCTGCACAGCCGAGATGGCACGATGTTGCCCGTGCCCGGAGAAACTGGTGTCGTAGCCACCTCGTTGGCGGTTAGGTGTACCGGTGCCGGAAGCGCCGGTGTAACCCTGTCCTTGCAGCAGAGCCCGTTCAAGCTCGCTGCCTCCTTGACTTGCATCCGTGTAAGCTGAGAATGGCGCGCGCGTCGAGTTGTTCAACGACGCATCAGCTGCACGAGCAAGTGGCGAGAGTGCGGAAGGAGAAGTGCCGCCGGAGAAGGAGCCGGGCGAGTGACTCTGGCTGTTGAAACCGGACGGTACCCCAAGATACTGTTGAGTGCCAAAGCCTTGATCAGCTGCGCCAAAGCCATTGTTTGGTGCCATTTGACCGTTGCCGAAGCTGCCAGACGATTGTACACCTGTATTGTTGGAGATGATGGGCATGACAGCACTGCCAGCTACGCCAACCAGGCTTCCAGTGCGATCTACACGAACATCGAGCGTCCTCCCTTGCCAAGTGAAACCTCCAAGCATGTCGGCCGCTTTGATAGCATCCTGCTCTGTTGCCATGAGCACGGTGCCGTATCCGCGACTTCGATTGTCGGCACTCAACGAGACATCGGCTCGAAGGACGGTACCAGCCTTGCGGAAGAGGTCCTTGAGGTCTTGCCATCGAACGCGATACGGCAAATTGGAAACAAGAAGTTGGGTGCGAGGATCGGATGCAGAAAGGGGTCCGGTGGTGGGTGCTCCAAGTGTACTGGTGCTTGTTGGATCGTAAGGGTCATTGGAGAGGCCTGCTGCCATAGGCGAGGCGCTTGCAGGGCTTAGGCTTGTAGCGTCGGTGATGGGATAGCTGCCGGAGAACGAGCCATGACGAGCCTCCAGGGACACAGAAGAAAGGTCAGCGGAAAGCAGGTTTGTGGCAGAAGACGATGGCCCGTCCGAAAACGATTGGCGTCCAAAAGCGGGTCGTGCTCCATGGCTATGCGCCGAACCCGGCGGCGCCAACGATGGCGAGTCATTTCGTACGGCATGGGACGAAGAGAGTCGTCGTTGGAGCTCGTCAGTAGGATAAGGAGACGCGAGGGAGGTGGGCGACCGAGCATTGAAACCAGAGCCATTCGAGTGGGTCAACGAGTCGGTGGAACCAAGAGCGAAGCTGTTGCGGCCGCCGAGATGCGGCGGCAAAGGCGAATGTGTGCGATGACCCGTGGCCGAGCCAGGATTGAGCGCACTGGCAGCAGCTGACGAGGTGCTCAGATTGGACATGCCACCACTGCTGTTGTGACGCGAGTGATCGCTGCTATTCCTCATACGCTCGTTGAAATTGTAAAGACCTGCGGATGGTGGTGTAGCATCAACATTACCGAGAGGCGAAGACGGCAGATTGGAAGAGCCTGTGTAGTTTGCTGATGTGATCGAGATGCCCTTTGGCGCAGTGGCGGTGACATGATCTTGACTCGAGGTGAAGGAACTGGCGCGACTGCTGAGTGACTGACCATCGGAAGTCATGCCATGTATTCGATTCGAGACGCCAAGATTCATGTTGACAGAAGGACCGAATGCGGCGGCGTGCGGCGAAAAGGGCGAGGTGGCCATATGAGATGCCGTATTCGAAGTGCCGTCGGATGAGTTGCCGGAAGTCATATTCGACGTGAAGGAAACGAGGCACTACGTTACGAGCAGAGGATGGGACAAAGCTGCTATGCGACGAGCAGAAGCGAACAGCAAGACCCGTTGATTCGTGGGAAGATGTTGCACTCGAGACGTGTATGGTGTGCAACAGTGGTTGACAGCAGGTCTGCTTTGAGCAAACCTTGTTTTGGAAATGTGACGTCAAGCAACGCCACAATTGGATGTTGTTGGTAGCGTGGCTGTTGAGGCTTGTCAGACAAATGTGAATGAATGATGTGGGCGGGCTGATGCGACAAAGGATTGACCGAACACGAGGGTCGGAGTCGAGATGATGATTGTGGCGCAGGGATCGACAGTCTAAACGTCAAGGAACCTTATGCTGCGGGATGAATTCTGAATTGAAGCTCGAAGCCTAAAGTTGGCGGGATTGCAGCCGGGATGAGGCCGGACGTAGGAGAAATTACGTGAGGATGATGAATTGCTTTGCGAATGCGATGTGAGCGTGTGTTGGGCAGACAGGTGGTTGGGAGATGCGGAATATGCTGAAAGAAGTGAAGACCAAGCGAAGCCGGCAATCAGAAGGACCAGTCAGACGAAAGAAGACGAACGAGAGGTGGAGATAGAGGGAGAAGAAGAAAGAAGAAAGTGATGTGAATCCCCAAACCGTGGCGAAGAAGATTGAAAGAAGGCCCAAGCAAGAAAGTAGTGAAAAGGCGTGTGACGTGACCCGAACCGTATCCAGAGACCTGCAGCTATGCGATGATGACAATCGACCAGGTGAAGGGGATGCAAAGGGGAGATGTCGAAGATGATGATGGGTGGATAAAAAGAAGGAGACAAGGATGGGGGAAAGAAAGGTCAAGACGGGATCTGAGCTCGAGGTAATGCGCGGGGGGAAGTGAGTATCGTGATTGCGAGTGGCACAGAGGTGGAGCTGAAATCAAGCAGAAAAGCAGGCAGCCAAAGGCGAAATGGCCGTAGCCAACCACTTTAGCGCTGCGTACTCGGCCACTCAGACGAGCAGACGTGATTTTGTGTCACTGCAACACAATTTTTGGCCAAGCTACTGTATTTGACAGTTGATTTTCCACTTGACAGCGCCGTCTGCAAGCGCAAGAAAAGCATTATTTGACAATCTGATTGATGTCTGCAGAGCCAGTACTGCATTGGGCAACAAAGGCCTATGAGGAAGAGGCGCTGAGTTGCACTCGTCTAGTGTCGAGTCGAACCAAGTGGCCGGTTCAGTAGTTCACCATCTCGCATGGGCAAAGGCATGGATCTGCGAAGGGACTCGGCATTAGGGAGCACAGACCAAAAGGGATGCCATGGGATGTTGAGCGGTGCTGTAGGACAAGCGCTAAGCAGAGCGGCTTGGCGTCCAGCGAAACAGACTCGCACAGAAGGTCAAGATCAGCGAGGCGACGGCCATTTTCTTTCGGCCAAATCAGAGGTGCAGCACCGCAGCGTCATCGCTGTTCTTGCTTTGAGTTTCCAAGTCCCGGCCCGAATTACAGTATTATTGTCAGTCTAACATTAACGTCGCATCAAGTAAGGCTTAGTAATGATGCTTCTTTTTTGCTGCCACTCACGAGACAGAGCCCCAAGATGTGAATTTCTTCTTGCATGCTGCTTGCTCACTCGCTCGTTGATCGACCCGCATTTTTCCTCACAAGACAGATACAGACAAAGAAGAAATCGGTTCGGGCTTCCGACTGTCAACTTGATCTTCTTGCTGTTCCATCATCCTCAAATAGCTTCCTGCCATCACCAACGCTCTCACACGCATTCGATTACGCTTACTGCACACCTACCCTCGACTCAATACCAGCATCGGACTCAGTGGCATTGCATAAGCTACACCGTATAGCTGTCAAAAGGAGTTGCTCTACCATCCTCTTCAAAATGGCTTCGACAAACACTTGCCGCAAGAGTGTCACCGGCCTGCTCCGCAACCTCTCCCTCGTTTCTTCGCCAGCATCTACACCAGCACAGTCTGTTTCGTCGCTGACAAGGTCAAGATGCTTCTTTTCCTCGACATCAGCGTCTGAATCTTCTTCTTCTTCTTCATCCTCAAAGGGAGCAGTTCAACAAATTTCCTCTTCTTCAACACCTTCGACATCAACTTCCAAGGCACCACGCACCATCCCGGTTTCGTCTCCCTTGCTGGACAAGCCATTGCCTATCGACTTCCCCTCGAGGACACTTCGTGGCTTCCCATCGCTGCTTCACTTTGCCGACCCCGTGCTCGACCCACACCCGGACAACGTGATTCGCTCTACACCCACCAGCACCACTCCCTACCCTTCCACCGTCACCTTTCTCAACGAGCCTCGCATGTTTGAGCCCACTCCACCTTCTGCCGACTCGCTCGTTCTTTCTTCCGGATCCGACGCCGATGAGGTCAATTCGGAACAGTACCTCTCCACCGTCACTCCTCTCTCGGTCAAAGAAGTCCGTGACTTGCACCGCCACGCTATCGTCCTCAAGCGTGTCGTCCACATGACCACCAAGGGCAAAGACGCCAGCATGTACGCCCTCGTCATTGCCGGCAATGGAAACGGTCTCGTAGGCTACGGTGAAGGCAAAGACACCAACGCTTCCAAAGCGGGTCGCAAGGCTTTCCACGAAGCTGTCAAGAACCTCGACTCTGTCTCGATCCACAAGGGTTCCGATGGTTCGCGCACTATCGAGACCCAAGTCGAGGCCAAGTGGGGTGCCAGTCGCGTGGTCATGCGTCCTCGTCCCGCCGGATTCGGTCTGCGGGTTCCTCCCGTCATCCACGCCATTTGCCGATCGGTCGGTATCACTGATCTCAGCGCTTCCATCTACGGCTCGACCAACCCGATCAATGTTGTCAAAGCTGCCTTGCAGATTCTTTGGGGAGGTGCCGCGCCGTTGGGAATGGGCGATGGTGTTGGCGGACAGATGCGCAGGAAGGACAAGGGCAGGGGAATGCGCGGACGAGTCGATATTGAGCGCAGCCGTGGCCGTCGTATTGCAGAGGTCAACATGTCCAAGTGATTCAACCACACCAAAATTTGACAGCTTGTATGCTGTGCGTTCAGGGACGAATGCAGCAGTTTCTCGCTTCATTTGAGCAAACCAATATGTACATTAGCACTCGTATGCTCCGTGACCTCGTGGGAAATCGTAGTGAACTTGAACAAAAGGTGGCTTTATCCTTGCACCTGACGTGTGATAACCGATTGACGTCTCGATAGCCAGGGAAAGCCCTCTTTTGCAGTCAATGCGTCAGCAGAGCATTCCCAATCGAACAAAGAACTCGGCTTGTCACGACTTGCTGAAAAGAGAAAGTGCGGGCTGATCGTGACTGTTGAGAAAGTGAGTGATGTAGGCGAATCAGTCCGAGTCGTGAGCAAGGCAATGCGAGGAGGGAAATGCTGGGGCATAATCAAGAGAGGGAAGCGCCGGCCTGGACTTCTCTTTGTCACCATGTCGCCGCCAAACCAGCTGCAAGTCAACAAGCCCGAGCTCAAAATTAAGTTCATGTCTAGAGTCTTCCTTCAACTCTTCCAACACTGCCCTTTCACTATCTTCTTTTCTCTTCCAGCTCATCAGCTTGATCCGACATTCGGCAAGCTGATGGTATTTGGCTCGAGGCTTTCCCGAGTTCAAGTTCAGAGAGTCGCTCAACCTTCAGAGCCGCGCAAGTCGTAATATCGTAATATACGTTGAAACGGGACGCTTCCAAGTCCATCGAGGCTGAATAATTTGTGGCTCCTCCGTTAAAAGTCACTATTTGCCTGCCTCCTTCCCTGTTCGCGCTCGGACCTGCCCTTTTCCGACACGCCTTCCAGTACTGCATTCCTTGCTGGACTAGCCCTTCATGAGATTGTCGAGACAGCCTCTCCTTTCCTTTTCTCCAGACTCAGTTGTTCAAGCGGCTGCTCGGTCTAGCTTGCCTTGTCACAATCAGTGGCTTTGCTGAGTCGAGTCGAGTCGAGTGGCAAAAAGCGTCTCCTCACATCGCATATATACACCCTCAAAACTTCCCCTTCCGAGCCAGATCCTCCTCTCTCTTTGCATCTCAACATCGCTTTGATCGCTTCAGCTTTCGGATTATCCATCAACTTTTCCAACCTTCAACACCATCTTCGGCATCTCTCAAACGCCAATCTAGCCGCCATGCAGCACTGCAAGAGTAAGTCGATTCACTCTTGTTGGCGTGGGTGTGGAGCGGCCAGGATGGGTACTGACTTTGTCAACATGTGCGATACCGATCGGTCTGTGCAGAGGGAGATCGTGGTAAGCACCTCTCACATCCGACGCCTCGCTTTCAGACCAATACGATTCTCACCTCGCGCCGTCATTGCTCTTTGCGTTGTTGACCTGCAGTCTACTTCACCATCGGCAACAATCAGGAGGAAGGTGTGGTCGAGTCGATCGAGCGTAAGCATTCAGTTTGCTGATCACAACGACATGTTCGTGGAACATAACTGACTGGATCAACTCCGTGTTTACATCCTGTAGATCGTGAGGACGGCACTGGCAAGTCTCACTCCCATCTGAATGGCGATGTTCACAGCCAGCGACTGCTCAGCTAACGAGTGCGTGTCGTCATTGCTTGCCTTTTCCCTATGAAACTAGCCATGGCCACTCTCCGCTACGAAACCAAAAAGGGCGAAGTCACGCACTTGCACCGTCGCGTCGTACGTTTTTTCTCTCTTCCTCTCCCTCTCTTTTCCACATCACGAATACGCTTTGCGCAAACACTCATGCTGACGCTGTTTCGAATTCCTGAATGCATGTAGGATCTGCTCGAGCCTGCCGTAAGTAGCGTCTGAACGCGTCAGCCGATGGAATGGCCAGGTACTGACGAGGCTGACAGAATCGTATTCCTTCACGTGGTGCTTGGTGATTACTTTCCGCTACCTTCCCTTTTTTGTTGCTGATCGCATTCTCTCGGTGGAACCTACCCATGTAGCCTTGAAAGGGCCGGGTTCTGCGATCAAGCGGTTGAACCTATTCGCTCGCTCACTCACGTTGACCACACATTGCCACCCATCGTTGTACGCTTTCTCAATCACAAAGTTGAATCTTGTCTCGTTTCGCCAATCGCTTGCATTGCCCGACGTCTCGACCTAGTGTGCATGCTTGAAGTTGCTTGAATGCTACTCGTCGTCGCTCGCATCCTCACCCGCGAGCTCGTGCAAATCGATGAGATACTCGTTTAATTTTTGCCTGGATACCTCTTTTAGTGGCAGTGTTCCGGCGTTTGGTTGAGCCAATTGGAGGTCTCCGTGTGGTGGGGGAGGGTTTGGTATACCGAGTGCGAGGGTTAGGATGGCTTGGAGTTGTGTGAAACCGACTGGTTTTGGGATGGGTTTTTTGGTTGAGGAGGAAGAAGAGGAGGAGGAGGAGGAGGGGTTTGATTGGAATTTGGCCATGTTAGTTAGGAGAGCTTGGGGAGAGGGTGAGTGGAGGAGGTCGTAGAATTTCCTGCATCTTTCAAAGCTGGTGGATTGGTGTGGCAAGATGTTTTTGAGGTTTTGTTGGAGAGCGAGGATGTTTCTTTGCATCTTTGTTACGCCTTCTCTGTTGACGGCTTTGATCTTGTGGACTAATCCGATCAATGTTGCATCCATTAATGTCGAAATGCCACTCAAGACGAAAGAGCGCGAGGTGGGGGGAAGGGTTTCGGACAAAACGTCGTCTAGGTTGGCTAGTTCTGCGTTGAGGTCGACAATGTGAGGCGCGGGTTCGATGGCTGTATCGTTGACCGCGTACGTGCTTTCCGTCACCGCTAGATCGAGGTAGGCAATAATGCGGAGCCTCACCTCCATCCTCAGTGTGTTTAGAATCGAGGACGAGAGTTGGCTGTAGACGCCTGCGAGGCTGGGATATCTTGCAACCAGGTCGGGCGTCAAGGGCAACGGCAAGTCGTCTGCCTCCTCTTCTGCATTGTCATCCGAAATCCGACTATCGCCCAGAGCGAGGGCGTCGATCACGCTCAATCTTGCCTTTGCTCGTTTCGAACGCAATACGTCTCCCCCTTCCCCGTCTCCAGCAGAGTTGGACGCTCTCTCGGTAGTAGGTTTGAGCCGCCCAACATTCGACGAGAACCATTCCAAACTATGCTGCAAGCATCCCAAACCCATCAACTTTTTCCTCGAAGTCGTCAATTCATGAATCGCAATCGGCTCCCTCGCCCTTGCATACGCCAACTCAAACCTCGCTTCCTGCGCCAACAACTCGCCTCTCCTCTGTGCCGTCGTTTTCGCATCCCTGATCTCGGCAAGACAAGCCACCATCTCTGGCCTCTGTGCCCAGATCGAAGACAAGGCATACTTCCCTCCATCCCTCTTCCCCGCATGTTCCCCATCTTCGCTTTCTTCGAGCGCGACAAGATCTCTAAACCGCTCGCCACATTTCTGATAGTATTGAATAATCACCGTAACGATGAGTCTCGAGTAGCTTTCGCGATGGAACGGCGTGGTTCGAAGCATAGAGTAAAGAGAGTCGATGAGGACAATCACGTTGGATGCCGATTTGACCACGGGTCTCGAAGCAGCGGTGGCACCCAATTGCCTGCTGGCTGGGTCTTCAGAGAAGCTATCCGAATGCGATGTGGCTCCCGCAAACAGGGTCGTCACCTTGTTTTCAAGTTGGGGCAAAAAGACGTCCTGGACAAACTCATCCAGGAACGCTGAGAAGCCACGAGACGTCTCACCAGCAGCAGAGGAGGGCATCACTGCCGATACGCGTTCGACAAACGCCAATGCGGGCTGGAACAGCACCGACACATTGAACGCGTCCGGTTTGACGAGCAATCGATGACCAGCACCTGTATACTCCATGCCCCTATTAGCACCCCTTCCAGTACCTCCACCGGCAGGAACCAATGCAGTACTTGACGCTGATGAGGAAATGCCGATTATCTGTCCTTGTCTCCCACTCGCGCTCGCACCTGCATCAATCGAGCTCACCAGTCCAGGCACCGATGCTTTCAATGCTTGCGTGACCGCCAATTGATGCTTCGACAACACCCCTCCCTCTCCTCTCCTCACCACACCTGGAACTTTTTTGGTGGCCGCATCATTGAGCTTGAATAGCTGCTTGCCTCTGTCTCTCCCAAACCTGTGATCGCGCAAGACATCGTTGACGCTGATCACCGCATTCCTCGCTCCTGCAGCACCTTCATCTTCCATCAGATAGTCATGCAGCAATGTCCTCACTTCCGCTTGAATCGGTTTCCATACATCCAACAAAGATCCCACGCCAGAAAGCTTCTTGGTGGCAGTATCGTCCTTGAATCCAGCTCGGGAGGCGATGGTGGTGGCGACTTCGTACACTACGCGATGACCTTGAAGAACCGCATCGAGCTTGGAAAACAAGGTCCAGAACAGATCTCGCATGGTCTCGCCGTCTCTTTGCAGAGCTGATGTCTCCCCTGCGGAGATGCGAAGCATCGTCGAAATCGGCCTATTCGAGGCAATGTTGAAGCTGGATCTCGAGCTTCTCAAGCTTTCACTGAAGCTCCTCGCCAATGCACTGCTGCTTGACAACAACACGCTTTCCGGCCTCAGCGCAACAGAGTAGCGACGCAAAGGCTCGTTTCTCGCATCTACTTCATCGATCGTCGTGTCCACAAGTTGATGCACCTCCATGGCCAGGCGTTGCGAGATGATTTCGAGCGCAGTGCCGAGCTTGCCAAGACGGGAGAGAGACTCGAGCAGCATCTCAATGTAGAGGAAAGAGTCGGCTTCGGGGTTCTCATCGAACTCAGCGCCGTATCTGCCGGCAGGACGGAGATCAGATTCGCCAGTAAGTGCAGAGACGGCTTTGGTGGAAGCCATGAGGGTGATCTCGGGGATGTCAGATGCCAGGTTGGGATCAAAGGAGGGTCGGGACCGGAGTGACTGGAGGAAGCGGTTGAGTTGAAGAGACTCGCCAGAGGGCTTAGAGGCTCCATTTGTCGTGGTGGCGGTGAGCTTGGCTTCGGCTTCGTCATTCGCACTCACGGCGCCGGCGTAGTCAGATCCGAATCGAGCAACAGGCAGATCCTCTTGACCGGCAGTGTAGACTTTCCATCTGGCATCGCAGAAGTAGCTTTTGAGGTAAAGATGATTGTGCAGCTCCTCGATGAGGATCTCGAGCATCGCCTGCTCCTGGCCTTTGAGGTAAGCCCTGAGATCATTTGTCGCGCCAACTTCGACCACTTCGGGCTTGTCGATGGACTTGAGTGACCTGACGAGCAGATTGACTGATTCTAGGAATCGTTTCTCTGCCATCAGACTCTCTAGCTTGTCCGGCACCGACTTGAGGTGCTCGACCAGATCCAGCAGCCTTAGAGCTTCCTTGACAGCTTGACTGCGCTGCCACATTTGGACCAGGTCCGCTCGTTTCGCACCCAGTGCCTCCCTCGAGTCCCTGAGCCTCCTCCTGGCACCGCTGACGCTTGTCTGTGCTTGCGTCAGCGAAGTCAGCACGCTGTTGTGCATTGTGATAGCCGTTGCGAAAGACTCGTAATGGTCATCGACCGTCCCCTGCAACGAAGTCTCGATGAGCTGCTTGACTTGATCAAACTCGAATCTATTCGCGCCCAGACTGCTCTCATCGAGCATGGAGAGTGCGAGTGCAACCGAGTTGAAATGATCATTGGCAACAAATGGCCATTCGGACTCGACCTTCCGCAGCACGGCATTGATCGACTGGAAAGCGCGTGGATCGTTGCGATCCACGTAAGCCGAGATGGGCTTACGCATCTGCTGTGAAGTTTCCGAGATCTTCTTTTCATTTCGTCGACGACGAGACTCTTCCTCGGCGGTAGTACCACGCAAGATTCGCGCCGCTTGGCGTTTGCGTCCTGCAGAAGTGAGCGCTGAAAGGACCGAGTCGAGAGCAGCAGGTTCGCTATCCTGGGTGAGAGAGCCGAGAGGAGCGCCAGACTGTCGACGCGGATCACGTTGCGGGCGTTGACCCGGAACAGGAAGACGGTTCGAGTTGCTATACAGGTCAGCACCGTGACCCTCAGAAGGACCATCGATAGGAGAAAGACCGTCGTAGAAGTCGTCGCGTTCCGAGTCGGGTGTTGCGGGTGTACCGGATCGTGTGACCTGAGCCATGAGCTGGGCGGAACGGGCATGGCGGTCGGATGGCGGGGTGCCGTGAGAGTGGAGAGAAGACGAGCCGACTGTCTGAGCAGAGGGGTTGCGGGAGTGGCCACCGGCGCGAGACGCGGCCAACAGATCACGACCAGGACCATTCCTCGCAGGGGGCGTGGTGGGACTCGGAGCACTGCGAGGAGCCGATCCGACGGGTGGGATCTGCAATTGTGGTCTTTGTGGTGGCGGCCCTCTTCTATCACTGATTGTAGAAGGCGCATTCATTGTCTGAAGACCTCTCTGCATTTCAGCGGGATTGACTTGTTGAGACCTTCTCATGGACCGTGCGGGTCGCATAGGTGATCCAGGAGGATTGTCCATCCCATCCGTTCTGGAAGGCATTCTGGCGTGCTGGACCGTTTGCGCATCAGGTGGAGGCGCGGAGTAGCCTGATGTCAAGGCGAAGCTGGCAGTGCTGTGGTTGGTGGGACTTCCGGACCTTGCATACATTCCTTGCTGTTGCTGAGGGTGGAGGTGTGTTTGAGAAGGATGTGCGTACTGACTGCCTTGTTGTTGTGGCTGAGATTGGGCGTAACCGTGGTTCTGTCTGCCTTCGTAGTTGGAGATGGAGTCGGAAGGTGCTAAGCTGACATAGGAAGGTCCAGCGCCAAGGCCTGCCGGCCCTTGTCCTGGAGGGTGGTATCCAGTCGGGGACAAACCCTGCGGCGGACCCATCATACCTCCGCCCATCGCTGCTGGTCCTCCCACCGACATCGGTCCTGGATGTTGGCCAAACGCTTCGCCGACATGAGGAATATGCTGCCGTGCAGAGCTCACGGTAGCTGCAGCGGTGCCAGAACCGAGGCCAGTGTTCTCATGCTTGATCTTGGAGCGCAGATCTTTGATTGATTTGGATCGGCTCGACATTGTGAATGATCAGGGGCACCAGCAACAAGCCAGTGTTGCAGCCAATTGAGCGGTTCTACTGCATATGTGTGATGTGGGTATAGTTCTGCTGGTCTCTTCGGAGGAGATTGTCGTCATATGAGAAGAGGTGAATGTAAGGATGAAGATGGTGGCTGAGTCAAAGTGATGTTGAAGAATGAGGTGTGTAGAATGACAGCGTTGCAAGTGTGTGTCAGTGTCAGAGTGTGCGTTCCGTTGGCCCGAACGCGCAGAATTGCACTTTTAGCGTTCTCTATTATTTCGGGCCCGAATTGTGATTTCTCGCTTGTTTTTTGGACCCTTAAATTTTGACATTTTTGACGTTTCTTCTTTTTGTGAAACATGGTGGTCCTCATTCCTCTTGTTCTCCACCTCTTTCTTTCATCCTCGCCTTGCTACAAAGCAGCCCAATACACGCTACAAGTAGGCCAGAACATGCCAGACGCTGATCGTAGCGGTGATCCCAACTTTCCGAACGGACTTCGCATCCAGCCGAGCAGCTTGAATCGCACTACCAAAGCTACCCAACACCTCGTCACAGGTCAGCAAGCCAAGGAGCAGGGATCGTGGGAACAAGACACAGCTCAGGATATCGATGACTATGGCATCGCAGGAAGGATCTGGGAAGCAGCGTATCTGCTAGCACGCTACCTCAAGCCTGCAAACAATGTTCCCGCCGAGCTGGTGTTTGACCCTCCTTGCTCGCTCTTTGATCGGGATGATGCTCAACCACCGTTGACAATAGTCGAGCTAGGATCAGGCGCTGGCTATGGATCTCTGCATCTCGCTCGTCAAGTCTCGCAACAAGCAGCATCTTGCTCGTCCAAGCAACCGCAAGCACGATTGGTGCTGACCGATCTGGCTAATGTGGTACCGCTGATGGAACGCAACGTTGCAAGGGCAGGGTACAAGGAGCCCAACGAGGTGATTGACATACGTGTTCGCAGCCTAGCGTGGGGCAGTGATCAAGATGCAGCAGAATTGCTTAATGAGCTCGTTCCGGAACAGATGACGGCAAGCAAAGGTGCCACAGCAAATCCTCTCACACATATCCTTTGCTCCGATCTCGTCTACTTTCCAGAATTGCTGCCATTATTGTTGAGATCCATCATCTCGCTTTCTGGCCACGCACTGTCGGCAGACGATGCAAACTCAAGCTCAAGCTCAGCAATCGGCCCTGAGCTCATCATCTCGTACAAGATCCGCTCATTGACTAAAGAGCAGCCCTTCTGGTCCGCCTTGGGCTCTTGGTTCGACTTGCAAGCTGTTGACTGTCGGTCAATAACCCAGCTTTCTTCGGGCACAAATACGATCAACGGCACAGACGACACGCAAGACACTTGGCATCGATTCGGATCACAAGGAGAGGACTACGGTGCATCCGCTGACTCGGATCAGGAGCTGTTCGTGTTTGTGGGTCACCGACGCCGCGACACACTGGGATGCGTAGCCCCCGAGAGTGATGCGGATCTGATGCAGGGCAAAAGGTTGCGACCAACGCGAAGCGAGACTGGAGATTTGGAGCTCGAGACACCATCAACAGGACACGACTACTTTGAGTGGTTGTTGCTGTCCAATATGGGAGCAGGACTCGGCTGAGCCTGTGCGGGCGATCCCGGAACAGACTGCTCAGCCTCGTTCTCCTTGCGCTGCAGAGTTTGCTTTGCGCCTACCCAGTTAGGCTTGTTCAGCAGGAAGCTGCGTCTCTTATTGAATAACGCTCCCTGCGCCTCCAGACGCGACCTCTTTCGAGGAGGTTGCCAAGCGGGATGCCTGGCTTCTGTACTTAGACTCGACACTCGACCTGTTGCTTGCTGATCCTTATCGCTAGCTTCTTGAGGGGCATTCTCGGCAGCTTGAGCCTCGGGCTCTGGAGTGGGCGATTGAGCGTATTCGGATGGCAAGATGTGACCTCGGCGGGTGTTACGGAGCCATTCATCGCCATCACCATCGTTGTAGATGCTAGCCTGCCGACGCCGTTGCTGTGCTAACTCGTCCTGCCTTCGACGCTGCTTGCTTAGCAGAAAGCTGCCGCTTCCGGTCCAATTGATGGACCTGCTATATTAACGGAGCAAGAGCGCGCTATGGATGTTACGATATACTTGTCGTTCGGATCAAAATGGTGATGTTGAGAGGAACCTGTTGCAATGATCACAATCACAAGGCAAGAGAGACTGCCCAGTCTCATTCAGACTTATCTTATACCCTGACTTCATCGTTTCATCTTGGTCCTCGCAATAGCGCTCCTAGACAATGACAATGTGAACCTAGGCATCCTTTGAGCGGTGAGAAGCATGCCAGTGGCCAGTGTGGCCACGCTGGCTAGCAAGAAGAAGCGAGCAAAGCCTTTCCTACTAAAATGTCTTTCGGAAAGGAAAGAGTGAGTCTAACATTGATATTTTGCTGCCGCAGATCGCAGCTCAGCGCGACGTCACTCGGCAGCGATCGCATGAGAAAACATGGCAGCAGTGGTGGAGGCTGCACTTCCAAAAAAAAATCGCCAGAAAAGGGGCACAATTTGGCAGTCGACTGAGCCCAAAAATAGGTAATATTCTTGACTGCTGTCTCCTTATTAGGCGGATTCTCAGAGCTACAGTAACTTGGGGTTTGACAGAAAGGCGGAATGCAAGCGAATTTCAGGGCCTCCGCTAACAACCGGACGCACGAGCCGAGTCCGAGTCGATACTGTACTGTACAGTTAGGTACTCGGTGTTGCCCGCGTCTCATCCAAGTGTCATGTGGATTGACAAGACTCTTTGCAACCCTCCTCATCATTCGTGTATACCAACTCTCCAAAACAAACGCCATACACTGGAGGAACAGCACAAAACAGTCTTATACAGTGCATTGCTTCACATCAACATACATGACGAGCGACAGGCACGCCTTATAAGCAGCTCTTTGTGCTGTGTCAACCCTTGCCTCCGATACGATCCTAACCTATAGGAGCATCTGAAAAGTCGCACTCACGGCTCCTCGTGCGAGGACGCCAAGGGCAATAGACTTGCTGCTTCCATCCGTCTCCTTCTTCTCCGCGAAGCTGGCTAGACCGACCGCACCATGTTGGAAGGAGTCTTGGCCTCGCTGCTTAATAGGCTCCTCGCAGCTTACGTCGACGGCCTCAACACCAGCCAGCTCAATGTCGGCATCTGGTCTGGCGATGTCAAGCTGCGCAATCTTCGTCTCAAGACATCTGCACTCGACAAATTCCGTCTACCAATAGATGTCAAGGAGGGCTACCTTGGCGATCTTACCCTTTCCATCCCATGGTCCAATCTCAAAGGCAAGCCCGTTCGCATCCTCGTCGAGAATGTCTACCTACTTGCTGCACCCAAGAACAGCAGTGTCGAGGTCGACGAGGCCGAAGAGGCACAGCGTGCGCAAGCCGCTAAGCAAGAGAAGCTCGCCAATGCCGAATTGCTAGGTAGAGACAGCGGCCAAGGCGTGGGCATGTCCTCCGAGGATGAGCAGAAGAATCAGTCCTTCACAAGCTCGCTCATCACCAAGATCGTCGACAATCTCCAGTTCACAGTCCGCAACATCCATATTCGGTACGAAGACAGCCTCTCGAATCCGGAGCATCCCTTCTCTGCCGGCATCACACTTGCCGAGTTTTCCGCTGTATCCACCGATGCCAACTGGAATCCAACTTTTATCCAGAACAGCGGTGATGGCATCCACAAGCTTGCCCGTCTCGAGTCGCTCTCCGTGTATTGGGATACTGACTCCGAGTCGCTCGCAGGCCACGAGATCTCGGAAGCGCAAAAGAAGTTTAACGCCCTCATTGCTCGCGATGGTGCCACGCCGAGCCATCAGTACATCCTCAAGCCCGTCTCGGGAGCAGGAAGACTGGTAATGCGCAAAAAGATGACTTCCGAAATCCCCAAGATGGACGCTCAACTGCTCTTCGAAGAACTTGGTTTCGCGCTCGACGACGAGCAGTACCGCGATGTCATCTCGGTCGCCGACCTTTTCCACTTCTACACTCGACAAGCTCAATACCGTAAGTTCAGGCCTTCATCAGAAGAGCTGCAAGAGAACAAGCCACGAGCCCTCCTTCGCTTTGCCGGAAAGGCGATCCTCAATGAAGTCCACGAGCGTCATCGGGTCTGGACCTGGGACTATTTCCGCGAGCGAAGAGACGACCGCAAGGAGTATGTCGAGCTTTTCAAACAGAAAGAAAAGCAGACGCAAAAGGCCAATCAGCAACAGGCAGGTGTCGCAATCGCACAAAGCGAGAGTGGATCTCGCCTCGAGGAGCTCGAAAAGAAGCTCAACTACAAAGACATTCGCTTCTACCGCTCCATAGCGCGGCACGACTTGCGCAAAGAAGCTTTAGCAGCCAAGAAGGACGACATCGCGCACGGCGGCAATGGCGACGCAAACCAGAAAGCTGGCGGTGGTGGTGGCTGGCTCGGCTGGATCTGGGGCGGCGGCGGACACAAGGGGCAGCACGGAGCCGAGAATAGTGTGCTCAATGAAGAGCAGCGGAAGGAGCTTTATGACGCCATCGAATGGGACGAAGAAGCTAGTGCGCAAGCGCTCACTCAAGCAGTTGACGCACCCAGGGATGCCATGCATCTTCGGCTCATCACCAAGCTCAAAACAGGTTCAATCGCGCTCAAAGATCATGCCCGCGGCACAGATATCTTGTCGCTTGTATTCGATTCGCTACAAGCCAACGTCATCCAACGTCACGAGAACCTCGAAGCTGCTCTGGCACTAGGTGGTCTACGCGTCTACGACGGCACCACACCCAACTCGCTATACCCACAAGTGGTTCGCGTCAAGGACGAAGAGCTCGACAATCCGAGCCGACAGAACTCAAACGGAGGTGATCTCAAACAGATCGAGCACGAAGTGGAGCAGGAGAGCGATCCAGACAACCCGTTCTTTTACGCCAAGTACGAGCTCAAGCCACTCGACGACCGCGCTGACAATGCGCTGACGCTCAAGATGCGTTCTATGGAGATCATTTACCATCGAGGCTTTGTCGAATCGATCGTCCGCTTCTTCAAGCCACCGGAGAGCGAGCTCGAGCTCATCGGCGCACTTATCGATGTGGCCAGCGAGACCATCGAGGGTATCCGCAAGGAGACGCGTGCTGGTCTCGAAAATGCACTCCAGAACCACAAGACAATCGATATGGTCGTCGACGTCAAGGCGCCCATCATCATCGTGCCGGAAGACGTCACCACCAAGAAGTGCCAACACATGGTTCTCGACGCCGGTCGTATTGCTGTCCGCTCTGTGCTCGCGGATCAGAGCGCACTCGACACCGTCCGCTCCAAGCAGAATCGCGCTTATACCGAGGAAGACTACCGACAGCTCGAGGATCTCATGTACGACCGCTTCTTCGTCAAACTCGAGTCAGCGCAGCTCGTCATGGGCAACGACTTTGACTCGTGCATCAAAGGTCTGCACTCTAACTCGACCGATCACGGCTTACACCTGCTCGAGCGCATCAATCTCGACTTCACATTGCACAACTCGATCCTCTCGTCAGCACCGAACCTCACCAAGTTCAAGATCACCGGCCACTTGCCTACCTTGCGTGTCAACTTCTCGGATCGCAAGTACAAGACGCTGATGCGTATCATCGATGTTGCGATTCCGAACTTTGATGATGACACTGACGCAGACTCGCCGACCAAGGGTCTTGGCACTATCGAAGAGGAATTTGAGCCGGTTTCAATCGGAAAGGTCGGCGATGAGGATGGGAATGCAGACGATGATGAGGATAAAGACACCTCCAAATCGCGACGTGCTCGAGGCAGGCCATCCGAAACACTTGACTTGAACAAAGCGCGCAGACAGCGTCTTGCAGGCCAACTGCGAGGTGAAGACGACTACCTCGTCGATGCCGGCCTCGATGACGATGACGGCAATGAAGAGTTCAAGGATGCCGAAGATGCTACTGTCGACAAGATCAACGCTCATCAAAAGACGTTCGAGCTCGAGTTCGTCGTCGAATCCCTCCAGGGCTCCATCTATCGATCTGCTACAGACCCATCTCAGCCAGACCGTTTGCTGGTTGATGCACGCTTCGAAGGCTTCCTGTTGCATCTCGCTGTCTATCCGTACCACATGGATGTCGACGTCGGTCTTCGCAGTCTCGAGCTCGAAGACAAGATCGTCGATCAGGGTGCCCAGTTCCGTCACCTCATCACTTCTAAGCATGTCCGCGATGGCAGCTCACGATCAGCGACAGGCGATTCCAATGCGTCATCCGGTACCGTTTCGCCATCGGAGCAGCGTGACCTCGTCAGAGTGAGGTATACTCGAGTCAGTCCCGAATCGCCCGAGTTCATGACAAAGTACGAGGGCATCGACCAGACTGTCAACGTCGAGCTCTCGACCATCAACGTCATGCTCACGCGTGTCAGCGTTCTCGCCGTCTATGATTGGATCATGACCACCTTTGTGTCTGTCGACGAACCTGCAGCAGAGTCTCAAGACGGGTCACTGCGCCGACCTAGCCGATCATCGGATCGACGACCCAGTGATGCCACATCCACAAAGCGACCCTCCCTTCGGCCTCCTGAGACCACCAATGCGCAAGCTGGTGCTGGTGCTGGAGGTGATATGGAGCGCAAGGAGAAGTTGCGTGTTCGTGTTAAGCTCAACTCGATCGTGCTCCGTCTCAATAATGATGGCAGTCTTCTGGCAACGCTCACCCTTTCGACGGCTGATGTAGCCGTCATGCTCCGCGGTAACACCATCCGAGTTGCCGCACGTCTTGGCTCACTGTTGCTTTACGATAATGCCAAACGCAGTGTTGCGGATCCGCATTTCAAGAAGCTGCTCAGCATTCAAGGCGACGAGCTCGCCGACTTTACCTACGAGACATTTGACGAGGCAGACGCAGCATCGTATCCTGGCTACGATTCCTCGATCTGGCTGCGCTCCGGCTCGCTCAAGTTCACCTTTGTCGAAGAGCCCATCCGTGACCTCTTGCAATTCTTCAGCAAATTTGCCCAGATGAAGGCGGTCTACGACGCTGCCACGCTTGCCGCTTCTAACCAGGCCTCGCAGCTGCAGGAACGTGTCGACAAGATGCATTACGATGTCATCATCAAGACGCCTATTGTTGTCCTGCCGAGGTCAGCTGACTCCCCCGACGTCATGACGGCCAACCTTGGTGAGATCTATGCCAAGAACACCTTTGCTGTCCGTGACAATAAGGAGGCTATCACCAAGATTGAGGCGGGTCTGCGTCACATTCGTCTTGCCTCACGAATGCGATACGGAAGCCAGGAGTATCACGTCCAGATGATCGACGATGTCAATATCTCGCTGGATATGGTGCAGACGGACAGAGCTGCTGGCACGCCTGGCTCGACGAGTGATAGCCCAGAGACGCAGATGGTGGCCAAGATGTCGGATGTCCACATCAAGCTGACCGAAGCTCAGTATTGCTTCGTGATGGAACTGACCCAGTCCATCCCCCGAGCATTCGCTGGTTTGGCCGAAGAAGCCAACGCGGACGATGACAGCACGGCTGCAACCAATCCGGCTTCGACTGCGCCACAAACATCGACCACCGGCACCAAAGCACGATCGGATAAGTCTCAGCCGCCAGCCTTGCCTCCGAGAAGCAAAAGCGGTCAGAGTACACCAGGCAAGGGTGAAGCCGCCACTCCAGCGACAGCCACGCCTCCTCGCAAGGGTCCTGGCGTTGACATGCTGCCCGAGCTCGGCACCATCATTCACAACGAGGACGGTGATGTTCCTGTTTTCACGAGCTTAGACATGTTCTTCGATGTCAATTCGATCCAGCTTGAGCTCTTCACGGCTGCAGCTACAGGGCAGGAAACGCTCTACAATGCGCAGCTGGCCCGCTTCTCCATCAATGGGTCCGAAGTCAAGCTCAAGATGCTTTCAGACAGCTCGCTCGAAGCTGAGGTCGCGCTCAAGACGTTTACAGTCACAGATCAGCGACCGGACAAGGATACCAAGTTCCGCGAGATCGTGCCTGCTGTCAAGCATGACGGTCATCAGTTCATGATGAGCTATAGTCAGTCCGGTGGCGACGATGCCTCGTCTCTTGCCCTCATCACCGTAGACAGCCCAAAGGTCATCTTCTCGCTTGATCCCGTGTTTGCGTTGCTCAACTTCTTCATGGCTGCTTTCCCGGATGTTCCTCCCGAGGAGGAAGTTGATGGTACGACAGTTGCCAATGACCGCGCTACAAATGGTACTGCTGAGCAGCCGACAAGCGGACAAAGCGGAGCGGCCGACACCTCAGCATCTCAGCCACCTCCAGCGGGCACCCTTGCGTTCCGCGTCAACGTCGTGGATCCCACCATCATCTTGCTCGCTGCTCCTGAACGACACGACACCGAGGCGATTGTCCTCTCGATCAAGCAAGTGCTCATGTCGCAACAAGGCGTTCTCGCTCTCAAGGTCGACCAATTCGGCATGTTCATGTGCCGCATGCACCGTCCCAAGGATACTCTGCGATTGCTTGACAACCTCGATGTTGCATTGTCGATGGACAGTCGAGTCAGCCCAACAAGCTCTATGACCAGCATTGAGGTGGATGTCGAGCCACTGGTGCTGCGTGTTTCGATGCGCGATATCATGATGATCCAGTCAGTCGTCAACAAAGCCATTGAGCTCTCCTCGCAGCAGCCGTCCTCGGCGAACAGAAGTGATTCGAAGAGCATCGCGTCGTCGCAACGCAGGCAAAGCTCGATGGTCAGCAGCAGCAAGACGATCGACTCGCTCACTCAAGCCGATGGTCGACCTCGCAGCGAGACTGACATCGGCAGCTCCCTCGACACGCGTCCTCCACAGCGACTTGAGGACGCTGAGCTAGTCGTGGCCAAGGAATCGCTCCGAGCCGACTTTGCTGGTTTGCAAGTCATCTTGATCGGTGACGCTCACTCGCTCCCGATGCTGGATCTCAACGTTTCCAAGTTTGCCGTCGACGTTCGTGACTGGTCTGGTGATATGCACGGCAGCACATTCCTGGATCTGTACATCAACTACTATAACCTCTCCAGATCTCACTGGGAGCCATTAATTGATCCTTGGGGCGTACAGTTCGTAATGGAGTCGAGCGCTTCGCCATCGCGCTTCAATGCAACACTATCGAGCAAGAAGCGCCTCGAGCTCAATGTCACAACAACACTCATCGAGACGGGTCTCTCTGCCATGTCATTGCTCAACGAGGGTGACACGCAGGATCTGCAGCAACGCAACCGAGCACCTTTCGTCATTCAGAATCGCACTGGCTACCGCATCTCGCTTTGGGCCGAACACGATGAGCGCGATCGCAAGACCAAGTCGTCGTCTCAGCATCTCGATGATGGCAAGGATATGCCTTGGAGGTTCGACGACTGGAAGTCGATGCGTGAACACATCCACGAGAGCGGCGGCAACCGTCTTTCGCTTCAGATCGATGGCATGCCTTGGGAGCGTCTGCGTCATATCCCCGTCGATCGGGAGGGTGAGTACATGCTGACGCTTCGTCCTAAGCTGGACAAGGTGGCTCATCGCGTTCAGTATGAGGTCAAGCTGTACAACAACGTCAAGTACATCACGTTCAGATCGTCGTTCAAGATCGAGAACAAGACCTTGATCCCGATCGAGATGGTGATCTTGGATCATGAGGGCAAGGTGACTGATCAGGTCCGTCGCATCGGTCCTGGCGAGGACTGCCCTGTGCCGATCGAGGCGGCTTACCACTGCAGGGTCAAGATCCGACCTGACCCAGGCTTCGAGTACGACTGGTGTCACGAGAGCATCAATTGGCAAGACTGTCTCAAGAAGTCGACTCGCACTTTGACCTGCAGTGCTCACGAAGAGAACGAGGCGCCCTTCCGCTTCCAGAGCTTCGCCATCTACGACCGTCAAGACCCCAACAGTCGAACGTACCCGCGCCTTACGCTGCGTTTGCGCGCTCCTGTCGAAGTTGAGAACTTGCTGCCGTACGACATTCAGTACCGTATCTTTGACAAGAATCTGAACCATAATTGGTCGAGCTACCTGCGCAAGGGTGGCATCTCGCCGATCCATGTTGTTGAGCTGTCGCATCTTTTGCTGCTCAGCGTCGACATCCAGCCATCGTGCTTCTCGCCAAGCGAGTTTGCCATCATCGCGACGGACAATCCAGACGATTTCCCAGTCGAGAAGATGCTGACTCTAGCGGATGCTGAGAATCTCAAGCTGAACTTGAGACTGCACTACTCGAAGCATCCTGACTCGGGTGGTGCCTTCAAGGTGCAGATCTACTCGCCGTACATCTTCATCAACCAGTGCGGACTGCCATTTGCGCTCAAGACCAAGTCGTGGCTCGGCAGCGCTAAGCTCGTGGCCGGCCAAGATCAAGGAGCGTCAGCAGCGATTCGCAGAGAGCCAGAACCGTTCTTGTTCTCGCACAACTCGAATGACAGGCGGAACCGCGTGCTTATGCGTGTGGGTGACTCGCAGTGGTCCAAGCCGCTCTCGTTCGAAGCGATCGGATCGGAGACCGAGGTGGTGATCCCGTCAGCGTCCAAGAACGAGGAGATTCATGTCGGTCTCACGGTTGAAGATGGTTTGGGCAAATTCAAGTTGTCTAAGGTCGTCAAGCTCACACCGAGGTACTTGGTGAGGAACAAGCTCAATGAGCCGATCAACTTGCGCGAAGCAGGTGCGGCTGATTTCGTGACCATCGAGCCTGGTCAGCGAGTTCCTCTTCGCTTCCTACGTGTTGGTGCGACAAAGCAGATGACCCTAGCCTACCCCGGCATCAACAACAAGTGGAGCGCACCTTTCAACATCGAAGACATTGGCAGTGTCCATCTGCGTCTGGCCAAGGCTGGTCAACACCAGCACCTCATCAAGGCCGAAGTGTTGTTGGAAGGACCGACGATCTTCATCTCGCTCAGTCTTGAGGATGGACCATGGCCGTACATGCTGCGCAACGAAAGCGACTACACAATCCAGTTCATGCAAGCTACCGAGCGCATCGATGAAGGCGGAAGCGGCAAGAGGATCGATGAGGCGGTAGGCAAGAGGTACGAGTTGAAGCCCAAGTCCAAGATGAAGTATGCTTGGGATTATCCTGCGGCGACGGATAAGATGATTAAGTTGGTGGTGAATGGTAGGGAGAGGAATGTGAACATTCTGGAGATCGGAAGTCTGCTGCCGTTCAAGTTCCCAAGTGCGGACGGAAGGGGGGTGAGGATTTTGTCGTTGGATGTGAGGGCGGATGGACCGACGCAAACTTTGGTGTTGAGCAACTATTCGGAAGAGCTTAGCAACTTTAAGCAGATGAAACGTCAGAACTCGACGTTCTCGAGAAGCGATACGGTGTCGAGCGTCGCGAGCAAGGACGGTGGATTCGTGGCGGTCGATGTGGATACCAACATCCTTACGGCTTTCAATGTCGAATTTGAAGGTGTGGGTATCTCGTTGATCAACCAAAACGTTCAGGAGCTGGCTTACGTCTCGTTCCGAGGCTTGGAGCTGCATTACAACGAGTCCGAAGTGACGACGGCGATGAACGTCATCTGCAAGTGGATCCAAATCGACAATCAGCTCTTTGGCGGTCTCTTCCCCATCGTACTCTATCCGACGGTCATCCCGAAGGATGGAAAGGATCTCGAAGTCCACCCTACTCTACAAGCGTCGGTGATCATGCTCAAGGATCAATCGCACGGAGTGACGCATATCAAGTACGCCTCGGTGTTGCTGCAGGAGATCACGGCCGAACTGGACGAAGATTTCCTCTTCGCTCTATACGAGTTTAGCAAATTCGAAGGCGCCGCGTGGCAGATCGAGGCGGAACAGGAGACCGACTTCATCGAGCATCCGCGTGAAGTTCCCGAACCCAGTGGAGCGCAGGGAGTACAGGATGATATCTATTTCGAGATCTTGCATCTGCAACCGATCTCGCTCAATCTGTCGTTCATGAGGACGGAGAGGGTGAATGCGGATGAAAAGGTCAGCTCGAGGAACCCGTTGATTTTCTTCTTCAACGCGCTAACCATGGCGTTGGGGAATGTCAACGAGGCGCCGGTAAGGTTGAACGCCTTGGTGATTGAGAATGTGCGCCTGAGCAATGCGGTGCTTCAGCA
The DNA here is from genome assembly GCA_023212835.1 of Pseudozyma thailandica. Taxonomy (NCBI): domain Eukaryota; kingdom Fungi; phylum Basidiomycota; class Ustilaginomycetes; order Ustilaginales; family Ustilaginaceae; genus Pseudozyma; species Pseudozyma thailandica. The sequence continues at coordinate 748,136 of JALCCH010000001.1, forward strand.
GAGGATTATTTACCATTACTCGCAGGGATTCCTACTCCAGCTCTACCGTGTGCTTGGCTCGGCGGACTTCTTGGGTAACCCGGTGGGGCTGTTTAATAACGTCTCGAGCGGTGTTGCGGATATCTTCTACGAGCCGTATCAGGGGTTGGTTATGCATGGGAACAAGGAGTTGGGATTGGGGATTGCGAGAGGTGCAAGTTCCTTTGTCAAGAAGACGGTGTTTGGGTTGACCGATAGTGTCTCCAAGGTTACGGGAAGTATAGGAAAGGGCTTGGCGGCAGCGACGATGGATAAGGAGTTTCAGAGTAGGAGGAGGATGTCGAGGTTTAGGAATAAGCCGAGGCATGCGTTGTATGGGATTACGGCGGGAGCGAATTCGTTCTTCACGTCGGTTGCGTCTGGTTTTGAGGGGTTGGCATTGAGACCACTGGAGGGGGCGGAGCAGGGAGGTGCGGGTGGTTTCCTTAAAGGTGTAGGAAAAGGACTGGTTGGGGCGATCACGAAGCCGGCAGTCGGAGTTTTCGATTTGGCAAGCAACGTGACGGAGGGTATGAGGAACACGACCATGGTGTTCGATCAGAACGATATCGATCGTGTGCGCCTTCCTCGTTTCATCGCTTCGGACGGCATCGTTCGTCCCTACTCGGATCGGGAAGCGCTCGGCCAAACCTGGCTGAAGAATGTCGACAACGGAAGGCTGATGAAGGACTCTTACGTCGCACACGTCGACGTAGGCTCGCAAGAGGGGGATGCGGTCATCATGCTCACGGTCTCGAGGATCCTATACATTAGGACAATGAGGTTGAAGGCCATGTGGGAAGTGCCGCTCTCGGACCTCTCATCCATCTCGCTGGAAAGTGAGGGTATAGCGCTAGTGCTAAGGGGAGGAGTAAGTGGACCTTTCTTGCATCTGCCAGATGTGAGTACGAGGAACTGGTTGTTTAAGCAGGTTAGTAAGGTCGTCCAAAGTTATAATGCGGCTAGGCAGAGCGGATGAGGAAGAGGGCAAGCAGCGCGGAGAGGCGAAGTGGAATAAGATTGGCTCTTTTTTGTTTTTGTTTGTCGATAAGAGTGTGCATGTGTGTTTGCGTCGAGAGTGTTGATTGTTGAGAGAGTGGCTTTGATGGTGCAAGGCAGGCTCGTTCATTCATATCCTTAGGAAAGGAAAAGTCCACCTCGAAGCCATCACGGGGGGTGGCTTCGCAGCGGAGCCACTCAAGGAGCCACCTGAGGAACTTGCTCAGGCGCGACCCGTCAAGATCGTGGTGAAAAAAAAGAAAAAGTCCTCACTTGAAATGCCTGCTTTCCCCCTTGTGTGATGAGCAGCTCGGGAAGGGAATGGACACATGAGTTGGTATGAGCTGAGATAGTGAGCGAGTGAGCTGCCTGTGCCTCGGCCTCTGCTGCCTGTGTGCCTGTCGTGCGGCTGGGCTGTACTTCGGCCGCAACGGCAACAACAGGGTAACGCTGCTCATATTTTGCCCTGTGGCGTAGCAGATCCACTCAGAGAAGCCAGCCAATCCGGGTTAGCGCTCTTTCCTAAGGTGGCCCCGCAACGGTGCTATCTGGGATGGCTACGGGGATTGGCTCCGAGGTGGATTGTTGAGAGAGTGGCATTATTGATGGTGTAAAACAGGCTCGTCCATTTGTGCAGATTGATCGTCAACACATCGAGAGGTGGGCAGACTTTGTCGGCATCATTCATCACAAGCCAACATTCACACTCACATCCAGTGAGAAGAAAAAGTGGCCACTACACACCACACTCAACACGGAAAGACTCGTGTAACGCTAATGATGATGATGATGACGATGATGATGATGCTACTGTACAAGCCCTGATTGGCTGAATCGAACCCGCCCTGCCCCAACGCAGCTCTGACAAGCACGACACAGTGCGAGACGAGAATACAAAACGAAAGCAGACGAGATTGTGCAATTTGCTACCGAAAAAGCTGGATGGCTAACAATGCTGTGATTAGAGTCGAAAGAATGAATGAATAAAGATGCTACAAACGGTACCCGAAGATGGATGGATGGATTGATTCGACATTAAATTGGATGCTGTGATGGTAAAGAAGCGCAAACATGTTTCGGAGAGCCCTTAACAAGACAACCTTGTAGGCTGCCAAAGATCCTCACCTAAAGGAGGCAGAGGTTGAAATCGAAAAGAAGAATTGTTATGCAAAAGTGAATCTTAGGCTCGCTCAGCCTGCCACCTCAACAAGCCGGCATTGAGCAGCACCATGTCGTCCGCCTTCAAGTTGTGCCTGCTACCTCTGTTCGAGAGCGCTGGCTTCGAGGGCGACGAGGTGGCGCTCGAGTAGCACGACGATTCCGAGTATGTATACTCGGACCCAGTCGCAGTGGCAGGCGTCGAGCAGCGCGAAATGACATCCTCGTCATCCTCAAACTCGTTCAGCTCGTCGGTGGATCCCAACTCGAGAGCGCGAAGCGCGGCGGCTTGACGACGAGCTGCCCTACCTGCACCACGTCCACGCGAACGCCTCCCGCGCGAGCGAAGTCGACGTCGCCCAGTAGCCACGGGCGCCTCGCCATCCTCGTCCTGAGCATCAACGCCGTCAGTGAGGGGTTGAGTTTTGCCATTCAGCATGAACTGAGCTGGGTAGAACTGCTGTTGCTGAGGGGCGGGCGCTCGGAAGCCGTACGGAGTGGGCAGACCGGGATGAGCGAAAGGCATCATGGGAGCTGCGTGCTGCTGAGGCTGATACGGTTGATAAGCAGCTGGCTGGTACTGCTGCTGAATCGACGGAAGCGCAACCGTGCGCATGGGAGCGCTGTAGTTGGCATTGTTCATGTGGTGAAGCTGCCTCGGCATCTGCTGCTGCGCAAGCAGAGGCTGCCTGGGGACATAAGCGGGCAAAAGCTGGTTGTGAAGACCTTGAAGATGGCTGATGCTCTTCGAGTTGGAATGCTGACGGTGACGAGCGGGTTGAGTCTTGTTCGAGGCGCCACCAAGACGGACACCACCACCGAGGACACCAACATTGCCATTGTCGTGCGTAGTGTAGTTGCACTTGATAGGAGTTGACGAGATAGCAGCAATGGGCTTGGTGGCCTTGGACACGCCCAGACCAAGCATCGAGGTAGCGTTCAGAGTAGTATCACCGCCATCCTGTTCGTCCTCCTCGTCATCATCAAAGAGACGAACTCCAGCGAAACGCTCGGTGGCATCTCCGACAGTGGTATCATGGACAGACTCGCGGTCGTTGTCGCTGCTAGGAGTGCACTGACTCGAAGGGACGGAAGAGTAGGGCGAGCAGAGGCTGGGGCAGGCTTCGGACTCGACCTCTGCATCACTGGCGAGGCTGGTAGCTTCGGTGGAGACAGTGTGAGTGCTCGACATGCTGGCGGATCTTACGAGACCGTCGCAGGAGCTGGAAACGGAAGAGGAGGTGGAAAGAGTTCGTTGATGTTGTTGATGAGGGGTAGCCAAGGGTCTGGTGTGGCTCGAAAGCTGCACGGGATAGCGTGCATGAGCGGCGGTGGGCTTGACAATGGGGATGGGACGAGGAGCGCTGCTGACAGTGAGCTGAGGAATATCGTGATGAGAAGGTTCAGCGACCATCTGACCCCAGATGACGTGAACAGCAGAAGAGCTAGACTTGATGAGGTCAAAGTCGTAAGAGGAGCGGTTGGCACCGGGACCCGAGCCTCTTCGAACAGCGACGCAGCCAGGGTCGATCCAAAGAGTGAAAGCGGTTGGAAGCCATTGAAGGGCTAGGGCAAGGACCTTGGGCTGATGAGGCTGGACAATCTCGCCTTCCTCAGCCTGTGCTTCAACTACAGAAGCGAAAGCACGGAGGATGTCTTGATCGGCTCCCTCGCCAGCAGCGTGCAACTGCCAAGCAACAGATCGCTGAGCAGAGCCAAGCTCAGGCTCGGCCAGATTCCAGCACTTTTGGCATCGCTTCTCGAGAGCATCCTTGAGGGTGGAGGCGAAGCCAGCAAGGGCTTCAGGAGCGACAGGACAGTCACGCTCGATCTCTTGAATGAGAGAGGTGATGTGCTCGACGGCGGCAGCAACTTCGTAGATCATTGCGGTTTCGATGCGCGATAGACGAGTGCTGAACTGAGATGAGGGGTATGCAAATGTAATGCGAAAGTGTTGCGGATGCCGAAGGGGCCCAAAGCAGAGCTAGTAGGCGCGAATACCGAAGCGAATGGGTTGATGCAAGAGCAGCGAGAAAGCAGCAAAGAAGTCGAATGAACGTAGACGGTTCAAGTATTTAAACGAAGACGAAAGGTTGAGAGCGAGAAAGTGGACAAATGCTGCAAAGGTAGGATGATGTGGAGTAATGATGGAGCAAAGATGGGTATGTAAAGCAAAGAGAGGAGAGAAAGAGAGAGGGAGAGGTCTCTAATCGTTACCAGACGAGAGAGAGGATGTGGGAAAGAGATGGGTATTGAGCAAGTGGAGTTAGGAATACAGCAGTAGATATATGAGTATGAGAACGAGAGAGGGTGTGTGTGAGTAGGAAGAGAGAAGGATGATGAAGAGGAGGCTGATGCGGAGTGCGAGTTCTGTACAAGGACGAGGAGGAGGAGCAAGCTGACAGGTGGGACCACCATCTACTTTTTTTTTTCCGTAATTCGTTTATTTAAAGAATTTCAATAAAATACTCAAGAAAGGCAAGTGCGGCGGGAAACGGCGTTGTGCAATTTGACGAGGCGTGTGGAATGTGTGCTCAAAATGTGGCAGTGACAGGCGAAATGGGTGCGACCTGCGTCTTTTGTCTGTCTTGTCTCGTGTGGTGAACAATCAAGTGACACTTTTAAAGAGAGACCGAGCAGCGGTTTGACAGCAAATGGCACAGTTGGATGCACCAAGCAAGGGAGCGTTGTGCTGCATTGTGCTGCAATCTGCTGCAGTCTGCATGCATTGTAGAAACCTGCCGACAAAGACATGTCACTTGTCTAGTCAAGGCGCCCTCGAAATTGGCCAGCACATCCATTCCATTTGCATCCAAGGCACGGGATCAGTGTTCAGAGTAGGATCTACCTTACATTTTCCCAAAAATACAAAAAGTGTTACTTTTCGCTTATTCGTCAACCCACCCACGCTTTGCGAGCTGTCCTGAGTCCAACAGACGCGATATGAGACACCTGACACACGCACACCTCCTGAATCTGGTCACCTTCCATCATTGGCACCAAATCTGGTTGAGGCCAATTGGAGCAGGTTAGCCCAAAAGACTTTCCTGGTTTGGATTTGAGCCAAGGCATCCATTGCTCATCGGCACTTTTTGACATATCGCCTTGAGTACGCCATTACATTACTTGCACATCTTATAGAAGTTGCACACTCACTTGCCTATTTCATCATTGACGTCAAAGCTAGGCTCACTTTGGGCAACGAGGCTCGAGATGGCTGTTGGTCTGATATCCAGATGAGAGCAAGCAAGATCGAGCTTGAATGCCGACCAGGTGAGGACCCCCTTCTTCCCCCGCTGTACAGCTGCAACCATTTCATTCGAGGTTCGGTCGCGGGCTTGCTTGTGCATAACTACTGTATGCAATTTTATTTATCTTATTTTTGGCAGATGCAGCCGTTCAGTTGTGTGTCAAAGAGCTCATCTCTTTGCAACTCTTTGCGGGCGGACAAGAAGGTCCATCCGGGATTATTGGCACATTCTTCCAACACCGGTGTCCCTCGCGGCCTTGCTCTAGCGCCGATCTCGATTGGATCCATCTTGACTCTTGACAGAAATCCATTCCGCAATAGATGGACGACACCAGGTTCATCGTTGTGGCTACCAAGTGGCACCGCAAGCAAGCAGGCAAGGTCAGCTTGAACAGAATGGGTCGAAGCCACTTTGCAGATCGGTGACTTTTGAGGGTGTGTGTGTGTGTTCGAGTGAATGACAGCAAGCATGCTTGCTACCATGTGGATTCATTTTCAAGCGTGCACAATTTTTGCTGCTTCTTCACACGATTCCTTTTTCGCCGAGTCCGATTTCCTCTCTTCTGCAAATTCAAATGCGCTGGCAGAGAGTAAAAATCGAGATGAAGAGGTTGCCGTGAGAGCAGCTGCCTGACTCCTTTTCTTTGGTCGAAATGAGACCAACGACACACATTCAAACACAGACCCTTTCAATTCCCCGCAACTTGTCAATCCGCAGCCGGCGTGTGTCTGAGCTCTCATCTCATCTGAGTGCATCGCCATAGCTTGCCTCACACGCCGCCGGAATCTAGCATACAAGAGCAGATACAGTATGGTCCTGCGCAACAGGGTCAGAGCGCTGACATGAAGTTGCAATAACCCGACCTCTTTCTCTACACTGGAGTACTGTACTGTACTGTACTGTATATGCTTTCCATCTTCCACGTGTTACCATGAGATTTCAGTTTGGATCGCTCTCCTGACATTTATCCAATCACAATTGTTGCAGCAACCTCCGTCACCTACTGAGACCGTCTTTGCCGCCACTTGCTCGCACATTTCCAGACCAACTCAAGCAATCTGGTCAAATGGTGATCCTCGTCGATCTTGCAAATTTAGCCGAGCTGTCCGGACCCTTTTCTTTGGATGAATTTCACTCGCACTCGAGCAGCAGCGAGACGTGATGCGCGTTCCTTTGACCTGTCAGGAGTTCATCGCTTCCAACCTACACCATTCGCCCGATCCGATTTCCAGATGTATAACCCAAAGCCTCCTTGCTTTCCCCCAGCCAGTGCTTCTTAGACGCCACCACATTGCAGATGTTCCTGCAAAGGCGTGCAAACAATCTAGAACCAACCCCCCCCTGGATGGATGTGCGAGTGTCGAACTTTCTCTCTTCCCCCAGAGCAAAAAGATCCCTTACTTATTCTCGCCGAGCCAGCGGGCTTTGCAGATCATTCGCCTAGTCGTGCCTGAGTATCGAGGAGGGATCCTTACAATGGTGGTTGACTCGTGGCACAAAGTTCAGGCTGCCTCCCTTTCAATCACCGCTGTCTGCCACAACATTGATCACCCGAAAGAATGGGTTCAACTGCCCTCAACTCGTGTGTGCCAATCCACGCACAGCACTCAATCCAGCGTCGTATGCTATTTTGAATCTTTTGAGTGTCTTGATTGACACATCTTGTGCAGTCTTGGAAATTGTCATCGAGCCATCTTGTTGAATGTCTCTTCAAATCCAGAATCGCATGTCTTGGATCATCATGTTCGACACCTGATCACCTTACCTACGCATCTTCACACGGGCATTCTGTTGCTTGAGCATCAGATTGGCTCTTTCCATACCGTGACATCTTCAGAGTGATACACCAAGCGAATCCAAGCACACAATCAAACAAATGTCTTTGAGATTATTTGGGTCATAATTCAGGATCGTATCAGAGAGATTTTGGTAGTAGATGTACAAATCGCCAAACCTCTCTCGGTAAAGCAAGAGTCGTGAATCACAAACGCACCGTTTTGCACTTGCATTCCGCAAGCTACAAGGCCGTTTATGCCTGGTAGGTAGAGGCAGAGACATTACCGCCGCGGCCGGTCCAGTTGATGTGGATGTCCTGGCCCTCGGGGAGCTTGGCGCTGGCGTACTCAGGAAGAACACGGAACGTGTGGGCGCCAAAGTAGTCACGCTGAGCCTGGAGGAGGTTAGCGGGCAGCTGCTCGCGACGGTAACCGTCGAAGAAGGCAAGAGCAGTGGAGAAAGCGGGGGTGGGGATTCCCCAGAGGATGGCCTGAGCGACCACACGACGCCAGCCCTCCTGAGCGTTGTGGATGGCCTTGTTGAAGAAGTCGTCAAAGAGCAAGTTCTCAAGCTCGGGGTTCTTGCGGAAAGCGGCGGTGATGTCCTTGAGGAAGACGGAGCGGATAATGCAACCACCACGCCACATGAGAGCGATCGAAGGGTTGTTGAGCGTCCACTTGTACTCCTTGGCGGCTTCACGCATGAGCATGAATCCTTGGGCGTACGAGACAATCTTGGAAGCGTAGAGAGCCTGCTCGAGGTCAGCAATGAACTGCTCCTTGTTGCCCTCGAAGGGCTTGATCTGGGGACCGCCAAGGATCTTGGAGGCACGGGTACGCTCGCCCTTGAGCGAGGACAGGCATCGGGCAAAGACAGCCTCGCCGATGAGGGTGACGGGCTGGCCGAGGTCGAGAGCGTTGATGGCGGTCCACTTTCCGGTACCCTTCTGTCCGGCCGAGTCCATGATCTTGGTGAGAAGGGGCTTGCCGTCCTCGTCGTTGTACTTGAGAATGTCACGGGTGATCTCGATCAAGAACGAGTCGAGGACACCAGTGTTCCACTTGGTGAAGATGTCACCAATCTCGGACTCGTGGAGACCGAGACCGTGCTTAAGGATGTCGTAGGCCTCGCAGATGAGCTGCATGTCTCCGTACTCGATACCGTTGTGGACCATCTTGACGTAGTGGCCGGCACCGGTCTGGCCGACCCAGTCACAGCAGGGCTCACCATCGGATTGGGCAGCAGTCTTTTGGAAGATCTCCTTGATGTGGGGCCAGGCGGCATCGGATCCACCGGGCATGAGCGAGGGACCGTGACGGGCACCCTCCTCACCACCAGAGACACCGGAACCGACGAAAAGGATGCCCTTAGCCTCGAGCTCCTCAGTGCGGCGGATCGAGTCGGGGTAGTGCGAGTTACCGCCGTCAATGATGATGTCGCCCTTCTCGAGGTGGGGGACGAGCTGCTGGATGAAAGCGTCAACGGCGGGGCCAGCCTTGACAAGGAGGATCATCTTACGGGGGCGCTTGAGCTTGGAAACGAACTCCTCGATCGACTTGGCACCGACGACGTTGGTACCTATGGAGTCGAGAGCAAGACCAGACAAGCGTCGTTGGACGAGTCAGGCGAGCAGGGTCGCGATTCAGGGGAAATGAGAAGGCAGAGTGTCAGCGAATGAATTCTGTTTCCGCAAGGTCTGCTTTCGCACTGCTCTGTGCCATGAGCCGGACCGGCAGGCAAACCCTGCTATCTTTCGATTTTCATCAGAAGACACATGTACACCGTGGCGCCGTTCAAGACACGCAGAAGCAGAATAGCATATGCACTTACCCTTGGCCTCGTTGGCGAGGAAGTCATCAACCTTGCTGGTGGTACGGTTGTAGGCGCAGACAGTGAAACCCTTGTCTGTTTTTCGTAGGAATCAAAGGCGAGAATGCAGAATACGTAAAAAGTCAGCATCGCTGTCACGGCAAATACGGACAAGGGGCATAGTGCACGACAGAGTTGAAGTCGCTTGGAGCAGAGGAACACTAACCGTTCATGTTGAGGATCAAGTTCTGGCCCATGACGGCAAGGCCGATGAGGCCGATATCGGCACTGTGAGCGAAAAAATGACAGGAGGAGGGCGAGATCATCGCAAGAGCCAAAAATCAATGTCAGTGATCCTTGTCCAATCCAGAATGTTGATTGCCTATTGATCGTAGCGACAAGCGATGCGATGCGTCGATGTTGGTGAGCAGCCAGATGAGAGACTTACACAGCTTCGGACGACATTTTCTGTGGAGTAAGCTGGTGGGTGAGGGAAGAGATGCGGGACCGGGCTGAAGAGAGAATCCTGGCTACTGCTCAAAAGCGAGAGACAGAGGACGAGGTGGTTTTAGAAGAAGAGAGAGAAGATAGCTTCGACAACGAAGACAGAGATGGATGGTGTAAAGTAGTGAGAAGGATCAAGATAGGGAAGTGAGAAGAAAGCGGACCGAGGCAAGCTGACCAGCGTCCACGCCTCTCAGAGCCGAATGAGCGAGCGAGCGAAAGTGTCAGTGCAATTTGCAGTGCACGGGCGGTTTGGGCTTTGATCCAACTCAGGACGGTCCGCCGAGATCGATTTGCATGCACTGAACAAGTCACAGATTCACAGCGAGTAAGTTGGCAGCCGATCGCAGAATGCAAGGCCCAAACGCAGGCGTGTTGCAGTTGCAAGTACTTAGAGACAAGTGTCATCAATTTCGCACCTTTTGTGACCCTTGAATTCAATTTCTGATGGAGAATGATTACCGGCAATCCCTTGTAAATCTCAATCTCACGCCTCTCTGACAGTGTAGTGTCGATAATCAATCAGCGCGCTTGGGTCACTCAATCAAAGTGGGATGCGCTCCATGACGCAGTTTTCCTTCCACTCTGCAGCAAATCACCAAAAAGCAACCACCAAAAACCACTCAGAACTGACCCTTTGCGCTACAGTACACCCCCAAAAAACCGACAACACAGCGAGATGACCGGATCCTCCGCCGCGCTCCTGTACCAACTTCTCTTCTTCTGTCTGTTTGCCGTGACCTTACCGAATCCGCAATTCTCAGCTCGAGATCTGACGGCAGCTCAAGAATACCGAAGAAGCTGAACGTCTTTCTTTCTCTCGCTTTCAGACATATTTGCTCCTCTGCTGTGAGCACGTCCTTGTTCAAGACAGGCACAGAGCAGAGCCCCTTTAGCATCGTCTCTGTCAAGTCTTCACGCCCATGCGTGTATTCCAAGAAATGCAAGAAAGCAGACAGATACGCAAAAGAAATGTCGCAGCCAGAAATCCTCAGCCAGAACGAGGGGATCGGACCGGTGCTCCTGCCAGCTCGAGCTCATGCAGAATGATGACGCCAGGGAAAACGATCGATAACGCACCGCAGATCTGCCTGCACCCTGACTCGTAATTCCACCGCTTGAAGGTCGCGGAAAAAACAAATGTGCTACCTCGCGGCTTAACACTCTCTTTTCGGCGCCCGTTCCGGACACGGTCCGGAGTTCTCTCCTCGCAGCTTGTCCAGATGCAGCTGAGCAAGCTGCTGCGACGCTCCTGCAGGTGTCCCTGCTCACTGCAATGACAGCGAGCACGTCAACAAGACTTTGATCCGATCTGGGTTGCCTGCATCCGAATCAAGACTTTCGTGAGGCTCTGCCACGCGACATTGCGAAGGGTCCATCTCTCTACCAACTCTCAGGAACCAAGAGATTGCCGTCAACCGACGATTGTGCAAATAGATCGCCGGTCAAGAACATCCCTCTACTTTCTTATCCAGATCTCCGAGTGCATTCGCCGGGCTCATTGCGTCGTTCACGCCAAGATCTCTGCTTTCTGATGTTGATGCTAATGCATGAGTGCTATCCGTTGTAGAATACAGCGTGTTGGGCCATGCCACAATGCAATGGGGTGTCTTGCTACAAACTACGTATCTTTCAATACGGTAATGATGTTTTTGAGTTATCGGCACACAGTATGTCAGCTGCGGGTATCAAATCTGCGATGCTTTCACCCGGAGAAGCCCCATAGAGCTTCCAAAGCCAAAGAGCAATGCGGTCTCTTGGCTCTGTGGCATAACAAGACCCTGCAGTGGATGCAATCGCGAGAATGCCATTGGCCCATCCCTCGACAAGTCGAAGGAGGTCCGTCCGATCCTTGGACGCTGCAGAGACGGTCGCGGCGAAGTAATCTCGTCTGTTTTGAGCTGCAACGGATGTCTCGAGACGATCAGCTCTCCACTGCGTCCCAGAACCAGCTCATCTCGCAGATCCAGCGACCACCATTCCCACCGGCCCTGGCTGGTTGTTCGTTGAGCACGGCTGACACCGATCAGCAGATTCTTTGATCCTGCAGCAAAGCTTCCACCTCGTTGGCAACGGATCCAGCCGAGCAGTCTCAGCTGACGGTCGTCCGCCTTCTGCGTGGCAGTGCTCGGCGGTGGCACATTGGACAATACTGATAGGCTCGAGGATGCAGCTGCAGCTTGCAAGGAGCCATCACCGGCTCCGCTTGTGCCGCTGCGATCTCGCATGTGTGCGCTGGAGCGACGCAGTCTCGACGCGGAACCATGCGATGACATCGGATACGAGAGAGGATTTGATAATTCGGCTGCAGGGCTGGGTGGTGTGGAGCTATCAGCCCAAAAGTTGGCAGCACTGGTGCGAGATCCGTTCGGAGTGCGGATACGAAGAGGCGACCCTGACATGAATCCGCCTAGGCTGCTGTGTAGTGAGCCGCTCTTCTCCAGCATGGCTGCTGTGCTCGCCATACCAGCAGACACGATGAGAAGGGAAGCCCTGCTGGTCGTCTGAACGAGGAACGCCGAGGTGTTCGTATCGCCGGCATCGATGGTGGCCAAGTCGCTCACAGGTCCGTCTTCGATGTCCACTGCGCTGACGGCTTCTGCGGTTTCAAAGTCGATGAGCCGGACGCGCCCGTTGCCAAAGCCGAGGAGAAGCGTACTTCTGAGAAGTGGTGTCTCGTCAGCTGATGGTGGGCGGCTCGCAAGTTGGCAGAGCAAGGCCGAGCAAACATGACCACGATCATCTAGACTGAGTGTGAAGACGGTCTTGACGCTCAAGGCTCCCAGTTCGACGGCTCGGATGTGAAACTGACCTGCTGTGGAGCTGAAGCCGAGGAAAGTCGTGCCAGAGCTTGTCGAGCTCCCATCGCTGTGTCCTGAGCTTCGCGCCACGTTGACATGTACAGACCGCCATCTCAGACGTGGGTCGAGGTGCGTCTGAGAAGGTACTACCTTGGCTTCTTTTCGTGCGACATTCCAGACGCGGATCGAGCCATCGCGATGCGATGACAATGCGATCGAGGCCTCGTGAGTATGCATTGACTCGCAGTGTTGCAGAGTCAGAGAAGTGATGGGCGAAATGGGCCCATGCGGAAGATGATCCCATAATACCGAGAGCGAATCTGTAGCCAGGAAGGTGACTCGGCCCGATGCATGAGCTATTGCGAGCCATTGTGCTTCAGCGGACAAAGCCAAGGCAGTCACGGCGCTCGCTTCGACGGGCAGTGCTGCGCGAGCTTTGGTGATGCTGGTCGTGCGCTCTCCATCGTCATTTCTGCTGCCCAAAGTATCAAGCCTCCAAATACGAACGCCTCCGCCGTAGTCAATCGTAGCTGCGAGGTCATTGTCCTGAGCGAGAAACTCGACATCGCAAGGATGTGCATTGGCGACCACGGAAGTCCGCGATGGCAGAGTCTTTGCCGAAACCAGGCTAGAGCCGGTTGTGCCGTCAGAAGAATCCGCCTCGGACTTGTCCCTCTGTGCATCCAAAAGCTCAGTATTCTTCAAGAGGTAGAGCAACAGCATCCATAGGAGCGCTGTAGTACCCGAGATTGGGAGAACGACCAGCTTGGCGAACCAAACGATAGCTCGGATCCGCGGACGGAACAAGGCCCAGCCAGCGAACGTCGCAGTTGAGGGAGGTGCCTGCCCTTCACTCGACGACCGCAGCGATAGGATGGTCCAAGGTTGTACGTCGATTCTGAGTTCTCGGGCGCCGAGTGGATTGAGCGACGTCCACAGATCGGCGCTCGGCGATGACGTCCACCAGGGCAAGGACGGACTAGATTTGGTGTCGAGATGGCCGAAGGGGTCAAAGCTGCTTTCCGAAGTGGGTGCTTCACGGACACTATCCCAACCTGCGGGCAGTACATAGCTGGACTGCTGATGGCTTGGGTAGCCAGTGCCATAGTAGAGGTAGAGCCCACCCATGTAAACAAGGATTAGTGTGAGACTAGCCGTTCTAGCGGTTCTTGCCTTCCAAATCTTGGACATGCTAGCAATGACAATGTTGGTGGATCGCGGAGGACTAGTGTTGCGTCGTTGTCCGTCCGTATGACTATCGCCGTCGATGTCATCGCTCATAGCATTGCTTCCATTCATGTTCCCATCGTGCATCTGTGAGGGGCCGTCTTGCTTCCTGGTCAGTCGGGTACCTTGTGTCAAGAGATCGGCGAGTTCGAGACGCTGCATATCGATACTGAGGACGGTGACGAAGAAAGTCATCTGGAGGAACCAGTCCATAATGAGCGAAAAGATGGCAAAGACGCAAAACTCTCGAACGGCTCGAACGCCGATGAAGAAGGCGATGACGAGGAGCAAGAGGATGTCGGCTAAGGTCGTAAATGTGATGGGCACGCCCACTTTGCCTAGACCATGCGCAATCCGTGATGAGACAGTGAGGGACAAGGGCGTGTCGATGATGGCTTTAGTAAGGCTGAACATATTCTCGGAGCCGACGACGACGATGACGAAAGGCAACAGCTCCCAAGGCACCAAGGTCAAACGGATGCCTAGCAAAGCGCAGATGCTGACACTCATGACCATGCTGATGAGAAGCTGAGTAGTCCCGGTGAAGGCGAGACCGAACCGCGAATGGACCTTGCGCAGCTTGATGAGGCCTCTGGAGATGTAGACGATGACAAACGCATATGCTGTCAGCAGGAAGATGTGGGTCGGTCTTCGTCTCGATGATGGAGTGTCCGGTGCGAACTGGAGTACGAGGCTGTGCGAAATGTTTTCAGGCGAGGCGAGGAGTCGGACCTGACCTCCGGTGACCCTAGTGAGAAGCTCGTGCCAACCCAGGTGGCTTGGTGACGCGTTGTCAGCCGATGAGGACGCGGCAAGATCTGATGGTAGATCCGAACATGCTGCATTATTGCGATCTTGCAACAGGAAGAAAGTGAGGGCGAGGTATTCGGCTCGCGGGAGTCGCTTAAACAGATGCCATCGTCCGGCCAAAGTCGTGGAAGGAGAGAGCGGTGCACCAAGTCTTGTGCGATTGAGTGCGGATTGTGAGACGAGTTGAGCTGGGTCGTCATCCTGAAGGATGGTCTGTGATTCCATGTTCCAGTATTCGAGCGGAGACAGTGTCAGGCACGCATCTTGGTGGTCCAGAGCTGTATGCTGGTCAAGAAGCGAGGATCGTCCAGGAAAAGATGGGCGCGCCCGCAGACAGACTGGGCTTGGATCGATATCATCCTCATCCGGCTCCCTGAGGATCTCGGCCTCGATCGATCTTTGAAGTTGGAGAGCTGAATGCAATATGCGCTTCTCGAGCACACCGAAACGGGGTCCCCTTCCAGCCATGACATCGTCGGTAGTGATAAAGACATGCTCGACTCGTATAGACTGGCAGCGTGGGCGAGCAAATGCAGGCTCAGCTTGGTCTTGCGCCCGAGTGTGACGAGCTTGTTGATCGAGCAAAGCACGAGCGTCGCCCACATCGATGGCTCTGAGGTCGCGAGCATCGTCCCAGATCATGCGGAGGTCGCTGAGGCTGTTGACATGTTTGCGTCCGCTACTAGCAAATGAGTCCATGAAAGGTGTGCTGAGCGACCTCCACACGCTTTTGGCATCACCGCGAGACACGCCGGGTCCACCCTTGGAGGCCCAAAAGTAAATGCCCACCGCAGGATAGAAGAGCGAGGTGATGACGAGAGAGCATATGAGTAGTGTTCGTATTTGATGCTTCGAGATCCAGCGTCCGTGATGCTGAAAGAGCGATTCACCTCGTGATCTGATCTGTCGAATGAGTGGTATTGAGGATGCTGAGCCTGAATGCGATCGTCTCGCCCTCCTGCCAAGGAATTTGCGTGGGTCTCGACCAGCTGTGATCGCATCATTGGCCATGTCGGCAGTTGCACCGATGACGCACGACCCACCCACTGTCAACACACAGCGAATGAGAGACGGAAGGATCGGCGAATGACTGAGGTGAAGTGGGTTGAAGACGATCTACGGTCGGGTCGGGTCGGTTCGAGGCGACGGTGCTGAGAGTGATGAACTGAATCAGTCACGAGGCCTTAGCGTATGCGCGGCAGACATGATCCGGGAGTCTTTCGACCGCGTGAGAACAAGTACGTGGGGACTGATGGGCGTGAGAAGCTCACTCAGAGCAAAAATGAGGATGAGGCTGGTCAAGGATGTGAGAGAGGCGATGGCTATGTTGAGCAAGAAGCGCAAGAAGCGCCTGTGTAGCGAGCTTGATTAAGCTTTCAATACAGTGTATGATCCAAGCGGCTTCGAAAGGGTCCGACAAGCGCGGAAGAGCCGACACTCGAAAAAAAACAAGGCTGCAGGACCAGTCTTTGCTGCACTGTCGCTACAGTGAAGACGAGACCCTCGGCCTCGGAATGAACAATCAATGAAATCAAAGGTACTGTAAAAGAAGAAAGGAAAAAAAAAAAAAGAAAAAAAAAAAGACTAGGTACAGATACAGGTACATACAGTACAACAGAGGGACGCTTTTTTCGCGAGTTCCGAACATCTGATTTTGGCACTCGACCAGACTCTTCTACGTATGACGAAGGAATCGGGATCGCCTTGCCGGAACGAGCCTTTTTAGTGGCTCGTTTCCACGGACATGACACATTGCGATTCTTCCGATAGAAAGCGAAGTTTCCAATTATCTTGTTGGAATGCAGATCACTTCATCGTGAAGAGCAAGTGATTGGCAAAGGCTGGGCGAAGAGGCTGCAGACTGATCCACCGTCGGGCATTCTGTTTTCGTAGGCAGTTGGCAGTCAGCTACTCTACCGTGTCCTGCAGCTCATTGAAAGTTGAATCGCGAAATACGCTTGGCATGCTTGTGTGGCTGTGATGCTGTCAGCGTTTCTCAGTGTCTGAGCAGAATCAGCTGGTTTGTGATCTATCGCAGAGGTGATGCTCCTGTCGTCCCTAGCCGCCTCGTCCCTCTTTGCTATGCTATACGATCACTTTTGTAGTGTCCTCGCAGGGCAAGCTTGTCTCCAGAGAGGAATCCGTCAGCCACCTTTTCTTCTCTTTTCCGGCATCTCTGTCAAGAGCATAGAACCCAGTCTGAGCCGTGCAAGGCAGTCAGGTCGGAACGGCTGATCAAAAAAAGCTTCTCTAACATGAGCCGGCATTTTTTTTTCTTTGAATTGCCGAACCTGTTCATCGCTGCGCACAGACAGATAGGGCATCGGGTACTTTGCCTCCACTTCGGGGTTAAAAGGTCGCGAGGAAGCAACTGTAAGATGTCATGTCACAGGCCAACTGTCACGATAACAGCCAGCTTTTAGTGCGGCTTTTGCAGAATTCTACCAAGGTTACCCCGATGAGAAGTCTGTGCTACGGCGGACGGCTATATTACCATGTCTTGCCACATCGCCTCACCACTCTTGTGACATTCATCTTCAGCTACCGACTTATTATATCTGCTTGAGCGTTCTTCCAACATGTCCCTTCCGACCAAGATGCAAGCTCTCGTTACTGTGGAGGGCCACAAGACCGAGCTCAGGGAAGTCCCCGTTCCTACCCTGGACAAGGACGAGATTCTGGTCCGAACTGTCGCCGTCACTCTCAACCCTACCGACTGGAAGCATGTCGCTCTCATCGCTGGACCTGGCCTCACTGTCGGCTGTGATTTCGCCGGCGTGGTCGAAGAGCTCGGCCCTGATGTCAAGAATGCCTCGATCAAGAAGGGCGATCGCGTAGCCGGTTTCGTCCATGGAGGAAAGTATGAGGATCGTGGTAGCTTCGCACAATACCTCAAGACCGGCAGCGAGCTCGTTGCCAAGATTCCCGATACCATCGATGACTTCTCCGCAAGCTCTTCGGGTGTGGGTGGGTGGACTGCCGTTCAAGTGAGTTTTCAGTGTCGATCGTCATCTCTTTCTAAGTCTCATCCTGCTCACACTATCTTGCTTCGTATCATGCTAGGCACTCTTCCACCGCCTTGCCATTCCAGTTCCTGACTTCTCCAAGGGCGCGGTCCCGGTCACTGAGGATTCTCCTGAGCTGCTCGTCTGGTCTGGAAGCACCACTGTAGGTCAATGGGCTATCCAGCTCGGTCGCCTGGCTGGCTACAAAGTCATCACCACTGCTAGCCCCAAGAACCATGAGCTGCTCAGGGACCTTGGAGCTACCGACATCTATGATTACAAGGACGAGACCACCCCACAGAAAATCTCATCCAAGTACCCGAATCTCGTAAGTATCGAGCGATTCTCGGCAATCCGCAAAGGCACGACAAACCAAGCTAACTTCAATTGAAAACCGATCATCCTGCCTTTCCATCGCTTCAACAGAGCAAGGCACTTGACTGCATCTCCGAGCACGGAACTCAGCAGCTCTGCGTCAGATCCCTCGGTGCCAAGGGTGGTGATATCGTGGTCCTCCTCAAGCCCGATGCTGAGGCTATCGCGCTGCGCAAGGGTGAAGTCAACATCATTCACACTCTCGCCTACACCGCTCTCGGTCGCCCCTTCACTTACGGCAAGGCCGTCTTCGACGAAGACCGTGTCGGTGCTGACTCGACCATGATGAAAGAGTGGCTCAGAGGAGATCAGGGTCACTTCTACACTCTCCTCCAGAAAGGTCTGCTTCGCGGCAACAGAATCAAGGAGATGCCCGGCGGCCTTGAGGCCATCCCCGAAGGTCTCAAATACCTCCAAGATGGCAAGGTCTCTGCCGAGAAACTTGCTTACAAGATCAGCCCTTAATAACCAGCGAATCAGATGCTATTGAATCAATTGAATAACCTTTATCTTGCGCTTACATGAAATGGTGCGTTGGCGAAACAAGATTGTGAGAAGATACATTTCGACAATGTTCAAGCGTTGCTCGGCGGCTGCATGGACGGCCCTGCGCTGTTGCCGCCCACTTGCTCGCGAGCTCCCCGCTCAATGTCGCCCATCAGCATAGCAAGCATCGCGTGAGTCTCCTCGTTCCGCTTTTCTGAGCTCTGCAGTAGGTGCGTGAGTGCATCCACCTTGCGACTGAGTTGCTGTGTCTCTGAGCGTGACTGCTGTACTTCAGAGCGCAGACTTTGCACGTGTTGCTGCAATTTCGCCCCCGGAGCTTGCTGTGCTTGCTGCAGAAATGCCCCTGCAGCTGCCTGACTCCGCAACTGCCGGGCTTCCAAATCATCCAGCGCCTTCTTCACATCTTGTGCTAGCGTCGCTTGCGAATCATGCATCGCCTTTTGAGTGGCTTGACTAAAGATGCGCAACACCTCGGTGATCACCCGTAAATTGAGTTGATCCACCGACGCCAGACCGGATACTGTGGGCGGAGAAGTTCTTGTGCTCGGTACAGATTGGGCGGCTGCAATGCCCGCAGCCACTGCACTCGTCGCCATGGCTAACGAGGCGGCGTTGCCGCCGACTCCCTCAGTCGGGGCAGGTGCAGGGATCGAGCGATCCGCGACAGGATCGATAGAGGCAGGTGCGGCGGAAGGAGCAGGGGCAACCTTCGCAATACTCTGAAGAATCTCAACAGGCTTGATAGGCTTGACAGATTGAGCGGCGATGTTCTCCGAAACAGATTGGGGCTGGGCAGAAAGACCGGCTCCGTTGGACAGGTTCGTGGAGGTTGGGGTATTCGGAGCCACAGGTCTGACACCGTTGGATTGAGTTGAGTCCAGAGCTTTAGCAGATCCAGCCAAGACACCTTTCCCGGGAGTCTTGGCCTGCGCATTCTTTCCAGCTGCTGGCAGAGGGACCTTTGCTGTCGTAGATGGTGCCGCAATACCTGCAGAGACGATCCTTGGCGGAACAGCAGCCGCAGCAGGACTCGGGGAGACGCTCATGGGAACCGAAGGGGTATGCAGATTGGCCGTTCCTGTTGGCTCCGATGCAGTACGCTCACCGGATTCTGAGCCCGGACGAGAGGGCGCAACGACGGAGGGCGAAATATGCGTGGGCGGGTTCGACGAAGAGGTTCCCACCGGTGATGCTGTAAGTCCTTTGTCAGCTCGCTCTTTCCATCTCCTGATTCCTTCATCGACGGTCGGAGAAAAGTTGGAAGCATCGCTGGGCTCTAGCGACAGGACTTGCGAATCTTCGATCATGCCGGAGGGATCAGTTCCGCTGGCTGATCCGACTTCATCTTGCTCCATCGCTACGACACTCGACGGTGGGTTGTGTTTGGCCTTCTTCGTATGCGGCATGCTCGCGGATGTAGATGCAGACGTCGGCGCCTGGACGAGGTCGTTCTGACGCTTGCGTGAAGCAGGCGTCGTCGTCGAAGAAGTTTGCGCGTGCAAACCTTTGGTTTTCTGTGCCTTCTTGCCTAGCTGCACGCCAAGCGTTCCAGAGAGGCCGTGCGGATACTGATCTGTCACATCGAGGAAGCCGATGTGGCAGGCCTGATTGATTGGTGTGCACTTCATCTTGGTCCTCGCAGCTTCAATGAGCCCAAAGTGGGTTCGCGCTTCAATGCAATATGCCAGCGGTTCTTCCCGCCATTCCTTGTAGTCCAGCTTGCTCGATTTTCGATGATAGTTGTGGAACTGAGATGATGAATTTTGAGCCAGAACATGGACCGGATGGATGTACATCCTATGTAGCAAGCATCCGTAGCAGTAGGAATGGCGGCATTGCTTGCAAAAATACCTCTGCGATCGGTCCAGACCGGCTTTGCAAATCTTGCAGGGAGCCACATCTTTTCGCCAACCGTCTGTGCGGCGGATGGTGAACAGCTTGTATGCTGCCGTGAAGCTAAAGGGCCAGGCTTCTTTGCCGATGGCTTCCTCGTCCAGAAGCTTGACAGCCGGGAGCGCCGAATCTTCGTCGTCGTCGTCGTCGTCGTCGTCCTCGTCCTCGTCTTCATCCTTGTCATTCACACTAGGCTTGGATGATGCCACATCTGGGACGACTCGCAGGAGTGCCTGTGCGGCCTCATTGCGAATCTTCAAACGTTCGCCAAACGTGCGATAATGCTGACGCGGTCCAAGCGTTTCGATCGCGTTCGAGCAGCTGCAGAGCCGCCCTTGACAGTAGCACATGGTGCACAACGTCTCTCCCGCCTCGCATTCGAAGTAGGCGTGCAACACGTCCGCTCCGCAAAAGTCGCACTCCACATAGCTTTCAGAATCCCCTTCCAAGGGAATTTGACGCCAGTCGGGGTGGTACTCGTCCGAGAGAATGCCATCGTATAGCTGAAGGAGTTTGCGAAAGTCTTTGACTGCTTCCAGAGAGGAGCTCAGCGTCTCGGTGCCTTCCAGCTCAAATTTCTTGGTGAATTTGATGAGCGACTCTTCAATGACTGGTTTGACGTGAAAGTTTTCCTTGCGGCAGGAGCGTTGGTAGCTCGGCAGATCGGTCATGTACGCTCGACGAAGCGTATCAACGGTCATCCTGGACCACGCTACCCTCATGGTGTGCACGCCTCTATTGATGGTCATATACGGGGCACCCGATGGGATCAGCACGAGATCGCCCAGCTTTTGTTCACAGCACATGACTTCAAAGTCGTGCTGATCAAGAAGCTCGTTGGGATGAGAAGCGAAGCTCTCAGCTTCCGGATCACCACCTCGCGCTCTGATGTAGGCATCGACGTTATCAGCCCGATCGGCGGGGGCAAAGATCCAGATGGAAGAACCACCGCGCTCGGAGGAAACCATCAGATCTTGTCCGAGTATCGAACATGGGTTCTTGCGCCAAGCAGTGTACGTCCGGCCTGGACCCAAGAGACAATTTAGGGATCTAGCACGGGCGCGCGGAGAAAGCGAAGCCGCTAGATCCTGATCGCCGTGATATCGGACACGTGAAGTCACCATCCCCGCAACCACATCCGACCAGGCTTGAGGGCAAGGTAGATCATAAGCGTACAGCTTTTCCTTGGAATCTGGAGAATATTCGTCAATGCATAAGCATTCCTCGACGAACTCCTCAACAGGTAGGCTGAAGTGGGTCGAATCCATCAGGTCATGAACTCGGATGGTACCATCGGTTTCTGGCATAGATGCGAACAATTCCTGATATTTGTCCGTGTTGAACATTATATCCGACCAGCCTGGCTTCTTGTGGAGGTCCGAGATGACGAGTGGTAGTCCTTTCATTTCGACCTGGTGCACGATGAGCGCCTCAAGCTCCTCGGTGGTAAACTCGAGACAGCTTACTTTGGGCAGAATCTCGATGAAATCGGATTTCTCTTGCAGAGCGGCAAGATCAATACTCTTCGCTGAAGTCAGAAGACTTCCGCGCGAGGGTGGCTGCGTCGTCGCGTTCGATGAGCTCACGCTGCTTTGCACGGCAGCGACAAATCCCCCTCCCCCTTCCCGCGCCTGTGTATTCACTCCGGCAACCTGTGTGGATGCTTGCGGCGCTTGCGTTGTCTGTGGCACTTGACGGACCGCAATCGGCTGCACAGGGGTGGTCTGCGTCTGCGAAGATGCTTTCAGAGAGGCATCGTTGGATCCCTGAGGCTTGGACATTACGACCCCCTGCGCGTAAGCCTTGGATGTTTCGTCGCTTGGTTTTGCGGAGGAATGGGTATGATTAGTTGAAGACGATGTTTTTTGGGTTGCCTGCATTTGGACGTCACTTGAGCGCCAAGGTTTGGGCATCATCGGCCGACCCTGCGACATGACCGGCGTTTGAACGCGCTCCAATTGGGTCGGCTGAGCCAGCCCAGGTTGCGGTTGCGAGGCATTTGGTTTCGCTACTGCCGGCAATTTCGGTGCAAGATGCCTGCTCTTTTTTGCAGGCAACTTCTCCGGTACCGCTGGAGGTGAAGATCCGGCGGTTGATGACTCCAAAACCTTCATTCGTGACGGTGAAGCGGTTATCGAGGAGATCGAGGAAATTCTGGACTTTGAGGAAAGTTGCCGCGATGAGCTTGGAATCGATGGCTGGGCCCGCGATTGCTGCAGCTTTGGAGACGATACAAGGGGACCGGAGCCGCGCGAAGGTGGCAACTGTTGCTGATGGCTCACAAGCACAATGTCATCTGACGATATGGAATCGGAAGAGTCCTGTGATTCTCGCCTGCCAGCGGGCGGCGGCAGAGGTAGAGCAGCGATGCGATCGAGTGTCCCACTAGCAGCGCGATGAGGCTGACTGTCTGCGTTTGGAGCAAGTCGTGAGCTCCCGACAGTTGAGACCGAATTCGGCCCAGATTCAGACATCGCCAATGGATTTGGTTTGACCAAAAGGGAGGCTCGGAAGCGGGGGCGGTAGATGACGAGGCCGGCTTAGCAGACGGGATCGAAGCGATAGCGGAAAGCACCAAAGATCGGCGAGGTTGAGCAATTGAATCAGATTTTGGAGGCGAATGAACATGCTGTTGCAACTGCGGCAGATGCGACGCGTGTGTATGGGCTGACGACTGCGCACGCGCCATCGTGGGCGGATCAGCCTGGCCTTTCATTTTCCGTCGCGAAAATTCGCTGGCAGAGGCTGCTTCGGCCGTTCAGATTGGAGCCCAGCTCTGCAGGCCAGGTCGCTTTTGCTCAAGTGGAGCGACCCTGGCGACGCTTGTGTGCATATAAAGATGCTAGGTTAGCGTGAGCCCCTGAAGTTACACGAATGGAAACGGTGGAAGGGAGGGGCTGGGTCGAGGATCAGAAGGAAGAGATGACAAGCCAGGAAATGGTGTTGGCAGCTGATTTTTTAAATACAGGCGCGACCGCTGCTTCCAAAATCGTGGAAATGTTGAGCCCAAGTATTGTACAGTACTGTACCGTGTGGGACGAGACGCGGAACCGATCACTACGCGATGAATGCCCCTGTTGCGATCAGACTGTTTTGCTCTTGCGAACGACTCAGCCTCACGTCGATCTTTTGCCTTGGTAAGGTTGAGCGCTGCGCTTCTCCATGAACATGCTCCGGGATGATGATGGAAGGGGCCCGTGCGCGCTACAGCAAGCCGCTATGAGGTGGCCATCCCATTGTCCAACTGTGCAGAACCGAGCGCCTTCGAAAGAGTCAAAGCATGAGATTGTGCTTTGTGCTTTGCTAGTGATCCGAACAGGAGGCAAGCACTCGACATCGTACCTTGTCTCAGCAGCAAGCAGCGCCAAAAACACATCCTGACAAAGTCGAATTCTATGCCCGTCAGAGATTTGTGGTCAAAATTCAACTCAAGATCAAAGAGTTCCAAGGATTCGATTCGCATTCTCCTTTACTCATGTTGTAAATGCTTTGATAGGATGTGGGTCGACATATGAGCGAAATATGAGAGGTCAGAGAAACAGTGTCAATCGACTTGAAGAGCGATCTACTCCCCTTCCTTTCGCAGACCGTCCAACTCAGCCGGGAAAGAATCCGCAGGGCGCCAGACAAGAAGGTGGAGCTACAGTGTACAGAATGATGGTCGGCGATTTGAAGAGCGTTTCAAGCCTCGGGAGGAAGCTTTGTCCGCCAGGGCTATCGATGCGTCGAGTGGATTGCTGCACTGCCGATATCTGCATAGCGTTCCCAGCAGTTCGGTCAAGCCGATTGCTGAGAATCCAGAGGTGATGCGTCCGCGATCGAACTCTGTACTGGCTGCGCCACTTGAGCGCGGAACAGCCGAAACGCTGTCCACGCCTTCGACAGGCAGTCGTGATTGCTGAGAAGGTCGGGAAAGCGGATGCAGACTGCATACAGAAGGCTCAGTTGCTCAACTCGAATGATCACGCATATCAATTGTGTGTTGTCTGTGCAGCTCAGTTGTCATATCACGGCAGGAATCGGTTCTCTTTTTCTGTCCTGGAGTCAAGGTTGCACGTCGATTACGCTCCATCATCTACTTCGACTCGTACACTCGTCGTCAAGAGATGACGTCTCTGGCATCAGAGACATCCCTTGGATTCCTCGACCATCTCCATTGCTCGGTCTGCCAACGCCATTGCATCAACATTGCCACAGACACTGCCAGTAATAATGGCTTTGCTGACAGCGTCGAGGATCTCTTCTGGCTTGGAGAGGTGAGTCGAACGTTTGCGGTGACGATCATGAACCTGCCACGACTGATTTTCTGTCTCCGCTCTTGTTCTGTCTCGCTTCCTGGATCGCTTCCTGGATCCACATCGTTTGCCTCAACAAAGTGCTATCACGTCACCTGCCACAAGCATCTGAGCGGTAAGCAGTATGACCGTTAAACCTCAACAGTGAACGACAAAGACGTGTGCTGACAAAATCAGGTCTTGCGTAATCAATGCAGACTCGAGCCCGGAGTCGTTGCCTGCTTCCATCCAGGCGTGCTGTCCTGTGTGCTCGCAGCAATTTGTCTTTCTGCAATTTCAATCAAATCAGGTGGGTCCCGGCTCTTTGACAATATGCCACGCGATCACAGATGTTGATACCACCCGGTCATCTTTGATATTGTGCTGCAATACAGGCGCCCGAAGCAGTGCGACGCTACCTGGGCCCCATCGAGGATTCTCTTGCCGAGCTCGCGCGTGTCTACGAAGTACGATCGAACAAACACAATGTCTTTTTGGATTGCTGACTGCCCAAGCTGATGCATGAAGCTGTTGCACAATTGATTCTCTTCACATCACCAATACACTCGCGTCAAACAGTTCCAGGTGCGTTAGTCAAACTTACGTCGCCAAGGCGAAATCATGCCAGCCTTTACGTCTATACATGCTTTGCTGACTTGCGCTCACATGTGACTTGATACCAGATCAAGCATATGTCCGATGCGATTGGGTACGTCCCTTCTGCGGTCGAGCTTAATCGGATCCAATTCAGCGTTGCTCACGATGACTTTCCCTTCAACTCATCTTCTCCTGATACTGAGCATCAAAAGCTATCTCAAAGCGCAAGCACTGCAACAAAAGAAAGTTCTTGAAAAGGTCACCGAAGACCTTCGTCAGGCACGCAAGATAAAAGAGTGAGTCGCACAGTCCAGCTGAAGCTGCTCGCGTCCCGGATCACTGACACCAGAGAGCGAGAAATATCTGCCGTTACCAGAGAGCTGGAACAGGCACGCCAGGAGAACAGAGTCTTGAAGGAAAAGCTGAAGGCATTACAGTCACTTCCAGAGCATAGGAGCGACATGACCGCCTCGGCCCGACATGGGTAAGACACCGGACGTCTGATGGCCGAGTTGTCAATTGGGATTTCGAAAAGCTATCGCTGACTAACTGTAACCGATGATTTATTGGCCCCCTCCGAGTAGCTCACAGAGCGGCGAGCTTTTGTTCCGACCACTGAGCAACACTGCCTTTCATGGGACAGGTCCGCTCGCACCGGCGCATCGAAGCTCGGCCATACTAAAAGTACAGAAGCCAGCCGAAGGGTCCCAGTCTTTGCATGTTTCCGATGCAAGCGGACAATTTGTGGCGCCTGCGGATCCGGTTGCACGTGTTCCAACACATGTTTCGTGAGTATTCTGCTGCAAGGATCAGCGTTGAAATAACAGGCGCCTTTACGGACATCCCTAGGCTCGCTCTGATCAACCCTGATCCTTACGAAGGCTGTGTAGAGTCCAACGCTTACAAGGTTTGATTCTGCAGGCCGCCAAGACGTCCATCTACCTCGTACTCCGATGTCTTTGCGTACAAGCCTCCTCCTCTTTCCTTTCGTGCGATGCCTCCCACGCTTCGAGGAGGAGCAGGAACGCCCAGTGGACGTAAGTTGTTCTTTGATTTGGTGCTCTGCCCCTCATTAATTCGTTTTTGCCCATCGAGGTCTGACCTGACCTTTGTCTCTATCTGCCGTTTATCACCCCGAGCAGACCGACACCAGCCGACTTTGCCATTGATTCGACCTTCGCCTCTGCCAATTAGACAACAGGGCACCTCGACACAGCCTCTCATTCCACGCCAGCCGTCTCGAGCAGCTGCCAGACACAACCCTCTCGGCAGAAATATCCAAAACCAGATCCACGGCTCGCGCTCTGCTCCTACCCTAAGTCGTGTCGAGGCGCAGTTGCCACATCGCTATCAATTGGCATCATACGCAATGCCGGGAGGATCTCGTCCGGGTATTGAGACAGGCCAAATCTCAAGGCAGGGAGAAGCAGAGCCTATCGTCAACACGCACCACGGAGAAGGAGCTTCAGGCATGCAGGATGTTGCTATGAACAACGAACAGCGCATTCACGCGATCAAGCCAGAGTCGATGCACAGCGAATAAGTCGCAAGATGTCATGCGAGGATGATGACATGGTAATAATACAGGGATGCCTGAGAGACAAATGACGATGCGCAAGTAATGGATGATGTCAAACCGTTTTGGGCCGCTAGCGCCGACCGTGAGCCAGATCACTACTACTGAGCACACTTCAGCTTGAAACTGAGGTTGCCTAAACGCAGTACGTCGCGGTGGATTGTTCGGCGTCTGGAAGCGTCACGAGTGCGCATGATCGGTTTTGCAGCATCAATCCGAATCAATTTCAATCACTTCTCGCTTTGAATCGTTGAGGCTGCGCCCGTCTGAACTGGAAGGCGTGGCGTATCTGCTGCTTCTTGAGCTCTCTCCCAGCACTCTCCCACCGCCAAGCGTGAAAGAGCCCGACTCTGCACTGGGCTTGCTACGCTCTGTCTCTTGTGGCTTTGGACGAGGAGCTCGACCAGACAACGTGGTGCCTGAGCCCGCAAACGTCTCTGTTGGCTTATCTGCTGCGCCTTGTCCCGCTTTTCCGCCGACCGGAATGACCTCATACCCAAAGAAGAGCTTGCCGAAGGGCAAATTGAGTGCAGCCGGAATCTTCTTTTCGGTCAGCTGGGTGTCGTTTGTGACAATACGTGGAACGTCGGTACGACGAATCATGCTGAACTTGTCGAGTTGTTCGATGGGCCGATCCTTCTTTCCTTTGCTCTTCTTTCCGCTCAACGTTTGACCGGACCCGCGGAAAGGACCGGATGGAGTGGCGACGCCCGATCCACCAGCTGCGCTCGTACCTGCCATCGAGCCAGGCGTCGACGTCCGTGTAGGCGGAATCGATTCAACGCGCGAGCTATCGATGTTGAGCTTGGAAGCCATGGTCGGCGGTGGAGGTCGAGGCTGTGGTGTTGGCTCCACATATCCTTTTGGCGGCGCAAAGTCGACCTCAAGATCGGTTTCGATGATCGAGATTCCATCTGCATTCGGTGTGATCTCCATGATGAGGATCTCGAAGGTGAGACAGTTGTAACTGATCTCGACAATGTCGCCTGGTGTGAGCGCGGAAAAGTTGCGGAAAGCCTGTTCGAGCACAGCTTTAGGATCGCTAATCTCAAGAAAGTCGACCGTCTGCGGTTGAATCTTGACCATCTTACCCTTGGGGAGGGTCGTGCCGGTGAGTCGGATGGGATCACCTTCCGACAATCCGAGTGTACGCATCATCCAAGCGGGAAGGTGAACGTTACCTTCATCTGCGATGAATTCGAGCACACCAGCATGTGTACGGCGCACCTCGGAGGCGCCTGCGCTGCGGAGCTCGAAGAACCATGGCGATTCGATCTCAAGGTTGGTAAGGTGTGCAAGGGCCGAAGGCGGCATGATGATCTTTCCTCCATAGCTGACATTGAGACGCTCCTTTCCCGGAAGCATGGCCATGCTGTATGCTTTGAAATACTCGTCGTAGGCACGAGGTGGTCTTGGGAATCGTGGATCCATGCCATTCTGCATGAAGCGATTCAAGTTGGCGAAGCCGCCGTCGATGCCACCGAACATCGACATCTCGTATGCTTAGCGGCGAAGTCAAAAAGAGACTCTTTGTATCTTTACTGCGAAGAAGTGTAGAGATGCGTTTGTAGGAGCTCAGCCTGCTCCTTAATTGGGTCCCGCCTGAAAGGGTCAATTAGTCGATCCGGTAGTAGTAGGTGACACACTGTGGTCAATTTGACTGCTGTCGTTCGAAACCAAGATGATGCCGAGAATACCACGAGAGGATGTTGCAGCCTTTGCGAATGCTGTACGAGTGGTAGATGTGAAGGCAGTCAGAGTGAGGGTGGGTTGCAAAGTGAGAGTATGACAGAATCACACACGTTAGACCCAACTGAGCGTCCAAGCGTTCCGACGTTCAAAGTGGAGGCGCACGTCAGAGATCACAAAAATACAAGGCAGCAGAGAGGCACAAATTGAAGCGGCTGCAGACTGCGCGTCCTCGCTGATTGAAAGGGTCCAAGCTACCTGAGAATATTGGATTATGTCATGCTGATATCACATGCAAGGGCTAGGCGGGCGAGGCGGACGCGAGCTGCTTTTCCTTCGAAAAGCTTCTTCTCTAACCAACACAAAAATGGAGCGCAGCACAGCACCAGCAGCGTGTGGTGTCTCTGTCTCTGTGTGACTGCGCGCGTTGCTTTTCTTCTTGAAATAATGCTCAAGCCAGCGATTTTTGACAAGAGCTTGAAGCGACACGATCAGCCTGCGCCTGCGCTTCCGCTGCCTACATACTGTTGAGAAGAACGGAGAACGCTTTGTTGCGTGTTGGACTTTGAGATTTTGACTTATTCGCAGTGTATCTCTTGGGCTCTCCACCGTCTCACCAACGTCCACCATTGCGATTCGACTTTGCTGTACACTTGCAAAGATCACGGCAGCAACATCCCGTCACCACCCACTCGCTATCATCGAAAATTTGAACAAGCAACAGCTTTTCTCGTCACCTTCGATCGAATCGTATCGTACCGCTTCATACACACATAAGCAAACATGTCAGCAGCAACACCCGCAGCCGCCCCTGTTGTTCGGGGCGGCCCTTCCCAGAACGCCTTCAAGAATGCCGACAAGCCCGACGAGGTCAGGAGATCCAACCTTTCGGCCGCTAAGGCTGTCAGTGATGCCGTCCGCACTTCGCTCGGACCCAAAGGTATGGACAAGATGATCCAGACTTCCAACGGCGAAGTTGTCATCACCAACGACGGTGCAACCATTCTCAAACACATGGCTGTCATGCACCCTGCCGCCCGGATGCTTGTCGAGCTTTCGCAAGCACAGGATGTCGAGGCGGGTGACGGAACCACCTCGGTTGTCGTCGTGGCCGGAAGCTTGCTCGGTGCCGCCGAGAAGATGCTCAACAAAGGTATCCACCCTACCATCATTGCCGAGTCCTTCCAGAAGGCTGCCGCCAAGGCCGTGGAGTTCCTTACCGACATCTCAACCCCCGTCGAGCTCAACGACCGTGAATCGCTTCTCCGCGCCGCCAGCACCAGTTTGAACTCCAAGATTGTTTCGCAGTACTCGTCCGTCCTCGCCCCTATTGCTGTCGACGCCGTCACCCGTCTTGTGGTCCCTGCCGCCTCCAAGGCCTCTGCATCGGGTGCATCATCCTCGACTGCCTCGGCCACTGAAAACGCTCCCACTTCGCGCTCTTCGCGTTCCAAAGACTCTCAGGACAACGTCGATCTTCGAGACATCCGCATTGTCAAAAAGGTTGGAGGCACCATCGATGACACCGAGCTCGTCGAGGGTCTTGTTCTGGCACAGAACACTGTCTCCGGCAGCGGAGGTCCTACACGCATGGAAAAGGCAAAGATCGCCGTCTGCCAGTTCCAGCTTAGCAGCCCCAAGCCCGACATGGACAACCAGATTGTTGTCAACGACTACCGACAGATGGACAAGATCCTTAAGGAGGAGCGTCAATACCTGCTCAACATGTGCAAGAAGATCAAGAAGACCGGATGCAATGTTCTCCTCATTCAGAAGTCGATTCTCCGTGATGCAGTCAATGAGCTTGCCCTCCACTTCCTTGCGAAGCTCAAGATTCTCGTGGTCAAGGATGTCGAGCGTGACGAGATCGAGTTTGTCTCCAAGACCTTGGGAGCCAAGCCCATTGCCGATATCGAGGCCTTCACCGAGGATAAGCTCGCGTCGGCCGATCTCATTGATGAGGTGCAGCAGAATGGTGCTCGCGTTGTCAAGATCACTGGTATCAAGAACATGGGCAGGACGGTGAGCATTCTTTGCACTGGAGCCAACTCGTTGGTTCTCGAGGAGAGTGAGCGCAGTCTTCACGATGCGCTCTGCGTCGTTCGTTGCCTTGTCAAGAAGAAGGCCCTGATTGCTGGTGGCGGTGCGCCCGAGGTGCACGTTTCGCGATTGTTGTCGCAGTACTCGCAGACGCTCAAGGGTATGGAGGCATACTGCTTCCAGGCATACGCAGAGGCACTCGAGGTGATCCCCACCACTCTGGCAGAGAATGCCGGTCTCAACCCAATCAGCATTGTTACCGAGCTTCGTAACCGTCACGCTTTGGGCGAGAGGACTGCCGGTATCAACGTGCGCAAGGGACAGATCACCAACATCTTGGAAGAGAACGTTTTGCAGCCTTTGTTGGTCAACACAAGCGCTATCGAGCTCGCTACCGAGACGGTTTCGTTGTTGCTCAGGATCGATGACTACCATCTCTCGCGCTAAGTGGTTCACATAATCAGATAAGACAGGAATCAAAAAACGATCTATCCCTGTGCCGATAGAGGATTGTGCTTGTCGCGTGATACAGTGCTGTGCGGGCCTGTGTGAAAATGTACTCAGTGAGTGTGTGAGTTCTGCAGTGATATGATGGGATGCGACAGTTCCATTCCATCGTCAGAGATCCGATCTGATTGCCAAAGGCAAACCAAGGCCCGATCTCGGTATTCTCTGAAAGGAAAGTGCTCGGTCAGCACAGGCCGCTGGATCGAAGACCGGTCAAATAGCAACTGCAACTGGAACGCCGGCCAGGTGTCTCAAGCAAGCTTGTGTTGAAGTCATGAAGAGATGAAGTACGAGGGCGTCGTTTCACGAGCTCACATGAGGTACAAAGTAGAACGCTGCGGGAAGACTTTACTCGTCGAAGGTGGGGGCGCAGATCACAACAACTTCAGTTCCTGGTTTGGCGTTGTCGGTGAGTCAATCGTGAGAAGGGGTCCGCAGCAGAGACATGACGATCATCACGCGGCCCAGGAGCTGCTGCATCTCACACACCGGAGGACAACAGTTTGGAAGACGGGCTTGATTGTGGCTTGAACCCACGACCTACTTGTTCTGATTTGAGAACGTGCTGCGACGAAGGCATCGAGAAACGCCATAATCCACGGTCCCTGCAGCAAATCAGGATCGACCAAGATGGGGTTCAATCACAGTAATGAACAGCAATCAATACCTTTATGCGAGATGCGAGATCGGGTCAAAAGTAAGCAGACAGATTGCCCGTCAACAATCAACGATTCGGAAACGTCTTCCGGTCAAAGACGAACGAAGAGCTTGAGAGGCATGGGTGCAGCGAGCCACGGGCAGGCGTCTACTCAATTTCATATTCAAGATGCTTTCCGACGCCTCACCCGTATGGAGGGCGAGCAGACGCCGATGATGAACAAAACCGGTTCAGAGCGGCGAGATGTCGATTTTGAATGTCTCGCTTTTACGAAGGGAAGAGTTTCTTTTGTGGATGTCGAGCGCGCGAAAGAGGCGAAGAAAAGAAAGAGAACAACACAGACGCGGGCTGACGACACAGCCTTGTGTCGGCTACTGAATTGCCGCGTTGCATTGAATGATTGATGCTGTACAGTACACTACAGTGTTCTGTGATCTCATACTCGACACTGCTCCCTGACAATTTCTCGGAAGGAAAATTCACAATTTAAGCCAAAATAATAAATGGGTTCGCCAAGGGAGAAAGCAGGCGACTCTGGCCGATCCGTGCAGGTTCGCGGTACACCGGGTCGTGGAATTGACCCAAGAAGACATACTTGAACGGCAGGCTTGCTTGCAGCTTGCAGGTACAGCCTCGCAAGCGCTGGCTGGCAGGCATACAAAAGTACAATCTCTTTGAGCATGTATTGGCCGACCCGGGTGGACGGAAGCTGCGACAGAAGGAGGAGGAGGAGCAGCAGCACCAGCAGCAGCAGCAGCAGCAGCAGCAGCAGCAGCAGCAGCAGGGGTAGGAAAAA
Source organism: Pseudozyma thailandica (assembly GCA_023212835.1). Lineage (NCBI taxonomy): Eukaryota > Fungi > Basidiomycota > Ustilaginomycetes > Ustilaginales > Ustilaginaceae > Pseudozyma > Pseudozyma thailandica. The sequence continues at coordinate 780,406 of JALCCH010000001.1, forward strand.
GCCGTGGAGAGATTGACATTAGATGATCGACCTTGTTGCGACAACACTTCTCGGACAGAAAAAGCAAGCCCCGCAGCGGGATAAGGATCTTCGTGCGTAAGTCGCGCGTCAATACTCTCCGACCAGCACTCTGAGAGCGTCAGAAACAACACAGTTCCGCCGAATCGAAGCCACAAGTACGACCTTGCGCCATGCATTACTCGTCTCCTGAACTCTGCAGTCTGCTCTGATTTGTTTCGAGTTTCTATACCTGAAAGGCTGACGGGAGGCGGTGGGAATCGATCACTTGGCCGAAACATAGCCTCAGCAGCATAGCCTGAAGATCATATAGAGGGCGGGCCAAGACGGGGCAAGCGAAGAGCGAAGAGCGCGAAACTCAACTACTCTCAGTCCCCCTCAGGCATCGTCCACAACTACAAACAGCAACAATTCTCCCCGAGCACTTCCAAAGAGTAGAAAACTTCAGGGCATGGCCGTCGGGGTTGGCACCTTGCACCATCTCGAATCAATCAATCACCTTAGAAAGTTGAGAGTCAACTTGAGCCTGTTGAGTCTACGAACAAAATTCCATCAGCGTGTTGCCAGGATCGGCGGTGAAATCATGCAGCTGCAGGCGAAATTTTGGCTGCAACTCTTGAATTCAACTTGTAGTTCAGCCTGCATTTTCTTTTTCTTTTTTTAAATTCTCCAATGCGTCCAAGTAGGATTAGGGGCCAAGTAAGTTACTTGACAAGCAATGCTGCAGTTTCGATAATAAAATCTGCTGTAAGTTCATCATCGTGGCTTACGATGCCTCCGTGCTGCGTACTGTGCGATATTATGGAAAAGAAAACAGAAAGCGAGCAACCAAAACAGGGGTCTTCTTTTTTGTCTCTTTTTGCGAGGAGGAGGAGGAGGGGGAAAACAAAGAGATGAGAGACAGTATGCAAGTTCGCGATCGTCTCTTCATCAACAGTCACAACATGATCAAAGATCCGCGTGCAACCGCAATCAGATGCCGTCCAGTACAGTAGGACGAAAAAGATTCAGACAGAAGCTTTGACTGCGAACGACCTCGACCTCCATGATCAAGGTGGATGGCCTCGCAATGCTTTGCTTGGTCGAAAGGGGAGTCCGGCTGCCCCTTTCCTATCTCTCAGTGAGGAATCAATCACATTTGTGACATGAGCGACCGACCGACCAAACAAGTACAGTACTACTGTATCGTGGTTTGACAGCGGCTGCACCCTGTTGTTCATTCACCTTGCATCGATCCGACAAAGTTTGGAAATTTCCATTTCAGTGTTATTCGTGTTATTTTTATTTTTATTTGTTCTGTGCTCTGGTACAGGTGCTGGCTGGCCCCTGAGTGATTTGGAAAAAATAAAAATACAAATAAAAAGTCACAATAGAGAATGTGTGATAGCAGCCGGCTGCCTCTTTTTTGATTCGCTCGGTGCTCATCGCAGTTTACTCGCTGGCCGTGTGTGTGTCTGTGTGTCTGTCTGTCTGCCGGTTGCTTGTTGTTGCAGCAAAATGATGGTTAGTGATGCTCGATCTGCTTTGACCTTGTTTTGCATGTGCCTGCCTCTTTTCGACTTGGGACACTTTGATGCTGCCGTGTGCCATTGCAAATCGCAGTTCCCCTCCCTCCCTCTCTTTCTCAAACACTCTTCCTCCCTCACTTGCTTTCTCTTGCGCTCCGCTTTGTCCTCTTCCTCTCTCTTCTCTGATCCCCTGATTTGAGTTGCAAGTTGGCCTCACCTTCTCTTCCTTGGCTTGGCTTGGCTTGGCTTGACCAACCATCCACAACTTATCGACGCTCTTGGCGTTTCACTTCCGCCCAAGCCTCTTCATCCTTCCCACCAAATCCTTGATCACCTTCTTTCCTTCCTAGTGGCCGCCCTTTGCTCGCTCTTTCGCTTGCTTTTGGTCAAACCATCTCTCGACCATCTTGGTGAGCATTCGGTCAACGGTGCTTGTATACTCAGGCCGCGACTAAGCCATTCAGCTCGCTATCCTCAAAACCACACGTCTCGCTGCACCATTGACGCGCGAAACCTAGAGTCCTACATCGAGCTCGGTCGACTTCACATCTTAGCCATATCACGCTCTAGCTCTACTTTGACTCGTCTTCACATCTATACCTCGGCTTCATGGATTGCTCGGCTCTCTAGACGTCCCGTCACACTTTTCTTTCGCACCTGTTCGACTCTCTCGAGTGCTTCAAGGCTTGCTATAGCTTGGCGCGACCGGCCACAGTCAACACCACATCATCGGGCTTGTTCTGTCCTGCACGACATTGCCACCATCCAGCACATCTCCCCGACCATCCTACGATTTGAAGCCTCGCCATGAACCCTTTCGACCCACCTGCCAATGGCGGCGAGCCAGGGCAACACCCCAGACCCAATCGTGGTGAAGGCCCTCCTCCACTGCCTCCTCTCAACATTCCAGGTTCTGCTAGACCACAACATGCTCCTTTCCATCCTCAACAGCAGCAGCCCGGCTACCAACCACAACAGAACTCTCCTCACAGTCAACAACAACGACAGTTCCAGCCTCCTCGCGGCCAGCAACAGCCTTTCTTCTCTCCTCCTGGTTCTGCTGCCATGTCACCTCCTCCCATGGGTCCTGGGGGCAGCCACACCGCATACCTGAGCGGTCCTCCTCCCGTCAACCAGCGTCCTCCGGGTATCTCTTTTCAGGAGCCACAGCGCATGCCTGCACAGCGTTCGGGGCCATCGCGCGATTCAGTGAAATCCTACGGTGACGATAAACGTAGCATGCAGGATCCCAACAGCAGCAGCACCGCGTTGAACCAGGTCAACACCCTCGATCCAGAATCCGGCTTCTCGGCGCAGAACGACAACTTCCGCCGTAAAAAGTCGCTCGTCCGTCCGGATCGCGAGCGCATGGATCCCAACCATCGTCAATGGTACTACCGCAACCATGCAGCTCACATGGACGTCATGGCAGCATCTGGCGGTCGCGTCGGCTACATGCCTTCGACTACTGGTCATTTGCCTCAGCACGGCGCTGCGCCGCACGGAGGCATGGCTGGCATTGTCGGGCCAGGAGGCGGTCTGAGTGGTCTCGGCGTCATGGGCCCTATGGGTCCCTCCAACATGCCTCCAGGAGGTCTCGGAAGACCCGCGCCCTTGCGTCGTGGCAAGTCCATCTTGGGTAGAGATGAGGATCAGATCGAGACCGGCATCAATGTGCTCAAACGTGGCGTGTCCCTGCGTCGCAAGCAGTCGAAATCCGGCCGAGTCTCCAAAGAAGTCCCTCGCGACCTTGGTGAGGGCAAGAGCTCGCGGATCGCACCTGGGCCTGTCGGAGGATGGATGATCTACTGCTACGTGCTCACCATCTGCTGTCCTGGTCCTTTCCTGCGTATCTTTGGCATTCGCACACCAGAGCAGCAGCGCGCTTGGCGTGAAAAGATGGGTCTCATCGGCATCATTATGCTCATCATGCTTGCTGTCGGTTTCCTGACCTTCGGTTTCACTCAGGCGGTCTGCGGCAAGCAACCCGATCGCTTCACGCTAGGAAAGATCGAGGTCGGCTCCATGACCTTCAACGGATACGACTACAGCTTCGACGACTTTGTCCATCCTCAGGTGGGTCCTTTCGGCGCAAACACCATCTACAACCACACCAATCCCATCTATTCGGAGCCTTGGTCCTCCGGTGGTCAGGATGGAAGTTTGCTCTTCCAGCAGATCGGTGGTGCTTGCTCCAGGTTCATCACCAACCGTAACGGAGGTGGTCAGCCTGAACGCTACTTTGACTGCACCCTCATCAGACAGGATGGCAAGGGTGCTTACTCGAACAACACCATGTGCCACACGGGTGCCATTGTCGGTCAGTTCAACAACGGCGGCATTCCAAACAACAAGATTCTCAAGAAGCGTGGACAGGTCTCTCTGAACTGGAACAACGTCACCGACACTAGCCGCAACTTGGCTGTCTTCCGTGGTGCTGTTCTTGACCTCAACCGTCTCAACAACCTCACCAACACGCTCGCCTATCCGGCTCTCTATGATACGCTCAAGCGCCGCAACGACACCTGGGCCGGCCGCGACGTGACCTCGGCTGTCATGCGTCAGCGCCTCGATGACGAGTTCGCTTGTCTTGAGCAGATCACCCGTGTAGGCTTCATCGATTCCGAAACCATCGGATGCGTTGCTTCCAAGGTCGAGCTCTACCTATCGCTCGTTTTCATCATTGGTGTCGTCGCCATCAAGTTCCTTATGGCTCTCATTTTCGGTTGGTTCCTCTCTTGGCGTCTCGGCAACTACGCCAATGAGACCTACGAGCAGCGCATGAAGCGCGCTGCCGAAATCGAGCAGTGGTCCGATGACATCTACCGTCCTGCCCCTGCCGGATACCGTCCCAACGCCCGCAAGCACAAGTCCTTCCTGCCCACGTCCAGTCGATTCTCGGTCGCTGATCCTCTGAGCCTCAAGAGCGGCTCGCGAGCACCCATGCCTCTTAGCGAGAAGCGTATGACCAGAGCCAGCCGTCTCGGTGTCGCCTCGCCCCTCGGTGGCTCGCCTCCTGGTTCTCCGTCCGTGACTGGCGCTCGAAGCTCGGCCTCTTTGGCACCCAAGGATCACTCGCGACGCTCCTCCTTCTCGGGTAGCCCAGGCGAAGGCGCCATGGGTGTCTGCCCATTCCCGCTGCACAACATCGTTCCTCAGCCCGGTCCAGACTTCCGTCCTTTCGGATTCCAATTGGCGCACTCCATGTGTTTGGTGACTGCCTATTCCGAGTCCTTCGAGGGTCTGCGAACGACGCTTGACAGCCTTGCAACCACCGACTACCCGAACAGCCACAAATTGCTCCTCGTCATTGCCGATGGAATCGTCAAGGGCGCAGGTTCGGACATCTCGACGCCAGATATCTGTCTCTCGATGATGAAGGACCTTGTCATTCCCGCCGAGGAGGTCGAGGGCAACTCGTATGTTGCCATTGCTGACGGATACAAGCGTCACAACATGTGCAAGATCTATGCGGGTTTCTACGACTACGACGACGAGACTGTCGAACGATCCAAGCAGCAGCGCGTCCCCATGATCTTGGTTGCCAAGTGCGGTACTCCCCTCGAAGCCGACAGCGCAAAGCCAGGAAACCGAGGAAAGCGTGATTCGCAGGTGTTGCTCATGGCCTTCATGCAGAAGGTCATGTTCGACGAGCGCATGACTGCTTTCGAGTACGAGTTCTTCAACAGCATCTGGCGCGTCACCGGTGTCTCGCCGGACAACTACGAGGTGGTGCTTTGTGTCGATGCCGATACCAAGGTATTCCCCGACTCGCTTTCGCGCATGGTAGCCTGCATGGTGGAAGATCCCGAGATCATGGGTCTCTGTGGTGAGACCAAGATTGCCAACAAATCCGAGACTTGGGTTACCATGATCCAGGTGTTCGAGTACTACATCTCGCATCATCAGACCAAGGCCTTCGAGGCGTGCTTCGGTGGTGTCACCTGTTTGCCCGGTTGTTTCAGTGCTTACCGAATCAAGGCGCCCAAGGGCCCTCACGGTTACTGGGTCCCTATCTTGGCTAACCCGGACATCGTCGAGCACTACTCGGAAAACGTCGTCGACACGCTGCACAAGAAGAACTTGCTTTTGCTCGGAGAGGACCGATACCTGACTACGCTCATGCTCAAGACGTTCCCCAAGCGAAAGATGATGTTCGTGCCTCAGGCGGTCTGCAAGACGATCGTGCCCGATACATTCCGTATCCTGCTGTCGCAGCGTCGTCGATGGATCAATTCGACTGTCCACAATCTGTTCGAGCTGGTCATGGTCAACGATCTCTGCGGTACTTTCTGCTTCTCGATGCGTTTCGTCGTCTTTATGGAGTTGACAGGTACCTTGGTTCTTCCCGCTGCTATCGCTTTCACGCTCTATGTTGTTGTTCAAGCCTTCCTGCCTAACGTCCCCACACCTACTATCCCACTCATCTTGCTCGCGCTCATCTTGGGTCTCCCCGGTATTCTCATCGTGGTGACATCGCGCAAGATCGCCTACGTCGGATGGATGCTTATCTACCTCATCTCGCTGCCCATTTGGAACTTTGTCTTGCCACTCTACGCATACTGGCACATGGACGACTTCTCGTGGGGAGCCACTCGAGTGGTGCAGGGTGAGAACAAGAAGGAGAACCACGGAGACGCGGATGGCAAGTTTGATCCTTCGCACATTGTCATGAAGCGATGGGCCGAATTCGAGCGCGAGCGTCGCTGGAAGTCTGGTACCCACTCGCGTGACTCGACGTACGACGTCGTTCAGCGCACTGGCTCTCCAGAGAGATCAGGCAGCACTCGCTACTCGGTGGTCTCTTCGGACACCTTCCACTCGAACCCGTCGGGCCAGCATGACCAATACGGCCGCGCCCTGCCTAACGCTGCTTCGTCCAGTGCTTCGCACTTCGGTCCTGAAGCCTCGGAGGCGTCTCACACCAAGAGCGCCTCTGGTGCTCGCGCTCGTCTCGACTCGGTTCCTCTCCTCGAACTGCCAGCACCGCTAGCCACTGATGCCAAGCAACGCGGGGGAGCTTCGCCGCCCGGTACAGTGGTGGTGCCACGACCGCGCGCTAACTCACCAGCAGCTTTGCCTCACAACTCGACACATCCAGCTCTTGGCAACGTGTCTGCCTTTTCGCCCAACCAGCACACGCCCAACCGTCTGCCTGCGCCTCCAAGCGTGGGCGGCTACGAGGCCTATCCGCACTCCGACATTGCCGATGACGAGAAGCGTCCCATGATGGGATCTGCGGGTAGCTCGCCTGACCCGGAGCCGCGTCGCTATGTGGGATCGGATGTGGCCGTGCGACACGGCAGCGTCTCAACTGAGCAGCGATATCCTGCCGTGAGCGAATCGGCGTACCCTATGCAGGCATACACAGCAGAGCCAGAGACGGATGTCTCGATGTCACCTGTCACCTCGCAGCAAGGCTTCAGCCAGACAGCATCGCCGCACAACCGACCGATCACTCGAGGCTTCAGCCTCGTGGATGACGGACCGGTGGCTAGCGCCCAAGGCGTACGACAAGTGCAGCGTGGTGCGCGACGTACGTCAGCCATGCCCAACTCGGCAACTTCGCCAACCATGGGAGGCAGCAGAACCAGTAACTTGCCTCCCGGTGCCGCCCCTCCTAGCTTTGACTGAGCATTTCAGTCGATGACAGGATGAGATGCAGGTTGTCGCGACGGAATGGACATGATGGGCTCGACACAGGTTGACGAAGGCAATTGCCAGACACCACGAATGGACACTTTAAAACGCTGAACACCGCGACTCTCTAAATGAGATCGTTCCTACGGTCTTTTCGAAGTCATTCTTCCCAAGCATTGAACAATTCGTAATCCAGGAGATGTTTTTTCCGCAAGTCACTCCTCGGGACACCGCTCTCTTCTTCTTCGCCAAGCCAGGCTGCTTCGTCTCTTTCGCTTTCATCTCGTCCCGCCTTTTTGCAGTCTCCAGCTAGCTGATCCCGGCTGAGATGTCTGCTGCTAGAGCGAGGCTACCTTGTTGATCTACTCTTATACACCGCTGGTTTTATCCTTTGCACTTTGTGTTTCTTTCAGTCCTGTTTCGTACTCATACCTCTCTTCCGTGTGTCGCTTCCCCTTCCTCTCATCCTGACCCTGTTGGCGCAACGCAGGATCTCATTCCTACTCAAAGCGGCATGCATGCGCCGCAAAGTCGCAATATCATGGACATTGTAATTTGCAAACTTGGGCGGATGTGTGAATCTGTGCGTAGCCGCTCTGACTCCTTGGTATGATTCCAGTGATGAAAAAAGGGTAGTCGGTCGACCCTGCTGAAGGAGGAGGAGATCCGTGACCCGCGGACTGTGAGAGACTATCTCCGGCTATCCATCTAGAGGCGGCCTCCCCTAAGGGACCGCATTCTCGCGCCGTCTGCTGCAAGCTGCGCCCTTAATGAAATTCAAATTCAAGAATTATTTACAGCGATCAGACGTGCAAATCCAAGCAGGAATCTCGTCTAGGTTTCGAGGCTTTGCACTCGATTATTTTTTCTGAGAATTCGGCCCTCGAAATGGGGCGAGAAAAAAGGGAAAGAAATCAAGGGGACCGCTTCTTGTCGCCTGCTGCTGCCTGCCCGTTCAACTTCCGCATTTGTTCATCGTGTAGATTGTTAGGCCTGCGTTCGAGGAGACTCTCCCCGGGCTGACGCGGTTGGAAATGACAAATATGAAATTGACCGTCCGACAATGGGTAGAGTTGCTCCACAGCAACTCAGATCTCTCACAAACACCAAAACGGAGCCAAAAAAAAAGGGAAAAAAAAAGAAACGTACGCATGACTTGCCTTTTTGACGGCGAGAATTAGGAAGCGACGGCGGCTTTCAAAGATTTGGCCGAACAAAGCGCAGACGGCAAAAGCTCAGGGCAGCATAAGCGTGGAGGAGGAGCCGCTTCTCACTGTGTACTGCTGACCTTGGCTGAGCTCAGTCTCTTTGACACTGAAGTTGACGAGACAAGACGAGATCGTGGCACCATCTTTCTCCCTTGCGCACCTTCATCCCCTCTCATCCCATCCCCTCTCTCCTCGCGCCATCCGGACCCCCTTCTTGCTTGTGCGTATCAAGGCCGCCAAGCTTCGCATCGAGGAAGCACGCAAGTCATCGCTCGAAAGCAGACTCTGCGTTCGGAATAGCCGCATTGACGAAGCCCCAATTCTCACGGCTCGGAACAGCATTCCCACCGGAAGGTCTCCAAAGTATCAGGTAAAGTCGCCTGATTCACGTGCTCATCATCGTCGGCAGTCCCGTGCATAAAGGACCGCTCGAGCCGCAGCGACGATGGAGGGCTCCGCACCTGTGGAAGAGCTTGGCTCTCTTTCCAATTTTGATCTCTCGCTTCAATCCCACGGTGTCGGATCAGATCCTCTGCTGAGTCTTCCCATGCGATTCTTCTCATCGACCCTCGACACACTTCAGCATCGTCGCCTGGCCAAGCTTTGTGATAATGTAGAAGGCTGGGGACCCGTCTCGCAAGCGCGTGACCTCGATTTCACTCCTTGTTTCCAAGAAGCCGCATTTTGGACTGCACCCGTCTTCCTCCTCGCCATCTTTGGTGGCATCCACTTGGCCGTTCTCTCAAGAAAAGAAGCCAGATCCTTGACACGGACGTCGCGCTCCTTGCTATATGCCAAGCACATCGTCGTGGCTCTCCTTGCAGTTGCCGCTGCGTTCCAGGCCGTCATCTCCTATGGTCTCTTTGCAAAGCCTGGCGAGTCGATCCTCTTCTGGTCGTCGGTGATCGGTGCTCTCGGTTACATTCTCGTTCTACCGCTTCAACACTTCAACCACACTCGTTCTCGCCGCAGTTCGGACGTCTTGCTCTTCTTCTGGCTGGCTCACCTGGCTGCTAGCGTCATCAAGCTTCGAACTTCGATCACTCGCCCTTCGCTGCCTCTCAAGGATCAGCTCATCACCTTTGTGCCATTCATCGTCCGTCTGTCCCTCGGCGTGATCGTCTTCGCGTTGGAAGCTGCTGGCGTTGAGATCGGTACCCACGATGACGATGACCACAAGCGCTCTTCGTCGGCCACGACTCGTCTCAACGGCAACGGTTACCATGCCGTTCCCGCCGACGCTAATGGCAGTAGCTTCAGCGTTTCCACCGACGCTGACGAGGAGGCTACTGGTTCCAAAGACGACCCCGTTGATTCTGGCAAGGAATGCCCCGTCGTCACTGCGAACATCTTCAGCCGCATCACCTTCCACTGGATGCAGCCTTTGATGACCCTCGGTGCCAAGAAATTCGTCACTGAAGACGACATGTGGGCTTTACCCGCCAACGAGGATGCAGAGAATCTCGGCAGGCGCTTCGACAGGTTCTGGAAGCAGACCAAGAACAAATCGACCGGCAAGCCTGCCTTCTGGACTACGTTGGCCTACTCGTATGGCGGTCCCTTCCTCTTCGCTGCAGTACTCAAGTCAGCACAGGACACGCTCGCTTTCGTTCAACCTCAGATCCTCCGCAAGCTCCTTCAGTTCGTTCAGAGCTACGACAGCGCCAACCCGAACCAGAGCGCCATGCAGGGCTACTTGCTTTCTGGTGCCCTCTTCTGCGTTGCTGTCACTCAGACCTCCTTCTTGCACCAATACTTCCAACTCGTCTTTGTCACCGGCATGCGCGTCCGTGCTGGCCTCGTGAGTGCAATCTTCAAGAAGAGCTTGCGTCTCTCCAACGAGGACCGAGGTGGCCGAGCTACAGGTGACATTGTCAACCTCATGTCTGTTGATGCCACCCGTCTCCAGGATCTCTGCACCTACGGTCACATCGCCTGGTCCGCTCTTTTCCAGATGACCCTCGCTTTCGTTTCGCTTTACAACCTTCTTGGCTGGCCCTCGTTCGTCGGTGTCGCTATCATGGTCGTTAGTGTGCCCCTCAACACGGCTCTTGCTCGATACCTGCGCCGTCTCAGCGAAAAGCAGATGAAGGTCAAGGACAAGCGTACTCGACTCATGAACGAGATCCTCACCAACATCAAGTCCATCAAGCTCTTCGCTTGGGAGGAAGCGTTCACTCGCAAGCTTTTCAAGGTCCGAAACGACGAGGAGCTCAAGCTTCTCCGCACCGTCGGTGTCGTCTCGGCCTTTTTCAACTTCTTCTGGACCGCTATTCCCTTCTTCGTCTCGCTCGGCACCTTTGTCACCTATGCCTACACCAACCCCGAGCCGCTCACCGCCGATGTCATCTTCCCGGCTCTTGCCCTCTACCAACTCCTGTCCTTCCCCATCGCCATGTTCGCTGGTATCATCTCGGCTCTTCTCCAGGCTCAAGTCTCGGCTAAGCGACTTTCAGACTTCTTCGATGCTGGTGAGCTCGACCCGACTGCTCGCAAGGTCATCCTCCCGGGTCAGCGTCAGCCCAACAACCCTAACAACCCTTCTCATCCTGGTGATGTGCTCGAGGCGCTCAACGACCCGACCAACGACGCACACGAGGCAGGAAAGGACGACGAAGTGGTCATCATCCGTGACGGAGAGTTCAAGTGGTCGCGTTCGCAGCCTGTCCCTACGCTTCAGGATATCAACCTCACGGTCAAGAAGGGCGAGCTTCTCGCTGTCCTCGGCAAAGTCGGTGATGGCAAGAGCTCGCTCCTTTCGGCTATCTTGGGCGAGATGGTCCGCACAGACGGCGAGGCTATCGTCAAGGGTCGCACCGCTTATTTCACTCAAGGTGGTTGGTGCATGGGCGCCACTGTGCGTGACAACATCCTGTTTGGTCTCAAGTACGAGCCTGAGTTCTACCAGCGCGTCATCGACGCCTGTGCTTTGACTCCTGACCTCAACATCCTTCCTGACGGCGATCGCACCGAGGTCGGAGAGCGCGGCGTCAGTCTTTCGGGTGGTCAGCGAGCCCGTATCGCTCTTGCTCGTGCCTGTTATGCTCGTGCTGACATCTACTTGCTCGATGACCCCCTCGCTGCTGTCGATGCCCATGTTGGCGCCCACATCTTCAAGCACGTCATCGGTCCTGAGGGTCTCCTTCGCAGCAAGGCCCGTATCTTGACACTCAACTCAGTCTCCTGCCTCCCCGACTGCGACCAGATTGTCTCCGTTCGTCGCGGAATCATCTTGGACGAGCGCGGAACATACGACCAGGTCATGGCCAGGAAGGGCGACCTCTACAACCTCATCACCGGTCTTGGTAAGCAGAGCGCTCGTGAGCAGGCCAATGAGGAAGGCGCCGAAACGCCTACCAAGGATCTCGAAGTTGTTGATATGGACAAGGAACTCGACATGCACGGACAGGCCGGCGAGGAAGATCTCAAGGGCACCAAACTCCACCGCCGCATCAGTTCGGCATCCATGGTTCGTCCCAAGACCATGTCCAAGAAGCAGATCAAGCAGGACACCATCCGCCAACTCAAGGAGAGCTCGGCACCTAAGGAGAAGTCCGAGCAGGGCAGTGTCAAGCCTGAGGTCTACCGTCAGTACATCAAGAGCTGCAGTGTCCTCGGTGTTGTTCTTTACATCCTTGCTCAGATCCTGTCTCAGGTCATGACCGTGTCGAGGGACGTTGTGCTCAAGCAGTGGGGTGCTGCCAACTCGGAGAACGGCGGCGACCCTGCCACCACTCGCTTCTACTTGACCATCTACGGCATCGTCGGTATCCTCGCTTCCATCTGCATCTGCATCGCGCCTTTCATTCTCTGGACTTGGCTCGTCATCTCAAGTGCTCGCAAGTTCCACGACAACATGTTCGAAGCCGTTCTCCGCAGCCCGCTCCAGTGGTTCGAGACTACACCTACCGGTCGTTTGCTCAACCTATTCTCGCGAGATGTCAACGTCATCGACGAGGTGCTGCCTCGCGTCATTCACGGCCTGATCCGAACAATGACCGTCGTGCTTGGTGTCTTGTGCGTTGTTGCATACTCCGTGCCACCTTTCCTCATCGCCATCATTCCCCTGGCCTTCGCCTATCGTGCCGTTCTGCGATACTACTTGGCTACCAGCCGAGAGCTCAAGCGACTCGATTCGGTTAGCAAGACGCCCATCTTCACTTGGTTTCAGGAGTCGCTTGGCGGTCTCAGCTCCATCCGTGCTTTTGGTCAGGAGGCTCGTTTCATCGCCACATCCGAGGCCCGTGTCGACCGCAATCAGCAGTGCTACTTCCCTGCTGTCTCTTGCAACCGATGGCTCGCTGTGCGTATCGAGATGATGGGCTCCGTCATCATCTTCATTGCGTCGACACTTGCCGTCTTCATCCGTACTCGCGACGGCAAGATGGACGCTGGCTTGCTCGGTCTCATGATGTCGCAGGCCCTCAGCACCACCCAGACACTCAACTGGGTTGTCCGATCTGCCTCTGAGGTCGAGCAGAACATCGTCAGTGTCGAGCGTGTCATGTCGTACACCGATCTGGTCTCTGAGGCCCCTTACGAGATTCCTGATAAGCAGCCTCCTTCGGACTGGCCAAGCAAGGGTGTAGTCAGCATGCAGTCGTATTCGACCCGCTACCGTCGCGAGCTCGGTCTTGTGCTCAAGAAGCTCAACATCGACATCAAGGCTGGCGAGCGCATTGGTGTTGTTGGCCGTACCGGTGCCGGTAAGTCGAGTTTGACCCTCGCGCTCTTCCGCATCATTGAAGCTGCCGAGGGCAAGATCATGATCGACGGTATCGACGTCTCCCAGATCGGCCTCAAGGATCTTCGTTCGGCCATCGCTATCATTCCTCAGGACCCTCAACTCTGGGAAGGCACCCTGCGCGAGAATCTCGACCCTACCGGTCGCTCGGACGACGCTGCTCTCTGGAAGGCCCTGGAACAGGCTCGCATGAAGGAGCATGTTCAGAGCCTCGAGAACGGTCTCGACGCCCAGCTGACCGAAGGTGGTACCAACTTCTCCGCTGGTCAGCGCCAGCTTATTTGCATCGCTCGAGCCTTCTTGCGTAATGCCAAGATCCTGGTTCTTGATGAGGCCACCAGTGCTATCGATCTCGAGACTGATGCACAGGTTCAGGCCATTGTCCGCTCCGAGTTTAAGGGCACCACCATCACTGTGGCGCACCGACTTAACACGGTCATTGACTCGACTCGCGTCTTGGTGCTCAAGGACGGTGCTGTCGCCGAATTCGATACGCCAGACAACTTGCTTAGCAACAAGCAGAGCATCTTCTTCTCGATGGCGCTCGAGGCGGGCCTTGCTAAGCTAGACTCTTAGATGCGGGCCAGTCGGACATGCGCCCCAGTCGGACATGCGCCCTCTTTCTGAACTCCACCTAGAATCCTCAGACCGCTGTCACTTTAGGCAGCGCCTGATCAAAATGAATCTCTAGTCTCTTTCCTGATTGAGTGGTCGATGTTTGTGATCTGGAACCTTCAAAGTGTGTAAGCGGCGAAGAGACATGTTGTGAGTGAAGAGTCCAGACGAGCTTGAAGTCGTGGTTGCTGCCGTGTACAAACTTGAACGCGTTCAGGATCGGGAGCTCTCAACGCGTCCTCCAAAATCAACTTTTTGGCGCGTGCGGGAAGCTTTCGAAAGAAACACTTTCTTTCCGCACGTTGCAACTCACACTCTGCGATCAGGTCTTCATTGCATCGACTGAGCTTCCGACATCAGTGCCTAATTCATCAACGATCGACACACAACGACAATCCTCACCTTCAACTCATACATCATCGATCGAGCATAACTACACCTGCGACCTGAGAGCTTTCGAGCGTCGAAGCTGCCTCCGTGAACACGCTTACTTTACTTCCTTCTCCCTCCACCAAGCGGTTCTGGCTGCAGCGCCTCGATCAACATGGCTGAGTCTTGGACATCAAATAGTACCACCGCGATGGCGATACGCCTCGTAGGCTCACCTTACGGCACTGATGCACCGTTTCACCCCTCCTTCACCTACCCGATCTATGGCGAGGCTGAGACCATCTACGGCTACCAAGGTCTGACCATCAACCTGGACGTTGCGTCTGGCAGCCTGGTACCGCTACTTGACATCAAGTACAAGGCAAAGAACGAAGCAACCACCGCAAATCTCGACGACGTGGAAGGCAAACTCAAGGAATTCCTTCCCGAAGACTACATCTCGGCCTCCACATCTGCATCTGCGAACAAGGACTTTGAGAAGGCGCTACAACAGAGTTCCACTTTCACTCCGTTCGGCGAGAGGGTGCATACGTACACACGCCGTAAGGTGAACAAGGGAAAGGGCAAGTCGAGCAATGTCTCTTCGCTAGCCTCGTCGGCTTTACCGGAAGACGACCCAGATGCGAGGGTGTTTGAAGTCTACCGATCGACGTGGGAGACGCCAGGATTCCGAGAGTACCACCGACGAATGCAGTTGTTCGTCCTTTTATTCATCGAAGGCGCCAGCTACATTCAGGAGGAAGAGACCAACTGGGAGTTCTTCACGCTTTTCGAAAAGGTCAAGAGCGGACACAAGGAGACATACCACTTCGCGGGGTACACGAGTCTGTACAAGTTCTGGTGCTGGCCAGACACGTCCCGCATCCGCCTTTCTCAATTTGTCGTGCTGCCGCCGTACCAGAAGCAAGGTCACGGAGGCGCACTCTACACAACAGTCTACGATCAGATCCGTCAAAGATCCTCGGTATCGGAACTCACAGTCGAGGACCCATCGGAAGACTTTGACCGTTTGCGAGATGGAAACGATCTCCGACGCTTGCTCGCACCCGGTGGATTCGTGGAGACGGCCAAGGCGCAAGGCAAGCTGCATGCTCCCGTGGACGCGAAATGGAACGAGCAGCAGCGACTGGAACACAAGCTCGCACCTCGTCAATGGTCGAGAATGTTGGAGATGGTTCAGCTGATGAACCTCGATACCGGGGACGAGGAGCAGATCAGGCAGTACAGGTTGCAAGTCAAGGCGAGGATCTACCGTCAGAACAAGGACATCCTGATACAGTTGGAGAAGTCGCAGCAGCGAGCCAAGTTGCAGGAAACCTTTGAAGGTGTCATTGAGGAGTACGGTGATATGGTCGGCGTGGACATCGACCCTATACTGGAAGCAGGGCCATCAGCAGGCTACTCTGGGGAAGAAGACGAGCAAGACGAAAATGAGGACGACCATCATTTCCAGAATGGCAATGGTCCCCCTCGTAAGATGGCTCGCTTTGCCTGAACGTTGCCTCAGACCATTCGCATCTGCCTCTTGTATCGAAAGCTTCCACGACCTCTGATCTATGGACATTCTAGGTTTGCGTGTTTGGCACAGATCAAGGTTCTGTCGGGTGAGCACACTCGCACTGATGCGAGCACTGCGAACCGGGCTTCTCTGTGCATGAAACGGATCTGACACTCTCCGACCCGCCAAAATTCCGGAGATAGCGTGGCAAAGCGTGACATCGTGTGAGCCTCTTGTCCCAGCTTTGACCGACGCGGAAAGAGTTTCGTCTGGCCTGAGCACGTCCGCCGAACCTTTTTTCTCTTCACTTTTGACGGGTGTCGGCAGGAAGAAAATGACCCACACGCCCTAAATTTCAGAAATTTTTTCGCTTAGCAGCATTTTGGTTCTGCTGCCCTTGTCTCTGTGACTGCTGCTGCTGCTGCTGTCGAGCAAGGCAAGCAGGAAGGACAAAACCATTCAATGCCTTGCGACTCCCTTCCTTCTTACCTTGTTCTTCGCCAAAGAGCCACCCAATCCAATTATACCCTTTCCTCTTCATCTGATCACCTCTTCATCACCCTCTGGATCTACGATCAACATGCCTACCAACGGTCTTCAGCTTCCTAAGGAGGAGGTCCTCCCCGCTTCGCAGGCGCTCGAGCACCTCAAGACCTACGCCACTGGCGATGGTCTTAGCATGAGCGAGCTCATCGACTCGCGCCAGCACGGAGGTCTTACCTACAACGACTTCCTTGTCCTCCCCGGCTTCATCGACTTCCCCGCTTCCGACGTCAGCCTCCGCACCAAGGTCACCAAGAACGTCACCCTCAACACCCCCTTCCTCTCCTCGCCCATGGACACGGTCACTGAGACCGAGATGGCTATTGCTATGGGCTTGATGGGCGGTATGGGTGTCATTCACAACAACATGAGTCCCCACGAGCAGGCTAGCGTCGTTCGCAAGGTCAAGAAGTACGAAAACGGCTTCATCACCGAGCCTCTCTGTCTTGACCCCAACGCCACCGTTGGCGACGTTCTCGAGATCAAGGAGCGCCTTGGTTTCGGTGGAATCCCCATCACTGGTAAGTTGTCATCACGGAAAGCGACAGTCTCGAGCATTTCCCTACTTCCGGTCCACCAGTCCTTCCTGCCTGCTCCTCTCCGAGTCTTGCCCTCTCCGAAAAGATGAAACAAACATATTGCATTTAACCTTCGTTCTTCCGAGCCTCTCCCTTAGACTTGGGAGAGTGTGTGCGGACCGCGATTATCATTCTGACCCTTCCGCTCGACTGTCGCTAGTCCCGTCTTTCTCTGTAAAGAACATTGCTGACCACGATTCCATCCTGCATTTGATCGTCTTCTGATGCATATAGACACCGGTGCGATGCACGGCAAGCTCCTCGGCATCGTCACCGCTCGTGACGTGCAGTTCCGTGACAACAGCCTTCCCCTTTCCGAGGTCATGACCAAAGACTTGGTCACCGCCAAGGAGGGCGTCACCCTCGAGCAGGCCAACACCATCCTTCGCGACTCCAAGAAGGGCAAGCTCCCCATCGTCGACGCTGAGGGTCGCCTTGTTGCTCTCCTTGCTCGCTCGGATTTGCTCAAGAACCAGAACTACCCTCTCGCTTCCAAGCGCCCCGACAGCAAGCAGCTCTACTGTGCTGCCGCTATCGGCACTCGTCCCTCGGATCGCGAGCGTCTTGGCCTCCTCGTCGAGGCTGGTCTTGACGTTGTTATCCTCGACTCTTCTCAGGGTAACTCGGTTTACCAGATCGAGATGATCCAGTGGATCAAGCAGACCTACCCGCACATTGACGTCGTTGCCGGTAACGTCGTTACCCGCGAGCAGGCTGCCAGCCTTATCGCTGCCGGTGCTGACGCTCTCCGTGTCGGTATGGGTTCCGGTTCCATCTGCATTACACAGGAGGTCATGGCTGTCGGCCGACCCCAGGGTACTGCCGTTCACGCCGTTGCCGAGTTTGCCGCCAAGTTCGGTGTTCCCGTCATCGCCGACGGTGGTATCGGTAACGTCGGTCACATTGCCAAGGCCATGGCTCTTGGTGCCAGCGCCGTCATGATGGGCGGTCTTCTCGCCGGCACCACCGAATCGCCCGGCGACTACTTCTACCGCGACGGCAAGCGTCTCAAGGGTTACCGTGGTATGGGTTCCATTGAGGCCATGGAGCACCAGAAGAAGGGCAAGATCGCCGGCGCTACCGGCAAGGGCGCTGCCAAGGTTGACAAGGTTGTTGCTGACGAGAACGCCGCTACTCAGCGTTACTTCTCGGAGAGCGATGCTGTCAAGGTTGCCCAAGGTGTCGCCGGTGCGGTTCAGGATAAGGGTTCGGTCAAGAAGTTCTTGCCTTACCTTTACACTGGTCTTCAGCACTCGTTGCAGGATATGGGTGTTCCCCATCTGTTCCAGCTTCGCCCTGCTGTGGCTAAGGGCCAGGTGAGGTTTGAGCTCCGTACAGCTTCGGCTCAGGTAGAGGGTGGTGTTCACGGCTTGCACAGTTACGAGAAGCGTCTTTTCTCTTCTTGAGCGCCGATTTGTGGCTAGATGCGAGTATTCGCACATACAAAGATGGGCCGGATATGGGGTCCACAGTGCCAGCATGTCGCAACCTTCCTCCCTTCTTTCTCCTTTTGTACTTTAGTCCCTCCGCTTCCATCTGTTTAAGCAAATCGTTTGATATAGACCTGCGTTGCTTTGTGTGTCTGTCTGGGCGAAATGGACATTTGACGAAGAGCAGCATGGTGAGGCAACTCGGTCGATGTGGGGGTGAGGATTGGCACTCGGCCGTGTCAGATAGAAGAAACTCCACACGCCGCGGCTTGGCTGGAAATTTTTCCCAGGGTCGCGCTTTCTTCCAGGATTTTGAGGCTTTTTGAGAAGGTCTTGAGCAGGCTAATGCAGCTCACTCCACCCTGACCACCTCACTCACCCTCTCCCTCTGACAACACCATCACATTGGCTAGCGACAGTCTTCAACATGGGCAAAAAGAACAAACTCGCCTCTAGTGGCGACGTCTCCTCCAGCAGCAGCAGTCCGAAGAAGACTAGCAGCAACGACGCCTCAATTCTGCTGCCAAACGGCTTTCTCGCCGTCCCGGTCACCATCCCGCACTCGAAGCTCAGCAAGACAGTAGGCGAGATCAAGCATTGGATTTACATCCGCAAGCACGCCTCTGCAGGCGCATCGAATGTCGCATCAACATCAAAGTTGAGCGAGGAATTGCCGGCGGAGAGGACTTTGTTCATGGCCAACTTGCCTACAGATACGACCGAATCGCACTTGAGAGAGATCTTTGGTAAGGCGGGAAACCTTTCGGTGGTCAAGTTCAGGAGGGCAGCGACGGCCAAAGAGGAAGAAGAGGATGAGAGAGAGGAGATGGGTGAAGGTGAGGATGATGAAGATGAAGATGAGGAGGAGGGGGAGGATGGGGAGGAGGAGCATCATCAATTGGCGCAGAAGGGTGGGAAGCGTAAGAAGGGTGCGCAGGGAAGGAAGAGCCCCGTGCCCAAGGTTGTTCCCTTGCCAAGTCTCAATCCAAGGGAAGAGATCGGATCGCAAGCATTCCTCTCGACCTCGTCTTCGGCACATGTGGTTTTCCTGGACACGCAAGGCTTCACCCGCGCAATGGAGCTTCTCAAAAGTGGCATCAAATGGATCGACCCCTTCCGCTCTCTCCGTCGCGAAGCCGAAAAGCAAGCGCTTCTCGACGACCAGCCCACCACCGGCCCGAGCGCATCCCGTGCCACCACCTCTGCCTCCTTCCTCCTCTCCTCCGGCGCCGCCATTCCGCCGACCGGCCTCTCCTACCTTCTTTCCCAATACACACTCTCTCGCCCCCCTCTCCCCTCCATTCAAGCCTGGGCCAACTCCCGCATCTCGCTCTATCAATACCGCAAATCCCACCCTCTCCCACGCAAAATCGGCGTCCGGGGCGTCACAGTCGGTCCCTCGGGCGAACTCCTCGACGAAGACGGATTCATCATCGTGCAGCGTTCGGGCAAATACGGTCGAGCCGGAGCCGCAGCTGATGCGGGTGGAAGCGTCGGAGTCGCCAAACATGGATTCGAGGAGAATAAGAAGAAGAAAAGCGAAGGTCTGGAAGACTTTTACAGGTTTCAGATTAGGGAGAAGAAGAGGGAGCAGTTGGCAGATCTTCGGGCAAAGTTCGAACAGGATAAACAGAAGGTGGCGAAACTCAAGGCTGGGAGGAGGTTCAAGCCGTACTAAGAATGGCGGAGTAGCAACTCAAACCACCGAAGACTGCTATTCTTCCCAGTCACATCCTTATGAATGTTCGTGGTGGTGTCACAGAAAGAGTGCGTGTGTGTGTATGTGTGACGAGACTGTGCTTGAGAAATGTGAGGAAGGTGTGTTAAAAGTACAATTGAGCTGCGTGTAGAAATCCGAATGGCCGCCCGAGGCGGTCTGTTTTGGTGAAGGGTGTAGCGAGTTTTGTGTGACATGAAGAGGAACAGATCCAGGATGAACGAGCTTGGTCGTGTATGATAGTAACCATTAGTCGTCATCCGGTGTTTCTCTTCGGAAGTACATATCAATCGCCCCCGAGAAAGCAGCAAAAGCAACCCCACCGCCAATCGCTGCTTTCGGCCCTGAATTTCTCGCCAAGATCGCACCCGCCAAGAATCCCGCTGCTACTGGGTTGACCAGGTCGTTCTTGGCCCGATAGGCCTCGATACAGCACTCGATCCCGGAATACAACGCTCCCACTTTACCAAATCCTTTACCGGATCTATACATCGACTTTCCTGTCTGCTTGAAGAAATCTTTCGTACTTTGCATTGTCGTCTGCTCTCCCAGCCCTTTACCCGCGTCCAGGCCGTTTGCGGCTAGAGTCGTTCTCCTAAGTGGGTCGTCGACGGCAAATGATGTAGACATGAGAGAGAAGAATGCTCCGAGTCCAAACCCTGCTGCTCCCGAAAGCGCACATTTCGTCGGACAAGATTCCATGGTCATGTTGGCAATCTTGTTCCATTTTGCAATCTTTTGTATCTCGGCACGGTCCTCTTCGGTGACACCTGGTGGGAGCGGTTCTGTGCCGGGGACGTATACGGGCGCCATGAGGGGGCGAAGATGCGCCATGTTGCTTGGAGTAGAGTCGATCGAGGCGTGGCCGGTTCGAATATCAGTCGATGGTGATGTTGCGAGCAGCGACAGTTATGATTCCGTGGAAGAAGCTTCTGTGCAAGGTGAGCGAATGTAAAGCTCTAGAGATAAGGACGTGAGGATGATCAAGAAAGTTGACAGGAGCGAGAGTGAGAGAATGTCAACGTTGAAATTCGTAAAGGGTTCAGGAAGGAATCGGAATTTCCGTCCAGCCAACAAGCCACACCTGAAAATCTGGGCTGCCAATCGAGCTTGTCCGAATTCCGAAACTACCCATCACCGCTCCTCAATTTACGAGCTTCGACAGAGGTCGAGAAGGTCAACACTCAAGGAGATTATCGCGACAGATACGGCGAGATCTCATCACAGGACAGCTGCAATGTGGAGTGTCATGAAAACAAGTTCCTGCATTGCGGTATGTGGTACAAGAAAGGAAATTGAGTATATGCGGAACGTTGACCACGCCTACAGGTAGAGACCCTCCGGCGTACCCTCGTTCTTCCTGTCAATGACACGCTCGCGCGCAGTCGTAAAGTCCTTCTTCGTGACGCGCATTCTCCTCTCTCGCAACGCCAACAAACCAGCCTCGGTAACCAGCGACTTGATATCGGCACCCGAAAGGTCATCCTTCATGGCAACAAACTCCTCCAGATTCACATCCGAATCAAGGTTCATCCTGGAAGTGTGCAGCTTGAAAATGTGCATCTTGGTCTTCTGATCCGGCAAGGGGAACTCGATCTTCCTGTCAATACGTCCCGGACGGATGAGCGCTGGGTCGAGCGATTCGATCCTGTTGGTGGCCATGATGACCTTGACATCGTGTCGTGTGTCGAAACCGTCGAGCTGATTGAGCAACTCGAGCAGAGTACGTTGGATTTCTCGCTCTCCTCCCGAGTTGGAATCGTATCGCTTGGTACCGACAGCGTCGATTTCGTCGATGAACACAATACTGGGTGCGTGCTCGTCTGCTACGCGGAAGAGCTCACGAACGAGCTTGGGACCGTCACCAAGGTATTTCTGGATAAGCTCGGAGCCGACCACACGCAAGAAGGTGGCTGATGTCTGGTTGGCGACAGCCTTTGCGAGGAGGGTTTTTCCGGTACCGGGAACACCGTAGAGGATGACACCTTTTGGTGGCTTGATGCCCATCTCCTCGTAGAGCTCGGGATGTGTGAGTGGGAGCTCGACGGCTTCCTTGATTTCCTGAATCTGTGTTTCGAGACCTCCAATGTCGGCATAGCTCTCGGAGGGTGCCTTGTCTAACTTCATGACGCTGACCATCGGGTCGGTATCGTCGGAAAGCACACCGACGATAGCCATGGCTTTGTGATGCAGCAAGACACTGCAACCTGGCTCGAGCAAGTCCTTGTCGACGAAGCTCATGATGCTGACGTAGTACTCCGGTCCCGTTGCGCTGCTGACGATAGCGTGTTCGTCGTCGATGATCTCTTCCAAAGTTCCGACCGCCATGGGACTGCCTCTGAGGTCGTCCACCCTTGTACGCTCCTCCGCATCCTTATCTTCTTGTGGCTTGAGCCTTTCCTGGTTCTGCACGAACTCCTCCTCGAGCAAAAGGTGATCCTTGATACGCTCGAGCTTGAGAAGCTTCAATCGGCACCGTGTGTTGGGGTAGACAGCTGGGAGCTTGGAGGAGGAGTCGGGACCACGCTTCTTCTTCTTGCCGACTCGTGTTGGGAGAGGTGGCTCCCACTTCTTCTGCTGATCCTTCTTGTTGTCTTTGCCGCCGCGACCGGGCGCGCCACCACTGGGAGCTTGACCCATGATGCTATTAGTAGATGGTTATAAAGCCGTTGTCTCTTGTAGAGTGGTTGTAGACGCTGTGCAAGGCCAAGTATTTGCTGTACTGATGACTGAGATAATCTTTCTGCGTGTTGTGAGTGAGAAATTGAGAAGGTGGTCCAGCTTGGGATAGCAGAGAAGCGATGGTGTGAGCGGAATGAGGCCTGAGCCATTGATGTCTGAGCAACACTGGAAGCGTAATTTGCCCAACTCAGGTGGAGTTCTGAGTTGCGATCGGACGCGCGTCCACAGTCAGTCGAGCAAAAGCTAACAGAGCCGTGCGAGAAAGTGAGTATGTAATCACTACAAATCAGACTTGTTCTTGATCCAGCTCTGAGCTTTTCCAGAATTTGAGCTTTTTGGTGGAGACGAAGAAGAAAAGAAAAAACAGAATAGCCACACAGTCAAAAGCGCTGCCTGGGGCGCCAAAAAAAAAA
Source organism: Pseudozyma thailandica (assembly GCA_023212835.1). NCBI lineage: Eukaryota > Fungi > Basidiomycota > Ustilaginomycetes > Ustilaginales > Ustilaginaceae > Pseudozyma > Pseudozyma thailandica. The sequence goes on from JALCCH010000001.1 coordinate 803,390, forward strand.
GGTTTGGAATTCAGAGTTTTGCTGGTGACGGGTGTTCCGCTGCTGACTTTTTGGCTGGCGGCGACAAGGAAGAAAGAAAAAATTGCTGGAGGCTTGCAGTTCAATCCATTTGCCAACTTTGTGCTCGTCTGGTCACTGACATCTCCTGCTCGTCCCTCTACTCACCTACACCTTGATATCACTTCGTCCTCCTCACCTTCGTTCACGGGTCCCCTACATTCCTTCTACACGCAGCTTGTTAGAGGAACATCACGGCAAAGGGAATCACGGATCTCATCACAGCAACGACAGGCACTTTCGTCACACCTTGCTGTTTCTTACACACAACCCGACAACCTCCTTTCCGTCCCACAGGTCGCCTCTGCGCAAATCGTCACAATGGTCAAGGTCCTCTTCGAGACGGCCGTAGGCTTCTGTCTCTTCAATGTCGCGGACTCGTCCAAGCTCGAGGCTACCAAGAACCTTCACGAGTCGCTCGACTCGGCTGAGGGTGCCAGCAACCTTCTCAAGCTCTCTGCTATCCACCGCTTCACCAACACTGCTGAGGCTGTCGAGGACATCTCTGCCATCAACGAGGGCAAGATGAGCAAGAGCCTCAAGAAGTTCCTTACCGAGGAGATCGTTGAGGGCAAGGGCAAGGAGAAGGAGAACCTTATCGTTGCCGAGTCCAAGCTTGGTACGTTTCTTCCAGCTCACCAGCAACCCACATCTGCAGCAGCAAAGAGCTCCATACTGACTGTCTCTCACTTTTGTCCCGTACCTCTACAGCTTCCAACATCGCCAAGAAGCTCGGCATCAACGTCACTTACGACAGCGAGCTCCTCGACCTTTACCGCGGTATTCGCGAGAACCTCGCTACCCTTCTCTCCTCGTCCTCTGGCGAGGAGTCGCTCGACCCCCGCGACCTCAACACCATGAGCCTTGGTCTCTCTCACAGCTTGAGTCGTTACCGCCTCAAATTCTCCCCCGACAAGGTTGACACCATGGTAGTTCAAGCTATTGGCTTGCTTGATGACCTCGACAAGGAGATCAACATTTACGCTATGCGTGTCAAGGAGTGGTACGGATGGCACTTCCCCGAGATGGGCAAGATCATCACCGACAACCTCGCCTACGCCAAGGTCATCCGCGCCATGGGTTTCCGTACCAACGCTTCTGCTACCGACTTTTCCGAGATCCTCCCCGAGGAGATCGAGGAGACTCTCAAGGCCGCCGCCGAGATCTCGATGGGTACCGAGATCTCCGAGACCGATCTCGAGCACATCTGGAGCCTCTGTGACCAGGTCATCTCCATCACCCAGTACCGCACTCAGCTCTACCAGTACCTCCAGAACCGTATGGCCGCCATCGCCCCCAACCTTACCGCCCTCGTCGGTGACCTTGTCGGTGCCCGTCTCATCAGCCACGCTGGTTCGCTCATGAACCTCGCCAAGCACCCCGCTTCCACCGTCCAGATCCTGGGTGCCGAGAAGGCTCTCTTCCGTGCGCTCAAGACCAAGCACGACACGCCCAAGTACGGTCTCATCTACCACACCTCGCTTGTCGGCCAGGCGCCACAGAAGCTCAAGGGTAAGATGGCCCGTATGGTCGCTACCAAGGCTGCTCTTTCCATCCGTCTTGATGCTCTCGCTGATGCTGAGACCAAGGGTGAGGAGGGTGCTCCTACTGTTGGTATCGAGGCTCGCGCCAAGCTTGAGTCTCGTCTCCGTGCTCTCGAGATGCAGTCCGGTCTTTCGGGTATGCGCTCGGCAAGAGCCGCTGCTGGCGACCAGGGCTACAAGCAGAAGGGCTTCCAGATGGAGGCTGGTGGCCGATCCTACAACGCCGCTGCCGACGCTGCGGGTCCCAGCGACATGGCTGCAGCTGCCAGCATCGCACCATCCATGCTCCCCTCCACACCAGCCAAGGCTGCTGCTGAGGAGGTGGACGAGAAGAAGCTTTCCAAGGAAGAGCGTAAGGCGCTCAAGAAGGCGAGGAAATCGGAGATCGCCGCTTCTGAGCCTGCTACCCCCGCCGCCGCCGCTTCGGAGGCTGGTGATGAGAAGTTGAGCAAAGAGGAGAAGAAGGCGCTCAAGAAGGCCAAGAAGGAAGAGGCCAACGGTACCGAGACACCCAAAAAGGAGAAGAAGGATAAGAAGAAGCGCTCGGCAGATGAGGCTGAGGTTAACGGTACACCCAAGTCCGAGCCAGGGTCGAGCAAGAAGAAGAAGTCCAAGAAGGATTAGAAGGTCTTCTTCTCTCTGTCGTCTCTCGATCTTTTGCATTTTCATCTTTCACTTCTTTTGTGTACATTGCCGTTCTTGACCAGCCCTTTTTCTTTCTCTTTTGTGTATCGTCGTGTAGTAATAAGTTCCATTACATCAGCCCCGGTCTGTGCTTCATCAGACTGTGCACACTTGAGCAAGGGCATTTTGGTCGGCAGGCATGACATGTCGCTCTGATGTGAGAATATGCTGATTGGGATTGAATATGCAAGGAGAGTGCAGTGCAGCTGTTTTTAGACGACACGGCGCACTTCGAATTGACGCTTGACAAAGTAGATTTGGCAAGAGCAAACGGCGATGAGGATGAAGCCTTGGATGATAGACCACCACTTGACTCGTGTGTTGGTGCTCTCAGCAGCTGTAGATGGGACAAGGGCAAGTGTCGTTCGTCAGCTTTGTTATCCCTGGGTTGAAGGTGAGGGCTTCATGCTGTGCGGGGGGGCGTGATACTTACTATTGCGATGCACCCTCTCCCTGATCACCAAGTACTCCTGTTCGTCCTTTACCGCCTGCAATCCTGCTGCCAGGTCCCTGATTTCCCTCTCGATCGGCAACATGTCTCCATCGTCTGGAACGTAAATGATACCGTGCACATTGAACGAGACGGTCTTGTCCGAAACCTTGCTGAATTCGTTGCTGAAGCAGTAGCTGTACCTCCCATCATCCTGGGCTGTGAAAGAGTAAGTGCCGGTATCCTTCTTTTCCTGCTTGAAGAGGGGTCGGCTCTTGGGGTCATACAGGACGACATCGATGTCGAGATGACCACCACCTCCAACTTGATAGGTGAGCGTCATCTGATCGCCGTTATGCAAATCCTCGAAGAAGCATTCGCTGCTGTGTGGGCCAAGTTCGATCATGTGTGCCGAGGCAGGCCGTGAAAGCGAAAGTATCAAAAAAAGAGCGACGGCCCATGCTGATACCAGGGCCATTGGCGAGTGTCGACCCAACATGCTAGTGTGCCTAACAGAACTCGTGTCTGATTAATGTGAGAGTCGTTCTGTTCCGTTCCGCTTCCGAGGAAAAACACGTTGCTTTCGTTAACGAATTGTGTCTAGATGTACTGCACTGGACCCAGCTGAGCACGTCGCGAGTGTTGCCGAAGCAGAAGCTTGGAATAGGCGGTGTGGATAGATGATGTAGATCGAAGATGTAGGCTGCAAGAAGCAATTGGAGCGGTGTTCGCGACACTCGCACCTCGGCCAGCTCACCGCCTTCTTTTGTGTGCCTGCAGCTCGGACCTTCTCAATCTGCCCGATTTTTCGAATGGCAGCCAATTTGAGCCCGATGAGATCAACTCTGAGACTTCTCTGCAGCGAAGCCATCCAGACCAACACTCTTGCTGTTCTCTTCTTTTTGCGCACTACAAAATGTCAAATGAGGATTGGATTGCAAGTCGATCACTACAAAATTTTGAATTGCCATACGAGCAAACTCAATTCAATCTGGGTCAGGATTGAATTGGTGCTCAGTTGCAGAGAGGCGTAGTGTGCGCGTCCATTTTGAGAAGTGCGTGTGAGCAGCGGACAGCGCCATGCGAAACTGTTGGTTTGGAATTTTTGAGCTTTCGAGATGTCTGTTGTTCTCGTCCGCTGCGTTTGGATGTGTCGTATTCTTTCACAGTGGCTAAAACCCAAAGACATCCTCCACTACCATCAACACACCACTTCTACATCACATTCATATACAAGATGGCTGACACTGAAGCTACCAAGCCCACCGTCGATGCTGTAGGTATTATCCGCATCTTTTGCAGCTTTCATAGCCGCTTGCAGTCCATGACAAGCTCGAACAATTGACTGACTTTGCTTTCGTTTCTACATCTCTGCTGCTAATCTTTGACAGTCCGAGCAGACCGGCGCCGCTGCCGCCGAGGAGGCCGAGAACGACCCTCACTTCGAGCCCGTCATCAAGCTCGAGAACCAAGTCGAAGTCAAGACTCACGAGGAGGATGAGGAGGTCACCTTCAAGATGCGTGCCAAGCTCTTCCGATTCGACAAGGACGCCAAGGAGTGGAAAGAGCGCGGTACCGGTGACGTCCGTCTTCTTGAGCACAAACAAACTCACAAGGTCCGTCTCGTCATGCGTCGCGACAAGACCCTCAAGGTCTGCGCCAACCACTACGTCACTTCGGACATGAAGCTCTCCCCCAACGTCGGCTCCGACCGATCGTGGGTCTACAACGTCGCCGCCGACGTCGCTGACGGCGAACCCACCGCTGAGACTTTGGCGATCCGATTCGCTAACTCGGAGAACGCAAATGGTTTCAAGGAAGCTTTCGAGGCTGCACAGAAGAAGAACGCTGGTGGAAAGGCTGAGGCACCTGCACCAGTAGAGGAGAAGAAGGACGAAGACAAGAAGGAGGTCGCTGAGGAGAAGAAGGAGGAGGAGGCCAAGAAGGAGTAAATGTAGAAAACAACAGCTCATAAGCAAGGAGAGAACAGCTTCAAGCTGTAACCCGACGTTGCGGCCAAGTATATGTCGTTCGACTTCTGGCACCGTTCGCAACATGGGTTGATATCCCCTTCCAGCTACCTCTCCTCCGTGCATGCCGTCTCTCTCACAATTCACTTTGCACCCTCGCTACGAATGAAAAACAAGATCAAACACACCGAACGCTTCAGTCTTGAGTGTATGACCTTTTGATGGCACGATTTGAGATTTCGAACGGAAGTGCTTGCCTAAGTTAGCGCTGGTTCCACCGTCAACCTTCCATCGCCCTGCTCCTCCCTTTCCTCAAAGTCCATAGCGTCTCTAGCCTCGTGTGTGGCGACATCTTCCTCCCTCCACTTGCTTTTGAGCCTCGCCACAATCCTTTCCACCGCCTCTTGTTCCAGCGGCTTGCCCGTGTCCGCCAACGATTTGAACCTTGCACCGACAAGCGCACGAATCACATCCAGCGCTCGGCGTGTATACCAGCCCGTCTCTGGATCCGACGTCTTTCGCAACCACTCAGTCCCCATAGCCTCCATTTGTACCACCGACTGCGAGGGCAAATCTTCATCGTTGGATCGCCAGATGTAAGGCTTGATGAGAGGATCTTCAACGTCGCATAGTTGAAAATTGCCGACGTTGCGGTGGAGCGAGACACCGTCGAAAAGATGCGTGTTCTTGGCTCGGTCACCTGACGCCGTAGCTGTCGAAAGCGATGGCACAAGGCTAGATCGAGGAGCTTCTGCATCTTCCTCGTCCTCTTCTTCAGCCGCATCATCCTGAGCATGTTGAGCGCTTCGCATGCCGAGCTTAGATTCCCTGCCCATGGGTCCACCACGAAGGAAAATCCTCTGATAAATCCGACTGCTTTGATCTTTCCTCACATCGTAGCCAAACCTGACTATCGTATCTCTCCAAGGTCCGCCGACCATCGAATAGCTGACTAGCGCATAGTATACTTTCTCGTTGTTGCCATGCAGCTCCTTGTACTCTGCATCTGTGAGCTGGTTCTTAAGCGCAACTCTGGACCAGACTGGCCTTTCCACGAGCAACTCCCTCAGCCGTGCCAGCAATTTGGGATCGCAGCGGTGCTCGATCTTGACCACATCCGGGAGCGGCTTCGTGGGTACCTTGGCATCACGTCCCACACGAAATGGTTGTGGCGCAATGTTGGAGAGACGTACGCGGTTGACGAAGCGCTGCATATGACCTTCAGGGAGGTCGGAGCGCGACAATGCCATGGACAAAGGAGTAGACTCGGGGCGACGCAAAAGATGTGAAGGCGCAGGGACTGTTCGGAGCTCGCTGTAAGGGGTTTGCTGGAAGTTGTAGTTGAATGGAACCTCCATTCGGCTGAAGAAAGCGGGTGGAACCATGTGCAGATTGCTCTTGGGCGGCGCATCAGGCTTTGTGGGGTCGAAGTGTTGGTAATCCTCGAGCTGCGGTGGGACGATGAACTTTTGCAACGCTTCCAGATCCATGGTTGCCAATGCTTTGTGAAGGGCCATGACTGGATCGAGCTGGCTGCGGTCTTGCGATGTAGAGACTTCTGGTTGAAATGCAAAGTCAGCCATGCTACGGAAGCGTACAGTGTTGGTGGCCATGCCGAGCACTTCGACAATGTACTCCTTCTTGACGCGACCTGTGTACCGACTTCTTTTTTCTGTTGGAGGGTGGTGTCCATTCGCTTGATCGACCTGTGCCGCATCTTCTTCGGCAAATAATGCAGGATCAAGCGCCATCTCATCCACATGGGCTGGAGCAGCTCCTTGTTGCGAACGGAAGGGCGAGCCTTGTCGCTTGCGCTTCTTCTGACGCCAGGTGCGCTGGACTATCCTGACGATAATGTTGTGTGTGGGCATCGCCTCGCCAATCAATGGTGCTCTGTAGACCTCATCGACGCCGCTCCTAGAGACATCCTCCGTTGTGGATGGTTGGTCACCGAAGCCACCGAGTCGACACTCAATCACTTTGATGCCCTCATTCGGGATGCGCGAGAGGAAGCTGAGCGCTTCGTGAGGGCTGCTGGTCAACGGAGGCAGTGCGGATGGATGCAGTGTGGAAAGCGCACGCTCGAGGCTTGTGAACGAGACTGAGGATGAAGAACCTTCAAGCTTGTCATCTGCCGACAGTACGCCCGGATATTCGATGTTGAGAAACGCCGTTGATGGGATGGATTGTGGCTTGACGAAGCGTGCATCGGCTGTGCCATTGCCTCTTGGGGCTTCTGCAAGGACCGGGTTGACAGCCCTTGCCTTGCCCTTCGCTGCAGAGGAGGCAGACATATCGAGCTCTGCGTGATCGGAACTATGCCTTGTGCTGCTATATCGAACCCATGGATGAGTATCAAGCTGCCTGACGAGCTGATCTGCGTGTTTGGTGAACGGATGGAAGATTGAAATGTCAATTGGCTGCTCACAATTGGACCCTGAAGCCTACTTTTCCAATCATTGCTTAGCAGGTGGAGTCAACAGTTTCCGATATCCGAAGTTCGAGCGAATGGCTCATCAACGCGACGCGGTCTCGGCAGAGTGCATTTGTTATTTCGTGTCGCAGCACAACTGAAATTCCATTTGGAAGCAACCCGCTACTCAACACCACAAACCAACACTTTTGCCTGCAGCGCGTGCAGCCAGGAGGAGGACAACACCACGCTAGACTCCAGCTACGCTCTTCACAATCCTACCTTTCTTCAACACTTCCATCACTTCACCTTCTAGGCTCTTCAGCATCACAATGGTGGCATCGGAACTCACCGTCCGCCTAGCGGAGCATTTCGGCCCTTACATCGCATCAGACCCTTCCCTTCTTACGGAAACAACCTCGATCTGCACACACTATGGCGTAACCCCCGAAGACCTCTTCTATAAGTGGGAAGCGTTCGCCATCAACCATCAGCTCCCAAAGTCGGAACCACTCACGATTGACCATGCCAGAGAGCTGCGCAAGATCATCGCTGCTTCAGTCAATGCTGCCGCAGCCGAAGCAGTGGCTTCGACACCACTGAAACCATCAACAGCTTTGAACAGGGGCAAGATCGCTGGCGACTTTAGCGCTATGCTCGGCATCAAGGGTACACCGATGAAACCCACTGTGAATAGGGACAGCTTCCAGACTCCCAGTCGACCTGCATCCTCGATCAACAACTCACCCTTCGGCGGTCCTGGCGCTACACCGGCAACCGCTTCTGCGTACAAGCCCGCAGCAGGTATCAGAGACACAGACACTCACATGAGCGACGTCGATTCGCCCTCGCGCCCGGCTGCCTCTGCCACGGCGTCGTCTTCCAAGCACCCACAATGGTCGATCCTCGAGTCGCTAAACGAGCACCTTCCGCTAACTGGTTCCGGCTCGCACCTAGCTCCACCCACACCTGCTGGCTCCAAGAAGCAGTCCTCCCGTGTCTCGCTCGCCATGGCTACCGATCCCAAGGCCTGGAACTACCGCTACATGTTTGAGAAGAAGGGAGAGCGATCCCAAGTGCTTGACGACCGCATCGATGACTACGCAACCATCTTCCGCACAGCTTACTCCATCGACGAGAATGAAGAGTTCGGTGATCCTTCCCTCCCTTCTCAAGAGCAGATCTGGGTTGTCGGCCGTATCTGCCCTGCTCTTCCAGCTCCAGAGAGCTCAGCAGGTCAGACGCTCAAGTCCAAGGCCGCGGCGAGGTCGAAGAGCGAAGACGAAGCTTTCGGGCTGCCAAAGCTTGCAGAGACTGGTGTCGTGTTGGAAAGTTCGAGGATGATGGGATCAGGTAACCGCACGCCATTGGTCTTCAACAAAGGGTGCGTGGTGCGACACACACCGCAGGACGTAGGCACAGCCGGCGCTGCGACGACACTCTCTCTTTTCCCTGGTCAAATCGTGCTTTGCCGGGGAATCAATGCAGGCGCGGACAAGTTCAGTGTCTCGGAGATCTGCTTCCCTCCACCTCTGCCTCTTGCTGTGCACACCGTGGAGGAAGCGATCGACCACTCCTATTCACCAAACAAACTCAACGGGAAGCCGCTCAACCTTGTCGCTGCTTCCGGACCCTTCACCGGCGAGGACGACCTAGACTACGCCGCATGGCACAAGCTCATGGATGAGATTGAATCTGGCGGCTTGCCCATGGGAGAGGGAGAGGGTGGAAAGCGAGGCGTGCCAGACACGTTAGTGCTGACGGGTCCCTTCGTGTCCTCGTCGCACCCGCAGCTTCCTTTCTCCACCGAGTTGCCTGGCGAGATCTTTGCCAAACACTTCTCCTCCCGCCTCGGCTCGCTCATCGCCAAATACCCCGCCACCATGGTTGTCCTGATTCCCTCAACAGATGATATTCTCAACCCGCACTCTGCCTACCCGCAACCGTCGTTCCCGAAAGAAGACACGACAACTATCATGGGTCTCCCCAAGCAGCGCGTTCGTTGCCTTCCAAACCCAAGTGTCTTCTACATCAACGAGCTCGTCGTTGGTGTTTCCACCGCTGACTCGTTGGGCGATATCAAGTCGGAAGAGATGGTGACTCGCGTTGAAGCCGCTCCTGGCATCTCGCCTGAAGCGGCACGGAAAGCGACAGAAGCGGTAGCGGCCAAGAACAAAGAAACAAACACCCGCTGGTCGCGCGCGCTTCTCTCCCAGCGCAGCTTCTACCCGCTCTACCCTCCCCCCACAGCATCAGGTCTGGCTTACGACACTTCTCACAGCCACCTTCTCGACTTCCCAGCCGTCACACCGGATCTGTTGATCTTGCCCAGCACAAAGTTGGCCAAGCCTTTCATTCGCGTGGTCAACTCGTCGTCCGTGGTTCAGCCAGGATCGGTCGCGAAAGGGAGCGTGGTTGCGATGGAGGTCTCGCCCATCAACAGGGGCGAATTGGAGGGTAAGGGAGAGATGGACCAGCTTAATTCGATGCTCTACGACAGGGCGAGGATCGATGTCATCGCGCTCTAATAGATTACTTTTCTTTTGCCTATGTGTCGGTTCTTGTAATGCATCCCTGGTACTTCAATGTCTTGGGTTTTGTGTGTTGTGTGATGATCGACCGATTAGATGACGATAACACTCTGCCCCGCTACACCTGCGGCCACTTTAGCGACGAACCACCTGCTTGAAAGCCAAAGAAAAAAATAACAGATTGCTCCCTACTGGGTTCGAACCAGTGACCAACACCGATTTCGATCCGAAATTTTGTAAAGGTGCTACTCTTCCACTGAGCTAAGAGAGCGATTCACTGTTAGGCGGCAATCAATTTTACATTATGGTACTTTTATTGAAATGATCATCACTGTTCAGGTCAGTCAGACTTGTTCAGCTCTCCTCACACATTCGACCTTTCTCAGCGGTCGTTGTTCACCGGAATGTGTAGAAGCTGCGTCAGCACTGAGCATCTTGATCTCACTTCCTCAAGCACCTATCACAATCAGTGATAGGTCCCTGTTCTCGAGCAAAAAAAAAATGCTTCACACGACACCAGAGCGGTGAAAGGGCACGGACCTGCGCGAAGCTCTGGCTGTGCTCAAATTGCCTTTTCTTGACGCAAAATTGTGAGCGCCAAGCCTTTTCACGAAGCTGTCAAAAGAGCGTCTGTGCATTGCGGGATTTAGCTGAGATCATAACGCTTGAGGCGAGCGAGCAAGAGCAGCACTCAGCAGTCACAGCCACGACGCACAACGAGAGGCCTAGACCGCGGCACAGCTGCGCATACGCATCACACACTTCTCAGCAGCACAGCATCGAAATTCGAAAGCTTCGCTTCCAAGTTTCACAGATATCAAGAAAGTCATGGAATTGCTGCCTAGCCACGTTGCTTCTTCCTTTGTCTGATCTTCTTTGCAGCTCACTGTTTCATGACCGACGCAGCTCTCAAAGAACGTCTTCGACTCCTCCGTCAAGGTTTGCAACCCGGACCGAGTACATCTTCACCTCCACCTGCAAACCAATTTCCTTCCTCCTCTTACACCTCCATCAACCACTCATCTGTTCCTCAACAAACGGCCTCAGCTTCCACCAAAGCGAACACAGACGCAGATCAAGCACTTTTCGATAGGCTGCGCAGTCTGAAGTCGACCAACGAAACGCTTCCTCCAGAAGCACAGCAACAGCCTTTACCGTCGACCAAGCCTTCGCCGTCTCGACAGACCAAGCATCGTGACGAGCAAGACGAGATCGACGCGCTCATTCAATCCGCACAGGATCAGCTGGATATAGAGCGTTCGAACCCGGAATTCCCAACCGATTCCCACGACGCCGCTTCTGACGCTCTCTCGGATTCGGACCTTGAGAACGACATCGAGGCTATCACTAAAGAAGCAGACGAGATCGTCAGCGCCGCTCGCGACGAACTTGCTCTGGAATCCCGCTCAATTGAACCACCGTCACACTCAGATCAAGACGAAGCCGACGAGGTTCCAATCAGCACGATGATTTCCTCCAATCCAGAAATCGAGATTGCTCTTGCAGATGCTTCGCGAGACTCGGAGCTTTTTTCCCAAACCAATGCCAACAACGAGACTAAAGGCTCCGGGCCTGCTGCTTCCCCGGCCAAAGGACGTCGCAACTGGCTCGGTGGCCGCTTCTTCTTCGTCGCAATGGCGACTTTGCTCGTCATTGCTATCTCCTCTCTGCCCGGCGCTCACGCTTTCGGTGCCGGAAATATCCCTTCCTTCGCCTACATGGAGGGCAAGGCTTTCCGCCACGGTGACATCGAAGACATCCTCGAGGATCTCGCCAAGAAGGCGGGCGGTTCGCTTTTCGGTGCCAGCAAGTTTGGTGGCCTCGACATCAAGCGCACCTACTTCGGTAATTGGCTGCGTGACTACAGTCAGGCCATGGATGTGGCCGCTCTGCAGAAGATGAGCAAGCAGGCCATTCTCAACATCGTCATGGTGCTTGGCTTCCTTGCGCACGGCTACGCTACTGCTGAGTTCCAAGTGACCGACGAAAGACTTGGTGTTTACCTGCCTGAAGAGCACCTCGACAACCCTAAGGGCTATGCTGATGGCAAGGACGCTCGCCAGTATGACTCCCGTCTCCGCGAGCCTATCAACCCTGAAGAGCTCGAGATCGACCCTCGCTCTGGCATGAAGAATTATTTGGCCAACGAGTCCGGCAACTGGCGAACTGGTTCCGGTCTCATTCGACGCACCCTCGTTCGTGTCATTGAGATGGGTCGACAGGCTCGCCAGTCCGGACGTGATGCCGACACATACGAGGCCTACCGTCTCCTCGGTCAGGCGCTTCATACCCTTGAGGACTTCCCCGCTCACAGCAACTGGACCGAACTCGCCCTCCATCGTCTTGGTCACAAGAACGTCTTCTTGCACGTCGGCGACAATGTCAAGGTGCGCGCTCCTGATGGTACGATGGTTGCGCCCATCGTAACTGGCACCTTCGGAAGTGCTGATTTCATTCACTCGCTTCTGGGTGAAGCGCAGGATCATCTCTCTGAAGCCTCGATCTCGGATCTCAACAAGGCTATGGACGACGCCAAGATGAAGTCGAGCGGTCGAAACCGAAGCCCTGTCCAGGACCTCCTTGGAATGCTTGCCAAGATCCCTGGAGGAGGCAACGAAAGCGTCTCTCGTGATCTAGAGGATGTTTCGCGAGGTCCACAATCGAACCCCGCCGACATGTCGCCACAAGAAATGTACGCCAACCTCTGGAAGATCCTCGAGCTTCGTGATCGCATCATGAAGGGAATCGAGGGCACCATTGAGAAGATTCCCGGTCTCAGCTCTCTTGTCGAGAAGCTCACCAACGAGCTCAACATCTTTGTCTTTACGCTCATCGAGCCCTACGCTAAGCCTATCATGCAGCAAGGCATGAGCGCGCTCAAGATGGGTTCCGGCGCCGTCATCAACAAGCAAGAGCAATTCGAGGTCTTTGACAACCCCAACGCCTCTGACCCCACTCACTCCATGTTGAGCAAGGATCATTTCGGTCTCATCCTCAACGAGGTCGCTGGTAACATTGCCAAGATCATCGTCCGCCACACCGTGACCAAGGTCGTCAAGGCGTGGGATGACCGGAACATGGATGCCCATCATGTTGCTGATGAGTGTCTTGCGCCCATGTTCCACCCCTATTGGTTCAGCGGACAGGCTCAGGTGCAGAAGGAGATGATGGATTACGTCGCTGACTGGGCTAGGAACCATTCGACTGAGATCGGAAGGTTGAGCAAGCAGAGTGTGCGCGCGCACACCAACACCCGCAGCGGAAAGGCCGAGCCTCACTCGCACGGCGACGACCAGCCCAGTATCAGCTCCTTCATGGGTGGTGGAAATAGTCAGGCCGCTCACGGCTTCTCTAACAACCACCACTACGGAGGAGGGGGCGGCGGCGGAGGCTATCCTGGCAACAACCATGGTGGTGGAGGAGGAGGCGGGAACAGCATCGGATCGCAGATGGCGGGTTATGCTTCAAACTACATGTCGGGGCAGGTGCATGGTGCTCAGAATTACATGTCGAACCAAGTGCATGGTTTTGTTGGAAGCCATGTCCCTGGCGGCAACCAATTCTTCCGTGAGCTTCCAGAGGGAGGCAACGAGGGAGGCAGGTCATCGGACTTCCCTGGTGCCCGTCACCACCAGGAGTCTTCATACGATCACGATCGTCCCTCGTTCCCTCAAGCCGAGCCGACGGGTCATGACCGATATGGAAGTCATGGTAGTCAGGATCAGCCCAACTACTCGGCGCCGGGTTACGCTCCTCCCGGTCAAGGTGGGTACGGCGCACCTCAGCAAGGCGGATACGGCCAACCAGGAGGCTATGATCAGCAGCAAGGGTATGGTCAACAGCAAGGATATGGACAGCAGCAGTATCCGCCTCAGGGTGGGTACGGCCAGGGTGGATACGGTCAGGGTGGTGGGTACAATCAGCAGGGTGGTGGATATGGCGGTGGATACGGTGGCGGTTACTGATCGAAAGACTTCGTACTGTTCTCATGTGCTTCGCGCTTGTAGTTTCGTGAATCAACACTCTGAATCAATTTTCTGGACCCGTGAACCATGACACCTGCTTGTGCTAAAACGATGAAAGGCTGCCTTGCCAGTCGGATTGAAAGCAAGATGTGATCGAGGTTTGGTGGCTAGTCGGAGAGCCGTTATACGGCGGTGCTGCCTTTACGACCTTCTCCTTTGGGTGCTTGACATCACTGCTTGCAATCGCCACTGTCGCACATCGCGGATCTTCTTTTGGTACAGATGCATTGAGATGCAGAATACAAACATGACCATGAAGCGAAAAGGGCGGGAAGGTTGTCCACTCAAGCCGTGGGCAGAACATGATCATCGTCCGCCGCAGTATACAGATACCCCTCTGAACTCAATTCCTCCACCACGCTCTTGACCTCGCTTACGTCTACACCCTTCAACATCCTCGCGATAAGCGCGACATGGACACCATCGTGATGGTTCTCCGCTTCGGTCGTGACGATGCCCATAATCTGACGTGGGAGAGGGTCGAGGCCCTTGTACTGATCCAAGACGTTTTGTGCGTTGGAGCCGGAGTAGGCGTTGATATCGCTCGTCTGCATACCCTGACCCCTGTCGGCGCCTGCGGGGGCTTGGGACGATTTGAGACCGCGAGTCTGCTGCAGGTGAGCGTGGACGGATTCGAGACGGTGGAAGAGGACTTCGTTGTAGTCGATAACGGCTCGCATGTGACCGGCGGAGATGGAGCGGCGATTTTGGAATGATTTGAGCGTGCCGAGGACCCGCACGTAGACGTTTTGACTGTGTGTGCGGAAGCGGGTATGAGAAGAAGAATCGGAGATTGAGAGTCAGTACCTGTCGTCTTTCTGTACTCGTTATGCCCGCTACGGGAAGAGATGCGGAACTTACCGGATATCAGAAGCCTTCTGAGTGTCATCGCCGGAGCTGTCCAACCACTGGCGCACTTCGATCTGTCCAGTACCATCCTCGACACTGTACGCAACGTTGGTAGCGTTTCTCGAGATGTTTCGGACTACCCCGACAAAGGTAAGCTGGCCAAGTTCAGCACCATCGAGGGTGAACTCGGCATCGGGATGTGGGTGCTCGGCATTGAGGATCTGCCTAATTGTCACGGGTCGAAGCGTGTTGTTACCCGCTCGCTGTGATGAGGCGACGTTCATCATGACGGGCGAAGAGATCGAGTAAATCGAGGCGGAAAGAGGGGACGAGCGGTGAGGAGAAGATGGTTACAAAGTCAGCTCGATGCAAACTTTATACAAGCTTCTTTGTCGACTTTGCGGGACGGCGTGTACACTTGCGAAGCTGGTCATGTCGACAGTGCACGGCATCCACCACAGTTGCGAGAGTGACCATGTCGACAAGCACAAGAGAGTCTGATCCTTACCTTTCCACTGGGAGAGTCAGTCTGGCTTCCGTTCGCTATGAAGCCGCCTCCACTCGCGCCGCCACCTGTAGCATAGTTCTGAGCGTATGGGTTGCTCTCGCCTCCAAAAGCTGTTCGAATGGGATGACAATAAATTGTCATCAGGAGTGATCCGTGACCAGAAGGCGAGCGTGCAGATATGGTTGTCAGAATCAGTCGTGGTCTGCTCAAGGTTCAGCTAAGACTAGGCTCAACTCTGAGAGCCAGCCAGAGAGACGTGCTGGAATCTGGGTCTGGCTCAGCGTCTCGATCGAGTTGAAAGTCGGTGTTGAAGCTTACCGTTGTTGAACATGTTGGGTATCGGGTGTTGGAATGGTCGTTGTCGATCAAGAGGAAGAGGACGCTCCACAAGAAGATGTGCGCAGCTTCTCCAGAAACTGAGCCTTGAACGCCTCGCAGAATTCACGGTGTTGCACTTTCTGAGAATGAACGCGCTCTCTCGCAATTTACGCGTCAGAGTGTCACTTTATTCCACTACGAGTGTTGGCTCAGCGTGGGGCCAACTTTTTTTTTTTTTCGCCCGAGACCTGCCCACTGACAGTTCAAGCTTCTCCATGCAAACCCTCTCGCCCGTTGTAGGGTCTCGTTCGTCATCGCAACAACGAGAAGGATCACCTCGACGACCGGGATATGGATCAGGTAGCTGCGGAAGGCGGACGCGCCGAACGCAACGATGCGGCATTGCAGGGCCCCGGACCATCAACCCTCCGACATGCGCGACGGATCATCCTCCTTCAGTACGAAGCCCGCATCCCGCCGAGATCAAGCTCTTTCTTATGGCCATCGCAGTCGGTTCTCATTCGCATTCAGGATCGGCTCGACTTTGATCTTTTCCAGAATAGCAAGTATGAAGCCACGGCGAGATACAGGACGCTCTTTTTACGAGAGCTCTGTGCACGGCTCGAGGCGTCAGTGCAGGCAGAGTGCGAAGTACTTCGATCGCAGGGTGTCGAAGAGATCGAATTCCCCGAGGTGGATTCGGCGCTGCTCGAGAGGTACATTGAGGTGATGGCAAGCGGATCTTCGAACTTCAGCGTAGCGGGACCAGGCTTGGCTCCCGAGACCGAGTTCACAACGCACTACTGGCCGCGAGTCGCAGCCTCGTCTCTACACGATGCGGGACAAACAGACGCGGGTTTGTTAAGTGACTACGCTAAGGTCACGATCAGGGAAGAAGGGAGCGCCATATCGAAGGGTACGACGGGACTTCGTACCTGGGAGGCTGGCCTGCGCTTAGCGGCCCATCTGGTGGGCGAGCCGAGTCTGATCAGTGCAGCTGGAACGCGAATACTCGAGCTTGGATCAGGAGCTGGGTTTGTCGGAACGGTATGTGCTACTCAGCAAGCTATGTCCTCCGGCACCGACCTCCACACATATCTTACCGACATGCCCGGTCAGGTCGTCGCTCGCACTCGCGATACTCTGCAGGTGAACGGTCTGGATTCTCACACGTCTCTGGTGCAGATTCAGGAGCTGGACTGGCTCGAGCTCAGCGCCGAACGACAGCAGAGTCAGCAGAGGGACGATCTGCCCACCATCAGCTTCCTCGCCGAAGCCAAGCCGACGCTGATCCTCGCAGCCGATGTCGTGTATGACCCCGATCTGATCGATCCTCTCGTCGAGACGATCCGCGCTTGCTTGCAGGCTGGAACACGTGATTGCCAAGCTCTCGTAGCCAGCACAATCCGCAATCCGGATACCTATGCCGCGTTTAAAGCATCATTAGGTGAGTGGAAAAGTTAGCCCTGTGTCCAATGCCAAGACGCAGCCTGACTGACAGCAATCTCGCATAATTTGACCCGTTATTTGGTTGTCGCAGCTTCTTTCGGACTGGATGCTCAGGTCATTGAGTTGCGCCGTCCGTCCTTGACTTCTCTCGATCCGAAGTGGCTCCTCGATGTTCCGGTATTGCCGATCTTTCCATCAGCTCACGACCCTCAGCTCGACGGACGGGTTGAGCTGCTCTGTATCAAGCTGTCCTAGTGTGCCTGAGCTGCATGCACAGTGTACAACCTGGGCGCCGGTATATGAGCCACGACGCCACGATGAAAAGTAGCTTCCGCCGGTTGTCTGTGTGAGGCACTGGTCGATTAAATCACTGTAAATTTGTGCCTCCTTTTTTGCAGCTCTTTTGGTACTCGAAATATCCTTTCGGAGAATTAAGAGTTCGTGATGTATTAAGCGACCCACTTCGAACGGATCAGAACAAGCCGAATGAGCCGGTCTCGGGATTCGATGCTGCCACCATCTGCATTACCCTGAACCCATCGTGGCATCAGCATCGTCATCGAGCTGGAAAGGATGGACAATATGGGCAGTAGTTGAGCGAAATGTTCCGAGGCTTTTCCGCGAGAATTTGTCGAAGCGCGCTATTTAGTTGGGCTGCAAGACGACGGCAAAGCGCGAACTCTTGTCGGCATCGGCAAAGAGCGGCCGAGCAAAATTCGAACTCTGCTTGCTTCTCAGACATGCTCTTTCCGTAGAGACCAGGTTACTACCACGAGGGCGACCCTTGCTTCGTCAAGCCGAACTCGGCAATCTACAGTACGAAGCCTGTTTTACGAGCTTAGTTATCATCGCACCGCTATTTGTGGCCTTAGGGTGATGGTCTTGGCGTTGGGCAGCATGATGCACTCACGTCTTTCCACGACACGCCGCAGTCTCGATTGCCGGATAGTATTGCATCGATTGAGTTTCGATTGAGCAGGTACTGCCCAATCGTCGGAACTTCGGCCGTAAGCAATCAACCCTACCGTCGGTTCGCTACCACTTTTCGCAGACACGCTGCAGACTTTCGTGCTTCTGCATATCAACAACCACGGCACACTTGGTCGGCCTCGGGAGCACCAACGAGGACCAACCAAGGGCAAGAAAAGTGCGACGCGCCAAGTCGGCCGAAAAAGTATTTCTCGAAGATTAGAATGAGACAATGAAGTCTGAGACAACACGCTGAAGGAAGAGCAGACGGTCTGAGAAACGCCGCTCAACCTTCGCAGATCAGTTCGGCTTGTTTCGACGCAGTGCAAGGCACATAGCAACAAATAAGCGAAAGTCAAGTTCGTCTTCTCGTCGGGATCAGCAGTATCATTGCACGTCTATCTGCGACACAAGATTTAGGAGAGATGCGCTGACCACAATGGCGTTAGTGTTCAGGGACGAGGATATGTCTGCTTATGTTCGACTGCAGCACCGGGCCGAATCTGAAGCGGGAATCTAGGTTAGCGGTCTGCGACAAAGCGCTTCAAGATACATTCGACGCAAAGGATTCCTGCAACTCTACGTCGCTCTTTGTCCAGCAGCAAGGTAATGCATAGAAGCATCTCCTTGATTGGTGGCCTACAGGCGGAGGTGCACTTCCGTGCGGCAGTCATACTGTAAGCATCATCCGTAAGCCGGACTGTCTTGTGCAAGAGCTCTGAGACGAATCTAGCAGAGGGCAGACTTGAAAAGCTCTTATCTCATTGGCTGCGGGTGGCTGATTCGATCATGCCGGAAACAAAGTGCAAAACTGGGGAGCACGCAAATTTGGCTTGGACGAACGATCTTGAACCGACGGCCAACCTACACGGGCGCAAGTGATTCTAGCACGGCTTCAACCCGCAGATGCCACCCAGTCCAGCCACACTTGGTCACAAGCGACTGCTGCCCCATTGCGAGAACGGGAGGAGGGGGATCAATTTCGGTCGTTATCGTGAGGAGTCGGAGCTACAAGAGGCATTGAGCCGAGAAAACATTACTCTCCCCTGACACAGGTCAGACTTGTATTCAGAGTCTCGTGGCTGTCGGATGACGGGGTTGTGCTCCTGGGATGGATCTGTTCGAGGCAGATGCGCGAATGAATGAAATGAATGGCTGCGAACAGACCCCAAAACGCGCTGCGATGATCAGGGTGTACCTGCCTCTGCATCCACCTTGCATGTTTGACTGCCGCGGTCCGAAATTGAGGGAAATGGTGAAGAATAACAACATCAAAAGATCATTTTTAATAGATTTCGAGCAACTTTTGCGTCGACATTTCGAATCTCAACCCGACGCATCTGTCGACGAAAACACCACTGAAAACATTGCAAGAAAGAGCCTGGCACGTAGTGCAACAACAGAGGTTGCAGCGATTGCAACATATCAGGCCCTATTCGTAGCTTGTTGCGACCCCAAGCCTTTCGAAGGTATTGAATCAAAGCAGCGACGTTGCTTGTTCCACGGTGGCGCCATCAGTTATGAACAGAAGCCAAGGGAAGGCTTCTTGCCGTGGTACAACATGCAAAAGGAGACCCGTGATGCTCCTAAAACAAACAAGCGAACTAGCTTGGCTAGACCGCATCTTGGTCAGAGAAGCGTTAACGCCGCGAAGGAATTGCTGTGACTCTCTAATAAGCGCACCTTCGAGAGGGCTCGGAGCTTTTCATGTTTGCGTTGTCGTCGACGATGTCGGGGCCTCTTTATCAGAGCGCCATTATACTTTGTGCGGTTCTAGCGAACAGGTCACCCAGGACTACGACCTGTGAGGGCGTGATGAGGACGACTCGTGCTTCGCGAGTACGTATCGACCTCCTTGCCGCGCTGCGTGTCTGTTCATCTCTGTTATTAAGGATAGAACCGAGGTCAGTCAGATCGGGCCCTCGATGGACTATGCACGCTATCGAACCGGAGCCTCCTTGTATCGTAGCTCGCAGTCTGGAGTACAATGCAGAAAATGCAAGCAGCAGAGCTCCGAAGGGGAAGCTGCATGCACCTTGCTGCGGTGCGGCGATCCCGCTGATCGTCAGCAGAGGTGTCAAGTTGAGCGCTATGGCCTTGATCTTGTGACTTTACTAAATTGCATACTGTAGATTCTCGAGAACACCGGACCCACTAATTCGGACCGTCGAGATACGAGCGAGCATCAGTGCTCATCTGCCGACATGAATTGGTGAGAATGTCACACAGTAGAACTAGAAGCTCCCACCGCCATTGCCTGCGAATTGGTGGGAGGAGGAGTCCGATGCAGCTGATACTCGAAATTCCTTCTGTTGAGAAGAAAACGAAATGCAACCAGAGAGTCGAAATGACTTTCTACCGTGCCTCTTGGAAGCGGTTCTGGAATCCCACATCCACGCGTTTTGGCTGGCACAACTCGAATTGACTGGTATCGATGCATGCAGTCGAACCACTCTGCGTCCGACGTGCACCTCGTCTCAAAGGACGGATCGTCTAGCATAAACAAGGTGGGCCCCCGCGATACCTCTGCGAACTAGCAACACAGTCTTGATCTCAATGCAGCTTGTGGCACTGTTGCTACTTCAAATCTGTCTTAACTAACTTGAGGGACGTGTTCTTGATAGGAAGCCTGCTTTGGTGGAGTCGAGGAAGAAACGTGCGGTCTTCAATAAGGAGGCTCTGAGAAACGCTTGTCTGATATCGAGCCGACCCGTCATTATTGGGCGGGCTGCTGAAGAAAAGAAGTCTGGCCGCAATGTCGACGCAGTTTTGGTGACCATTCTAAACAAGTATGAGTTGGACAGGCGAGCCTCTTGTTTTGATTTTGACTGATCGACCCTAAGGGTGGGCGACCCTATTCCGTCTGCTCGTAAAATGTAACCGAGCATTAGAGACGGCGAATGTAGTCCTCGTGGACAATAGGAGTACAGTAGCTCGCCAAAACAAGGGCCCCGTCAGACTGTATTATGATTTGAATCTCAAATCAAACAAGAGAGAGAGAGAGACAGAGAGCGCAGCCGAAGATACGGCTCAATTCAAACTTTGGTCGGCGGGCTTGTTCCACCAAGCTCGCTTGCACACAGAGGATGACTGCCTTGATGGAAGCCTCTTTTGTATTTTGTCACTAAGGACTGCACTTTTATCTCTTGCGCAATTTCGTGTACGCATGTGTGGTCAGATGCCGGATTGGTCTTCTGCGAATGTCAGCCTTTGTTGCAAATCAGCCGGAATCTGCGAGGCGGACGTCGCAGCAGCAGCAGCAGCAGCAGCAGCATGCGATTCTGTTTGGAATTGGCATTCTGCTTTCCGATTTGCCCTCGTCCCAAGACACTTTATTGTACAGTACTCTATTCACGATTCGAAATCGTCGACTCTTCGCACACGACTTTCGGCCATATCGAGAAGCAGTCTCTGAGCTGCTGCGACCATTTTCGTTCTTAATCGGACCGTTTTCTCTCTTTGCGCGTTTGTTCTTTCTGCATGCAGCGTATAAGCTGCAGGCTGTGGTCATACTCGCCTCGCCAGTTCGCATTCTCTGCACGGGAATCCCACCTTTGCTGCTTCGCCTGCGGCCGCCATCCGTCCTTGCCGCCGCGGCTGGCTGTTTGTGGTGGATTTGTGAAATCTGCCTACTGCTTCTGCAGTTCTTACAATCATAGCGGGAGTGTTCTGCAGTTTAGATGGAAAATGGCCAGATTGTGATCGGATTTTTTTTTCTTTGCTGCGATCCTTTTCCGCTGCCCTGACCGGCCTTGCTCTGCGCGTCGACTTTGCAGATCGCATATCGTTGCGGGAGACTGACCAGGTGCTTGCCCCTTTCGAGCCGAGTATTTTTTTCTGTTTTATTTCTTTTCTCCTCGTTCTTGCTCTCGAGCCATCCGCCTTCTTGGTTTAATTTTCCTTCAGGCACCTCTTTCCCGGCGACCCGAAACCAGAATTTTGCGTTTTGGTACTGCACGCAGAGATGAAGGGAAAAAAAAAGAATGCAGGTAAAAGCAATCGCACAGCTGCTGCTTGTCTGTGCGTCGTTTTGTGCGCCGGCAGAACATCAGCTCAGTGTTTTGCTGCTTCTGGTTCTGTTTCTGCTTCTTGTTCTGTGTGTATTTTCTAACTCCCACCTGACCGCTTCCGTGTTGTTTTTCTGTTGTTGTTTCGCACTTCTGGCTCTCTCTCACTCACCCTCTCTCTCCCCTCGCAATCGCCTTTCTGCACCTGAGGCTGCCGTGCTTTTTCCCCTGCCGCCGCAATCGTCGACCTTAGCTTTTCCCCCTCGCCCTATCCCAATCTCAGCTCATTCTCGCAACCCTCTGGCAGCCCAGCTCTTCCTGTCAGCTCCAGAGCCGTCTTTGTCCCTCTGCTGATACCGCCCTCTGGATCACGATTCCTCATAAACAAGAGGCCTCCTCACCAATCTCGCCGTCGTCGCTACCTCTTCAACATCCCGTCTTCCAACCCTTTCTTTCTTCCGACTCACCACCATCCTCAAGATCCCCTCTTCCCCCACCCCATACACCTTTCCCCTCGACTCCATCCCTCTCTGCCATCGACGACCGCTGTCTGTCGAAGCGCAATTCACCATCTACCCAGTCCTACTGTTTCGTCTCCGGTGAAGCAGTTCGGTAGTGTGAGAGAGTAGACTCCAACGCCGCCTTCCAGCGAGCCATCACCAACAGCATCGTAAGTACATCTTCAGCGTCTTCCGCATCGAGCACGGCCTTCATCCACATCGGCGTAGTTGCACTGGTCTCTCCTCCGACACCCTCGACACCAGATTGCATGCCTCGGATCGATTGGGTTGTACATGGCCATTTGGCGTACACTTGGATCTCCAAAAGCTTCATCGCTGGTTTCACCAGCGCTTGCATCCATTTTTGCGGCCAAGTGTTGTCCCTACACTCCCACAGATCGGCCGTGCTCATCGGAAGGCCCGAATATATTGTCATCCTGCACAAGCGCTGACCACTTTTGAGTGTCTGATTTTTCGCATTGTCCTTCCTGCTTCCTTCCTTTTCCATTGTTGTTTCCGCTCTGGCCACACCTCCTACTTCCCTTTCCTACCTTCTTCGCCTTTCCCTCCCCCATTCCTGCGCTTCCCTTGCCATAGCATCTTACCGAGCACCCAAAAAGGGTTTCTTTGTAGCCATGTCCGACAGCTCTGCTACCCAGGAGGGTAGGAACGAGAAGGGCATTGAGGGCGTCTCGGAGGAGTACGCCACCCTCATCGAGTTCATTCGCTCTCAGAAGAGCGCCAACAGCGACGAGGAGGGCGCCGATGAGACCCACGTCGTCAAGAAGCGCCAGTGGCCCCTCTTCTGGAAGACCAAGGAGATCCGTGTCAACAAGCACGGTGAGGCCGAGGAGGTTGCCCAGAAGGTCCCCGCCTCGTGGCTCGAGACCGACATGCTCAAGGGTATCAGCGAGTCTGATGTCCAGAAGCGTCGCGCTCTCTTCGGTTACAACGAGCTCGAGTCTCCCAAGGAGAACCTCTTGCTCAAGTTTATTGGTTTCTTCCGTGGTCCCGTTCTGTACGTCATGGAACTCGCT
Source organism: Pseudozyma thailandica (assembly GCA_023212835.1). Lineage (NCBI taxonomy): Eukaryota > Fungi > Basidiomycota > Ustilaginomycetes > Ustilaginales > Ustilaginaceae > Pseudozyma > Pseudozyma thailandica. Next base: position 826,681 of record JALCCH010000001.1, read on the forward strand.
GTCATTCTCGCCGCCGGTCTCCGTGACTGGATCGACTTTGGTGTCATCATTGCCATCTTGCTCCTTAACGCCTTCGTCGGTTGGTACCAGGAGAAGCAGGCCGGTGATATTGTTGCCCAGCTCAAGGCTGGTATCGCTCTTCGTTCAACTGTTATCCGTGACGGCCACGAGGTCGAGATCGAGGCCCGTGACCTTGTCCCCGGTGACATCGTCGTGATTGAGGATGGTAAGACTGTTCCTTGCGATGGACGCGTTCTCGCTTCCTACGAGGACAAGGACGGCTCCCAGGCTCGTGCCATCCTCGAGAAGGCTCGTGCCTCCCGCCGCAACGACGACGACGATGATGATGAGGGCGTTGACAAGGGCCCCGCCATCATCGCTTGTGACCAGTCTGCCATCACCGGAGAGTCGCTCGCTGTCGACAAGCACGTTGGTGACACTGTCTTCTACACCACCGGTTGCAAGCGTGGAAAGGCTTACGTTCTCTGCACGGACATCGCCAAACAGACTTTCGTCGGTCGCACTGCTGCTCTCGTTCTCGGTGGCGAAACTGAGGGTCACTTCCAGAAGGTCATGGGCTCCATCGGTTCCGCTCTTCTTTTCCTCGTTATCGTCTTCACCCTCATCTTCTGGATCGGCGGCTTCTTCCGTAACACCGGTATCGCCACCCCCCAGGAGAACAACTTGCTCATCTACACCCTTATCTTCCTCATCGTCGGTGTCCCTGTCGGTCTCCCCTGTGTTACCACCACCACCATGGCTGTCGGTGCCGCTTACCTCGCTAAGCGTCAGGCTATCGTTCAGAAGCTCACTGCCATCGAGTCCCTCGCTGGTGTCGACGTCCTCTGCTCCGACAAGACCGGTACTCTCACTGCCAACAAGCTTTCGATCCACGAGCCCTTCACCTCTGAGGGTGTCGATGTCAACTACATGATGGCCGTCGCTGCTCTTGCCTCGTCGCACAACGTCAAGTCGCTCGACCCCATCGACAAGGTTACCATCTCCACCCTCAAGGACTACCCCGGTGCCCAGGACGAGCTCGCCTCCGGCTGGATCACCCACAAGTTCACCCCCTTCGACCCCGTCTCCAAGCGTATCACCGCCGAGGTCGAGAAGGATGGCAAGCAGTACATCGCTGCCAAGGGTGCCCCCAACGCCATTCTCAAGCTCTGCGCTCCTGATGCCGAGACTGCCGCCCAGTACCGAAAGGTCGCTGGTGACTTTGCCTCGCGTGGTTTCCGTTCGCTCGGTGTTGCTATGAACACTGACGGCCAGTGGAAGCTTCTTGGTCTCCTTCCCATGTTCGACCCTCCCCGTTCCGACACTGCCGCTACCATCGCTGAGGCTCAGTCCCTCGGTATTGCCGTCAAGATGCTTACCGGTGACGCCGTCGCCATCGCCAAGGAGACCTGCAAGATGCTTGCTCTCGGCACCAAGGTTTACGACTCGCACCGTCTCATCGGCTCCGGTGGTATGGCTGGTTCGGCTATCCACGACTTCGTCGAGGCTGCCGATGGTTTCGCTGAAGTTTTCCCTGAGCACAAGTACCAGGTCGTCGAGATGCTCCAGCACCGTGGCCACTTGACTGCCATGACTGGTGACGGTGTCAACGACGCTCCCTCGCTCAAGAAGGCCGACTGTGGTATCGCCGTCGAGGGTGCTTCCGATGCTGCCCGTTCCGCCGCCGATGTCGTCTTCCTCGACGAGGGTCTCTCGACCATCATCACCTCAATCAAGGTCGCCCGTCAGATTTTCCACCGTATGAAGGCTTACATTCAGTACCGTATCTCGCTCTGTCTCCACCTTGAGATCTACTTGGTTCTTACTATCCTCATCCTTGACGAGGTTATCCGCTCCAACTTGATCGTCTTCATCGCTCTCTTCGCCGACGTTGCCACCATCGCCATCGCTTACGACAACGCTCCCCACGCCAAGCAGCCCGTCGAGTGGCAGTTGCCCAAGATCTGGATCATCTCGGTCATCCTCGGTCTCTTCCTCGCTGCCGGTACTTGGATCATCCGTGGTACCCTCTTCCTTAACAACGGTGGTGTCATCCAGAACTTCGGTAACACTCAGGAGATTCTCTTCCTCGAAGTCTCGCTTACTGAGAACTGGCTCATCTTCATCACCCGTCTTGGTGGTGGTGAGTCCGACATCACCCTTCCCTCGTGGCAGCTTGTCGGCGCCGTTCTCGGTGTCGATGTTATCGCTACCCTCTTCTGTCTTTTCGGTTGGCTCTCGGGTGCTCCTCACCGCAACCCCGTCACTGCCCCCCACGGTGGCTGGACCGACATTGTCACTGTTGTCCGTGTGTACGCCTACTCTATCGGTGTTACCGCCATCGTTGGTGCCGTCTACTACGTTCTCAACAAGTGGACATGGCTCAACAACCTTGGCCGCCGCACTCGCTCGCAGAAGAACCCTGTCCTCGAGGACTTCTTCGTCAACCTCCAGCGTCTCACCATCGTTCACGAGAAGAACGCCGAGGGCGAGGAGCTCTGGGCCTTCCACCCCCGTACCGAGATCGAGGACGAGTAATCTACTCGCCCCTTTCTTGCATCTTTACCCGCTGGTATGCCGCTCGCAGATGCTCTCTGCAGGGATGGCGACAGCCCCAATACAATCCCCCTAGTACCCTCTGCTTTTCAGCTCAGCTATAAGTTCCATCTTCCAACTAGAAACACATTCTTTCACATGACAGTCCCGCTCGTAAGGGTGTGGGGTCATGGTTTCTTGCAACATGATCTCGCCTCTTCCTCATGCGCAGGATGAGTGGTTCAAGCCGCCGCCTTCCTGTAAAATCTTCGACTTCACTGTTCACGTTCTCCTATATTTTGACTTCTTATATTCAGCACGATCTGCAATTTATCTGTCTCGACCTACTGTATATTTGGTAAAGCGCAAGCTGTGTGCTGTCTCTTCTCTTCAAACTGAGCTTTTCGGCATTTGACCTATCAATCTATTACCTTTCAGAAATCATCATGTCTTTTTGTGTGGATGTGCAGAGAAGCTTGCGTCAAATGAGGGTCTACACGCAGCCACGTAATGAGTTACTCACTTGCGCCCTGCCAATGCCGGACTTAAAACAAAAGTTCGGCCGCCTTCCCAATTCAGAACGTCGATGCTTGCAACCGCGGCAGTGACAGCGGGAGACGCAAAGCATCAGGCAGATTTGGGTCATGTCAATATGACCACTGCCAATTCGAAGATGGTCAGTGACTTACTCAGGCTCTCTTCGTAGCATTGCCGGCCAATCTCTTCACGGGCAACTAGGTCGTTTGGCTGAGCCTTTCGATGTCGAGTCTACGTGATGTTCACGTGCTTCCCAGAAGTGTCAGAGAAGAAGTATGCGAGAGCTGATGGCGATCATTGCCTGAAACGACCCGAAGAAAGGCGTAGGCAGCGTACGTCCTATTGCATCAATGTTTGGATCCGCTGCAATTCCTCTTTGCTCTTCAGTGAAAGGGGACCGACAGATTCCTCCTGGTCTTGCACTCATCATGCGAGGCTCGGAACGACCGAAAGTCTGGATACAAGCAGGTACGCAGGAACGCCCCACGCGAGAACACCTCCGACAGCTTCCCTCTTGTCAATGCGAAGACCCAACTCACGTCTCTTCATTTCCCCTCGATGGAGTATCCGTTACAGTGCTGTGCTGTACGCAATCGTGATCACGCATTCGTATCGCCGCTCCTGAGGTAGCTTTATGCATCAGCTCCTCATCGGGAGTCGCAATGGGCCACTCGTCATCCTTGCGGAAGGGAGCGAGCTAGATGGGAGCTTTGTCAATTCGAGTGATCATTGTCTAGAGGCGACGTGCTGTCACGTTGCGACGAGTCTTGCTGATTGTAGTTGGAACAGCGTCGAGCTAGCAAATGGCTCATCGTCACATCCCTTAAGCAGACAATGACCTCGAGGAAGATGCCAGTCTTGCTTGGGTTGCGCTAATCCATGAGCAAAGCGTGAAGAATTTCCCGCAGAAGAATAGCCCAATTGCCATCGTATCATAATGTGGACAGAGAGAAGGATCGGGAGAGTGTCCAAGTGCCCTGGCCACATGCCGTCCCTTATTTGACACGGTGCGAACCTAGACAGGCGCAGCGGCATTTCAGCAGCTCGGCAAGAGCAAATACCAACGCTGGGCTGAACAGGAAAAAATCGGTGTGCGATTTTGGACAGAAGTCGGATCTCGAGACCGCACTCAGGGAGCAGTGAGGTTGTGCTGTGCGTCTTGTCTAAATCTGCGGAAACCCACTTTTTTGAATTTGATTGCAGCAGCCAGCGCCCTCACTTTCCCTTTTTTTTTTTTTTTTTGGAAGGCTCTTCCGCGCATACGAGGCTGGCTGTCAGCCAACCAAGTCAAGTCAGACCCGTTCCCGCTACAACACTTGCTCTTGCTTCTTCTTCGCAGCTGCAGCCAAGAAGGCTCATCTCAGAATCTAGCCCGCCACGCTCGCTCTCTATCCCGCCCGCCGCACTGCACTCAACCTTGTTCACTCTCACAGCTGCGTGGACCAAACCACCTATCGAAATTTGGTCCCCTCCCCCTTCTCTCCCTTATCCGCTCGCATGCTTCCTCTCCACTGTTCTCTACCCCCACACCAACAACATCACCACCTGCCGACATTCTCAGACTCTTTCCGTTCGTCACTTCACCCAATTTTTGCTGCCTCGGTAGTCGTATTGGGATCTGCATTAGCGCCGTAGTGCTGGTATCAAAGCGCAGACACTTGTAGCAACATTGGGGAGACCTGCGAAACTTGTGCCGGACTGCTCCCGAGTCTGTCAGCAGACTCGCTCAGCCACAAACGTTGATTTCGAGGAGGTCTGCTCCATTCGGCTTGTCCACATCACCTTGTCGTCGTTGTTGGCACGATTGTGATTGCATAGCTTAGCTCAAAAGCGGGCCTATGCCTGTATGATTTCGATTGGCATCCACTAAATTATCTGTGTTTGCTTGGCTCTACGTCGCCGCTCCGTCCCTCTGCACCCTATCACCAACATCCACTCGACAAAATACAGCGCATTCAGTCGTCTTCCTTCCGTCGCTTTCCGCCCTCGTCTCTGGTATCGGCAACCTCATCACCATAGTTCCCAAAAAGGGGCGGAAGACATCACATCTTCACCGCTAAAATCTGAACGCCACGTCGGATTCTCCGACCGGTTGCTCAGCAAAACAGCTCATATAGCAATCGCCCACAATGACGCTTCCCAAACAGGGCACGCAGCCCTCGACACCACACGACACTCCTCAGCGCATCATTGTCAAGTCCGTCAATGGTCATGAACCTATCAAAGTGGAGCCAACCACCTCGTCGCTATCCAAGCCAGCATCATCGCAACTCGTTACCCCATTATCATCTCCCACCAAATCCAATGGACTCTCGAGCCCAACAAAATCTCCTGGCAGGCCTCGTCGCGTAGAGCCCGTCGTCACATCTTCCCGCGACTTTGGCGTTAGTGCAGAAGGTGACAGCGACGATGACTCCAAGGACGGTGACTCGGAGCTAGTCAAGGGCGCTACCGCCAAGAGGCTGAGTCGAAAGAGCAAAGCCGATGCCATGTCTGCTATCTCTGGCAAGGAGTCTTCACCACTCGATGCACAGCCCGCATCCCTCCCTGCCACGAACGGCCTTGTTGCTGTCTCCGGCAACCCCTCCCAGCATCCTGTCAGGAAGTTGCTTCAGCACCAGCCATTCCCGCCCCTGGTCTATGATCGATCTCATGCCGAGTCCAGCTCTGCAGCCGGCAGCGACGCCAATGTAGCCCAGCCCGCTATCCCCACCAGCAGCTCAACTCCGCGCAACCCACCTCCCAGGATGCGTCCACGACTGTTCGAACTCGAAGAAGCACCGACCTTCTATCCAAGCCCGGAAGATTTTGCCGATCCCATGAAGTATATCTCATGGATCGCTGACCCCCAGGGAGGCAACGGCAAGGCGTACGGTATTGTCAAGATCGTTCCTCCAGAAGGTTGGAATCCCGAATGTGTGCTTGATGAGCAAAGCTTCCGCTTCCGCACCCGTGTTCAACGTCTCAACTCGCTCAGCGCCGACGCCCGAGCCTCTCAAAACTACCAAGAACAATTGCAGAAGTTCCACGCCCAGCAAGGCCGTAAGCGCGTCTCTGTCCCCGTCATCGATGGAAAATCTGTCGATCTGTATCAGCTCAAGCTCGTCATCTCGGCACTCGGTGGCTACGATGCCGTCTGCCGAGGCCGCAAGTGGTCCGATGCCACAAGACAGATCGGGTACAGCGAGAAGGACAGTGCTCAGCTTTCCACTCAAGTCAAAGCAGCCTACACACGCATCATCTTGCCATTCGAGGAGTTCATGACAAAGGCAAAAGAGCAAGCTCGCGCTAATGGTGCTTCCGTAAGCCCACATCTTTCACAAAGCGCCACTATGGGAGCTGCGCCATCCCAAGAGGGCCAAGACGCTGCTTTCAAGAACGCCTCCATGTCTCCCAGCATCGACGCCTCCAGCAGCGGTGATCGCGCCGCTCATTCCAAGACACCGGAGCCACTGTCCGCTGCTGGAGCTGCTGATGTTCTGGCGTCGGCTTCCGCTACCGTCGAGTCTACCACTCAGAGTCCTTCCACGGTTGCAAGCACCCGCCGCAGCGCGAGGAAAAGATCAGAGGCCAACAGCGCACCTTCCTCTTCCAGAAACCCACTCCAAATGGCAGCCAGCCCGGCAACACCTATCGCCACAAGGCGCAGGAAAGGCGTCAGTCCTCACGTCGAGGCTGATCCGCACGTGCGTACCCTTCCTGCATCCAATGGGCAGGAAGAGCAGATGTGCGAGATCTGCCTTCGCGGCGAAGATGGCCTCAATATGCTCCTGTGCGACGAGTGCAACCGCGGCTATCACATGTACTGCCTTCAGCCTCCGCTCACCTCCATACCCAAGTCGCAGTGGTTCTGCCCGCCTTGCCTGGTCGGCACCGGCCACGACTTTGGATTCGATGATGGCGAGACGCATAGCCTTTACACATTCTGGCAACGAGCTGAAGCCTTCAAGCGCGACTGGTGGTCGAAGCACCCCGACCATGTTTGGAAGCCGGGTGCCGCAGATGCAGATGCAGTCACAGCAAACGGCGACACTCCCCACACCAATGGTCTTGCTCGCCGCGTCCACGGCACCGATCTCGTAGTCTCTGAGGATGATGTGGAGCGCGAATTCTGGAGGCTTGTCCACTGTCAGAGCGAGGAGGTCGAAGTCGAGTACGGCGCTGACGTCCATTCAACAACACATGGAAGCGCCTTGCCTACACAAGAGACTCATCCCTTGAGCCCTTATTCTCGCGACAAGTGGAACCTCAACAACCTTCCCATCACGCCCGGCTCGCTGCTTCAATACATCAAATCCGACATTTCTGGTATGACCGTTCCGTGGATCTATGTCGGCATGATCTTCTCTACCTTCTGCTGGCACAACGAGGATCACTATACCTACTCGATCAACTACCAGCATTGGGGCGAAACCAAAACGTGGTACGGTATCCCTGGTGAAGACGCCGACAAGTTCGAGAATGCTATGCGCAAAGCCGCGCCGGATCTCTTCGAAACCCTCCCCGACCTGCTCTTTCATCTCACCACCATGATGAGCCCCGAGAAGCTGAAGAAGGAAGGCGTCCGTGTCGTTGCCTGCGATCAGCGTGCCAACGAATTTGTCGTCACCTTCCCTAAGGCCTACCACAGCGGCTTCAATCATGGCCTCAACCTGAACGAGGCTGTCAACTTTGCTCTGCCCGACTGGATCTTTGACGATCTCGAGTCCACTCGCAGATACCAGCGCTTCCGTAAGCCTGCCGTCTTCTCGCACGACCAGTTGCTCATCACTGTCTCGCAGCAGAGTCAGACCATCGAGACTGCCGTGTGGCTCGAAGCTGCCATGCAAGAGATGGTCGACCGCGAGATTGCTAAACGTAACGCGTTGCGAGAGATCATTCCTGATCTCAAGGAGGAGATCTATGAGGAGGATGTGCCCGAAAGCCAATATATCTGCACTCACTGCACCCTTTTCTGCTACCTGGGCCAGTTGACAAGCCCCAAGACAGAGGGCGTAGCATGCCTAGACCACGGCTTCGAAGTATGCAACGCGGACGCACCGGTCAAATGGACACTCAAGCTGCGCTTCTCGGACGACCAACTGCGCTCCGTCCTCGCCAAAGTCTGCGAAAGGGCGGCTATTCCTCGCAACTGGATCCAGAGACTCAAAAAGACGCTGGCTCTCGGGCCCAGCCCGCCGCTGAAGACACTCAGATCCCTTCTCCACGAAGGAGAGAAGATCGCCTTCTCACTCGAACCTTTGGAAGATCTCAAGGCGTTCGTGGCTTGTGCCAATTCCTGGGTGGAGCGAGCCAACGTCTTCTTGGTTCGCAAGTTGCACAAGAGGAGAGGTGAGATTGCCAGCGTGCCCGCTGGTAGAGGCCGCCGATCCAAGGGTGGTGCTGGCGACGATAGCTTCACAGGTGGCAGAGGTAGTATCGACGCCTCAGCAGATGATGCTGATTCTACAGCTGATCGAAGCCCCGAGATGCTCTATGCGCTCCTCAACGAGCTCGATGGTCTCCACTTTGATGCGCCTGAGATCACCTCACTTCGCTCCCTTGTGCAGGAGTATGAGGAATTTGTAGCGCGCTCCAACGAGATCTTGGCTCAGCGCAACGGACCAGAGGCGAGTCTTAAGGACTGCGAGAGCGTCCTGACGCTCGGCAGCTCTCTCAACGTCGAGTCGTCGCAGATCAAGGAGCTCACAGATTACGTGGAACGCCGCAAGTGGGTCCAAGAGGTCACAGAGACTCGTGACACGTACCTCTACTACCATGAGGTTCAAGAGCTGCTCGAGCGTGCAGAGAGGTGCGGTTTGGGAGATCACGAGCTTCGTAAAGACCTTCAGCAACGTCGCGACGCCGGTCAGCGCTGGACAGAGCGAGCCAGAGAGGCTCTTGGGTCTTCTACGCCAATGACGGTCGAGCTGCTCGAGGAGCTGTCCGAGGCTTCTTCAGAAATTCCTGTTGTGCTCGAAGTCGCACAAGATATCAGCAACGCTCTGACCAAGGCCAAAGAGCTTCAGAAGACTGTACAGACCTTGCACAAGAGTCTGCAGACCGGGGCACAGGGCAGTGCTAGCGCCGACGCCGACGGTGATCTGTCCATGATTTCGGTTTCTGAAAACAGCGAGGCTGCCGATCGGATGGCCTTGCTTCCGGATGCGCGCCGTGTTCTTCGCGCTATCAAGTCCAACAACTTGGACATTGAGTACGCCAAAGAGATCGAGACTGCCATTCAAGTCTACGACAACTGGAGAGCTGCCTTCAATCAGGTGGTGCAAAGCGTCGCTGCTGGTTCGCGTCGTCTTTCCGATGCGGATCGTGAAGAGGAGCTTGATAAGCTGACGGAGAGGGTCGAGAACGCGACGGATCCCTCGGACGACCAGATCAAGGGAAGCGCGCGCAACTGCATCTGCAGAAGCTCAGCGCCCATCTCGGTACCTTCTTCTTCTACCGCCGAGTGCACCCAATGCCACGTACGCTACCATCTTCCGTGCATCAAGGTACGCTCCTCGGAGGTCTCTCGCGCTGATGGAGGCTGGTCGTGCCCCTTCTGTCCCTGGAGGAACAATGCCGCCTTCCTTAAGACACGCAAGGCTATCAGCGTAGTTCAGCTATCCAAGCTCGTCTATGACCAGGAGCACCGCCGAGACCAGTTCATGTTCTTGCCTCTGGAGTGGGATGCGATCGAGGAGATTGTCGCCAAGGCCAAGCGATTTGAGACAGCTGCCAAGCGCATGATCAAGACGCTTTCTTTGATGCGCACAGATCAGAAGCAGGCCATTCTCGCACATTGGCTGCGTAGGGCGATTGGATGTCCGGTCGATGTGCTGGGCCCGGAGAGGGTCAACATGCTCGACATGATCAGTGAGACTCTGCTCGGCATCAGTCCAGAACTGAGTAGGGAGCGAACCACATCGATGCAGGATCGGACCAAGGCGGAGACGCCAACGCGTTCCGAGGAAGGACCGAGCTCGTCACGCCAGATGGGCCGCGGCGATACCGATTCCGGTTCGCCCGCCATTCGCGAGGATCGCAAGCGCAAAGCCAAGAGAGGCAAACGTGCCAAGCTCGTCTTCCGCGAAGAGATCGGCATCGGCGCTTTCCGGGATGGTCAGCCGATCTACTGTCTCTGCCACGAGCCGGAGAGTGGCCGCATGATTGCCTGCGACAAGTGCATGCTCTGGTTCCACATTCATTGCGTTCGGCTTGATGATCCTCCCAACCTCGCTGATGAGCCCTGGAATTGCCCTATGTGCTGCATCAAGGCCGAGCGCAAATATCCACAGGCCGAGGTCAGAGTCAAGGAGATGGGCGTCACGGATCCCGACATGTGGCTCGACATTCGCGCCACGTTGCGATCTTTGGAGAAGCCCGTGAGCAAGGTGCAGTCTTGGAGCAGTCGAGAGGACAAGCGCATCGTTTTGCATCTCGAAAAGTTCACCCCTGCCATCCATGCAGAAGAGGTGCATTCGCAGATCACCAAGCGTGCGCGACTCGAGTCCGATACGCCCAGCAAGGCTCGTCCTGGCCGGTCCGATTCGACACCTGCCAAAGACAGCGCTGCAGTGCCACATGCTCCGGCACCGGTGCCTAGCGAAGCCGCTCGCGGCATTGCTCCTGCACCAACAACAGCAAGTCAGAACGGCAACGCAGCAGAGTCTCCAACACCCAGGCCCTCGAAGAACGATGAACCGGTTGCTGTTGAATCTCCGCCTCAATTTGATGCAAAGGCTGGACCGTCGTCCGGCCTTGCCAGCTTCGACTGGGCTCAAGCGGCCCGTCGACGCAACGCAGAGGGTATGGATAACCTCTACCGACGCGGCATCACAGACACGATGCTCATGCGATTCTTTGTCGGATGGAATGGTCGTGTTCTCGTTCATCCTATGCGCGATCCAACAGGAAACATTGTCGAAGTTCCGCTGGGCGAAGCCATCCGCCTGCACCCTGAGGATCCCGAAGGTATTCGGGTCATCCGAGCCGCGATCGAGCGACACAACTCCAGGATGGAGAGGTCGGCAGCACCGCAGCCAAGCACGCGTCATCCCTTCCCTTCCCTTCCTGCGGAGGCAGACGATCATATGCACGCACGTATGGGATATGCCCGTGACGACATGCGACACCCTTCGCAACGATATGAGCAATCGCCGCTCGTGCCGTCCAACGGAAGGTTTGGTGTTGTCTCACCGGGCTCCATGCCAGCTCATGCAGTGAACGAACGTGACTTTGAGCGAGAGCGAAATCTCCACGATGTCCGCGACGGGCGTGAGCCTCGCTTTGTAGAGTCAGAGCCGCGACCCCTGCGATCGCCTATGATGCCTCCGAGTGCAGCTTCGCCGGCTTTGAGGTCCAGTGCAGCGCACGAGGTGATTCCCACCTATGCTCGAGGGTCTAGCGCTCACGTTGTTGGAAGCAATGGCGTGGTGCCAAGAGCGCCGAGTCCGTATTTGGGCGAGCTAGGTAGGCATCCTTCTTCGCATGGCTTGTACCCTGCGGACCGGAATGCATCTCTCCGTGCCCCTGGTTCGATGGGACCCACAGACATGAACAGCCCTCGAGCCCCTCCTCCTCTGCCTACCTATGCTCCTGCAAAGCCCGAGCCATACGCTGCAGCCCCTGCCTACGCGCTTGACCCAGCCATGATGGCGGACGACGCCCAAGTCGATCCAGTTGTGCAGAAGTCGCCCCACGAACCGCCTCACCCTGCATCGGCTTCTTCTCAAGCATCTCCTGCCTTTTCGCCGCGACCGGCCGCATCAGGTGCCAGAGAGGCGCCTCAGGTTGACGAGAGGAGCTCGGTTCCTGTCGCCGGTGGTTCATCCAAGGAATCAGCCAGGTCGAGAGATCCGGAGGCACAGAACAGCAAGGACCAGCCCGGCAAGAAGATGAAGAAGGAAGAGGGCGATGAGGAGGATGTGGAAAACGTGCGAGAACAAGCGAGGAAGATGGCGCGTAGGATGCGACCGGACGCTTCGGAAGCGGAGATTGAGCGTTTGGTTGACAACTTTATTGGAGGAGGCAGTGCTTAAGCCCTCACCACCGCTTATCTTGAAGGATCGAGGTCTGAATCTGATCGACCGATGATAAAGTTTTAGTTCATGGTGTACTCTTATATTCTTTCAGCTCGAGATGGGAAGCAAATGATCTGGGTCTATTTCGACAATCCTATTCACTGAGTCTGAACTGTTTGCAAACTTCAAGCCGACAACACTCTAGTGTTGCAACGCCCTGTGGCGGCCGAAATTGGCGATCGATGGGCAGCTTTCGACTTGTCCGACCACAGACAGCTACACGATCTCGGAGTCCGAATCCAAACAAATCATATTCCAAGACTGACAGAATCAACGGAATTCCAAGCTAACTAAAGCATCCATCAGTGGGGGGCAATTAGAGACGAACCTGGCCAGCCTGGATGCTCTTGTAGTGTTCTGGGAGGAAGGGCACGTAAGCATCCGAGTTAGGTGGGAGCCAGTAAAGTTTGTCGGAGCCGCACTTTTCGTGTTCGATACCTTGGTTTCTCAACTGCACCTTTTGCTGTTTGACAGTTCCGGTTTGCTCCATGGTGGGGACGACTCGAATAAACAGCGGGACGGCGTACTTGGGGAGACTCTTTTTGGCCACTTGGGCGAGGATCTTCCAGTCCACTTTATTAGCTTCGTCTGCGGGGATGGCTGCACAACCGGCTCGTCCGTCGTGCTGGGGTACGAGAACACCGTACACATTAGCTTCGCCCACGACTTGACCAAGCGCATTGCTCACTTCGGTCGTGGAGACATTCTCACTCCTCCACCTAAAAGTATCACCCATCCTGTCGCCAAAGTAGTAGAATCCATCTCTGTCCTTCGACATGAGATCTCCACTCCTAAACCAAGCATCGCCCTTCTTGAGTGCGTCCTTGAGAACCTTCTTACTCGTCGCTTCCGGATTATCCGCATAACCCTGGAACTTGGAAATCGAACTCGTACCGATACGCATAACAAACTCGCCTGGTTCTCCCGGGGCACATTCAACACAAAGGCCCGTTTTGGGATCGCGATAGATATCTTCGGTAATCGCGTCGACGCGGATAATCTTGAAGTCGGGTCGAAGCTTGGTAGCAAGCGTACCCATTCGGCCCACAGCACCTGCACCAAAGGGACCAGTGTTGTAGTTGAGCAGAGCTCCGTTGCCTTCCGAGGAGGCGAAGAATTCCGAGATGACACGCACGCCGTAACGTTCTCTGAATTTCTCCCATACGTCCGGGCGCATACCGTTTCCATACGCCATGCGAACCTTGTGCTGCTTGTCGAGGGGAGAAGGGGGCACAGCGAGAAGGTATCGAGCAATCTCGCCAATGTACTGGACGACGGTGGCGTCGTATTTGCGCACCTCATCCCAGTACTTGCGAGCGGAGAATTTGCGGCCAATGATGACGGTGCTACCCGAGCAAAGCGAGGAGCAGATGCAGAGGAAGAGCGCCGACGAATGATAGAGTGGCATGGGGGTGTAGATACGGTCTTTGGTGGTAAAGCCGTTGAAGGTGGGCCAGACGCTGACCGCAGTTCCCATACGACCGTGCGAGCAAAGCGCAGCCTTGGGCAAACCGGTAGTACCAGAAGTGTAGATGAGCGCAGCAGTGCTTGCCTCTTCCACATCCTTACGGTACTTGTCGTTGATCCTCTTTGGCGAATACTTGAGAAGCTCTGTGGGACCGAATTCGATCTTGTTCTGGAGCGGCTTGCTGACGGCCGCCGGAGGCTTCTCGGCATCCCCATCTACGGGAGTAACGCCATCATCGTACCTGATAAAGTTCTCGAGCTGCGTCTTTGCCAACAAGTCGTCCTGCACATCCGCAACATTGCCCTCGAGATAAGGTTCGTACACCAACAACCTAGCCTTGGCCACATTGACACAATGAACCAAGCCTTTGTCGGTGAGCGAATTATTAATGAAGGCGGGAACGACGTTGATGCACATGCACGCATAGAACCATTCCAAAATCGCCACCGAGTTTCCCATGAAAATGGCGACTCGATCGCCTTGCTTGATACCACGCGAAAGCATGTAGTTGGCAAGACGATGGACGTCTTTAGCCACGTCACCCCAGGTAAAGTTTTTGCCGAGGTAGACGTAGGCGATGGCATTGGGTCGTTTCTGGGCTTGGTGGTCAAAGTACTCGTAGAGCGAGAGCTTGTTTCGGAAGGCACGGATTTTGTGTTTGATCTCGCCTCCGGATGCTCCGCGACCGAGGAGGAGGTCGTTGGAGAGGCCGTGTTTGGCGTCGAGGTAGGCAATGGCTGCCAGACTGGCTGCAGCTTTTGCGACGGCCGCCATGGTGAAAGATGTCCAAGTTGTAGAGGGAAGAGGCGAGGTACTGGGAGTGATGCAAGAGATCTGGAGCTAAGCTAGAGATGGAGCTTCTAAAGCTTGATCACAAAGGATGTCGCCGGGCTGGTCCTTACGGGCTGGAGGTGAGGAAGGAAGAGTGACCTAGAGATGTTTGGGAAGATCCAAAGGTATCGACTGCCAAGGAAGGAGTGGTGGTAGGACGAAAGCCACCAGCATCCAGTAAGATGAGATCCATCATAGTCTCGACGGCTAAGGAGACACCCTCGCACATGCTCTCAAAGTCATCCGTATCAGCCGCAGTAGCATTTGAAAGCCGTCAAAAAGTGAAAGCGAGCTCAAAGCGTACATGCATCTGTGATACATGCAGCCAAGCAACTCACACTACTGAGAGAACAGTGGTGTCACGCTGCATTGTCATTTTTACTCCACACCTGGATTCTGTTGAAAGCTTGCCAAATACATTTTGTGCAAAGCGGCTGTTGAAATTTAAAATGAGCGCTGAATACACATGGGATTTTCACGGATCGACGATGCCGTGTTTTGTATTGGGTGATTGTCTGGGTTTTTGTGGGGCAACAGAGAGTCAAGAAGCGAGGAGAGTACTGTACTGTACTGTATGCATGTCATTTTTCGTTTGAGGGCAAGCAAACCACGCTTCGGCCCGCAACTACCACACCCCATCCTTCTCTATCTGATCTCTCTCCACACTCTTGTCTTCTGAAACACAGGACCTTTTCCAGCGAACGAGTCTTCTCCGCGAGACCACATAGCGAGCTTGAAAGGAATCGCTATTTGTCACGAATCTGATACCTGCTTTCCTAGCACGTATCCACGTTTCGGCGCTAAACGGAATCGACGCTTTCGCTTCCAGCATCGCTTTCACTCTGGCTCTGCACCGCCGTTCCGCTCTGCCCGTCCACTTGCGCAAGGGTCTTCTTCCGCTCCTAAGCAGGAGTCCCTGACCGAGCATCTTTGCACCACGCCCTGACTGCTGCTCACGAATTCATATTCACGCAAGCCGAAAGAAGCTGTGTTGGCACGTGCGCATCTAGTTGCTCATCATCGTCAGCAGACCATAGCAGAACTCTGCTTAAGCAGCTCCATCTCGCCATCTTGCCGGCTGCTTGAATCAAGACTGCAACAATGGCGCTCAACTGGGTCATGCTCGGCCCAGATGGTCGCACGCCTATGCCATTGCCAGAGGAAAAGGTGCTTTGCAATGTTCATAAGGTGTCTTTGCAGTGAGTCTGACTTGACAGCATCCATCTGTGGCTCTGAGATTGAAATTTAGGATACTGACGCTGGTGATCTCCATGTTCTCGCCATAAACAGGCTCGATTATGCCTCTGAAGGCATCTCATACAAGGCAGAAGGTGATGCACTGATATCGTCTCATCGCGTGAGTTCCCTTCCGGTCTGCTAATGAGATGCCAACATGAAGAGACCCGCACACTGACCACGTATGGCTTATGAAAATGTTTGCCTGCTTGCTTGTTCTTGTGTATTCTGACAGCTCGTATTCATCCGTCAGCCCCAAGCAAGCGGCATCGGAAACGACATCCTCAACACCCTCTCTGTACCCCTCGACCATTTCCAAGCATACAAATACGTCATTCCCATCTTCACAGCACCCTACCTTCAAGCCGACGTCTACTCAGTACCGCAAGGCAATCTACCTGAACGTCAGCCTGGACAAGAGTTTCATCCAGTGGGAAAGCTCAAGCTGTGGTTCATGGAGGCTGGAGGTGTGGCATTCAAGGATGCGGTTGGGAAGGCGAAAGAGTTGTGGCAGCAGAGAAGAGAGGCTCAGTTGGATGCTGACGCTTTGCGTAAGTATGACAGGAATGTGGGAATCGCGCAGAAGGACAAAGTTAAGCTAACCCATGACTTATGCGTTATGACTGTGACTCCATCTACTGACAAACAGCGGCGTATGAACCACCGGCCGCTTGACAGAACCGCAATGGGAAACGCTTTGTGCAGACAACCCCAATACAACTCGGACTGTGGTTTGTGCCTGAAAAGAGGGCCAGGCTAGCCGACTGCCTCAGAATACAGCAACCATCAAGAGGGTCCCCTTCTTCTATCGAACCTTCGAGCGGTGGGTCTCACAGTAGCCTGGCCGATTCAATTGCCTCCCTTGTCGAGCAGAACCCGTTCTCCTGGCTACGGCTATGCACGGCCAACAACTGGCATCCCCTCAAACACGATCCAGACGCCTTCGCTCTTATGAAGAGATTAAGCCATCGCCTCGATCAACAACGAACTGCTGACATGGCAGTGATGAAAGATACAGCCTACTTGCGATGCACGCAAGCATGTTTGTGTGTGTGCAGTAGCATGAGGTCGTGTGTGGACAAGCTCAAGATTAGGGTCCTGATCGGGTGAGGATCGGGTGCTCTATCGAGATTTGGTCTCCACCTTTCCGGGTTTAGACGCCGAACTTTTCGCCGACAGTTTTCCATTGTCTCGGCGCTTGCGTTGAATTTTGTACAAAATGTTCAAGATCGGTCAACACTGGATTCGGCATAAAGGTCACACTAGGGTCAGCGAGGGCCTTTGCTAGCCGTCGATTGTTTGAGTTTTGGTCTTGGTGCTGCTGATCTCGATATACAACGAATCGAAACAGATGTGATAATGTGGTAGGATCCAAGGCGAGACCTTGTGGTAAAGTCGAAATGTCAGGTGACGGTGTACGAGTCAGGAAGGTGTGATTGCCCACGGCGAGTCATAATATCCAGTCACATTTCATGTGACATCGACGTGGACAGGTTCGAGGATCATGCGCATCGCTCTCTTCATTTCGCTAGACATGATCGGACATCTCGCCGCAGAGTAAAGATAGCACAAGGTGATCTCTTCCGAACAATTCACCGAGGCTATCCCCGCCCACGCTCCACATGCTCATCACCAGCTTCGGACTTGTTCATAACCTTGGTTCTCGGTGTCTTCTCTCTCAATACAACCGTTTCTCCTGACATCGTCGTTGAGCCAACCTTCGATCGACAATGATGAAACAAGGATGCAATTGCAGAGTGAGACGCACAAGCGGCAACTGCCTGTCAAATCCCCAGCCAAGTGGGCGAATGGAAAGGGTTCATGGGAACAAAGGCGCTGCGCTGTGCTGCATAGGCGACAGCGCTTCGGCCCATTTTTCGGCTTTACATTTTTTTTTTCGCCCTGTGCTGGTTCGATCTGGAGACGCCTGTTTCTCTAAATTGGCGTCTCCACTGCGACGCGCAGTGCTGTGGTCGTAAACCCTTCTGCCTTGCATACCTTCGCGTCGTTCATGTCAAACTGCGCCACGCCCGAGTCAGTCGTCCAGAATTTTATAGAATTCTGAATCATTTCTTGAATTTTTCCCTTTCTCTGCGCTCTTCCGGTTGTGCGCTGCGCAGCGAAATTTATTACCCGTTGGAAAGATTCTACCGGAAACAGCGCCGGCTTTCTCGCTACGGACCACTCACAGCTGGGGCTTCTACAGCAAAGTTCGATGCAAGGTCCTCATGTGACAATGGACCTGCGCTCTCTGCGTTCGCTTGGACCTTGTCTTTGTATCATCACATCTCCATCTCTCATGACTCCAAGTCAGAATTGCTCTCTCGATTCGTATAGAGCAGTGGCTTAGACACTGGCCCTCGTTCCTTTTAGCCATACTCACTTCCCTATAGACAACATCCTGCTCCTCTTGCTCCTTCACAACAACCATCAATTCTTGGCATAGCATGCTCCATCATCCACCTTTCTCATCTTCACCATGACTTCCGACAGTAGAAGCAGCAGTCAACATCGTCCGCACCACCCACCTGCTTACTATGGTGCGGATCAGCCTCCTCTCTCGTTACAAACGCCCTCAGCATCTCGAGCGCCATCACGCAACGCCTCGAAACCACCATCGCTGAGAGCAAACTCTTCTTCCACATCACACACGCGCCTCGAGTCTTCTCGACAAATCTCGAGCTCGTCCTCTTCTGCTCCCATCGAGAAACTCAACGAGTCGGCCTCCTCGTTAGCATCAGCCCACTCTTACTCTGATCATGAGGAGCATCACGATTTGCCGGGTCCTCTGCCCACCACTCAAGCGCTGCAACCACTCACCTCTCGCTTGTCAAGGTCCGAGTCGCGCTCCAAGTCTACACAACAGCCAGTTAGTAAGGAGCAACCAGCTTTTGGTCGAGCAAGGTCCTCATCCATATCTTATGCCGACCCATCAGCCAAACCCTCGGACCTACAACGCGCACCATCACGAGTCTCATCCATACACCGATGTGCAGACCCCCATTACCCCGCCTCTGCTCTCGCATTGACACTCACCAAGTCCGAAGACCCTGGCGCTGTCTATATCGACTGGCCCCTTGACGATCCCGAGAACCCGTTCAACTGGCCCAAGCCCAGACGTTGGCTTCTCGTGTCAGTCTGCTTCCTCTTCACGGCATGTACCGCTTTCAACGGTTGTGGCTATCCCTCCGCATCATTTCTAGCATCTCAGGATCTTCACACCACTCAGCTCGTCTACCTCGTCGGCAACACGGTCTTCCTCTTTGCCGTCTCCATCACCCCCCTGGTTCTTGCGCCTCTCAGCGAGGTCTACGGTCGCAACCCAATCTATCTCACTGCAGTCTTTATCTTCACCGTCATGTTCATCCCTCAAGCGCTTGCTAAGAACATCTCTACCATCATCATTGTCAGGTGGTTCCAAGGCATGGCTGCCTCGGTCGGTAATTCCATGGTCGCTGGTTCTGTCTCGGATGTCTTCCATGCCAACGAACGCGGCTTCCCCATGTCGCTCTACGCTATCGCGGTGTACATCGCTCAGGGTGTCTCTCCTTATCTCTCATCGGTCACTGTGAATCGGGCAAGCTGGCGCATCATGTTCTGGTGGCAGGGAGGCCTCTCTCTCTTGACTTGGGTGCTTATGTTCCTGGTTCTGAGGGAGACGCGAGGTCCCGTTCTGCTTTCCAGACGCGCCAAGAAGCTCACTCAGGAGACCGGCAAGTTACACAAGTGTAGAGCGGATGATGAGAGGCTCAACTTCCTCGTCATGATCAAAGTCTCGCTCGTCCGACCCATGCAGTACCTCATCTTTGAGCCCGTCGTGCTCAGCTTTGCGCTCTGGATCGGATTCTTGTGGGGCATTCTTTTCATCTCGCTCGAAGCGATCCCCATCGTCTTTGCGCAGTACGGCTGGAACTCGGAACAGCAGCACATGGTCCTTCTCACCATCGCTGTCGGTGGTACCATCGGATACCTTGTCAACTTTCACCAAGAGAAGTTATATGCAGCAGCGGCACGCAAGCACGGTGGCAAACCACCTCCGGAAGCTCGACTTTACTACGCATCCGTAGGAGCTATTCTTGCCCCCGTTGGCCTCTTCATCTTCGCTTGGACAGGCAGACCCGGAATTTCGGCTGTTGCGCCCATCATCGGTCTTACCATCTTCAATGCTGCGCTCTTCCCCGTCTATCTGGCTGTCTTTTCGTACTTGGCGGATGTGTACGAGCGGTATGCGTCAAGTGCGCTGGCAGCGCAGAGCTTCTTGAGGAACACGTTTGCGGCTTGCTTCCCACTTTTCTCACAGCAGATGTACGAGCAGTTGACGCCCAAGTATGCGTCGACGCTGTTGGCGTGTATCGGATGCGTGTTGGGAGTGGTGCCGTTCGTGTTAATCAAGTATGGAGACAAGATCCGAGCGCATTCCAGGGCGGCATTGGCGTTGGAGAGGGAGGAGCAGGAAGCAGCGGAATTCTATGCGCATGAAGAAGAGAAAGTGAAGAGGAGGGAAGCGAGAAGACAAGCGAGGTTGGCGAGGCAAGACGTCGGTGCTAACGCTGCGTCTGCGCCAGTGTTTGATGAAGAGAAGGCGATCGACCGCGATGATTCGGTTGAAGCGGCGCATAAGCATGAAGGAGATGGGCTCAGTTCGGGTAGTGTCACTCCGGCAGTGGAAGGTGAGCCAGCACAGCAGATGGCGACAAGGCCAGAGGATTGCGATGATTGCAATAACGGCAACTTCAATCGTATGCCTCCTACTAGCATTTTGTAAAGCAGCATACATACACATATACATACAGTACATACAATCATGGGTTTCTAGGTTTCATGTCAATTCTTACTGCATTCGCAATCTCAGCTTTCGGACGATCTATGTCTTGATGTGTGCTCATCCAGCTGTCTAGTAAATGCGTCTATCAACAGGCATGTGCGAGGATGAAGGCCGGCAACGACGTTACAGTATGGAGTGAGAGGAAGACACGTGCAACGCTGCAGCACCAGATCAGTCAAAAATCCACCTCTACAAATTTTGGAAGAATTGCGCCGATGTTGCCTTGTCGCATTGTGCACAGACGCTACTTTCCGCTTCTCCAACTTCTCACCTTGGTTCCACCATCACATCTCCAACTTTACGAAGCTACAATATGTCGTCTTCGGCATCGAGTAGTGGTGCTCGCGCTGCGCCCGCAGCAGCAGGGGCAGCCGACGATCCAGCTCGTCCGAGCTGGAAGACCACCGCTACCAAAGCGTTGATCATGTACCTTGGTGTTCAAGTCGTGACCAATCCTGCTAGTCCAGTCACCAAGTATCTCGCCAAGATGATGGGCAAAGATGCCGCCCCGCCTTCCTCTCCATCAGCTTCGCCTTCTTATGGAGCTCCTGGTGCGGAAACTTCTACCAGCACTCCGCCCGTAGCCGCGACGAGTCCGTTCAGCAACGCAGCAGCGCAGATCAAAGGTCCAACCAACGTTGCTGTGCCCGTCTGGGGGGATGAGGCGATGCTTGACCTCTACATTTACATTTCTTCAGGACCAGCGCCTAGCTTGGACGTGATAAAGACGCAGCAATCGGATCTGATTCCGGAGAGCGGGCTGGCAAACGCTCCACCGATTCCCTTTGACGCTTTTGCAGACCTTCTACAGGATCCGCTGCATCAAACGAAGCGCGATCAGGTGCACTTTTCCACCCCCAACTATGAGGTCAAGGAAGGAGACTTGAAGCCAATGGCAGCAGTCAAGTGGTCCAACCTCCCGCTAAGCGACCTTTCGATGGCACGGGATGTCGATCTCACCCTCAAACTCGACGAAAACGTCCGAAAGCATAACGGTTCGATTTGGGCCGACTTTATCCTCACCCAACACGGCGTCTCGCCTGACCCTCAAGCGGCAAGCTTTCATCCATTGGGGGTGCTCCGCACGAGGAAGCTTCTTTCGAGGCTTATGCCGTTGAAGAAGAAGAGGGTGGAGAAGAACCTGTTTGACAAAAGCGATAACTCCACCACCACCACCGAAGCAGCCGCTCTAGGCGGGGGGGAAGAGGATAAGGAGATCAAAATTGTCGGTCATTGGCACAAGAACCTCACGCTCGCCTTGGTGCAAGATAAGGGAGATTTGGGAATTCAACTCTCCCAACTGCCCCCACCGTTGTTGCAACATGTTCATGTGGTGCGTGACCCCTCGTCGGGGTCGATGATCGCCGCCCCGCGCCCTACGGATGCGACGGCAGCGGCCGTGTTGGATCAAGCTTATGCGAAAGGTCGACCGCCCAACGTACTGCGCTACCCCGTGCTCTTCCCCAACGACTTCTGGCTGTTGAAAGAGCATATGCATCCCATCAACGAAACAGTGACGGAGTTGGATCTGCATATCAACCTCTACCATCAGTCGTGGTTCAAGTTCCAAATCCTCGCTGCGATGGGGGACTCGTTCGATAAGCAAGCGTCGAGCTCGGTGACTGGCGGAGAGATTGATATGATCAAGACAATGTTGCTCGAGACGAATCCTTGGTTCCTTGCGCTGACCATCGTCGTTTCGATTCTGCATAGTCTGTTTGAATTCCTGGCGTTCAGTTTGGATGTGAGGCATTGGAAGAACAAGGATGATCTTGCGGGAGTGAGTGTTGGATCGATTGTGACCAACATTGTGGTACAGTTGATCATTACGCTGTACCTGATTGATAACAACGAAGAGACGAGTTGGATGATTCTGGCTGGGCAGGCGGTGGGGGTGGTGATTGAGTGTTGGAAGCTCACCAAAGCCGTTAGCGTTTCGCTGGTGCGCTCTGGTCCGGGAGGCATTCTGCCGTACAGGATCAAGGTGGAGGACAAACACAAGCTTTCCGAGGAAGAACGTAAGACGCAAGAATTCGACAAACTCGCCTTCCGCTACGTCGGCATCGTCGTTGGTCCTCTGCTGTTTTGCTACACTATCTACTCGGCACTCTATCAGACCCATCGAGGATGGTGGAGCTTTGTGATTTCGACGGCGACGAGTTTCGTGTATGCGTTTGGATTCGTGTCGTTGGTGCCCCAACTCATCGTCAACTACAAGCTCAAATCCACGGCGGGCATGAACAGTCGAACGTTTATGTACAAGATCCTAGGTACGTTTGTTGATGATTTGTTTGCGTTTTGTATAAAGATGCCGACGTTGCATAGGTTGGCGTGTTTTAGGGATGATGTTGTTTTCTTTGTTGCCTTGTATCAGAGGTGGATCTATGGCGTCGATCCGACTAGGAGGAACGAGTTTGGGCAGGTCATGGAGGGCAAAGATGAGACCAAGGCCAAGGAGGAGCAGGAGGAGACTAAGAAGCAAGATGATGGAGAGCAAGTAGCGGCCAAAACCTCCGCACTCGAGACAAAGACGCAGCTCAAACAAAGAGCCAAACCCACGTAATCCTCATCCATCCGAACAATCACCCATGCCCACACACGTTCCTGTTTGCGCACGAAATCAATCAATCAATCAATCAATCATGAATCATCTCAAGTCCTGCCACGAATTCTCCACTCTCTGTGCTTGGCTCGTGATTAGTATGCCCTTGCTCCGTGTTCAGCCTCGACATGGCTCCAGGGACGTCGACATGGCTCCAGGGACGTCGACATGCACCTCGTCAATCATACAGTACAACGACAAGCATGCTCCTCGAAACCAGGCTCTACTCTTGTGAGTTCACATCGACTATTCCCGTGAGCGTTATCCTTCGATTCAACTGCCATCCAGTCTCGATGAGCCTCGCCAAGGCTGGACTTGTCTTGTCGTCACAGTACGGCCGCACACTGCGGCTTTGCGCTCAATTCGAATCACATTCTCTCACCCTGCACACTCGTTCGAGATCAACATTCATAATGTTGATAAAAGGATAACATTTCCACTCAGACTACTCTCTTCTGTCGCTCTTCATCAAAGCTCCATACTGACGTCATCCCCATCATCCACATCGCCAACCATCTCATCCTCGTATGAAGCCAGTCTCGAATGAGCCGAGCTGCCCACACCCTGCTCCGACGCTGTGTCGTTGGTCATGGCCACATCCTCATCGTAGCTCTGTACATTGCTGAGACTCTGCGCGGCCTGTTCCAAGCTGTTGATGATGCTGGAGTTCGGTTGATTCACGTCTTGACCGCTCGTTCGTCGCACCGGCGTCTGGGCGAGTGGGGAAGAGACCATGGACGGGCGGTAAGCTTGCAAGGTGGACGGCTCGCCCATCGACTCACCATAGCCAAACCTGGTGCCTTGGCTGCCATACTGAGAGAATCCGCTGGCAGAACGTTGCTGGTGCAGACGATGATGCGGCTGAGGAGTCTGACCACGGATGATGCCAGGGTGGAAGGCAGCTTGACCGTACAGACCCGCATATCTTGCAGCTCGCGAAGTGGCACCCAGCTCCTCGTCATCGGAACGAGCTCCCATGGCCGATTCGGTAGCCTCGCCATAGCCTCGGGCTTCCGGTGACAAGGACCTCTCAGGCGAATCGGCAACATCAGCGCGAACTTCAGCAAGCCTGTGCTGCAGACCGATGCCGCCGGGCCTCCTCGTAGCCCAGTGTCCAAGCATCTGATCGATCTCGCCTGTGGCAAAGTCTTGTTCGCCGGCTACACCTGGAGTGGCTCGACCACCAAGAGCAAGCTCATCCTCTTCGCCGTTCTGCGAAGCAATAACGGGAGGAGGCAGAGGACGGCCTGCGAGATCAGTACGTTGGGGCGCTTGAGGAGGCACATCCCCCTCGCGCGCACGAAGACCGGCCGCTGCAGCTGCTGCAGCAAATGCTGGAAGAATGCCTTGCGTCTGCGCAAGTCGTCGCTCGGTCTCATCCTCACTAATGTCGGAGCCATCGACAGTGTCGAGACTTGCGAGACTCGTCACCCTGCGATCGCGCAGATCTTGTCGAAGCATGGATGAAGGCAAGCCCATCGAACCGGGCACGACACCGCGTCGGGAGCCTCGTGACGTCTGCGCAGGGCTGTCAACACGTAGGGGCGAAGAGACGTTCGATGAAGAGTCGCCTGCACGGCCAGAAGTGTACCACGACGAAGTCGAGGCCTCGGCAGAAGCTGTCGTTCTTGCATACGGTGAAGGCACCATTCCGAGACGAGGAGCACCAGGTCGCGAAGGTTCGTTCCAATTCTCGTCGTCTTCGCTGGCACTGACAGCGTGCCTGTGATCAGCAACCATGTCAACCGAAGAAGATGAAGATGAGATGTGTCGATGCATCTGCGAAGAACCGCCACGCTGGAGTGCTGAAGAACCCTGATGAGCCATGCCGTCCCTAGTACGACCGTCGATGAGATCGTCAGCACCACCCATTGGCTGTCGGACACTTGGCTCTGCAGGCAAGAGTGCAGTCTGCTGATGATGCATGTCGAGTTCAAACGGCTGCGTTCGCGGTTCCACCATGCCAGTATGCATGCTCGTTGATGCATTTGCGTCTGGACGGTCTTGTCCAGTGAGACCACCTCGAGTCCTACCATCGAGATACTCGGAGCCAGATGCAACTGGAACAGGTGCTTCTTGGCCTCGAGTTGTGGTCCACCTTCTACCATTTGCATTGGCATCGTCGATGCCATCAATGTCGATATCTTCGGGACGCGGACGACCCTCTGTACCAGGAGCACGCATGGCAACGGTCGCATCGTTAGGCAGCCCGCCGGTGAAAGCTGCTCTGTCGGCACCATGCGCTGCGATGGGGACAATGTGAGGAGCAGCCGCATCGCCATCTTCTGGACGCCCAGCACGATGAGGTTCGCCGGCCTTCTCGCGTTCCTTGTCCTTGGCATCACCTTCGTCGGCCTTGGCGCTGCACCAGTATCGATGGCCCATCTGCCACCCCTTGCTCTGACACTGCTTGCTGCAGTACTTGGCTTTGCGGCATCGTCGGCACTTTGCAAACTCGCGCGGGTACTCTTCCCACTTACCGCAAAGCATATTTGCACATTGACGGATACCGCCTCGCGACTCGTCCTTGCGGCATGCATTGCGCATAATGACGCCGGCCCAGTACTGGATCTCCATTGAGAGGCGGGGCGCAGGGTAGGCAGCAGAGTTGCTGCGCGATGAGCGAAGTGTGAACTTTTCGGCGATCGAGAAGACGTTGCGACGAGGAGGCTCAGATGGATCCCAGCTCTTGTTGCGCTTGGTAGCTTGCTCGAGCTCTTCGTTGAGCGCGTCGAGTGGACCCATGAGCGAAGAACCGGTAAAGTCGGAAGAGTGGAAGAGGATGCGGACGTGTGCATACTTGGAGAGGTAGGCGAGCAATTGCAGACTGAGCAGCACTTCTTCCTCACGGTAGACAACGTCGATGCCGGTGCGAGCATTGGTGTCAGCAAGGTTGCTCAGCTGCACGACAGCCGGATGAGCATCCGCTGCTGGCTGAGCAGTTCTTGGAGCTGCGTTCTGAGCTTCTTCGCGAGGAGCGCGGTTTCGATGCTGATGATGATGGTGGTGGTGGTGATGGTGACCTGGCTCATGACGACCCATCGGAACATTCTGCTGGTGATCAGCTGTCGCGCGAGTTTGCTGCTGCTGGAGCGCATGTTGATGAAACTGATGATGATGGTGGTGGTGGTGGTGATGCTGCTGATGCTGCTGTTGCTGATGTGTTTGCTGGGCGACGTCAGGCTGCACACGGGCTCGGGCAGCTTGATCGTCGTATTGCTGATGGTGGTAGTGGTGATGATGATGACGGTGCTGCTGCTGGTGAACATCGTGCGCAGACTGCTGTTGTCGGTCAAAGGGCGCACCAGAGCTGCTCGAATCACTCCGAGAGCCGACTTGTGCTGCTAGCGCTGTAGAAGCCAGGTTAGTCGAGGTGGTGTCTCTTGAGCCAGAGGCTGCGGAGGAACCACGCGAAGGACGCACAGTATCTTGTCTCTCAAAGAGTGGTGGTGCGATGGCGCTGGTGGGCCTGTTCGGGGTGACATAGCTTCTGGAGGCATGCGAAGGCGCGTCTTGTCCAGAAAGAGGAGCTAGAGCGCGGCGAGCTGGACGTGGTGTGCGACGCTCTTCGACGTCTTCGTCGACATCAGCAGTGGGCTGAGTGCCGATCAGCATGTGGTCCGAATCGTTGGAACGTGTGGCTGAAGACTGGACTGCGTCGACCTCGCTATCGTCGGCGTCGTCTGCAAACATCTCTGCATCCTCGGCGCCGTCCGAACCACTACCGCTAGCTTCAGCAGCGTGACCGCGAAGATCCTCGGACGAGCTGACAGCTCCCAAAACACTGTCGTCTGCTCTAGCAGATGAGATGGCTCGTGGCGTTCCGTCGGGCGCGACTGAGGATGCACTGCCTGCTGAAGAGAGGGAGAGGGGATCGATGCTTTCGATCAGAGGTATAGCAGCGTGACCGTCATTGGAGTCGACGACAGGCATGGGAGAAGCTTGCGGTGGGAGGAAATCGTCGGCGCTGCTCTGTGCATCCATGCCGACAAATACGGATGAGCGTCTTGCCGAGACTGGGTCTTCCAGTGGCGTCGTGGGACGCGTCTCTGCAAGCGAAAGGTCATGTGTGCTGGTGATGGCCGAAACGTTCCGTGATGGCTGGGCCTGCGCGTAGTGCGTTGCTTGTTGAGGCTCATCATGACGATCTGGCTGTGATGATGCGGTTTGATGCTGCACGTGCCCGCGAGATGCGTCCTGGACAGCGTGACTGCGCTGTGTGCGACTGCTTTCGGCAGTCGCAGGTTGAGGATGAGACGTGGAAGCGGCTTCGAGACGATCTCGGCTAGAGCGGTCGTCTCGCCTCGCCTCGTGGCGTTGATGATGCAGTAGGGCCTCCTTTCGCCTCTCTTCCTTGAGTCGATCCATGCTGCGGAGGTAAGACTCGAGAACGCGGATAGTGACGGGGACCATGCCGGCCTCGACGACTCTTGTCCTGACGCTCTCGCTGCCGCGAACGCCGATGTTGACAACGCACTGGAAGGCTAGACTCCACTTCCATACGGCCTGCATCTCCTTGATGGAGAAAGCACGAAGCTGGGGTGAGGGTGTCTTGGGCACTGTGCGAAGAATTCGGATAAGACGCTCGAGACCTCCATCTAGCGTGACCATCTCACGGATGCGAGGCGAGGTGGAAGTGAGATATGCCAGATGGTTGAGCGAATTGATGAGCGGCAGTGTCGCGGTACAGTCGATAGCACGGCGATCATAGACGGCAGAAGAGATGCAAACGCTCGCCTTGTTCTGGGCGGGGTTGCAAAAGTTGGACTCCCTCATCGTGAGTGGAATAGGTCACGTACGCAATCAGATGCGTACGGACGGTTGAAATCGATGTTGTCGTGCCAACCGGACAGCTTTGTGTGATGTGTGCAGTGCAGCAGCGGAGTCGATGGCAAAGCTTGGTTGACCTCGAACGTGTATGAAGGCACAAAGCGTCAATTGCTCCGCATTGATGGTGAAGTTGGGAATCGCAGGAGAAGGCTGGATTGGCCGAGCTATAGCGGTGTCTGCTCGAGCTTGGGTTGGAGCTCGTGCGTGTAAATCGCTACAAGAGAATGTCGCAACCACAAGTGAGCTTGCAGCTACGAATCGGGCTGAACGGCACAGCGCTGGCCAAAGATCGCAAGCGATTGAGACAATGACAGCAATGAGCTGGGCTTATGCCGATGTAGAAGCCCTTGGATCAACAGCAGCGTATAAGACGTAGCAAAGAGACGGCGTTCTGAGACAACGGATGAAGTGCTCGAAGATGAACCGAGAGTTGGAATGCGATATGGTTCCAAGGTTGAAGCAGTCGGAGAAAAGATGCTGTAGATCGTGTGATGCTTTCGAGACCGGGATGAGAAATGATATGCAGATGCAAGGAACGGCCGAGGGGTAGACTGTGTACGATACAACGAGATGAAGGCGATTGCTAGAGGTAACGAAGGATGCAGATGAAGTTAGGCAGTGACACGCAAGCTAGTGCGGCTGGACGGAGATAGGTCGGAAAGCGAAACGCCCCGCAACGCAACGCTGCGCAACGAAAGGAAAAGCTTGAGAGATGAAACAGGCTGAGCCAAAAGATGCTGAATATAGGTAGAGGTCGAGCGCAGGATGCCGAGGATGTAAAAGTACGAGAATGATGGCACCTGCGTTACGACGATCGAGTCTGAAGAGTAGAGTCAAGAGCGAGGGTTCGAGATGACCAAGAGACAAGGGAGAGGCTCAGTTGAGATCACAGAGAGCTAAGCCGAGCAGAAGTCGGGGTTGAGGCGTCGTCTGCCGCGTGCAACTGCGAAATGCGAAATGCGAAGTGCAAAGTGCGAAGAGGGCGATAGAGGGCTGCTGCAGCAAAAAGAGAGAGAGCAGACCAACGCAGCCCATCTCACACAGTCTTGACTGCAGCTCAACGCGGGAGTAAGATTGGCAATTTTCATCGGGCATACAGTGACTGGGGCGGGGGCCAGACCAGAGAGACGTGAGAGTGTCGGTGCGATATGACTGAGAAAGAGTCGAGACTAGTTCACCGCCAAGCTTGCTCAGCTCCGTTTTGCGGCGGAGAACTGCAAAAAAGCTGGGGCCCTTAGGAAGGCTCAAGGACGAGAGAGAAATTGAATTTGGCTAAATTTGAGTGCTCGATTGATTGAATTTGACTGGCTCTGCAGCCTTTAAAAAAAGGCACTTAGGTGGCTGGCAGTGGGTGAGCTCTGTGCCAACCAGCCAAATTCAAGCAGCATCCGATATGGACCCTGATGCCCGATAAGTTAGCTGAATTCGCCTCATCCGCATCCTGCTTTCAGCCCCGCTTGAGGCGACTGCAATGCAGCATCAAATTGCTACAGCAGTGTAGAGCACATTCAATCGGCGCTCAAGATTGGCAAAGTCTCAAGCTCAATTTCAGCGCTCTGACGTCGAGCGGATGATCTGACTATCCAAGCTGCTTCGTAAACAAGCCAGCAAGCAAACCAGATGAAGCACCCACTTCTTGGACCCTGGATACATTTACGATCGTAACCGAATATGTATGGTTTGCCGACATGCTTGATATTCACTAGACGGTCAGTTGGTGTCTGCCTGAAGACGACGAGGTAGCTCCTTGCTTGTGCTTTTGTCATCTTGAACCGATGCCAAGGCGGAGAGCATGTAGCGGTAGCAACTGACAAGACGGAGACAAACAAGTGTGGTCCAAGCAAAGCCATCTGAAGTCTTTCTACTTTTGTTCATTCCGCCATCGATCGGCCACAGCCTTTGATATTGAGGCAAAACGTACTCCGCTGCAAGACGACCGTTTGGTGGCCCGTCCAATCCGCATCGGAAGCTGAGCCGACGTCTAGCAGAACCCTCTTGCGCCAACAAAGTGTCAACTGGAATGTGCCACCTTCTCTACCGAGGTCTAACAAAGAATCAACAAAACCATTCGACCCTGAACCCCTTACATCTCGCATCACTTCTTCTCATTTGTACAGTTCGCTGCCGGCCCGCCCTCCTGACTCACACAAACCACAAACGAGAGCTTCGGCATCCCCTCGGCTGCGGGTTTGCAAGTCTCGACAGAGCGCCCACGACAAACCTCCTGACCTTCCCGTTGCACATCACATGGCATGACATGACATGACATGACATACTGTAGCATCACATACGCATGGGAATCCCCCATCCTCGCTTGTAGCAACGAATTCTTCTCATCCCCTCGGACAAGCTGTCACTCCCCAACCGAACGACGCATCGTCACAAGCCACATACACAGTCGCTCCCACTCCCGCAGCCCAAGCCCATGCCAGCTTTGCTGTTGCTCCCACTATTTCCTTCAACACACGCACATGCCATCGTCGTCGTTTGCAAAAGATACCAGTATGTGATATTGAAATCGAGCAAGAATGACTAGGAACCAACATAAAGAAAAGTTGAATGAAGAGGTGATCTTCGAATGAAGACCGAGAAGACGAATAATATGCAGTGAAAGAGGTATGGGAGATATCAAGGTGGTGGTTTGATGGTTTGATGGTTCAACTGGAGGGCAATCAAGCTCAGTAGAGCTCGATCACGGCCAGGAAAGGGAGAACGGCAACGGAAATGCAAGGATATTCGTACAAAGGATAAGCAGATAGGCTGTCGGTCATTAGCAGCAGCATGCATGTCGTTACAAGGCATGGCTCCATGCCGTCAATGACGAGGAAGATCCTTTCCCTAGAGGACTATCGAGACCGCAGCTGTGGCGAGGGATCGAGGCGAGCAGTTGGAATGAGAAACGAGAGACAAAAAATGAGTGTGGTTCTCGCCTCGATTCGACCAGGCTGCAGCTGTGCCTGATAGCGGGGAAGCTGAATGTGGTCAAGCTCTCGGATCGGTCGATGGGGAGCGGTGTTGATGGAACTATTGCGAGGGTTGCCCTGCCTGGGCGGCCGCGGCTGCTGCGGCTGCTGCCATCAATGCACTGTGGTTCTGGTAGGCCCAGTCACGAGCGAATACACTCGCCTTGAGGAACTTCTTGTTGGCGTACTTGCGGTAGACAAACTGCTCCTCGAATCCTGGGTCCAAGAGGCGCTCCAGCAAGAGGTTGGCGCCAGGCACGAGCTGCTCCTCGGTGAAGTCCGAATAGTAGACAAAGGCGTCATCCCATTCGCCTCCGAGCATCTTCTTGGCAAGAAACATGCCGACGGCAGCGACCAGGCTTGGTCGAGCTCGCAAGAAGCGGTGATCGAGTAGTGCCAGCTCCATCAAGAACTTGGAGAGCGTACGCGTGCGAATGTCGTAATCATCTGCCTTGGAAATCCTTCGCACCCACGAGTAGGGCGAGCAGTAAGACGAGATGTTGAAGTCGAGCGTCGAGAGAATAATGCGCTCGCCCTTGAGGATCTCCTCCTGAGAGTAGCCGCCTTCAGTCATATAGACGAATTCCTTGACACTGGGCGCAAGAATCTCCTCGTACTTGGCTGCGATGAACATGGCAGTGACACCAACGAGCTGGAGCTTGGCGAGGCTGACGACGCGCACGCTCAGGAAGCGGTCCACCACGTTGATGGCAATCCACAACGTTTCTGGCAGCATGTGGTATCGCATGTGGACCTGCAAGAGCCAGTCTACCAATGTCGCGCGCATATGCCAGTGGATCTCGCTCTGGAAATCCATGTAGTTGGGGTTGGCCATGGTCTCGCGCTCGCAGCGAGCCATGTAACTGAAGATCTCGGCCGAGTACTCGGCGACCATGCTTGTGTCGCGCACCTCCTCAGGATCAAGACCCATGATGATGAGCTCATCTTCGTGAGCAGCCATGTCAGCCGACAGCTGACCAGCGGCTACTGCTTCGGCTCTCTGTGCCTGTGCCCGGACGGCCCGAGGCTGGATGACCTCCTCCTGGTAGCGAGACTTGATCAATGCCACTTTGCGTCGCGCAGCTTCCTCCAGCTCGGGATGTAACGAGACGAGGCCCTCGGGATCGATGTTCAAGTCTAGCAAATCCCCATCCTCTGCAGAAGTAACACTCTCGGGGCGTGCGGTCGCGCCGAGTCGCTCAGATTCGAGCCAACTGGCCTGGTCGGCTCCCACATCCTCGGTGTCATCATCGCTGCTTGATGTGGAGTCGACATCCGACATTTCATCCTCGTCGAGATCGTCGTCTTGCGCAGTTGCGAGATCCTCAATCTCTGCATCTTGCACCTTACTGCTGCTAGCACCATTCTGGAAATTAGCGTTGACGGAGCTGGAGCTCTGGAATGGCGGAAGAAGTCCGGACGATTCGACTTCCATGGAGCGGACACCGCCAGATACGAGGTCCCTCTGTTCCGATACGGAGCGTGTGGGCCCTGGCAGCCTCTCCTCGGTGGTGGAGCGAGAACGAGGGTCTCGCAGACGAGTCATGCTCTTTGTATGCTGAGCGCGGAGACCATTCTGGCCAGGAACTGGCTTGGCAGCGCCATCAACATGTGCCGGGCCCCTGATGGCACCAGCGCGGTTGCTGACGTCTGAAAGAGCGGCGCGTTGTGGCATTGTTCTGGGAAGTTTGCCAGTGGCAGCAACGCCGGCTACTTTTTGCGTCTTGACCTTGGCGAGATGACTGGAGGAAGCCTCAGTGAGGTGGATGCGGTCCCCACTTCGGGATGCTGGGATACCTCCCGGTCGGGCGATGCGAGACCTTGTCACCGCTGGTTGCTGTTGTCAGTCATGGTGGCGTATCGAGGAAGATGGTTTGAGACAAGTCAGCAATCAGGAACCTGTTTGATAAAGGATATGTCCAGAAAGAGGCAATCAAGATAGGAGTACATACTCTGACGGCAGGCTGGGCCATATTGTGATAGGAGGTCGGCAAAATAAGCCTTCGGATCTTCTCTGAGAGACTACGAGCTCAAATTGAAGACTGGTGGGCTAGAACGAAGTGCATGAGAGGACGACCGATTTCGCTCGAGTAGAGTGCTGGTTGTGCCGCTCGGAGATATGAACGACGCGAGCTGCTGGAAGAAAGGACGACGACGATGAAGCTGGATCTTCGAGTTGATGTGACTGCGAAGATTGTTGTCGTTGTCGAGGCTGGACTAGGAACAGCAAGTGTTGCGTATAGATGCAGCAAATGGGTGAAGGAGACGGAGCTGTATGCTGAGGAGGCGGAGGCGCGAACTAAGTATTGAGGATCTGTTGCTCACGCAAAGGTAACTACGTTTGCTGAAGTACTACAGATGATAGCAGAAGGTATCTAGATGCTTTTAGAAGTGGTATAGAAGGATGGAAGAGAAATGCGGGTGAGATTAAGGCGAGCAATGAAGTAGGTAGGATCGGAATGCGATGCTGAAGAGGACGGTCGGTTCGAGGTCGCAGTCGAAACGGTGATGAACGTTCCAAGGGTAGAGCGAGAAGGTCGAGATGATGGGCGGCTTGGATGGGACAGTGACGAGGGATGCGGAAGATGACACCTTTCAAGAACAACGAAGATGCCCCCAAGAAGATCGAGAAGGAAACGAGGAATTATCACGCAAGGTGAGGAGCTGGGGAGGAAGGATGTGATGGATGAGGACGAGGATGAAGGATGAACAGGATGGAGAAGAGAGATGTCGAAGAGGAGGTGTATGACCACAAATGAAAAGACGAAAGGCACTCAGGTGGGTTGGACGACCAGTATGAAAGGGAGGACACAGGCAGTGACCACAGAGAGCGAGCAGCAGCGTAGCACACAAAACAGACATCTCTATAGGGATTCCACAAAAAAATAAAGAAAATACAGATAAAAAAACACTTAAAACCAAAATACCGAGCAGCTGAAGCAGCGGACAGCCAAATTCACCGACCATGAGTATCAGAGCAGAATGCAGCAGCAACAGGCTAGATGAATGCCCATTTCCTGTGTATTTCGACGATTAGGACAAACAGTCCCGACAAGATGGCAATGGGTCAAGCAACGATCTTGACGCCGTCCAGGTTGTTCAGATGAGCTTTGGACCTCTCTTGCTAAGGAGAAGGGCGATCAAATTGCCTACCAGCCTGCAGGCCAAAGACAACGCGCACTTCTCAGCTTCATCACAGCAAATTTGTGTATAGCAAATGTGAGACAAGGAAAATGCAGCCCAGAATGAAGCAAGAGCGGACAGAAGAGCGAGCGAGTGGAGATCAAGCTCAAGCAAGCGAGAGGAGCTCAATTCAAACAAAGCCACGGTACAGACAGGTGAAGCCTTGGAAGCCAAGCTAGGTCGTCCGCTGAAGCCTACACACGAGAGATCACAACACAGCACAGCAACTGTAAATTGATTATGCGGCGTTGGACGTGCGCTCCACAGAACAAAAGGCTCAGGTATATGAAAAAAAGAGGTGAAAAGGACAAAACAAAGGAAATATGCATACTGCTGCGTCGACTGCATCGACGCTCGAGCGCATAAACCGTCCAAGCGCTCTTTCGACGATTGGCTGCGGGAGGATATGAATTGGCGGTCATTGGAAGAGACATGGCGACATACTGTATGTGTTGAGGGGAGACTGTCCTTGAACACAGATGTCGCATCGACGGTCTTTCAGAACCTTCCACCGGGTCGATAGCATGAACAGCCTTTCTCACACGATTGAGGTACAGTACTGTAGCAGCTCACTTTTCGAGACAGATGCGCGGGACTGTGATGCGAGAGTGTGTGTTTGTGTGCATGTTTTGGTCTTCCCCTCCGAGGAATCACTTTTCATCAAGCAGCTGTCTGCATCGCCGAAATGAAGTGCTGCCGTGAACTGCTGCAGGGACAGAGGAAACATTGGTATGCCTCTGCGTACAAAACAATCGCTAATAATGCAGTGTGCTTCATAGTCATGCAGCATGGGCCAGAATGCTGAGAGGAGAAGAACAAGAACAAGGACGAGGAAGGGTCTCAGCCTCGCTTGGTTTCACAAAGTCACACTGCAGCTCGCTTACAACCAAACAGCGTCAGAACAGAGAACATGCATCCGTGTGACAGACGCAAGAATATGCAAGTGCGATCCTCATCATCACCGCCTGCCGCAACAACGCAACCAAAACATCATTACCACCATCGCACGCACACTGAGAGAACGCGCACAGGAGAATTTTGCAGTAAATATTCAATTCCAACCTGCAGCAAAGCTGTGATTCAAAGCGTGGTTTTCCAGCCAAAAACACGCACAAATGAAACAATTTTCCCCTGCCACTCGAGTCTACCCTGCTTGCTCCTCTCGGTGTGCAGCGGAGCGGAGTGAAACTCTGCTTCTCCCGCGAGCAATCCTCCTCAGACAGCACAGGTGCTGATCTTCGGCCAC
Organism: Pseudozyma thailandica; assembly: GCA_023212835.1. NCBI lineage: Eukaryota > Fungi > Basidiomycota > Ustilaginomycetes > Ustilaginales > Ustilaginaceae > Pseudozyma > Pseudozyma thailandica. Next base: position 861,996 of record JALCCH010000001.1, read on the forward strand.
AAGCTGTCACTTCACCGGACTACGAGCAGCTCAAACCCGAAGTGCTCCTTTCCAAGAAGGTTACAGCGGGAATTCGAATTGGTGCCTGCAGCCAAAAGAATCTACACAAAGCAGCAAACAACCAAAGCGTTGTGCTGCGACCATGAGGCTTGCAAGACCACACAATAGGAACATGGCAGACGGTTCGCGCAATCAGCGACGTCCGTGCTGCTTTCGATATGCACAGATGCCTGCGATTCCATAGTCAGCTGTAGGAAATGTGTGGCAGGCCGAAGGCTGGTCTTAGGCTCGTCGAATGCAGCAGCATCGTGTCCGCCTTCGATGATCACGATCAAGAAGCAACGAGTTCTTGCTTTCGGCTGAAGACCGAAGGATAAATACTGAATGCAGACGGATGCAGAATGTACTTATACTGTATATCTGCTTCTAGCTCGCTCGTGAAGGCATCCTCCGGTCACCCAGTCTCGTCTCGTTTCAGGTTGACAATCTGAATCGATGCAAGCCAACTCGTAGCGAACAAGGCAGCAGCCATCGCGATGATTGAGGCAGAATGGATATGCCGGTGAAGAGGAGGGCTCGAGGTCATCGTGCTGAGTATTTCTTCGGATTAGCGAGCGCCAAGGGTTGTCAACGGCAAATGCAGTGCCGCAATCAATTCAAAGAAAAAACAGGGTCCGTCGGAATGCAACGACATCGATCGAGATTCGCAAGCGACCCTCCTGGCCTTTTTCCTCGGCTCTTGCATCTGTGACTAAAGAAGGTCTCGATATTGCACTCGAGTCCAAAGGCTTGGCCAGACTTGAAACGGCGGCTCACACACATTACAACAAGCAAACCTGTCGAGTATATGCGATGCTAACGCATTTCGACATTAGCGAGACGTCAGATCGATGTTCAGGGTGACAACCATAGCTCACATGAAGCAGGTCAGAGCAAAACCTCGCCCGATTGCGCATGTCGTCAACATATCACACTGTAGATGCCAGTCGAGAGACTCACGCTTCATGGAGGACCGGCTATCCAGCGGAAAACAAGCCGCCAAGCTGTTCGCTCAAGTTGTTTGAAATGATCCGAGTTCATAAGCCGGGCAGGCGATGAAAACACGACAGCGTAACAGCTGTTGCTGCTCAATCCTGAGTGATACCGCATCGCAAAAGAAGTGACAGCTGGGTCTGCCATCTCATTTCGCTCATCAGCGAGCATGTGGGAACGATGAGACGCAGTAAGATGTCGCCTTGACAGCTCAGACCTCGTTTGTGCTGCACGTCGTTCCTGACAACATCATCTCGATGCTTCAAATGGTCGTGTGTGGCCGCTCAGCTTCATCCGTCTTGACGTCACATGTAATCCTCTCAAAGGTTTCGTTGCGACTTCAGAGGGAACGCCTCTATCAATCTTGACGGATCGGCATGGATCGACAGACGCTTCTCTCAACATGTTCTGACCTGTCAACAGTCAATGATCAACCGTCGATCCTGATCCTGACTTTAGGGCTGAGCTGATGATGGGACTGAAGAGCTCGAAGCGACCGGGCAAGGCATGTCGCGTGGTAAGCAGCAGTTAATCTTGCTTGTCGAGCGCATGTTCGCGTCGTCCCGCTTTGCATAGAGGGACTGATCGATCAAATCGGTTGCAGCGGGGAGGCTGTCTTCGCGGCTCCGTCGATGGTGTCTAATACTCACTCAGTTAGGTCACAGCTCATATCTGCGAGGCGTGGCTAAACATGACCGTCTCTGTGACCGCGTCGGCTTTCCAAGTGTGTGGACAGGGTGATCAAGTTGTCGAACGAAGGAGTTCCGTGCTGTGAAGAGAAGCGATGTGATCTCAGAGAATAGGGTCGATCCCCGTGTTTCTGCAAATGGTCATCATCAGAGGCGCGCATGTGAGAAAGAGTGGCTGTTGCGTGCAAAATTGACGATCCGAGGATCCTTTCCTAAAATCACATTTCATGAGCCTGAAGCAAGACCGCAGCAAGCCAGCAGCGGTGTGACAATAATTTATCCATTTTCTTCGCTTTTATCACACGAGCCTACGATACCGTATCCGCTCTTGGCCACCGCTTTCATCCTCGTAGCGCCGACGATGATACTGCAACCAAGCCTGAGACAGGTGATAACGCTGCTTCAGACAAAGTCAACCCCCCGAGTCCGGTCCATATAGTGCTACATTTCGATGATTCGAGTCCCGACCCTATCTTAGTCGTTGTCAAGGATTTTCCACTGCGGGGTGCGTCGCTCTTAAGGGTGTTCTTCTTTTTGTCTCAGGGTCCATTTTCTGCTTCTGTAGTCCCTTCCGAATTTGCCGAGGCTGTCGACGCGCAGTCGCGACGCGTCACGTGGAATTATCCGTCAATTGCGACCTGCCCCCGACTTAGACAGGTCAGGCCCCACCCGGCGGCTGTCATAAAGATAGCTGCCATAACCTCGCATTGATCCAATACGAGCATACCTCGGCGCATTGCACGAAAGAATGCGTGCGTTTTCTCATCCACTTGGTATGGCAAAGCCCCGAGGCTATCGCGACTTCACAAGCTGTTCTTGCCATGGTCGTTTTGTGTCATCAGCATCGGTGTAAATCTGTGGAAAAATATGCCAAAAAAAGAGGTACCAAATTTCAATCGTGTGGCTGGACGACACAAAGTACGAGCCGCAATCCCGCTGAAATAGGTCGAATGTCTAACCACAGGCACTTACTTGTGCTTCATGCTTGCGACCGGAATGAGGCTAGCATGACTAGCAGATACTGTATGGGCTGGCCGGTCTCCAAGTGTCTGACTCACCGGCCTAACAACGAGTCGGAAACATTGCTTCCTCATTCACATTTATTCCCACCAAAATTGTGCATGCTGCCAGTCGGCGAGCATGGGTCAATTTCTGAAACGAGCCTTAATTTCCCTATGCCTACTCGCGATCCGAAAGCCGCACTTGGCTAGATCGGCTAGCTTCCGTATCGATTCTGGTGCGTGTCTTGGCCTGAAATTTCAAGGACGTCACCCTGCAGAGCGAGGCTGATCCCACAGACACTTCGGGCACATTCCTTAGCACATCCCGTTAGCCGCTTTTCCGACTGTTTCACCGCCCACAAAATTACCTGAAAACGTAGCTTCTGAGAACGAGTGAAGCTCGTAGCCGATATGGTTTCCCGTCAGATACTCATCTGTTACCGACTTGGCATTACGTTCGAGATGTACATCTCATGTCTCGCTGGTCGTCAGAGCAGTACACGCTACGGACAAGCATGGATCAGAAAAGCCTGTACCACCGGACGACGAGCATTGGAAGCACGTTTCGAAGGTCATTGTAAGTGAAATGGTTGCTTTTCTGAGAGGGTGCCAGATGGAAAGCCTTGCGCGAGTCGTTTCCTTGCGTGTCTGTGTGCGGGGAAGTGAGCTCGTTTGCATAATCTCGCGCGCAAAATCAGCTCTAGTTATCGCTTCTCAGCATTATCATCGGTTAGCGGTCCGCAGAGGAGAAGGCACGATCATCTCATCTCTTACAGCTGCTGGCCCTTCCAGTGTCTTTGGCGAGTCTGAACGCCGAGACTAGATTCGATTTCATGCAACGTTTTTCGACGATTCAGATCAAATGACCTTCAATCTTTCAGCACCGTCCTCACCTTGAGATCATCATCCCCCCAATTGACCAGATTTCGCACGTCGTGGTCAGCGAAATTTTACTCTCTCGTCATCAACGTTCCCGCACAACACCACGCCACGGGTCATATATGAGCCGCTGGTCGAAGTCAAGTTCATGCACACACGCTGGCACCACGGCTGAACCAACAAAGCTATAGGGTGATCCAACAGCCTTTCCTTGGCAAAACAAACGATCACATCGATGTCGCTAACGGCTACGTTACGGACACCGCAAACGATGGCTCGCGAAAACCGAAACGGAAGCCCAGGCTTCTTCTCGGTGCTTCTAGGACGAGGCACGGCCGAGCTCAAGTCCAGGGCTTCCACAGAAGCGGAAGCACGGCAGAACAGCGAGGCTCGACCACCACAGCCAATTTCGTCTGGAGCTTCAGGGAGGAAGCCTGACCAAGGCCGATTAACGCACATGGCAGAAGCAACCGCTGTGGCGCCGAGATCATCCATGGCGCGAGACCGACGATATGTTGATTACAGGAAAGATGCGCCCCCGACCAAACTGAGCGGTCCAGCAGCATTCGAAGCGGCAACCACAAGAAACTCCCTCACAGCGGATCGATCAAAAACGAAAGGCAGGGTAAGCTCGTACGCCCAGCCTCCGGCTTCATCGATGCGGTCTCCTCGCAACGAGCACTTTGCTGATGCCAAGGAATCTCAGAACGAGCTCGACGGGAGTGGCAGAGCTGCACGTCACTCGAGAAAGGTGTCTTTCCACACGCCAACCAGCTCGCTTCGCAAAGGCAAGACCGGCGTTGCTGACCTCGGTGCTGCCGGCAGTAGTCAAGACTCCTTCTTCACTCCCCCGCAGCCGAAACCAACTTCGAATAAAACCAAGCCGAAGCACTATCGCTCCGCGTCAAAGGCCGAGATAGAAGAGCGCAACTGGAACTCATCGACTGCAACACTGAACAACAAGGAAGAGCCTCGATCACACACAGTCAAGGATCGACGTTCCAAGGGCAGCATCTACCCTCTCGATGCTGATGCTCGTCGAGAGTCATTCCAGGCCGTTCGAGCCTCTGGGCCTGACCGCGTCATCATTGTGCCGAACATGCATTCGACGGCAGAGTCCGAGCTTGAATATGGGTCGAAGCATCTCTCATCGGCACCGCCACCCTTGACCAGGCGACCGGGCCCTAGGCCTCTCTCTCTTTCTCCACCAATGGCAAATGCGAGCCGAAGCAAGAGCAGGCCAGCCGAAGTCGAGCCTAGCAGATCGCACCGAGACCGTCGCAGCACGGTATCTGATGGCCCCACTGCAATGGTTCAAGATGCCAGCAGGTCGCGAAGCAGGGTAGACAAGACAGCGAGTCGCACTTCAACGTCAGCAAGACCTCCGCCTGAGGCCACCGAAGCATTCAGCCGTCCTGAGCCAGCAGCGAGGTCGCGACAGAGCGGAGAAGTGCCGAGAGCTTCGCGTCAGGGTGCCAAGAACCTTTATCATGACGTCTCGACCATGCCTACTTCCCGCGAGCGCGAGCGATATTCGAAGGCTGGCGCCAGGGCTCAGCGGGTGTGACGGCATACACTTCCGTCTAAAACTGGACAATCGCCTTATGGACAATCTCATACCTTTTTTTTTCCGCCTGCTTTGAGCTACCTGTCTGACTTGGCAATGACCTGATTCGCTTGGTCTGCTATCAGAATTTTGATCGACGAAGGCCTGTGATGTGTGTCGGCGATGCCGTCAAGCAAACTCATGCTTCGAGCAAGTTGGCGTGGGAAAGAAAGCATTCTCGCAGCTGTGTGGGAACCATTTGGGATGTGCCACCAACACCACACCTTTCAAGCAGAAGAAACACTCGAAGTAGCAGAGCAAAGGAGTAGCGACAGTGAGCATGATGATCAGAACGGTAGCGTCAGACGGCATCAGATTTGCAGCTTGAGAGAGAACACGCCGGACTGAGGTTTCGCCCGTCGCGTTGAGTGCAGCGCGACAAGGCGTGGTAGCACAGCACAGTGCAGGCACCAAGTCGAGAATTCAGCGTAGCGTAGAGTTTGGTCGGAACTTGCGAAATGTTGCAGCACCGTGTGAGTCAAGAGTGTCACTCTGAAACTCCACGCCAAAAATGGAAATTGCGACGCGCTGAGCTTCTGCGCTCGCACACGCTCCTCTCGCGTTGCATCCGCATTCGCATCCACATTTTGCATCGTCGTTCACCATTTCGGCTTCCATCCATCCACTCGCTCATCCTTTCGATACATCATTCGCTCCTTGGCTTCTTGCCAATCCCTCTTCCTTTCATCGAGCTTATACACCGAGGAGAAGAGAGGCGCTGTCAACATCACCAATTCGGACCTCGACATCCGCCCCAGAGCGACTCGGGCACAAAGGGAGAGTCGACCTTCAACTCAGCCGTATCGTATCTGCTCAGGCAGCATCTCCAGATTGATCGCCAACAGACTCCACAGTCTCGAAACATCCGGCTGTATTTCGTCGCAGCTCCTGCTACCATCCTCTTCTCTTCTTATTAACCCGGCTCCGGCTAGAAAGCTTCACCATGTTCTACAGCGACGTCATCCTAGCCAAGCGCGGACCGCTGGCTCGAGTCTGGTTAGCAGCGCACTGGGAGCGTAAGCTCAGCAAGACACAATTTCTCCAGACCAGCATCGAGAAGAGTGTCAGTGCCATCATGGGTCAAGAAGTAGTCCCCATGGCACTTCGTCTTTCCGGTCAGCTCTTGCTCGGTGTTGTTCGTATCTACTCGCGAAAAGCCAAGTACTTGCTAGAGGACTGCAACGAAGCTCTCCTCAAGATCAAGATGGCTTTCCGCTCAGGCGCCGTCGACATGACCAGCGATCAGCTCAATATCTCCAGAAACGCCATCACCTTGCCAGACATCCGCACCGATCTCGACATCTTGCTTCCGGATCAGGCCATGAACGACTACGAGGTCGATTTCGAGAAGCTCGCGGCAAAGAAGGCCAAGAAGCTCGCAGACAATCCTACAGCATACACTGCACGTGCAGCCGACATCACACTCCCAACCGTAGACTACAGTGCTTTCGATGACACCTTCGATGTGTCCTCGGGCATTGATGGAATCGCATCGCAGGACTTCGACCCAGATGGTGGACTCGATCTTGGTCTTGAGGATGACTTCCCGCCAGTGGAAGGTCTCAGGAACGAAGCTGGCCAGCTCGTAGATGAGAACGGCGATCCTCTTCCTGAGGACGACTCGCTCAGCATCGGTGTCGGTCGTGATGCTCCCAGCGAAGCTGGTCGTCAGTCGGTGGCCTCCATGCTCAACCTTGGAATGGACAATGACATCACCCTTGGCTCGGCAGGTGGCTCACAGGCGCCCAGCGTCGGCATGCCTGACTTTGACCTCGGTGGAGATGGATTGGATCTGGGTCTTGACAACGACGGCCTCGACCTTGGCCTCGACGCGCCCATGGACATTGATCGACAGGTGACACCGCCTCCCGGCGACAACAGCATGGCTCTTGCAATGGCTGACATGACCCCCACAACAGCAGCTCGTATTCGTGACGCCGCTCAGCAGCGTCAACAGGACGAAGCTGCTACCCGTCAGGCCAAGGCACGCAAACAGATCGTCGATGCTCTCACCGAGCTTCCCGACAGCCAGCTTGGTGGCCTCAGCCAAGGTCTCAGTCAAGGTGGTGTAGGCCAAGCCACCAATCTTGCCGATATCCTCACCGAGGAGCGCTACTTGCCAAGATCGCGCGCTTACCTTCGACTTCTCTCGATTCGCGAGGACCCCTTCGCTCACTTTATGCCGTTCGCCGACCCTTCGAACAAAGACAAGAGTTCGCTCTTCATTGGCCCTAAAGGTCTCGCTTCAGAACTCAGCGAGTTGTTCACATTCGACCTTGGCGCTATGCGACGTCGTCGCGCGGCTGCGCTGAGGGATGAAGATGGTCCCAACAAGCGTGCTCGTCTCGGCGAGGACGACGACGAAGAGATGGGCGTCGCTCGACGTGCGCAGGACGGACGCGAATCGGTTGGGTTTGGCGACATGAATGCAGATGAGACAGGATTTGACTTCAGCATGGGTGGTGACGGAGGATTCGACATTCCTGGTATGGACACTTCGGTGGGTCTCGATTTGGGCGAGGATGGACTTCGTAGATCTTCACGGAAGTCGCGTGCTGAGCTCGAAGCAGCGGAAGCTGACGTTGAGACGGGTCGCTTGCCCGCTCTCTCGCGCATGTCGACCCCTGAAGTCGATGATGGCGGGCTCGAGATGGCTGTCAGCTCCTCCAACCCTCTTGCGGTGTTCGATGTTCGTCCTGTTGAAGAGTCTCAATCCGCGCTTGCGGGTGAGGAGGCTGCCTCGGTGCTTCGCGCGTCTGAAGATGCTGAGGCGTCCACCAAAGGCTGGGCCAAATCCACCGTCCGGGCTCTGCGCGTTGTCCGATCGCAACTCTCCACCAACCCCGCCGCACCGTCTGATGATAGTCAAACTCAGTCGCGATTTATCGAGATCGACGAAGAGACTGAAGAGAAGAAGCTTTCATTCCAAAGGATCTCGACCAACGCATCACGCCGTGCCGCCGCAGGATTCTTCTTTGAGATGCTCGTCCTGGGCACCAAAGACTGCGTCAAGTTGCAACAGGACGAGGCGTATGGCGATATCAAAGTCGCAGCTAAGGACAAGCTTTGGAATGCATCGGCACCCTCAACTCAGGCAGCGACAGCGCCAGTCGAGGAAGCTCCAAGTGCCATGCAAGCCGACGCTTAACCTTCCTCTCGCCCTTCCATGTACTCTTTCTATAGCATCTGCACTCATGTACGCTTAGTTTTTCTCAGCACACACGTTTTGTTTCGCAAGCCAGACGAATCGATACCATTTTGACCTGACATTTTCGGCGTGACCTCAAAATACAGCAGAGAGAGGGCGATCAAGACTTGCCCGCATGAGCATCGTGTTCGGTCTGAGCCCATTTCTTCAACATTTCTTTCCTCTCGAATGGCTCCACACCTGCTGTCACCCTGAATCCTGCACTCAAGGAGCTCCAATCCAGCGCCTCGCCTCCAATCGCACGCGCGCTAACCATGTGCTGTCTCGCCAACTCAATAATCGGCAGCGGGCAATCGACGCTTTCGCCCAACTTGATAATGTGGCTGGCGTCCTTGATGCCTCCATTGAGAGTGAAGCCGTCTTCGCCCTTAAAGTTGCTCTCCAGGATCTTCTTGCCGTACCCGAGTGCTGAGGGGGCGGGGTAGAATTCTTGCAACCATTCGTAAACCCTTTCGCTTCCTACACCGGTCTTGTCAGCGAGCGTCATGGTCTCGGACAGCATCTCGATGGTGGAGCAGATGATCGAGTTGCCAATGAGCTTGAAAGAGGCTGCGCGTTCCGGGTTGGAGCCGAAATCCATGATCTTCCTGCCCATGGCGGGGACGAGGAATTGCGAGGCGAACTTTTTCGAGTTGTAAGGTCCTGCGACGGCGAATACGAGTTGGGCGTTGGCGGCCATGGGAGGAGGGCCGAAGGCGGGTGCTGCTACAAAGTGACGCTTGGGAAGCGCAGAGACGGCTCGCTCGAGTTTGCCAGTAGTAGCGGGGTAGAGCGTTGAGGTTTCAACGAGAAGCGTGGAGAAGCCGCTCGAGATACGTTCCTGCGAATGCTTGCCAACACGCTTCTCCTCAGCAGCGAGGAGCTCCTCATAGACCTTCTCGGCAGCATCGTCATCCGAAAGAGAGGTGAAGATGAGATCACATCGCGTGCCGATGGACTCGATGGAGTCGACGACCTTGACGAGGCCGTTGAGCTCCTTTTCCAAGGCTTGGGACTTGCTGATGGTCCTGTTGTAGACGAGCAAGGGTGGAAGAGGGGGCGACATTTCGCGCATGTGTTTGGCGAGGTTGGCAGCCATTTTGGCACCCATGTTGCCAAGACCGATCCATCCGACCTGGTGTTGAGGGTGAGGGGTGCTTGGGGTGGAGTAAGGGATGTTGGCGCCTGCGCTGGCGCTGCCGAGATGCGAAGCCATTCTTGCAAGTGTCTCTGGATTGTAAAAACACTCGAGGAGGTGGATAGTGACAATGACAGTGACAGTGAATGGAAAGAGGAGGGAAAGGAAGATAAAGGATGAGGGAAGGTATAGATGATCTTTGTCTGTAGGAGAGAAAGCGCTACGTAGCTATGCAGAGAAGCGCATGTGTTGGAGCGCGTTTTGGCTGAGCACTCACTGACTGCCAAATTGCCAAATGCACTGCCGGCGGAGGATCTAGAATTCTGACTGCTGACAACAGCCAACAGTTCCTCCGACGCACGCACAAGCCAGGTCCCCATTTCTCCACTACCCGATCCTACCAGAAAAGTGTGCAATCGGGTTCGCGATTTGGCGGAAAGGCTCATGCACAACTCGAGCTGCGCACGCACACTTTGATTGCCCCTGTCAAATATCTCCATCCTCATCTCTACCGCTTGTCACCTTGCGAGCCAACTCCATTCTTCGAACCTTCTCGCATCCAACACCATGTCGGGCTGGACAACAGTGTGGGTCTTCCTTATCGCCGCTGGCGCAAGCAGCGCTGTATGGGTCACAACACCAAAGGGACCAAATCAGGTGTAAGTTTCTCCTGCTCGCTATACCTCAACGCTTTCGAGAAGCAGATTCTAACTTTACGCTTACATGCCTTCCTGTAAACAGTCTCATTCGCACATCAGTCGTACTCGCATTGACATGCATGTACCTCATGTGGTTCATCATCTACATGGCACAATTGCATCCCATCGTCAGTGAGTATCTTGCCTCTTTCTGCTTCGCACAGCCACCTTCGCGGGTTCGGCTTCCTGCATATCATTCAGGCACGCAGCGCTAATCATCTGGATTTTCATGTCTGCATCGCAACAGAACCAAAGCGCGGCGACGTCCGATTCCTCGAACACTGATCTTTCGGCCAACGTTCTCATTCCATACCGTTCTCAAGACTCATTTCCACGCAGCCTAGGAATACGCAAGGATCCTTCGCACGCTTGTACACTATCTACAGCACCTTAACCTGCAACTTTTCAGATCGCTCTTTTTCGTCTCAAATCAGTGCACGTTTCGATTACTTGCGAGATATTACAACAGGTCCTACCGTTCGACCTCGGGCAAAGGCGTTCCGAGATGCAATGAGCGAGCCGTCAAAAGTGCGAGTCGCCCTTATCCGAGCAATGCTGGCATATATTTATGTGCCCAATCTGACTGACTAAGAAAGGGCTTCTGCACACGCGAAAAATCCAGCTTGAGGAGCACGCGATCCTCTCCCGTCAGCTCCCCAATGTCGACTCGAGTATCCTCGTCTCCGAACCCCTGCAGCAAATCTGCGCAATCTTTGTCAGCGGTGAGGTAGACTGCTGTCTCGTCCATCTGCAAGCTGCTACAATTCTCATACGAATCTCCCTCCGACCTATTCACTTCTGAATACACCAGGATCGGCGGCACAGACTCTTCGCCAGTCTCATCGCTTTGTCCAACTTCGCCGCCGTGCCCCGCCGACTCTGTTGCTTCCTTTGCTGTTGCTTCGAGGCTCTTGGTTGGGCCCCCGTCCGGCTCAGGCTGAATATGTTCTCCTGTGAGCTGCTTGTCCGTCGGAAATGTCTGGTGTTGTGCAGTTCTTTCAGCGTCCAGATCGATCAAGAATGCTATGTCGTTGACAATGAACGCTTTGCCCTCTTGCACGGTGAGCTGTGCTTGGCCACGCGACTGCCAAAGACGCGCATTGTTCCAATTAGTGCCCGACCAATCTTCCTGCCCACGTATCATGTTCCGATAGGTTTCTTCCAAATCCTCAAACTCGATCTCGACGAAGAGTTCCGGGGCATTGCTTGGATCGTTGAGGAATTTTTTGTAGTCTCTGATGAGCAGAACTGTCCCTTGTCCCAATACGAGGAGTGTTTTGGTTTTGAGGTCTGGGTGCACCGCCGACCAGATCTGATACGGGGTCATGGTGAGCTGCGCTAGATTCATCGTGTTGGGGCCCGCCTGCCACAGCCCTGGTCGGGCTTGCTCAAGTTGATTCAAAACAAAGGCAGAGTTGGAGAGCCTGATTTCGTCTGTTCCCGGACGCTTCGGAATCCGCCAGGTAGTTGGTGGCGCCGCTCCAGAAGCGAAATGCTGTCCCAGGTTCCATACCATCTGCTGTGTGCGACGCGAGAAGACCGACACTGACTTGGCACCGATACCTAGGAGGAAAACAAACTCGTCGTCAAAGTCGATGTAGTTGATATTCCCATCACGATGCGGTGAGCTTCGGAAGTCGATGGTTTCGACCAACTCCTTCTGCGGCACATTCCAAATTACGATGAATCCGTCCTGACTTGCTGCGCATAGATACGGATATTGGAATCGATAAGCGCGAATCGGCCTGACGGAGTCAAGGATAGTGTATCTTTGATAGTGACCTCGATCAGGATCTCGACCAAGATCTGGCACAAGGCGTTCACTGCGCCATACTTCAAAATGACCGATACCTTGGCGATCGAACACCATCCAGCCGCGGGAAAATTCAAGATGAGGATGTGACCTAGTGGCTGTCCTGGGTATGTGCCATAAGACCGTCTTGGCCGCAGGATCCAGCACCTGAATGCCGCCATTTTCGCCTGTGACGATGATGGTGTTCTCTTCAGGATCTAGTTTGCATCGCCAGACGCCAGTGCCTTCGGGTTTGGAGTGTACCTTAGTTCTGTGAGGGAAGAGAGCCGGTAATGATGATGCAGGTTCTGGCAGTCGATACCCTGAGCTGGGAGCTTGATCCGAGTCCCCAGGGATATCATCGTATAGAGACTGATCAATCTCCAAGGATGCCGGCAGATTCGAGCTTCCTGCATGATTCTTGGAGGTCCAATTGCAGTTCAGACGCCAAAGATGGCAGCACAATGAGAGCCATGAATCGCACTGGTCGAAATAGTCCGTCATGTTCCTGGAGCGATAGCGTTCGATTGTGGCCTGCAGCAAGTCGTCCGATGATTCTGATCCGATCAAATTATCATCGAGCTGCAGGACGCTAGCAACAGCTTTGATTCCGCTTTTCCGCTCTTCTGCTGTCTGGTCTAGCTGGCAGTATCCAAGCTTCAAAGCGAGACCTCGCCACAGCGCTTCTTCGGTGCAAAACTCGTTCCAAGCTGTTCGAAGACAGAGGAGGGAGAAGAAACAGGCTTTAAGTGCGAATTCAGTCTAACAATGAGCGAAAGCCTTCACACTTACATCTGCTGACTCGCGCACATTGCGAAAGTGTCGGGGGCAGCAAGAAGCTGAGTATAAATGAAAAGGTCTCTGACGGGAGAGCCGTACATGGGTCCGCTCGCGAGGTCATTGTGAGATCAGGAGGATAGATTCGAGATCTCTTCCTTTGGCTCGTATCGTTTCTGAATGAAAGCCGAGCTTCCTTCGAGCTCATGCTATGATCGGCGTCGAAGATGTCAACTGAAGTCTAAGTCGTTGTTGAGTCCATCCGGAGCTGCGCCTGAGGCTGGCCAGGCTTTACGTTACACCATTCGGTTGACGGGCAACAGGGCTCGACCGACGGCGGCGAAGTCAGTCTGGCGATATGTGGAAGAGATTTGTGTTGCTTCTGGAGTATGCTGAGGCTGGTGATGTGTCCGAACCAAGTGACTGCGCAGTTTCTTCAGTGACAGATGTTCAGGAAGGTTCGCCAGGGTCTGAGCGTATTTCCGACGTCAAGCTGCGAATCTCGGAACTCGCATGATGCGACACCTCCACACGCATGCAAGTCACATCTCGCTTCACCCTTCAGCCTTTCACCTTCCTGTCCTTCCTACACGCTCTGATCATCACCTATCACACATCCCAATCACTACGCCTTCTTTACATTCTCTCTGAAAACTCAATAAAGGCTTTCTCAAGACATCTCGACATTGGTAGCACTTCGGACGGTTCCTTCGTCTGGATCTCAAGCACGGACTTGCGTGACTAGCACCTAGCAAGCAACGGAGGCGATGCAATGCACGTCTACCTCCAGGATGCGCCACGTGTGATCGCGCTCGTATCAGATGAGCTAGAGGCAGAGAACAGTACACGTACATCTGAAAAGCTCTCTTCAGCTACTGCTATCCTCATCTCGACTCAAGCGTCTGCAGCAGCGGCTCCTGACAATGCCTCTGGGTCGACAGCATCACATACACCTTCTACCGCCAAAGCAGTGGTCGAGGTTGTCAAGGAGCAAGAGTTAGAAGGCTTGACACTTCAAAGACTTACTTCCAAGCCGATCCACGGCTGTCTTGGTCTTATCAATGTCGGCCAAGACCTCTTCGTGGCCGTCGTCACTGCAGCACAGGATGTAGGCGCAATCCGTCCCAGTGAAGAGGTCATGCGCATTACCTCGGTCTCCTTCTATTGCGTCAATCGATCGACTTGGGATGAGACCCTTATATCAGAAGCACCAGGATCGCAGCCAGAAGCGTACGACTCGTACGGACCAGGCCACGAGGGCGCCGTTACGCAGCCTAGCGTCTACGAACATCCGTGTACAAGTCTTAAAAAGCTCTTGAGCACAGGCACCTTCTACTTTGCCAAGGGCGGCACCTTCGACCTCTCGACACGCCTCGACAAGCGTCTCCTGGACATTTCAAAGCGAGGATCGTCAGGACATGATATCTCCCGCTACGATGGTCGTTTCGTCTGGAACAACTACATGATCGAGCCGCTCATCAGCTTCCGCGAGCGCCTTGACCGAGCGGATCGAGCACGCATAGATGCAGGTTGCTTCCTGCTTTTGGCCATTCAAGGATTCGTTGGCGCTTTCGAAGTCCCGCTGGCTGAAAGTGCGGCTGTGCAGCCAGCTATTGCTTCAGCTGCTGTTCCTGCAGCTATGTCTAGATCAGCCGGTACTCTGGCTCTCATTAGTCGGCTTAGCTGGAAGAGAGCAGGTACACGCTTCAACACACGCGGTGTTGATGATGATGGCAATGTGGCTAACTTTGTCGAGACCGAGACACTCTTCAGTGACGACAAAGTCACCTTCACTTTCGACCAAGTGCGGGGTTCTGTTCCCCTTTTCTGGGAGCAGCAAGGCCTGCAAGCTTTCAACGCCAAGATTCAGATCACAAGGTCGCGCGGCGCCTCTCAGCCGGCTTTCGACCGCCACTTCGCCGATCTCATCTCCAACTACTCTCGCGTACACGCCATCAATCTGCTTGGCACGCGTGACGCAGAGACGGTTCTCACGTCGGCGTACGCGGAGCACATGCGACATAGCTCAGCAGAATCGATAGCCGTCCTGCCAGATACGGAATCGACCACTGCTCGTGGCGATGTGGTCGAAGACGATGGCTCTGAACGTATTGGCCTGACCAATTTCGACTTCCACACTGTTTCACGCAATACGGGTGGCATTGACGGTGTCCGAAGCGAGCTCCGCTATCTGGGTCCAGTACAGCTCAAGCGCAAGGCGTTCGGATACACGCTTGTTGACAGCGCCAGCGGCGAGCTGCTTCGGCGTCAGAAGGGTGTCTTCAGGACGAACTGTCTCGACTGTCTCGATCGAACCAATGTGATCGAGGATATGCTTTCGCGCTCCATGCTAGACAGCTTCTTCGACACAGCTGCGAACCGAAATCCTGCCTACCAATCTTTCCAAGACGCAAATCATCCAGTATGGGTGCATCATCGTGTGCTCTGGGCTGAGAACGGCGATGCATTATCCAAGATCTACGCTGGAACCGGTGCTCTGAACACGAGCTTCACAAGAACGGGCAAGAAGACGCTCGGCGGGCTCTTGAGCGATGCAGCAAAAAGTGCTGGCAGGATGTACATCAACAACTTCCAAGACAAAAACAAGCAGAACGTCATCGATGCGCTTCTCGGCAACATGGCCAACCAACGCCCCGTCACTGTCTTTGATCCTGTCCTCGATAGCGTCACGGCTGAACTCAACGCCAGAGTCGACGAGTACTCCTCCGGCCGCGAGATTTCTATTTCGGTTGGCACTTTCAATCTCAACGGCAAAGCGCCCGGAGAGTCGCTCATTCCTTGGCTATTCCCTGACGGAGAGGATCGCGAGCCCGATATCTTCGCCATCGGCTTCCAGGAGATCGTCCAGCTGACTCCTCAGCAGATCCTCATGACTGATCCAGATAAGATCCGTATTTGGGAAGCCAAGATCATGGAGACAATCAAACGAAGACCGAACGCACAGTCTCGCTACATTCTTCTCCGCAGTGAGCAGCTCGTCGGCACGGCACTGGTCATCTTGATCAAGGAGGAACTCGTCAACGACGTCCGACTTGTCGAAGCTGCTACACGCAAGACAGGTCTTAAGGGAATGAGTGGTAATAAGGGCGGTGTTGCGATCCGAATGGACTACTACGATACCTCTATTTGCTTCGTCACAGCGCACTTTGCCGCTGGTCACTCTGCATACGAAGAGAGAAACGCCGACTATTGGACCATCACGAGGGGCCTCTCTTTTGCCCGAGGCAAGACCATTGGTAGCCACGACCACGTCATCTGGCTCGGTGACTTCAATTATCGTATCGACCTTGCAAACGATCTTGTCCGGTCCATGGCAGCTCGCGAGGACATTGCAGGACTTTATGCTCGCGATCAGCTCCGCCGCAGCAGAGAAAGCGCGGAAGTCTTTCCAGGGTACGAGGAAGGGCCGATCACATTCGCTCCAACTTACAAATACGACAACGGCTCGGATCAGTACGACTCGTCGGAGAAGCAGCGAATCCCTGCATGGACTGATCGCATCCTGTATCGAGGTCTTGGCCTGCGACAGCTCAGCTACTCACGCGCTGAGCTCAGAACGAGTGATCACAGGCCAGTCTACGCCAGTTTCGTTGGACCTGTCAGGATCGTGGATCATCTCAAGCGCGATGCGATTCGCAAACAATTGCTGCAAGAGAAGAAGGCAGTCAATGGTCTTGCAGCCGGAGGATCTGTGACTTCCGACTCTGAGGACGACGAAAGCTTGCCCGATCCATCAGACGAGCATCAGCATTGGTGGGACGAGCCAAGCTCCTCAAAGAATGCAGCTCCGGAGTCTTCGGACAGCGAAAGCAGCGACGAAGAGCCGGAGAATCCCTTCCGTAATCGTGCTCTGGCCGGTGTCGCCGCTGGTCGTACCTCGCCATCGCCGACAAGTAAGACTCGAATTGGAAGCTTGTCACTTGGTCAGAGCACATCTGACCGGGCCAATTCGACCTCCGCATCTCCGACTACGGGTCCAAGTGCCGCAGTAGAGGGTCCCATCGCAATGGGAACACCTCTGCGCAAGACAGCATCCACATCACCAACAATAGAGAGAAGAATTGCTTCGGGTCCAGCCGCTGTCGCTAACGGGCGACCGGGACCGCCACCCATCCCGACCAAGCCGTCAGTAGTCGCGAGCAGCACCACAGGTAGTTCTGCAGCATCATCCTTTGCACCACCCGAGCTGCCAAAGAGGCCCGGAATGGGATCTAGATCAGCCTCGTACTCTTCGCACAAGTCGAAGAAGAGCTTGATCGATGACAGCGACTAGATGAATCTGGACTTAGAATGCACACGTAATGGACACTCGATATCCTGGAGATTGATGGGTCTTGCTTTGCAGCGAGCATGCGTGCAAGGGCTTGTGTATGCTTTGGTATTAAATTGAATGTGCGTATGCTTCTACTGTCCAGCGTCGTAGATTTCGGCGTTGCCGCTCATGTCCTTGTACTTTTATTGTCGAAGTGATAGAGAGGCGATGCGTCAGTACGGTAGTCTTGTGTCAAGGAGGATGCACTAGAAGGACCTTACCTCTTTGATCGACATGTTTGCAACAGAGACATTTGAGGCCTGCGATGGCGTGAGAATGGAACAAGACGTCAGTACGGTGCTACTAAGCAGGTTCAGATTTTGTCGTTGCTGCTACTCACGACTTCAACCGAAGACCGCGCCTTGGCCTTCAATCTATTCCCCACCTTTCCCGCTTCCAATTCCAATACCTCCACCAAATCATCCTTCTCCTTATCCGCGATAAGCACACAACTACCATTCCATGTTGCGTGCTCGTCTCCCACCTTTACCTTCTCGTCTCCGTTGACCAGCTTCGCGTGGTACTTCAATACGTCATCTTCCGACTTGAATTCCGCCGAGGTTTGGACGAGTTGTACGAGATTGTAGAGACCGCATTCTTCGCGTGGCCCTTCGCCCGAGTTGATCTCATCGATGAAATCCGATGAGCGGATGTGGTTGAGGACGGTCTTGCCGGAAACCTTGGAGCCGGAGAGGATGTAGAGTGCGACGTATTCGGTCATCTTTGAGGCTGTGGTGGGTTGCGAAGGGAAGAAGGAGGGAGGAAGGCTGGATAATGCACTCTCGCAAGGTGGTACATGCGGCAAAATTAGAGTTGCATCCTCCACATGATCGGCTCCATCGGCAGTTCGATCGGGACAGCGATCCACAGGCTGTCATATTGCGCCGAATGACTGTGTGAAACACACCGTCACTCTCCAGCGACGATGCCGACTTTGTCTAGGGGCATTGATGCCAAGGGTCTGAGCAGCTGCTAGATTCTTGCCCAACCGCATTGCGTGAACGCCCAACGATGCTAAAGTTAGCAGAAGGCCAAATCTGCGACTGCAGCACGCGACGCCTTGCTGGACGGGTCATATCAATTTCTGCCTTTGAGCATTTCCTTGCCCAACCATACCTTTGTCACACTGTGATATGTCCAACTCTAGTTCACACCCAATCAAGGATATGGCTGAGCGCCTGCTGGATGGGCTTGTCCAAGATGCAGGATTCGAGAAGATGCCGCTCGCTTGACTGACTCAGGCCTCTAGAGTGCGGGCAAGACGTCACAAATGCGCTCGTCACCGGCTAAACTCAACATCCCTCTTTCGACTCATTCTGCCCGAGCTCTTACAGCGTTTCTATTCTCGCAGCATTGCATGGACTTTCAGCAATGAAGAGGGTGTAAAGCGCCTGACAAACGATTGAGACATCCCATGAGGCGTAGCTGAAACCTACACTGGCCCCCAACGCAGGAAAAGCCCAGATACGCCAGCTTTCCTCATATGGTCAATCCAACCCCTCTCGCTGTCCCTTCTCCGTCGTTCATTCCTTTCTTCTCTTCCTCCTTCATCACCACCGGCTGGTCTCACCTTCTCCATACTTTTCTCTTTACCTTCTTCCCCTTTTTTCTTCTTCTTCTCCTTCTCCTTCTTTTTCTTCTTCAACGCTTCGTCTGATCCTGGTGATCTCGAGGGCTTTTACATTCTTTTACATACACACTACTTTTCATTTTTGGGTTTGATACCGGTTGGTTGTGCGATCTACACTCTTTTTTGCTGCTGGGCATCGGATCGAGGCAGGCCGTAAGTAGTCCTTTTCTCGAGTGCGGGAGAGACTGCAAAGAGAAGCATAGCTAACCTGAACTTCATGTTGACATGCCCTTGGAATCGACTATAGCTCGTCATTGCATCGCCTTAAAGTCGAAGCACTAACACGTTCAAGCATTTTTCTCTAGAGTACACTAGAAGATCCTGGACTCGACCATACATAAAGCTTAGGCTACTAGAAGCTCACAACAGCTCCATTCCATAGATTGGCCAAGATGAAGCGCTTCTCATCACGCTTCCTCACGCTCCTCCTCGTCCTCCTTTCGATCGGCGCATTCGATCTCCATGCCATACTCGACCATGCTTCACGCAGTTCAGGCACCACTTTTCCCTTCGGATCCGCCGCTCCTCTCCCCTCCACCAAAGCTCGAGTCGGGATCGTCGTCAAGCCCAACTCGGCGGTGAAGACCTCCTCTCCCTCTGCACCGCTGAACACGCTCACCACCGGTACCAGCTCGGCTTTTGGCAATCCCGATGGAAGGGTGGGCATGAAAGTCCAACTCAAGCGCCTCGAGCATCCTCCATCTGCCGATCCTCTCATGCTGTATCAGAGGCACATCAACAAGGCCACTTCGAAACTCGCCTCCATTTTGGGCAGGGATGGACCAAGTCAAGAAGACCAATTGCTTGCTCTTGAGCGAAGAAAGCGTTCGGTACTGGAGAGGAGGGGTGTGAGGTCTACAAAGCCTCGTCAGGGGTACACTAGCCATGCCGAGTCGGGAGGAGAAATGCAGAGGAGGTTTCTCTCTAGTCTGATGGACGATCTGTTCGGTCGAACGGGGACTGAGGGTGGGTCGAAGGCAAAGTCGACTGTAAAGGCTGTTGCGGAAGAAGGGTATCCCGAAGCAGACCTGATCGCGTCTGGCAGTGACGACCTCACCCCGGCCTCCGCCCCCACGGCTATCCAATCCCTCGGGCTCGATATCGAGAGCAACGACATCGGCTATGTTGCCACCATCCAAATTGGATCGCAAAACACATCCTTTCGCATGCTGATCGATTCCGGATCTGCCGACACTTGGGTGCCCAGCACCCAATGCAACGCCTGTGGTAGCACCCACACCCAACTCGGACCTTCGGACTCGGACACATTTGAAGGTCTCAACACACCCTTTTCGATCCAGTACGGCACGGGAGATGTTAGTGGAAATCTGGCGGTTGACAACTTTGACATCGCCGGGCTTGCACTCCAGAATTATACTTTTGCGGTGACGACAGAGGAGAGTAACGATTTTGCTGACGAGACGGTGCCGTTTGATGGATTGATGGGGTTGGCAAGGTCCGAGTTGAGTAATGCGGGACAACCGACGCCGATCGATGCGTTGTTCGAGCAGGGGCAGGTACAGGCGCCAGTGATGGGCTATCATTTGGGAAGGGTCGCCGACGGGTACAACGACGGAGAAGTCACGTTCGGCGGCGTTGACCCGGCCAAGTATACCGGCAACATTACTGAAATCCCCAACGTCTCGAAGAAAGGTTTCTGGGAGGCGCCCATTAACGCCATTACCGTCGGCGGTGACAAGCTCGACCTCGCCGGCCGCACCGCTATCCTCGACACTGGTACAACGCTCATTGTCGCACCCGAAGCCGACGCCGACGCCGTCCATGCCGCCATCCCCGGCGCCAAATCGGACGGTCAAGGCGGATACACTATCCCCTGCACCACCACCGCCCAAGTCGCCTTCACTTTCGGCGGCGTCGTTTTCCCCATAGACACTAGGGACATGCTCTTCTTGCCCGTCAACGATAACGATCTCACCGGTGAATGCGTCTCGGCGATTAGCGCGGGCAATGTGGGTCAGGCCAACGAATGGTTGGTAGGCGCAGCTTTCCTCAAGAATGTCTACTTTGCCACCAATACCCAGGCTAACGTGATCGGGTTGGCGAGGCTGAATACTACGGACACGGCAAAGTCGACCGAGAGTAGCTCGAACGACAAGAAGACGAATCAGGCTTCGATCTTCTAGAGATGACCCTGTTCAGCCTCAAGACGGAGCACACCTGCTGCAGTTCAATCATTCAGCAGACTCAGCGTGATGAGTGAATGAATGTGATGAGATTGCAACTGAGGGACCGCGATATGAGGCTGTGATGATTAATCTACAACTGATGAGTACGAAACAAATGGATAGTGCGAGCGCAAAAGCAAGGAAATGCAAGTGATCTGCGGTTTGAGAAGGATCAACCTCCTCTTTGACAAATGCCTGGTTAGTATGAAGGAGTGTGTGAGTGTGTTTAGCAATATACTCGAGGTGGAGCAGCTATGGGATGTTTTGCGTCTGTCTTATCATCCCATTCATATCCCGATGGTGCGAGAGAGGGAGAGTAGGAGAATGCTTGCGAAGCGTATCCTTCTGGGGTACGCTGCGAATGATAGTGGTGCGACTGGTATCGGACAACGTCGTACATGCCTTCGTTATCAGTGACGATTGTAGGCCCTTGCTCAGACGAGCCGACCAGTGTAGTATCCTGTGAGCTGTCGCCGAAATTTATCTGGATCTTCTCGTCGGCGAGGTAGCCTTGATGATGCTGGCCGCGTTCGTTGTGGAATTGTGCTTGCTCGCCATAGTCCGGCTGGTACTTTTCCTCGTATATGTTCTGATTGATGGACTTAGTTTCGTGCGACTCGCTCTTCTTATCGCTTTTGTCCTCGCGCATGAAGTCCGGCAGAGGAAGATCATCTATCCAGAAGCAGCAAGCAAAGCCAACGACCACGACAGGAATGAAGCAATACGTGGCCTTCTGCAGACCATCTGCGTACATCTGTCTCACCTGGTCTCGGATAGGCTCAGGCAAGTTCTTAATGTTTTCGACGTACCCTAGCACAGAAGCACCTGTGAGTCCGAGCTCTTGCACCTGCGGCACTGTCCAGAGTTTATCGCTGACACTTGCGGTCAGCACCGACGTCGTGATGGCGATGCCCCAGATTGCGCCGAACGAGCGACAAAAAGCGTATCCGGCAGTGGCTGTTTCGAGATCCTCGATCGGCAGACTTGCTTGGATAGGAGGAAGTGTGATTGCGAAGAGGATGCCAATACCGACACCCGCGACAATCTGCGCGACGATGAGCTCCCATTCAGACGTTCCTACCTGGAAGCGCGTCATCCACGCAAACCCGGCAGCTGTGAACGCCCAACCTGCAAAAGTCAGATTCCTGTATTTGCCTGTAATAGCCATGAGGATACCCGCGACAATAGCGAAAGGCGCAGTTGGTGCGGTGGACGGGAAGGTCGAAACCGCCGACTTGAGTGGTTTCTCGTCATGAATCGACTGGAAATAGATCGGAAGCGCGTAGATGGCGCCATAGGTGGCGATGCCGTGAACGAAAGTCATGATGAATGCAGAGCAAGCAGTCCTATTCGCGAAGATCCTGAAAGGGAGCACGGGCTGGGTGCTCAGAGGATTTGGCACGAACTCGATGAGTAGGAAAAGGATGAAACCGCCCATTCCGACCGCCATCGGAACCCAGATGTGCATGCTTGTCCACGGATGAGTGATACCTCCCTCGGTGACTGCGATCAGAATGCTGACCACAGAGCCGAGCAGGATCGTATTACCGACGATGTCCATCTTGGCGAACTTGGTCTTGAGCGGCATAGCAGGCACCGGGAGATTCATTGTGGGGATCAGCATGAAGATGGCAACTGCGCCGATGGGAATGTTGATCCAGAAGATCCAGCGCCAGTCGTGGTCGCTGAAGTAGCCCCCCAACACGGGAGCAATGAAAGAGGCAATTGCAAACACAAGGCCAAAGATACCGACAAAAAAGCCTCGCTCGCGGAGGGTTGTGATGTCGGAGACGGTGATCTCTCCTACGGCCTGAATGCCGCCCCCGCCGAGGCCCTGCACACCACGACCGATGGTGAGGAAGAGGATACTGTGTGCAAAGCCGCACATGACACTGCCACCGATGAAGAGGACGACTGCGAGCACTGCAGACCAGCGACGTCCGATCACGCACGACAGACCGCCGAACAGAGGTTGGAAGGCGGTGACAGACAGCAAGTAGGACGATGTGATCCATCCGCCAGCGATACTTGATGATGGAAGATCTTCGACGATGGAAGGAAGCGCAGTCGAGATCATGGTCATGTCAAGGGCTGTCAGTGTGACCGTTACTGAGAAAGCCAGGATGAGGATCCAGAACTTTAGCGTCTTTTTGCCGTTCTCGTCGTGCAGTCCATACTGGAACAGTCTCGTTCTGCCGAGATCCTCATCTTTGTCGACTGTGAACTGACTCTTTGGTAAGATGTCCACCTTATGTGTCGGCATCAACCTCAATGCGGACGGCTGAAGGGCTGCTGAATCCCAGTATTCAGGCTGTTGACCTGGATACTGGCTACTTTCGTATGGTTGCATTTGACTGCGATAAGCTGAGGAAGAAGCCGAGCCCCTTCTTGACGGAACGAGATGTGTCGTTGAGGCGTTGAGCTGCGATCGATCATCCAGGGAAGGATGAGGAACCCAAGGATGATATGCGACGGTAGGCGACTGCGAGAGCGGCTCCATGGGCTGAGGACCGGACCAGTTCTCGTAGCTTGGCTGTCCCATCGCGATGCTATCTGCCGGGCTTGGATTCGAATTGAGATGATGTGAAGCTCCCTCGTTCCGACTTTCTCCAAAGCTGCGTCCGCTCAGTCCGAGACCTTGTGGCCGATGGTGATGCTGTTGATCCTCCTCGTGTGAAGCATTCTGTTGAGCTTGTGGATACGAGATCTGGTGGGGCCCATCCCGCGCTTGTGGCTCCCAATCTTTACGGAACATCTCTGCGAACGAAAGCGAAGACTATTTAGCAGCCGGCTGATCGAGGGCGAGATGATGCCGAAGGTCCTTGTTAAGCGCTGTTGAGTCAGGAAGAGCCTGCTTCCGACGCTTGAACGAGGTGCGTTATCGCTTGAGGTGCTGATGAATACGATGAAGCCAGTCTATTCAGCTTGAAAGGTCGATGATGGTGAAGACGAAAGAGTGTGTGGCGCGGGAGACAGCTCCACGGTATCTGCAATATGCTTTCAGGAGGCAAGGATGTCGAGGCTCGTTTGAGTGCTAGTGTGGTGGGCAAGAGGAAAGCGAGGGCTTGTGTCTAGGTTTCGATCAAGCCAAGTAAGCCAAGAAACGATCAAGCACTGGAGGCGAAGTGATTGGAGCCGGCCACTTTGAGCAAATCACTATACTGCGACTTGGTGTTTCAGCGTCTGGCTGCCGGCCTGTAGACACGCACAGCTCAGCAGTCCCGTCGGTCCAGCGTGTATCCTTCACGTGGGCGTAGCTAGATTCACGCGTTTCGAGACACAATGTGCCAAGATCATGAGTGTCTTCAGCGGGCTAGCCCAAGGCGGAAAGCACAGTCAGACATGGCAGGGAATACCTTGCTAATCCAAGAAGCTTGGTATAGAGGAGACAATACATTGGAATGCTGTCGTGAGGGGCGGAGGCAGACAATAAGTGAAGAGGCAAGGGAGAGACATGTGAGTGTGCTTTGCAGCTGTGCACTCAATGACAGCCTTTTTTTATTTTTTATTTTTTTTCCTTCCAAATTTTAATTTATGGGGAATGTCACCGACATCTGTACCAGCACAGCGCAGTGTCCTCATGAATCTCACGACCAGTCTCAGAGACACAAACCAAGAGTGATGCGCAAGTTGCATCACGTCCCCCGCATCTACTTTGCAATGTGAGCTGTCAGATGTCCCATTCGCCGCCTTTCGAAGGTCAAGGCTGTCGCTGGCTGTCCTTTTTCTTCGGGAACAATCAGATGAAGCTTCTTCCTCAAAATGTGTAATTGATGATGATCGGCTATCACTCAAGTCGGGTTGGCTGATCCACTTTTCGAGTCCACATGACTGCAGCCACAAGACTTCATGATCACCCGTTGCTATTGTGACTCTGTCACACAGCGTCGAGAAAGATGGAGTATCTGAGATCTTCCTTTTGCTGTCTTCGATGATGCGACCTGGCATCCGCTCTTTACACACGCTCTAGAACTTGACTGACTTGGGATTGAGGACAACTCCTTCATCTGCTTTCGATGCCGGCCAATTTCCCTCTCGACCTCCTATGCAACCTTGGAATAGCAACGTGCTAGCCAAAGCCATGTTTGTTAGCCTTGCCATCAATTGTAAAGAAAAGAATAAAAATAAAAATAAAAATAAAAATAAAAACCCCTGACAGGCTGCAATCTGTGGCATGTCTATCGCGTCAGTGTCAGCTGTCAAATATCACACTTCCCTTCCTCTCCCTCGCTACCATAAAAGCACATTCCGACGATCCTCCTCTCCTGCGCTGCACCTCCGCTGCGTGTTGTGATTCGCATTTCATGCGAGCTACGTTGCTCGTTGCTGACAGCTCCCTCCTCCCCTTTCCCCTCTACCCATCCCTCCCCACACTTGAGCACATCACATCAGCGCGATATGTACGCCACGAGGCTCAACACGTCACACTCTCTCGTTAGCCGATAAGGTTGTTGATCTCGACCTCGCGCAAGAAAACTAAGTTTGGAAAATCTCGCAGAAGTGGTGCACGAGTCTCTTGGCTACGCCGCTAGCAAGACGTGTGGATAAGCGACGCCCATCTTGCAGCCCCTACCTCCTCACTTTGAAAGTCGCCGTGCATTGATGACTTCGCTCCTAAAGTGACGTTGTGTCTTGAAGATCGAATTCTGCTCGTGGTTGGCAGAGTATCGTGAAGTGAAAGAGGGATGTCGGAATGTAGATTTCGCAATACAGCACAGAATGGCTTGAGTAAAGGCAATCCAGAAGATGCCGCCGGCTAGATCACATTGTGGTCTCGGAAGTACATGTTGGGCTGTGTGTTGGTATCACGATCGGCCTTCGACCCGTTGGGCCGCGCTAGGGTTGGCGTGCAGGCTGCTCGCTACTCGCGTGTTGTTTTTCTTCCAACCCCTCCTGTGAGTGCGCTCCTGAGACCGCTTCGCTATGGCAAGAGTGGAACTATGATATGATGCCGACTGAAGGATGCTGTCTTTCCAGCCTCAGTGAGTGCTGTGCAGCGCAGATCAGTCAAGGAGCCTCATCTGCAACACATGCTTTCCTGTAGCGATACAGTTCATGCAGAACCTCGTACACCCGACTGGACACACCTTTCCTCTTCGCTATTCGCATTCTTCAAAGGAAATAGTTAAGCTCTTTCCCTTCCGACCTTCATCCCTCCTCTTGCCTCTTCTCCTTACCATCCTTCGGCTGCTCTTTGGTTGTCGGCACCACTGAGCTTACTGCCAACACAACACTCCACCACTCCCAACCCAGAACAGCTATACCTCGGACAGCGACACACAATAACTTCAGCATCCAATCTCTGTTTTGGCACTGTATCGGAGCAAGCTTAGTACACAGAGACATCATGTTGTCCAATATTGCATCTCTTGGGAGCACGTTATGGGAAGTATGGGGTGGACCTCTAGCCGAGAATCTTGGGATATACGAGCCACAAGATCGCACATATGGTCGAGCAGACGTGCCTTTCTCTGCGATGGAGAAGAGGTTGTATGAGAAGGATGATGTCGATGTCACGTTTCACAAAGTCTTGCTCGAGAATGGGAAGGATTGGGTTTGGTATCAGATTTGGCAAGATCCCGTTGCAGTGCAGCAGACTGGTAGAAACGCGGACATGATCTTTGTGTAAGTGCTACTTTTCTCCATCTATCTCTTCAGCTATTCGTACACTCACTAAAAGGTGCTACTTGACTCTACTATGTCGACGCAACTTGTAGGCACGGTACGGGCGTTCACTCGGGCACACTCGCAAGTCAATGCAGACGCTATCTCGATTCTGGCTTCCGTCTCATCGTGCCCGACCTTCCCTCCCACGGCTTCTCTTCCGGCCTTCACGTCTATCAGTCACGCATGTCCGGCTTCGTCGCTGGACTCCACGCCGTCCTTCACGACGTCGCTCGGCGCGATCAATCCCTCTCCCTCTTCCCTACCGTCCGCCCAACCAAACTCGAACGTCGTAAAACCTTCATGCTCGGCCTCTCCTTCGGCGGCCTCGTGGCGTTCACTTACGCTCTCCAATATCCCGCATCTTACCGCTATGACGAGTCGGACCCCGATGAGATCCCTATTGATGGCATCGTTGGTGTCGGTCCGATGGTAGCTTACAACGAACACTTTGTGGTCGTCAACACGCTCCTCCGGTGGCTATTTATGATTTTGCTTGTGGTATTCAGGCTGGGGAGGCTGGAAGTGATTGTGCCGCACAAGAGGGTGGTGGATAAGGATCCGAAAGTATACGACAGCCTCATTATGCAAGACCCTAGAGCGCATAAGGGCTCCTTCCGCATTGGTCATCTGTACTGCATTGTAGATGCGATGTCCGACTTGCGCGCGAGAGCTAAAGAAATCAGACATCCCCTCTATGTTCAGATGGGAGGCGAAGATCGCGTCGCCGACAACGAAGCCGCGCTCACCTGGATCCGCAACACAAGTAGCACCGATAAGCGATACGAAGTCTACCCGATCTGCCAGCACGTTATCTACAAAAAAGCTAAGAATCAACACGATGATCTGGCAGGTCGCATCTCGGTCATCGCCGACAATGTCGAGTGGATGGTCGAACGTGCTCCCGCCACTTTCCTCTCTGCCGGATTGGGGGTGTCTAGGAGGCAGACGAGGCTGGCGAGTTACTCGAGCAATTCGAGCTCGATGAGTAGAAGCACCTCGAGAACGAGCCTTTGGGATGAGAACGATGACGATACTGCGTCAGTAGCGACCACTGTTCCGACGACGCCGAGTTGCAACGACTCCGAGGCTTACACTGTGGGAAAGTACGAGGAGGCTTTTGAGGGCAAGACCGAGCGCCATCTCTTGCCGGACCATCTCACGGGATGGAGAACCGACGACAAGGGAGAAAAGAGGCTCTACCGACTCACTTGGAACTTCAGAGAAGATACAAGACCTTTCCTGTACGATCCCAACCATACCTAGACCGTCCACTCAACGCATCCCCACATCCCCACTCACGTGTCCAAGACCGCCAATTTACATTCTCGTTCGCAAGCACTTCCTCCTATTTTGGTTGCTCACCACAGCAACCTACACATTCATTTCGTTGCGTTCACATCTTGTCTCTATACATCCGAATTCTCGCGCATAGCTTTGCTTAATTTGCAATCGCACCGTATCTGCACACCAAGTCGGAAGAAAGACGTATGCATTGAGTAGAAGTGGTGAGAGCTGACGAGCAGAGATCTACAAGACTATCTCTATAGGTACAATGAGTCGAAACACGATAAAGATACGAAGGTATGCGAGAATGTAAAAGTAAGAATCTTAAGCCTGCCTGGGGGAGACGCCCAGACCGCGACGAGCGAGCAAGTCTCTCACATCGCCCAACCCCTCCAGCTGACCCTGCGCCACCACTGTCGCCTGACCCGATCCCCTTGGCGCCTTTCCAGTACCGACGCTCATCTTCTGTGGTCGGAGCACACGCGTAGCCACCCTGTTGAGCGTCTTGAGATCCACCTGATCAATCTTCTCACACATCTCCTCCACCGAGACCTTCTTGCCATGCGCCTGGATCTGACGACCCAAATCTTCCACTTCGACGAGCCTCGATTCAAGCGCCATCACCAGCGAGCTCTTGAGCTGATTCTTTGCGCGGTTGAGTTCACCCTGCGTCACAGAGCCTTGGTAGATGGAGCTGGTGCAGAGCTCAAGCTCGCGCGCAATGACGTGGACGATACTACCGTTGAAGCTTGGGTGGACCGAGGCCGAGATACCGAAGAGGCCCGAGTCAGAGTAGCAGTGATGGAAGGCGGCACAGTAGTCGACACTGTGGTGCTGGTTGAGGACGTTGGTGTAGAGACGCGAATACATGCCCTTGCCTGGACCACCGGCGGAGAAACTGCCACCGCCACCGAGGAGGATCTGTAGCGTAGCGAGGGCATAGATGTCATCATCGTGGATGCTGAGACCTTCAAAAGCGACGTAGACGTGAGTGAACTCGAGATCAGTCTGGGGAATGTAGAGCTCGCCGCCAGTGTACTGCGATGGCATCGAGACGAGGTCGGCGACTTCAGACGAGGAGGGGACGGCCGAAGACGAGGAGGAGGTCGAGAAGTTGGAGGAAGAACGAGAGAAGAGCGACGACAAGGAGGAAGATCGCGATGAAGACGAAGATGCTGATGAGGACGACGACGACGAAGGCGAGGACGACAGTGATGAAGAGGACGACGAGCCGAGACGAGCCGATTCGGCAACGGGCTTGAGATTACCGAAGAGCTTCTCAGAGAGCTCAACGAGCTGCTCGTGAGGCATGCCACTACCGGCGACGACGATACGTTCGGGCCTGTACCACGTCGACATGAAGTTGCGCAAGTTATCTGCGGTCATCTGCTCGAGGCTCTCGATAGGGCACAAAAGAGGGTTGCCGAGGGTGTTGTTCTGGTATGCGGTGGTGTGCAGCAGCTCCGGCAGAATCATCTCGGGCTTGCTCCAGATCTCTTGGATTTCGTAAGCAGCAGCTTCTCGCTGAACATCGAGCTCGTCGGGGCTGAGGAGGGGATTAAGGATAGTGTCGGCAAGGATGGAGAGGACGGCAGGAACATCCTTGTTGAAGACACTGGACTGGTACATGATAGTCTCTCGCGACGAGGAACACATGACATTGCCGCCAAGGGCTTCAATCTCGGAGGTCATTTGCTGGGAAGAACGGTTGGTGGTGGATTTGAAGGCCAGTCGATCCAGGAGATGCGAGGCGCCGGATTCGCCAGCGACCCAAGGTCGCTCGTATCGAGAGCCGGCATCAATGTAGACACCGACGGCGCTGAAGTGTCCAGGAGTTGCCTCTGTCGCTACGCGCACTCGATTAGGTAATGTTGTGACGTTGATGAGCGATGATGTGGGCAATGGCGAAGCGTAGGGGGATGCTGCGAAGGACGTAACAGGGGAAGCAGATGGCGCAGGTGTGGAAGAAGACGATGTGAGAGATCGTGCTAATGTCCTGTTGCTGGCGAGCTGGGAGTGTCGTGCTGCAGACAGGGCGGACGAGGAGCTAGGGGCTGGCTTACGGGTGCCAGCATCCGAAAAGGCTCGTGGCGCAGGTGCAGATTGGTGCGGCAGTAGCGACTGGAGGGAAGGCTTTGGGGCTGTAGCTACCGAGCGCACCTGGTTCGCTTGCGGGCGTGTCAATGCTCGTGCTACTGCGGCGGCGGCGGAGGAGGATGCTGATGGAAGCCTCATGTTGGTGTACATAGGCTAGTGATGACCGAACCGAAAGGAGGTGCAGTGGCGCTCGATGGACCAGGGATCGCCTGGATTGGCATGCAAAGATCCGCGGCGAGAGGTTCGGGAGTGCTTGAAGTGCCGAGTATGCAAGTGATGCTTGAATGTGATTGGCTGTCCTCCACTGGCGACGTTGATGGCGGCAAGGAATGTCAGAGTGGGAAGAGGAGGTGACATCAGATACTGAGTGGATGTCGGTGTCGAAGAGTCACACTTGATCCGAACTGCGCCTTAATTCGGCTTTTTACACTTCAAGCTAAACTCAGGTTCCGAGATCCGACAATGGGAAGCAGGTTTCGAACCTGATCGATTCAAGATCTAAGTGGTGTTAGACCGAGAACCACCAATTGTAGGAAAGTGTTAGATTGATAGCGCGAGCTGATTCCGGACGCTCATGCCGAGTTTTGCGGCTTTGCCTCCGCGTACTGTAAAAGAGACCTCGGCTATCAGAAGAGACTGAATTGCTTGCTGGTCTCAAACTTCGCCGTGTAAAGTCTCTTCCGAGGTCGGAGCTTGTCAAGGCTTTATGTCTGAGGATGGAACGGGCAGACGATTTGCTCACGTTGCAAATACCGGCATGGAGATGTATGTCATACAGTACAGAACAGTGCTGTCCAGACGCATCCCATCTTGACCATTCTTGGAAAGGTCGGAACAGGATTGAATGGCTTGCTGACCCTCTACCACAGGGATTGGTCGACGATCTTCTTGATCGTCATCTGGGACTAGCGCCATGAGCAGCCCTGCGCAGCCCTGCGCAGCCAAGGTCGATCAGGCCTTCAAGAGAAGTTGTCAATGCTACACGCAACTATAGAATTGGCGAGACATGTTGATAAGCATTCATTTATTTCTTGTGGTTGTTGCATGCAAGGTGGGTCGTGCGTCTTGCGCTTGTGACAGAGTGGTCAAAACCTTGTCCACATCGCACTTCAATGTAACTGATGCAGTACGAGGTCAAGCCAGACGCGGCACCAACCATTGCCATCTCGGCTGTGGGACTAGCTTCAAACAAGAGAGAAGAGTTGCGGTGAGAAGACCGATGATGGAGGCTTTGGCGAGACCCAGCCGCAGCACGCAATTAGGCGTGTTTAGCGGGAAAGACAAGATGATGCTTTTCATGCAGTGGCGAGAAGCTCGCTTGCGACAGAGTTCCGGATATCTTTGCCTTTTGAGGCACGAATCTCTTGTGTGTGATTGGCGGTGATGCAAACAGCTCTCCCGCTGTCGATGCTTGATGGAGCTTTCATGATGCACCCTTGACTCACAGCAAAGGCTCTCAGATAGCTCCCGCTACCAGTGCATACGAGCCAAAACTACCGTATGATGGTTCCCTCTACCGGATATATAGCTTCCTATTACAGCAGCTTGCTAAGTTGTGCAATTGAGACAGGAATTGTGGGGATGGATCCATCATCAAAACAATCTGCGACGGAACAAAGATTGATCACCCATCCAACGTGCATGCTGAAGCCTGCGACGACATGTCTCATGCATCTCATGGCTACAAGAGATGACATTTTATTGCATAGTCGCGTTTCAGACAGGAGCTCGAGTACAAAATACAGTACAGTACAGTACAGTATAGTATAGTACAGTATAGTATCGTACAGTATAGTACAGTATAGTACAGTACAATACAGTACAGTACAGCACAGTGTTGAGGCTTAGAATGCACCGTATCGTACTGATATATAGGGTGGCTACCTCATCTTCGGCTGACTCGGGCCGGGCGCTTCAAGGGAGGGTCGTGATCTCAATCGCAGTCCCGGCCAAGCAAAACCAGGTTGTGCTCTCGTGTAGTAGCAAGGAAAGCGTTGCGCGGACTCCGATACTTGACGCAAAGTCTCGCCCTCTGCTTTGGACAGCTGTAATTTATGATTGGTTTGCGAACTGCGAACCGAATTTCAACCGCGACCCACTTTTGTGGATGTGGACGTGGATGTGATTGCTGTGTGGCTGCTGTGGCTGCTGTAGCTGCTGTAGCGCCTCGTTGCTCTTCCCTTTTTAGGGAAATTGCTTAATTTCCAAATAACGTATAATGACGTGCGTGGTCTGTGTGCGATTTGGCGCAGCAATTCCGAACTAAATATCGTGTGGATCTTATGATATCTGGAGCCGATGTCAACATCTGATCACAGTGACAGATTCACACTCCTCACACTCTACTTTTAGTATCAATTCATTTACTCGGTCCATGCAGCACATGTGGCACAATTTGTCAACCTTGAGCCTTTCCGAAGCCTCCGCCTGACCCTCAGTCACTCACTCAGCCCCACAGAAGGCACAGCATAACATAGCAAACGCCTTTTTTTTTTTTTTTTTTTTTTTTTTTTTTTTTAGACTTTCCTTTTTCTTGAATAACGAGCCGAAACTCGCACTTTAACCCCGATTGTGCATTCATTTTCCTGTGATTCTGCTGTCGTCCGTCTTGTGCATCTCTGGTTGCTCGCCTTGACTCTGACTTGCAGCAAGTGCTGGGCCTGGCCCTTCCTCTTCTCTTGATCGGCATTGTTCGCATCTGCATCTCCACTTGCGCCTTCCTCCAATTCACCCTTTCGCATCCATCTCTACCATCTCTCTCTCACTCACTCTCTCTCTATCTCATATTAGCGTCGTGTCCGCCTGTCTCTCTCTCTCTCTCTCTCTTTGCATCCACCAAGGCGCATAGCCCAGACGTAATTCACGTCCTTCACAGTCGAAGACGCCCTTATCAGTGCGCCTGTTCAGCTCGCGACCTTCCCAAGTCGGTTCTTTCCAGGACGACTTTGATCAACGTCAACCATCTCATCTTACCCTTGTCTCACCGAATCGTCACATCAACCTCGTCTAAAAGCATCGTCCGTGCCAACCCTCAACCATATACACGAATCCTGGGCGCACTTTGTGCTAATACGAAACCATCCTTTTCCTCGACCTAACTTCTTCTGAAAAAAACGAGCCTTTTGAACTCAATTGCGTCACGCTTTGCCGCTCATTCCGACTACAACAATGTCTGCACACGATCACAATTCGCCATACGCCAATGGCAACCAGAACGAATACCAGCAATCCAGTTCAGGTCCTGTTCGAACCAATCAGAGCAAGGCAGATGACAGAGACAAAAAAGGTCCCATTGCTGCGCCTGTCAAGAGCGCATGTACTTTTTGCAGATCGCGCAAATCGCGATGTGACGGCAACAAGCCTTGCTCCGCCTGTGTAGGCAGAGGTCGACCAGACGAATGTCTCTACACTGTCTCTCGTCGTGGTGGCAAGCCTAAACCCAAAGTCGACCCCACCCAGGATCTCCAGACCCATCTCAATAAGCTCTTTGCGATGACCGACATGCCCTATGCTTTCCGTCGACCTGGTGGTCTCGCTGGTCCCTCGGCTGCCGATCTCGCTGCTGCAGAGCAAAATATGCAACCTCGGCAGATGCAGCCCCACTCGAACGTCTTCAACATTCCCAACCAATACCAGTCGTTCGATCCCTCCGTTTTGCAGCAACCACAATCGGTCCAGAATGGTATGCAGATGCCCGCACAACACGCAATGCCACCCTCGCAACACCCGGCATCCGGTTTTAATCTCAACGATCCCATTCAAGATCCGTTTGCAGCCATCAACGCCTTCCCTGCTGGCGGCTTCATGCGCTACCAACTTAACGACGAACAGGCTTCTGCACCTCAGACGCACATGCCCATGCAATCGCAGCAGCAGCATCATCATCCTCAGATGGTCAACAAGACCTCGCCTTCGCAGCAATTTGGCGGATTCAACGGTGCAGTGCCTCCGCAGATGGCTCAGCAGCTGAATGCTCAGCATGGCGGTGAAGTGCAGTTCGGAAGGCCTGACGCCGTCTCGCCGACCAACGCGGCATCAGATGGCTTGCGGAACTCGTCGGCTGTATCGCCGCAGTCTACCAACAGCCCCAGCTGGGGCCGCGCTGAGGATGCCATGGCCGCGTATCACGCCAGCTCGGTGGCTGCTCCAAGCTCAAGTAGTCAGTCCAGCTCATCTCGCCATGCTTCTATGGACAATGCGGTCGACTCGAACAAGAAGCTGCAGATGTCCTACAACAACATTAACGCCGCCGCTGCTGAGGTTGGTAGCGTCAAAGCGCTTCTAGTTGATTACTACCGCTACCTTTACCGCTTCATTCCTGTGCTGCCACCCCCCAAGCACATCGAAGTCTTGACGAAATTCTTCAAGCCGGACTCGGCCTTCATCTATGCGCTTCAGTGCGTCCTGCCTCTACTTCGAGACGAGATCCAGCCTATCGGTGCGTTCCACAAGCTTTCGGGTCAAGGCATCAACTTCGGCTCGGAGGAGAAGAGGGCATCGCTGCGTGAGCGCACGCTCAGCTTCGAACGCAAAGCCACCGATGGTCTCGATTCGCTCTTGGAGCAAGCCGACGGCGACGAGACGGGCGAAAAGATGCTCGAAGCCGTTCAAACGCTCTGCGTGCTCGTCGTGTACGAATACGGCAGCGGTCGAGCCATCAAGGCGCGCCTCAAGGCCGATCAGGCGCTTGGTCTCGCCATGGGCCAGGGTCTGCATAAATTGAGTCACAAGACCTCGCCGCAAGAGACCAAAACGGCTCCCAGCAGTTTCGCATACAATTCGACTGCTCGTCATCCGCTCACATCCATGGGTGTCGACCCCACCGACGTTTTTGAGATGCGCAAACGTTGTTGGTGGTCTGTCTGGAGTCTGGTGCTCTGGGCTGCCTACAACACTGGGCGTATTCCCACCATTCGTGCCGACGATCCGCGTGTCAAGACTGAGATGCCGGTAGCCTCGCACCCCGAAGTTTGGACTGCCAACATCAGCTCGTTGCAGGCTTTGCTGCTCGTTCAAGATCGTGTATTGGCACTGGCACAAGGCGGCCAATCTTCGGACGGTAGCGCGCGGTACGAGCCGCCACGCCGCGAAGCTTCCATGTCGCCCGCCTCTTCATCTGGGTCGCCGTTTGCCTTTGGACGTCTTGGCGTTTCTCGATCTGGCTCCGTCAGCAGCGAAGAGGTGCCCGCCACCTTCTCGACATTGCCTACTCGTGCCACTCGACAAGAGATCCTGGACAGTATGCTCGAAATCGATACATTCTTGCAAGACCAGATCCGCATTCACGAGACGACCGAGACCATCGATTCGCCACTGCCCTCTGAGGTGCCACAGACAGGAAACCTGGCACACGTTGAGAAGGAGTTGGAAGACTCGCTGCGCATGGCCGCAGCTGTACAGCTCTACACTTCGTCGCTGACTCTGCATATTGGTCAGGCTTTCCAGGGAGCATCATTGTTCGAGCGTAAGCTTTGCTTCCTCAACTCGATTAAAGACAACAAGGATGGCTCTGCCGAGACTGCAGTCTGCCGTGAGCCCATGCCTGCATTCACCAATGATGACATGATGGACGCAGCGCCGTTCGCAAACCCAGACGGCAATGGCAACGGCAATGGCAACGGCGACAGCTACAGCTCGGGCTCCGCGTCTGGCGCCATTACGTCGCCTAGCTCCGGCGTGCAGGTGACATCGTTGACGCAGCAGGATCTGTATGCACGAGGACCCTTCTTGCCACGTCTTTCTCTGCAGAGATGTGTACACGCAAGTCGCAAGCTACTCGACCTGGCCAAGCGTCGGCACGGTCAGTCGGTCAACCCAAATCCATTCAACTGCTGCAGTTTCGTTCTGATCAGTTTCGTCCTTCTGATGCAGGCGCTTGCCGTACACGGCGGTTTCGCTGGCGAGTCCGGTCAAGATCAACAAGACGGCGGCGATGCTTACGGTCTGCAGAGCTCGTCGAGTGACTACAACGGTACCGGCCAGTACGCCAACGACAGCTTGCAGCGAATGCTCGACCAGTCCAATACGGAAGATGGTATGGGCGGTGACGATTTGATGATGGACTCGTACGAGCCATCGGTGGATCCTGCAAAGCAGGCACAGCTGCGCGACATTTGGAGCCGCGTGCGGGAAGCACGCGATACGCTGATGGACCTCGGCAAGCACTGGGAGGCTGTCGTACCCATGGCGGACGAGGTCAATCTGTGTCTTGAAACATCGCAACTGTTGCTCAGCAACTATTAAGCGCGGTTAGAGCATGCATCCTTTTCTCTTTTTGTTTTTTTTTGGGCTTCCTCTCTTCGACTTTGCCTCAGCATCTCGCGTTCTGTCTTTTTAGCAACGTGCGGATCCATCTTGACGATGTGGCTTCTGTACGTATCTTGTATTCTACGATTCCGATTGTAGCTCTGAATCTTTACCGTCTTCCCGGGTGAGAACACTGAGCGACAACTGGAGTGAGGCTGTCTCGTGCGAAAAGAAAAAAGATGTACTGTATTGACAGTTGCAACACGCGTGGCACGTGATCAGTGTTGTTCTCGCTGAATATGGAGCAGCGGAATGAATTTTGATGTTAATGTGACAGACACGCTGCTCTGAGCGGGCGCGCGCGCGGTGTTGCTGCACAGCTGCACCCTGCCGATACAGTACAGTAATCGCTAAAGGTGGTAGGTTATCTGCAGGCTGCGATAACCAAAATACACTTTTGTTGGTCTCAAGCTCAGCATGATTCCTTTCGATTCTCGTGAGCTAACTCACTGCCACCATCACGGAATTCTCAACCAACAGCTGCATACGCTACTAACATTTACGAGCTTACTGGCATGATGGCGTAGAAGCATGTACCCGGCCATCCTAAACCCCGGCACCATCGACTACCACCTTTGTCTCCTACCGCATCAGATCCAAGCTCCCAATCGCGACCGCTGCCAATCAATTGAAAGATCGTGCTCGTAACCAACAAGGACATCCCGCTCCCAATTAAATCATGGCGGATCGATTCGCAGCGTTGGCCGGCTACGATGCCGGTTCCAATTACGATTCCACCGTCGAGCAAAGCCTCGCCGCTGCTGCCAAAGATGATCTTCCCGGACTCGAAACCGTAGCTAGCATCAACATCGACCTACCGCCATCGAGACCACTCAACAGCACTTTTGGCAAATCCAAAAAGCCGAGCGCGGCCGCAGAACGCGCAAGACGTATCACTTCCGGACCCATCGATCTAGGCACTGGACGATCGCGTACTCCACCTCCGCATGACTCTTCCGGCACTTCATCGAACAAGGAGAATGCAAGGCAGGATGAACCTCCATCAACGCAGCGCAAGCAGGAGCAGAGGAGGCATTACGGTGTACGCATCGCCGAAGATGAAACACTGGAGGAACTAGAAGATAGTCTTCAGCGAGGCAACCAGCAGGATGAGTTGCTCAGGATGCAACAGGATATCTCCCAGGCAGGCGATTCGCTCATGATAGGTTCTCCTGCGAATGACTCCGGTCAGTGGGGAGCAAGGGCAATGCGTAGACGTTCGGCTGCGGGAGTATCGATGAAGTCGGCTCAGGAGAAGATCAACAGTCTTACGCAGGAGCGTGACGAACTCAAGATCGTCGTCGATCTGCTCAGAGAGAAGGTCTCGCTCGATGATCGTTTGGCTGAGCTCATCGTGCTCAAGAAGGAGAAGCTGTCGTACACCAACAAGATGATCGCTCAGCAGGCTATGCTCAAACAGCAAGATCGCGCCATCAAAGTTCTTCAGAAAGAGCAACAGCAATGGAAGGGCACGAATCCGCCTGAATTCGAGAAGCGCATCGCCGAGTTGCAAGCTAAGCTCCTGGCCGCCAACAACAAGGCGGAAGAAGAGAGACGCGAAAAAGTGCGCTTGCAGGACGAGCTGGACTTTATCAAGCGACGAGGTCCACCACCAGGCGACGCGAGTCGAGGTGACGAGACATCAGCGACCTCTCTGGGAGATTCAACGCGGTTGCGGCAGCGTATCGATGCCCTACGCGACGAACATGAGGACGAAAAATACGAGCTCCGCAGAGAGCGAGATGAGGTTCAGGAACAGCTCGAGCTGGCTCGCGACGAAATTGATCGATTGCGGTCTGAGCAACGACGTCCATCTTCGCCTGGCGACACATCCCACTATCAGCGCAACATCGACGATCTGGAACAGCAGCTTACTGCCCACAAGACGGAAAATGCAAAGATGCTTGAGCGTCATGCCCAGCTTGTAGCCGATGTCGAACAACACAAGGACGAGATCTACGAGCTGCGTTCTTCCGAGGAGGCGCTCCAGCGTGAGCTGGATGTAGCCAACCAGAGGCTCGAGCATGCCAACATCACTCAAGAGGATGAGGCTGTTCGCTTTGTTGAGGCCGAGCGTCTAGCTGCGGATCGGTACCAGGATCAGATTGATAAGCTTCGCGACGAGCTCGCCTCAGCGCAACTCCAGATCGATGGCAAGGAGGCTGAGCTTGAGAAGCTCGACGCTGATTTGCAGGACCTCACCGCCAAGGTCGCTGATCTCGAATACGAGCTGCGCCAAGCGGAGAACCTGCTCGAGGAGCAAAAGGTGCAGCTCGAAGGTGTCGAAGCGGAAGCCGACGAGCTCGATCGACAGGCGCAAGCGTTCAAACAGGAAGCGGAAGAGCTTCGTGTCGAAGCCGACGAATTGCAGAAAGAGCTCGAGGCTAAGGACGCGGACCTGGCCGAGACGAACAAAGAGATGGCCGAGATGTCGAATCGCATGTTCGGGCTCGAGGAGGAGCTGGAAGCGAGAGCCGACGAGATCAAGCAACTTGATGAGGAGATCGTCAAGGTGGAGGAGGCATTGCAGCAGGCGAACGAGAAGCATGAGCGTCATACGAACGTGCTCAAGGAGAAGCTTGCTGCTACGACTCAGGAGCTCACCGGCACACAGGGACAGCTGGAGGCCACGCTGGCAGACCTCGAAGCGATGCGTGATGAGGCCGACACCTACGCTCGTGAAGTGGAGCAGCTCACAGCCGAACGTGCGCGACTCGAGGAGCTTAACGCCAAGCTCGATGCCAAGGTTTCCGACGTTGTCGAGGACCTCAAGGCGGAAGAGCGGGCTCTTGACGAAGCGCATGCCGAATGGGAGCGCAAGCTGGAAGAGACCGAAGAGCGAATGGCCCGAGTTGTGCGCGAGAAGGATGAAGCGATTGTCTCGCTTGAGAAAGAGCTCAACCAGATGGAAGACGATCTGGAAACGCGCAAAGCCGACGTCCAAACGCTGCAAGACGCTCTCCGCGCCAAAGAGAACGAGTCGTTCCGCATGGGACAGAGCTCGGCCAACGACAAGTACAGTCTCGAACTCGAGATCGACCGTCTCAAGCGCGACCTCGCAAGATGTGAAGACGATCTGGCACGCGCACGCAAGGAGCTCGATCGCAAAGACGATGCTCTGCGCCAGAAGGAAGATTCTCTGGCACAGCTTCACAGCGAACTGCGAGATGCTCAGGCGAAGCTGGCCAGTGAGATGCAGACCCATCTCGGGCTTGCTGAGCGATTCGAAGCACAGCAGGGAACGATAAAGGCTGAGCGCAAGGAGCTTGATGCAGTGCGTGCCAAGGTCGAAGAGCTCGAACACGAGCTCAACGATGGCGAAAGGGCAACGCTCAGGACGGAGCAAGCGACGAGGGATGCATTGCAGCAGCGTAACACCTTGCTGCTCACCATCTACCAGCAGATGGGCAAGATCTTGGCGTCTTCTTCTTCTGATGGCAATGCCACACCTAGGAAGAGAGAGGCTGAGCTTAAGCCATTCACCAACTTTGAAGTCTTCCATTCGAGTCTTCTCGGTCGTCTTCGCCGCGTGTTCGATACGCAACTTGGCATCGATCAGAAGGCCAAAGATCTCGAAGCTAAGCTTCTCGAGAAATACAACGCGCTCAAGAGGCAGCAAGATTCTCGCTTCCGCCAGATCGACCGCTTTGAAGCATCCATCAAGGTGGCTACGGACAAGCAAGGGCAGTGGCGTCAACGACTGGTGTCCAAGCAGTCAGAATTGGACGCGGTCAAGGCGACCAACGCCGAGTTGCTGCAGCAGATCTCGTCGCTCAAGACACGCACGTCGCTGTCGACGCCGGGAGAGAACAACAAGCTCACAGCGCTCACATCGCGTGCGAACACGGCTGAGCGTCGTCTAGCGACGGCGTTGACACAGGCTACTCAAGCGGAGGACCGACTTGCGGAGGCGAAAGTCAAGTATGGGGAAGGTGAAGGCAAGTGGGCTGCTCGGATCAAGGAGCTGGAATTGCGATGCAAAGCGGCAGAGGAGAGGGTCAAGAGGGAGCGACAGGGGGCAAAGGAGCGCGTGGCTGAGCTTGAAGAGGTCAGAAGGAGGTTGGAGAAGGAGCTCGAAGCCGCTCTCAAGCGCAATCGCGTGGTTGGCGATTTGCAAGCCAATGTCCGAGGTATCAACTAGATTATCTTGTCCGAACTTGACTCATGCTGTTCATTTCGACACTCGTTTCTCGCCACTCTCTTTCCGTTTAATGTATCAATGTATTTGTACCCATATACCGAAGTCTTGCCAACGTGCATAGGCATCGCCTGATCGATCGACTGTTCAGTATTGCGATGAGGAGATGAGAAGGCAATCAATCGGGGAAGCGGGATGATACGCACGAAAACAAGCAGCAATCGTTGTGGTCAAAACTTACCGATTCAGGCACTAATTTAGGAGCAGCAGCGGCAGCAGCAGAGATGTGATGTTGTAGAAGTTCAACTGTCGCTCAGCTGCAAGAGATGCATAATTTCTCCACCGAGAGCCACTTTGACGGGAAAACGGAATTTTGTGCTCATCTCCTCCGTTGCAATCCCAACTCCATCATCCGCCTTCTCACCGCCGACCTCATC
The DNA here is from genome assembly GCA_023212835.1 of Pseudozyma thailandica. Classification (NCBI taxonomy): domain Eukaryota; kingdom Fungi; phylum Basidiomycota; class Ustilaginomycetes; order Ustilaginales; family Ustilaginaceae; genus Pseudozyma; species Pseudozyma thailandica. The sequence continues at coordinate 902,873 of JALCCH010000001.1, forward strand.
CCTGTCACACACCACATGATGAATGGCAAGCTCGACTGGGGGAAAGGAAGGGGTGGGTTTGTTTGTTTTGATCGCACGTCAATGTAAGGAGGTATACCTAAGCGAGATTGAAGCACTTTTTTGCGCTCGCCCTCTTGGCTGGCTGGGAAATGAGTGATACGAACACGAAATGGGTTCTCGAGCGAAAAGGAGAGAAGGCATGTAAGCGGGCGGCGGTGTGATGCACGATCGCTACGGTCACAGGTGAGCGTTTCGGATCTCTTAGGCAGAAGCCAACGCTTTCGAAATTCCCGCCTCTTGTGCTCTTTCTCGCTCCAACCCGCGAACGAGACATTCCACCTTTCTCTCGCGTCAGTCACAATTTAGCATGCAGACTGCTGTGACTTGACGAGCATGCATGCAGCCAACCTTGTCATACTCTACAATCCATGGCTTGGTCTCTTCTTCGCTCAGCCTTTTCATAGATGAAGGATAAGGCCCCATACTTGCATCATGCTTCCTCAACCAAGATCCGATCGATGGAGACATCAAGCTCGAAAATCGAAATGCCTCTCCGCTCCGGCGTTCGAAGACGACGAATATACGTAGGTGGCTACCTACGGAGGTTGAATCGCCAGCATGCTCTAACGGCCACTCGATCCGTTCGGGTAGAAGTTGTCCATTCTCGTCCGGACAAACCCTTACTCTTCCTTTCCTCAGTAAGATAGGAGGGCGTGGCTTGACAGCGCAGCCAAAGAGCAAAAAGGAAGCGGGAAAGAGGCGAGGGGGATAAGGAGGATTGAAAGTTTCCCATGCGAGGGCGTTCTCCGAGCTGCATAAGGCGTCACTTTCACTTTTTTTCGCGTCGCGTAAAGTGAGCTCCCTCTCTTCTTTTTCTTGCCCTTCTTCTCTCTCACGCCACGCAACGCCGAAAAGGAAACTAGTCAGGCTTCAGCTCGGGAATGAAGAAACGCGCGACGCGAGAACCGACGCGTAAAGTACATGCATACAGTATGTGCATGCATGTCATGCAGGGGAAAAATGTAATGTCTCACTCCGACCCGCATCAGAGCCACGAGACATGCCCGTTGGGCTGCGCGACATCGCAGTCCAAGCTGCAAGTTGGAATTTTCCAACATCCCTACTTCCTCGTCGAAACAGCGCCGTCGGGACCGTTTGTCGTCGATCTAAAACTTGCATCTAGCTACAGTAGCTGCATATCGCGATCTCTCGCCTTAAATGGAGGACGGAGGTCAGGACAATGATGGATACGACGGCAATGCAGCAGATAAGCGAGAGCGAAGCGAATGCGTGCGTTGATAGTTTTGCATGTTGCCATCGACCTTGCCTTCTCAACTCCAAATTGCGACATGTCTGTAAAAGCTGGCTGGGAGTGGCGGGCTCTGCCTTCAGCTCTCGCTTTGATTTCAAGTGCTACTTGGAACTTTGCCATTCGGCAACATTGCCACAGGTCAAATAAGGCTGGAGGCTGCAGTTGTTCTGCGAGTGAGGATGGATCAACATTTGTTGAGACGCAACAAAGCTTGGATGGTGAATCGTGCGTCTGGATAAGATGCGGGGGAAAACCAAATATTGTATTCTTCTAGGCCTCTGGATTTCGACTGAATCTGAAAAGGCAAACGAGCAGCAGCAGCAGCAGCAGCAACGAGAGACCAGCATGCCACACGACTGGAATCTTTACGAAAAGAAATTCCACTTTTCTTAAAAATCGCGTGCCCTTGCCAAATTGAGCTCAAACTTGGAGACGTCGGAGCTCGAGCCAATTCTTCGCATGAGGCTTATTGTGGATACGCCCGACGAGAAGTTCGTTCGTTTGTTCGCTCGCTCGCTGGTTCGATTTGGATTCCCGTGCACACTCTGTCAGCTCAGTCCCCGGCCACCAGCGCTTGGACCGCCTCTTTCGACCCAGACAAAGCCTAAGCGCTGAACTGGCGCTAGTATCAAAAACGCAATTTTATTTTAGATAGATTGGCACGGCGACAAAGCCTGTTATTGTCTGTCGTCGGTTGTCGGGCTGTGAGGCTTGTTGCAGCTTTCTATATTCCCATGCTGCTGCGATCTGAACTAGAAGCGGCGGCTTACCTGATGGACAGGTTTGGATGCGAGATTCAAGCTCGATCGCTGCACGAGCGGAATCAGCATTTCTCTGAGGTCGAGGCTGACAACGCCAATAATGAGATGACAAGGCGGATTCTAGGATCAAGCTCAAACCCACGCCATCTGATATGCGATGGCAAGACACAATGCGTGGATGAGTGGTGGCCGACGGATTTGTGTGTGTAAGAGAGAGAGAATAAAAGCAATCATGGAAGCGAGCTCGTGACAAGGGCATGATGAAAGACACCAAAGAAGGTGGAAGTGGCTTTCCCAAGGGAAACGAGGCTCGCTTCACACGTTGGAAGGCCTCTCGCCTGCCCACACTCGTATTCGGCGCTCTTTATTGAACCCCTTGGCCCGGTGTTCAACCTTTTCATGCTCGCTCGGTTCCCCTGCACCTTCCGCTGTCTCCTCGCCTCTTCCGGTCTCCCGCTTGGGCTTAGCCGTCGGTGCTGCTACCGTCGTTCTCACACAGACGTACACACACACACGCACACACACCGCGCATCACTACCAGCCGGTCGAGGATGGCTTGCTCGTTTGCCCGCAAAGCTAGCCCTCTGACTGCCACTCTGCTGTTGTTCCTATCATTCTCATGCCTATCGCTGTTCATGCTGCTACCTGCTGCCTGCTGCCACTCAGCGTCGGAGTAAGCTTTGAGCTACGATTTGGGTTGTTGCGCCTCTCTCTGCCCTCTCTCTCTCTATCTCTCTCGACGTACCTTCTCGAGGTCTCGTGCCGCTATCCAGATTGAGCATCTACTTTCTCTGCTCCTCGTGCCTGCGTCTCCACCGCAACTTATCTCGTTGGCATTGTACTGCTCTCCTACAGCTCATCTGCACTCTGCTTGCACCTCGCTGCACGTTTCCTTCTGCAGCAAGACTTGTCACCAAGCTCATCCATTCCTTCTCCGCTATTCATCATCACTCGTAGCAATCACTATCCTCTTCTTCATCCTCATCCTCATTCTCACCATCGCCATCACCATCACTACCGTTGCCAATATCTCCCCCACTTGCTGCTCTTTCCTCGTCAATACTTGTTCTTTCTCAATCATTGATCTCGTTCGGCATCGACCCGCCTTCTCGAAGTCACTTGGTTCAATTCTCTCCACCCCCATTGCACCTTCGTTGAATCGGTAGCTGCATCTCACTAAATCTTTCTGGCGTCCGAAGCTCCCCACATTCACTTGGTTTCTTGACCACTTCAGGCTTTCGATAGCAGCAGCGCAACCTTATCGCAGCTCTTCTTTGCTATACTGCCGACATCTCCAGCAGTGTTCAGCCTTCAGCTTCTGCAATTCAGTCAGTAGCAGAGCAAAGCTTATCAGCACTTTGACCTCGCTGCACCTGTCTTCACACCCAACTCCCTTATCTTCAGCGGCCCCAATCGCCAGCACCGACACCTCTTCTTCTTTTCGGGTAGAGTTGTGTGGAGCATATATACGCATACGCAAATCGAATCTGCATTTCTTCGACGCAGAATTGCACGCACGCACGCACGCACGCCGTCTAATTCGAAATCGCATCGCACCGCATCGCATCACATCGCGGCATACAGTCACACATTTTCTCATCGGCCCAATAATCACTCTGTTGCCATAGCCGAGCACGCACCCTTTGACAGTCACATTCCACTTCGGACACTGCGACCTTCAACCCAATCCGATTCCTCCTTTCAGCTGGCTTTCGCTTCTTGATATTGTCACTCTGCATTGCTTCTGTCCCTCTTCCCTTACGCTCCTCTCTATCGTCACCCAAGGTGCCTTTCCCTCTCCTTTCTGTCCAGATCCTTTGTCCTCTTTGCGCATCTTGCATTTTGCGTGTTGCAGCTTCACTTGCTTGTTTGCAGCAATACGTTTTGGCTTTGGATCTCGACGAAAGAGAAGGTGATCCACCAAAGGAAGTTTTCTCAAGGCGCTCCCTCTCGCTGGTCGTTGGTTGCCCTTTCTTCCTCTTTGACTCATCGTCTCCTGCATCAAGGCGCTTCGAAAGGTAAGTAAAGCTTTCTTCGTCTTTGTCCCTTTCACCTACTCAATTGGAGCCGACACTCGAGTACTCGCCTGTCGAGCTACGCCAAAACTTGGCGTGCTGCGCTTTGGCTTCATTGTCTCTGTCATCGTGCTCGCAGCTTCCAGCAGTGACCATGCGCCTTTGCATGCATCAGTCAAGCGTCGGCTTCATCTCATCTAGAAAACAAATTTTCAATTCCCCACCGCCGTTGTCATTGCCGCTCCTATCTTCACCCAGGACCCTGTCGCTAACATCTACCTCCTATTCTCCTCTCACTTTGCTCTTTCATCCTCCTCTTCGCTGCTTCTCGTCACCACGTTTGCCTCGATCTCATCGCTATCCGCCGTGTGACACATGCTGTGGACGCCATGCCGTTCCCTCATCCTTATCTCGACCCCCCGTCGCCATCCTCACGAACAGCCTCGTTGATCAGTCTCGATACCATGACGAGCGCACTCTCGCCATCCATGGTCAACATTCAGATTCCCTTTGCAGGTGCCGGTCATCTCAAAGCAGATCTCGCCAAGTCTCGCACTTCTTCACCCTCCCCTCAAAAGAAGCAGCGACGATCTCCATCTAAGAGGAACTCAACCCTTTCATCGGCTTCTCCAGCGCCATCAGCATCGTCCGCGTCTTCGGCCCTCAAAAAGGGTAGGAGCTCCTTCAAACGCACCAGCAGTACCGCCAGCATCATGGATACTGTCATGAACTCTAGAGCAGCCTCCGATCATGACTCTGTCACCCCCTACGGGCTAGGTCTTCCCACGTCGACCTCCAACCTCTTCGAATACAGCCGGTCGTCTCCTTTTGCCTCGTCATCTCAGACGACCCTCGCGGATCTCGAGAACGAAGATGTCAAAGTGCTTTCCACACCTCGACGTGGCAAGCGAGTCGGCAATGTCGACATGGGCTGGTCGCCGATCGTCAATGACCAAACACCTACCGCTGCCTCTGTTGCTGCTGCTGCTGCCGCTGCTGTTCCGCATACGCTGCCCAAGCGAACTCGTGCGTCGCATTCTTCTGCAGATGCTTCGCCCAGCAAGCGCAAGGCTTCCACTGCTTTTGCGTCCGAGCTACGCCAATCGCAACGCAGTCTCGTCGACACCGCCGGCTGGGCATCAGCTGCCATGATCAGCAATGTTCCACTGCCAGAACAGCAGCTCAAGAGCTCGCCGGGTTTCTCGCCACGCTTCGTTTCAGAGCCTGTCATGTCCGGCTTGACCACCGCAGAGACTCGTGATCCATTTTCAGCATTCATCGTGGATGATGCCTCGCCCATCGTAGCCCAATCAGCAAAGCTTGTACCTATCGAGGTGGAGGGATTGGGTCGCGTGGCAGTCCACCGTGACTTTGCGCAGCACATCTCGGATCACCCTCCCATCCCTGATCACTTTGCGCAACGCCGATTCTCTTTCTCTTCCGACCGTGAAGCAACACTGCTCCGCGGGTCCGATTCGGAGAACTCGGCAACTCGTAGCGAGGATGGCTCGTCTACGGATCCCACCTCTGCCGGCACCCCATGTCCATCCGGAGTTTCGCCAAGCTTTTCGCTCTCCTCGCAATTCCCTGCCTCTGAGCCCGCATCACCCGTCAAGAAGATGACCACTTCGGCGCCACGGGATGCCGAGAACATTGGTGCTGAAGCCCAAAAAGCGCTGATGGCGCTCATGCGTATGAGCGGAGGCGATGCCGCCAAACAGTACGACGATAAGGTTCATCGTCCGCGTCTCGGCGGAAGCACCAGCACTGGCGCCCACTTGCCCACATTAGACTGGCCCGACTGCCCTAGCGGTCCCTGGTCCGCCGCTGGTCGTCACATTGACGAGCTCAAGCAGAAGCGTCGCGAAGGCATCCAGCGCTGGCTCGAAATCGACTCGAGCGACGAGACCGACCTCGAAGCGCAAGAGTCTTCCGATGCCGTCTTTCGACACCACCCCATGGTTGCCAAAGCTTTGCTCGACCGTGCCCGAAGAGTGCAACGCGCTCAGCTTTCGGCTGCTGCTGCTGCCGCTGCTGTCAGCAGTCAGTCTCAGCGAGGCCGAAAGTCCAAGAACCAGCTTGTCCGCGTCAACGAGACGCCCAAACGCCGCGGTCGCAAGCCCAAGGTTGCCGCCTCGGTCGCCAGCTCGACTCGCAAGTCGGTCGCTACCGGTGCTTCCTTGGCCCGATCCAACACCAGCGCCATCTTTGGCTGCAAGTGCGGCATCGATGATGATTCGATCATCATGGTGCAGTGCGACAGCTGCCGACGTTGGCTTCACCTGCCTTGCGTTGGCATCAACACTGTCAACGATCTCGATGATGAGTGGTTCTGCGACGATTGCTGCGATGCTGCCCTTACCGAGCAGCTCTCGCCTGCTTCGTCGATGCCTACCTCGATCTCGTCGTACGCCCACCTCAGCACACCTGAAGCGCTCGAAGCCGTGCTCTCGGGTCAGGAACCCGTTTTCACCCTTCCCAGCGGCACACCCATCCACCGCCATGGCGTTGCCGTCTCGTCATCCATTGCGCTGGCACCAAGCCCGCCTTTGCTGTCGGTAGGGGACCGCGGTGGACGCAGCACCGTCAAGCGACAGGGCCAGGGCCGTTCGCGAGCTGAGCGTGTTGGTTGGAGAATGAACGAGCCCGGATCGCCTCTTGCCCGCAAGAGCACAACCGCTTCTTCCGGAGTTCGACCTGCCGTGCCCGAAACGCCATCCAAGTCGAGCGAGGCTACTGCTGACTTCACTGAAGCCAGCACCACTCCAAGCCTCCTCGCCGGTTTCTCTCGCGCCGATTGGGAGCCCACTCGCGCTCGCAAGATCTCAGAACGTGCCACTACGCCCCCCCGCATGGTCGGAATGAGCACTCCCAGCCGTCACGCCTCCGGTCGCAAGCCGAGCCACTCTGGTCCTCTCTCCTTGGGACTTGGAGACGATGAGGCTGTTCATGCCGATGTCTTTTCGACTCCTTCGCGTCTCGCTTCGGGTGGTTCGTGGGCTTACCGCGCAGGTGCTCAACCCCTCGGCAGTCAGACTCCTTCTCGCTCTGCCGGCCGTCACCAGCGTGTTGACTCCTTCAGTGGAGGATTGCTGTCGACGCCTGGTCGCGATTTCCTATCTGGCGCTTTCGGCACCGAGCCTTCCACAAGCATGCCGAGCTTGGTCTATAGCAGCGGCTACGTTGACGGTCTCGACGACCACTTTAGCAGTGACAGCTTCTACGGTGCCAACAACAGCCGTGCATGGCAATTGCAGTCGCCCACCTCGAGCACTCGCGCAGCACGTGCTCGCCAGCCTTCTGGCTTTGGCACTCCTTTCTCAAGCTCGCTCCTCAAGACGCCTGAGCTGCAGCCTCGCCAGCCGAACACTTCCTCGATGCGCGGTGGCAGGTTCGACACCAGCGATGACTTCCCTCCTTCCTCGTCGCCTTTCCCGCGTACGCCTACTTTCGACATGAGCAGCCCCAGATTCATGGGCCACCACCATCATTATGGCAGCCACGAACGACAGCCGAGCCATCTTGGACTGGGATTGCCTTCGACTGCTGGCTCTTCAGCTCGTCTGCACAAAGCGCTCGGCGCTGACCTTCAGAAAGGCAACGCTGCCAACCGCGACAACAGGTCTCTTTCGATATCGTCTTCTAGTGGCAACGCCAAGCACCGTCAAGTCTCGACTGAAGTTCCCATGGGACTGGGCATCGGTCTCGATCTTGACGATGTGCTCGACTGGTCTTGATCGACACACAAAATATAGCATATGTTTGCAGCATGCACACACATGTCTTTCGATAGCAATTGTTTTTTATTTGCATCCTGGGTTCTCTCTCACGCCTTTCTCTCGCAGCATAAGCTCGTATTTGTTTAATTTGATATCCTTCATGGCCCTCCACCACCAGCCCGCCTGTGTCTGTTGTCGATAGACTTGAGTTTCCTGAGTGTGTGTTGTGTGCGACGAGGGTGCTTGTCAAAGTCGAGGAGGTGAGCGGGAAGTTGGAGAGGGGTCGCCTGGGGAAGGTGCGGAAGTCGGGTAGAAGAACCCTGAATGACAATTTGGTGCCCCTTTTTTGGTGGAGGAAACCAACACCTTTGTTCCTCCTTTCGCCTTTGCAGGACCCACCATCGGTTCCCAACGCATCACACAACATCAATCGCCCTGGCTATGCCAAAGTATCGCGAACATGAGCACTGACAAGTCACAGTTCTGGAAGCACGGTTGAACGACAAGCAGATCCAACGCCAACATGGAAGCAACAACGTCGGAGTTGGACCACCGCCAGCTTCGGCGAGAGTTCCAGGTGATCTCCACAGGTTCGCGCCGTTTCGACTCACACGAACAGCTGCTGGAGACATATGCTGCACCCTTTGCTCGGATATTTGGTGCTGAAGCTCTCCCCGCCTCTCTAAAGGCGCACTACCAATCCGTCTCATCCTCGTCTTCCACATCAACAAGAGCCAAGGTCGACGTCTTGCTCGTCGAAGCAATCCAGGAGTCTCTCCTGTCCCGCGTCGTGCTCGACTTTTCACAGACTCTCGATCGAGCACAACTGGCAGAGCTGGTGGAGGGATGGATCTTTGGCCCCTCCTCTTCCACCAACAAAGCCCCGCATGGGGTGGTGCAGCAATGTGCTGTCCGTACGCTCTCCCGGCTTCTTTCATCCGCGACGACCTCGACAGTGCACAACATTACGCTGGATTGGCTCAGACGACTATGCCTTTCAGCGCTTACAAACCTCTCTCTGCCAGCGCTTGCAGCCGCTGTTGAAGGCGAGCAAAACGCAGCTAGAGCCGACGTGGCTTGGACCGAAACGCTGAGATTGTTGTCTTCGCTGCCGGATCGATTGGCGAATGCGACCGAGGGAAAGATGCCTGAAGGCTTCTCGCAGACGGCGTGGATTGAAAAGGTACTCATTTACGGCGTTGCCAGCGCTCTCGACGAAGACGTTGTAGGACCTGTGAGGATGAAGTATTTTAAGGATGTGGTAGTCAGGCTGGACAGGATGGGCTACCTCAGCCGAGCGCTGGATACCGAGGGACGAGGCTTTTGGCCAGCTTTCCTTGCAGCAACCATTGAACATTCAAGAGCCGCCTCCAACTGGCCACGACTCAGAGCGAGACTCGGACGAAGACTTCGGCAGAAACTGGATCTATCGCTCGTCGAGACCTGTCAATACCTTCTCGTAGTCAAGCAAGCATTGCCAAGCAAGCTAGTCACATCAGCAGAAAAGGGTAAGGCGGGCGCAGAAGGCGTAGCTTTTCTCTCCAAGTCTTCTCAATCCACCGTCGCTACTCTCACTTGTGTCTTTGGCACATTCTTCCGAAACGCCGCAGCTTCGGACAATGATGCAGATTCAGCTTCTTCAGATTCGGACACGGAGCCGACAGCAGAAGAAGGCTTCTTCAAACACATTGCGCTCTCTCGTACGCCTCAATCACCTCTCCTAGCCTGGGGCTGGGCCACGTATCTCTCCACTCGTGTGCCAATATCTTCAATGCTCAGCTGTCTCGAAGCGGCACTCTCGCAATGGTCTTCCCCGGCCCGCCTTTCCCGCTCGCTATTGGAAGAAGAAGTCTTCCTCACCACGCTCATCCTCACCGTTCTCGCCGCCTTACCCGAACTCACATCGGAAGACAAGTCTCGGCTAGCCGCGATCTCGCGTTCAAGAGCAGTACTTGATGGAGTGTCGAATCATCTCTCCCACACGGATCCGAGTATCAGAAGGATGGGGATGCTGGTGGCGGAAGTGTTGAGTGCAAAGGTGCCAAGTCCAGGCGGGAAGTGTCTGAGTTTTGGAAAGGGAGTTTGGAATGGGATCGGGGAAGGGAGAGAAGAGTGTCGTGTGTTGAGGGCGTTGTATGATGGGTGGAGCTATCATGCCTCAGCTATCAAGAAAGTCAGTCAAGATTGGAGTAAAGAAGAGCTTCTCAAAGCTCTGGAGGTACTCGGTATCAGGCTTGCTTTTAAAGAGAGTCAGGCAGTGGGGACGCAAATGGAAGTGGTGCCAAGGAAACCGAGGTCGAAGGCGGTCAGGACGAGGAAGCTGCCTGAGCGAGTGCCTCCCCCCGCCCGCACTGCAGCCATCACCAACTCTAGACCGTTGATCACGATGCTCGATTCCGACATTGAGGATGATGCCCTTGAACCAACACCGAAAGGCCCACTTTCGATGTTCAACACCTCCCACCGCTCCATTCGCCCTCCCGCTTCTTCTTCCGCCTCTTCCGCTTCTTCTTCCGACGCCTCCGATTCCGACATTGCCGACGGTACAGAAGACGGGGAGATCCAAAAGCTCGCCGCCTCGCTCTCCGGTCTCACTCCCAACGAGGCTGGCGACATTCTCTCTTCGAACCCTTCCGTTCCCTCCCTTCTTGGATCAAAATCCAAATCAACCCCGAAAGGAAACGTGGCCGACTTTGAAGCAGACCGCGAATCTCACGCCCCGACCTTTAACAAGAAGACTCCTCCCCCGTTGTACATCCACCAACTCTCGCCGCTCCTCAAATCCTCATCCCGAGCCGACATAAGGCTTGCACTGCACCACGCCGCCCCTCTAATCCGATTGAAGAGCCACTCCGCGACATTTGGCAACGAGGTTAGCGAGAACGCCGTTAACCTGACCCTTTCGCTCATTGCTATTCACGACAATTTTGGGATAAAGAATTTCGAGTCGATGCGTCGGGCGGGGCTGACAGCCCTAGCCGTCGGTGCGACTAGGGAGACGGTGGGTGTGCTGGGTGAGCAGGTGTTTGGAAGTCAGTATTCGGGTGTGCAGAGGGTGGCGATGTTGAGTGCGGTGGCGGTGGCCGCAGTCGAGCTCTCTGGCAGTAAGATGGGTGAGGAAAAGGGGGTGGGGGAGAGGGTGGATGAGGTGGTAGCAGAGGTCATTCGGGATGCAAGGGATGTGGGCGAGTCCAAAGTGCCGGCAATCCGACGGCAACGAGCGTTGGAGGTCAAGAATGGTCGCAATAGCGGGGAAAGGGGAAAGCTCGTTCAGGTCCTCGATAAAAGCTCTCCCGGTAGCAATAGGGTAGCCAAAAGTGAAGGGGAGGCGTTATGGACGACACTAGCAGGACCGCTCTTCCTCTTCCCCTTAGTGAATCGCTTTTTGGCCTACCATAACGCCTTTAGCTCGCGCTCCACCTCTGCCTACCTCGGCGCAGGAACCGCGGGCCTCTTCTCACCCGAGGTGGTAGCCTTGCTCCTCGACACGTTGACTCTCCTCCTCTCCCTCGCCCCTTCCTCCCTCCTCGCCTCCATCACACCTTCATTGTTGGAAGTCGTCCTTCTCCAGCTTCCTGCTTCTTCCATTTCACCGACAGTGCAAGTCGGGGCAGCGTTGAATCTCCTAGCCCTCACTCTCCATCGTAACATCTCCCACGACTCTGGCGAATCTCTCCTCGCCCACCAAGAAAGCGTTGCGAATCTCAGAATGCTATTGCCAGTCGTGCAGGACGCGTTTACAAGTTTCCAATCCAACACTGGACAAGGTGGGTTGAGGACGAAAATCCTCTCTCGAGCCGCAACCGTGTTGTTGTTGATGGATCAGTTGGATCAACAGAGACAGCAGGTGGTTAGGAGCATGATCGGGTTTGTCCCCAGCTGAAATGCAGCACTCAACTTTGCATTTCACAGCAACTTTTCTCGTGACGAACCATGCCCGTGTGACGCGTGGCTTGAGAACACTGGTCCTAGTTGTGCTCAGTTAGCGTTCTTTCACATCATCTTGAGACACTCTTCAAACACAGTTAACGAGGTTGCGAATGAAAGGAATTGCACCCAAAAGGCCACCAAGAACCGCTCTCCCCTTTTGTCAAGTTTGGGTCTACTTTTTCTTCTTCTTACTCGCTGCCGCTGCTGCCGACGCGGCTTGCGGTGTACCCTGCCTACTATTCCCGGCATTACTACCAGTCTCCAACTTTCTCTTACCACCCTTTGCAGAATTCTTCTCCTCATCCTCCATCTCCTTGAGCACCAAGAGCACTAGCGTATTGCACCTCCTGCCCAACTCGATCGGGGTCCTACTCTTGATAAACCAATCAAACCTAAACCCAGGAAAAGCCATGACATCCTTTTTGATCCTGTCATATACATCTCCCTCTCCCAACCCATACTCTGCCAACTTGACCAACAGGAATCGATCCTCATCCTCGGAATACGACTTGCCCTTGTTCTGTCCATAGTGGATCTTGAGTTGCAACAGAGGTTGACGGTAGGAATGCACTTTTTTCTTAATCACCGATTCCTGCAGTTGCTGTTTCGCCAATTTATTCTCGCCCTCTTCGATTCGAGCAATCAACTTTTGATGGTCGGCCAACTCGTCAATCCTCTCCCAGAACACTTTCGAGTACTCGCGAACTTCCTTTTCGCTCTTGGAGAGGTCCGGCATGTCCGCAGCAATCAGCGCAAACGCCTTGCGGCCGTAGCGTTCGCAACCGCGCACAAAGATCTGGAACTCACGCCGGTTCCAGTTGCCAAATCCTTGCTGAGCCAGTTCCTCCTTCTCCTCCACCTCGGCTTCGGTCAAGCCTTCGGCAGTGTCGATAAAGTCCTGCTCCTTCTTCCTTTCCTCCTCCGCCTCCTCGGCCGTTTTACCTTCGCCCACCTCGGGCAGAGGCACACGGTAGCCAATGGAACGCTGGTACGCGGCCGTCTCCCTCTCCTGCAGCTCCGCCAGCTCGGGCGGGTAGAACTGGAAGTCATTGATATTGATCTGCTTGGGCGCCCTCGGAGCTTTCGGCTGCGTAGGCTTGGGTCCCACCCGCATCGCATCCCTGTAGTAGTTGTCGATCGAGTAATTGGCCTTCCTCTCCCTCTTACTAGGCTCGATCCAGAGCTGTCCAATCGGCTTTCTTTCCGAAAAGTCATTGCCCTCCCAGTTATACACAGTATCGCTCTTGAAGTTGTTGAGATCGTCCAGATTGAGTCCCTGGTATTTGGCCTGGATCGCTTGCGTTCGCTCCTCGCCCTTGGAAATGATGGCATCAATGTCGTCGTTGATGCTCATATCCTCCTTTTGCGAGATAATCTTTTCGGCACCATGTTGGATCATGTCGACGAGATCCTCTTTGGATTGAGCCGCTTTTGCCGCTTGCTGCGCTCGACCCTGTTGGATGACCAATTGGTCCAGACGCAACTTCTGCGCTGCGCGGTCCAGGATGCGCTCCTCGATAGCATGCTCCGTGACGAATCGGAACACATACACCTGCTTGGTTTGACCGATCCGGTGCGCACGGTCCATCGCCTGCAGATCGGCTTGAGGGTTCCAATCCGAATCGAAAAGCACCACAATATCCGCCGTCGTCAGATTGATCCCCAACCCACCAGCACGCGTCGTCAGCAGGAAGATAAACTTTTCCGAATTCGGTTTGTTGTACTCATCGATGGCCGCGATTCGATCTTCGTGGGCTGTGCCACCGTCGATTCGACAGTACTTGTAGTCCCGGAAAAGACAGTAATCCTCCAGGATGTCGAGCATCCTACTCATCTGCGAAAAGATCAACACCCTCGATCCCTTCTGCTTCATCTTCTTCAACAATCGATCCAGAATCACCATCTTGCCCGAGTTTTCCACCAGATGCTCATCCGTGGTGAAGGGCGGACCAGGCTCGGCTCCATCAAAGAGGTAAGGATGGTTGCAACATTTGCGAAGTTGCATGACAATGTTGAGAAGTCGAGTCTTGCCTTCCTTCTTGCCCACACCACCGTTGACGGCGTCAATGTCCTTCTCGAGGATGGATTTGTACCACTTGCGCTGCATGTCATTCAAGCCGACAAAAATGTTGATCTCCTTCTTGGGCAGGAGCGACTTTTCGACATCGGCTTTGACACGGCGCAACAGGAAGGGTCGGAGAACCTTGTGGAGCTGCTGGACAACCTGGTCCTGATTCTCATCGCCTTTGCCCTTGAACCAGGACTCAAAGTCTTCCGAGTTGCTGAAAACGTCCGGCAGCAGAAAGTTGAGCAACGACCAAAGCTCCATCAGATTGTTTTGAAGAGGTGTACCAGTGATCAACAATCGACTCCTCGAGTTGAACGCTCGCACAATCTGCGACAGCATCGAGTCGACATTCTTGATACGATGAGCTTCGTCAATCACAATGTACTCCCAGGAGAGCTTCTTGAGTGCGCTCTTCTCGCGAAGACACATTTCGTAGGTCGTGATGAGGACGTCAAAGTCTTGAGGGAGCAGGTGGTCCTGGATGACCTTTTCACGTTCCTCTCGGGAGCCTTTGAGCGTGACGACGTTGAAACCGGGAACCCAGCGTTGGAACTCGCGGTACCAGTTGTCGAGGGTGGATTTGGGGACTACGACCAGGTGGAAACCGGGAGTGTTGCGGAAGTCCCTGAGATAACCGAGGAAAGAGATGGTCTGGAGCGTCTTACCCAGACCCATCTCGTCGGCGAGAATACCGTTGATACCGTTGTGGTAGAGCGAGATCATCCAGTTGAGACCCTGAATCTGATAATCCCTCATGGTACCGCCCTTGACGTAAGCTGGGCTCTCGTTGAAGACAAACGAGTCCTCCTCGTCATCGCCATCCTTGAGCAGTTCTTCGTCTTCCTCCTTCTCGGTCTTCCTGCGTCGGTTGTCTCCGCCCTTTTTGGACTTCTTGCTGCTGGCTTGCTGAGACTCCTCCAACATCCTCGCAAACTCTTCGTCGCGCTCCTTCTTGATATCGATGAAGTGCTGGAAGAGCTCGGTCTGACCCAACAAATATGAGAACCTCTTCATGCTATCTGCGAGCTTGGACTTGTTCATCTCCTCTCTAGTGCTGGCCAGGGTCTCATTCTGTGCTGCCTTGACGGCTTTCTCTTGTTTTCGGGCGGCAGCACGTTCGTTCTTCTCGCGCTCCTTCTCGAGCTGACGAGCCGTCTTGGAGGGAGAAGACATGGAAACGTCGCCATCATCCTCGAGCTCGTCGGCGTCTTCGTCATCCGAAGCGGACGTCTTGTTTGGAGGAGTCTGGGCTCGAGAGACGGAGGCAGAAGCGGTGGGAGCGCGAGAAAGATCGGCAGAGTTGGGGATGTAGTCGGAGAGCTTGTCTTGATCTTCCCAGTTCTTAGAATCGCGAAGAGAAGCTGGAATGGCAGACGGCTTGAGATGGCCGTTAGAGCCGTTGGTGTCTGACATGATGGTGGAGGGTGGCCTGAGGCCGAGTGGTAGAGGAGAGAAGGCTGGCTGGACTGCTAAAGTAGGGAGATCAGATGGTCGGGGCTACCGAGTGTAGTGTTTCGAGGCAACTGACAGCAGGTGACGGGGTGTTTGGCTAGAGCTAAACGAGAGGTGCACTAGATTGCTGGCGCTCAAAGCCGGGAGTATGTAGATGAGAAGCAAAGACCGTGTGTGGGGCTCGAGGTCAATGCGAATGAATGATTTGGCTTCAGTGCGTTGAGCGCAACGAAGGAGTCGATGATAGTTGGGAAAGAATGAAAGTGAGTGAAGAAAGAATGATGAAGAGAAAGAGAGGGTGAAGATGAAGGTGAAGTTGGTAAGATGGAGAGAAGCAAAAGCGCGAAACTTGAGGTGTTCCGTTCCAACTTGGCGACTTGCAGGAGCTACAGAATAGAGGCAAGAGAGAGAGAGAGCGCGATTGAGGAGGACCGAAGCTGAGGAAAGCGGCTCGAGGAAGCTCAATCTGAATAATGCTTTGGCTGACAGCTTTTCATTAACACACAGGACATTCCACCCGGCCGTACTGTAGAGTATTCGCAGTCTTGACCTTTGCTCCTCCTCTCTGCCTCTATTGAAGCGAAAAATTTGGGTCAAATCAGTACCATCGCAATATTGCAATCGCGAACGCGTCTCGTCCAGTCTCGCTCATGAACACGAAAGTCTGCACAAGTGGAGTGCGAAAGTTCGTGCCGTGTTAAGCTGAAAGGCTCCCCGTTCCAACGCGTTGTAAGTCACGATGTGTCGCACGAGTATAGAGTGAAACCACTATCACAAGTCAGTCTTGAGACCTTCCAATCTGCCCATCAGTCATTGGCGTCACATACATCAGTCAGAACGTGCGGATATGGAAGGAAAAGGCACGAGGCACGTCTATATTTTGATAACTTGCAAAGGGCAACAGAGACACAAAGCTATTCAAGATTGAGTCGACTTGGACTCGGAGAGCTCGCGGTACTCGACCAAGCGCAACAGATTCCTCTGGAGCATGGCAATGGTGGTCTTACCAATCGCTGGCAAGTACATCGACGCCTTAGTCCTCACATCAGGCTTGAAGTTCTTCTCGCTTGAAAAGTTGACACAGACTGCACCGGGCTTGATCCACTCGGTCTCCACCTTGTAGTTGGCCGATGGCACACCAGCAATCACCACATCGGAAGCACGGATGCATTCCTCAGCAGTCATGGGGCAGTTGCGCACAACGTGGTGAGGCCGAAGCTGCGAAGCAGTGTTCTGGGCGCGAGCCTTCTTGACGATCTCGGAACGAGCACGGCCTTGAGGCTCGGCGGTAGAGGACTCGGCAGCGCGCTTGTTGAACTCCTGAATCGAGTCAATGTCGACCGAGTAGACCTTGGCACCGTCATTCGAGAGCAACGCGGCGAGAGGACGGCCAACAACCTCGGATCGGTTGATGACCGTGATCGTCTTGCCGTACAGACGGTCGCCGTAGGGCAAGTCTCGGTCGTAAACGCCAATAGCCTCGAGACACTTGACCATAGCCAAGGGTGTGCATGGAAGGATCGACTTGGCCATACCGGGAGGCACTTGCTCACCGTCGAGAGCCTCGCGAGTAGCGCGCTCCTCGGGAAGCTCACGCGTGGTGCCGGGCGCATTGCCGAGCTTGGCAGGCGAGATCCATCGCACGTTGTGGTACATGTTCCAGCAGTAGCTGAAGTGGAGTCCCTCTACGTCCTTGCGAGGGTCGACAATCTGCTGGAGATACGTGTCCTGACGACCGAAGAAGATAGGGTAGTAAACCATGATACCGTGCACCTTGTCGTCCGCGTTGGCGGCAATGATGAGGTCCTCGACATCGGCCTCGAGGTCAAAGTCGGGAGCACTGCCCTTGTGGTCCTCCTCCTTGACCTCGACCGAGTCGTCCCAGGTCTTCCAGATTTCAAACTCGATGCCAACCGCCTCGCAAGCCTTGCGAGTCCACTCGGCATACGCTACACTAGGAGGACTGGGAGTAGCAAGGATACCGACGAGCTTGGGTCTCGACTTGCCCTGCTCAACACGCGTCTGGATGGCCTGCTTGATGGCATCTTGGTATGGAGCAGCGATACCGGAAGCTTGGACTAGTTTGCCGGGGCTCTCGGCGCTAGGGAGAGCACCGTTCGAGTGCTGGACAGCGGGTTCTGACATGCTGCTAGCTATGCCACGAAGAACGTCGTTGGGCTGGACTGGACTGATTGGTTTGCCTTGACTATCAAAAGCGTGGGCAAGATCCGAGGCAGAGAGCTGGTAGGAAGGCTCAAAGTCGCAGATGGTGGCACGATGGAACGTGTCGAGGAGAGCGTTGAATTGGGCCTTGCGTTCGTTGCGGACGTACGAGGGCTCGCGGAAGGTTCCTTTGCCTCGAAGACGTGGGGTCAAAGGAAGTGCCGAAACGGACGAGGAAGCAGTAGTGGGAGCAGAGGGACCGGAGAGGCTCTCGGATGAGGATGAAGACCTCAAAGACGAAGGGCGAGCCAACTTGTCGAGGAGCGTGTTGAGGTGCGATAGGTCGAGTCCGTCAAGATCCGACTTGGGCGCACACTTTTGCGAAGAGGTATGAAAGGCCGAGGTGATATGGATCGAGGGTGAAGCTTGAAGCGATGAGGAGAACGAGAAGGCGGAAGAGGTGAGGATTGGTGTGCTTCCACGGACTGAGGAGGGTGTAGGAGAGAATGCGTCCAAGAGTGAAGTGTCAGTTTTCAGGGATCGCGAGCAGGAGCAAGCAGGAAGGAGTGTCGGTGCAGAAGCTGGCATTGTAGTGGCAGATGTAGCAGCAGATAGGCGCACAAGTCTATCCGGATGGAGAGTAGCAGGCTGAAGGTAAATTCCTAAAGGCGAACGCATAAGATGCTACCTTGGCCCGATCTGGATATGTCTGAGGACCAGAAGGAACACGACTGAAGCGCTTGATGGAATGCTTGCAGACAGCCTGGTCAGATGCGTGTAATCTCAACAGGGAGAAGTGATCAGGCTGTGCTGAGTGGTGGATTGCTGTCCGAAGTCTGCTTATGAAGTCGATGTTGGTGGGTTGCGGACAAGCGTTGCCCCTGATTGGAGCGGGTCAGGCAAGATTCGATGACGGCGATGATGGCAAAGGCGACGTGTCTGGAGTTCGATGGAGACTCTTGAAGGTAGAGCGTCGCTGAGTGTGGAGTGTGCTGATTCCGATGATGACTGTCCTTGCTGCTGCTGTTGCTGGTGGTGGTGGTGGTGGTTCTGCTGATGCCGATGCTTCTACTGCTGCTGCATATACCACCATTCGATCGGCTATGCCGAAGCCAAGGAGCTGCGGAGACTATCCGATGGAAGCCTCAGGCGCAGCTCAGGAACGGCTGAAGGAGATGACTGGTGTGTCTTCGGCTCTTCCGCCGTGACCCTGATCGGGAAGGAGGCACGGGACCAAGCACATTTCTCGAGACTTACCTGTACCGACGAAAGCTTTGGGTTGTGACGCTGATGCTGCTACTGCTCGAGACGAGGAAGCCAAGCCAGCTCTGAAGGACAGATGGGGCGGAATGATGGGCAACGTGTAGAGCAAAGTCAAGATTGTCTGAGTGGAACCATCGAAGAGTCGATCAAATAATGCTAAATCTCAATCAACTTGCTTTACGCCCAGCGCAAGGGAGGCTTCAAGCGTGGGAAACTCAAAATTCATGGTCCAGGAAGAAAGAAAGAAAAAAAGTTGCGATTATGAGTCAAGTCCAAAAAATTTAGATATGAGATAGCAACCGTGCAGTGAGCAAAAATAAAAATTCTGATAAGGATTCCAATCAGTAATCAGTCAAAACTGATTGCAAAGGACTCGCTTAACGCTTTCCAGGTGTCAATCAACGGAAGCTCAGGCTGGAGAGATCCGAGAGCGCAGTACAGTGTCGCAGCTTTGGCGGGACGCAAATGCTGTTGTTAGAACTCAGAAATTGCCAAAAATGGGCAAAAGATCCACATGCGTCTAGCTTCTTTCGGCACTCATGCTGCAAGGCCACATCGCAGAGAGCGGAGTGTGGATCTGCAAAGTCACTTTTTTGAGGAACCCGGACGCACTTGTCTCCCACCCACGCCTTCTTTCAGATACATGGGCGTCGCACCCTTGTTTTCTCAGAAGTAAGATGGGTTGTGTCCCGCCGTCTCCTTGCTCACACCTTCAGTGCAACGGCCTTGACGACGATCGAATGCAAGGAGTTCATGTGACTCTCCTTCCTCCGGGACCCAAGCAAAGGCGCCATCAATCATCCCTCGTCTCGTTCTTTTCATCATGATCACTCAACGCTGTATGATAGTCAACACTTAAGAATAAGTTAGCCTGATCAGCCAAGACGCATCTGCCATGGGGAAAAATGTCGTTGCTGCCCCGAGGTGCGAGGATCTCAAGCGCCATATGAACCCCGTCGCACTCATGTGGCCAGGCGGCGTAATAGAAAGCTCAAGGCTCAGGAGGGAGCCAGCTTGAAGCTAGGATCCACCCGATTGAAAAGTTGAATCGGCGCTTCGACTCCCTCTGCGATTTGCGGGAATCGGAATTCACATTCAACATGTTCGAACCCTTTCCCTGCTGCACAACTTTCCGCTCCACCTTCCCCTCTTCCTCGCCCTCACCACCTCGCTTTCAGCAGTCATTCTGCTTCTCGACGCAACTGGCCAATGTCGATACGAAATGGCTAGTCATTCATCCATCGGTGCTGCTCGCCAGCACAGTCGAATCCTCTTCGTCAAGAATCTCAACTACAACACAGCAGGTGCCGATCTCTATCAGGTCTTTGGACGATACGGCGCCATCCGACAGATTCGACTGGGCGATGGGCCCAAAACCAAAGGAACTGCATACGTCGTCTACGAGGAAATGGCCGATGCAAAGCGCGCGTTGGACAATCTGAATGGTTTCCATCTGAATGATAGGTACATTGTTGGTAAGTTTCATCACAAGAATGGATCCTAGTCTTCTTGATCGACTGCGCCGCTCGCCTCACATATGACGCAAAAGTACGGATACTGGAGACTGCGCAACAAGTCTATACAATACACGTGCTAACACTGTTGCTTTCTGATGTATGTTATGCTACAGTCCTATACCACATGCCGGCGAGATTGGCAGCAAAAGCAGACCTGGCGAGAAGAGAGGAGGAACTCGCAGCACTCAAGGCTTTGCACAACATCACCGACGAGGCGTAACAGTAATCTCACGATACTCTATCCTCTCACACTTTGTCGTCTCAGGCGACAAACCTCCCATTAGCGCCGCTTTTGTCCCTTTGTACTTGTACCATCGATCGTTCATACACACACTGTCTCTCATCGACTATAGCATAGTATCACGCACGATATAGTTTGAAGCTTCTTACACAACGTTTTGACTTGGCTGCTGCAGCAGATTTGTGCGCGGCGCCGAAAGCTGCGACAGCGAGAGGATGTAGGCAGCATGAAGGGCAGTATCGCCGATTGAGCTCAGGCGTGAGCATTGGAAATCGCGATTGCACCCCACGGCGTTTGGTGGCTTGGTAGAGTATTTCGGCTATTGAAATTCTCAAGCTGGGTTTGGGTGTCACAAGCGGTGACAGGAGTTGGCGAATGGGGTGTATTTGCCGAATGACCGGTTCATCAGTGACCGAACGAAGCCTTCGCTGCCTACCCCGCTTTTTTCATTGATGCATGATCTTCCACTTCTTCTCCCTCTCCTCACCATCCCCTTCCCTCGCTCCATCTAAATCGCACCCATCACGGAGGATCTAGACATCAAAATGGCCACTTCGCAGCCCAACAACCGCGTCATTGTGTACGGCTATGCCGCCTCGCCCTTCTACCAAAAAATCACCTACCTGCTCGACCACTACGGCGTCGAGTGGACTTTGGTGGATGTACCGCCTGTCATGCCTCGCCCGATGCTGAGCAAGCTTCTCGGCATCACCTATCGTCGCATCCCCGTGGTTTTCATCGACGGTCAGGCGTACATTGATACCACTGCCGCCTCTCTCGCCCTCGAACGCGCTTTTGGCGGTAGCAGCAAGTCTCTGCTGCGCCAATTCCCCGCTCTTCAACTCCAACTCGCCGTCAATTGGGCCGAAAGCGCCGTCTTCCGTCTCGGCGCAGGTCATCTCTACAATCTCCCACTGAACGAGGCGTTTGTCAAGGATAGAAAGTCTTTTATGCCGGGCACTAGTTTCGATGGCGAATCGATGAAAGCCAGAGTTCCCTTTGTGAGGTCTCAACTCGTGGCGAACCTCGAAGCGATCGAGAGCCATCTGAACGAGGGCAAGGCGAGGTTTTTGTTGGGCAACGAACCCCAGTATTTGGATTTCAGCCTGTACACGCCGCTGAATTGGGTTCAGACCCAGCTGAGGACGGGAGAGGATCTGCTGCCCACCGTGACGCCAAAGACGTTGAACCAGGATTGGTCCAAGTTCCCCTTCCCCAAGACGCTCGCCTGGCTCGCAAGTGTGAGGGAGTATCTGGGCAAGCACAAAGTCAAACCCGCCAAGTTGCAGGCTGAGCAGGCGGCCGAGGTGATTCTGCAGCAATCCGCCAAAAATGCCACCAAGGTCGAGAGCGAGGCCAAAGTCAGTCAAGACGACCCGCTCGCCAAAGCAGGGTGGATCAAGGGCGAAAAGGGTCAGAAGGTCAGCGTCACCCCAGTCGACACGGGAAGAGTCGCCCAAATCGGATCCCTAGTGGGATTGGACGCGTCCAGCGTCACCATCAAGGTCGACGCTCAAGCTGGCAAAACCATCTTGGCCACTTTCCCAAGGCTCAATTTCGACATTCGCGCAGTCGACACCGCCAAGCTCTAACCATCATCGCTGCCATAACGCAAAGATAAAATAGATCTCGTCTGATGTATACACGCTCGAGGAACGGAATAATTCATATGCTATCGGATGCATTGCAGTGCTGATCGATGTAAAGTACGTGCTGTCGATGTTTGTGATTCGAGCTCTACTTGGGAGGGTAACGAATGCCTCTAGCCGGACACCTGTTGTTCTGCGTCAATGGCTCCGACTGAACAAAGTGGTCTGCACTTGTGGACCTTCCCTTTGTATGGAAGTAGATCCAGGCTTCGTTCAACGCGCCGTTTCTGCACTTGAAGCTGGCTTCCTTGCCCCACTTTTCCCTCGTTGCCTGATGCAGTTGATCCAACGTATACGTTTGGGTCCTGCTGGGCACGATTCCTGCCTGCTTGAGCGCTTCAAACACGTTGTACTTCTCCCAAAGATCGACGGTGGTGGTGAAGAAATCCACAATGTCTTGGTTCTTCTGATACCCATCCGCATCGCTCGAGTTGGCGTAGCATTTGGGGGCGAGAGTGGAAACGCATGTGCCGTGTTTGTTCCATTCGTGCGACCAGAGTTGGCCGTCGTTGCCGTTGAGAGCAAGCCAGTATTGGTTCATGGTGTCGAGGGTGGATGCGGCTTGGGGATGCGATGATGCACGCAACACGCCAGCAATGTTGTTGTTGTTGCGCGAGGGGTCGCAATCCGAATCGTAGCCTCCATTGCAAGTGTCAGGCCACAGACCATGGATGGTCCACGAATCATCCGGGCCGATGGCGGGGGAAAAGTCCCAGAATTGAGTCAGAAGCAAAAGGCCACCGGGAGTGTTGGTGCTGCAAGAGTCGACTGGACATGTGGGAGCTCGCGAGCACGAGAGGCAGGTATCGAGCGAATCGTTGGGAGCAAGTGGGAGTGAGAAGGGCGACTGGGGGATGCTGGCTGCGGTTGCGAGGCCTGCAGCAGCTACAGCGAGCAGCGAAGTGGAGAGAAGCGTCTTGCGCATGTTGTATAAGTTTGAGCTTTCTAAAGTATTGTGGGTGATGATGGTAGCAGAACAAGACGATGTGGGCCCGCTTTAAGAGTCTAGAAGTAGTTCTCGGAGAGCATAGGGTCAAGGCTGTTCAGATAAGGTTAAGCGCGGGGAGCGAAAGGGGGCTCCAGCAGCAGCAGCACAGCACGGACCAGAAACGATGCTTCAGGCTGCAGCAATTCAGGGTCCAACCGCCGCAGTTGTGCATCTCTGTCTCTCTCTCTCTCCCTCTCTCTGTGAAATGCCGCGATCTGTGACGCGTCCCAGGCCGGCTTTGTACTATGAGCGGATACAAGCAGACAGAATGTATCGCGGCGCACGATCCGCTTCGTTTGCTTCACCCATCAGTATCCGCTTCTTTGTCTTGATCGAAAACTGGAACCGAGCCATGCTTCCCGAGAGGCCCCTGTCAGGTGCCATGATCTACCCGGAAAGGCAACCGCGCTAGACGCACTTCATTTATACGATCGTGAAAGCAGTCGAATCCGCTCGTAGACCCCTCGTGTATGCAGTGGTAAGCATCAGCGGCGTTGACTATCAAAGCTCAAGAACAAGAGGGGACGATACATGCAAATAATGTCACTTGAACATGCCGTTGCATCGGCGAACACTGCTTCTCACATGACAAACCCAGCCAATCACACCGCATGAGTGGTATCGACGTACAAATACAAAAATACTTTAATTGCGTTGCGAGCGATGCGAGAGTGCGAGCGAAGCACAAAGGGCTTGCTGGGTATATGTGAAAAATCAGATCTGACCTTCACTGAGGTGCTTGATCATGCTGTTTCCATTGATTGTGTTGGTGGTTGCAACCACAAATCTGCGATTTTTGGTTTGGCTGTTCATGAATCGCAAAGCTGCGAGCTCGGTATAAGTTACTCCGCCGAGGAAGAACACGAGCGTAGTCGTGATCGCATCCGGGTCTGAAGGAGGCATCAATGCCGATGCTTGCCCTGCTTCTCCGCTTCCTCCGGCAGAGGGCTGCGAAGAAGCGCACTGCACCTCGTCAAATGTAGCGCCAGGAAGCTGGTTGACAGCGTCCTCAAACCCACGCCAGCCGACGATAGGGTGAGCGCGCGGCTTGACGTTGCGGTTAGGCCTGTAGTTGGGGTCGGAACGAGTGAGATCGAGCAGTGCCTCTTTCTGCGCAACAGCTTGGACGAGGCGCACAGAGAGAGGAGCATAGCCAGAGTAGACATACGAGATGTCCGCCGGCGCTCGCTCGTCAACGTCATCATTAATGAGGCGGAGGCTCTTGCGCACAGAAGCGAAGCCACCTTTACCGCCCTCTTCCGCGTTGCCTCTCTCGTTGTCTGCAGCTGCAGCTGTTGTTGACGGGCCGCCGACAACACTCGAGAGCAGGCCACCACCGCCGCTGCTTCCAGCCGCTGCCGGCGATGCCTTGGTCAACAACCCCACCTTTTGCAGAGCGAGAAGCAAGGGCAAATGCTGGTAGCCGTATGTTTGCAAGATTTCCCTCTTGACAAACTCGAGGTTCTTGGCCTTGACTCCACCTCCAACGCCACCCAGGCCAACCACGCTGGTAAGACACAGTAGCCTCAAAACACCGACAAGATCTCTTTCCTCGTTCACCATGTCTTCAATGGCTTGATACTGCGCTTGCAGATCAAGGCCAGCCACGGAATTTTGCTGCACCTCCAACATTCGGTTGAACTCTTCTCTCGCTGTCCACTCCATGATCTTCTCCGTCAGACCCGTATGCAAGCGCAATGAAGCGTGTTCAGACTGAAGTCCGCCAAGCTTTCCTACGAAGGCACGGATCTGCGAGACGGTCTTGGCTTGATGCCTGCCTTCATAGTCCTGATTGAGGCGCTTAGCAGCACGATGAAGACGATCGCCGACGACAGCAAAGTTGAGATTGCGAATCTCGGCGAAGAGGAGATCGGTGGAGGCGTCGAGACGGTGCTTACGCTTTTTAGGGGT
Organism: Pseudozyma thailandica; assembly: GCA_023212835.1. Taxonomy (NCBI): domain Eukaryota; kingdom Fungi; phylum Basidiomycota; class Ustilaginomycetes; order Ustilaginales; family Ustilaginaceae; genus Pseudozyma; species Pseudozyma thailandica. The sequence continues at coordinate 927,862 of JALCCH010000001.1, forward strand.
AGAAGTGAGCTGGAGCGGAGTTCCGCTACCAGACGCGTGCGGTTGACCGCCAGGTCCAGGCGTCTGGGCTTGCCCCGTGAGAAGCGCAGGATCAACTTCGACGTGGCCGTTGTGGATGCCGACCGTCTCGTCAACCAAGCCTTCATAGGTGAGCTGGGTACATAAAGGAGTAGCGTAGTCAACGGATCGATCGATGATGATCAAGCTGTCGATCAGTTGGCTCGGCGTTGTCAGTGCCGGACTCGACGGATCAGATGCAAGATGCTCCCGGCGCTGTCGGATGAGCAAGTCGGCCAAACGGCGAGCCAGGGCGCCTTTGCCGAGGATGCGCGGGAAGAGGCCGTACGCATGCTGGAGGGTCATGAGCGACTGCGCAGAGCGGAAAATAGGTGTGTGATCACCATCGCAATAGATCTTCTTCCATGCCGAGTCGTCCTCGAGACTGATCAGATCATTGTCAAGCGGAACGAACTCGAGTCCAAAGTCGAGCAAGGACACATCGGAAAGCACAGCTTCCTGATCGAGGAACTGCAAACACGGTTCGGTCCTGTGAGGAACGAACGAGATGGTATATGTGTGCTGCAGCGGCGAGGTCGGCCTTACGCTGCGGTCAGCACGAAGGTGTTCTGGACAATGCCAACGTATCAGGCAGATGCAGAAGAAGATCAAATGAGTCAGTTGAGCTGGCTCGTGTATCTGCTTTACGTAAGTCACTCGCAATGCGAATGAAGAGAGAAAAGAAGGAAGGGAAAAATGTCGCCTCCCGGCACAACCCAGCATCTGTGGAAGCATTAGCAGAGCGGGGTTGTATAAGGAAGGGGTCTTCGTTGGGAGCATCCTTGTCAGGAAGATCTCCTTGTTCTTTGGACATTGACTGACCGTATGCCTATCGTCGAGAAATCTAGTAGGCTCGGCTAATTTAGTCCAGGAGGGGGAAAGGGAAGAGAGAGGGAACGACTATTGACGAAAGAGTGAAGGAGACTTACCTGCAATGGCTTTCATCCATTTGATCTCGGGTCGGCAGATGTAGACGACCGCCTTGGTGGGTGCGTTGACGCTCTTCAGACCAGCTTTTGAAGAGGCCTGAGTATGTGAGGTGTCGTTCTTGGACACAAAAGCGGGAGAGGCAGGCTCAAGCCAAAACATCTTCTCGACACCGTGCTGCTTGAGGCTCGAAACATCTGCGACGAGGCCAAGCGGACCGGCAAGGGATGGGTCGAGCATCAATGTTTTGGCTTCCTTTATGGTGTCGAGCGTGGACATGAGGCCACGTCGGGCCAAGTCAGTGAGGATATGGGTATCAAGTCCGTCCCATGGCTCTGGGAGTGGTTGCGCCATGTTAGGGGAAGGAGCTGCGTTGGGAGCGGGATCGGCACCGCCAGGGGGGCCAGGACCAGCCTGAGCTTGACGTGATGCTGTAGCCGCTGCAGCCATTTTGATCGCGACGCCGGGAATAGAAAGACGATCCTCCTCCCGCTTCGGGTGCCGTGACTCGTCCGCTACCTGATCAAGTGGTGACTCCGAAGTCTTAGGTACTGAAACAAACGAGGAAACGGGGTGAATGTTGTCGGGACCTCGGCAGGAGGAGGATGACCTGAATAGAGGTGGTAGGAAGAAAGGAAAGAAGCAAGGCGCCGAAGTGTTCGGTCAGAGACGAGCTCTGCGACAAAAGTAGTGGCGACGAAGAAGATGGGCGTGTGATTGGTTGGAGAATTGTAATGGTCGAACCAATCATCGTTGGAAATGACGATCAGAATTCAAAGGCTCGTGCGACACGCAAATCTGACAGACTTCCATTAAAAACGACTCGCCGAGTTCCGAGTCACTGTCAGGCAAATGTGCGCTTTTGGATGCCACACGAGAGAAGAAGAAAGAGCAACACTACCGACTCCCCCTCACTTGGCCTTGCTTTCGTCCACCCACACTTCATCAAAGGACGAACGATCCAGCAACATCGCATGACGATATACAGGTCCGGTCTGTCACGCTATCGCTCCGTTCTCGCCTTCGTCACTCCTTTTTCCAAGCAGCAAGTTCTCTCGGCAGCGCACACAGCTACTGCATTCACACAAACTACCACCAGACGCGAGATCAGCTGCGCTCGCAAGTCCAATCTCATCATGGCAGCCACGCAATCCGAATCATCGACATCAGCTGCTGCTGCTGCAGTAGCAGCCGCCGGAAAGATCTCCCAGCCCGAATGGCAGGTCCCAAAAAAACAGGTCCCCGAGCCAGAGCTCAAGATGTACAACTCGCTCACCCGCTCCAAAACTCCCTTCGTCCCCAAGAAGGGCCGCACCGTCACCTGGTACAACTGTGGTCCCACTGTCTACGATGCCAGCCACATGGGCCATGCTCGAAACTATGTCACTCAAGATATCATTCGACGTATCCTTCGTGACTATCTCGGCTACGACGTCCACTTTGTCATGAACATCACCGACATTGACGATAAGATTATCATCAAGGCCCGACATTCCTACCTCATCAAGCAGTTCCGCTCGCAATACCCTCAGCTCACCAAGCCTCTTCTCCAGACTGTCCAAGATGCGTGGTCAGCCTACTTTGCCAAAAACCTCGAGAAATTTGCTCCTCCTGTCCCGCCACACGAGCAACAAGGCGGCCTCGCCGCTGAGGCCGACAAGGCAAGAGCTGGTGAGGCAGGCTTTGAGGAGATCTCGCGGCTTCGCCAGGACCCAGCATGGCTCAAGGCTGCCTCCGAGAAAGAGCCCAAATTCGGCATGTGGTTCAGCGCACTAGACAAGTCTCGTCAGGCTCAGGTTGCAGCTGCTATGGCCCTCGCCGCCGCTGACGCCACTCCTGAGGCTGCTAGCGACCTCATCGATGCTTCCGAAGACGTTCTCGCCACTTTCCTCGACAAGCAATTCGGCAACACCGTCACAGACCCTGCCGTCTTCCGCGACACCGCTGCCTACTGGGAGTCGCAGTTCTTCAACGATATGAAGCGTCTTCACGTCGAGCCTCCTACCACCCTGACTCGTGTAAGCGAGTACGTCCCTGAAATCGTCTCGTTCGTGCAGCAGATCATCGAACGAGGCTACGGCTACGCTGAGGGTCTGGATGCAGACAAGAAGAACGTCTGGTTCGATACCCGCGCTTTTGATGGCGCAAAAAGCCAGGATGGCAGCTTCGAGCACTCGTACGCCAAGTTGCAGCCTTGGTCCAAGGGTAACCGCGAGCTTTTGGAGGAAGGCGAGGGATCGCTTTCCACCTCGACTACCGCTACTGCAGGTAAGCGTGCTGCTTCCGACTTCGCGCTCTGGAAATCGTCCAAGCCGGGAGAGCCTGCCTGGCCTTCACCCTGGGGTCCTGGTCGTCCCGGCTGGCACATCGAATGCTCCGTCATGGGTTCGGCTGTGCTCGGTGAGACCATGGACATTCACTCTGGTGGTGTTGACTTGATGTTCCCTCATCACGACAACGAGATCGCCCAGTCGGAAGCTCACCACGGCTGCCGCCAGTGGGTCAACTACTTCCTCCACACCGGCCATCTCCACATTGAAGGTCTCAAGATGTCCAAGTCTCTCAAGAACTTTATCTCAATCGATGAGGCCCTTGAGCGATTCTCGGCACGTCAGCTTCGCATGTCCTTCCTTCTCCAGCCTTGGCACGGACGAATGGACTTCAAGCCTTCGGCGCTCGGCGAGGTCAAGAACGCCGAATCGGCCTTCAACAACTTCTTCGTTGGTGTCAAGGCCAAGATCGCTGAAGCCAAAGCGCTCGGTGATGCCTACTCGGACGGTCAGCATCACTACGGTACCGCCGAGAAGGCGCTCATGCAGCAGCTTGAGGACGGCCAGCAGGCTTTCCGCGAGGCCATGTGCGATTCATTCGACACTCCCAAGGGTATGGAGGTGTTGCTCGACCTTGTGAGCAAGGCCAACATCTACGAAAAGAGTCACGAGAAGCGTGCGGATGTCAACATTGGTGTCCTCACCGCTGTAGCTCGCTACGTTGGTGACATGCTCAAGATGCTCGGTCTTGGCGAAGGTCCTGCTCTTTCGGCGTCGCAAGAGATTGGATGGGGTGTCGCAGACGACTCGGCTGACGGCTCGGCTGGTGTAAACAAGGAGGAGCTTCTCATGCCTTACCTCCGTGCACTCAGCACCTTCCGTGATGCTGTGCGAAACCTCGCTCGAAGCGGCGCTTCTGCATCTGAGTATCTCAAGCTCTCGGACGCACTCCGTGACAACGACCTTGTCGACCTCGGCGTTGCGCTCGAGGATACGGAAGATGGCAAGGCGTTGGTCAAGCTCGTCCCTGCCGCCCAGTTGCAAGCTGCTAAGAGGGAGAAGGAGGCGGCGGCGGCAGAAAAGGCTGCGAGAAAGGCTCAAGCTGCCGAACAGGCAAGATTGAAGAGGTTGGAGAATCTCGAAAAGGGAAGGATTGCGCCTGAGCAGCTGTTTAGGACCGAAGAGTATTCGGAGTGGGACGAGCGTGGATTGCCGACCAAGGATAAGGAAGGTGCAGAGCTTGCTAAGAAGAGAAGAAAGAACCTGGAGAAGGACTTTGACAAGCAGACCAAGTTGCATAAGGAGTTCCTAGAGGCAAAGGAGAAGGGCGAGATTCAATAGTTACCCAACATAGTACTTTGAACAGTTGGAGAAGTTGGTAATGTCACACATCGTACAGTCTATGGGATCTTCGTTCTATTGAGTGAAGAGCCAGATGTGAAGCTTAAGACGAGATGACTTCGATCTTGGCGTATTTGCGAATGTCGTCAGGCGATACAGCTGCCAGTTCGTCCTGAAGGGCGGGGATGAATGTGCCTGGTCCTCGAACGTCGTCACGAACCGCAGCCTTTTCGCTGGCAATTGTCATAGCCAGCAATCCCGTCAGAGCTCCCACGAGCAGATCAACGCTACCGTGAGCGACCAAAGTATTGCCTAGCGAGCCTGATTTTTGCTTTCCTTCGCTCGACTGCGTCTTTGCGAGGTTGCAAGCGGCGGCGAGGCCAGCACCGACGGTGACACCAAGTGCACAGCCGGTCCCGGTAATCGCGCCCATAAGCGGATGCCCGTTATCGCTCGTAAGCACCGTCTTTCCATCTGTCAGATAATCCTTCTTCCCCGACAAGAGCACCAAACATCTCTCCTTTCGCGCCAAATCTTTGACAAGCGCGATGGGGTCCTTCAATTGGCCCGCACCCGAATCAACTCCTCTGCTCTTGACTTCATCCTGCTTGCCTGCGATGCTCGCTAGTTCGGCCGCATTACCTTTGAGTAAGGTGATTTGGGTGTGGTTGAGGATGGATCGGACCACGTCTTTACGGAACTGCGTGGCTCCACCGCCAACAGGGTCCAGAACGACGGGTTTGAGGTTGCGATTCGCCGATGTGCCAGCGACATACATGCCATCGCGAGAGGCGGGGGAGATGGTGCCGATGTTGAGGACCAGGGCGCCGACAGCTAGACTTAAGTCGGCAGCCTCTGCGGCTTCGTGCGACATGATGGGAGACGAGGAAAACGCCAAAGCAAGGTTGGCCGACATTGTAGAGGAGACATGTGAGGTGATGGTCTGGATGAGCGGTGGGCCGTGAACTGATTCACGGTGGAAGGAGAGCATGTCGGCTGCGGCATTTTTGTAGTAGTCGGCATCCTTGGCGCTTTGATTGGGTAGAGAAAATCCGGTAGCGACACCGGTGCCGTTTGATGAGGCTGTGAGTCCGGCTTTGTAGTTGCGGACGATGTAACCGAGCTCAGCGGCAGCCTTGTCTGAGTCAACACGTCCCACAATAGCCGAGATGACCGCAATACCGTCAGGAGCATTGGTCTCGCTTGTGACACCGAACAAGGTCCTTGCTGCCGTCTTCTGGTTCAAGCCGCCAATGAGTACACATGGCAGCCTCGTTTCTCCAGCCGCAAGCTCTGCAACGATCCTTTGCGCACCCGCAATACCAATCACCTTGTCCTCGGTGATCCCTGCTTTGCTCTGCGTACCGTAGCACGGACCCACACCTGCGTAATCCGCCTTGCCCTCCTCTCTGGCCTTCCTCGCTTGCTCCAACGTCTTGACCGAGATACCCAACAACCTCTTCTGGCCAAGAATCCTCCTAGCGTCCGCGAGGGGAATATCTTCTTGTCCGATATGCAACCCGACCCGCTCTGGAAGGGCAAGGCAGACCGAGAGGTTGTCATTGATCAGCATGGGCACGTTGTATTTATCGCAGATGGCCAGCGAGCGCTGAGCAATCTCGAGAAACTCGGAAGTTTCTGCATCCTTCTCTCGAATCTGAACGACTGTAACATTGCCTTGGGAAAGGCAGCGCTCGAGCGATTCGTAGTAATCGACGCCGGGAGGAAGCAGCTCTCGGCCCGTGACGAGGTAGACTGAGTAGTCCACTTTGGTCTTGTCAAACATCGACGTTTTCGGCAGTTGCGATCCAGGGCCAAGATGAGATGGGATGGATCGGATAGTAGGGATAGCTTTAAAGGTCTTTGAAGCCATGTGGGAAGAGTAAGAAGATCTTGGTTCGGTCAACTTCGGTCATCTTAGGATTACGGCAGAAGCGGCAATGCACAGTCGGCATAAGAAAATCGAGTCAACTTTGATGTCCGTGCGAATGCCAATTTTGCAAACATGTGCGATCGTCACAATGAACACATTAGAAAATTTGAAATAGTGACAGTTAGAATTGCGGAGCATGGTGCACGTCAAAGATCGCGCTGAAAAGTACCAAACACATCCCAGGAGCCATATCATTTGACCATACACATGCTGCCATTCGCTCCTCTCCTTATCCCTTTCTCCCGTTTTTATGCAGTTTCTACGGCAGAATGTACCGCTGATCAGGTCCCTCCCTCCAGCTCTATCCTTGGCTTCGATCTGCCCCGTACAAGTGTAGTCTTTCGCTAGGCGTAGGATGCAACACATCATCTGCACTGCCTCTCCCTGCTCTCGCTGTCACACGTCTCTACATTTGCCTCCTACTGTTGACGCACCATCTATCACACCTGCCACTACCCCATTCGTTTGGTCTCATGGCATCAGTCATGCAGAATCGTATGACGAACATGATGGACCCACCCGAGCTTCGGTTCTTGGTTGGCCCTGGTCAGATTCTCTCTGCGGATTCATCTTGCGCTGACCTCGAACTTACTGTACCGTCCCGAAGATGCAGACCGCATAGGCTCGCATACAGCATGTCAGATCCCATCTCATCCATCCTACCTGCCAAGCCGCTCACCCAATCAAGCGACGTAGCTGCCAAAAACGGAACGAGTCTTCCGCCGGTCCTCACAGTCAGCTCACTTTTGTGCTGAGGAGATGTGACGACGAGTTCATGGACTTGCCACTCTCACAGTGGGAACAAGCTCGACATCTTGTGCGCCTCATCCTCGGAATATGAAATGCTTTTGATCTGCTCGCCATCTTACTTCCTTTCCTTCCACCACCATCTGTTTCTCTTCTTCACTTTTCTGATCCCGTTTCTTCCTTTTCTTTACCTTTCGCTAGCTGGCTTTGCTCCTCCCTCTTCGTATCGAAAACAGTTGCGATTCGTTCCCTAGCTTCTTCGACGACATCTGCAAGACATCGACATTGACTCGGGCAGATTGTGTAAGGACCTTCCGAGAAGCGAAAGAATCGACTCTCTACTGTTTCGTTGCGTCAACCACACCATCCTCGGGCTGTCTTCGCCAGTCGAACACGCCTGAAAAACCTCAATAAGTGCAGCTTGAAGCTCACATTACCGACCTCCGCCTTTCCGAAGCCAGCAAAGCAACCTTTTTCCAAGGCTGAGCCTGTTGCAAAAGTGACCACGTCGTCTCAGAACTGGATTCTCTCCCGTCGACAATCTTCTGCACCGCGAGCCAACCCCCTTTTTCTTAATCCGTTCGACATCATCGACAGATCTCTGGTAGATCGCACATCCACCTGCTTCACCCCGCAGCTCATCAGGACAATACTACGACCGCTTGCTTTGATTCCTTAGGAAGCTAGCTAGCGTCCTGATATCCCATCAATTTTCGGGGATTTTCTTGATTTTCACCACCCTTGAGCGCGTCATCCTTTCTCCGCACTGTCCGACAGCTGAGAATAATACGTTCCAACCCGTGTCTCAGATCCCTTTGCCCTGTTCAGAAAAAAATCGTAAGTACCCCAGTTCAGATCTTCATCCGTCCCACAGTTTCGGCACAGGAGATGATCGCCAAGAGAAGTCTCCGATCAGGAAAGGAAGACTGCGATAAGGTTGCCCGGAAGTCCCTGTGCCCGTTCATCTGACTTGAGAGAAGATGATTGAGGCGAGCCGATGTTTTTGAACATCATTTGTGAATTGAGCTGACCCGAAATATCTTCTTTACTCTGATGGATGGATGTCATCTCTTGACTTCTGATCAAATCTTCTACGACGCAATACCATCTCCAACGTAAAGTTAGAGGAAATCGAGCATGTCTCAAGCACGCAAGTCAACCTCGACGAGAGGTCGACGTAGAGCCACCGGTGCTATAGCACTACTGGCGGTCGCTTCAGCCCTCGGCGCCGCTACCTTCGCCAATGCCAGCTCTCTGCCTACTGGCTCTTGGTGGAAGCGTCAGGATGCTTCATCACTCGCCGAGAGTGAAGCTCAGATCCTCAAACTCATCAGCGCTGATGGACCGTATGCTACCATGACAGGTAGCAATGCCAACGCTATTGCTTCTGCGGTTGGTATGAGTGGGGACATCCCCACTTCTGTCGCTTCAGCCCTTTCCTCAGCGGCCACTTCGGCCGTCTCCGACGCTGTCCCTTCCAACACGACTGATTCGGCAGTGCAGACGCCATCGGCCATTGTGCAGGCTGTTGAGGCATCCGCAAGCGCCGCTGACAAGGTCGCCACAGAGAGTTTGAGCCCCAGCCAGGACTCTTCGCTCGAGCAAATCTGGGATGCCGCCAGCGGAGACAGTACCGATGAAGGGGCATTGGCCAGCTGGACATTCGACCCCGGTGCGTACGGATGTGGCTTCAGCGACGACTCGAAGAGCGATGTGGCTTCCGCTACCCTCTGCAGTGTCAACGCTCCCGTTCCCACCGCCACCTCTGCTCGATCCGAGCAAGCCGTGCCCGACACCGATCAAGCTCCTTCTGCGTTTGAGCCTGTGGCTCCTGCTCGTCGCAAGGTTCGTCGCGCCATGCCCACTCCCGCACCTGAGGTCGCGAGGCGTCAGTACGAAATCAACCCCGCTGGTCCAGGTTTCGATGAAACCACCTCGAACCTCTTCCCGCTCTTCACCTCGTACGTCAGTCTCGAGCCTCCATCGACTACGCTTGTCAACTTTGGTCCGACTCCCAATCTCAACGTCTCTTCGGTCTCTCCTCAGTCTCGAGGCGAGTCTGGTAATGGAGAAGCTCCGGGCAACATCAACAATCCCAATTCGCCCGATCTGGGCTGGCTCGATGTCCAAGTGGGTGCTGTGCCGTACAAGAACGGAGACCTGATCGCCTCGATTGTCTGGATCTTGGCGACGATTGCGCTCATCCCGCTGCTCTTGATTCGACTCCTTCGTCGCTCGAGTCTGATCTCGATGATTTTGATCACCATCATCATCTACATGGTTCTCATGTTGATTGCTTTTGGTGTGCGAGCCAAGCTCGCCAATCAAACGCCGTCGACGTCCATGATGAACGTAGAAGGGATCATCCTTGCCATTCTTCTTCCGCTTCTCATCGAGCCGCTTCTGCATCTCCTTGGCCTCTACTCGCAGCAGAGCGGTCGCTCGACTGGCGTGCCTCAAGCCAGTCTGGTGTTGAGGATTCTCAACTTTGTCGTCTTCCTCCTCTTCCTGGTTGCGGCCGCTTACTACGCTAGTTGGTTGGACAAGTGGGAGAAAGCGCTCAAGATGACGCAAACCGCTCAAGATCTTCCCGACATCGTGCCGCCCAAAGTCACCCGCATTGGTCCGGTCGTGGGCTCGATTGTCGAGATCATTGTCATCCTCGGCGCGGCGCTGCTCATCCCCGTTGCTCGAGGCGACGCCGGCTCTATGCGTCCCGGTGGATTTATCTTCCTCCTCCTCATCCTGCTCTTCATCTCCACCGTCTACCGCCTTCTCCAATCGCTCCATGCCACCACGCGCATTGCTGCCGAAACTGGCGGCACGCTCAACTCGAACGACCTCCTCCCCTTCTTCCAAGGTCCATCTTCGAATTCGACCACGAGCAATTCGGGTGTGGCAAACGGGCTCTCGTTGGCACCACAGGGAATGTATGGTCCCAATAGTGAGGGGATTGATTGGGATCAGTTGCAGTTGACAATGGCGAGTAGAGGGACACCGCAGACGCCATTGATTTTCAATTTGGTGTACGTGTTGCCCATGTGGTTGATGGTGTTTTTGCTCTTCTTTGCTCATGCGCCCAGGAAGGACAAGGATGATGCAGCAGATGCGGGTGAGGGAAATGTAGCCATTGCCAAGGCTTGAGATTTTTGCCCTCGAACCATGTCGATACGTTTGTAACCCTTGCCACCATCCCTTTTGTAATTAGTCCTCATCCATGACTTGAATATAGCAAATCACAATGAACGTCTCAAAGGCAGATTGATGAGTATCTAGTAGCAAAACTCTGGTGTTTGCAGAAAGCTAAAAGTACAAAATTGATGCAAAGTGATGCGAAGTGGCAATGCTGGCTAGCTAGGCCCATCTAGCCTCGGTGTTATGGATTATCACGTATCCATCTACGACAGCGTGAACTGACTCTTGGCTCTAATTTTCTTGCCATACCTGTAGAAGACAAACGGTACTGGAATCATGAGCACATTGAGTGCGGCAAGGAACGCCGACGCACCAGGCGTTGTCATGCCGTGATACATCTGTTTTGCGAACAACGGAAAGGCCGCCGCCCACGAACTCCTACAGAACGAATTCGCCGCCATCGCACTCGCCGCCACCGGTCTGTACGCATGGGTGGTGTAGGTGAACACCGCAGTGTAGATGTAGCTGATCCCAAACCCGAACACGACGGTGCCGAGGATGGGGACAATCCAGTGAATGGACGGGTAGGTGGTGAAGGCGAACCAGAACATGCCGATAGGAAGGCAGATGGAGCCGACCATGGCGACGGGGAGGCGGAATTCCGGTTCAGCAACGCCATTGCCCTTCGTCTGGACGAGGTGGGTGTAGTGGCGCGCCCAGAAAGGCATGGTGGCCACGGCGAGCATCATGCCGATTCCAATACCGAGGAAAGAAAGTCCGACTTCTTGAAGGTTGAAGCCGTGCGCTTCAAAGACAATCGGAAAGGCGACGAAAAAGAGGTAAAGCACGCCGAGGAGGAGCGCTGACCAGAGACAGAGCAAGAGGAGCATGATTTCGCGTGCGAGGAGTTGGAAGGGTCGCGTCGTGGAAGTCATGATCGTCCTAGCGAGTGACTTGTTCGCCACCACTCGCTCGTGAACAGCGTAAAGCGATTCGTTACCTGTCTCGATTCGCAATCGCTTGGCCTTCTTGGCGAGAAGAACGGGTGCGTAGGATTCGGGACCGAAAAGCGTGAGAATAGCCAGCATAACCGCCGACCAGATGTTGATCGTCCAAAACGTCCATCTCCAATCAGCATTCTGGTTGATGAATCCAGACAGCAGCGGACCGAATACAGGCCCCAAGAAGGGACCATTGGTGTAGATGGCCATGGGGACAAACATATCCTTGGCTGCAAAAACGTCTGCCACTGTACCACCGGCCACACTGAGGAAGGCGGAACCGCAGAATCCGGTGAGGAAGCGGAAGATGAGGAAAACGGCGAGATTGTTGGCGAAAGAGACGGGCAGACCGAGCAAGGTGAAAGCAGTGTACGAGACGAGGTAGATGGGACGCCTGCCGTAGAACTCGGAAAGAGGACCGAGGAGCATTGGACCGATGCCTAGACCGATGACAAAGAGCGAGAGACCGAGGATGGCTACTTCACGCGAGATGTGGAACTCGTCCTGAATACCTTGATAGGCATTGCTGATGATGGAGGAAGTGTTGGTGACGCAGAAGGCGCACGAGGTGACGACGCAGAGAAGCATGACTTTCTTTTTGAGAGACCAATTTTGAGGGTTCTCGGGATCATTCTCATCCCAGTTGACTACGTTGTGATCTTGTCCTTGATCGGTACCTTGTGGCGTCGGATGAGAGTCTTTGCACTGCTTTTTGGATTCGACATCGTGACCTTTCTCCATCTGTGAGGCGGTGGGTGATGGCTTGTTGGGAGAGCCATGTTGAGAAGCTGAGGGTGTGCGCGAGCTGGTGCTAGCGCGAGGCGAGTCGGACATGCTTGTACGCCGCGAAGGTAATGCTGATGTGTCCATCGCTGGTACCAGTGCCCGAACCAAGGTCGTGGATGGTGGTGAGAAGGAGGAAGGTCGTCAGAGTATACGTGACAAGAGTCGAGCGTAGGGTGTGCGTCTGCGTCTGCGTCTGCTGCTGGTGCTAGATGATGTTGTGGTGGCTGCCGTGAGCAAGCGAAGAACGGCACAGGGCAAAGCGGCTATGTCGCGCCAAAAATCAGAGTGGAGAGAGCTTGCTTGCTTGTGTTACGTCCGGACCGTTCAATAGAGGCCGGTGACGGAGGTGCGCACCACAACGGTTGTTTTGCCGGGGAATTTTTGTGTTACAGTAGGACCAAGGTTTGGCAACTGCGACAAAAATGACGGCAGAATCGGCAGAGCGGCGTTAAAAGAGTAAAAAATTGGGAAATAGAAATCCGTTTTATCGGCTCTGGCAATGCAAAAAAAAAGAAGGCCCAAATGCAAAAGCCGTTCTTCCTCCGGCGGCAAACTGAAAAAAAAAGAGAAAGTATGTTAGGGCAACCGCGAAAGCATGTGTTCGACCGAGGGAGAAGATGTCTAGAGTTGGAGCTGGGTAGGACAAAGCTGCAGAGGGTTCGGCTTCTTCTTATACTATCGTAGAGCAGTAGACTGGACGAGAAGAAGAAGAAAAAGAAGAGGAAGAGTGGGACCGGGTTTGCACAAGTTCATCGCAGATTTTGGCGGAAGTTCGGAATGCATGCAGGTGTTTTCTTCTTCTTGTGTGACCTATTAGGGCAAAGACGTATCCGTCCAAGGTGATCATGTTCTTAGGTGCTTGCCGCCACTCGTGCTTCATGTCTTGAGAGTCCCGAACTCAGCAGATGGCGCTTGTCACTTGATCAATGCAATTGACGCTTGAGTGCGACCCGTGACAGCAGCAACGCCGAAAGGAATGAAGCTTCCGATTCACAACACGATTGTCTGGCGAAAACGAGCTTGCCAAGACCCTCAAATTGGCTCTTCTTTTCGGTTCTGGCCGAGGCCGAACATGTTGCCGGACTGGACATGCTCGCATGACATGTGCCTGACTGTAGATCCTTGAGCCATTTCGCACCGGACCTGCAAATCATGCTGCAGCGTCTACCGTCAAGAAAATTTCGGGAATTACCGAGCTTCCGAAGATGCGGCCATCGCCCGATGTTTTCCAAAGTGAGGACAGTGCAAGATGATCGGGCAGTCGCGTGCTTCTGCGATGTGACACCTTCTTCGGAGAAATGTCGGTGTGGGACCGAGCACTGAGCACTGAGCACTGTGCACTGAGCATTCGATGTGATCTCTGAAAGGTGTGCATTGTGTTCAGACTGAGTACAGAACAGTACTGTCACATCTCGGCTCTCATCATTGTCTATTCACATATTGCTTCTCACTAATCGCAACTCAGCCTCAAATCTACAACAGTTGCAGAGGAGGTCCTTCAAAACAATCCGCCTCTACTCTCACTACCAAAGCGTCCCTGACGTCCACGAGCCGTCCACTCGTCAGCCTTCGAGACTCTAGCCCAAGTGTCGAAACGGACGATCCTTCTGTCTCATCACGCCCGGAGTCATCTCGGCGTTCCATAAACATCGGACTCCCTCACTATCCTGGACATCGCCGTCCCATCTCAGCTTCATCCTCTCTGGCGTGCATATCAAAGCAGCGCCAGAGCATCGAGCGTGCACCATTAACCCTCCATCCAATCCGCTCAACATCCCCACTCGCCGGCGCAGGACCCAGAGCGCTAACCTGCAAGACGCACTCAATTGTCGCATCAACCTCTCTTCATTCACTCCAGCCAGCCAAATCTCTAGCAGCGCCAATACTTTTTCGCCATCAGGTGCTCCGAGTGCAGCAGCGAGCAGTAGCTTTCCTCCGCCCTTCACCTCCTCATCAACAGGAGCAGCTGACAGCTTGCTCGAGGACGACTTGGTCAGCACTGGAGAGAATCCCGCACTTCGAAAGGTTCTCTTCCAGCTCGGCTCGGGTCAGAATACCGATTTTGCTGCTGCTGCCAACTCTCTCTCGTCCTCGGCGCCTTCTTCCATTTCATCCCACATCTCGAACTCGGCTGCTTCTCAGGGCGCACGCTCCTCGCACAACCCTGAGCGTGCATCTGCTGCTGCACCGTCCAGCTCCGAAGACGCTTCAGCTTCTTACAGCAGCAGTCGATCCATCCCTCACCCAGCACCTCAGCGCCAACCTTTTGCAGGCGGCGTCTCATTTCGACAGCATCTCGAGCGCAGTCAAGTCCAGATAACTCAGCCTTCAGCCATGTCCAACCAGGCCCAGGCTCAAGCTGGCCAGCAGCCTCAAGGCGGTCCACTCGATTCCGTCACCCTCGGTCAGCTTCGCCATCTCATCGTCATTGACAAGCCCAAATCAAGGCAGTACGACTTCCCCATCGATGCCGATGCTGATTCCATGCAAAACGAGATCGACGAGTTTTACTCCTATGTCGAAGTTCCGCAGACTGCCGAGAATCGCACTGCATGGGAAGAATGGTGCGCCCTGCCTCTCCATCAACGCAATGCCACCTACTCGTCCACAGCATCCGAGAGTGGAGCTGAGCCCTCTCCCTCCTCCAGCCACTTCGCACAAGGCGGCAGTGCTCTCGGACTCGGGCTTGACCTCAATCAAGCCAGTGCACCAGGCTCCACAGGTCCTGATCGCAGGAGATCCAGCCTCGCCGCGCCACTCCTGGGCGAATGGACCACTCTTGGCAGCTCCACTCGCCGACGCATCCTTCAGTCGCTTCTTTCCACACTCGAGGTTCGGGATCCTGAGGCCCGCTTCCGTGCTTCTCGTGCGCTTCTCTACCTTCTTCAAGGTGCCTTTGCCGACACTGCGGGTCCCGAACATCAGCTTCATTGGCTCCTCGAGAATGCACGCATGGTGCGCACGCTTGGCGGTCTCGGCGAAATCTACTCAGCCATCAAGCTAGCTAGCTGGAAGCACGACTATCTCAGCTCGCTGCCCGACCACATTCCCTCTCAGGAGCCAACGAGCGCAGGACAACACGGGCCCCCCAATGCACCTTTGCTCACGCCCGAAGCAAAACTCGAGTATCTCGACGAAATCAACCTCGAGCTGGCACTTCACTTTGCTCAGCTCTACTCGCTCCTCGAGAGTTCACGAGGCGAAGAAGAGTGGGGTGACGAACTCATGAGCCTCGACCCTCCCCTTCCCATCTTCCTCTTCGGGCTTGTCGCATCACTGCGGGAGAAGAGTGCAAAAGGCTACCCTGTCAAGAAGTTGCTCTTGCTACTCTGGAAGTCGCTCTTGTCATGTCTCGGTGGCATGAAGGACGTAGAGCGTTGCAAGCTCCTCGCTCGCGAAATCGAAGGATTGGGGCCCGTTGACAAGTCCACCAAGCGCAACGTTCTCAAATCAGATCCTCTCGATTTTCAGGACTTCCAGCACGAGATCTCGGCCAAGTATCCGACTTTTGAGCCTCCAAAGCGTCAAGAAAATGACCTGCCGCTCGACAAGCTCGCCAGCGCCATCCATCCCATTCCACCGCGCAAGCCCTTCAGCAACAATCTCGATGGCTCAGATCGATACCCCGGAGGACCTCAGCAAGGTCCGAATGGCATGTTGCCGGGGACGCCGGCTCCGTCGCCGCCGCCTTCGCCGAAGCCCAACAAGGCCAAGTACCAGACCGACCAGACGCGACCTTTCATCTTCCCGTACAACACACAGGTGCATGGTCGAGGCCGTCTTGTGCCACGCAGCATCGAAGAAGCCTCCAATCTGTATTCAGAACACATGCATGTCAGCCTCGAGCTCTGGCAGACATGGAGGGTTCGAGAGCAGTGCATCCAGGACGAGAGCGGTGTCGGTAGTGCTGCTGACGGCACCCGCATCGGTTTGGGCGTAAAAAGCGCCGCATCCAAAGCTTACATCGGCCGTACAGACGCAGCCTCCTCCTCGCAGGGAAGTCGAAGCCCTGTCAGCTCGGAAGCCTTTCCGCCTCGTGGCATATCGGAGCGCACCTTCAAAGTCAAGGGTGAAGCCACCTACGAGCATCTGGTCGAAATCGAAGAGGACATTGAGGCCGAGCTTCGCGCTGTCGAAGCCGATCACATGCTTGCGGCCCTCGACAATCCAAGACATACCGAGTTGATCGATCAACTGGCCCAAAAACGCGCCGATGTCCGTCGTCTGCAGCGCGTGGATCAGCTCTACCGTGCAGTGCTGCCCCAGCTCCAGTCCTCCGTCATTGTCCTTCTCAAACTTTTGCTGGCGACGGTTACCTCGATCAACACCAACTCGGCACACGCTGCTGCCATCGCTGAAGGTGCTGCTATCGACGAAGCTCCTCCGCCGACGCTTGAGGATGTTGATGTCGCCCGCCACCGCGAGATTCTCACGAAAGCCGTATCGGCGATCCTGCTGCTGTGCCTGAAATGGTTCAAAGCCAGCCACGTGATGAAGTTCAACTACCTCTCGCAGGTTCTCGTGGACAGCAACGTCTTGCTGCTGATACTAAAGATCTTTGGTCTTCAGGAGATCGCTCACGGTGTCAAGACCAAGAACGAAGCCGAGAATTTCCGCTTCTTCAACTACTGCTATCTCAACGGCGGTCGTGAAGCCCGAGGATCACGAGCCGAAGACTCGCTCATGTCACGTCACAACATCATCGGTCCTGTTGCCATCAACCCCGGTACCACCTCACCGCCGCCGGGCAAGGTCACGACAATGCCCGACGGAAGTGAAATCGAAGTCGTCAGCGATTACTCGTGGCGCAACTTTTTCTCGTCCATCAACTTTACCAGGATTCTGCAGAAGCTCACCAAGCGCAAGGTGCATAGGATCTTGTTGCTGGTGCAGTACAAGAGCTCGGCTATCCTTAAGAGGTCTTTGAAGGTTCCGCATCAGGGTTTGGAGTTGTACGTGCTCAAGGTGATCAAGAGTCAAATCCCCTTTTGCGGTAGGAAATGGCGACAGAGCAACATGCGCGTCATCACAAGCATCTATCTCAACTGCAGGCCCGACCTGAGGGACGAGTGGCTGAGTGGTTCGGATGTCGAGGCGGATGTTGAGGATTCTTTGCCACAGGAGCAGGCGTTGAGGTCGCTTGTCAAATTCTACAACAATACGCGATTCGGACCTCCGCCTGGTGCGACCAATGCCCATGGAGAGAGCGGCCATGGTCATCGCCGCTCCATCAGCACGAACGTCGACAGGCACCAGCAGGAGCAGAGCCAGCAGCACCAGCAGCAACAACAACAGCAGCAACAGCAGAATCAGCAACAATCGCAATTTGCCCAGCAGCAGCATCAACAGTCACAACAGAATCAGCAAGGCCAGCAATCCCAAGATTCGCAACAGCAGCAGCAGCGCAGCAACGGCGAAGGTGGGAACGAGTCTCATCCTGCCGCGCTTTCGCCCACTAGGACGCACAACGGACCGTCGTTCTTCGAAAGTGATGTTCTCCCACCTCTTCGTCGCAACCACCAAACGTCGGCTCCAGGCGGATACATCCCCGACGACGTCGTTGAAGGCTACCTTGATACGTATGAGGATGTGCTGGGCGAAGTGTTTGGTGAGAACGTCTTTTACCCCTCGGAAGGATCTGGTCACGATGGCGCTGGTGGTGACGCCGAAGGCTTTGCCGGCGAAGGCGACGACCCCACCGCCTCAGGATGGAGTTCTGGCAAATGGGGTCTTACTCAACAAGGCTCTTCCACCGCTTGGGCTCGACTTGGTGAGATCCTTGGTGAGACGGTGGATGATTCGGATGCGTCGAGCATTGACACCTCGCGGTCTGGTAGTGCGCCCACCTCCGCCACCGACGAGGATGGGGAAGGAGAGGAAGGACGGGACGAGAACCGGAACGACTGGGAGCATCTTTCGCCGAAAGAGATGCGCTACCTTACCTCGGGTGTATTGTCGCCGCCTTCGCCATCGCCGATTCCGCTGCATGGGGGAAAGCAGCCTTCGCCGATGCAGTCTCCGCGCATGTCAGCGAGCGCGCTCGGAGGATCGGCGCTGGATACGAGCCCGGGCTCGCCGCTGAGGCCATTTACGATTTCGGGAAGTGGCTCCAGACCGGGGAGTAGGAGGAATAGTCGATCGAATTCCGACAGCAATCCGCTCCGGCCGGTGTTGACGGATTGGAAGAATGATGACGAGCTGGATTCACTGGATATGTTGGCGCAGGCGGAGGCGAGGAGGGAGCAGGAACAGGCAGAGGCGGGAGAGGGGGAGGGTGAGGGGGTGGAGGAGCAGCCGTTGCCGTTGCAGCACAGGAAGGCGGGCGGAATTGATGAGGTCGAGCATATCTTTGGTACCTAAGTCATTTAGGGGAATTGGGCTGCAATTGATACTCTGAAGTTCTGTCAACAGTGTTGAAGCAGTGCGTGCGGTGTCGAAAGAGCTGTGATTGACAACAAAGTGAATCCGTAGGTGGATTGACGGGTGGATGTGAGTCGTTTGTACGGAATGAGGTGTCATCTTGGAGCGGGCATTGAGGTTGTTTGTCGACTTGATGTTGTTGCAGCTCACGCAAGCTGGAGTTCTGACTCGGGTGGCGGCGAGTGTGTCAACGAACTGCACACATGTGCTACTCGTAGACCGCTTTCCTCAACTCACACACACACACACACACGACACATGAGGCGTTACGATATTTGGTAAGAGCTGTACAGTAAATTCTACGCCCACATCCTAATACATGTCTTGCGATTAACCGTAGTTGAGACTGGATTATGGAGAAGAATTCAATGAAACGGATCTCCGTCAGTCCACCTTCTCCTTTTCTCTCTCTCTCTTTCTCTCTCTTATTTTTTCGGCTATGCTTTGGGAAGGGGGGGGGGGGGATGCTTACCGGAAGATATCGTTGAAGACGTAGAAGCTACCGTTTTCGGGGTTGAGAGTAAAAGTCTGGGAGAACTTGAGCGGGTTGGCGCCGTCGTCGACAACGAGCATGCCGGTGACGAGGACGACGAGCGAGTTGCCATCACCCGAAGGTTGAGCATCGCGAGTCTCGACCTTGTGCTGAACCTTCTGGAAGGGAAGACCCTGTTGTATTTGCATCCAATCAAGCAGCGAATCAGCAGTGTTAGCAACTCAAGAAGGCACAGGGGATGGAGAACGGGAGGGAGGGTGGGACTTACGGTGAGCTTTTCGACGATTGCCTGTGCGCCTTGAACTTGGGAGCCTTCAAAGGTGAGCATCGAGTGCGCTCGCTGTAATTACCAGAAGTGGAAAACAAAGTGGGAATCAGGTCAGCGCATTCTGGTCTACATCACTTGTCACCTCGAGCAGCGCTCATCCACATCCTCCTTGCCCATCCATCGACCGTCTCCAACAACCTCGACCCCTGATGCGAAACAAAAAGTCTCTCCACGCCAACAACCCCCCCCCCCCAATCTCTTTTCGCCGCAATCCTCCCAACCCCTCCTTCTTCTTCTCCTCCCCCTCTTGAGCAGATTCGAAACGTACGTAAAGGTTGACCAACTGATTACGATCAGTGTCGAAAGTCGAGTAGTAGAAATCGGTAAACTGCTGTGCGATAGCCTCCATTTTGCGCAAAACTTGATCCGCTCTCTTGATGCGATGAAAGAATAGAAGGAGCCAAAAGAAAAGAAACCAAGTCCAGATAGATGGTGGAGTTTTACCGCTTGCCCTTTCCTCCCCCAAACCAACACTTTCGCGGTTGGTTGGCAACAACGCACAGGTCAGTCGACTACAAACCAAAAAGAAAAATCCTGAAAATGTTAGAGTTGACTTTGGAGCAAATGACGATCTCCGATCACGAGTCGCGCGCCACTGTCTCTGGGCTGCCAATTTTCCGTGCCTTTTCATGCCACAATTTTCAAGCAATTTCAGCAACTTTATTCCATCATTTGCCCCTAGCCATCTCGAGAGACGACTCAACACGAGCTTTTCGGAGGATCGATCTGCGAGGCCGTCCGTAGACAGCATTCGGAATCTCTTGCACACTTGACAGACAATCACAAACCGAGCTAAATGCATGCCATGATGGATATTTACGACTCGTAACGCTTCAAGACAACGACAAGAAGAGAGAAAAGCTATGTATGATTTTGATGTTTGTTCGTCAAACCCGCCGCTTACTCGTCATCTTGAGCATCATCAACCTTGGCAGCAACAGCGTTTGTACGCTTCTTGACAGCATCCTTAGCCTGAACAGCCGAAGTCTTTGCCGAAGCAGCCACCTCCTTCGCCTTCCCCTTGGCAGCGGTGGGAGCGTCAACCTTCTTTCCATCCTTGGTATTAACCTTGGGGCTGCTGCCACCGAGAGCACCACCGACAAGACCGACGAGACCCAAAAGACCGGCGAAAGCGGCACCAAGACCACCAGCCACCTGGGGCATCTCCTTGATAGCCTCGATCGGGTCCTGACGAGCGCGACCGATGAAAGCGTTGACGTGTGTTCGGACCTGACCCACAAATCCAGCAGCAGCCTCAGCGGCGGCCTCGGCAGCCTTCTCAGCATCCTTCTTCTCGGCATCCTCCTGACCCTTCTCAATCTTGAGCTTCTCCTCAAAAGTCTCAGCAGCAAACTGCTTAGCCTGAGCTGGGTCGTGGCCGATATAGATGTTGTCGAAAAGGATGTCCTCGTCCATGGTCCAGAGCTCGAAACCAATACCGCCGATGGGGTTGAAATCAGCGGGAGTCTTGTCCTCGTAGTAGTCAGGGTTGGCAATCTTGCGAGGAGCCCAAACGCCCTTGTATTCGGGATTGTCGACGAGAGGTGCGGACCACTTGCCCTTGTAGGCGGGGTTGCGCACAACAGGACGGACCCACTCGCCACAGCCGGCAGCCGCCTCACACTTGGGGTTAGGAATGCTAGGTGCGAACCACTCGCCATCCTCCTCATCGTCCCACTCCTCGGGCTTCTGTGCGTCGGGGTCAGGGATAGTCAAGGGCTCATCCTCGAGCCAGCCCTCGGGCTTGACAGCGTCCTCATCGGGGATCTCGAGTGGTGCGTCCTCGTCCCAGTCCTCAGGCTTGGTAGCGGCTGGGTCAGGGATCTTGGCGAGCTCAACCCAGTCCTCGGGCTTCTTGTCGGTTGGGTCGTCAATCTCGGCGGGAGGGTTGACTGCAGGCTCAAAGTCCTCAAGAAGGGAGCCCTTCTTCTTGGAATCACCATTGATGAAGATCTCGAACGACTGGTCAGGCTGTACAACGAGTGTGTAGAGCGATGAGGTCTTGGCGAGCTTGGGGTAAGGAGCGTATTTGACGTGCTTCTCCTCGAATTCGCCGGTCTTGGGGTTCTTGTGACGGAAGATGAAGTGGACCTTGTTGGTCTGACCGCACTTGTCGGGACCAAACATGATGGTGTATGGGGTCTTGTCCGAGAACTCTTCGGGAGCAACACCCGCCTCGCCGGCGGAAAGGAGCTTGAGGTAAGCGCCACCACAGCTGAGACCCTTCTGGAACTTGACTTCGTATTGAACGACGAGAGGCTTGCCCTTAGGGTCGATAGGCTTGTCAAAGAGATGAGAGATGGCGTGCTGCTTCGCCTTGCTCTTGAGTACGAGACCGGCGTCGCCAGCAAGACCGGGGAAGACTTCTGGCTCCTCTACGGACCATACACCATCGTACTTGAAAGCTTCCGTGTCGTCCTCCTTCTGGAACCTAGAGGCTTGAGAAGGTTGCCATCGTTCGGACCAGTCCGAGGTGAACTGCTCGATGAAGGGAGCTTGGATGGAGGTGGGTGTGAACTGGGGCCGGGCAGCAGAGTCGGCGATGGCGACCTCTGCAAGCACAAAGGCGGCCAAAGCGGCAGCAGCGGCGGGCTTCATGATGGGTATGCTATGCCTTTGGGGGTGAATCAACCAAGGAATGTGGCGATTATTTGGTGTGATGATCAAGACGAAGGCGGGGTGTCTTGAGTCGTGATGCGGCGTAGATGCGGCCAGAAGAAACGACGATAGCTTGAAGCAAGAGCTAATGAAAGCGAAGAGGAGAGATGCTTGACAGAGAGAATGAGGGGGAAGGAGGAGAAGAAGCGAGGACTGGAATATGTATTGGGAGGCGGACCGTGCTTTGCTGGTAAATTCTGAGCGTGGGGCTCAAAAGAGCGAGGGTTGGCTTGCCAGAAGCCAGAACTCCGACGCCTGATGATGTGGAAGATGTCCGCTCGACCTGACCTCGCGCCAAAATTGCAATTCTCGCTTGAGCTCAAGGCAACGCTCAAAATCCTCACAGCCAACTGCAAGAGACACACACAACACATCCTGCGCAGTGTCAAGATCTGCATCTTTCAGAGCTTGGAGCTTGATCACTAGCGAAAGATCTCGTGCTGAGAGCATTTTGGTAGAGACCACCGGCGAACAAGGTTTGAATTTGATCCAGTTGAGGATGAGCATGTTCGGCAAGGCAATGAGTCGCTGCTCGGCAACACGTTCTTTGCCGCCGCAAGCTGAAACACCCAAGCTCTCTCAGAGTCTGCTCCTGAAGACATCACACTCGGTCACATCCTCCTCTGAAATACCAGGACCGATGCCACTCTGAGGAGACCTCTGAGCACCAGAGTGAATGTGTGAGCATATGTCAGTATAACGTCCCGCCAACGAAGTATGAAACGCGCATTGACCAGCTGTACTCTACAAGGCGGCACGCAAGACCCTGAAGTGGGTCTGCTCCTGTTGCTGGAAGTTTCTGTGCGCAGATGGAGTCGCGCAACGTTGGCCATGCTTGACGTGGAACCTTTGGCTCAGATTTAGAGTTTCTTCTTACCGGCCGTGATGAGGCAAATCCAAGGTCTCAATGTTTGGACACTTGCTGCTAACATTTGAACAGTGAAAATCGGAGGTTGCGATTGATAGAGGCTGTGTCGATCGGCGCCGAGCTGGCTGGATAGCTGAGCGTGGAAATTGACCAAGCTTTCTCCACTCTCGCTCGGAAACCAACACTTTACGAACACACTGCTCACACACACACACACACACACAGCCCAGCGCATTGACGGCACTCGGACTTGCAATTCACATTCGAAGCTCAGCAACTGCAACAACTCTATCGCACATACTCCACTCTTTCCGCTCGCACAGCTTCACTCTTCGTAGTTGCAATTCGAGCATCATCATCATCCAAGCTCAAAGGTAAGTCGCAGTCCATCGATCTCAAATTAGCCGTGCGTGCGCGGGCGTTGACAAGTTGCATCCGCACCGCATGGCGCTATTTTCTCGCTTCCGCTCGCTTCCGCTCGCTTCCACTTCCCTTCCTCTCCACTCTTCATATCCGCACTTCATCATCCACATCCACATCCACGTCCGCATCCACATCCGCATCCACATCCGCATCCACATCCGCATCCACGCTTGCCCTCTACTACCACCACCCGGCCTCACGTAGAGTGGTCTAGCCTCGTAGTCCTCACTGATACCCGATCTCGGCAGCTGACTCCTCTGTAACTGCTCCGCAATCCACCCTGTGCAACAGTCGCATCTCGCTTTCACGAACACGATAACGACAGAGCCACACTCATCATCACGAAAAGCTGCACCAAAGTGTCTCAGTGCACACCCTTCATCCTGCAAGCTCATCCTCCGCACTTCATTCCCACTCGCTAGACTAGGCGGAGCTCCACATCTCTCAAAATGGCGATGGACCAATCCCTTATCAAGCTTGTCAACAAGCTTCAGGATGCTTTCAACAACGTCGGCATCCAGAACCCTATCGACTTGCCTCAGATCACCGTGCTCGGCTCCCAATCCTCAGGAAAGTCCAGTGTACTCGAGAACATCGTCGGTCGTGACTTCTTGCCCCGAGGTACCGGTATCGTAACCCGTCGACCACTCGTTCTCCAGCTCATCAACCGCCCCGCCGCAGCCAAGCCTGCCGGCGAAGCCGCAGAAAAGGAGCACAAAGGCGCCAACAATGCAGACGAATGGGGAGAGTTCCTCCACCTTCCCGGCGAGAAGTTCTTCGACTTTGACAAGATCCGCGAAGAGATTGTCCGCGATACCGAGCTCAAGACTGGTAAGAACGCCGGTATCTCGCCCCAGCCCATCAACCTCCGCATCTACAGCCCCAACGTCCTCACCTTGACCCTCGTCGATTTGCCCGGTCTCACCAAGGTGCCTGTCGGTGATCAGCCTCGAGACATTGAGCGACAGATCCGTGATATGGTGCTCAAGTTCATCTCCAAACCCAACGCCGTCATCCTCGCAGTCACTGCCGCCAATACCGATTTGGCCAACTCGGATGGTCTCAAGCTTGCTCGCGAAGTCGACCCGGAGGGAACCCGTACCGTTGGTGTCTTGACCAAGGTTGATCTCATGGATGCTGGTACCGATGTTGTCGACATTCTCGCTGGCCGTGTCATTCCTCTGCGTCTCGGCTACGTTCCCGTTGTCAACCGTGGTCAGCGTGACATCGACCAGAAGAAGCTCGTCAGCGCCGCCCTCACCGCTGAGAAGGAGTTCTTCGAGAATCACCCAAGCTACCGAAGCAAGGCGCAGTACTGTGGTACTCCCTTCCTCGCCCGCAAGCTCAACACCATCCTCATGCACCACATTCGCAACACACTCCCAGATATCAAGAACAAGATCGGCACTCAGCTTGCCAAATTCCAGGCCGAGCTTGCATCTCTCGGTGGCCCCATGGGCGAAAACAACTCGGCTGGCGTCGTTCTTCAGATCATCACCGAGTTTGCCAACGAGTTTCGCACCGTGATCGACGGTAACTCGAATGACTTGACTGTCAACGAGCTTGCAGGTGGTGCTCGTATCAGCTTCGTCTTCCACGAGCTTTACTCGAATGGTGTCAAGGCCATCGATCCGTTCGACATGGTCAAGGACACCGACATCCGCACCATCCTTTACAACTCGTCCGGTTCCTCGCCAGCACTCTTCGTCGGCACCACCGCTTTCGAGGTCATTGTGAAGCAGCAGATCAAACGTCTCGAAGACCCCGCCCTTCGCTGCTGTTCGCTCGTCTACGATGAGCTTGTTCGCATCCTCGCCCAGCTTCTCGCCAAGAACCCCAGCTTCCGCCGATTCCCTGCCCTGCGCGAGCGCTTCAACACAGTCGTCATTCACTTCTTCAAAAAGTGCATGGCTCCCACCACCAAGCTCGTCTCGGACTTTGTTGCAGCTCAGGCTGTTTACCTCAACACTGGTCATCCTGACTTCATCTCGGGTCACAAGGCTATGGAGATTGTCAATGAGCGACTCAACCCTCCTGCGCCACAACACGACCCCAAGAAGCCCAGTCCTCACGCCATCAACAACGACAAGGACCTCGACGTCAATCTCAAGAACGACTCGGGCTTCTTCGGAAGCTTCTTCCAGAAAAATCAGCCCAACCAGGCCGTCAAGGCCAAGAAGGCGTTGATGGAGGCACCACCCCCGTCGCTCAAGGCATCGGGCCAGTTCAGCCAGCGTGAGCAGCTCGAGACCGAAGTCGTCAAACTTCTCATTCAGAGCTACTTCAACGTTGTCAAGGTTGAGACCATCTCGATGGTACCCAAGTGCATCATGCTCAACCTTGTTACGCAATCCAAGGACGCCATGCAGAAGGAGTTGCTTCAGGAGATCTACAGGCCAGATGTGCTTGAGGAGCTCATGAAGGAGAGTGACCACGTGGTGGCAAGGAGGAAGGAGTGTGTCAAGATGATCTCGGCGCTTGAGACTGCTAGTGAGATCATCGCTACTGTATAAAAGAGTGGACTGGAGGGAAGAGGAGAGGTGAAAGCTGACTGCCCTCAATTCTCTTGTCAACTTGATGTAAATGAATACCGTCACTACTATGATATAAAGGTTTCACCATTGGACAGCTTTACCCGATTGATCTTCAGCGATCGTTCCAGTCTGGCCACAAACGAAAAGAGAGGCGGTATGAGAATGCATTGCATGCAAAGGTGAGCTTCAGCAAATGACTAGTTATTAAAAATGAGAATGCGCTGAGAAGACTAATCTGAGTCGGCATCTCTTTGCTTCTTCCTCGAATCTGAAGAGTCCAACCCTGAACGCTTGATACCTCTCTTGGCTTCGTCGAGAAACTGATTGATTGCGAAAGGGTCTGATTCGTCCTTCTCAAACTGCACTGGACCTGAGCGTGCTCCCGCAGCCTGATTGGATCCGCCTTCGGCATCTTCGGCACCTCTGAACTTGCTTTGTCCCAATCCGAACCTATCGTTGTTCTTGAGCTCTTCTTCAATCGCGCCATCGTCACCTCCGCCGTAGATATCGTCCGCTCCACCCCTGCCAGCAGGTCTCCTGTAAATCGCCGCTGCAGCCGAACTGCCCGAGAACAGAGGTTTGTCGTAAAGATTGTACGAATCTTCATCTCCATACCCCGCAGAGAGCGTTTCTTGGTTAAACAACCTGCTATCCGTCATCGAATCCTTCGAGGCGGTAGGCTTGGCAAGACCGAGAGCAACCTTTTCAGAGATATCGCGGTTCTGTTCGCGCATGAGTTGCTTTGCCCGCTGTTCGGTGCCCATACTGGACATGCGGAGTTCGCGTTCACGCTCACGACGTCGTTCCTCGCGGATACGATCGCGTTCGCGTGCACCTTCGTCTTCCTTTTCGTCATCAGAACGAGCGGAACCCGAGCCAGAGTCCGAATCAGATCCATAGCCTGCGAGCATAGCAGACATGCCTCCGCTCCCCGAAGGTGCACCCGCCCGACTACGTGTGGGTGCATCCGAGTCATCCAATCGAGAAGCCACATCATCGTCATCATCACCACCGCGTCCAGAGACGGAAGGAGTAGCGGAAGCAATTCCAGCACGTTCTTCACGCGCACGCTGCGCAAGGTTTCGGAGATGCTCCTCTTTCGCAGCCTTCTCCTTCGCCGCCAGCTTCTGCTGCATGATGCTACGCTGTCGTACCTCTTCACGAGCATGTCGATCGGCAAGGTTGAGCGCTTCGGCGAATTGCGCAAAATTGTCGTTGATAACTACATCTTTGATGCCACTACCATCTGCGGCAAGGCGCTTGTCGAGAGGGATCGTGTAGCCTTTGTTGTTCTTCCAATTCGAGATGGCGGGTGGGATCATCCAATCTTTCTGCTCTTGAGCTGTCACCTTGCGTGGTGGAGAGCGAAGTACAGGTGGCGGTGGTGAAGGTGGTCCTGGTGCGACCTTCTTGAATCGATGGCGAGGAGGTTCGAGCGGATCGCGAGCGGCTTCGGTCATCTTGATGATCCGCTGTGTGCCGTTGCCCGCCCCCTGCTGACCGGGTGTGTAGCGGATGAATTGTGCTGCTTGTTGACCATTTGGCTGAGCATTTGGTTTGGGGACAGCTGTCTTGGATTTGCCTTTGGTGAGAGCTTCCAAGGCGAGACGAGTGCGTTCTGTAGTGCTCATGACTTGCTCCTGCGATGGACGCTCGAAGCCGGTTGCCCTGTCCTTCTCCTTCAAGTCGGTCCTCTGGGAGAGTGGCACAAGATCCTTGTACTCTGTCTGCACTGTCTGCCCTTGTCTCAAGCCTTGCTTGACAATAGCATCGTAGCGCTTGTTGCCCTCGCCATCCACTCGCATGGCAAGCTTGTTGCCGCCAGCAGCCTGCCTGTTTCGGCCCATGTCGAGCGGGTACTGAGCAATGTGACATTCCGGGTAGGCTCCTCCGCCGCCAAAGTCGGCTTGTGTTCGTGGTCGCCATGATGCTCGCTGACCATAGGGTGGGATGTTGGGAGATGATGCCGAGACAAGGGCGCTGGAGGAAGAAGAAGACGAAGTGGAGGGGCCGGCTTCGGCATTGTCGTACTCGGCTTCCTCGTCGGCGCTGGACACAGCAACGTATTTGGGTGCAGGCAGAACGCTTTGCAATGTCGCCACCATGATGGACAGCGATGTGTCAAGGTTGCAATAGGGTGTGGATGCAGTGATAAGAGATTGAGAAGAAGCTTGTGTCGAACCACTCCACCTCAGGGTGCTTGCTGCATGCCATTTCGCGGTCAACTTACACTGCTGAGCGTCGAAATTTCCTCGCGTATGATCTCGACCCGATGGAGACCCGATTTCTAGTCCGATGCCTCTGTCAGACGAGAGCTTGCAAATTCCGATTTCCGTGCAGAGAGTTGAAGCATCAAAGTGGACTTGAACAGACGCGACTTGTCTGTGACTTTTTGAGTGTGGAAGAGCTCTCGACTCAATCCCAAAAGCGTGCTCAGCATCATGCATTTGGCCGCATCGGCCTCTTTGGCACCTTGACCTCTCTCCACCCAATCACCCAACAAAAGGCCCTTTGGTCATCTCGGCTTGGCCGTCTTATCTCTTTCCCACCAATACCATTATCATCGACGCTCAGTCGTCCACTTGTGACGAGAATCAACCCTCGTCCAGCGCAGCTTTTCTGCATCCGCCCATTCTCTCATAAACGCATTGTCTCGACTCAGTCTACGGTCTCGTTATCGGCCCAGCTTTCCCTGCATCTGACGGATACACACCTCTGGAATCAGGTCCACCCTTTGCTCCTTACTCACCTAGCCTCAAGCTCACAACAGCTCTCAAGAGCCCCTGCGGGCCTCTTTCTTCATCTCGCACGCAACTCCATGCCGATCCCATTGTCTTCATAGCTACATTCCGGCAGTTTCAGCGCATATATGCAGCAATTCCCCACTCCACCGTCTCGTGGCCTCTGAACGTCGCTTGCCGCTCCTGTACGTCGGCAGACTGGCTCGATATTGGTGTCCTGCCAAGGCGCCAATTCAGTTCTCACGCCTAGCAAGCTAACGCTGCGGCGATCCGGTCGACATGTCCAAGCAGAGGAGCACCGCCGCCTACCGTGGCTTCACGGTCAGTCACCAGCGCGTGGTTCTCGATCTTGGTTTCAACGGCACCGTCGTTGGCTTCACCGAGCTCACCATCATCCCAGCACATCCCAGCCTCAAAACCATCCATCTCAACTCTCGACAAGCTTTCGTCCAGTCCGTCTCAGTATCCGGACAGCCCGCCGAGTTTTCGTATGCCGACCATCTCACAGCCGCCTCGATTACAGATACACGCGATGTCCACAAGTACCCAGAGCTCAAGCGCACGATCTTTGCCGCTGCTTCCGATGGTACCCATGGTGAACTCAGCATCATCATTCCACCAGAGATTAGCATCCAGTCTCAACTCGCCAATAGCAGAGCTCAAAGTGCTGCGCCCGACGATGCCCCTACGCCAGGTGGCTCCTCTTCGACAGAACTTGCACCTCTGACCGTACGAATCGATTACTACCTCAAAGATCCCACAGATGGTATCCAGTTCATGCGCCCAACAGCAGATGCACCGTACAGAGTACCGCATCTCTTCACCATCGCTTCAGCTCCTGATGCAGCACGATGTTGGGTGCCGTGCGTCGACAGCTTATGGGAGCGGTGCACATGGGAGTTTGAACTGATTGTGCCCAAATCGCTCACAACTGCCGAGGAGGATCAAGATGCTCTCGATGGTCAGCCAGGCTCTTCCGCTATGGAGCAAGCAGCCGCCACCACTGCCGACGTCACAGATCCTGATTCGCAGGTCGTTGTGGTGTGCACAGGTGACCTGATGGAACAAGTCACGCATCCCAACAATCCATCTAAAACGGTCTATTGCTACACACAGGCGGTTCCCACTTCGGTTCAACACATCGCATTCGCTGCCGGTCCATTCCATATCATGCGCATCGAGGCTGCCAATCGACATGGGGGTCATTCTTCCGCGAGCATCATTACTGAGATCGTTGCAGGCACACCAGCCAACGTCGATGAGTCGGGTCAGCCAGAGATGCTCGCCTTCTGCTTACCCGGCCGCGAGGAAGAGCTACGCAGCTCCATCGGCTTCACTCGCCAGGCTCTCGACTTCTTCTCTCAGGAGTACGGCTCCTATCCTTTCGGTGCCTTCCGCATGGTCTTTGTCGACGAGCCGCCTCAAGACTGCACAACCCAATCCATGATGGCCATCTGCACCAACGATCTGCTGCATCCGACCTCTGTCATCGATCAAGCCATCGAGAATCGACAGGTTCTCAGTCACGCCATCGCCTTCCAGTGGATTGGTATCAACATCATTCAGGCCACGTGGGCCGACACATGGCTCGTCAACGGTCTCAGCCTCTACATGAATGGTCTCTTCCTACGCAGGCTCATGGGTAACAACGAGTATCGCTTCCGTCTCAAGAAGGATCTCGACCGAGTCTGTGCCTGGGACATTGGCATGCCTCCTCTCTACGAGGCAGGTGCTTTCGAGCCGCCCGACACGGCCACTTTGCCTTTTATCAACCTCAAAGCTCCGCTAGTGCTTCATATCTTGGATCGAAGGCTTCGCAAGATGGGTGCATCCGTTGGTCTAGGCCGAGTCATCCCCAAGGTATTTTTGCAGGCCATGACGGGAGAAATGACCAACAACATGCTGAGCACGCAGCAATTCTTGAGAACCTGTCGCAAGGTCAGTGGAGCCGACCTTCGTTTGTTCACCGAGCACTGGATTCGCGGCAGCGGATGCCCTCGTTTCATCTGCAGCGCCAACTTCAACCGGAAAAAGCTGCTGATCGAGATGCACATCCGTCAAGAGGTGCCTGCGGCTCAGTTCGCCGCTGCGCGACCAGGTGATGCACTGGCTGCCAATGCAGTTCCGCTGTTCGAAGGTCAGATGACCGTCCGTATTCACGAAGCAGATGGAACACCATATGAGCACGTCCTCGAGATCAAAGGACCAGCCAAGCGATACGAGGTTCCATTCAACACCAAGTACAAGCGTGTACGTCGTAACACGAAGCGTTTCCAGGCTCGACAAGCGGCCGCAGCTGCAGCAGCCCAAGGAGACCAAGAAGCACAGGAGGCGATCGGACTCATCGATCTCGGCTTCGGTCTCGGTATGTGGGAAGACGAGAAAGCTCGAGAAGAGTGGAAGGTCGCCGATTGGACGGAAGAGGACGAGGAAAAGATGTCTTCGGCGCCGTACGAGTGGATCCGCATGGATGCCGACTTTGAATGGCTGGCGAGCATCCACTTTGAGCAGCCAGACTACATGTGGGTCTCGCAGCTGCAGCGTGATCGTGATGTCGTAGCACAGGTTGCTGCTGTCCATGCCCTTGCCCAGATGCCCTCGCTGGTGACATGCAGTATGCTGACGCGCACAGTGTTGGTCAACAAGTACTTCTATCGGGTTCGGACGGAAGCGGTGCATGCATTAGTGCACTGTGCTATCCCACAGCTTGACAATCTCGGTCTCTTCCACTTGCTTAAACTCTTCCGCACGCAATTCTGCCACGATACGCCGGATGAGGCCTCGATCGAAAATCCGCTCGACGTGCCGTGCATTCCTCGTGCCAACGACTTCAGCGACGCGGCCGACTACTTCTTGCAGCGAGCGCTCATCCACGCTATCAGTCGTGTACGCAACCCTGACGGCCGCACTCCGGCCCAGGTCAAGCGCTTCCTGATCAACTTGCTGCGATACAACGACAACTCCACGAATCACTTTGTGGATGACTTCTACCTTGCAGGCGCGATCAATGCTCTAGCTAGTGCATTCATTCCGGTTGACTCAGCTATGAGCGGATCGCAAGGCGATGAGGTGGCCAACGAAGAGAACTTCTTGCTTGCTCACGCGATCGCCGAGGTGGAGCGTCTCCAAGAATTGGACCGACTGGTGCCTTCTTACCACAATGTCATCACGCTGGCGTCGCTTGACTTCCAGGTTGCGATGATGCTATCCAATCTCAAGCCAAGGGACTTGCAGCTCTTCTTCGTCTACACGCGTCAGGGCAACTTTACGCCCATCCGTGTTGCAGCATTGAACTGTCTGCTGCTCGTAGGCAATCTCGACCACCGAATTGTCGCGCGCTATTGCTTTGCGCTGCTGCGTCTCGATGAGAATCGTATCGTCAAGCGAGCACTGGCACGAGCACTCTGCGAGGGTCTCGCTGTAGCGATGAGCACGGGCGTATTCGGTGGCGGTGGCTTGCGCGGACCGGAAGCATTGCTTATCGAGGAGGACAGCGGTCATGTCAACGCAGCCGAAAAAGCACGCGATGCGCAGCTTGAAGCCATGCTCAAGACGCTCAAGAAAGAGATCGGACGATCTGCAGGCGTACGTGAAGGGTTCCTCTCGGCTCTGTTGGCGCCTAGTGTGGACGCCGATGCTCGCTGGGCTTTGCTCAAGCTCGCCGAATTGCTCTTCCGACCTGCTGAAGAGACTAAGCTGCCATTGCAACAGAAAGTGCAGCTTCGTGTTCGGATGCCCAGCGCACAGACTGCTCTCGACAATGTTGCCATGGAGTCTCCATCCATCTCCAAGATCAAGCTGGTTCGCGGTGCCAACGCCGGTTCGGGCGAGGAACTGCCCGTCAAGACTCAGACAACCGGCAACGGTCCTCGCGTGGCTTTCGAGACGCCAGAGAAGCCCAAGCACGCCGAGTCGCCTGCCGACAGAAAGAAGATTAAGCCTAAGAAGATCAAGCCGCTGGCTCCAGGTCAGGCTTCGGGCATGTCTTTCGCAGACTTGACTGCTTGTCGTAACACGCTCAAGAAGCTCATGCAAAACAAGCATGCTTCGATCTTCTTGAACCCCGTCGATCCTGTGCGTGACCAGGCCACCGACTACTTTGACGTCATCAAGGAGCCCATGGATCTCGGCTCGATTCGCAATAAGCTGGACAGTGGTCAGTACAAGGATCGACACGAGCTTCGGGCCGACTTCGAGCTCATGATCCGCAACGCAAAGACGTATACGCCAGACCCGAAGGCGTGGGCTCATAAGCAGGCCGTCGGCCTCGAGAAGGTCTTTGGGCCGCTGTGGAACAAAATGGAGAAGACGCTCGAGCAGTCGGCTGCCCGACAGAAGGCCGCTCAGGATGCAGCGCTCGCCAACGAGCAGAACGCAGCCGCGTCAGACACTCCCGATCGTTCGTCGCCTCTCAAGCCTGACGCATCACCGGTTGCGCCGGCTGCAAGAGCGCCCGCACCGCCAGCAGCGGCTAGAGAAGCATCGACTCCGAGCGCAGCTCCCAAGCTGTCGCTCAAATTTAAGCTCAAAAGCAAGCCTGCCGGCGAGGACTCTCCTGCTGTCAGCACGCCGACACCGAAACCCAGAGCGTCGGTTCCGGAGTCTTCTCCACTTGCGCCTCCTATGCCTTCGGAAGCACTAGTGCCCAAGAAGCCGCTGATCAAGCTCAAGAAGGGCACCGGCAGCGAGGTCGCCGCGCCTGCAACACCATCGCCGGCCCCGCCCGTCGCAGCAAGGGCTCCAACTTCGCAGAGCGTCGACGACGACATTTTGGAGGCCTTGGGAGAGAGCGTTCCCAAGCCCAGCAAGTCGAAGCCTGTCAAGCTGTCCTCGAGCTCAGGCAGAGGTGCTATGTCACCATCACCTGCCGCTCCAGCCCCTGCACCACCGCGTGCGTCACCAGCGGCAACAGCGACACCCAGCACTAAAAGGAGCAAGTCTGCCGGTACGCCTGCCCCTGCAGAGACGCCAAGCCGGGCGAACGGCTCTGCCTCCAATGCTGCGTCG
Source organism: Pseudozyma thailandica (assembly GCA_023212835.1). Lineage (NCBI taxonomy): Eukaryota > Fungi > Basidiomycota > Ustilaginomycetes > Ustilaginales > Ustilaginaceae > Pseudozyma > Pseudozyma thailandica. Next base: position 961,531 of record JALCCH010000001.1, read on the forward strand.
GGAGTGTCTCCATCCAAAGATATTGCCAAATGGGCAGAAAAGGATCCTGTCGCAGCTACAGCTAGTATGCCGATGAGCGGCAAGAAGTGCAAGGTCTTGCTCCAAGTGATCAAGAAGTCGCCCTTCTCGATCTTTTTCAGGTATCCAGTCGATCCGATCCGCGATGGCTTGCCTACTTATCTTGACGAGATCAAAGAGCCCATGGATCTTAGCACGATGGAGAAGAAGGTCAACCAGGCGTCGTACGACACTATGGGCGAGTTTGCTGCTGACATGGAGCTCATTTTCGCGAATTGTCGGCAGTTCAATCCGCCTGGTACGGAGCCCTGTCAGCATGCGGACGAGCTGGAGAAGATGTGGCGAAAGGAATGGGCCAAGACAGTCACTCCCAAACTCGAGGCCAACGAGAAGCGTGCTCTTGTAGGTCTCGTCAATAGGCTCAAGACGCATCAGAGCTCGCTTCTGTTCCGCGAGCCAGTCGATCCGATAGCTCTTGGTATTCCGACGTACTTTGATGTCATTCCGAAAAAGGACGCAAGGGATCTCAGCTTGATCGAAGCGGAACTCAAGGCGGACAAGTATGAAAGCTTTGCAGCCTTTGATGCGGATGTCAAGCTGATGCTGAGGAACTGCTATACGTTTAATGCGCTGGACGAGGCGATTGTCGAGATTGCAAAGGGGTTCGAGACGTATTACAAGAGAGAGTTTGGTCATGCGAAGCAACAGGCGGGGATAAGTGGTGGGAATGGTGGTGGTGGAGGAGGAGGAGGAGGGACACCAGGTGGAGCAAAGAGGAAGTTGAGTGTTGCACCGGGGAACGGGTCGAGTAAGAAGGTCAAGTCTGGTTGAAAGAAGCGGAAGTGGGAGAAATGCGACCTCAGACATACACATGACATTTGATCGACGCAGACTGTGATTGGAGACTGGGTATTGTGAGATTGCGATCAAGTCTCTTTGGACGGACTGATGTTGGATGAGTCCGCATGGCCAGTGGAAGAGTTGCTAGTAGTGGTATTGCTACTCGCCACGGCCACGCCTCCTGAGCTTGGTGGTCGTTCTGTGCTAAGTACTCTACGTAACCGTCCTGACCTCGATCTGATCAGTGAGCCAAATCCCGGCGCTGCAGCATTGGATTCGTTTGAAGCGGCGGCGTTCGTGGCGGGGAGGTTGAAGTGATGGTGCCCTGAATGAGTGTCTGAGGACGTGCGAGAGTCGGGTTTGGCTGCGCGACGGAAATGGGATGGGAGAGAGGAGGCGGAGTTTTTGTCGGGTGTGCGGAAGACCGAGCCCCCACTACCGCTGGAGGATGGGACAAAGTTGCTGCTGGAGCTGGATTGCGAGGAGATTCCGAACGGCAATGATGAGGTGGAGGATGTAGGGAGGCCACCAATTGAGGAGCCTGATTTGATCGACGATCCAGCTGAAGGTAGGAAAATCGAGTTGGACGGCGTGTTGTCAAGCCCAAGGTCTTTCATCAGCGGGTCGAGAGAAGCAAGTTCGTCTTTCATCATCTGCCTTGCGAGCACATCGATGTCTTTTATTTGAGCATGCATGGTCTTTCTGATCTTGGCGTCGGCTTTGAGCAGCATTTCCTGGGTCAAACTGCTGATCACAGGTAAGCTATTTGGCATGCCGGTCTTGTCGCTCTCGGCATTGAGCCCTTCGGTGGTTGACGCCATCCCTGCTGCTGCTGCTGAGAAAGCTTGGCTGATGCTTCCTGTTCGATCGTGGTCTTGACTTCCGTGTCCTGATACTGAGGTTGGAGGGGATGCTGCGCGAGCGAATGTGCCGTGGTTGGTGCTGCTAGATACGTCTCCACCATACGCACCCGCCTCCTTAGGCAAGAATGAAAGCATCTTGTAGTATATCTCGGTCAACATATCACACAACGTAAAGAAGGTCTGGAAAAAGTCCAGCTGAAACGGAATGTTTGGCGCCATAAGGTATGAGCTCTGCTCGCTCCCTGCCGATGTTGAAGCTGATGCTATATTCGAATCAAGCGTACCGAACTCGCTGATTGCCTGTGCTGCTGTAGATCGCTTCAACGTTTGCTTGCCAGACTTGCTGAAGAAGCTACGCATCTTCTTTTGCGTTCCAAAATTAGCCGCGCCGACGCTGCTGGTGAGCGATACGATATTGTCATCCGTGTATCCATCTAGCTCGTTGATGAGCGAGACAATAGCCCTTGCCATATCGCTAGGGTTGGAAATTTCTAGGATGCCGGACAGGCTGAGACCAAGCAGAGAGTAGCGGAGGGTGCGTTTGTGCATGCGATCATTGTCGAATGCTGAAGCCAGGTCATTGGGGTTCAGCTGGACGGTCTGGAACCAGGTGCGATGACCCTGGAGAGAGCGCTTGAGATGGAGCAGGCTGCGGATGCGTTTGTTGAAGACATCGCGGAGGTGATCTGTGCCACTCAAACTTGTTGAAGGAGCAGAGTAGAGTGTGGATGAGCCAGCGATAGAGGAAGCTGCGGAAGGAGAGAGGGTCGTGTCGCCATGACTGTGACTGTGAATGGACGAAGTCGTAGAGGCTGCCATGCTGGCTGAGCTGGTCAAAGCGGATGTTCCGCAGCATGGAAAAGGTGATGTGATGATAGCGAATTGCGGAGACGAAGTTGAGCGAAAGGGTCCGATGTTGGTCCTGAGCTGCAGGGCGCGCTGCGTGACGCTCAGGCACCAGGCGACTGCCAAAGCTCTAAAATTGCCGGTGCTCACACGCACAGACACAATTTCGGTGCTGCCGACCGGGTACACTTACGTCGACAGTACACTCGAATGCAGCACAGAGCTTGCCAATGTTGCTTTCATCGGCTATTGACGCTCACAAAGACCAAGGCTACATGCGACCCTCTGTCGCAGAAGAAGGCATCCGGATTGGGAGACAAGGTCTGCTATGCGCGCCGCGCCATAACGGAGAGTTCTTCCTTGTCGACGACCACCTGCAGCTCTGCAAAACCTTGGGCGTCAGTGGCAGTGCGCTCTTGAATGTCTTCTGTTGTATGCCGCATCGACGCATGATCCTGGACAGCTCGGTTGCTCTAACTACTCCAAGAAAAGACTGGCCGGTACAACGAAATCGGACCTGACGGTGAGGCGTAGCTATCAAGGGTCCATTTGGAAACGTGCTCGGCCAATCCGACGTGAGATTTCCATGGGCAAAAAATTCGCCCTGGTCGCCACTCTCAGCTAGTGCTGAGCCAACCGCCTCTCGAGAATTGCCGCTTGCCTATTTCCGACTCCACTTTGGGCTGCAGCTGAATGGCAATCGGACCTGCGTCCACGACGTCCTGCCTCTCGGTACTCACTTCTTCTCTCTAACTCCTTCTTAGAACCTTTCCCATCACAGCCTTCGGCTTTTCCGCGATTGATCGGCACAGACTCGACATCACCTACGGCTTAGTCGATAGAGCCCAGCTTGGCAAACCGCACACCTTCACACGCACCGGATACATCGATCTTTTTCCATACATTCTTCAGCGTCGCAGTAGACTCAACCTGGACATCCACCCAGACAGCGCTTTAATCACACATTGAAGTCGTGCTTACAGACTCGATCACCTCTCGCTTACTGCTCCACAGCCAATCATCCCAAAGTGCCCTGCATCGACACTCGACAGCAGCGATTTGACAGAACGAATCGGAATCGACCGCAGCGCCCCGTCTTTTCTGTCTCGATCGGATCGCTCCCGCACTTGCGATTCTCCTTCCTCATCGACTCGTGACAGCGCTCAATTGGTGAGCTGAGCTGTTAGAGTCAAACCCACTTGGAAGCCGACGGAATCTCGCTAGGTTCGCGAGAAACTTCCGTTCGACTTTCAAGCGGGTGATACCCTGATCTAGGGTATCGCTCCCTCGTTGCATGGTCGCTCCTACCCTCTTAGATTGCTGGCATGTGCGCGATCTACAAAGATTTCGCGCCGTACTCAAAGGCAGCCCGCCGGACAAGGCCAACGCCGCTCAGCTGAATGGCAACGGCTCTTACGGTGCTGGCGGTGGCGCTTTCTCAAAGTCACCTCACAGCCACAAGGAACGGGCAGGACCATGTCCTCCAGCGGAAGTCAATCGACGCGATCACCTGGGACGCACAGTCTTGCATCACATAGCCTCTAGCACCGAACCATGGAGCACCAGCTACCTGAGTGCAATTTTGTCGCATCCAAGTGTCAACGTCAACCTTCAGGACGCAGAGAGTGGATACACCGCACTTCACCGAGCGCTCTATGTTGCCAATCTTCAGACTGCCATCACGTTGCTGCGGAGGACCGATGTCGATCTTCGAATCAAGGATTTTGAGGGCCTTACCGCCTTTGACCTGTACAACTCTACCGTGGCAGGCACCAACCCACCTGCTGATGCCCTTTCTTTCGAGCCAACACGCCAGCATCACTCGCGAACCTTGACACAACTCTTCACGTGGGGATCAAACCGCAACTACAATCTCGGTCTTGGAGATGGAGATGATCGACAACTTCCGGATAAGATAACGCTGTGTTCCGCCGCTCCACAGTCGACGGAGGATGCGTTCAGGGCATCACTGCCAGCAGGAAAGAAGTTCGATCGTATCGGTATCAAAGATGTTGCCATGAGCCGTCTTCATACCGTCGTCCTGACAGATGAAAAAGTCTCAAATGTGTGGGTCTGCGGTCTTGGCTCCAACGGACGTCTAGGCAGATCGCCACAAACGCAGACCAACTTCGAACCGCTCAAGGACTTCAATGAGACCGCACATTCCGTTGCTGTAGCCCAGGACCATACCCTCATTATCACTTCGTCGGGAGCTGTCTTCTCGTTCGGTCTTAACCGCTTTTCGCAGCTCGGATACACAATAGAGCAAGGTTTCGGCACAGTCGCATCAACTTCTGGCAAGATCGGCGGTGCTGGTGTCACATTCGGCCAGCCTTCTGCCGCGCAGAACGTCGAGCTCGACATTCAGATCTCACCCCGGCGAATCGTCGGTCCTTTGAAGAAAGAGATTGTCCTAGGCGCAGCATGCAGTAAGCTCCACTCGGCAGTCTTCACATCTGAAGGACTATACACATGGGGTACCAACACAGGCCAGCTCGGCTATGACAGAAGCGGAACCGCCGTGCAGGTTCAGCCACGCAAGGTGACAGCCCTCGCAGCAGGTGCAGGAATCCAGCAGATCGCCGCATCTGACTTTGGTACCGCTTGCTTGATGGAGGGGGGAGACGTCTTCGTTTGGCACAACGACACTCACTTCCGCATCAACTTTCCTCTAGCGCGCTTCTCCAACAGCATCTCCGTCTTCAGACCGAGGCAAGTCCAGCCCAAGACACTCATCTCCAAGCTCTCAAGCAGTGGCAACACTTTCTCAGCCCTCAGCGACATGGGTGACCTCTTCACCTTCAATCTCGAGCATCCTTCCGAATACGGCAACAATGCAATCCCCTCACGGGCCTCAGCGGCGTCAGGTGCTCCGGCGGCAGCGAAGAACTCGGCAGCTCAGATGGCACCCAAGCCGCAGCTTCTCTGGTCGGTTCGCAAGAAGTTCACGGCTGTTCGAGATGTCGCCATCGGGGCCGATGGATCCGTCATTCTGTGTACCGAGAGTGGTCACTGTTTCGTCCGTCCGCGTCGCAGTGACACGGGAGGCAAAGGTGGAGGAGGTAAGAACTTCAAGTTTCAACAAATCCCCTACCTTCAGCGTGTTGTCAAAGTTGCAACAAGCGAGAGCGGTGCTTTGGCCGCCATCAAGGCCGATCCAAGCTTGCCCGACGTACGTGTCAAGGGCCGCACGGTCGAGGAGGCTCTTTGCGATTTGCTGCCCCACCTCAAGGTTCAGACATTGACGGATGAAGCAGACAAGGAGCGGGGCATCACGTCTGAGGTGGTTGAGATCTCTGACATCCGCAGCGATGCCGGGCTTGACAGCGACTCTGAAGACGAGCAGGACGAGGAGCGCCTTGTAGGCCAGACGGATGCAGGCAAGTATGTTAAGATGGCCTTGCTCATCATGGAAGCCGCAAAGCGCTGGACTGCAGGTCGCATGGTCTCTGGAGCCGACACCGACGACGTCCAAGTCTCTGCGACTCAATCTCAATCTGCTGTAGCAACAGGAAGACGGCAGGCTTTCTTTGGCCCTCACAACCTCACCCCTCCTTTCGGGTGTGATGCTTTCCTGATCGCTGACGGACACTACCTCCCCGTTCACAAGATCATTCTCAGCGCAAGAATACCCTGCCTTAAGAACACGCTGCAAGACAACACAGCAAAATCCAGCTTACCCCAAGGAGTCAAAGTCACCACTGCTGGCACCAGCAAGCGAGTCTTGGTCATCACGCTGTCAAATTGCAGCCTCATTTCTGCCCTCTTCTTGCTTCACTACATCTACTCGGACGACCTACCACCGATATGGGTAGCAAGCGTAGGTTTGATCATCGATAAAGAGCTCAAGGCAGCCAAGATCGACCGCAACCGTGTTCAAGAAGAGCTGCGCGCCACTGCTGAGCGGCTTGGGCTGTCGGCGCTCGCCGCAAGCGTCAAAGCTGGCATGCCCCGCCAGCCTGAGCCGACGCTACGCGGCAACATGATGAAGCTCTTCCAGTCCTACGTAGATGACGATGCCCTCGAAGCTCAGACCGGCAGAAGCTTTAACGACGTTGTGTTGCGTTTCCAGGACCGCACAGTGCCAGCGCACTCTGTCATCCTGCGCAGGTCGCCTTTCTTCGCAGCGCTCTTCCAGCCTCACTGGACAGCCAGCCGATGGGACAACGACAACGTGATCACTCTCGACATGAGCCATCTCAGATGGGAAGTGGCCCGTATCGTGCTCATGCATCTCTACACCGACAATGGCGAGACACTATTCACCGGATGCGATGCCGAACGTTCTCTAGAGCAGTACATGGATTTCCTCGTTGAAGTCATGGCCGCAGCCAACGAATTGCTACTGGACAAGCTTAAGCTTGTTGTCAGCTCACTGCTGCGCAAGCGCATCCTCGCCCACACAGTCGGTGCGGTAATGACGGAGGCCGACTTCTACAAAGCTGATCAGCTCAAGGACATCACGATGGACTACTGCACCAAGAGCATGGAGGCGCTGCTCGAGGGTGGTCGTCTGAACGAACTTGATTCAAGCATGCTCAGAGCACTCACCGTCTACGTGCGACATAAGCAGGACGAGAAGCTTCATCGCAGCATCGCGGAAGATCGCCTTGCCGCGCTTGTCGAGACTCACAGGGAATTCTATGACGACCTCGACATCCCACCACCGAGCTTGCATCTCATTGTCAATAAGGTTCGAGCCAAGAAAGGTTCGGGTGTGGCTGGCATGCGGTCACCGCCTCTGCTTGCGCACGACTCGAGTCGACGTCGTTCCAACGCTTGCTTTGGTGTCACTTCGCCTGCAAGTCCCGATGCGCTCCGTCCAGTTGGAACCCTCTCGCAGCGTGTAGTGGCCGACGATGCCTCAGAAATGTTCTCTATGGACGAGGATGAGGTCACGACACCACGCAAAGACTCGAGCGCTCGTGCGCAGGGCTCGCCGTGGGCTTCATTGCCGCAAGTAGCTCACCTTAGCCTTGATGACACAGCGGAGAAAGCCTCGCCATCGAGACCTTGGAAGTCCCGAACTGTCGAGGCGGAGAGGAAGTCAGCAGCTGCCAGTACGTCGGCTTCGCCCGTAGTGCGGCCTGTGGATGCGCCTAGTGACCTCCGCAGCATCATGGCCAAGGAACAGCAGCTCCAGCAACGCCACACCGTGGCACCGCAGACCAGCGCAATGACACCAAGTGGCTCAGGCACTTCGACACCCATTCCGAAGGCAGCAACCCCGGGTTTCGAGCTTTCGCCTGTCAACATCGCCAATACTCGTCTATCGCAGAAGGAGCGAAAACGTCAGCAGCAAGAAGCAGAGGCCGCAGCCGCAGCTGCTCAAGCCTCGGCAGCAGCGAGAGCCACTCAACCTCGCAGCGGCAGCATCAGCTCGCCCTGGAAGATGTCTGCTGCCGGCTCTTCACCTTCCGACAAGGCTGCGGCTTCGCCCTGGAGTCTGAAGGCAGCTGCCACAACAGCGATGGGCATGTCAACTTCTCACGAGGGCACGCCACCTTTGCCGGCTACCTTGAGCGGACGACGTCCTTCAGCTGCACCCTTGCAACCTGGCTCAGGCGCACAGGCCTCTCGATCGTCGTTTTCGGAAGTCAACTCGTCCGCTGCTAACAGCATGGGTCCGACGTTCACACCAACGCGTATGGGCTCCAAAACGGTGCCAAAGCGAATGTCCAGCAACGACGCCGCTTGGTCCACGCCCCCAGCAGCCCCTGCGCTTGGCTCCTTCGGCTCTTCGTCAGCCGGCTCATCGCCGCTTCCGGGTGCACGGGCTTCTCGTTCGGATGTGCAGCGAGCGCCGTCATCGAATGTGCAGCGTTCCTTGCTTAGCAGCGGAGCGCCGTCTGCTTCTCGCCCCTCTTTGGAAGCTTCCCACTTTGAACGTGCAGGTATCCCCAATTCGCCTGCACAGCTGACCTTTGCACAGATCCAAGAACAGCAGCGAATGGCCATCGAAGCTGAGCAAGAGACTATTCGACAGGCTGCCGCTGCTCGACGAAGCTTCCTTGACATCCAGGAAGAAGAGCGACTGGCCGAAGAGCGACGCAAGGAGGAGCAAAAGCAAGCTGAAGAGTTCGAAAAGTGGTTCGCCGAGGAGTCGAAGCGGCTGCAGAAGGAGCAAAACAAGGCGAACAAGGGCAAGAAAGGCAACAAGGCCGGTGTATCCGGCGTTGCCAATGATGGTAAAGGGAAGGGGCAAAAGAAGCCGGGCAAGCAGCAGCAGCAGCAGCAACAAGGTCAAGGCTCGAACGGTGCAGCAGCCCAGAAGGGCAACGCACAGATTAGCGGCAAGGAAGAAGCAGCAGGTAAGCCAGGCGGCAAACAAGCCAATGGCGAAGCGGCCGAAGTTGCATCGACACACAACAAAAACGCTGGCAAGCAACGTCGAGGACCGTCAAATGGCCCAGACGGCGGAAAGAAGCCATCGCCAAAGAGCAATGAGAAGGTGCCAGGCAAAGGCAAGGGCCAGAATGATGGAGGGAAGAAGGGTAACATCTCGACAGTCGGGAACAGCAACGGCGTCAGGAACGACGCTACTGTGCAGGATGGCTTGCCATCGAAGCCCGCAACTGCCGAGCCAAGCCTTTCGGCCGCTGCGCCCACCTTCATGCCTCGCCAGCAGTGAATTGTGCACTACGAGCATCTTGTCAGGAAGCACCGGTGCAACTGTCTACGCAAGTGCGATTGTAAATTAGTCAAAAGGAAGATTCGGCCTATCGTATATGGAATTGCCTGAAACATTACATCGATGCTCGACTAGCCTGTTCGAATGCGCACGTACAGAGGTCCTGCAAGTCTTTTGAACGTGTTGCAGAGCCGTGAATGAAACTGCGTCGTTCCTGCCCTAACTGGTGCGACAGACCACTTTCTCTTTGTGAACAACGGTCGACGTCCATGGGGCCTCCATCACTCAAAGCACTTTCTCTCACTTGCTTGTTTGTCGACTCTTTCGATCGTCCTTCACTTCTGCTGTACCTGCTTTGGCAGCTTTCCTGGCACACTTGACAATCAGAAGCTTCATCCACATTGAATCTACACGACACTCAATTGCTCGACATGTGTGATGGAAGAGGTGATCTGTGAATAATTGCATGAGATGGTGGAACAAAACGCAGCAACGAATCAACGATGGACGACTGGCACCAGAACGATGTGAAAAAATCCTGGAAGCTCGTTCTCAGGCCAGCTCGGGCTTGACCTGAGATGGAGGCGCCGAAGTAGCCGCTTCCTCCATTGGGTCCAGCGGCGGGGTTGGAGGATGATCATCCATCTCGGACCTCAAGGGCTTCGGACGGTGAGTATCCACCGCCTCAATGGGCAATTGGAACCTCTTCTCGTCACACCCATACGCCTTTGGCGTCAACTGAATCACCGTATGCAGCGGAATCTTGATATACGGCAAATCCTCCTGCGACAAGGCATGGAAGTAGGCATACAAACACCTGATGATTGCCTGATGACCAATGATCAAGATGTTCTCCTGCCTCTCCAGCTCCATGATAATCGGCTCCAATCGCACCACCACATCGCGGTATGACTCGCCACCTCGGTAACGGTAGTTGAATTTATCGTCGTCTCTATTGGCGTAGTCCTCTGGGTAATACTTTTCGATCTCTTCGTAGGTCATGGCGTCGCAAACACCCGCATCGAGCTCGTCGAGACTCTTCCAGGCCAACTTAGGGTAAGGCAGCTCGCTCGCCGTCTGACCCGTGCGCTTCAGTGTGCTGTGCCAAACCGTCAATGGCGCATCACCAATGTTGTCCTTGATCAGCTGCGGCAAGGCTTTCGCATACATCCATCCGCGCGGCGAGAGATTCGAATCGCCACCAATTTTTCCCTCGACATTGTACTGACTCTCTCCGTGACGGGAGAAGAAGATGTTACGTGGCGTCAAGTGAAGGTTCATGAGGTAGAAAGCAATGCGGGATTCGAGGTAGCCTTGAATGCGATTGATGGTGACGCTTTTGCCGACATCGGTAACTTTGACATAGCTGTAGTGGGCTTCCGTGCCATCGTGATTGACGGGTTCGTAAGTGTCTTCGTAGTGCTTGATTCGAGCCAGGAAATCGGCTTTGGCCGCCTCAGGAGTCATACCGGCATAATCTGGATCGCCGGAGCTGACCTTGACGGCAATGTTGGCATCGATGACTTTGGGATCGGTGCAGATGCTCTCGAGGAAGACGAGCTTGAGATCAGGCTCCTTAGCAATACGATCAGCAATCTCCTTCCTCCTCGCACTAGTCGAATTGGTCGCATCGTGAATGCCCACGTTCCCGCCCCTCTTCAACCAGCCAATCAACTGCTCCAAGCACTCCTCGGCCATCTGCGATCGAAGCTTGTACGCACTAGGGTTGGAGGGGTCAAAGAAGTTGGCTGTATGATCTTCCTTCACTCCCGACTGGTTGTACTTTGCTCTGGCCAAAGCACGACGCAACTGACCGACGTTGAAGACTTTGACGTCGTACTCGAGCCATCGGAGATACTTGAGCACCCGGTTAGCAACATAGGATTTGCCACGAGCAGGAAGACCGACCATGCAAACGACGATCTTGGCGCCTGAATAGTCGGGTCTTGCACCTGTGGCGCCTAAATTCGGAGTAGAAAGGCCAGTGCGGATGCCCTGGCCGAGCCCAAGAGCGGCCCCGAGACCAGACTGACCACCGGACGGACCGCCTTCGCCCACCTCTGGAGCGTCTTTGAGGATTCTACCACGTCCGTCATTGTGGGTGGGGGAGGTAAGACCGAGGTTGTGGTGCGGGTGAGGAACTTGCTGCTGCTGTGTGTGAGATTGAGATTGGTGGAAAGAGTTGGACAAGGACCCACCCACGGGGAGCAACGAGCCAGACTGGCTAAGGTGATCGATGCCCTCAAAGGGTGTGCCGGGGACACTGCCAGATTTGCTACCGGCGTGGCTGGGTGAGCGAGTGCTGAAAGCGTTGGTCATAGCAAGGTTCGGACCGGCAGCGGCGGCCAGACTGCTGCTGACGAGCTCGGGATGATCACGCAACAAGGCCTGTAAGCCATCTGAGGAGGAAGCGAGGTTGGATGAAGCTACAGCCACATCGAAAGCCTCTCGCTGGTTTGCTTGCGGGAAAGGTGCTGGTCGAGAGTGTCCATGCTGAGACTGTGAAAAGTGACGAGGAGATGCGGAGGAGAATCCAGGGGTGCTACCAGAGAGCTTTCTTGAGGCGGACTTGACTGAGGCGGATCGAGAGAGATCGCGTGAAGGATTCTGAGCAGCAGCTGCAGCAGCGTCCTTCTGAGCTTGTTCTTGCTGAGCCATGCGCTGAGCAAGCTGCTGAGCTTGAGTTGCGCTATATCGACCAGGAGAAGCGGTGCCGGGTCCCACACCGGGTCCACCAGATAGGTGACGATGATGCATGATGGAGTGCGGCATGACAGGGGAAGATGCACCACTATCAATGGCGGACTGATTCGCGGGATTGACTTCCGAGCCAGGGAAGGCCTCGCTTTCTGAGCCGGTGGGGATATTGACGGGTTGATGCGACATGTTTGCGATACTCGTACGTGGTGATAGCAAGCTCTGGGCTACACTTGTCTGAGTTGCCAATGTGCAAGTCGTTTTATGAGCGCCGATCCTGTGATCTTGCTGACTGACTGGAGAAGCAGCAGAATCGTTCCTGTACGGCAAGTCGCGGACGGCTGCAAAGGTGTAAGAGAGGCAGTCCGACGAGGAGACGGCAGATGTCGGTGATGGGAAGCAAAGACAAGAAGAGGCACCGGCGAAGGTCACTTGTATGTTGGACGGGCAAGCGAGTTTGAGGCCGGACCGGAGAAGAGCGAGCTGGAAATCAATGAATCAATGCGGGGCGGACGACCCTGAGAAGTGGGCGAGTGAGTGCTTCACGTCAGCGGTGAGATGCTGTGTCTTCCTAAGCTGAGTTGTACTCGCGCATCTGAAAGTGCGCTCGTGTGCCGCCCGCTTTGCTTTCGCAATGCAGTCCGTGCGTCTCGGAAAAATGAGGGGGAGATTTCCGAACTGCTCCTCGCCCTGCAAACCCGATAATTTCAGTCGCTCTAACATCTTGGCAATTTTCAATGTACTGTAGCGAATCCCGAAGAAACGCACCAAAAAAGTTGGTTGAGGTGGAGTAAAAGTTGAGAAGAACACCATTTCACCATCAGCCTTCTCTCATCCACTTCACCTTCGACTTTGTATCCCAACATGTCACCAGAAGAGTACGAAACCCTCTCCCCGGAGCAGCAGAAAGCTCACGACGCTGCTGAGCGCGCTCGCGAAGCCGCCGAGCAAGCCACTCTCCCATACACATGGAAGCAGCAGCTCGATGCTGTTCAAGTCTCCGTTCCCGTTCCTCAGGGCACCAAGGGCCGTGACCTCGCAGTCGAACTTAAGAAGCGCAAGATCAAGGTTGGTCTCAAGGGCAAGGATGCCATCCTTGAGGGAGAACTCGCAAAGGATATCAAAGAGGAGGACTCGACTTGGACTATCGAAGATGGCAACCTCATCGAAATTCACCTCGAGAAGATGAACAAGAACGAGTGGTGGCCCAATGTCGTCACCCACCACCCCAAGCTCGATACCACCAAGATTGTTCCGGAAAACTCCAAATTGAGCGACCTGGATCCAGAGACAAGGTGAGGAGTTAGCACACTGCTTTGATCGAGCCACCCAAAAGAGCTCATGTACTGACGACAGCTTGATTGCTTCACACTTCACAGAGCTATGGTCGAAAAGATGATGTTCGACAATCGTCAAAAAGCCATGAACCGACCCACCTCCGATCAGCTTCAGCAGCAAGAGATGCTCGCAAAACTCGCCGCCGCTAACCCCAACATCGACTTCTCCAATGCCAAATTCAATTCCTCGTCCTGATCTGTTTTCGTTTTGCAATCTCAACACATACCAAAACAAGCGCTTTTTAGCTCAGTAATAGGGTGTCCCTTTTTTTCCATGAATCAGTTGACTATCGGGAGACACCGGCAGCACCCGAGGCAGAAGCAGTCAATGACTGACGTTGCTGCTGCTGTGCCGTGGCAGCTACACGCTCGGACACCTGCTTGTCCAGCTCGACCGCCTTGTTCCACATCTCAACTGTGAGGCTCTCCTCTCCATGTGATAGCGCTAACAGACGAACGATAGCCATCCTTCTGAGCAGATCTTCCTGTCCCAAAGCTCCTTCCCCCTTGCTGCCGCCGTGCGAATCCTTCGCCTCCTCCTGCTCCTTCTTTCTCTCAGCCACAAACTCCTGCTGAATGTGCTCGCTGACACTCTCCGGGATCTCAAACGCCTTGGCAGTAGCGAGACTCCTTGCACTCAGAAGTGCCTTCCTCCATCTTCTCAATTGAGCCTCGTCGACTTCAGAAGTCGAGCTTGAGTACAAGTCCGCGTTGCCATCGACAGGCTCAAGAGGACACTGGATGTCGAAGGGGAGGAAGCTCTTGCCTTGACTGAGGATGATGGCGTTGAGGTCGGTGTCGAACTCGAACTCCGAGTAAGGGAAAGCATAGGGCAACTTATGAGACTCGAGCACCGAAGAAAGTGCCTTGATGTTGCGAATGCCGCTGTCTTTGAGTTGACCTTCGCCCATTGTGCCTTCGTTGACGACAATCGTGCTTCCAGTGACCAGCTGAAGACGGCCTGCTTCCAATCCGGTACCCTCACCTGCACTGCGCGGATAGAACGGCTTGCGGTCGTCGTTCAGCGAAGCCAGATCCATCGAAATGTCAATCACAGCTGGAAGGAGTGTGCTCAATCGGCGTGAGAGCTCGGTCTGTGCAGAAGCCGAAGATGGGGGAGCGGCAAGATTCGACACATTCAGCGTGAGAGCGCCGAGGCAGAGATTGGCTCGGCGAACATGGATGCGGGCAAGCGTGGCAAGCAAGGCGAATTCAGCAGCAACCTTGTCTCCGGAGAAACCGCCTGCCAAGTAGTCAATCAATGCTTGCCTTTCCGACGACTGCGACAGCGCCTTGGAGCTAGCCGAAGCCTCGTCAGCAGGAAGAGAGTCGAGTTCTGACGAAGATGCATAGACAGCGTGGACACAGGGTACCTGTGCGGGCTCAGACGATCCAGCAGCAGAGCCAGTCTCTTGCCATTCGGCCTGTGGGAGGCCAGCCGTGTCGAGAATACCCACAACTTCGATCAATTCCGTCGTCTTGAACTTCTCGGCAGCATCGAGATCGTAAAGCTTGATCAAGCCGCCGACATGAGGCGTTTCTGGCAGTGGAAACTTGGCCTGATAGGCTCGAGGAAGACTTGATGTGCTTGCGCTGCCTGAGCTATTCTGTGCACTTGAGGAGCTATGGCCCTTGAGCTCAGCCATGGCGGCCTCGGGGCCGACCTCGAGCTCACGCTTCATGCCGTTCATGGCCTCCTCTCTCGTGCCGGGACGGCGACCGAAGCAGTCGGTGCCCACTCGCACATTGTCGCTGCCGGCCATGGTAGCAACATCCATATCGGCAGACATGCCCATGCTGAGTTCCAGGCCCCCTGTTGCGTCAGAGCCTTCCAACAAGTCCGCGTACGCCTCCTTGACATGCGACTGATCGGCCTTCTTGACATCCTCATTCTCTCGCAGGAGCTCGACAAGGTTCTTGCGTGTGTGGATGAGCCTCTCGAAGTCAGGATTGGCCGAGATGATCTCGTCAACGCTCTTGGGTGTATCGACATTGGCACGGGAGCTGTTCGAAGCTGCACCGATGGTCATCACACCGCACAAGCGAAGGTTGGGACACTTGGTGATGACATGCACTGCCAGTTGAAGCAGCTCGCTGTCCTTGACCTGCTCGACATCTGTGGAAAGAATGGGAGGCAGACCGCTCTTGGCATCTTCGCCGCTAGTATTGACCTGCAGATACACTCGCAGTGGCTCGTCACGCTTGGCAGCATCAGGCGAGGAGAGGGCTTTCTGCAGCACGTTGGCAGCTTTGACCGAGTCGAGCGTTTCGAGGAGGTAGAGGTTGGGGATCGAGGCCAGCAGCTTGCCCTTGTTACTCTGCAAGCCGCCGACAAAGTGCCATCGGATCTCTTTGGGAAGCACTTTGGCCTTGTCGACCATTTCTTGCACGTAGTTCTCGCCAAAGTGGAGCTGATCAGCCTTTTTGTGAGCGGCTAGAATAGCAGAGGGTGGGTGAAGTTTCGAGATGGCTACGAGACGAGGCTCTTTGCCAACCGAGCCAAGCTCTTTTCCCTTTTGAGCGGCACACTGAATGCGTTGGCGCACTTCCCGGATCTTTTCGGGTGATTGTGGCTCTTCGATCGAGACAGCCGAAGTGGCTTCTGCGAGCTGGTCAACAGAAGTCTCGCCTGTGCCCGTCTCACAATGAGCTTGCGCTGCCCAAGCAGTCTGGCCGGGAACTGAGACAGCGTACATGACAGTCCTCTCTGCAAGATTTTGATGGTCGAGACCATCGTGCTCCGAGTCGTTGGCAGCCGGGACGCTAGCGTCGCCGCCAAACAAGCCGGTGATGGTTCGTCCGTCGTGCTGGTGCTTGGCTAGGAAGACCTCTGTGCCAAGACCAGTGTCCTGAATCATGGCTCGGAAGCGCACCAGGCGATGAGATGTGGAGGTGTTGTTATTGGGCTTCGGCAGGAGCGATTCGATATTGCTTGCCGACAGCGCGGGGATCTTTGCGCTGGCGTCAGGCGACGCGAACAGCTGTCGGAAGTGAGTCTCAACTAGCTTGACGATGTTCGCCGGCGACTTGTCCTGCGCATCACCGTAGATCTGCTGAACCACGTCAAGTGGCTTGGTCAAGGCTGCGGTGAAGTCCGTGTCAGGCACCATCTTGTTGGTTCTAGTGGAGGTCGACGATCTCCAGCGGCAGTAGTGGACTTGAGCGGATGCGAACTTGCTGCTACTGTATGTAAGAGGCGAAGTGAGAGACTTGTTCGGAAGTTGGAGAAACAAGCAGCGTAAGCTCGGGTTCATTCCTCAATGACAAGCGCTATCCTCCAAGATTGAGATGAGGCAGGTTAGTTGCGAAATGAGTTGGTGGAGGCCTAGGAGGTGTCGAGAAGCGTTGAACCACACAAAGCTGCGAAGCTCCCACCATGTGCGGCTAGATCTCGAAAATATTGGGA
Source organism: Pseudozyma thailandica (assembly GCA_023212835.1). NCBI lineage: Eukaryota > Fungi > Basidiomycota > Ustilaginomycetes > Ustilaginales > Ustilaginaceae > Pseudozyma > Pseudozyma thailandica. Next base: position 978,169 of record JALCCH010000001.1, read on the forward strand.
TGACACTTGATTTGTAATACGCCTCTGACGCGAGATTCGCGTTTAGCTGCAATTGCTCACGTCCAACTTGGCCGAGCCATGCGGAACTTAGCGCAGAAATGGAATGCCGCAATCATGAGTCTGTCTGATGCTCGACGTCGCCGACGAATGGTAGCTCTTGAGCCTTGAGGCACCTGTGTAATCAATGATGTTTTCAGCTAAGGCCGATGGAAAGCTGCTCATCCCCTCTTCCCGGGTTACATATCCTGATTCTTCGCGATGATCGTCGTATTTCTAATCTGCTGAAGGTCACACTGGCTTTGCCGACGACATGTAGAGACCGGGCTGGACTTCCGTCTCACGACACGAAGGTACAACAATATGAAATCGAGTGAGCGATATGCCCGAAGTCCGTTCCCCCAATGATCGTCGAGCGGTACAAGGAATGGCGGCGCGCTGCAAGACTTCCACGCCCGAGATGTGAGGCATGAAGATAGATAAGATTAAGGAAGTGTCGTGACAATGTCTTCTAGGAGGTAGGATGCTGGGATTGGCGCAATGTGATCATCGGCAACTAGGCTCGGACGGGATATAGACAGGAGCACTGACCCACATCCCTTTTCCCACTCGATGCTCACCAACGCACAGTTTCATTGTTGGAGGAATGTGGCAGTTGTCATCTACAAAGGTGATGTTTTCGAAAAGTGTCAGAGATGTATGCTACATTCAACTTTCAGGAAATAAGCGCTCGTGTTCCAATGTCAGAATCAGAGCTTTCATATTGCTGCACATCGCTGGCTAAACATGATTGCTTCCGAAGCATGGCGCAAATAGTGTTTATAACTGACTATACATACAGGCAGGGTATTCTGGCAAGCAACACACTATGTGCAATTCAGATAGGTCACGGAAAAGAAATGTGACTCTGCTATCCGTTATGGCATAGAAGCGTATGATGGCGGGGAGAGAAAATAACGACGGCAGGAGAGATTATGATGGAAGGGTATGTAGTTGGAATGATTCAAGCCTCGCTTGATGAGAGGGTGAAGAATCTAGCAAAGAGGTTTGCTTCGGATATCAGTAAGGATATGAGTATTACTGGGTAACCTGAGTCTGACGCATGGCAGGAGCGGGCTCAAGGCCATTTGCACCGGTGGTGGTGTGAGTGCCGTTGACGGTGGTGCCGTTGTTGTGGCCAATGCCAGCCTCGGCAGCCTTGCCGTTCTCCATGGTGCGGAAGTGGTTGGCAGAGAGGTCCTCGTAGTCGGAGAACTTGCCGGACTTGAGGTGAAGCGACGAGTAGTTGCAGTTGCGGAGCGACCAAAGGTGGAAGAGAGCGAAAACAGGCTTGGCGAGCAAGTCGAGGATTCCATAGAATACCATCTCACCATCTGGAGAGATGATGTTTGCTCCGTCGCACAAACCCCAGGCAACCTGTGGGCGTCGGTACCATAGACAATCCAAAAGAAGAACGAGAGATGGTGGTTAGTATTTGATGGCGTACACGGAACAATAGGGCCGGTGTTTCGAAATTCTTTTTCCGAGATCAAAGGAGGGCGCAGAAGCGTGTGTAATACTTACGGGATAGAGAGTCCAAAGGAAGGTGAGAACACCTGCGGAGAGGAGGTAAGCCTTCTTGAAGTCAGGGCCGAGGTGACCAGCAGACTTAAGACCAGGGCCGTAGATGACCCAGAAGACGTAGAACATAGCAACGCAGCCCATGGTGAAGTAACCCCACTTGTAGTCGGAAACGACGAGGGCACCGATGAGACCAGTGATGATCATGACGAGGTCGAAGAAGATGGTGATGAAGATGGTGGAGAGAGGAAGACCGGAGACGAGAAGGATCTCGAGGAGGAGGAGAGGAGTGGTGATGGTCCAGTCAATGTAACGAGCGTACCAGATCTGACGGGTGGGAACCTGGCCATTGACCTGGTTGGGGCCGTAGTAAGTGAATTCGACCTCAACGGGGGTCGAGCCAAGGTCGGAAGCGAGGGAGAAGTAGGCGACCGAAGCGGTAGCAAGAATAGCGGCCGAGAGGTAGTGGAAAGCACGCTCACCACGCGAGAGCTTGAGGGACCAGAACATGGTACCAAGACCGGTAGCGGCCATGATGGAGAAGACAGCCCAAAGCCAGTCGGAACCGTGGGTGGTGATGTTGATATCGGAGTTGGGAGGGTTCTCCGAAAGGGCCATATTGCCCGCGCGCTTGAAGAGCTGTGCAGCGGCGTCCATATTGAAGAGTGGAGCTCGGCCTGTGTCGAAGGGTGAAGGGTGGTGAGTTGGTATAGAAGGTGAAGCTGCCTGAGATGGTGGCCCTTGTCGTCACGCCGATGGAAGCAGAGGTGATATCGGTAGAGAGGTTGTTGAGACGAGGAGGAGAGGGGAAAGAAGATGTCTAAAGTCTGTCTCGTTTATATGGTGTTCGACACACTCCTATAAACGGAAGGTTGCAGATTCAGCGCTTGACGTTATCGGTAGAACAAGCCGCAGAAGCGAGGGAAGCAGGAAGTGAGTTCAAGTGCTCAGAGTTCAAGTGCCCAGCGATTTGCTACATTTTTTACGAAGGCACTGTGCAAGGGGTCAGAGGAACAGGCCGGATTGCATCACGACGTAATCGTAGGATTCCATCTCCCTTGCCCGCCGGATAAGAACAGAGATTGGCGCACAAACACGATGACAAGGCTCGCAGCTGCCTGTAGTGTCGATGACCGCGGCATCGGCAGAGGCGGACGTTGTGTCTCAGACCGTGGAATGAAACGATTTCAGAATGTCATGTGAAGAGTGTCGATACCGTCGGCGTCATGGGGACGGCGGGAGGAGAGAAGAACACATTGGCACCAGGTAAGCAAAGCAGACAGACACCCGCGGGATGGATGGAGATGTACGTCATCTTTGGACATGGCAAGATATTAGCGTACGAGGATCCAACAATGGGTTGCGGATCGAGCACGAATTCGGACGACCGGACGGAGGAGCAAGACGATGCAAAGGCAGAAAAAGGCACAGATGGTCTAGAAGGTGGATAGATCGAAAACAGACCTGACTGAGGAACGACAATATCGTCATAGCTAAGCGCGTCGTTTTGCAGCAAAACCCTGACGTGAGCCCTTGAGGCCCTGGACTCTGATGGTGAGGATCATACGCTTTTGGATCAGATTGACCCTCCCTTCGCGTCAAGTACCGCGACCATGACAGGCACTTGAGCAGTATTCCGTCACCGTCGGTCATTTTGCATTTCTCAATTTATTAAATTAAATTTTTTTCGCATTCTGATAGCCGGAGCTGCCCCTCATCATCGAGCTCGCCTGACGGTCAGGGTCCTTAGTGTTGCGTGCGCGTGCGTTGTGGCATCGCTATTTCGACTTACCTCCTCGAAGCCTCCTTGGACAAAAATTGTGATTCTTCAATATCCCGATCGGTGGCTCTGGAATATCAGCACTCAATGCATGCTCCTGCGATGAGATACCAGGGCGCAAATCTGTTCGTTAATAGTCGAGACTTGTCAAGCAGCGTCAAGCAGGAAACAGGGGTCAAAATGGCCCTCGCTTCATGGAGCTTCTCGGATGACTTGCCCAAATCAATCTTTCGAAGATCATAATGAACAGTCAAAGATCATTCGTAACGAGAAAAGAACGATCAAAACGGTACGGGACGTAAGCTTTAATAATAAGATTTCGGGCCAGCTGTGTGTACGTTGTGACGATGAATTGCAATGCCGAACGAGAATAAGGATGTGGCTTGATCCTGCAGTCGTAGCCAGATCTCGACGACTTGTAGCAGAGAGACGCCACGGAGATCGAGAGACGTCGCTTCGTATGGTGCTGTAGATCTAGTTGAATGAGCGCTTGAGCTCATCGGCCAGCCTCAAGCTCAAGTTTGGACCGGAAGCGAGCCCTTTTCTGGTGTTTCTGTGCTTTATGCAGTGCTGACAGATACTGACGTTTAAGCTGTACATAGACATACACAGGCACTTTCGTCGAAAAAAAAAAAAAAGTCGGAAAAGTGTATGCATGCTTTGTGCATGGAAGATGCAATCCGAACCCATCTGTGAGCGCTCTTTCGGTGATTCCGCGGCTTTTCAACAGGTTCTGTAGAAGACGTCAGCATGCACTCGGGGAACAGTGACCTTGTAAGTCGAATATGACACACGAGCAGGCCGTCGAATCTGGATGCAGATGCATGTGGTAAGCTTTCGGGGAGTTTCGAGGTCGGAGCTGCAAAACAAGACGCAATCCAAGCACTCGTCGAGAACCCAGCATCCATTGTGCGGTCGGAGTTTTATACGGCCTGAATAATCTCCTCTCGCCGGCACGAAACGTCACATATCTCAGCTGCACGTTCGCCAGGGTCAACGATCGCCTCGCTCGATGTCAGAAAATCATCTTTCCAGCGTTGGGCTCGAAACAACACAACTGGCACGTCTCATGACCTTTTTTTGCGGCGCGTCAATCGCTTCTGTTCTGAACTGTTTTCGACGAATCTACTGTGCTTGTCCAACAAATCGTACCGACCGTAAGATTGATCTGCTTTGATCTCGATGCTACAGCTTGCCCTTGTGCAAGAGCCGTCAGCTCAATCGGACTTGAACCTCTTTTTGCGCCACGAAACAAGCAAATGTGGATCGCGTGGTGCTCGTGACCCAAAAGCGACTGAGACAGCGAGCACACTAAGTGGATACCACAGCAAACAGGGTCCAGCAGCAAGATTACGCGAAGAATGCGCACACGGACCGATGACGTCACTTTTTTCGTCCGATCCTCTCACTCCGTCTATTGCATTCAACTTTGCAATGGCACGTCGCACGACACAGAGCGTTTCACTGCCAAGACATTGAATTCTAGATACTGTAACTATTTGACATGATGTTGGTACAAAGCAATGCAAGGAACGGCTGATCAAGCGGCAGCACCGATGGGAGCCGGTAGCGCGAGACGGATCTCTGGTGTACCAGTACCGGAAGAAACGGGACGGCCCACAACGAGCTTGCTCGACGGCGTCTTGAGCATATCCACATCTCCGTGCAACGCCGAGCCACCAATGAAAGCCATCGTCATCTCGAACGAAGCCTTCAGCAGCGTCGATGAAGACTCGGCGATACCCGATCTGTTGAAAGGACGGAATCCACCGGCCGCAGTCTGGTAATCAGCAATCAGGAACAGGTGTCGTGGCGACACAGCGATACCATACGTGTCGAAGATACCGCGCATCTCGGACACGATGGCAGCTCGAGCAGCCTCGACACCGTACGTGTGCAGAACAGCGCCAATGTCGTTGGTATAGAGGTTGTCCAGATCGACAACGCCAAAACCAAAGTCCCAGAGGTCGCGGAAGTTGATACCCTCGGCGGTGAGCGAAACACCCTCCTCGCCAGCCTTGGGAGGCGGCTTCATGACACGAGCAATGTTGGGGATTTCGTGAATGACACTGTTTCGGCAAACGCGCTCCACAATGTTGATGAGGAGCAGCTTCTGCGATTGAGTAGCCAGAGTGAGGTCAAACTCGGCCCATCGTGCTTTGACATCGTCGAAACGGAAAGCGTTGATGTACTTGGAGTTCTCCTGCAATGCTCGCTCGAGTGCCGAGGTCTGCTCAGCCCACTCCTCGTTGACGGATCCATCCTCCGAGTCAGAATCGGTGCCGTCAACATCCATGGCGTTGCTGGTCTTCTTGCTCTTGTCGCTGTCGCCGAAGGCAGCTTCGATGTCCTCGGTGGTAGTGGGACCACCAACCATGTCCTCGTCGTCGCCCTCTTCGTACGAAGCATGCGCGGCCGAGCGCTGCTTCCTCTTGGCGTCATCAGCATCGCCGTCGCCAACATCCGATGAAGCGTCTTCATCGTCATCCGAATCAGCGTCGTTGCCCCTAGAGCGAGCCTGGCGGCCGTTGATGCCGTTGGCGCGCTCGGCACCTTCCTCGTCGGCATTGCCGCCAGCAGCAGCGGTATCGGAGAAGGTCTGACCCTTGCCGATAGCGGCAGCTTGCAAGGCATGCTCGCGTTTCTGCTTTCGCATCTCGTTGTTGATGCTGTTCTCGAGGTTGGGAGCGAAGGTCTCTTGCAGACCCTGCAAGATGTGAGCGGTGGTGCAGTTGTACTCTTCCTTGCACTCGTCGGCGGGGTAGAAGTTGAGACGAACAGTGTAGGTCTTCTGGCGATGGAAACCAGTAGCCTCGGACTTGGGTGAGATCTTCTCCGTAACAGTGGCCTCGTCGACGACCTGGCTGAGCACGAGACGGCTGCCGTCCTTGCAGAAGGTCTTGATCTGGTCGGCCGTGATACCTTCAAGAACCGGAAGACGCATGATGGGCGTCTTGATGTTCTGCGAGGCTGTCATGACGATCTCACGCAAACGCGGGATACCAAGCGTGACGTTGGCAGCTCCGTGACCGGCGAAATGGAAAGTGTTGAGCGTCATCTGCGTCGAGGGCTCACCAACACCCTGGGCGGCAAGCAGACCCACGGCCTCACCTGGGTCAACCAGACCACGGTGGTAGAGCACCTTGCACATGGCGCGGAAGGCCTCGACACCAAGCTTCTCCTTAGCGAAGCGCAGCTTCTCGACAGCGCTGCCCTCCTCAGAGGCGTCGCCAGCAGCCTCGGACTTGCGCTTCTTGCTCTTCTTCTTTTTGTCAGCGAGAAGCTTGCTAGGATTCTTCTCGATGTAAGCTTCGATCTCCTTGGCGTACTTCTCCGACATGGAGCCAAAGTGAGTGGAAGGTGTATAGACGCTGAGGACGGGATCGTACTTGTGCGGCTTCTTGAGCGCCTTCTTCATGTGCTCAGCAGCCAGCTCTGCCTCGACAACTTCGCCGAGCTGCTTGGGATCGTAGCGTTTGTTGTAGTTCTCGAAGTTGGCGGCGGTGAAGTCGAATTGACCGATATACTTGCTCTTTGTGGTGTCGAGCGCGTCCTCACCGTAGGCGAACTGGAGGATGGAGCCATCGGCGTTGCGGACAGTGTTGTCATACTGGATGTGGACACCTTCCAGATGCTTGATCAAACAACGCTGCAAGTATCCGGAACGCGACGTCTTGACGGCCGTGTCAATGAGACCTTCACGACCAGCCATGCAGTGGAAAAAGTACTCCTGAGGACGAATACCGGTCAAGAAACGACCACTGACGAAACCACCGGCACGCGCTGATGTCTCGAAAGGTCGGAAGGAAGGAAGGGACTTTCCGCTGACCATGAGAGGGACACGACGACCCTCGAGCGCCTGCTGACCGAGCAAACATGAGATCTGCGACACGTTGACGGCGGAACCCTTTGCACCAGATCCGGTCATCATTTGCATGTTGTTCTCAGGAAACTTCTTGTAGAGACCAGCTGGGAGACACGAATCGATGATCTTGGAGGTGAGCGCATTGGACGAGTTCATCATCTCACCGTCAAGAATGGCGAGCTTGTCATCAGCGCGCAACACCTCTTCAAGACGGATGCGCAAGTTTCTGTCCGTGTCGGCATTCTTCTCATCTTCGCCCTCGAGACCGACGGTCTTCATGGCAACACCCTTGCCTTGGCCCTTGGCAGCATCGAGCGTCTTGCGTCGGATCGCGTCGCCCTCCTTGCTGAGCAGCAAGTCGTCCATTCGACACGAGAAGGCATTGGTTTGCAAGAATTTGGTAAAAAGACGAGACAAGATACTGAGCAGTTTGCCAGCAGTCTCGGAGCCGTAGATCTCAAAGACAGCGTGCACAAGACCGTAAGCTGAGGCACCGAAGGCAGCTTTGTCAAGCACACCTTGCAGAAGCTTGCCATCCTCGATGATGACCTTCTCCTCGCTAGCGTGGTCCTTGCCCCACATGCGACCAGCGACCTTGGCTTTGGACGTCAGATTGAGACCGTCGGCTTTCGCAGGCTTGAGGTTGAGCAGCACCGTGGAGATGACCTGCTTGCCGGTCCAGAGCGGCTCGGGCTTGAGAAGCGCAGGAGACACTGTGAGGACGCGGCCACCCCCTGTGTACTTGCCTTCAGGTCGCAAAGCACCATAGATGAGCTGCTGGTATTCGGCACGGGTGTAGAGCGTGTTCTTGGAGGTCATCCACACACCAGCAACGACGTGATCCTGGATAAGACCACGAAGGGGGTTACCGCTGGTGGGAGTGAGGTACTGGTTGTCGGTGTTGGCGACGTAGTAGCACTCGGCACGAGCGGCCTGCGACTGTGGGAAATGCATGTTCATCTCGTCGCCGTCGAAATCGGCGTTGTACGAATTACAGTTGGCGTAGTGCATGCGGATAGTCTTCTCGCCGACGAGCACACGGGCCTTGTGGGCCATCATGGAAGGTCGATGCAACGTGGGCTGACGGTTGAGCAGCAAGATATCACCGTCGCGAAGATGACGGAGCACCTGCTTGTTGGCGATGGGTGTGCGGGTGGAACTGCCGAGGCCGGCAAATGTGCCGCGCGCCTGCTTGGACGAGTGCTCTTGCGGTGTGAGCAGCTGATTGGCGAGCGCAGTCCTCTCCTCAACACTGAGCTTGTCAAGTTGTGTCTCAGTGCCATCCTCGCTGCGAATGGCGACGGCACCAGGATACTTGAAAGGACCGTTGATGACCAACTGACGCATGAGCTGAACATTGTGGACAGTGACGGGCTCAGGGTAGGTCAGCTTGCGGGCAAAGACGGGCGGGACACCGATCTCGTTGGTCTCGATGTTGACGTCAGGCGAAATGACGGAACGAGCAGCAAAGTTGACTCGCTTACCCATCATGTGCTTTCGGAAGAGTCCTTCCTTCTTCTCGAGGCCTTGCTTCACACCTGGTGGTGGCAGCTGGCCCTGACGCAAAGGCATTGGGTTCTTGCCAGCGTCGATGAATGAGTTGACATCGACCTGAAGCTGCATCATCGAGTTGAGCACCTTGCGGCGGGTATCTTCGCGGGCCTTGATGAGCTGAGCCTCTGCTGCACGGTACTCGGACTCGGGGGCGTTGGGGCCAAGCTCAGGGAAGTCTTTCTTTGCGGAGAGTCGCGCCAACTCGGTGATCTGATCGCGGATGGCAAAGGTGGTCTTGATGACGTTGGTGAGGAGCTCGTTTTGCGAATTCTCAAAAGTCATGTCACCCATGATACTGGCTGGGCGGAAACGAGTGGGTGGGACTGCCAAGACTGTGATGAAGAAGTTGTCAGCGCTGGCGCCGTTGGGGGTGGACCAGATGGAAGATACGCTCTTGGCCTTGACCTTGTTTTCGGAGTTGCCCATTCGGAAGGGACCGTTGCGGCCGAAGAGAAGCGAGCAGAGCGGACCTTCGTGGTGGAAAAGAAGGCGAAGGTGCGCTTGGCATTCCACAGCAGGCATGACTCGGTAGCCTGCCTCCTTGGGAGCATTATCAGCCGAGATGGCTTGAGAAGCGATGCCTGAGGCCTCGTCGTCGTCTGTGGCGGCGGAAGTGGACGCGGGCGATGCGGCAAAGCGACGCTCAATTGCGGCTACACGCTTGACGGGAGAAATGCGAAGGTACCCCTTTTGCTCGTTGGAGGCGATCTCATTGGGAAGCGGAGCCTTCTCCATGATCTTCTGGAAACCGTCTCGACGCACGTTGGGGCTGATGGCGTTGCACTGACCACAACGCTTCTTGTGAATCTCCTTCATGAAGTCATTGATGCATTTCTTCCTAAGGGTGTAAGCGATGCTGCCAGCCTCGTGCTCGACAGAGGCCTTGCCGCTCGCCTTGGCCTCCTTGATGAGATCCTTGACATGCTTGTTGATGCGCTCGGCGAACTCGGCGGGAGTCTCGCCGCCAGCGACCGTCTTTGGTTTGGAGCTGCCGGCCTTTGGCTTCTTGGCACCCTCAGTATCCTCGTCGCGGCCGTCGTCTTCGTTGGCGCTGTCAAAGTCTTCGTTGGTGAGATCCGAGAGCTTGCCGCTGGTGCGTGGCTCTTCAGCTTCAATGTTCTCTGCGTCGTCGACAAGACCGTATTCGAGAAGTCTCAAGCGACCCATGACCTTGGTGAGAGTGACGAGCGAGGCACGGAATCGATGGCAGTAGAAGCAGGTACCTCTGAGCAAATTGAACATGTTGCCCATGAAGAGAGGGTGAAAGACGGGCGAAGGGAGCTCGATGTGACCAAAGTGGCCGGGACACTGGTAGGAATTCAAATGACATGTCGAGCAGATGTCGTTGGGACGCATCGGTCCGAGGGCCGGGTCGTATAAACCGCCTGCATTTGGGTGATTGGTTGTGTCGAGCAAGACAGGGTTGATGATCTGCTTGACCGAGATGCGGCGGATATCCTCGGCGGTAAGGAAGGAGAAGGACGCCGAGGAGATGGTAGAGGTGATGGGCTTCTTGATATCCATTGTGGGCTAGGATCCAAGGGCTGGCCCCCTGGAGCACCTGATGTGCTCAAAAATCCAGCTTCGCGTGATGTAGGCAACAAAGCCAGAGGACGTTTGACGGAGTAGTGCGCAGCTCTGCAAGGCCGATGGGAAACCCTGTGATATGAGTTGTTCCCAGAGCGAGCGCAGGGGTGATATGATTAGGGAAAAGGTGATGGTGAGGAGCGTGTATGAGAGTAAAGATAGAGCTGGCTCAGTCGAGAGAACCCTGTTTGACTTTGCCTGCTCCTGCTGTTGCGATGGCGCAGTGTCGAGAGCTGAAATTTTTCTTTCTGAACAGCTCAACAGTGGACTTTGCATTTCTTCCAAATCCCTCAAATCAGGCACTGTGCTGCTCAAAATGAGAAAAATTCCACTTTGCTGCACGTCCACTTTTTTTTTTTCTTTTCTCCCCCCTCTGAACGACAAAACGACATCAATGACTAAGCATCAGCAAATTTGGCAGCCGAGAAGACTGTTACGTCGATAGATCAACCACGCAATTCGGACTGAAATGATAGCCGGTCCGCATACAGAAGTTGGACCCTGGCTGCAGCTGTCCGTGCGCTTCTTTGAGGTACAAGGTCTGATGTCTCCAACTCACCATCACACTATTGTCCGCTTCAGGTCAAAGTTGCACATACAAGCTCGAGATGGCGACATCCGGCGAGTCGTTTACGCTGCTTGAGAGCGGGGCGTCTCGCTTGCACTTCAAGCTTGCTAAAGGCCTCGAAGACGCTACCTCGACCCATCAGCAGGACCTCATCATACTCGACACTATCTCAGAAGTACGGGCCCAGCTCGCATCACGGTCAGCTTCCAAGGATTTCGCCAAGCTCACAGCAGCTCTTACTACCTTGCTACATTGTCTCCATCAGTATCCTTCCGCCGTTGCGTCCGATGCAGCCTCCCTGCCGAAGTTGGACATCTCATTTGCTCTCTTGCCGGCGCTGCAGCTCCTCAGCCTTGCTACAGATTGGAAGCACCTTATCCTCGCATACCAGCTGCTACCGTTTCTTCTGCCCTCCACTGAGCCGCGGAACAGGGCCGTCGGTCCTTCTACAGATGCTCAAAGCCATACGTATGGTTCTCTTTCCTCTTCCAGGCGTGGGTCCTCTCTCGCACAGGAAAAGTCACCCCATCGATCAGAATTTCAGACTCTCGATAAGGGGTACAGAGCAGCTGCGCAGTCATCAAGCTCGGACACGATACCTAACTCTGACGATTCCTCTTCGCTGCTGCTCCTGAACACGTTCCGTTCCAATCTGAGTGCAGCTCTAGACGAAGCAAGTCAAGAATCACACGAACACCCCCGGAGAACACGCTCGCGCTCACCGTCGTCTTCTCGCTCATCATCGAGATCAAGATCCACAAAGCGCTCTCAGGCTGATTCGCAGACAGCTCTGATCCGCTTTCGAGCCACTGCCTCCTTACGATCGCTGACAGCCGGAATTCCACGAGGCATGGCAGTGCTTCCTTCGCTTGCATCTACTCTGGTGGCATTGACGCGCCATCCGGACGCCGATATTCGCAGTATGACGCTCAATGCCATGCTCACGTGCGCCAGAGCCCCGGTCACTGACCACGCCGACAAAGAAGGTCAAACAGAGATGCTTGATGCCGCTTTGACGATTGTTCGCCTCACCCTGGCTTCCACTTATACGTTCTCTCCCGGATCGGACCTCAACGAGCAGCGGGGTATCATCTTGTCGGAGATGGAACGGCGAGCGGATTCGGACGCAGCCGTGCTCCGGTCATGTATGAGGGTCGTAGAATATGCTCGAATTGACGGACACCTATCTGATCGTGAAGCTGCTTGCCATTCCCTTGAATGCCTTCAAGCCAGCAGGTGGGCGCCAATGCACCTCGAGCTGCCAGCACTACAGCAAGAACGCATCAACGATGCTGTGTTGACTCGCACGGAGGGTATCAGAGCTCGTACTGCTGCTCATCAGCGAGCTTCCCTCCAGCCTCGACATGACTATCACGGCTCATATGCTCCTTGGCTTGTTGATGCCTGCTTGTCGACGCTGGCCAGATCGATCGAAAGCATGCTAAAGACAGATGCGATCAACACCGATCACGTCACTAGTACGGAGCTGTTGAAGACAGTGCTGCGAGTCTATCATGTTGCTTCGCAAGGCAAAGCAGCCGCTCTAGCATTGTGCGTCTCAGCAGCGCGATGCATCGGAGTCTTGCACAGCTTTTCGATCAGAACCGCAGGTTCATTATCACATGCGACAACTGTCAGCAGAGCCAAGGGATCGGACGGTGAAATATTAGCCCTTTGGTCGGCTCTTTCCAAGCATGTGAAGGCCCAGCTGTTCAGCACCAATCCCAATCGCAAAACAGCGGCGCTTGCACTGCTTGAAGCCTTGCTGCCGCTTGGATGGGCCAACGCAGTACCCGACACCAGGCTTGAAACCGAAGAACAGGAGGACACACAACAAGTCTCTGCTTCACCTCTGCAGATATCCGAGGCCGAAATGAGCCAGCTCATGGCACTTCTGGCTGATCCTGACTCGTCTATCCGTGTTCGAGCCCTAGCATTGCTTCACCAAGTAGATCGAGGTCTCACTGTGCTCCTACGCGCGCAGCTTCAGTCGGGTCTCGAGTCAGAGCTTCTATCCCACGATGGACACCTGCGCTCTGGACCTCGCGATCTCCATGTTGTAAGCCTAGCGCAACGTCTGATAGAGGTGTCGCTGTTTTCGGTGTCGAGCGCCGATCGAACCTCCAAACCAACAACTGAGCTCACAGAGGAAGCAGTCGCAGCTCTTATGCGCGCAATAGAAAGTGTGCTCGAGCTCGAGATATTCGGTTCGTTCGAACAAACGCCTTCGTCCACCGACGGAGCCTGGTCAGAGGCCATCCTTGTCCGGCTCGTGTCGCTCGAGATCGATGTCAAACTCGACGTGTTGCGGCGCCTTCTTTCTTTCACGAAGAGGTCTGAGGCTTCGACATGTACAAGTGGTCTGTATCTCTTCAGTCGCCTACTTTGCGCCTTGCACATTCGCGACTTGCGACTGTCGGACGACTGCAGCAAGTCCTTTCTCTCCTGGGTTGCAACGGAAGCTCTGGGACAACACGGACTTTCTGGCCTGCTTGTCAAGCTCTCGCGTGGGCATCAAGCCATTGGAGCCCAGGAGGCAGCTCTCGGCGTTACAGCACGCATCGTCTCTCAGTCGGTCCAGCTTTCGGGGGCCGTAGGTCTTTCGCCAGACTTGGTCGAGGGGCTAGGACAGCTTCAGTCGACTTTAAAGAATCTGGTTGAGACAGAGTCGGCAGCTGCCTTGCGCACTGAGGCGAGCAACCTTCTGTCCATCTGTTCTATGCTGCTCGACCGCCCTTCGTATGCCGAAGACCATATGCTGCGCAAGCTGGGGGTTCTAACGACGCCGTGCCACACCATACAGGATACTGTCAAGGCTCTTCTCGAGCTTGGTCTCGAGGGAACTTCGATAGAGCAGACAACCGAGTCTAGTGTTTCCAGTAAGTCCACATTGTATCAATGTTAAGACGACGGTAGACACGTGGTCCGAGCACAAAAGAAAGGGTCTTATCCGACGTCCGAGACACTGACGACTTTAATTCCGCAACCACCGCTTCTGCATTATCTTCTTCTTCTTCTTCTTCTTCTTCATCTGCTTCTTCTTCTCGACGTATTCACGCCTGCCAGATCTCTCGTCCAGCTCGTCAATCTTATCAGCAGCTGGCCAGCTGGTTGCAACATTTGGCCGTTCCAGCCCCAAAGCACGTTCTACAGCGTCCACCCACAATTTCGCAGCCGTGGCACTGCGAGAACAACTTCCATTTTCCGTACTACAATCCTCTCACCTTCTCTCTCCCGACGATAGCACTGCAACACTGCGCTCTCGAGCTGATCGAAAGGATAGGACCGGCGAATCTGATCGCCGCCAAGCACGCACCAGATCTGACCTCAGCGCGTCAGCTATCACTTCAGAATCGAAACGCAATCGGGACAAGAACATAGCTCACGTCATGTCGCAGTCTATAGCCAACCTTGTGCTAGGATCGGATACGAGTGCGCAGGGAAGCGAGAATGAGGTTATCTTCTCCGCAACCTCGTCTGGTGTGCTGGAAGGAGAGGAGCTCGAGCTGATCGACGAAGTCGCGGACCCTGAGCGACGCTTGGACACTGCAAGCAATATTAAAGGAAAGCCGTCGCTGATAGACTTGGTTCATCAATGCCACAATCACGAGCCTTGGCTTGACACTAATCTGACGCCATTCGTGCTTGATGGCGTTCAGATCGGCTTCCTCCCAGCTAGGGTGGTAAAAGCGTGCGTCGATGACTCTGCTTCTCAACTCAAGATCGGGGCGACGCCAGTCCTTCGCAAGGTCCGATTCGCTATGCATCATCGAGAGATCGTCCCCCCTACAGCGACTTCGCGCGTGTGCGCAGCCATCACTTTCACAGCCGACATTGCGACGCCAGAAGCGAGGACGAAAGGGTTGAACGCAGTCGCTCAGCGATGGCGAGAGGCCAAGATCTTCCCAGACCCACTGGACGGCTGGCGAGATGAGCTTTATGCCATCTATGGACTCAACCCTCAGCCGGGCTTGCTCAATCCGATTGCGTTCAAGCTGGAACGAGCTGCATGTGCCTTGTTCGGGTTCGCCACTTTTGGCGTTCATCTTACTGCCTACACCATGGCGCCAGAGACGGGAGAGCTCAAGGTTTGGGTGCCTCAACGCAGCAGCACCAAGTCGACATGGCCTGGCTATTTGGACAACTCGGTTGCTGGTGGCATTGTTGCTGGCGATCTCCCGATGGAAAGCATGGTTCGAGAATGCGAAGAGGAAGCCAATTTGGAAGCATCATTGGTGGAAAAGCATATCAAGCAGGTAGGTGTTCTGAGCTACTGCTACAAGACAGCCAAGCAAGGATGGATCCAGCCCGAGGTGGAATACGTCTACGACCTGCCATTGCCTTCCAATGTAGTGCTGCAGCCGAAAGACGGCGAAGTGGACCACTTCGAACTGATGACTTTGGATGAGATTTACGAGAAGATGAGGCAGGGCAAGTTCAAGGCCAACTGCGTACTGGTCCTGCTTGACTTTTTGATCAGACATGGTCATATAACAGCGGACAAGGAACCGAGCTACAGACAGATTGTCGCTCAGCTACATGTAGATTTGCGTTTGCCTGGTCCATGATCTCCAAACCGAAGGATGGTACAAGCATCTTCTAGGCTCATGTGACAGTTGTGCTGTGTCGAGTGAACTATTTGTGGCTTGCCGCGGCGAAAAACGCGGTGTAGCAGTGCATCAACTTTACGCGAAAATCAAGGGTCCAAATTCATGAAGAGGGCCAGCTTGGACTTCAAAGTGACTTGTTTCTATCTCGAATCCCACCACACCTTCATTGCTTTATCCTGATCCGGACCAAATCAGCTTGTAGTAATCGAGGTCGCTCAGCGCTGGTGCTGCGACCATGGTTACCGGTCGTCACACGCAGCGTGACAATCCGCCTGACGACGAGCGTCTTGTAGACGCAGGACGAGCGCACAAGAAGCGACGGATGATGCAGATCGGATCGTCACCTCCGCCTTTCATCACAGCCCTTCAGTATAGCGCAGCTGGCGCTCCAATGGGTCGACTTGAGAGGCTGAATCGACCTACCGAGGGGCCTGTACAGGCCGGACAAGCACCCACGTCGATACCACCTAAACAGCAGAAGAAGAGAAAGATCGTGATCGTCCGCAAGAAAAATCCGCTCGAATTGCGGTCTTCTTCACCAGCCTCTCCGCCTCCAAGCAGTCATGCAAGCTTCCAACGGAGCGATACGATTCTGCGGCCTCCACGCAGCTGCGCGACTAGCGAGACTCCAGCGCAGACACGAGCCTCGAATCGCAGCCTGCTGCAAAGGAATCCTCATCTAGACCGTAACGACCCGAGTTCGCCGATTGGCACGTTTGGAGGCCAAATTATGGGGCGGTCTGACTTCTCATCTCCATTAAAGTCGAAGACAGTCGGACAAGTTTCGCCAAGACAAGCCGTGAACGCTCGAACAAGGTCCGCAGCAAGATCCCGCCTTCGACCGCAGGCAGATAGGGCGGATACAAACGTCAATGAAAACAGAGAAGCAGCTTCTGCCCAAACTGCGGCTTCGCGACAGGATCGGGCGACGAAGCGTTCCGCGGAAGATCCGCTAACGAGACACAGGAGACATTGGACCAAGATGCAGCGCGTTCGACTCGGTGTTCAGGCACCGTTAGCCTCCGCGGATCATCCCCTCATCGATGCAGATCATCACCTTAACTCGCAGCCTGATGCTGAAGAGCAGACAGATGTTGCCCAAGTCGATATTGCAGACGAGTCCGAGATAAGCTTTTTCCCTACGCTGCCGCCCTCGCGACGCTCTCCAATAGAGCGGAACGGACTCGGCCCGAGTCGCAGCTCTGAGGTCTCAACAGTTGATACTCACACTACGGATCTTCTCCGTGTGATCCTCGAACCTGGCCGATCAACAGCGAACCCCGTTCTGTCATCAAGACCACGCGCAGAAGAGTCGCCTGATGTATTCATGCCGGGAGAGCACGACCATGCAAGCGAAGGCGTCTCTAGCGTTGGGCTTTTCGAAGTGCTTTCACAGACTGCCATGCGCAAGATCGACCAAGTACATTCGAGAACTGCAGTCACTTCGCAGCAGGCCGAGCGGACTGCTTCCATACGATTGGGGACGGCCACATCGCCCGTCATCGAGTCTCAGCACCATGTTGAGATCGAGTTCGACTCCCTTCATCTCTCGCATCGCCAAGCGCAACACACAGCGAGTTCTGTTCTAACTGTCCGAGACCAGCAATGGATGCCAGTCCATCATGACTTTGCGATTGAGCGAATCAAGTCTCACACGGCTCGCTCGCCTACAAGGACCAATGCCTTTCAATTGAGGTGGCGTCCACCTTCAAGATTGTCCGTCAGTCGACAGGTTGGGCTCACGCCTGCACAGATGCGGAAGATTCCCACCACAGAGTTGAGCGACTTTGTCCACGGTTACACTGGCCCTAGTGCAGAATTTCAGGTCGATGACGACAGAGGTCTCGTCCCTTTCGAACACTGCGTTCCATACGCCGGATACGGTCCTCGGGTCACCTCTGATGCAACAGCGCACTCGGATTGGCAGCTCGAACCATTCAAAGCCGACCGATTTCGCAAGCGATTGCAAAGACGTCGCAAAGAAGTAGTCAAGGTCATCGTTCCATTCTCCGAAACATCATTCCCAACGCGAGCTACGCGTGCGCGCTTCGTCACACCTCGTCCCGTGGCTGATGCTACCAGCAAAGACTCATCCTCGAATGATACTTCACTAGTTCTCGTCTGGATGCAGTCTACCGCACGCCATTTCTTGCAAGCTTTGGAGTCCATTCTACGGGACGATTCCGCTCATCCGGCTCAAGATCAATCCTATCGCCTCGAGTCGAGCGAGAACGACTTATACCCATGCCCCATCTTACATTACGACACACACACTGTCTCCACTAATGGCACACAAAGGACGGCATCTTACGTCGCGCTCTATGCCCATCTTGACAGGGTCACACAGGTCAGAAAGAAGCTTGCTGCTCTAGAGCTCGGTGAAGAGGATGTCGCCAGCTATTGCCCGTTCAACGATCCGCGACTCAGACTGCTCGTCACGAGCCTTCAAGGCGAGGCCCTCTGCTTGATTTAGAGCATACCGCTACATCTTTCATTCTCATATACCCACCGATACACAAGAAAAAGTTGTGCTCTTCATGAATCGCATTGCAAGTTCCACAATGATGAAGCATCTACGCCTCAATCGACAGCAAGTCAAAGTTGAAATGAGTAAAGGCCGACGCGGCCTCGCCCTTCACCCTGCCCTTGCTCTTCTTCTTACGCTCAGCAACGATCTCTCGATTCACCTCCTTGACCTCCTCTAGCGCCGGCACGACCGCCTCGGGCAACGCGAGAAGCTCTAGCAGCCTGTTCGCGATTCGATCTGCTGAGTCTCTCATCCCCCCCAAGTTTCCAGCTGCAGGCCCGATCTGTAGCCCAGCATAAGCGCCGGTAACGAAGAGAGGTACGTCACGACGGTACTCGAGGTCGGCGGTGAGGACAGGCATCCCTCCGATGAGACGGATGGGATGGGTGCGTTGGAGGGTGGAGAGGAAGGGCAGAGAGGAAAAGTCGATCTTGGCGCCGGTGGCGAGCATGAGGTAGTCTGTACGGAGAGGGGAGAGTGTCTCGCCGTTGTCCGGGTTGGAACGGAGGTGGAGGAACCATTGCTTTTCGCAACCCTCGTCTCCCCCCTCTCCAGCAATCCTATCCTCCTCCGCGTCAGAAGCAGCTTCTTCGCCGCTCTCTTTCTCCTCCCGAGCCTTCTCACGAGCAGCCCTAGCAGCAGCTCTATCAAGCGCAGAAACAGATGCGTACTTCGCTTGCGCAATCACTGTATGCGTCCTGATCTCAAGCTTACCCATCGCCTCCAGCCTCGCCAGCAATTTTGCATATGTCGGCGTGACGCTCCCTCCGTTCCTCGCAGCACGAAGAGTAGCCAAGCGCTCTTGGACGTCCTCGTTCTGCCAGAACTGCATCTTGAGGTAATTGCTATAGCGCCCGACCCAGCCAAGGTCGACGTCGAAAGGTTTGCTCTTGAGATGGCCGCGGAGGAGGAGGATGACTTTGTCGAAGCCTTCTTCGAGCGCTCGGATGACGATTTGGGCCGATGTGAGGCCGCCACCGACGACCACCATTGTGCGGGGCCGAGGAAGGGTAGGCGGGGAAGGGAAGGGGGTGGAGGCGAGGCAGGAGGAGTGCATCCAGCCGGGCCCACATGCTGGAGGAGAGCACGGGGCAGAAGCGGAAACATAGGATGGAATCGCAGGCACGCCCCCGAATCCAACAGCGCTGACAACAGCTTTCGTGGAGATGACAAAGTCTTGCTTCGCTTTAGGCCCGTCATCGAGAGAGAGAAGGAATCCGGGATGGTGATTGCCAAAATCATCCTGGATCGTTCTCTCGGCGCCGTCAAACCAGGCCATCTCCTTGACACGTCCTTTCAGTGTTGTCACGGGGCTTTCTTCTAGACCATGAATCTCCTCGCCTCCTTGCATACCAGTCGACTCTGTAGCGCTAGGGACGGAATCAGCCTCGAAGAATTGTGACACCTTGGGCCAAGTATTTGAACAGCAATCGTCGCATGGCTGTACGCGATACTTTTGCTCTAGCTTGCGAGTGAAAGAGTGGAACAGCGTTGAGCTGGGTGTGAAGTAGTCTCGCCTGTCGCGTTCGTTGACGTGGACCTTGTTAGATGTGGCTGCCGAAGCTTGTTGCTTGCGCTTGTGTTTGGATTTCTCCTTCCCTACGACGCCGAGGATCTCGATCAGGTCTGGCAGACTAGCGTCGCCTGAACCTTTCGTTGGACCCAGAAAGCTCTCTGCTTGCGTCGCGGGTGATGAGCTCTTCTTGTACTTCGAGCGACGTCGAGAGCTTCTATCTCGGATCGCAGATGTGTATTTGCCGGCAGCGATGCGGCGCTCGATGAGATCTATCACTTGATCAGGCGTTCCTTCCTCTGCCTTTCCATGCTGGTTCGCAAAGGCAATGAGTGAGTCGAAGTCGCTAGCATCAGGATGGAAGAACATCGGCGATCTCAAATGACTGATCCCCAGCGCTCGAAAGTTCCTTTTCCAAAGACCCATAAATCCCTCCCCTAGCCTGTCGATGACGAGGATTTTGATCCTTCCATCACACGAGCAAACCTCATTCCCCGCGTTGTTCCAGACCGCTCGAAAGCTTCGCTTTCTACCTTGTCTCGATCGCGCTTCGAGCTCTTGAGCGGATAGTCCTACTGGAGAAGAAGATAGAAGCTTGTTGACCTTCGATGGAATCAGGGAAGGCGTGCGCTGACGATGAGTAAAGTGGAGATGTCGGTGTTCGTCTTCTGTGTAGAGGGCGGCTGGGCGAGATTCGAGAATGCGAGAGATGACGGCGAGAGCGGCGGGACCGGCACCAATGATGACCAGGTCGAAGTGTGCCGACGCTTCGACGTCTGGATTGTAGAGACTCGCTTGATGTGCAGGAGTGAGAGCGGACCCACATCCGCGAGCTTTGTCAAGAGTGGGTGGTTCGGCCTCAATATCTTCAGGCATGATGAGCGTGTCTGGTGTTCGGCGGTGTGGTGGTAGCATGTTGAACGGCGATGCGATGAAGCTTAGAAAGACTACACATACGACTCAGGACAGCCCTTGGCATCTATATACGATCTCTCGGCTTACAACAGAGATGGAGTGAGCTCTTAGGAGCTTCACCCTCGCCTAGGCGGTGGCAGTACCTTGCAAGTCACACATCTCGCAGCACAAGCCACATTTGTAACCAGCTGTTTCGTCGCGGAAAGCAATGTCTGCGTTCGAGAGCTTGGCGAAGAGAGATCAGTAGGCATGCTTGGTAGGCAAGTGTCATCTACTGCGGGGGTTCAAGGCAAATCTTATCAGTCACCGATATGACCTCTAGGGTACTCATTCACCACCTTAATGGTCATCGGTCCCTTGCTTCCCGATTTCGGCTCAATCAGACAATGATTATCTCGATACGAAGTCTTGCACCTTTCCCGATTGATCCTTGCTTATGATAGAGGCGTGACAAAAGGACGGAACGATGAGATGATGGTACCACGGTGTTGAAACGTGCAATATACAGCGGTACTAGATCAAGGATGGCGTCACAGCAGAATCACTGGGCGTGATTGTGCTTTTTAGCGCGGATTCCGTGATTGCGCTCATGCTTTGCACGAGTCGGCAAGGTTGATTCAATTATTATTATTCTTTTCGTAATTTAATCAATTTTCTTGGCTGTCAATCTTCGACAGCTGTCCGAAAAGTGTGAGTGCGGGAGCAAGGTGCGGCCCCAGATCTCTAGGATGAAAGATCCAAACGACACCATCAGGAGCTGTCTTTGCACACACCTGGATAGGAATGATGCGAGACGAATTGAGATGGTATCTTTACTCATTTGGTACGCCCACCTTGACTTCTGAGCTGCCCTGCAACCTTGCTGAAGCCGATTTTTTAAATGTATCAAGGTGTGCTGCTCATGCGAAGAGCTTAAGGCTGTCGAAGATGGTGACCTTGAAGTTTCCTCCCATATGCGTTCTTCGACATCTCTCGCTCGTCATTTACCTACGGACTTGCATCGCACAGATTTGGACGAGATGTGAAACCAGATCCTCCCTTATCCTCTCGGTTATTGTCCCGTAAAGGAAGCCTCTCCTTATCAAAACGTGGAGTGGTCATGCCATACACCATCGGAGTCTTCCCATTCCCCCCCTCTGCCCTCAACGCCTTGACTGACTTGCCAAGCTCAACGAGAAGCATTGTCTTTGCCCCATGTCTCGGGATGTGCGCCTCCCTTCACCCGCGATTGCCGTGAGAAACTCAGATAAGAGATCTCGCAAAAGCAGGTACGAAACTTCGTGGCGAATGCATTGTATGAACACAAAGTTGAGTAGTTGAGTCACCGTCGCAATTGCCTGGTGAGAGCTGCTCACTCTGCACGATCTAGAAGATTGAAGGAAATGCTGTACGGTCAAAGAACTATGAGACATACTTAAAGACAAACCTCTGCAGATTACTGTCTCCCCCTTCACATCGGATCTTCTCTGGTCACCGAAAGCTGGATCCCTCAAGCTCCCAGCCACCGAACTCTTTCACCATGTCCCTGAGCCCACCTCTCTCGCAGGGCGTCGGCTACGGCGTAGTCATCGGTCTTGGCGCCCTTTTCGCTATTGTTGTAGTCGGTATTTCTCGCTCTCTGATCAAGTATGCAGGTATCTCCTCCGATGCTGAGGAGTTCTCTGTTGCCCGTCGTTCGCTTGGCACTGGTCTCATCGCGGCCGCCGTGATATCCTCTTGGACCTGGTCGACGACGCTCCTCTCTTCCGTTTCCACAGCCTACAACTATGGTGTTGCTGGCGCTATGCTCTACGCTTCCGGTAATTGCACGCAGATCGTCCTCTTTTCCACCCTCGCGATCCAGCTCAAGCGTCGCGCACCCTCCGTTCATACCTATCTCGAGCTTGTTCGCATCAGGTTCGGCACTCTCCCTCATCTCACCTACATCTTCTTCGCGCTCGCCACCAACATTTTGGTCTGCAGTAGTGTCCTCCTTGGCGGTGCAGCTGCGATCAACTCGATCACTGGAATGAATGTCTTTGCCGCACTCTTCCTCCTCCCTACTTCCGTCGTCGCGTATACCCTCAGAGGTGGACTGAGGAGCACCATCCTGGCGGACTACCTGCACACGGTCATCATCTTCATCATCCTCTTCGTCTTTTGGCTTCGCGCCTATGCGACTTTCCCGGAGATCGGAAGCCCCGCGGCGATGTACGACCTTCTCACCACTGCACAGAAAGGGATCGATATTGCAGGGAACTACAATGGCAGCTTGCTGACGCTAAAGACGGAGGGCGGGCAGTACTTTGCTTGGCTTTCCGCCTTCGAGTATACGGGTGTGGTGTTTCTCGATGCCTCGTTCCACCAGAAAGGTGTGGCAGCGATGCCCGAAGCCGCATTCCCAGGATACCTCATCGGCGGCCTTGCTTGGTTCTCGATCCCCTTCTGCCTTGCCACTACTGCCGGTCTCGCCGCACTTGCTCTTGAGACGACCTACCCTGGCTTCCCGACTTATCCGAACAGGATTCCGAAGGCGGACGTTTCGGCTGGGCTCGTCCTGCCCTATGCCGCTCAAGCGCTTCTCGGCAACGGTGGATCGGCAGCGGTACTTTTGCTGATGTTCATGTCGTGTACTTCCGCTATCTCTGCACAAATGGTGGGCGTTTCCACCGTCGTTTCGTACGACATCATCAAGACTTACTTCAAGCCAACCATCTCTTCCGACAAACTTCTCCGAGTCAACCAATATGTAGTCGCTGCATTTGGCCTCTTTGCTGCGGCATTCGGTTCTCTGCTGCACGGAATCGGTCTCGATCTTGGCATCGTCTATAACCTGACTGGAATATTTACCGGTGCTGGTCTGGCTCCGCTCGTCTTCATCTTCTTTGACACCCGACTTCATCCAGCGGTAGTTTTCCCAGGTATTTGGATCAACTTTGTTTCTGGCGTAGCTGTGTGGCTCTCGGTCGCATGGCACAGATCTGGCGTTGTGAATCTCGATTCCGTCGGCGGAGTGATCCCCTGTCTCGCCGGATGTGGAACTGGTATCGGTGTCGGTCTGGTCCTCTCCCTCATCAGCGTTCTCTTCTTTCCCAGGGAGTTTGCATGGGAGAAGATCCCCGAGATCCTCGAGCAGCAGCATCGCGAGCAAATCGCCAAACACGCCAACAACTCCTCAGCCGCTGCTCATCGGGGGAGTGAGAAGGCAGACTCCCTCAACTCTGCCGACCTTCGTACCCAGCTCGAGATTATCGAGAATGACCCAAGTTACAACCGCGCCCGTTTGGATCGATCCTTCCGCATCGCAGTCGTCTCGGCTCTCACCATCTTTGTCGTCATTACAATCATCTGGCCCTTCTCCCTCTACCGAGACTACATCTTCTCACGAACCTTTTTCCAGGGCTGGGTGATGGTCAGCTTCATTTGGGCCATCTTGGCTTTTGTAGGTGTCGGAATCTTCCCCATCATTCAAGGCATCCCCATTGCCAAGGTCATCTTGCACAACCTCAAGAGCAATCTCAAATTGCACGACATCCAAAGAGCGATCCGAGAACAGAGGAGAGGCAGTGCAGCAAGCAACCGCAGCGCCACAAGCTCGCCCGCAGAGCTCAACGAGAAAGTCACTCAGAACCAGACGCTCAGTGCTTACATTGCTTAGAGCTCAGACACATGACGATGCGCTCAAACGGTCTCTGCCATGTCACATTCTTAATTGTGCGCCTTTTGTCCAATCTCAAAAAGACAATCTAAACATACTCATGCTTGTTCAACCATACTCGGGCCTGTGAACCTGACGCCCGACCTTCAAGCGACTCTGTACCTCACAGCAATCTTTCAAAGTGTATATGCGAGCGAAAGTGAATCATCAATTGCGAGAACAATCGAAAATGACATGTGTCCCAAGACTGACTAGAATGAATGTTATCCGCGTGCTGCTTTGCGGAGGCCTCGCTTGCTATCCGATGAACTCGATCTACCCCTTCCACGATCCCCTGAAAAGGTGCACCAACCTACTCCTTCCCTCCTCCCTCTCCCCTCCGACCGGATTGAACCCGTTGCTTGGCACAATCACCACATCCCTGATTTGCACCGGCTGCTTCAGCATGGTCAAATCTTCCGGTCTCACTCCCGCACTTGCATAAAGATAGCTCATCACCGAATCCGTCCAAACCGCAGGGCCCGTCCATTCTTCCACGGACAAAACGTCCCATGCCCACCTCCAGTGACCGGCCTGCCACTTCCATGTCATCGACACCGCCTCCCATGGATTTGCAACATGTGCTTCTCGTAGTCGAGCCTGCTCCTTCTTCTCCGCCATAGACTTCTCTTCCCATCCCCAGCCATCAGCATGCTTCTCGCGTTCCTGTTCGATTTCATACGCGTGATAGACTTCTGTAGCCTGAAGAATTCGTCGGAGCACATCGAGCATGATCGGATGGTTAGGCGCAGCGTGAAGCGTCCACTGTACGAATTGAAGCGGACGGTGACGTCGCATGGGAAGGATTCTCCACCGCTCCAGGAAGTTTCTCGGAGATGGATTGAGGTTGGGATCATTCTCAATGCCAATGACTGCCCTAACGGGTTCTGGCGACATGTTGTCGCGACTGAAGATGCCCGAGTCTTCCGGCAGAATCGTCGAGATTGGCACGGTGTCCTTCGTCCAGTCTGCTCTCTGCATCAACGGCACTGTGTCCATATCGCTCCACGTGCCTCCCTCGTCCAACAAGAGAAGATACCTGAGCAAGTCTGCTTTGAGAATGAATCTCGGCATCGTATCCCACATGGCCTTAACGGAAGTGTTGCGGTAATGAGACTCGATCCAAGCCTCAGCACCTGCATCATCGAGGAACTTGGGCTCGAAACCCATCTGAGTCCACTTTGCGAACCAAGAAGCTGGCGCGGGCTTGCCGTCAGAGGACCAGATGGTGGCTGGAACCATCGAAGGCGGTGTGCTAGGCTGTGCTAGAGTAGCCGACTTCTTATGTGTGCGTTTGCTCGTATCAGGATGCTCGATGCGGCCAAGCTGCTCGAGAAGCGATTCTCGTGCAGCCTTGTTGGGAATGTGCTTGTTTAGTGTCTGCTTGAGCGTCTCGACGTATGTCTCGGGTGGAAGCACAATGTAGTTGGGAGGACGGAATGTGATCCAGCAGCAGATATAGAGGACGGGCAGAATGATGGCTGCAAGCATCAAGCACTTGCACCGTAACGAGGAGGACTTGGCTCGACGATGGGTTGCACCGAGGAGTGTCGAATAGTAGGAAGGAGGCTTGTAGCCTGGTGGTGGTGAGGTGCTGCCGCTGCCATGGTCCAAGGAAGAGGTCGAGTGATGCCGTTGTGAGCTGCGCTGTGAATATGGGATATTTACGGCAGTATCATCCGAGGGTGTAACGGCGGTGTAGGCATATTCGCTGTTGGGTGTGCTGCTGGAGCTGCCTATGCTGAAAGGGCCGATCTTGAAGTCTGTGAGGGGTAGAAAGTCCTCCCGGCGCCCGCTCTTGTTGGATTTGAGAAAGGAGAACATGGTTGGAAGCTCCTCGAAAGCAGTCGGAATGTATGCTGCGAAATGCCAAGGGTCGTCGGAAGCGGGAGAGACTATACTAGCAAAGCTTCACGAAAGAAGGCAGCAGAGCAAGTGTCGATGCGCTAGGAGCTTCTGATAAAAGTTGATGATGCTGAGTAGGAAGATGAAAGAGATGCGCAGAAGCTTGATGCTGAAGCAAGAAGAGCGTCGATGCTGAAGACTGGTATGCCGATGAATCTGTCACAACGAGAGGTGACAAGGCGAGATCGGCCGTCTTGTATGCCAAAGAGACCTTATCCAGAGATGGCGACAGACATCAAAGACCGTCTCGTCTCCTGGTAGTAAGAACAACGAGCTAGATGCAGTTGTGTGCGTTCCTGATGGTAAGGGCTCGTGGACCGAAGAGGAGCGCCGAGAGATAGGCCGGCTTGCAGATGTCGATGAGGCGGCTGGCAGGTGAATGAAAGACTACGATAGTAGAGTAGACCTAAGGACGGGACTGAAACAGCACAGCGCAAGTCTAACGGACCAGAAGGAGAGAAGCCGGAGTGGAGTGTTCCAGAAGCGGATGAAAAGAAGGTGGGTTTGATTCGGGCGTTGCGCGCTATTAGACCAGCCGGAGCGCAGCTAAATGAAGCCTAACGAGTGAACGCTAGAACGTGGCAGTGCGTTGAAGTGGTGAGGATGAATGATCTCACTGTGAGGTCGAGTACTAGGTTGCGAGGTTAATGCGATGCGATGATCAAGCTGTCAAGGCCTGATGAATGCCAAGCTACGTGTGTTTGAGAAGGAAGACAGGAGGCGAGGTCGAAGCTGTGGGAGGCAGGAATGAGAAGGTGCGTGCTTCGCTCGGCTGTGTTGCTGCGCCCAAAATAGTGCTGTGATGTGCTGTGCTGGGTGGAAAAATGTGGTGGATTTGTGTCTTTTTGTCTTTCGACCGAGCCCAAAAATCGTGCGAAACGTGTGCATAAGATGGGTCTAAAAAGTGTGGGAATTAAGAAAAGGCACAGCAGTAGACGATTCGGAAAACGTGCATCCTATGAGATATGCATCTTGTACATATTTGCGCACGATTGTACCTCGATTCCGACCTGCACATGGAGAGGTGATACACTCCCACTTTCTCAATTACAGTCTGTGGCGAGATATGTGGGTTCTCTACGCAGTACCTTACGCACAAAGAAACACGCTTAGAACGTCCAAACGAATTCGGTAGGCGGCGGAAAAGAACCATCGAAACCAACTTTTTGGACGTGCAGCAGAATTGCAGACAGCTGCAGTCTTTCGGAAAATGCGAAAGTCTTGCCACCAGCCACACACACGCACAGAGAGCAGCTATGTTCGCTACAGTTTCGAAGTTGCGGCATGAGTCCGAATATTCTGTGTAACACTACTGTCGCGATTGCCGGTTGAAGTCTCGAAAGCCACATCAAGGCAGGACGGAGAGGCGTTCTTACGACGAAATTAGGAAATCCCGACAGCGAATAGCTTCTTGACAAGGCGAAAGCGAAAGAAGCCAAAGAGCTGCGTGCCGGGGCTCGCGTCTGCTCTGTCGCTGTTCGGTGTCTGCTGCTGCTGCTGCACATCCAGAAACTCTGAAATAACAGAAGCGGTGGTCCGTCGGAGTCACAAAATGGAACAAGCCGAATGACGGTGGAGATCCAACGCCTTCCCTTGGCTTAAAATGTGACCCTCTCCCGAAGCGCCTTGCTCATCATCCACCGTCGATGCAACCTCATCTTGGCAACGGCAAACTCTTCGATCCCATGACGGCACCGGCAGCACCATGAAATGAAGTCACCATTCCTAGAACAATGCGGGGATGTCAGCTTCATAATTTTGTTCGGTGCCTCGACGTTTGGATCATAGCCAATCACCGCATAGCGAATGCTGCGTAACCTCATACGGCTGAATTGCAGAAACGCAGCCTGTTGTGCCACTCTGCTATGTCTCGCCGTTGTGCACAACGATTTCGGTTCCCCCGTCTGGGGAGAGCAGGCAGCATTGCGTTCCAACGAGTTGCCGCTATTTTGTCACTTCTGTCTCGCTTGCGGATTTCTGGCTAGTGCTGGATTAGGGCGTTCGGCACGCGCAGGATAGCGAGCGGTTCACCCGAATTTATAGCACATTTCCTCTACGTAAGACAATGCGCGAAGCCTTCTGTTCGGTTATCAACGTGGCGCAAGTTGAATAGAAGCATACACTGGCTTCTAATAGCACAGCTATCGCCTCGCTTCCGTTCTTCAGCGATCGAATGATGCCGCGTTGGCTGCCTTTGGTCACCAAGCAAAGGCATCGCATCTTCATGAATGCTCACTCTGCCATGTACGCAAAGTGCTGGAGGCCCCGAATAACCGCAGTTCATCACGGGCTATCAATTTCGAATAGGCCGAAGATCGCATCCGAGCTGATCTTGCGTCAGTATTTTGCAAACGCGGAGCGAGGGAGCACGGCTCGTCTGAGTCTATATGATACTTCGTCGGCTCACTGTCACATTTCTCACTTCTGATGCAAAGGGGTCCGTCGATAAGATACTGTATTGAATGCTGAGCGACAAATTTCGCATCTAACGTTTGGATCAGCGTGATCCTCTTCCACCGCCACCGCCAGTGAGGATCAACTTCTTCTTGACACGTTTCGGCTTTGTCGACGCCGCATCTCCCTCGCCCGATCCCACTACGGGTGCTACCTTGACATCCGCAGCCGGCTCCTCGTCATTGGCGGTAGCACCAGATCTAGCTGATCCACTTCCATTCGACTTGCTCTGCTTGTTCAGCCCCCTCTTCTGCGTGACTGCTCCCGTCTTTGAGCCAAGAATGTAGTCCTCCTCGAGTTCATGCCAGGCGTCGTCCATCTGGTCGTCCCAGATCCCGTGTGCGTCAGATCCTCTGCCTTGGATTGCATTAGAGAAGCTTGACCTGGACGCAGGTGTTCCCCACACAGTCTTCTTGACCGGCGCCGAAGCCCTCGCTGGCTGTCTCGCAACATCACGATCTGCATCGGCGTGATCATCGGACGAAATCGAAACTCGTTCCAGCCCATTCCGCGTTCCTCTGAGCGAATCTGGAAAGTCCTCCGTCTCACCCGGATGCACTGGGAATTCTCGCTCAGCGCCATACATGGCCGACTCGCGGAAGCTTGGTGACGAGCCTGAAGGGAAGCCACTATCACTCGCACCGCCTCCTTCACCAGCGCTGCGGCCAAAACTGCGCGAAAGTCCGTCGGATGGGAAATTGGCTTCACTTGTGAATGCAGCGAGCTGCTCTTGCTGCCGACGGTAAGCTGCTGCTGCCGCAGGTCCTCCTTGGTTCGAGATAAGTTCGGCTTCCTCTGCGCGTGTCTTGGCTCGATCTTCGCGTCGTTCCTTGTCCCGTCGTCTGTTGCGTCGTTGACGCAGTGCTTGGTCGTACGGTCGAAGCGTCGCTTTGTCGATGAGATCCATGCCATTCCAGTCGACTTCAATGAAAACAACGTCGGCAGCCATAGGAATATGGTTCAGGTACTTGCATCGCCTGCGCAGCTCCTCGTTCATACTGCCTTCATCAGCACCAGCCACCTTGACCGCAAGATTGCGAGGAAGCTTGGCATAAGCACCATAGTGCGCAATCAAGATCTTGGTATCGAGAGGATGCAAGAAGATGCTTTGTCCTGACGCAGCCTGGAAGAAGACATACGAGGATGATTCGGGCTGAGGCGGGTTGACATTCTTCCGTGGCTTCGGCTGGCGAGTTGAAGCGGTCTTGTGAGCTGAATCTGTCGCGGTGTGTATATCCGTGTTGTCTCTGTGTGCTGTTCCGTTGTCAGATGAAGAATGGCTCATCGCGCCACCTTGACTCTGCGCTCGGAGAGCAAGAAATTCCTCCGCTCCCACAGCCGCTTCGGGCGTACCATCGCGTGTGACTTGACCTTCAGCCTTGGCAGTCTGCAGCACTGTTGCGGTCGTTTCCGGTTCCTCATCCGTCTGCGAGCGTTCCATTCGTTTGCGCTGACGTCGGCTGAGATCACTCCGCTGCAGCTGGCCGGATAACGCTGCTTGGTGGTCTTTGAGATCGTTCCGCGCCTGACCAATGGTGCTACGCACGATGGGCAAATCAAGCTCGTTCTGCACCTTTTGCATCTGTTCCTTGACCTTGTTCTGAGCCAGTGCCACGAAATGCAGCCCGCTTGCATCAGTGCCAAAGCTCTTGAGCACATCGATCTCTTGCACGAGCTCGGCCAGATCGTTGTTGAGCGATTCGATGAGAAGCTCAGGTGTGGCCAGCATGAACTTGGCAAACCCCATGACATCGGGCTGGAAATGCCATGGAGCCGAATGAACAGCAATGAGTGGGTGATCCGATTCGGACGCAGGCCATGTCGACGACTGGGGCAATGCCAGCGTGGTGACATTGGGTCGCTCAATCAGACGCAAGGCAAGCATGTCGGGATGCGAATGTGTCAAGCTCGGCGCGTCAACACCAGGGATGCTGCCTCCTGCTGCATCGATGTTCTCTTCATCCAGCTCGCTGATGCGCTTGACGCGTTCGAGTTCATATTGCTCCTGCAACTTTGCTTCGTGCTCGCGAGCAGCCGCCTGCGCATCCCACCACCGGACTGCTTTGAGATCACGCGCGTACACGGCATCCCAGCAGATTGGGCACCTTCTCCACTTCTGAGACGGAGCTGGCAATGCTGTTGGTGGAGCCGGTCTGCCTTTCTCTTCGTCCTTCAGTGTGAGGTAGTGAAGGATGCAAGGATAGCAAAAGACATGGCCGCACTTGGTCATACGGGGTGCGGTGGGTGGTGAAAGACAGATCGGGCAAGCTGCACCTTCATGCGCAGGCTCTCTTGGCTGATCCGAGATGGGCGCGAACGATCCCACTCCGGCCAAAGCTGAGGAAGTAGGGATTACAACCTGAAGAATGTCGGCCCAGTTCAGGTAGATGTCGGGGTCGGCAAAGTAAGCGGTGTAATCGCCAGTGGGCTTGACGAGGAAACGATACTGTGCATTGACGTAGCGCTCCTTGTTGAAGGGCGCAGATGCGGCGCCTCTTCGCGATCTACGAGCAGGTCCAGCAAGAGGAGGTCTACTTCGAGGCGGCAGCGTGAAGGAGAGCAAATGGTTCATGCTCGTGCCACCACGCTTGCCCTGCTGGTGGGCATTGATGTCGGGACGAGCATGGTGCGAGTTGGTGCGACCGGCATTGCGACGCTTTGGACCAGATTCGGCAGAGTCTATGTGGTGTGGCTTTGTGCTCCCATCATTGGACATTGACTTGTTCGTTGGCCTCAAGGTGCTCATGGAGATGGGAGGAAGCTGTTCGAGATATGGGCTGGTGGGCACGCCGGTGCAGGAATGACTCTTTGCTCTTGTGCGCTGGGAGACCGCGTCACAATCGTCGCAATAGAGAGAGAGAGAGAGAGAGAGAGAGAGATAGAGAGAGAGAGAGAGAGAGAGAGAGAGAGGAGGGAGAGAGGGGAGGGCCTGAGAGGAGTCCGGTGAGATGGCGGGGCCCAGACGAAGGCAAGCTCTGGTTCGAATAGCGCTGTGTAGATAGCAGTCGAGCTCCTTTCTGTCTTCAAATGACTGCAGCTCCTAATGGATGTCGGTTTCGCGTCCTGTCTGATCGCTGTTGGCTTCGACCTTGCTTGAAGCCTTCTTTGTTGGTGAGTGCTTGTGGTGATGAGACAAAGATATGCCGAGTCGTGAGTGTGAATCTGGTTCTCGGACCACACGTGCAGGCAGAACTAAATTTGCAACTGCTCAGCCACTCTCCGAATGCACCTCTGCAGAAACGGATCTCGGAAGTCTAGCGCGCAGGCTTAAGGTCAGCACCAGCAAAGTGTGAGATGCGAGAGAGAAAGCGGGACGCGTGTGTGGAGGCCTACAAGGGCTAAAATCGGGTTGTCGGTGTCGAGCAGAAGCCGGCCAAGAAAGCGCGTTTCAGCCGCCATCTGTGCACTGGCGTCAAAGGTAGGAAGGACCCTGATCCACATTGCTTGGAGACGTACCGAGAAGAACTGGAGGACCTCGTCTCCAATGCATGGTAAAGAAGTCGCCGTCAGGATGAAAGTGGGGATCCTTCTAACCTTTGTTCGAGGCTATGGTTGTATCGGACGAGTGCCTCAAACTCGGCAGGCCAGCCAGAGTAAGATTCCTGCTAAGTCCGCACCACCCAACCGGCTTGCGATACCCCGCGTTCACGGCTAAGCATTTGTGGCCGGCTATGACTGTGAAGGCTCAGCACTTGAGTCGGACCCATTGAGAGCTTTCTCCCTCCCAAGCACTCGCTGAACGATAGCAACTGGCGCTCTCCCCAAAAATGTCGGGAGCACAACATGACAAGATCAAGCTGAAAGACGTACAAGTCATGTACTTTGACGTCTTTGGCACAGTCGTAGACTACGTCGACACTGTGACTGAAGCCCTTCAGCGGGAGATCTCAGACACTCAAATAGACTCGCCAGAGATCACACGGGCCCTTCAGCAAGAGTACGATTGGCGGCACTTCACCATCGAATGGAGGCAAGAATACAAGAACGAAACGTTGCGTCTAGCCTCCAATGGTAACCCAGACAAGATCACAGTCGACCAAATGCATCTCATCGCCCTCAATAAGCTGTTGACTACGCTACCTTTACGGCAGGGAACACAGGCAATCGGGTCCATAGCCGTAAAGGACGCATCAGAAGCCTTGAGCAAGGCATGGAATGCAGCCATACGGAACCGCCTCAACTTTACCTGGCATCTGCTCGAACCGTGGCCAGACTCGGTGTCGGGGCTAGAAGTGCTCAAGTCGAAGGTCAAGATCGGAACGCTCACGAATGGCAACCTGAACCTCATGGTTGACATGGCAAAGAATGGGAAGTTGCCGTGGGACTTTCTGTGTACTGCTGATATGCTGGGAAGCTTCAAGCCGGACCCGGAAATGTACAAGAAAAGCATGAGGCTGTTCGACATCGAGCCAGAGAAGGACGGGTACATGGCCTGTATGGTCGCGGCACACCTATACGATCTCCAGGCCGCAAAGTCTTGTGGCATGACGACGGTGTTCGTCTCATCGAGAGCTACAGAGGACAAACTGCCTGCAGAAGGCAAGCCAGAATATGTAGACGTGGTTGTGACCGACCTTGCAGAGCTTAGTCAGCTCGTTCAATAGCATGAGAATGACATTCAATCTCTCACAGACGATATCGGAAAGCTCATCAGCATGGTACGACAGCAAGTAATGCCATTTGCGATTGGACTTAGACAAAGCGCAATGTGAGTTTGTCTAGGGCTTGTAGCCAGCCTCAGCGAGAGCCTCTTTGATGCTGTCCAAGAGGTATTTGAGGTCACCGCGCTCCTTGTCGTTGACAACAGTAACACCCATGTGACCGATCCTGAAGTACTCATCCTTGCACTGCTTGTGAAGACCAGCTGCAACAACAATGTTCTTGGCGACCAACTTGGGCAGCAAATCAGTGGCCTTAATACCTTCGGGGTATCGCACCGCAGTCATGCCATGGGCGCCATCCTTCTTTCCATCGGCAGTGAGCTGCTTGAGGCCAAGCTCAGAGACAAAGTCCTTGACGCGGTCCGAGGCGGCAACGTGCTGGGCGAATCGGTCCTCGATAGAAGGAGAGCCCTTGGTAATGGTGGTCAAGCTCTGGTGGAGAGCGTAGATAAGGTTCGTGGGAGGGGTGGCAAAGTAAGCGCCGGTACCGGCCTCGTAGGCCTTCATGACGGGAAGCCATCTGGACCAGGAGGCGAAGTAGCTGTTGGGAGGAACGGTGCGCTTCTCGAAAGCAGCGATGGCCTTCTTGCTGGCGGCAAGAACCATCAGACCGGGAGGGCAGCCAAGACCCTTCTGTGTAGCAGTGAGGACGACATCGATTCCCCACTCCTCCATGCGGATCTCCTCGCTGCCAACGGAGCAGACACCATCCAGCACAAGAATGGTCTCGGGGCTGACACGCTTGACGAGCTCACCAAGACCCTTTGCATCGCTGAGCACACCGGTGGAAGTGTCGACGTGCGTGAAAGTAAGAACCTTGTACTGCTTCTTCTTGAGCGCCTCCTCGACTTCAGCAAGCGAAGGCTTGGAGCCGATGGGGGCCTTGACCTGGTCGACCTTGGCGCCGTAGGTCTCGAGGCAGTCGGCAAAGCTGTCACCAAAGTAGCCAGAGTTGAGGACAAGGGCGTCCTCACCGGGCTGAATGACGTTGGCGGCGACGTGGTCCCATCCGAGAGTACCGGAACCGGCGGTCAAAACTGGCTGGGAGTTGGGGGCAAAGAGGAGCTCGCGGAGCATGCGAATGCAGTCGCCGAAAATGGGGATGAAGTCGGGCGAGACATGCGACATTGCAGGGTGGGCGTTGGCGAGGAGAACATCGTCGGCAACCTCGATGGGGCCGGGGATGACCAGCAACTTATGAGGTGCCTGCTTGAATTCTTGAGTCGACATGTCTTCTCTTAATGTGGATGGGATCTTTTGTGCGATGTGATGGGTGACTTGTTGGATTCTGTTGCGCGCTACTGTGGTGGCATCGCGTTGAGAGGAAGAAGAAGTCGAAGGTTGCCGCGAGTTGGAGGATCCGGTATTGTCGACAGCCATTGGGCCGGAGAGAGATTGGCGGCGAGGGTGCATGGTGATAGCAGGCGGTGTTTGTGGTCGCGCAGATGATGGCGGTGACGGAACGGTTTAGAGTGAGAAAGGAAGAAGCGTGAATGACAAAGCAACGTCAAGAACCAGATCAAGAGGTTGGTGAAAGATAATGCAAGACCAGTCAAATGTGGGGATGGCCAGCGTGTCAGATCAGTTGCCAAGTCGAGCGAAGGAAGACAGAAGATCAGCAAGA
Source organism: Pseudozyma thailandica (assembly GCA_023212835.1). Classification (NCBI taxonomy): domain Eukaryota; kingdom Fungi; phylum Basidiomycota; class Ustilaginomycetes; order Ustilaginales; family Ustilaginaceae; genus Pseudozyma; species Pseudozyma thailandica. The sequence continues at coordinate 1,012,965 of JALCCH010000001.1, forward strand.
GGCGGAGAGAAGTCGATTGGGGAATTGTTCGAGTCAGAAGATGATCAGTTGTGGGGAATGGAAGAAGCGAAACGGGAAAGATGCAGCGGCGGAGAGCAACACACGAGCGAGCATGGCCAAGAAAAGACCGCAACGGACAGTCGACCGAGCACGTCCGAAATGAAATGTCGAAATATGGCCAAAATTCCGACCAAAGAATTGGCCGTCGCGGCGAAATGCGAGTGCGCCAAATTGAGAAGGAATTCAAGGAATTCCAGCAGGTTTTCGCCAGCGGTTGCGCGCGAAGAGCGGCAAGATGGAAAGTCAAGAGAGGCAGGCCAATGCGCCGAAAACAGCAAGCGAGTAGATCGAAGGCCGTTCGGGGAAAGTGGCAGCCGAAAATGAGCTCAAGTCATGAGCAAACAAGACAAAGCATGCGAAGTCGGCACGTCAAAGCACAAGCCGAGTGGTTGACATGTCGGTGTGGGGTAAAGAAGTGCCCGCGCAAAGCAAAGCATCGAACAAAGTCGATCGGAGCCCGATTTCGAACAGCACATCGATGTCGCGATTCGATAAGATCATTTCCGCCGGCCGAATATCCGAGCATCGGGGCAGCATCAGGCAGAGGACGCCGAAGGAAGCCACGATGCAGTAGAGGACGGTAGCGATCGATCAAGAGGTACCGATAATGATCGTTTGTGAGCCAGCACAGCGGAGGCAGAGCGACAGACAGCATGGGCAAGGGAGATAGGTCCAGCAGTCATCACCAGCACGAGAGCGAACCGAGATCGTCGGGGTTGGTTGGGCGTGCAGCGACGAAGTTTGCGGAGCATGTACGGTAGCAACGACAGCACACCATCGTGTATTAGAGCCAGGTCAGTGTCACAAACGAGACCGTACGCAATACCAAATCGACCATGTTCGGGGCGAAGGAGTTACGGAGCCAAGGGTGGACCGAGGTGCGTGCGAAGGAGGGAAGGAACCGTTGATGTGGAAGTCGTCAGCAACATGAGATTTCGTGGGGTGACGTTGCGTATCGTGACACCGAAGTAGGACCATGATGCAGTGTGGAAAGCAAGTGTGGAGACAGAGGAGAGAAAAGTGATCGACAGCAAGATAGTCAGTGTGTCTGCTCGAATGTCTGCTGAAGAGTAACTCTGCCGTCATTGGGATGGCAGGTCTGCGGGAATGCTTACACTTTTGGTAACGAGGCTGTGATGGCGATGGAGGAAGATGAGAAAGAAGGTGAGGCTTCGACCGAAGACTCACCACCAAGTCAAGCGTCGGTTATGTTGAATGTCCAGAAGGCCGTGTGGAGAAATATGGCACTTTCTCCGCCTTTCAACCAACACGCACCTCGTCCAGCTGCGGGTTGAACGGCTGGATCGGCCTGCTTTCAACCTCGCTCAGGCCATTTGCACCGGATTACACCGAAAATGCATCGCCGTATCGTTCCATCGGGGGAACTTTAAACTTCGCAATCGGTGATGGTCTCGCACCAACTTCCTACTATCATTGACACTTATTCATGGCTTCGAATCAGGTCTTTCAGGCCTTGAATAGCTTCAAAAGGCTTGTTTGCTACTGTACCTTTTGCTCCGCAAATAAATGGAGAGGGTGTGAGATAACCTCCCACGAGGCAGTTGGAAAAAGTGCCTGGACAGCAGTATCTTTTTCAAATCCGCATTTGTATTTACTTGGCGTCCAATCATCATGCAAGCCTAAAAAAGAGACACTACGCCAACAGCTGCCTCTTCCGTGGCCCTATTCTGATTTCAGGCACCGAGGATTGGAGTGCACGGCGCACGGGGATTGGGCAGAAGTCGCGAACCCTCAATTCTGGAAGAAGTGCTTCCCCACTTTAGACCATCGGCGACCTCAGGTATCCTCGTTCTTCCAAACCATCATCTGTCATTTCGTGCTTCATTCGGTCTTTCGGTGTCTTTTAAGTAAGTCGCATCATTGCTGTTCCTGCTTTGTGTCGAGCTCAAAGTTGACCTTGTTTCTTTCTTTCATCCTTGGCCTTCTCTACTTCCTCGCTTTTCTCTTTGGCTCGATTGTGGTGCAACAGACATGCGTTTCTTCTCTCTGGCCGCTTCTGCTCTCCTCGCGCTGGCACCCTTCGTGGCGGCTCAGGCGCACGATACTCCTGAGCTCGGCGTCGTCACCACTTTCCCTAACAACCCTTACTCCAGTGAGTAGTCGATCACAGTGTTGGAGGCGCCATTGAGATGACATTCTGACTATTGCTGCCTCGTCTGTATGTCTGCCCTTCTCGCAGTCGTCAAGAACGGCCAAGCCAACACTGTCGTCTTCTCTATCACCAACCCTCCCAAGGATGACCGTCTCCTCACTCTCCAGTCTATCACCGGTGCCTTCCTCAACCCCAAGAAGGAGGACGGTCAGCGTGGCCGCGTCCTCCGCAACATGACCACCACCGCCTTCAAGTCTCGTCCTCTTCGCACCGTTGGTGGCCGACCGATTCAGATTCCCTTCGACTTCGTCCCGGAGTTCAAGCCCCAAGAGCTCTCCGTTGAGTTCAGCTTGCTTGTCAACGACGAGCAGACTGGCAAGAAGCACCGCATTCACGCCTACCGTGGCTCCGTCCAGGTCGTCGAGCCTCCCAAGAACTGGTTCGACCTTCAGCTGCTTTCCGTCTACGTCATCGTCCTGGCTGCCATTGGCGGTATCGGCTACCTGGTCTACACTACCTACATCAACCCCGAGGAGAAGACTGCCACCGGTACCAAGAAGTTTGAGAAGCCCGTTGTCGTTCAGCAGAAAGGTGTTCAGGATGAGTGGATCGTAAGTATGACCTGGCCTCCCACTTGAAGCGGCAGATCTTATCGAAATGAAAGCTTAGGGAAAGAAACATTTGCTGACATCTGCTTCCACCTCATCTTGATTCTCTTAAACAGCCCGAGCACCACCTCCGCGCACGAAAGGCAAAGGGCAAGGCCGCCGGCGCTCTGAGCAGCGGTGACGACGAGCCTTCGACTCCGAAGCGCAAGGGCAAGGGCCGCAAGTGAGCTCCGCGGCTTGCTTGAGCACTCCTAATAGCATGTCGCTCATTATATTAAGCTTGGGGTCAACATAAGGCAGCTTGTATCGCCCTCATCTTGCTCGGCATTCAGTCTAAATCTGCTCCGACTTCTACAGATTCGCTTGCGAATCGGCGTAGGTTCAAAGCCCTGCTTCCAGCAAGACACATTTACACTGTAAATACTGTACCATCTCCAGCCCGCGATCCATCTCTTGCGGGTCGTAAGATATCAAAGAACCATTCAAACCTTTACGAACACTACGCTTGGCGGCTCGCATGGTGTGGATCTGTTGTATGACGGCAGGAAGACAGACGATGGAGATAGTGTCAAAGTGCGACTTGCTCCCTCGCGAACCTCTAAACTTTGAGAGATTGAGTGAATCGGGAGATTTGCAGCCTTCGGCAAATCCATTCTCAAGTAAATCGGAGTCCGCGCTGCAATGCCAGCCCGTGCACACGTCAAAATCTGCCTTCTTTGCCTCCACACTGACTGCCCCTCTCCCGCCGCTTATGCACCTTCTCATTCTTCCGATCCTGTGAGCTGCAGATGCTGATTCAATCAGGCTCAATGTAAGGGTCCAGCTCCCCTTCCGCTTCTTCTGTGAAACCTTGACCCCCTGTTCGGTGTGGAAGATTTGCGAGCTGTCAACTTGCCCGTTGTGAAGGTTGGATTTGAGCTTGTGTCCACCATCCCACCCGTCCAGTTAAAAAACGAGATATGAAGATGTCGGACTCGATATCAGCCGACAAGCCGCCTTATTTGACGTTGACGATCTCGCAGGCGCTCTCGCTGCCCGCACCGCCGAGTCCGGAACCGGGGCAGCATGAGAGCGTCAATGCGATGATCGATGCCCGCGCGGACAGGATGCCTGACACCCTGGCTGTTGGGTTCACGTACCTCAAACAGGGGAGCTCTTCGTGGGCTTGTGAAACGCTCACCTACAACCAAGTTCGAAACTTGTCGCTTAACCTCGCGAGGGAGCTGAGAGGGCGATTACCGGAGAGCAAGAAGAACAAAAAGTCGCCGAATGGTACGCCTCTGGTTGCAGTGCTCTCCCCGTCAGGGCTGGATCTGTTCGCGCATATTGTGGGACTATGGAGGTTGGGCTTTGGCGTACTGTGCATCGCCCCCGGCTCGCCAGCTGAATCAATAGCGAACCTATTGCGCCTCACAGAAACCGAGACTATCCTCGCACACAAGACGCAAATCAAATCCGCATCCGAAGCTGTCGAAGCCGTCACTTCAGGCGAGGCGAGTTTGAAGCCAGTTGCGATCGAGATGCTCTCCAACGTCCTGCTCCACTCCAATACCGACGACAAAGTAAAGGAAAGCGCGGGAGGGGAAGACGTCCTAGTCACGATGCACACTTCAGGCTCATCCGGTCTACCCAAACCCATCTACCAACTCCACCGATTCTGGACCACCTCTCTCCTCTCCGCCCCCGGGCGCACCCTCTCTGCCTTCACCACCACTCCGCTCTTCCATGGCGGCATGTCCGACCTGTTGCGGTCGATCCAAGCGGGGTCTTCGATCTTCTTCCATCCCACAGCCGACCCAGGCGCGCTCTCTACTTCCGCCATCTGCTCGGCCATCTCGGTCTGCCCCAAAAAGGTGTCTTACTTTCTCTCCGTGCCGTATATCCTCGATCTCGTCTTTTCCGAAAAGTCCGAAGAAGGTCGAAAGATGCTGGCCGCGATGGAGATGGTGAGTACGGGCGGAGCGCCTCTTCCTCAGTCGTTGGGAGACTCGATGGTGGAGCAGGGTATCAAGCTCGTCAGTCGACTAGGTTCCTCCGAATGCGGCTTTTTGATGTCCTCCTGGCGCCATTTTGCCGCGGATAGGCAGTGGAATGAACTTCGCATACCGGACGAGTTAGGACAAAGCATGTTGCGATTCGAACCGATGGGGGAGCTTTTCGAGCTCGTAGTTACCAAAGATTGGCCGACAAAGCTCATCGCGAATCGCGAAGATGGTTCGTATGCCACATCGGACCTCTACGCAAAGGTGGAGGGTGAGCCGAATACTTGGCGATATGATTCTAGGTCGGACGATACGCTTGTTCTTGTCTCGGGCAAGAAAGTCAGCGCTGTCCTGGCTGAAGGCAAGCTCAAAGCTAGCCCGATAGTTGGGGAAGCCATCGTCTTTGGTGCCAATCGAGCCATTCTCGGCGCGCTCGTCTTTGTCGCCTCTGAAGCGGTTGAAGAGGGGAAGCCGTTCGATGAAGCAGCAAAGATTGCGATTCTGCAAAAGCTCCAGCCGATCCTGAAGGATATCAACGCTTCCTCACCGCCACACGCTCAACTAGCTGTTGAGATGGTGTACCTCCTCCCACCCACCGAGCTTGCTGGTATTCCACGCGCCAGCAAGGGTACCCTTCAGCGAGGACGCGCGTATACGCACTTCTCAACCCTAATTGACTCAATTTACGGTGACTTTGAAGAAGGTCGATCGCTGCGAATTCCCGACAACGGTGAAGCGGGTTCGGCGGCAGAGAAGCAAGCGATGAGTGGCGCAGAGCTTGTCAGCTGGCTTCAAAGGAAGGTAGAGTCTATTAACGGGACAAAGTTAGATGCGGACAAGGACGTGTTTGTGGCAGGGGTGGACTCGATTCAATCGGCACGCATCCGAGCAGCTGTTCACCAGAGCATCGAGCTTGGAGGCAAGCTTCTTGAGCGGAATGTCGTTTATCAACACCCCACGCTCAATCTTCTCGCTCAGCACATCGAAGCTGTCCGTTCAGGGGACTCTGATGATCTTACATCGCAACGCTCAGAGCGAGAGTTGAAGCTGATGCGCGAATTGGTAGAGAAGTACTCCTTCCCTCCCGAGTCTTCCGAGGCCAAGGCTAGCGAGAAAGTCAAGGATGGCAAAGGCACGCTGTACATTCTCACCGGCGTCACTGGTGGGCTTGGAGCGCAACTCCTCGCGCAAATTCTCGCCGCCTCTTCGCCGCACGATACGATCATTTGTCTCGTCCGTACACGCAATGGCGATCAAGCACGAGACCGAGTCCTCTCCTCGCTCGAATCGCGCTGTCTCTCCGCTGCCCATTCCAAGGTCAAGGAGCGGGGCACTTCGGTTGTATGCTTCGCTTCTGACCTTTCCGAATCCGACTGCGGACTGACCTATAGCTTTGAGATGCGTCATGAGAGGGTGGTCACCATCCACGCAGCATGGAGCGTCAACTTTGTCGCCTCGCTCTCTTCTTTCGAGACCTCCAATATTGTCGGCCTCTCCCACCTCATCCACCTTCATCAATCCCTTGTCGCCCGCTGCGAAGATCCGTCAAGATCGACATTCTTGTTCTGCTCGAGTGTGGCTAGCGTCCTGGCGGATCCAAGCGGGGACGTTCCCGAGACGCTGTCAAACGAGCCGGGGGATGCAGTAGCGATGGGGTATGCGAGGAGCAAGTGGGTTGCTGAATCCATCGTTGCCGCTCGATCCCGGTCTGGGCATAAAGGGCAAAGTTGCGGGGCAATGGGGGTGGTTCGAATTGGCCAACTTACATCCGACACCATCAACGGCGTTTGGAACGAGTCGGAAGCCTGGCCAATCTTGATCCAACTCTCGCACCTCGTGGGTGCCTTTCCCGACTTGCAAGCTGAGCGGCTGGACTGGTTGTCAACAGACATTGCCGCGAGGGCCATCCTCGACCTCACAAACCCCCAAACACCACAGGAGGGGTTGGAAGTGTACAACCTTGCCCAACCCACCCGCACTCAACGCCCGTCCGCGCATTGGAAAGACCTCCACTCCTGGCTCAACCAAAGCGGCCTCAACCTCGCCCTCATCCCGCCCATCGAGTGGCTAGAAAGAATAAAAGCCAACCACAAATGCGATCATCGAGGCCTCCTCGGGCTTTGGGAGAAGAATTTCTCCTCCTCCTACTCCTCCTCCTCCTCATCCCGTTCCCCACAGAACCAGACGAGATTCGTTTGCGATAAAGCCCTCCATCTCAGCCCCGCTTTCCAAGATTGGCAAGAGAAGGGCGTAGACAGAGACTTGATCCAAAAGACTATCAAACGCTGGAAGGATATCGGCTTCCTCTCATAGACACACCCGCCACTTAACTTTGTAAACACAAACAGGCAAAAGCGAACAAACGACGTGTGTGATATGTGTGAATAGCGTTGCCTCTGCTCCTCTGGCAATTACACTCTTCGCGCTCTTAAGAAGCGCGTCAAGCAGTCGAAGAAGCAGCGCTTGAGGCGGCCCCACTATCATTCGGCGTCAACCTCTGCTGTGCCCCTCCTTGCTGCTGTTGCTGTTGTGGCGGTGGGGGCCCTCCATGCGGCGGCTGCCCCGCAAAGTGTGGTCCCGCTCCATACGGCATCCCCCCTCCTGGCCCCGGCTGACCCGGATAGTACATCGCACCTGGTGGATGCGGTTGACCTTTCTGTAAATGCGGCGGTGGTGGACGAGGACCTCCTGCAGCCCCGGGTGGAGGCATTGGCATAAACTGCTGTTGCCCGTTCCCCATTTGAGGACTGTACATGTTTTGTGGTGCTCCATGTTGATGCATAGACGGTGAGAATTGCATCTGACCCATAAACTGCTGAGGGACGGCACCGTAGGGCATGGGTCCGCCTTGCATTCCAGGTCCCATTTGCATGGGCATACCGGGCTGTCGGCCTTGAGGCATGCCAGGCTGTTGTGGCTGACCACCAGGGTATTGGTAGGGTGCGCCGTAAGGCTGGTAGACCATGCCGAAGGGCTGCTGCTGTGGACCCGGAGGTCCAGGTCCAGGTGCCGGTCCAGGTCCAGGTCCTGGCGCTGATACTGGGCCATTTGGTCCTGGCCCGGCTTGTGGCGCCGCCATGGGCATCTGACCAGGATGAAGAGGCTGGGGAACAGGCTGTGGTGTCTGGGCACCCGGATGCATTCCAGGCTGCATCATGCCAGCGTGGCCAGGAACGAACAAACCCGAACCATCATCCATCATAGCACCGGGAGGGGCAAGCACGAAATGCTGTCGATATGGCTTGCCGCTGAACGCCCACATCGGCCCAACCGTCTTAGCATCAGGTACTTTGCTGACTTTGAAAGGATTGAAATCTTCGCGAATGTGCAAGCTGCTCGAACCGGAAGGCGACTTCTTGATGACCTTGTTGCCGAAGAAGGGATTGGCAGGCACGCCGGCCGCTGAGGTAGAAGCGACAGGCGGCGTCGAAGTGAGTGAAGGTCGAGCAGACAAAGATGGAGCTGCAGCGCTGTGTGCTGGGCTGCCTGCGGCAGGTGCGGCGGCGGCGGCGGTGGCGGTGGCGGCTGGCGTGAAGGTAGTGGCTGCGCCCCCCGGGGTGAAGCTAGCGGCGTTGGGGTTGAAGGGCTTGAAGGAGCTTGCCTTGGCGCTAAGTTTGAATGAAGAGGTGCTGACAGAGGATGGCATGCCACCTTCTGGCTTGACTACACTCTTGGCTGCATCGCCTCCTTCGGCAGTGCCAGCGGCTGCGGCGGCCTGTCGAGCCTTGAATTTGTCTGGGTTGAAGGGAGGGATCTTAGGAATGGTCATTTTCTGCAGCATTGCCTTGCTTTCCGCGAGCTTCTGAGCATCCTTGCTGATCTGTGCAGAGCCGGAGCCGCCTGCAGGGCTGACGACGTTGGATGAAGACACTTGAGCAGCGCGTGAGGTGGCTGAAGATCTGCTGGCATCCGCTTTGGGCAAGGCGGCAGAGTGCGAAGGAGTAGGGCTCAAGCTCTTCTGCAAGCTTGGGTCACGAGGCTTGTCGGAAGCCCCATCAGCCTTGTCCTTCTGCACCATGTCAGCGACGTCGGAAGGCATAGGCGTCTTGAGCTTAAAGGAGCTGGCCCACGACTTGAGATCGGCGAGACGGGTGTCCTTCTCCTTCTTGGCCAGAACCGCCTTCTTCTTCTCAAGACGCTCGCGCTCCAAGCTAACAAATTGGCGGAAGTCGCCCATGAGCGGGTTGCTAGCGTCGCCGGAAGGCTTTTTGCCAGAAGCGTCCTTAGCCTGGGGTTCCTGAGGGATGCTGGGGCTCGGCACCTTGACGTTGACGGTAGGGGGGTTGACGACGACAGGTGGGGGTGTTGCGGTGATAGGCTCTGCAGGTGCAGGGACACCAGCCGGGGCTGGAGTCGGAGCAGCAGCAGCTGGAGCGGTGCCGTTGGCCTTGGTGACAGCAGCCTGAGTGGGAGCAGGTGTTGCTGCTGGCGCCGCACCGGGACCCTTTTTACTTCCACCACCAGCAGCAGCGGCAGCCATCTGCTTGCGAAGCGCGGGTGGCACGTAGGCGTTGGGGTTACGGACGACAGCACCGTATTTGTCTTCCTCGTTGACGCCAGAGTCGTCTGCCTGGCCTCGCTCTTCGGCCAAATGAGGATTGTTGGTTGCCTGACCCATGATCTCACGGGCGATACGGTCAGCCTCGCGCTCACGGTCTCTAAAGTCCTTGCCACTTCGGTCGAGCTTGGTGGTGTAAAGGTTCTCTTCGTAGTTGGACTTGATGCCGAAGCGTGCTTCGTTGGCAGCAAATTGATCCCAAGGCTTACCTGCACTGCCGGATTCGAGACCGCTGCCACCAATGTCGTCGGAATCGGCCCAATCAGGCATCTTTCCGTTGCTGTCAAAATCATCGAGATCGGCAAGATCAGGGTCGTCGGACCACTTCTGCAAAGCCCTGCCACTGCCAAGAGGATCGTACGCCTTTGAAATCTCGGTATCGGTTCGGAAAGCTTCCTTTTCGCGTGCCTCACGCATCTCCTTGGCCTGCTCCTGCATTTTGACCTCAGCAGCCTCGACACTCTCCAAGTCCTTGGAATTGATGAGTAGAGACGACTTGAACTCGCCAAGCTCAGGCTGTGCGTCCTTGTCTTTGGCGGGCATGATCTGTTGAACAGAGGCCAGAGCCACACTGAGCTCGCCGCCTTCGGTGTTGGCAGCGGAGAAGATACCAAAGAATTTGGCACCACCTTTGACGGTAACCGTGACGGGGTTGCCGATGAGCGTGACGAGCAAGAACATCATGCGTTCGTGCATGAGCTTCTGGGAGTCGTCCTGAGCGGCGGCACCTCCAAGGGAGGGGAAGGCAGTCGACTGCTGGGTGTTGTTGGAGTTGGAGTTGGCAGCTGGACCGCGCTGATTAGTCGCCTTGTTGTCGGCAGCTGGTCTGGCTCCAGGGACATTCCTCTGTGTGTTGTTGTTGGCTGGAGCGCTGGAAGGCGGACCGTTGCCCCACCTGGAGGTGTGAGGAGGACCTCCTGCACCACCTCGGTTGGATTGAGCGCCGCCTCGTCCACCGGCGTGGTGGTGGGCTCCACGAAAGCCGGAGTTGGAGGCGCCGCGGCCTCTCATGCTGCCGTTAGTTGCCATGTTGTGACGCTATGGTTTGGTGGGCAGGAGTTGCGTCTCGAAACAACTATGCGGTCCTGCGCGGCCTTGTCGGAAAGGAGAGGGAAGGAGTTGCGAGTGTTGAAGACTTGTAGTTTTTTAAGTTAGAACGGCATACGCGCTAGCTTGGTAGAGGTGCTGAAGACCGACTTGGTGAAGGAAGAGGCTTTTGCTCAAGTGAATCTGCTTTGCTGAACGCCTGTCGCGTCGGTCGAGCAACACCTAGTTCGTTTTAAACGTCAAGTGAGGATGTGTGGTTCGCGGAGGAAGCGCGGGGAAAGAGCAGCGATACACGGATTCAGCTAAGAAGCCTGAGTATCGTGGCTGAGACAGTCTCTTCGCCAGTAAGAGGCAGATGATCCTCTAATGATGCAAGAAGTGCGACGAATAGGCGAGCCTGCAAGTTGAGGAACGTGAGATTCTTGACGACGCAGCTGCCACTGAGGGGATGATAGGACAAGCGATCCAGCCCACTGTCCCAACGAGAAGAAACGGTGAGGAGAAAGAGGAGCAGGACAGAAGCTGGGCTCTGGACAAGATGTGGGGTGAAAGAAAGGTGAAGCTTGCTTGAAGCGCGGAGAAGTGTATACAGTAGCAGTCACACACGATTGATTGCTCTTGCCGAGTCTGAGCCCAACGAGCAATTTCCAAAGTGTATACTGTAGAATCGAATGCTTGCGGCCGTGCAGAGTCGAGTTGTTACGACGTACACTGTGTAGCCCGTTAGAGCGGCAAAAGTGAGAAAGGCACGCATCCTGCCTTTTGCCTTGCGGTGTGTGCAAGAGTCGCTCGACTGTGGCTCCTCGCTCATGCTTGGACCGCTCATCAGACAGACGGGAACAAGTCAATTTTGAATTCTTTTCGCAAATCAGAGGCACGAGTTGTATTTTTCGCTGCTCAAATTGTATTCTGGCCTCTGGCCAGATTTGAAATTTACCTTTGTGCCGTTGAAACCATTTCAGAGGCGAGAAGAAGCTCACCTTCTTGCCTTTCCTCCCATGTCATTGCAGTCCGCACAAGAGCATCGTCTTCGGTTGTTTATCAAAATATGCTGTTGACGGTCGCGATTATGACCATGCTAGCATTAAGTTTCGAACGCATTCGCAAACGGTAGCAAGGAACGATGTGTCTATAACTTGCAGATATCGGCAAGCGATCTTTAAGGATTGAGTGGGGATGAGAATTTGTGCAGTACAGTACATGATGCCCTACTACATGATGAATGTTCAAGGCTCAATACAAGCTCATGCTGTATTCAGCCTTTCCGCGCATGTCCGCACAAGTGAGTTCTCATCCACCTCAGAGCTCTGTGCGGACATTGCTAGAGCCTTGCCAGCGGATCCAATCCAGCCATCCCGAGATCTTGGTAGCGTCGCCAGATCCAACACCGCGAGCGTCTGCCCGTGACGCCCACCAGTTTGAAGCACCTCCAAAGCCAAGTGTGCTTCCAATAGGAACCTTCAACACTCGTGCACAGATCCAGACGGCTCCTCCGCCGCCTACCACCACAAGCCCAATGTAGCCCCAGAACTGCCAGCGATTCGTCGAGAAGCTCAGAGCATTGCGGTCGTTGCCGCCCTGCACAGCACCTTTCGGATCCACGGCAATAGCGCAAATGAGTCCGTATAAATCAGCCATTTGGCCGTCCCGAATGCTGATGTTGAGTGGTCCGGCGCCAAGACCGGGAATCTTGAGTCCCAACTTGCGGCAGTACGTGTCTGGCTGCACCTCGTGTCGCTGTTGTGCGAGGTCGAGGTCTGCTTTTGTGGCGACGAAGAGCGATGGCATCGACTGCAGCAACGGGTACTGCTGTCGCAGATTCGAAATATAGCTGAATGAGTTGGTGTCACTCGAGTCATAGACGAACACAATCACGTCGGCGGCAGAGAGCTTGGCAGTGTTGCGCAGGACTTCGGCCTCATAGCGGGATCCAAACTCTTGCAGCACCAGGTAGCGCTCTGCTCCGCCTTGCTCCACAGTGCTGACAACGCTCATCATCTTTTGAGTCGGCTCGTAAGTGTTCGAGAAACGCTCGCCTACCATGTTTCGCAAGATCGCCGTCTTTCCGCTGCCTGCTGCACCAAGCACGAATCCTAGGAAGACACTCCTCTGAATTGCACCCTTCTTCTTCTTGTCCGTCTTCCGTGGCCGTGTCAGCTTCAATGAAGTGGTGGTCGATGGCGGACACGGAGTGCGGTTGCGTGATGGCCGCGAGCCGGGAGGACCGGTAGGTGTGAGTGGTATTGGTGAAGGCGATGCTGAAGCATTAGAAGAGCCTGCGATTGGCAGTGATGGGTAGCCGAGGTATGCCATATACGCCAAGGTGGTGCGGTGGTCTAGCAACGTGGTCATGCTCCATTGTGCGAGCCAGCCCTGCAGTGTGACGGCGCCATGCTCGTCTGTGATGGTAGAGGCAGGGAAGCCGGTGCCCTGCCATGGGTTGCGGTTGTCGGGTGCCGTGACGAAGAGGCTGTCCAGCTCCTCTTCGCTGAGTGCGCCATCGCGGTCCTTGTCGTGCACCTCGAAGATGTCGGTTAAGAACTGGTAGCCGTGCGGCGAGAGCTCGACAGAGCACTCTGGTGGTACTGCAAAAGCAGGCCTGACGAACGAGTCTTCCAGCGTCAGATCAGCGCCGTAGCCGAAAGTACGCAGGACGGTCCATGTTGTCTCGAGTCGTCCACGCTGGATGAATAGGGTATGGAGATAGAGGAAGCCGGCCATGGTAAGACTGCCTTCGCGCAGATGTGGGTGGTGAGCAGGTGCATCGCCATTGACGCTGGAGGAACCAGCATTGCTAGCGTTCTCGTGGCTGTACCGCAAGCCAGCCATGGGTGCCTGAATTACGAGATCCTTGATGCCTTCGAGCTCTGACGCTTGCAATGGGGTGTCGAAGCATTTGCGCTGGAAGTCGTTGAGCTCAGCATCACTGAGCAAGCCGTCTTTATCCGAGTCGCAAAGCCTGAAGATACGTTTCAAAGCGTCAACGCAAGCCGGCTTGAGGACGTGCTCGCGGCTGTCGTAGAGTGGCGCTGTGGGGTAGAGGACGGCTTTTTGCGCAAAATAGAAGACTTCGCTGACGTTGAGCGGAATACGCGCTGAGCATTCTACACAAGTCTCAACCTCCTTGAACTCGGCCATGACAGGGGCCAGCTCGTCCTCGAGGGCGGCATTAGTGACATCACCCGAACGCAGGTCGATCTTGTTGCCGACAAGGATGACAGGCACATTGACACCCAGAGAACGAATGTAAGGCAGCCAGTAGGTGGGTATACGGTCGAAGGAGGAAGGTGCTGAGATAGAGTAAACGATGCAGATGACGTTGGCTCGTCTAAGCTCAGCTTCGAGGTTGGCGCGATGTTCTGGACTGGAACTGGTATCGACGATCTTTGTGACGACTGCCTCTGGTGCGACTTCGGGGGGTAATGTGATGGGTGGGACAACCTTTTGAACTTTGGCGACATATGCCTCCTTGACGAGCGAGGTGATAAGCGTGGACTTGCCTACGTCCGGGTCACCGGCCAGAACGATGCGCACGTCTTTGCGCATGGTTGTGGTTGCTGTGGAGCCTCTAGCACGCTCGCAGAGCGGCTGGGAGCTCTGAGGTGGAGCGTGACGGTAAGAAGAGGAAGCAGCCCGGCTGCTTGGCTATGGCCCCAGGGAAGCTGTGCGAACTGAAGTCGGCGTATCGCGAGGAAAGGACGAGTTGTTGCGATGATCTTGTGCGGAAGGAGGCGGTGCTCGGGCAAGTTGTGGGGCGCTTCTGAGATGAAGATAATGGCTGTGTACGGCGTCGTCCGGAGCGCGGCCTGCTTGACGGCTCGGATGGACAAAGGATAGGATGGTGTGATGAAGAAGAAGAAGACGAGGTCCCGGAGAGGGTGAAGGTGTTGGTGTCGGACGTTGCGAGTCCCAAACCAGAGAGTCGAGGTTGCATCAGCTAAAATCACATATTGCGAACGGATGCCTTAAGCCGCTTTTCTGCCGCCAACAGTGCTGTCAAAAAAAAAAAAAGGTCGCCAAAAAAAGGAGGGAAAAATTAAACATTTTGTGATTGCGCCTCTCAGAAGGAATATGTCTTGCCAAAGCACTCAAGTCCTTTCCGAAACCGTCACTCTTCTTTCAGCAGCAGCATGATCGCATATGAGCCTCGTGGACGTAAAATCTTATGCTAGCAAGATGTCCGAGTGCAGATCTGTAGTTGCACCGAGTGGTATACAGAAAAGGAGCAGCGAGGACTTGCAGAGGTTGCCCAGCGATATCCGAGGGTTTCCGAAGAGAGCATCCTGTAGGAATATTCTCAGCTGAACGGTCTGGGAATGGCCGATGCAAGCTCAGTTCTGAGGTTGAGCAGATGAAAAAAAAAAAAGAGAATTGTTAGATATAGATACGAACATTGTAGCTTCAGAAATCGTGATCGGGCTGCTCTCCCTTTTTTGACACCCGCAGGAAGAAATCACAAAACTCAGCCAACCAAGCCAAATCGTGCAACCTCGCTTTCTTCCTGAGACAGATCAGCACACACACATCCTCCCTTCCTTCCTCCCTTCCTTCCTTCCCACATCCTCTCCTTCCCCATTCCCACCTCCATTTCCTTTCCCTCACCTCATCGAGGCTCAGGGCTTCAACGTGGCTGCTGGCAGCATCCGAATCTAATCACAGCATGCTTAACTGGACACCTCTCAGCTCTTTGCAAGGGCAATCTTGCCATCGTCTTTGAACGATGCCTCCTCGAGCGACGAGGAAACGCAAGCGAGATCTTGAGAGAACATCCTTTCAGCACCCCGATTACTATTCAGCTCCCTCAACACGCCAAACAGACTCGTTGCCGTACCTCTACCTCACCACTTTCAGGTAAGTTCTCCTCTTCCATGACTCATGCTGTTGCAGCATCGCCTCCGAACAGACCAACAACCGCGATAGAGAAAAGAAGAATGCAAAACAAGGACGGCTTCCAGTCCGAAGGCCACCGTTACTCGCCGGCACGTCCTCGATGTTGCCTTGACTTGGTCCGCGCTCTCTTCGGAGGTGTGGACCCATGCGAGTGGGAAGGTCCGCGTACTCCTCCTACCTTTTCGGCATTCAGTGCCGAGGCTGGTCTTTGATCTCCAGAAGGACCGCGATGCTCGTTGCTGCTTGCAGCGACACGCTCGCGGGCTTCTTCTGTACTATCTGCTCTAGCTGGGCGAGTTCAAGCTTTAAAGCGCTGGCAAGTTTACCCCTTCTTGGGGTAGTATATGACGCAAAAGTGCCCACACCAGAAATGATACTCTCGTCAAGCCTCTGTGCTGCCGGCAACCCCCTGGATCCCTGCCCGGACGCTCAGGCCAGAGTGATGCCGCAAAACATCGGACGAAGCTCGGCGATGCGGTTCCAAGACACCACCCTCCGCCGAAACGCGAGAAGGGCAAGGAAGAGGACTCTCGCACTTTGAGCACCCTGATCGTTCTATGGTCGGCCTCGTGTCGGCCGTCGCGCTAATCAGTGTGGTCCTTTGTCGAGCGGTTTCATTACCGACTGAGATCACGTTTCGGATACGCAGGAATGGGCAAGTCAACGTGGCACATGAGGCGAAGAGATTGGAACCGGGCCGCCAAAGGATCAAAGTTTAGATGGAATCATCCCTCCCGGCTGTAGACTTTGTCAGCCTTTGTGCTAGACACATGTTCGGGGTAAGGAGGATGCTCAGCCTCTCTATTTCTTTCGAGATTCAAGAGGGGCGAAGGCTTGAGTGCAATCGGTGGCGTTTCCTCCCACCCTGTTGGGTTGTTGGGGAACCAACTCGACGCGAGACTACTCTTGGTCTGGAAGCCACCACAGCTTTTGCTTTCATGTTTTGCTTGATATCGTGGTTTGGTTCGTTCGCGGGTCGTAGGTTTTGGAAGGGTCGAACGATCTGAACCGATTGATTGAATTCGTCGAACGCCAACCGAAGCAGTGCCTGGTAGTGGTACTGATTCTGTTGGCGGCCTGTCTTGAAGATGGCTCGAGACGAACACATGCTCCCCCCTCCTTTTTCCTTCTTTCTTCCCTGTTCCCTCTCCTTCCTTCGTAGGCAATCTCCTTCCCGTTGTCCCACTTTGCACAGTGTCAATAGATATAGAATTGAACAAAGACTGCATTTCGTTGAAAAAAAGGAGCTCGAAACAATGAATTGTGTGTGTGATATGAAAGAACCGACCAAAAAGTGAAAAGGAACAAGAAACAAGAGTGTGCGAATCGGATACTCGTGAAGGTGTCGACTTGAAAATGGGGGTGGGGGATGATGGGAGCCTAGTTTCGGATACGAATGCCCTTATCCTGGACCAAGTTATTACCGAACCTGCCTGCCCTACCTGACCTATCCGTGTGGTCCAAACCGAGAGCGTCGTCGGGTTGAAACTTGTGTTCGTAGAGCAAATCGTCATCTTCCAGATAAGTCGGTTGCTTGTACGTCGAGCTTTGAACCAGAGCAAACCGATACTTGGCAAATTCCTTTTCTGGAATCTCGAGTCGATCTTGAAGTCTCCTCCTGGTTTCGCGGAACGGCTCACCCCGCTTGACGACAAACCTAAACGGCACCCCATGCGTCCGAGCAAGCTCCTTGGAGAAATGAAACACATTGATAATCTTATCATCCTCCGTCAACTGAAGCTCATCAACCGCCACTTCCTCCGCAAACAACTCGACATTCTCCGGGATATTCCCAATCATCTCAACCGAATTATACTCGCGCTGCTGTCGTCCGTTATGAGCCGCCTCAAACAGACGCACCTTCTGACTCCCATTGGGCGTCAACTTGACCAACTTGGCCAAATGATCCGTCACCTCCACAATCGTCGCCGTCTTGGGAAGCAGGAACGAATGAACCGATTCCTCCTTATTGTTGGCCCCCGTCCAGAAAATCTTCAAACTACGCTTAGTCTCCAACTCGATAATGCTAACATCCAGCAACTCGTAGTACAGCAAAGAAGCCTGGCCTTGAATGTAACTCGGCGAAACGATCTCGTTGACCGTCTGGTTAGCCGTACGCTTGAGAACCGTCTTGGGCGAGCCGTTAGGACCATTGCCCGTGGTGAATCGCAACTTGAAAGGATCGTGCTTGAGTCGCTCACCCGCCTTGGCTGCCATCATATCGTACGTCATCTTCTTGCTGAGCGTCAACTCGAATTCCGACTTGTACTCGACATCTTCGAAGCGTGGCTTGAAGAGCACCTTGATCTGGTTCTGCAGGAAGTCGTAGAACTGGATCGGATTCGAGTAGAGCGATTGCGATTCGTAGTCGTGTGCATCCTTCTCCGAAAGCTCGATCTGGAAGCAGATGACATCACCATCCTGAATCTCGCTCTGCGAGAAGGTCGCCTTGGGCTTCATCTGCTCGATCATGCCTGGCTTGATCTCTTCGAACAGCTTCACCTGCGTTGTCGGTGGCCATCGCATGAGCTCGTTGATCGTAGGCACGAGATCGCCCACCTTCATGTGACGCTGGACATAGACGCGCGAAACACCAAGCAGTGTCTGCCTGGAAGTGTCAAAGTACTTGAGGAAGATCATCATCGAGGGGTTGGCCTCGTTGTTGGGAATGTCGTTGTTGATGACCTCGAGGAAAAGTCTCAAGTCATGCTGACGAGATGCCATCCGGTCGCGGACGGTCTCCAGAGTAAGATTGGGATCGTTCTCGGGCACAACAGTGTCAGGTCGGACGGTCTTGTTCTGACGGTTGACAAGGACCCACATCCTGATTAGGTCTTCTGGCAAGTTGTACTGCGCTGCGATGCGCGACTTGAAGTTGAGGTAGAGCTCGTTCTTCAAAACGCGGAAAGTGGGCAGATCAGTCGCCGGCAGATTGCGCTCCTCAAAGGTGGCAAGATCGAACCCTTGGTGTCCTCGGAAGGTGTCCTCGGTTATGAGCTTGACAGTGAGGTAGAGGTGTTGCTCCTCGCGCTCACGTTTGCGAGCCTCCATCTGGAGACGCTCGTCCTCAAGGCGCTGTCGCAGGTGGACAGGCGTGTCCTCGGGTGCCAAAGGCTTGAGAACCTCGTCGATGTCGCGCTCTCGCACGTAGACAAGCATGTATGCATTCGTGAAACGCTTCATGGCACGGACGGGAGCGCGGGCACCAATCTGACCTGCTGGGTGGCCGTTGGGGATTTCGCCTCCATAGTTGTCCTCGAGCACCTCCTTCTCGGTGACGGGTGTGACGCGGTCATCGTCAAACTTGAACCACTTGCTGTTCTTCTCAGGCTTGAGGAGAGCAAAGTAGTGACCACCGTGCAGGTCACCCGAGTGAACGAGGACACCATGCAACTTGTACTTCCAGTCCTCCTTGCTGACCGGCGACTCCTTGTCGAGGTAATCAGCAAGATCAATCTCGAGCGGGAACTCGTGACGGTCATTGATCTTGACCATCGAGTCCTTCTCGATGTCGTACTCGAAACGCTTGAGCTGCAAATGCAAGACAGGAGGGAAATTTTCGAAGATGACACCCTTCTTGGCGTCCTGCAGACCGTAGCCTTCGGCGTGGTACTTGTTATCGCCTTCGAGCATTTCGGTCTGAACATAGTCGCGGAACGAGTCGGCGAGGTTGTTCATACCCTTGACGTTGAGCTGGATGTCGTAGAAGTCCTCGGAGCGGGACGACTCGTAGTCGACGTTGACACACTTGAGGTACGACTTCATCTTACCGACAAAGAGACGAGTGATGGCGCCGTCTGCCGCAGTGCCCTTCATCTTGGTCTCGAGCTTCTCCTGAAGCACACGGTTGAATTCCTGCACGTCGTGCTGCAAGAAGCTGTCGAGCGACTTCCACCCGAACGACTTGGTGAGCTCGTTGGTACCGACGGGCTGATCTGACGTCTGTAGAAGGTAGAAGACTCGTTGCAACGCCAGTGCTACGCTCTCGGATGGAATATCGCCCTCGGCGGGTATTTGATAAACGGCTTTGCGGAAGTAGTGTGTGCAGAAGAGGGACTGAAGGAGCGAGTTCATGTAGCAAGTCGCACCCTGGTTCTTGAGACCGACGTAGCCAGTCTCCTTTTTGGAATCGTAATTGATGAAATTGTGCCAAAGAACACCGGTTGGGTCCTTGAGGACACGAACGTAGGCAGTGACATCGGCGCAATCGTTCTCGATGATGGGGCGGCTGCGGCCGTCGGTGGGTACAGCGAGCTTGCGAAGCTCGTTAAATCGTGTGAAACCCCAGTCCATCTCCTCAGCAGTGAAACGGTGGTGCGCTTGACTTGTAGAAAAGATGGTAGGGTCCTGTGGATTTGAGATGACAAGAGCGAATTGTGCGCAGACGTGCCATCCCTCGGGGCTGCCCTTGGGATCGGCATAGTCGAGATAGACCGAGACCATGTCGTTGGGTTGACCGTTGGAGTTGCCGAAGGGGAAAAGGAGTATGCGCCATCGATGACCGCCACACTCAAACTCTGGACCGGTGAGCCTCTTGTCTAGTGTCCGCCATCCCTTGATCTTCCATGTGCATACGGCAAAGTCTTCCTCTTCTTGACCGAGGTCGGCAAGATGCTTCTCTGCGAAGGCCTTAGCATCGTGGACCGAGACAGGCTCCTCTACCTCCATTGGGCTGGCATTTTTGTCCATCTCTGGGTTGACCAGAGCGGTCGTGGGATCGAGATGAGGGTCCATGTTTGTGATGTTATCTTGCGTATCAATGACTCCAGAGACCGGACTTCTATAAGAATGCGGGATACCAAGTAAGCAGACCTATGCGAGTGCGCAATGGAGTATGCTGCAGACGACGTCCGTGCGCTGCACTGTGGTTGCGAGGATGCGAGCGGAAAGGTATGCTCGTCTGCAATCTGCGGCAATAGCTATTGGGCTGCTATGACGCTCAATCAATCAAGTCAGGTCCGCCGATGGACTGCAGATATAGCCGTGGTCGAGCAGAAGGTGGAAAAGCGGTGCCAAGTACCGTCGAGCGTTGGTGTTTTCAGACGAAACGAGACAGAGATCGACAGTCTAGCTTGTAGGAAAGGGGAGCTACCTACTATTCTGCGATGAGCGGGAAGATGATGATGATCGATGTTGTTGTTGATGATGGATCGGAAGCAGCCCGTGCGCGGAGAAGATGAGAAACGAAAGTGTCGGCCGCCGTCCGTAAAAGATGAAACGGATTGAGCCAGCGAGCGTCAATAACGGACCGCGTGGAATGTCGCGCGTCTGTGACTACGCAAAAGGAGAAAATGTAGTGTGAAGGAAGGTGATGGCTGAAAGATGGTGGAGAGAGAATAGTCGAATGGTGACGACGGCAAGCAGCAGCAGTGAATTGCGAAAAGGCCAAGGCGTCGTAGGGTGTGTTTCGAGTGTGAGTTCAAGCTCAAGCGAATTGACTGGACGTGGAGCAAAGGACGTGCGATCGAAAAAGAGCGGTGCTCAGCTGCGACTTTGTGCCGGAAATTCAACACGGATGCGCCGCACAAAAAGCCTATATACAGTTACTGTATCGGCGCGAATCTGGTTGCAGACAAGTACTTTAAGAAGGCTGATGCGAAGCGAGGCAGAATCAAAAAGAAAAAAAAAAAAAAGTGAAGCAAGGAGGGTGACTGAGCAGTCATGGTCGCTCGTCTGTTTGGTGCGCAGAGAGAGAAGTGGTCAGAGCGGGTCAACCGATTCCGTTCAAAAATTGTGGCAGCAGATACAGTCAAAATCGCAATCTCGAAAAAGACAGCTTCCGGGCTGTATGAGTGAAATTGGCTCAGTCGTTCATAAACGCCTTCAAGCTTGCGACCAGTTGCGGATGCAGCTCCTCCCTAAAGTCACACAAGCTTGGAATACACGTTCACCGTTCCACAGCGCAGTCACGCTACGCAGCCTGAAATTCAGCGCTCATCCTCTCTAATCGTCACATCGGCATCGGGCTTTCTGGTTGCCCATCTACACGACACGCAGTCTCTTTCTCTCTCTCTCTCGCAGAACCCTGGCTGCCGTGTCTATGCTACGTAAACTGACTCTTCACACAAGCATCAGATTTGAGCTGTTTGTAGGATTGACCTGCAGTTTCGTCAACAGCCAGCGAGTCAGTGTGATGGTCAACCTGCCGGAACTCCAATCCATTGAACTCGCAGCGACTTAATTTGACGGTGTAGCGGAGAGATGCACAGTGATCGGAGCAGATCTGGGCATGATTGCCAATGTCGATACTGTCGGGCTAACATTCAAGCCCCAATATCGGCAAATCTGCCATCTAGCCACTCACACAGCTTGCTTCCTGCGCTATGTAGACAAACTTCCAGTGTCTCTGGTCTGCCTATCTATTTGTTGCTGAAATGAGCGAAATACCCTGCTTTGATGGTAGTGTGCCAAATGTCGAATAACGAGGCTGTTACCGTGCCAGAAGCGATAACGGTGGTGGTGATTGGTTTTCGAAAAATCGGCTCGAAAAAGAGGGATGCAAAAAGGAAGTAGAAAATGAAGCGCTCAAAGGCCGGCGAATTTGCATTTCGTTTGAAGGGCGAAGCAGCTAGCATGACGAATACGCAACCCCTTGCATAGAACACGCTGATCTACCTGTAAGCTTGAAGCTGGCAGCATGCATTCAGTCTGGCAAGATGTCACGTTCGGCAAGCCGAGTTTGGGATCCTTCGGCAAAGTGCAAACAAACTGCGTGCAATACTACCGGATCGACAGGGTGCAGCAAGGTTTCAATCGAACGAGACGGTGACGAATCAACCGTACACTACGTCCATACCCATTGTCGGAGCAGTACCTTCGGCCGCGAAAAGGCGAACAGGTGATCCCCTCCAGAGCTGTGAGAAGAGCTAGGGCTTGAGAGGGAGCGGATCGGTGGCGCCTTTGTCGTCAAGAAGGACATCGTGTTCAGGTAACTCAGTCGCGCTGGCACTCATAACGACAGTCACTACCGGCTCGAGCAGCAGACAGAGACACGATAACTCGGACTGCGAACCACACAAAGGAGAGCTGATCGCCCAAGGTCCGGAACAAGTACAAGAAAGACTTGATCTTCAGCTGGAAAGAGAAGGACTGGTATGAAGGGCGCACAAGTGTAAGGCGAGAGGGTGCCGACAAGTTGCACGGTATTGGACGTGCATCTGCGCTCGTCTGTTCAGAGTGGAGAAATGCCTTGGCGTCATCTGCAAGCTGCATTTTGAGACCAACACCGAAGCACGAAACGCGTGAACAATACCGATTCGCAGACCGCCGCCTGTCAATTTCAGCAATCTTCATCATGACGTTCCCACGCACTCCGAGCCTCACTCGGCTGCTGAGCGGCGCGGACTGGACGCTTACTCGCCGCCTTGAGCCTGCGTCCGTCCCCTCACGCGCAGCAGAAAGCGAACGGGGCCCTACTTGAAACGACATCGAGATGCCCTCCGAACGCCCTCTTCAAGCATGTCGATCATCAGACCAAGAATATGGCTGTGGCGATGCAGCATGAGAACGAGCGAAAGCATCACAGGGTACACGAGAATACTCACTGCAGCAAAGACCCCAGACCGCAAAGACGTGCAGTCATCGGAACAGGGGGGATCCCCATTTGCGTCGAGGTCTCGACCGCTACCAGACTCACGTCGTGCACAAAGAACCCGGTCGGGCCAGCTGACGACTTCTTCCCCTTCGCCCCTTCGCGAATGCACAGCCCTGATTCTGTTACACTTGCGAACATATGGAAGTCAGATGAGCGCGTCAATGACATCTTGACGTGCTGGCGAAGGGTGGAATATGTATGCGTTCCGGACTTTTGCTGCAGGTGAGTCCGAGGCCGAGCTTGACACTTGACTGCAATTTCGCCCCTTGTCCGATTTTTATCGTACATCGCGTCCGAACTGCCACCTGTCCTCCGAGCGATCCGATTTAAGATTTGGCGGTTCCCATCTTCCTCTGTTGAGCATGATGCGCTCGTCTAGAAACCATCGTGGTTGCTTACAGCTTAGCCCCTATGTCATACGCTGTAGATCATGTTCGCACAGCATGGCCTCTCGGAGCTGCGAATGCCCTCATAGTCCGCATCGGCTTATTTAGCACCAGACCTTGCTCGACCTCCTAGCACCTGTGCTCTCTCCGCTCGGACAGACTTGCAGCTGGTGAAGATGGCCGGCTCAAAAGCGAGCAGCGTGCGTTGTGAGACGCGTAGTCGAGCGTCGTCGGTCATAGCTACAGCACGCGGTTGCCATTACGTCTGAGCCGGCTCCTTGTCTACAGGCTGACTTGAATTGGCAGTTAAGCTTGGTCCCAGAGCACAGACAGGCCAGGCCTTAACGAGGCCTGATCTCCAAAGGAGCTTTGACTGTGCCAATCAAAGATTTCGATGCGGTCCAGCAGTTGATTCGAAAGGCCACAATGTCGAATGACACACATAGCTGAGAGAACGATCGACGCCTCAGTGGATGCCATGAAGGAAGGGCAAGGTAAAGCAGGCTCGGTCTTTGCGAAAAAAGAGAGCAGATCGACAGGGCGCTGTTTCAGTGTCGGTTCGAGTTCCTGAGGATCATTTGACAGAAAAGTCTGGCTTGTCGAGGCGGAGCGAAAGTGCTCAAAGATGCATTTTGACTCGCGTCCAAGTGCATACAGTGCCTTCGCTTAGGCGCCTGTCTGCCACTGTTTCAAGGTCGGCAATGATGCAAATGGCTTGATTCCAGTCCCGTTCCTCGCTCCTTTCTTGCCCTGCTCATACTGTAGCAAGAATGCCTTCGACCTGCCTTGCTCTCTGCTTGTGAGCGTGCATGTACAAGCTCATGCATGTCTGCAGATTCGTATGCCTCTCCAGAGCTGTCGGTCGGTCGGCTGCACAAGCTTGTCGGTGGTGCATTCGCTGCTGCTCGATGGCCGAACCTCTTTTTCTCTTTTTTTGGGCTGCACTCCTCGACGTTGCTACTCTGTCTGCTCGGTATGCTCTTGGCCGTTTCGTATAGACTCGTCTTGATATCCGCATCCTCTTTCACCTCCGCTCGTCGATCTTTGCATCTGCGACATCTCCGTTCTCCCCCTCTTGGCCATCCCGAACAGAAGCCTATCGTGTCCTGCTAGACCACGTCTTGCTTCTGCCGTGGCGCTCAGAACCGGACAGTCTCGCTTACCTGTCGAACTCGCCTCGCCTCGACTCGACTCGCGTCCCATTCTCGTTGCCTCGTGTCTCTTCAACTCTTTCGTCTTCGTCTTTGTGTAGCCTTTCTCCTTCGTCACCATCTTGATTCCTCTCCACCATCACCATCTCTGTCTCTACCTCTCCACGCTACCCCATCTCTTCCCCCATCCTCCCCTTTCCCAACTCGATCTCATTCTTTACAAGATCGGCACCACAGTCTCTTACGACAAACTGTCAGCTTTCTGCTTAACAACGACGTTCATATCAGCCTTATCAGCTCTGTGGCATCGTATCAACTGTCTTTTCTGGTCTTCTATCTCGCCCCCAGTCTCTCTTCGATCTCGATTCGCACTCTCTCACAACAGGATCTTCCCTTCACACGCACAACTCTGAAGAGCAATCATTCGACCCAGATTGCCTCATTTATTTTTGGAACTATTCATACAACAAACCATATAGCTTCGTACACAATGCGAACATCACAAGCCATCAAGGTGGCTGCTCTTGCGGCACCTGCAGTCCTGTTCGCTGCTACCGCCAACGCTGCCTCGGACTCGTGTATCAGCCTCAAGGGTAGCTCCATGTGCCCGTCCTTCCAGACCAACTTTGTCAAGCCCAGCAACCTCTCGAGCGAGTTCAGCTTCTTCAACACGGTCACCGATGTTGCATCCTTTGACAGCCTTTTCCATTTCTACCTCACATCGTAAGTTGAATCGTGTCTCCAGCATCGATCTCGCCGCATGATCACTTCTGACCCATCATCCTTCCTCATATCTACTCATGATATTACACTCAATAGGCAAGCCGGCTACTTTACGGACAAGATTCAGGATGGTCTTTCGTGCAACACCACCCACGCCCAGAACGTCACTGTTCAATGGCAACAGACCGTATTCTGCTCCCAGTTCTCCGAGGCTTCCTACGAAGCTGGTTGCACCGGTGAGGCCCCTCCCGCGCTTGTCTGCCAAGAGACTTGCAACCAGTTCGCTTCTTCCGAAGAGGACATTGTCGACAACACCGCCTACTGCCAATCCACCGACGAGCTCAACCCCTTCCAGCGAAGCGTCCGTACTGACACGCTCTCCAACGACTACTACACCTGCACCGACTACAGTTCCCTCGCTACCACCAACATCAACTCTTGTGTGATGGGCATCGAGAACGAAGGTAGCTGTGGTTTCGGTTACTCGATCGACCAGATGTGCGCCTTCTGCGACCCTGCCGGTGGCGTCACTCCCCCTCCTTGCTGCTACGAGTCTCGTACCGACCTTTCCCAGTGTTCGCAGTGGGGTCATCCTCTTGCTGCGACCATCAAGCCTACTTCCACCGTCGCTACCAACATTCCCGGCTCTGCCGAGGCTACTAACGGCGCTGCTTCGGCTTCTGCCGCTGCCAATTCGGCTACTGTTACCAACGGTGCTGCCAGCGCTGGTGCCGCCTCTGCTACCGGCTCTGCCAGCGCTAACGGTAACAATGGCTCCGGCACTGCCTCCAACTCGGCTGCTGGTTCCTCTGCCACTGCCGCTGGTGCCGGCAATGTCGCCAACAACATGCCTTCCGACGGTCAGATGCTGGTTAGCGCCGACGATCATGCCTTCACCACGCCCGAGCTTGCCGGTATCATTGTTGGATGCTGTGTTGGTGCTGCTCTTCTTGGCGCCCTCATTGCTCTCCTCCTCTTCCGCCGTCGCGGTGAGAAGGGTGATACTGAGAAGAACACTGTGTACGGCAATGCTGGTAACGAGAGTCACGTCGAGCGTCCCTGGATGCAGAGCGAGGAGGCTATGGTCAAGTCGCCCGAGCTCGGCCGCCCCTCGACGGATGCCAAGTTTGCTGGTGGTGCTGGTGTAGGTGCTCTGGCCGGTGCTGGTGCGGTTGCGGCGGCCAAGGGTCGTGACTCGGCGGATGAGCGTCCTAACAGTGCCATGAGCGGCGAGACGGGTACCGACGGTCGCGGTACCACCATCCCCGCGGTCAAGGATCAGTACTCTTCGCACGACATCTGCCCAGGAGAGACGGTGGTGGCCATCTACCCGTACAACGCCACGCTCAACGATGAGATCACACTTCAGCCTGACGATGTGGTCACGGTTCAGAGGTTGTACGATGACGGTTGGGCGTTGGGTAGGACCGAGGCTGGAAGTGAAGGCGCTTTCCCGCTGGTTTGTGTGACCTCGACCAAAGGGGGCACAAGCAGTTCGGGTGAGAATCTGGCCGATTCCGCGACAAATGCGAATGAAGGCAATGTGACTTCGTCGGTCGATGGAGCGGTCACCGCAGAGGAGCATTAAACTTCCTCTCACTTCCTTCCCTACTTCCCCAACAACCTCTTTAGACTACTCTACCTTGCTCCCCCTCACTCCGCCTTCCCCTCGACTGTCCCGATTCCTTGGTTTTTCTTCTCATGTGTCTTGTTGGTTTTCCGTTTTGTACCCAGCTTGATCTGCCCAAAGCGCGAGCCCGTGCGGGGCGATACGGGACTTTTGTTGCAGTTTGGAGGGCTCACGGCCCATCGTTTTGCTTTTCGCAAGCAAAACGATGGGGCATCGTTTGAGACCCCAAACCTTCCCCTTCCCCCCCCCGTCCCCCCGTTCTTTTCCCCCTCGGGTATGCTGTCTAAATCGGCTTTGCTCGGATCCTGCTGGCGGTTCCCGTACCCCCCCTTTCCCCTTTTCTGGATGTTATGGTTCCCAAAATACTTCTCTCTGTTGTGTATGTAGCGATCCCCCCCTCCCCACCTGTTGTTCCTCCCCTTTTCTCACCATGTGCGATACGTTAGAGATGCCCTCACCTCCACACTTCGTTTGGCAATGTTCATTTGCTTTTCCCCCCCTAAGCGATAAGTATCGTCTGTGGCAATGTGAGTGTGCGATTGAGAATGCGTATACAATACATACTGTAAGAGCGAGCGAGCGGCTAAAAATTGTAAATGGGCAGTATGCGTTCGAGTTTCAACGGTTGTCTGCAGAGGGGGCATTCGGGTTTTTCGGCGATCCAGGCGGTGATGCAGGTCCAATCAAAGCAGTGTCCGCACTCGGTCACGGCTGAAGTTCCCCTGTGCGGCGCGCGTTGGTCCATGCACAGTGTACATTGGAGCGTCGAAGACGCATTCGATGCCGCAGCCGTGGTGTTCAACTTGGCTACCGAGATTTCGTCCGCTTCCTTCTCGCTCGAGTCGCTATCGGCGGGTAGCGAGGGGTAGAGCAAATCCACTACTAAGTCTGGCTTGGAGTGGGAGGAGGAAGAGGAGGGGAGGCGTTTTGGAGGTTGCGAGGTGTGAGTAAACGTGGTGGAGTCAATGACGACGGTGGTGCTTGGATCTGCGGAAGTGGCGAGAGGCTTTTCGGAAGAGTCGGTCGACGATTGGGTGGAGGCTTGTTTGCGCGCGCGACGATACGCTCTGATCTCGAGCAACAATTTGACGCTCAATTGAATGCCCAGTAGCACGCCAAGCACCTCATAGCTCGGCGGCTGATACCCGGGCCTCTTTGGGATCGTGCTGATATACCCCACTCCGGCCAACCTCTGTGCAAAGCCGTAAAACCTCCCCCCCAGATAAAACAGCATCAGATGCGCCGCGGAGAGATATGCCAACCAACCATCTTGCGACTGCAGCGTCTCGAGACTCGGCAACGTGCGCGCTAGGTAGTTGACTAGGCGTCGATGCAAGCTGTTTGTAGGGGTATAAGTCTTGTCGAGTGCTCTAGCGCGTGCTTTCGCTCTGGTTTCGGCTTGATCCAACTTCTCTTTCGTCGCGATGGCGTATCGTCGCAGCGCAGCATAGATCTTTGTAAGCGAGTACGGTCCTAAGACGTGTAGTAGGATCCATCCGAACCGCTTGGACCTTTCCAAAATTCGCCCAGTTTTGACATCGGACGGGATGGCGTTGACGTATTCCTCTCCTAACGTCTGACCTCCTCGTCCATCGCCCATGCCAGGTATACTGGAAGTCGATAGCAGATAGTATCCAAGCGCACCAACTAGGGAGATGGCGGAAGTATGGGAGTGCTGCACGCGCGTGCCGAAGAGCGAGCGGACGACATCAGAGACTTGAGATGTGAAGAGGTCTTTGTAGTAGGTGTCTTTTTGGTAGGCTCTAACGATCTCAGGTTGGGCAGCTGCAGGGAAGGAGAAGCGGGATTGGGGACGGTATTCGCCCGCCCATGATGTTGAAGAGGGAGCCTGGTTAGAGGTGGGAGCTGAGTCGGTGGATGTGCTCGCATCGTGAACTGCCGAGGAAGAGGGACCGGCAGAGGAGTTGCTGCCGCTTGCGTCTGCGTTGTCCGACATGCTAGGCGTGCGCGAGAGTTAGATCCAAAGCTTGCGTGTACAGCAGGGATCGCTGATGTCGTGGTCGATTCGAATGGTCAAGCAGACTCTGGGCGCTGTGTAGGGGATGAGAAGATGGAAAGGTGTGATTGAGTGTGTGGATGCGAGAATATGAGTGTAGTGTGGAGAAGGATTGTGTGGAGCTTTCAACTGTGACTGTGAATTTGGTTCGTTCGAGCGAGCCTTTGGCGCATGTCAACCGGATCGGCCACTTTCTAACACCGGTGCGAATTTTAGCTTTCTTGTGGTTTTCTAGCGATTGCACACATGTACTCCGTTGACCGAGCGTCCCCTCAACACTCGCCTCTTGGATTCTCAGCTCTCTCTCACACACTTGAGGCTTCACAAGGCATTGTACGAGAGCGAATGTAGAGTGTATTGCTTGCTCTGCAATGGTGCACATGGTACCAACCTACTCTCGTTTCCCAGTACAACGCCACCTAACCCATCATCATACTCACATCCTCCGGCGGATACTTTGTCTGCGCAAACGTCATCAACCTCTTTAAACTCTGAATGTACTTCCTGCTAACCTCATCGTTGAGCACATGTGCCACATTGCTACTGAAGATCTTCTCTCTACCCGACCTTTCGTGGATACCCACCATCGTCACTCCAATCGGCCAAGGCGCATTCCCAATCGAGAGCTGGAGATAGCTGTCGTTGGCATGTCGGTATTCTCTCTTCTGCATGTAGTGGACAATCTCTGCGATACGCATCAAGACGTCTGGCGGGAGAGATCGTTTGCGCAGCTTTTTGAAGAGAGGTTTGAGGTAATCGGAGGATTGCACTTGGGTTGCGGCGGCGAGTTTGCCTTGCATGGTGTGTTTGACTTCGTCGGGACGAGAGGCGAGCGAGTCGGCCCATTCGGTGAGAAGCCCTTTGAGCGTGTAGTAAATGATGGGATAGACGCGGTCGATATCGGTCTTGATGAGGTTGAGATCCAGTAAAGAGCTCATACCCACTCCTTCGCGATTGGTTGTCTTCGAGCCCTCAGCTTCGGCGTCTTGAGCTTCTATCTGCTCGTCGGCCGCGGCGACAGGAGTCGCTGCGCCGGAGGTTGATGATGATTCCAGCTTGGCCTGTTCCGCCTTACCCTTGCTAGCAGCATTGCGCTTCTCAAGCAGCTCTAGCGCAGTTGCACTTTCCGCGCTCTGCAAAGCGTTGCGGAAATCATTCTGTCCCAGCACCCCGCCCCCTTTCACCTCGATGAGTTCCAGTGCTCTCAGCCTCAACCTTCGCTCCTTATCCGACTCTCCAAACAGCCTGATTGGTTCGCCTTTTGCCCTCAGTCGTCGAACAGCTTCCTCGTTAGAGACATTGAACTTTTCCTGCTGAACTTCACCTGCTGCCGTGTCCAGTGCTGCCCTTGTCGCTGAGCTGAGCTGCGATGAAGAAGAGGGTGATGCAGACCTCGAGGTAGAGTCGGTGGAATTCGTCTTGGATTTCTTGCTCGGAGATGGTGCGAGTTTGGAGGAAGATGCAGAAGGTGAGGATGGGGATACGGATCGTTCTTGCTGCTCTCGAAGCTTTTCCAGATCGCCTCTGCGCATGTACTTGTTGGTCGGCGGCGGAGCAGCATCAGCAGTAGCGGACGTGCTAGCCGAAGAGGATGTTGAGGCGGAGGCAATTTCGGCTGCCTTGCGCTTTTTGGCAATCTCCGCTTTGAGAAAGTCCATCTTTGTGCGATCGTCGTCCCGGGATACGATGTGTAGGTGTGTTTGTGTGAGTAGAAGGTTGCGAAGTTGTGCATGGAACGATCCTGCAGAATTAAGGGTCCAAGCAAGTGGAGGAAAAATTCAACTTTGTTAGAGTTCGCAAGATTCCAGACTTTTGCTTGACCGTGCCAAATTCGGAACCGATGTCTGATGTACCGTGCGTATTGGGCCCCAAAAAACCCGAATTCAACCGTGTATTGGCTCTCCCTCTTCTCTCTCTTGGAAGGACGCAAGTGCAGATCTGGCGTTAGCTACGCATTCTCCTCGCTTGGCTGAGGTTGAGGCTGTCAATCAATTTCTAAGCCACTGACTGCCGATATTCCAGAATTTGGTCGCCATCACCATATCAATTCTTCACCACACCATCGTCGTCGCTATCTCGAAATATCGTCCAAAATGTCCGACTCCAGCGAACAGAAGTCCTTCACCCTCCAAACCGCTTCTTTCGATGCGCGTTTCCCTAACCAGAACCAGACCAAGCACTGCTGGCAAAAGTAAGCTCCACTCACCGACCCTACGCACAAGGGCAAGGTAGAATGATGGAGAGAGGATACTGACGATGTCTTGTTGCAATTGGTTTGGTGAAACAGCTACGTCGACTACTACCGATGCGTCAACGCCAAGGGAGAGGACTTTGTGCCTTGCAAGCAGTTTTTCCGTGCTTACAACTCTTTGTGCCCTAACGAGTGGGTGAGTATCTTTTCCGACTTTCTTTGCGAGGCGACCAACGAGAGCAAGGGCAGAGCACAATTGCAGCTTTACAAAAGAAGGTGCATCGCCACAAGTCAGGAACATCCGTCGCTTCACGATTCATAATTCGCCACCCTAAGTTACGCGCATCGAAAGAACGTCATTTGGATCAGCCAGCCAACTCGCTCGATCGCACGCCTTCCCAATCCCTCCCACCACAGGTTCAAGATGCAGCAAATTGGCTTCGGGTAGCGCAGCCGATGATTTGGGTCTAGTGCATTGCAGAAGCGCAAGCAACAGGAAGCTGCCTCTCGATTGTCTTACCGCGCTGCAGCCCGTCCAGTCGCCAATCTATGGCCTCTGTCATTGGTACAAAGCGCCATAGTTTGGCGGGCTTTTCGACATACCGCGAGCATAATTCAGCACTTGGGAAGGATGCAGTTCATAGCGGACAAACGGAGCGTCCTTGCTGCAAGATCATGACCTTCGTAAACATCGATGGCTTCCAACCACTCCCCGAAAGCGGAGCATTCATCGAATCCGCCAAACAGAAAGCTTCTAGCTCAGCATCCCATCGCCGACAACTTGCAAGATTCAAGTTCACCTCCGACTCGCAGCCTTAATCGCCGCCGACAGACTCAATCTCAGCATGCGACCTTTGCTTTTGTCAGAACATGCACACTTCTCGACCCTGCTTTCTCGGCCCAGCCCTCGATGTTTGAGTATCATGCATGGATTTCTTTACTGACTGCATCTCTGTCTGTTACGTTGCGTTGCGTTTTGACTCTGCAGATTGCCAAGTGGGACGAGCAGCGCGAGAACAACAACTTCCCTGCTTCGCTTGAGCCTTGAACCATCCTCAGCAACTCACATGTAGCTCGAACCCACCCTTTCGAGACAGCACCTCTTTGCTCTCATGGACAAGATGGGGTCCGTTGGGAATTACTTAGAAACCAAAGCATGCGTTGCGAAGAAGCGTGTGCGGGTTGAGATAGCGTTTGCGCAACGTAGCCAAGTCGATAGCGAGAAGCGTCGCACTGCACAGACGGTGTTGAGGGGTTTGTGATCATTATTTCTGCTATTGCTGTGTCTACTCGAACAAATGCGTCGAAGTTTTAGGCGCCGAAGACCTTGAGCCTTTGCTGGGTTTCCTTTTGCTCGTCGTACTGTCTTTCCTTTGGTTCGCCGGTTTTGGCGCCAAACACCAACTCTGCGCGCAACTTCCAATCCTCGTCCAAAGCGTATTTGTTTTTGAGTTGGGATTCGGTGAGGTTGCCGTAGTGTTGGAGGTTGGCTCCGTAGCCTGCGTTTGTGAGGGCGACCCAGGTGTTGGATTGGAGGATGGCCGAGGCGTGTTCGCTCCAAGTTGGGAACTGTTGAGCGTACTGTGGGATGTTTTGCTGCATGGTTTGGACGACGGTTTGGGATTCGAAGAACAACACGGTTCCCAAGGCGGGTTTGAACATTTCCAACCGACCCAGGGCGCCCTCTACGGCCTTAGCGTCGCCTCCCTGGGATTGGACAGCCGAGGTGAGAGCGCTCGGAACAATGTCGTTCCAGTACGCATCGTGTTCGGCGCCGACGAGGAGGACAAGTCGTTGGGATTTCGAGTCAAATGAAGATGGCGATTCGCGCAACACTTTGGAAAGCAGAGTGTGGAGAGCGTCAGAGGGGAGGATGGCGGGGGTCTTGGCAAGCGAGTAGGTCGAGCGTCGCATGGCGAGCGCCGAGAGGAAGGTTTGAGCTGCAGTAGGGAGAGACATGGTCACGGATTTCCCTTCTAGTGTTGCGTGTATGGTGGTTGATGTAAGCAGAATGAGGTTTGGGAGAGCGTCGACTTTATATCCACAATCTGTGCGAGCAGAGCAGGAGCAGCAGATAGACCGGCAGCAGCTGTCACAACCAAAAGAATAAGCAACACAGTCATGGCGTCTTGCGTGATCTCCCAGCCCCCCAAAGTGCGGGGCTATTTTCCGAGCATTACGCATGAAATTATGCCTTCTTTTCTCCTTCTCCTTCTTCTTCTTCCTCGAAAATAGTCAGAGAGTCGATGGCACCCGGAGTTTCGGAGCTAAGCTTTCTCCCACTACTCTGCCTCCTCTTCCCTTGAACCCGACATGCTTTTCTTGCGCTCCAGCAAACTATTTTCCCTTGTGACGTTCGCGTCTGTCGACCAAGAACGTCGGCGACGAACGAGCACCAGCTCCAAGCTACACTAAGAGAAGTGGGGAGGGTCAAGAAGCTCACCCTGGGACCCCCTCATATTGAGTGAGCTGGCTTCGCATCGTACACACGCTTCTTCAGGCTTGAGATAGGATGAGCATTAGGCAGCTTTCTCCCACCGTCCACGATGAAGAAATACACACTTGTACGACTAGCACACATGCCGCCGGGGATACAAACAAGAAGGCTACGCACGGTTCGGTGGAGTTTCACTTGACGCATGCCGCGGATCGCGGCCTCCAATCTCGCCAGAATCGGGCTCCATTTCGCCGATCTTGCTTTCTTCTCTCACCACACAATACACGATTCTTTCCGTCACATGAAGCTCAGGAATGAAAGCTTGAGAGTTGCAATTGGACGAGCGGATACACGGTGAGAGGTAGTCAGACTAGCGTCCACCGAAGAGGAAAGCCGGACTTTGACCACGCCAATTTGCCTCCGACTGGTTCGTCAATCCTCCTAAATGCTTTGGCGGTGGCAGAGGGGATCCGCCACCACCTGTGGCTGGCTTCGCTGGCGTCGCTGTCCCGCCCGCCGCCGCACTTGTACTCTGTGCAGTCGGCGTTGGAGTTGGCGCTGGAGATACAGCTTTCGTTGGGGGCGCAGATGGGGTTCCTGCTTTGCTCAACGCTTTCTCTCCTCCCTGCCCCGCCGCCGCTTTCTCTCCACCAACTGCACCGGTAGCAGCAGTACCAGCAGTTGGAGGAACGTCCACCTTCTTCTCATATCCCCTGTCCTCCCCACCATAAAACACTGGAATGCTCCACGGCCTTCCGCCCATACTCAACACCTCCCTCTTTGCTTTCAACCATCTTCTTGGCTGACGGTTGTTCTTCTCCAATGGGATCACCGCTTGAAAACTCGTCGGGATCCTCGCTATCGGCTGCACTGGCGGTCCTGCTCTAGAAGAAGGCAAGGGAGGATACCTGAATCCCGGATTCTTTGCCGTCCCCGCCTTGGCATTCAAATCACCCGTGAAAGTCTGCCCACCGGGACCCGAGACGATCTTGATGGAAGACGCACCTGGCCCACCACTCTGCATCGCACCCGTACGATGAACTGAAGCTGCGGACGGGCTGAAGCTCGACTTGATGCTTTCTCCCGCGGGCGGAGGGTTGAACTTTGGCTTGGGCAATGTGGGCGTTGGTGTGGGGGTCGACTCGGCCTTAACAACGGCAGCGGAAGGCGAAGCACGTGCGCTCGAGGTATTACCAAAAGACGCTGGCGTGGTTTCGGCAGGTGGCAGCTCGTAAACTGGCTTTTGACCCTTTGTCAATCCTTTTCTCCAGCCACGACCTGGACCGGCTGCACCTCGTGCTTTGGCCGTTTTCCTGCGTTTTGCTGCGGGCAGTGCGTCGAGTTCCTCTACTGACATGGCCTGTGCTTGCGCCATCCGTGCGAGATTGGGCCGCTTGACAACGACCCTAGTTGCGCCCAGGTGAGGACTTGCTGAGCCTTCGATGGAGGGGGAGGCAGAAGAGGATGCGCCACCTTTCGATGATCGTGATTTGAGTGTGATGCTTCGACGTTTGGTGGGTGTAGAGGACGAGGCGGCTTTGGAGGAAGGGTCGTCTTCGTCTTCGAGCTCGTCTTGTTCGTCCAACTCGTCTGCTTCATCCGCTTCGTCATCGTCAAGGTCGTGTTCATCGACATGTTGATCTGCGTGACCTAGAGGAGCATCGGAGCCAGCATCATCCAGTTGAGGCGTAGCTCCTTCTTCGTCGTCCGAATAATCCGGCGCACTACGGAGTGGGTTTGGGTTGGCAAGTGGAGAGGACGTTTCGCGTGGCGCCGATGAGAGCGGCACTCTCAACTTGACCTTGACCATCGTCGAAAAGAAAGGGAGAGAGAGAGAGAGAGAGAGAGAGAGAGAGAGAGAGAGAGAGAGAGAGAGAGAGAGGGATACAGAGTGTGTGTGTGCAGTGACGAAAGTGGTAGGCTGAAACGTGTGTTGAGCGTTGAACCGTGTGCCAGCCAGCAATGCTGAATGAGAAGAAATGCCGGTTCGAGCCTGAAATACGAGCGTAGATGAGCGTAGGGAGAAGGGAAAAGCCTAGGTGATGGTGGTGGGATGGTGACCTCCGATGCGCTTCCTAGCTCAAGTTTGGTGATTGCTGAGCAAGCTTTGCGATGCGATTGGGATGTGTGTTGGAATGAGCGAGATTGCGGCTTGAAAAGCTCAAAATGCGTCGGGAATCGCATCGGCTAAAGAGAGCGCCACGCCCACTCACATATACAGTACCTTTGCAGGCTCATACGACCGATTTTTAAGCACGCAGCGTGGAGCGTGCGTGAAGCGAGAAGAAGCAGAACAACGCCATAAATTCATTCTGAACCAAAATTCGATTTGGGATTCACACTTCTTGCTCGCAGCACGGCATCCGCCATGATGGCTCGCTCTGACTCAAGCTCATGCTCAGAGTCACGATCACATTCTCATCAAGGTTGAACGGTCCTCGCATCCTTGCACTCGCAGCTGTCAAGGGTACTCGTTGCAGAATGATTCACATCAAGAAAAAGTTGCTGCGCACCGAGTCGCATAAGATCAATCGTCACAAAGGCGATTGACAATGACTCGGGGCGAGTCGACTCGTCAAGTGTGAACAAGAAGCTTGTTTCGTGTGCTTTTGCTAGAACAAGATATGCATAGAATACAGTGCGACAGGCAAGTTGCGGATGCCAATCGGGTATATGTGATGAGAGGAAGCGCAGTGGATCGAGAAGCTGCGTCTTAGTATTGTTGTCTTGTCGAATAGTCTGTTGTCGCAAAGCAAGATCCGAGCAAACGTGAGCTTGTCAGCAACTGCAACCGTGCAAGATTCCTACGAGACGGAGCCAACTTACCTTTCGGACTGATGACCAGACCTCTTCCCTTGCTGGCACCTCGGTAGACCACCTCGACGATATCGATGAGCTCTTGTCGGTCGGTTATCGCCCAATTGCTGTGGACAAAGACAGACGCAATGAGTTGTCAGCGCCTTTCCCCCTCTTTCGCCATGCCCA
The DNA here is from genome assembly GCA_023212835.1 of Pseudozyma thailandica. Classification (NCBI taxonomy): domain Eukaryota; kingdom Fungi; phylum Basidiomycota; class Ustilaginomycetes; order Ustilaginales; family Ustilaginaceae; genus Pseudozyma; species Pseudozyma thailandica. The sequence continues at coordinate 1,049,337 of JALCCH010000001.1, forward strand.
AGTCGACTGCTTCACTTACATCTTGTTATTGTTTCCCGTCCCCAGATCAATCATGATGTGCTTGTTTCGGTAAAAAAACATCAACGAGCACGCATCGTACAGCTCATACATCTTGTTAAAGTCCGGAACCTGCGTGATGTCCACCAGGTAGATGACGGCAAAGTTCTGCACGGCTGTCGAGATCTTGTACAGCGTCTCGTCCATCTCCATGCACACCGGGTCAGTGTCGTGACCGAAGCGCAGGATCACCACGCGATCTTCCTCGGAGAGAATGGCTTGATCGACATGCCATCCTGTGGGCAGATGTGGCAGGAAGTAAGACATCTTGTCCTCGGTCGGTTCTCGAGACGAAGGCTAGGGTCGCAGTCGAAGCTGCCAGAGTACAACAAGGTTGAAAGTGTAGGAGGTTTATAGAATTGCCGACAAGAATCGAAATGTGGAGCAGAAAAGGCTCGGAAGACGGAACATTTCACAACACCACAGCGCGTCCTACTAGTAGTATACTTAAGAATACTTTCTCACAGGGGGTTCGATTGTCTGCGGAACCTGAACAAGCTTGTTTGCTGAAGAGCAACTAAAAGTACATGCGGGAAAGAGACCGTGTCAACAGTGTAGAACAAGTAGATTGATGCCTGGCCAAGTCTGACAAAGTGACTGACTGTGAGAACCGAAGCTCGGGCGATGCAAGTGCGCCTTGGCTACCTCTGTGATGGCGACCGACTGCGTTTGCGATCTTCTTCCTTGACCCGAGTCTGTGTAGATGCCGTCGCTGGCGCATCTGAATCGACCATCTCTCCCTCCTCTTCCTTGAGCTCGCCTTCTTCACCCGCACCTGTGCGCTTGCCCTCAGCGTCTGCATCCGCAGCCGTGCGCTGTTCGCGGCTTTCTTTGCGCTCCCGATCTCGTCGTTCCCTCTCGCGCTCAAAGTCGCGCTCCCTTTCTCGATCCTTTTCTGACCGTGATGCTGCTGAGCTTGATCCATTCTGTGGTACCGCTGCTGCTGACGATGTTGTGACTGCGTGCCCGTTCGTTTGCTGCGCGTGTGATGCCAGAGGCATGCCCATCGGCGGTGGGTTCGGATTCCTCCTTCTCGCCTCAAACTCGCCAATCATCTCTCTCAATCTCAAGTATCCCAAATGCATCTTACCACCAAAGTGATCCGCCAATCTCCTATCCGAGTCCAAGATACTCAAGTAAGCACCGCAAACATCGCAAACCCTCAGCTTCTGGTGTCCACTCGCGCCCGAGTTCTCCTGCGCGTTATGCAGCTCCTTCTCCTTTTGCGCCTTCTCTTCCTTCAATGCATCTGCCTTGGCCAGCTCTGCAAGTGACTCCTCAATCTGACCTTGCTCTCCGAGCGCTTCAACTTCGGCCATGACCGCCGCGAGTGCGGTCTCGATTTCGCTGATCTCGCGATTCATATTGGCAAACTTGGCGAGTTCCTCGGGTGTCTGCTCCAGACGGCGTTTGTTGGCGGCGATCTTTCGGTCAATGTCCGAAAGGAAGGAGAGGATGTTGTGTTCATGCTCGCGTTCGAATTCGGGGAAGCGTTCACCCGAGGCGAGCGCTTTGCGGTATTCATCCTTGTATTTGGCTGTATGCGATTTCGGGCATGGGCCTAAGTCCACTTTCTGTGATTTTGAGAGAAGATGAGAAGACAGCGAGTCAGTCGGAGAATCAGCGGAGGCGAGCAAGACACTTCTGTGAGAAGTGATCGTGAGCCAAACTTACTGTGTTGGCGAAGAGGTCATGTGGGCAAGTACCGCAGAGGAAGTTACGGCAGACCTTGGGGTCGGTGAAATGCAGATTGGCGGTCGGTGTGCCCATAGCTGTGAAGTCAAAGCAGTTAGAAGATCGTCAGCGTCCTATGCGAGAATACCTTTGGCTCTAGATGTCCAAAAGACGCTACCTACCTTCAGGACCCATGAGCTTCTCGAGCATAATCCGCTGCACCTCTGCTCTACGACCCATGTTTGCGTCAGTGTCTGAGCAGGCGAGTCAGCGCCGGCAGCTGTAGTGTCAAAAATTCTCTCTCAGATACTTAGCGCCCGAAGCTCGAGGCAGAATGCGTGTAGCTGAGGCTGAAGAGCGGTATGGGCGGGCCTGTTTCGAAGGTGGAAGGATGGTGAAAGTGAATCGAGTGTTGGAAGTGTTGGAAAAGCTGCAATGTCGCGTTCCGACTTCCGAAGCTCGCCTTGGAATTTTTGGAGAGCAAGAAATGCAGCTCAAGCTCAGCTCTCCCCACGCTGACCTCAAGCCGCTGACTGCTGCACACGACTGCGCCCTCCTTCACAAAAAGCAAGCAGCGGCATCTGACCCCTCTGCATTCTTGCTTCTTCACACATACAACGGCTCTTCACCATCACATAGAGGGACATCATGGGTGCCTCCCAATCCTCGCACAAGCAAGGTGCGACCGGAGGCACCGACGCCAACGGAGAGCCCGCCTTTGTCGACTACTACGAGCTTCTCAAAATCGAACAGACCGCTACCTCGGACGAGATTCGTAAAGCATATAGGAAGCTCGCGCTCAAGCATCACCCAGACAAGAACCCGGACAATGTTGAGCAGGCAAACAAGATCTTTCACAAGCTGCAAGAAGCGTACGAGATCCTGTCGGACGACACAGAACGAGCATGGTACGACCAAAACCGAGAGCGATTGATGAATGGGGATGGACCAGATTTAGACGACGAGGAAGTCTTCGAGCACTTCCGCTCTGGCGCAACCGAAGCGCCACAACCAACTAGTTCGTCAAAAGGTCTCACGGCAAAGGCATTGTTACGATTCTTCGACCCAAGCTTGGCGAAAGACATGACCGACGGCGACAATGGATTCTACGCGACCTACCGTCGGCTTTTCGAGCGTCTTGCACAGGAAGAGCGCATCGCGGCACCCTACCCAGGTGAAGAGAAGGAATATACTGCGATTTCGGCCGATGCGTTCCCATCCTTTGGCTTCAGTCATACTCCCTACTCGAATGCCAAGAGCGAAGAGGGTGCTGTCCACCAGACTCCCGCCAAAGACTTTTACAATATCTTTATGAACTTCCAATCGCGTAAAAGCTTCGGTTGGTCGGACAAGTACGATATTCGCGATGCGCCAGACCGACGAGTCAAGAGACTTATGGAGAAGGAGAACAAGCGTGCTCGAGATGCTGCTAGACGAGAATATAACGATGCGGTGCGCTCCCTTGCCGCTTTCGTTCGCAAACGTGATCCAAGATACAAGAAGTTCCAAAGCGAGCTGAATTCCACAGGGCCTGGCTCAGCAGCCGATCTGGCGAGAAGGAAAGCGGAAGCAGAAAAGATCAGGTTGGAGCGAGAAGCACGCGCACAGTCGTATCAGGCACAGAGCTGGCAGCAGCCAGACTATCGCTTCTCCGACGAGGAGGATCTTGAAGAAGACGACGACGACGAAGAAGATGATGATAGTGGCGAAGACAAAGAAGGAGAAGGAGAGGATGGTGAAGCTGGCATTGGCGAAGATGACCAACTTCTCGACGAATACTCGGGCTGGGATTGCGTCGCATGTGACAAGCTCTTCCAGTCCGAAGCGGCCTTCCGCAATCACGAGCGTAGCGCTAAGCACAAGAAAGCTGTACAAAAGCTGCAGCGCGAGATGCAAGACGAGGAAGACGAGCTTGGTCTCGGACTTGATGCGGACGACATCGCCATTGATGCTTCTTTGGCCGACATGCATTTGAATGGCGAGGACGGCAAAGCGCAGAAGAAGCAAGACGTTTCGGCTGGCTTCTCTATACCCAGCTTTGCCGCCGCCAAGGATGCCGGTGCTGGTGGCAAGAGCAAGAAGCAGAAGAAGCAGGACAAGAAGCGGAGGCAGATGGAAGAGGCGGCTGGATTGACATTAGATGAGGATGGGTTTGTGGTACAGGATCTCAACAGGAAGGCCAAGCCAAAGGCGAAGAAGACGAACGCACCTGCTCCTGAGTCTAAGGAGGAGGCGGGTGGTGCTCCAGCGGTGCATGTAATCGACGACGAGCATGGCGATGAAAGTCAGGCAGGCGAGGATGTGACCGAAGAGGTAGGGGCTGGGGACGAGGAGTCTGCACCGACGGCATCCAAAACCGCCAACTCCCCGACACGTTCGGCCAAACCCGCCCCAAAAGAAAAGAACAGCAGCAGAGACGATGAAGAAGATCCATGGTGCGGCCTGATCGACCCCGTCATCCCCTCCTCCGCCTTCTCTTCCACCATTCCACCACCGCTCCCACCCATGTCTCGCCCTCCAGGCTCCTTTGACATCTTTGGCTACGGCTCGCTCATCTTCAAACCGCCTCCCTACGTCATTGCTGCCACTCCATGCTACATCAAAGGCTTTGTCCGACGCTTCGCCCAACACTCTGTGGATCACCGGGGCACGCGAGCTCGCCCAGGCCGAGTGGTCACGCTCGTCAAAGCATCGGATTGGCATCCTCTGCGCAAAACTGCCAAAGTGGACGAGCCCAAATCGCCCGAAGGAGACATTGTTTGGGGAGTCAGCTTCACTATCGACCCCGAACACGCCAAAGTGGTTCGCCAGTATTTGGACTACAGAGAAAAGAATGGATACTCGGCGATGCATGTACCCCTGTATACGAAGGATGAAGGCGGAGGAGAGGAGAAAATGGTGTTGAAGAACGCACTTGTGTATGTGGGCTTGCCGAGCAATCCGGCATTCGTAGGACCACAGAATCTTGACCTGCTTGCGCAACGCATCTACACGTGCAGCGGACCCTCGGGACCTAACCCGGAATACCTGCTCAACCTTGCCAAAGCAGTAAGAGAACTCGCACCCGAATCTGCAGACCATCACCTCTTTAGCCTCGAAAAGCGACTTTTGCTGCTACAGGAGCAGAAGGTTGATGCGTCAGTCTTGATCGCCCAAGAGGAGAAGGAGGCTGCGGCGGCTGCGAACAAGAGCGAAAAGAAGACTGCAGTGGCGGTGGAAGGGGATTTGGAAGAAGAGACGGGAGGGAAGGGTAGGAAGGGCAAGAAGCCGACAGGGAAGAGCAGGGAGTGGTGCAATGTGTGCAATGCAGGGTTTGAGAGTAGGAGCAAGTTGTTCAACCATATCCGTGAGACAGGGCATGCGTTAGCTGGCGAGCAACCGAGTGGGGGGAAGAAGGGAAAGAGAAGGTGAAACTTGCATTTTGTATGATCTGTATTTTTGCATTATTCATAGACCTAGCATAGACCGCAATCCTCTACAAAATGTTGCATACACGCCGAACTGATTGAAGGCTCTGGGTGATGGGCTGCAAGCTGAGCGTGCCAAGAGTGGGAAAGGAAAGGCTATCGAAAGATAGATGTGCTGCGTAGCGTGGCGTAGATCAGGAACAGCTGTTGTAACGAGGTTTCACTGCGCATGCCGCGTGGGCGTGGGGATCTGCAGAGTCGACGCCACCAAGCAAAAGACTTGGCGTCGCCACGTGGCAGCATCTTGCTTGCTCTCGCTCTTGTTGTTTCGAGGTCTTGAGGTCTCCATAGCAACGATTAGGCGGGCACAGCATGGGTGCTAGCCATCTGTTGTGGGGTTCCGACTTTTTGCATAAGCCACCATTGCGTTCGGGAGACAAGCGTCTCTCTGACATGGAAGCCGTGCATTCGAAGCAGTTCCCGTGTGACCGGTGGTGCTGTACGGAGGTGTTTGCTCGTACAGCGACACACATACTCGACAGCTGGAGAGAGATGGGGAAGTGCTGGATGGAGGCGTGCGCGCAAAGCTTGCTAGAGGCTCTCTTGTCTTGATCGCCAGCAGCATCAGGTCAAAGAAAAGGTCCCCGTGAACATGTCGAAGGAAGGATATAATGAGCGCCTTTGAGTGGTGTCAACCCTTTTGATTCGCATCCACTTGCGCTTCACTCTTGACCAACATCGTACTATCCTACCATCTTTCCTCTCCACCACTTGTTTTACACAGAATGAGACAGTCGCGCTGCTCGGGTGTCTGGTGGTACCTCTTCCTCTCCGTCACCCTGTCCCTGGTGCTCCTGCCTATCTCGACCGGCTCGATTTGTCAAGCGTCAAGCCCCCCACCAATTGTACTTTGCCAACCCAAAACTCCAAACCGCTTCGTTCAACCTGACCACGTTTATCGTCCCCATCCCGCTTTCCGAGGCTTCCTCCATCGCCTCTCCCTACAATCTTATCCTCGATCACAATCTCCCGACCTCGGTGATTCCATCGGGGTATTTCCCGTTGCAGGTTGTTGCCGGATACTACTATGACATTCGGCAGAGGATGTTGCTGGGACTGTTGCCGTTGCAGGTGGAGCAGCTGAGTGTGTTGGAGGTGTATCTGCCGTTTGTGGATCGATTAGGAGCGGGTCAGGGGGCCAAGGCGTTTAGGAGGAGTGTCGTGACCTACATGGATCAACTCATCCCCAGCCTTGTAGGCGGTTTAACGCAGTTTCACGATGCTCAGTTGGCGTACTTCGACCCGGCTCATGCGGTAAGTTACTCGGCATGCGCGCGATTTTTTTTCTCTCTGCCAGGTTGCACATCCACTGACGTCGGAGATATGCTTTGGGAATCTTGGGGTGAGGGGTTAGACATACAAATCAGCGGGGGCAAGTCAACTCTCGTTCCAAGTGGGTCAAGGGATCGTCAACACTCTCGATGGGCCGGGCATTAACTCGCCCCTCTTGCAAGCCGTCTTCAACCGAACCGCCAATTCGGCCTACGGCATTAGCGAAGCCAGTTTCCGTGCCATCTTGGACCAACCTTACTACACCTCGCCCTACATTGGATGCAACAAAGCCACGCTCTACTACAACTATTCCAACGCCAACCCTGGCTTTGTCCAGGGCGACGTGCAGGTGTTCACCCCCATCGTCCAGACCAACCAGCAAGTGCTGGGTAGTGGAGGATACACAGCGGCTACGTAAGTAACTACAAGCTGAATTCATAAAGACAAAAGACAAGAATACCAGCTGACGTACACCATGCTTGTTTGTTCGCTCTCGTGCCATCCAGCCAATGGGTCGCGCCCTCGACTCTGGCCGATTGCGCAACCTTTGCCTAACGCCAGCTGGACTATCAAACCCCAGTGTTGACGCTGGCACACCAACACCGCGTGCCTCCAACATCCTCCCCATTCGTCTCCACCCATCGACACAAATTCACTTTTTTCGTCGTTGATCAATCCATGTCTATCCCTCTGACGTGTCTTTCTCGAAATATAAAAAAATCCTACCACGTATGTGCACTTGCGAGTGAACCCCTCATTCGAACCCCACAGACAAAAGCACACGAAAACACAGGTCGAGACAGATGCAATGACTTTATGTTCGACCGACCAATGTAGAGACAAAATGGTCCGCTGAAAGTGCTGACAACCCTACTAGACCAAAGGCCCGTTCCGTTCAAGCACATCACCCACTCGACTTTTTCGACCTCTCCTTCTCCCTCCTTTTCGCATTCTTCTTTCGCGTCTGCAGCTTCTTCTTATCTTCTCTGGTCAAATTGCCGCTGCTGTTGGCAACCTCCGAGCCTGAACGAGACTCTTCCTGCGGCGAGGGCGAAGCCGAACCCGAGCGGCTGTGGCTGGCTTCACTCCCCGGGTTAGGACTCATCGAGCCGTTCTGACCTTCAGCATCGCCATCCGCACGTGTCTGCTGTGCCAGCTCAGCAGCGGCTTGCACCTCGGCCTGGCTTGGTGCAGCGACGTCGTCGACAATCCCATCAACAGCGACAGAGGCAGCCTCGACGTCCTTGGGACCGTTGCTTTGGTCGCCATTGCTCGCGCCATTTGCAGCAACCTCATCGTCCTTGAGCGGATTCTCTGGCTCGCCTGTGACGGCAGGAGGCACAATTCCAAGCATACCCGATGGAGCCTCCACAGGCTTGACCGCCTCCGGCTCGCTCTGCTCAGCATCAGCCGCCTTTGCTTTCACACCTCCCTCCCTCTCAGCCTCCTGCGCCGCCGCCGCCGCCTCCTGCTCCTTCTGCGTCTTGATCTGTTGCTCCCACATATGACTATAGAGCCCACCTCTCGCGATCAAATCAGCGTGAGAACCCACCTCAACAACGCGTCCAGCATCCATGACGATAATGTTGTCGCAGTTGATGATGGTCGACAAACGATGCGCGATGGTCAAACTCGATCGTCCTTGCATCAGATTGTTGAGCGCCGACTGCAGCTGACGTTCGGTATGACTGTCAAGTGCCGATGTGGCCTCGTCCAAGAGCAAGATGGGCGGGTTCTTGAGAATGGTGCGAGCAATGGCGACGCGTTGCTTCTCACCTCCGGACAGGCGCACACCACGCTCGCCGACAACAGTGCTGTATCCTTCAGGGAAGGTCTGGATACGGTCGTGGATCTGGGCAGCAAGAGCGGCAGCTTCGACAGCTTCATCTGAAGCCTTGGTATCGCCGTAAAGAATGTTGGTGCGAATGTCGTTGTTAAAGAGCGAAGGCTCCTGCGGGACAACGCCGATGGCGCGACGAAGAGAGCGCTGAGTGACCTTGCGGATGTCCTGACCGTCAATCAGGATGCGACCCGACTGGATGTCGTAGAATCGATACAGCAGACGAAGGACCGACGACTTGCCTGCACCGGACTCGCCAACAAGAGCGACACTCGAGTGGCGGTCAATTTTGAAGCTGAGCCCTTTCAACGCCTCGACCTTGCCATCGTAAGAGAAGTGGACGTCTTGGAACTCGATGACACCATCTGTAACAACGAGATCTTTTGCATCGGGCGCATCCTTGACTTCAGTCTTCTCCTCGAGCAATGTCATGAGCTTGTCCGTGTCGACCAAGTTCTGTTGCACAACACGGTACAAGGTTCCGAGCATTGAAAGCGGTTGGTAGACCTGTTGAAGATAGGTGACGAATACGACAAACTGCGAGCTGGTGGTCTTGCCACGCACAACGCTGGCAGCGACGAGCATGATGGTGAACAAGGTACCGAACGCCAAAATGAGATTCTGCACCATGTTGAGCATGTTGAGGCTGCCGATCACCCTGAACTCGGCCTTCTGATAGTCCTGGAGGGCGCTACGGAAGCGCTCGGCTTCGTAAGATTCGTTCGAGTAACACTTGACCGTCTCCCAATTCATAAGAACATCCGCCGAGATGGCACGGCAGATCGAGTCCTTGTTGTTCATGGCTCGGCGAAGACCTGTGCGCCAGGTGGTAAGCTGGACGCTGGTCCACGTGTAGGCGACCATGACGACGAAGAGTGCAACACCGATGGCCGGAGAGAAGGTGCGAGTCATGTAGATCATGGCGACAAAGATGTCGATGAAGACGGGCAGCAAGTTGAAGAGAAGGTACTGGAAAAAGTTGTTGATGGCACTGCCTCTGTCCAGGATTCGGAGCACTTCGCCCGTCTTCTTCTTGGTGTGGAAGGACATGCTCAAGTTGAGGAGATGCTCAAAGGCCATCATGCTCATCATGCGATCCGAATACTGCTCGACTGGCACCCAAAGGACATTCTGCATGACGGAAAGCAGACTTCCAGAGCCTTGAAGCATTTTAAGGCCAGCATAAAGAACGACATCGAGCCACGGAGATGCACCGGTGGAAAGGTCATCAACGAGCTTACCCAACGCCAACGGGGTGAAGAAGTTGACGACGCGGGCTGATAGAAGGATGGCGACACAAGAGACGGCGATGAGCTGCAGACGGAGCGATTTGGAAGGCCAAAGGTAAGGGAATAGGAATCGGATGCGGTAGAGGAAGACCTTGAAGGTGGGCGGTGGCGGTGCTGCGGCGACGGTGAGACCCATGGAAGCATTTGGGTCTCGGTTCGGGGTTTGACTGCCCGAGTTGGCGGCCGACTTGTTGACGTTGGTTGCGCCGTAGGATGGCGTACTGGATGCGTCGGGAGCCTGGAGAAGGCCCGTGGTCTCGCCATTGGCAGGGGCGGCGCGAGGCTGAGAAGGGGAGGGGCCAGCTGCAGATGACGAAGCAGCAGCAGCTTGGTTGGCGAGGTCAGCTGCGCGAACAAAGCGAACTCGATCCCAGGAAAGGGCAAGGATGAGCACAGGGTAGAGCACGAGGAGACGAAGGATGGTGATGCCGAGTTGAGCGATGGACCAAGGGCTGGTGTTGGGCAGATCTCGACGTTCCATAGGAATCATGTAGAGGACGAGCAGAGCGATGTCAGTGGATGCGCCTGCAAAGACGGACCATGCAGATTTGCCTCTACCGTAGGTACCCCTTCCGCGTTGCTTTTCTTCCCACAATGCAGCGATAGCGACCGAGCCCCAAGCGAGAAGGCCGCCAAGGGCTTGGATGTCGACGGCGCCCCACAGGACGAGATCAGGTTGCCATTGCTTGGGCGGAATGACAGCGCGAAGGATGATGAGGACACCAGAGATGAAGAAGGTTGCAGCCAAGCCGAGCTGCGAGGCTTGGGTAAGGAATCGGCGGCGAGAACGGACTGGGACGATGACCGGGGTTGGTTGAGGAGCTTGATCATCATGATGCTCTCGATCTGCTTCATCACGAAGCTGGTCGTATTCGGAGCGGCGAGGGTTTCGGAGATGCGCGAAGAAAACCTTGGCTGGGCCGAGAAGAATCGAGGTAAGTACGATGAGGAGAATGGCAGCAGGCTGCACGATGCGAAGTGCTGTCAAGAATGCATCATAGTCGGCAGGTGTTGGGCGTGCTAGCGCCGAGGGATGTGATGCAGACCACATCATGGTTGTTACAATGCTGCCATCGAAAGCGGGAGGGGATTCTCGGCTCTCTCTTAAGGTCGTTGCCTGTATCCTGAAGATGCCCGACAAAGGGCAGCCAGGTTTGGGACAACGAGAATAGCGTGGGTTTGCGAGCGAGTCGAGGCTTGTCGCTGTCGTCTGAGCTGTGGAGTTGATTTGATATGATGAGGTGGGGTGTGAAGAGAAGCAAGGCAACTCGATGAACTCGAGGGTGTTGAGGTCTTGCGGAGAGTGATTTTCTGAAAGAGAGGGTTTTTTGGAGCTGAGCGCAGCTTGGCTTTGGCAATCTTCGCTTAAAAATCACATTTTCCTCCACGCGATCTCGAGTGTTGCTCTCGCCATTATTCCCGCAAGCCGCGTTCGTGGATTTCTGCGCATGACTGACTGTTTGCACACACAACCTCTTTGAGCTTCTCAGCGTGCTCTTGATACTGTATCTTCTTGCTCTGTCTGCATCGCCCTGACGAAAAGAGCAGACTCGTCTGAGTGTCCTCACATCTTTTTGGATGCGATTCTTGCTGTTTCTGCTATCTCAAAGTCCCCCGACCGCTCGAGCTTGCTGGATAGGTAGGGTATAACATGTGCCAGTTGTACAGCATTCAGTACTGATGATGGTGAGCTCTTCATGCACACTTGACTGCAATGAGACAGGCTCAGAGACTTCGGAAGCAGACGCAAGAAGGCTGGGATCGGCCAATTCTCAAAGTCTTGCCGCGGCATTGCATAAACCTGTAGCGAGGAAATCCAGGCGAGCGCGTGTCATGGCACGGACCGCTCAGGCTCAGACCAAATTCACTCAGACCGCCGGCTGCTGTTTTGTGTACTTCCTCGACACAGTGCTTGCCGAGATGTACTCGACATGCAACTTGACAGAAACAAAACCCTGTCGGCATCTCTGTGTCTCCTGGAATCCACACGGTCAGCATTTCTGACGCTAGATCATCTTCTGGACAGCACAAGACCTGAACCATTTCGAGACGAGCTTGTTCCTCCTTCCTTCTCTACCCCACCATCATCCTTCAACCTCTTGCTCCCGTGTGCACCGCCAAAGATGGCCACCAACACCGCCGCAGACAAGCTCAAAGCTTCCGCCGAAGCCGTCATGGACGCCATCGAGCACGAAGATCAATCTGAAGCTCATCGCATCTTCCGTTCTCATCCTGGCCACAACAAGGATCGTCGCGCCTCAAACATCTCTAGCGTCGACGCTTCCGCCTTCAAAGCTTCGCTCAACTCCATCGATGAGGTTAGCGAGCGGTTTCCTGCTATCGAGCATCCTGGCTCCACCGGTGTCATCTACGTCACTGATCGTGCTACCTCCAACGGCTTCTACTATGGAAACCCCGAATGGGCCAACATGGGTCAGGGTGCTCCAGAGGTTGGTAATATCGAGGGAGGTGTTCCACGTGACCTCAAGTTCGACTTGAGCGACTTTGGTGAGGGTGTTCACGAGTATGCCCCCAATACAGGTACAATGGCCTTGAGAAAGGCAGTCGCCAACTACTACAACCAGACCTTCCGACAAAACAAGGACAAGAAGTTCGATCACAGCAATGTTTGTATTGTCCCCGGTGGACGTGCTGGAATGACTCGTCTCGCTGCCGTAATCGGCAACGTCAACTGTGGATACCAGCTGCCCGAGTACACTAGTTACGAGAGCATGCTCAGCGCCTTCAAGAGCCTCGTCCCCATCCCCACCGTCCTTACGGAAGAGGATCGATACAAGCTCAGCACCGACGACCTCCGCAAGGAGATCCGAGGACGTGGTCTGAGCGCAATGATCATGTCTAACCCTCGCAATCCCACCGGTATGCTTATCGAAGGCGAAGAGCTCAAGCGTCTTGTCGAAACCTCAAAGGAGCTCGGCTGCACCATTTTGCTCGACGAGTTCTACTCGTGGTACATGCACGAAGGCCCTCTCGGCCGTGCCAACTCTGCTGCTGAACATATTGATGATATTAACGAAACACCCGTGGTCCTCATCGATGGTCTTACTAAGGGCTTCCGTCTTCCCGGTTGGCGAGTCTGCTGGGTTGTCGGACCCAAGGACATCATCACCGCCCTCAATCAATCCGGATCCTTCCTCGATGGTGGAACCTCGCACCCGATGCAATGCATGGCTTTGCAGATGCTCGACATCGACCGATGCAACCAAGACCGCATCGCGCTGCAGAAACTCTTCCGTCACAAACGCCAACACGTCCTTGCCCGTCTCAAGAAGATGGGTCTGGAAGTCAAAGTTGAACCCCAAGCCACGTTCTACATGTAAGTCTCGCTCCTCTCTTCCCTCGTACGCTCTTCTTCATTGTTTCTGACCACCCCCAAAAAAACCCCCCTTCTTCTCTCTCTTACATCGAATTAGCTGGTTGAGTTTGGCGTCGTTGCCGAGCCCTTTGAACAGCGGTTTGGTCATGTTTGAAGAACTCTTGCGCGAAAAGACCATCGTAGTACCAGGTGTGGCGTTTGATATCAACCCGGCGCATAGGAGGAACATTGTCCACAGTCCCTGCGAAAAATTTATCCGAATCTCGTACGGACCGGAAATGTCGCAGATCGATCGTGGATTGGATGCTTTGGAGAGAGTGATTGCCAAAGCCGATCCTACTCACAAGGAGAATGCCAAGCTTGGGAAAGGTTTTACCCCCACAAAGCAGGCTCATGCGGATGTAAAACACAATTGAGTCCTCTCCAGACCCGGTCCACTGCAATTCGGTTGGCCATACTAAATGTTTTTGCAATTCATTACTCATCTCGTTTGACTCTCTGAAAGCGCACCTACACGTTACTGTACTTTATGCACAGTAAGCAGCTGGGGTCCAATCCAGAGAAGTATGTCTTGAGCAAAACACACTCCGCTGCCTGCCTTTCGTCACGCTGACGCCCACAACATCTCGACCGCTCGACCCGCGTGTAATACTCCATATCATCACAACCAAACCCGCACTACCCGCCGCGACCACACACCACATCGCCGCACGTTCAAGTAATACTAATATTTCTGTCGACTACATCTCTCCAGCGCTTGCGATCACGCCAGCTTGTTCGCCTTCTTGTACAGCGAATCGACCACATTCCCTACATGCTTCAACGTATCCAGCGTCACCTGGTACGTCTTATCCTCCACTGGCTGATCATACACCACCAAACACCCTGCCCCCTGATCCAGAATCCCATGGAAAACCTTATCCAAAATCATCTGACTCAACTTCAACTCCACCTCCTTCACCGGCTGCCTCACCTCCTTTGCAATATGCGCAATCTCCACCCTCGAATACGGCTCAATCACCCTCAACAAGTTCTGCTCCAACAACGTATCGTACAACGCCGACAAATGATTCTTGACAATCGGATCATTCGAAAGCTCCTCCTTGTACGTTCGCAATGCCTGTTCGAATCCTTCCAAACTCCTATCCTCGTGCGCCTTGGCTACGGCTTTCATGGCCTCCACGTCCTTGCCCGCATACTTGATCGCATGCTTACCCGCAATGATACTGTTGACGTCTTCGCTGAGGTTGAGCATGATCTTGCAAAGCAGCATGTACTTCAATGCCAGTGGTGCTCGAGCGTCGTCTTGCAACGCAAAGCCTTCCAGTGTTTCGAAAAAGTACGAGTATGCAGTAGTGTAATCCTTGTCTTCCGCATGAAGCACTCCCGCCTGCATGTCCAGCTGTGCTTGAAGTGTTGGAGGGCAGTAGATCGAATTCGCCGCTGTCCTTGCTGAAGTCAACGCCGCCTTGGCCTTGGGCAAGTTCGAGATCGCATGGTTCACCTTACTCTCCAGCAAATGGACTTCGGTGAGGATCATCTTGTCGTCCAACTTCTTGAGCTCCTTTAGCAGAGTCTCGATAAGAGGCAGGGCTTCGCGGTAGTTCTTGTTCTCAAAGTAAAGCCCAATGAGCTTGGTCTCGAGGTTCTGCTTGAGAAAGATGCGCTTCTCGCTCTTGGCCCACTCGGCATTCTCCTTGGCCACCTGAATCTGGGTCTGCTGCGCGCCGGGGATGGCATCAAAGTAGTCGATCAGAGTGCGGACCAGCTTGGCGGTCTTGGCTTTGGCAATGGACGACATGAATGTGCGCGACGAGCGCACGGTCTCGGCGAGAGCATCGGCTTTCTTGGTGTCGCGGTAAAGCTCGCCGAGACGGAGGAGCGCGGATTCTTGCTCTTTGAGGAACGCATCGTCGGTCGAAGAGGATTGGGTGGAGAGGATCGACTTCAAGATGCGTTCACCTTCGGCGTTGTTGCCGGACTTGATAGCCTCGTCGGCTTGTGCTACGGTCTGCGTTGCCGTCATGCTGTGTTATGCTCGTCTAAGCTAGTCGACCGAGACTGTTCAAAGGCTGCCGCTAAAAGTAGGAGTGCTAAGAGCTGTGCCAATTTCGACCGAGTGGATCAGCGATTGTGTTTGGAGATATCGCCGTATTGCCGGCAGTGTGCGCTTCTAGAGGTGTTGAGATACGATTAAGGGCTCCGACGGCGTGATGGAGTGTCGATGTGATGAGGAGAGTGACACAGAGTATGGTGTTGAACGAAGCTTCAGAAGCGTGTGATTTCGAGTTACGCGTCAGTTGGCCCTTGCTCAGCGCCCACCTCTCTCAATAGTACAGTACTGCCTGTCTGCAACCATGATTTTTTAACGTTCGAGTTCGAAGCGTGATCGAGCCACACCTTCCTCCACACGGCTCAGTTTTGCAGCGATTTTGTCATGTTACATCGACAATTCAATAGCAACGCCATCTCGAGGTCATCATCGACTTGCTATGTGTATCCTGTACGAGGTCCATCATGCTTGCACACACTTCACAGCGGTGCTCAGAGATAGACGCGCTTAAGACACAGGGATGCTATCAATTAGTTGATGTTGAAGCCAATGACACAGATGGGACCGTCCTACACACCACTCGACCAGCTCCACTCCCTTACCCCTCGTTCAGCAAACAGCTTCCTGACCAACTCCTCATTCTCGACTTGCTTCTTGTACGCTTTCACTTTCGCTTCACCTCCCTTCGTCGGGAACAAAGCGTTTCCCTCCTCCGTAGCTCCAGTGCACAGCACTCTGTACGCCTCCACTGCGCTATGTACATGATCCGGGTGACTGAGACCTACCAACGTCCTCATCTGCGGACCCTTTCCAGAAGGATGGGGGACCTCCGACCCTCTCAGTCCGTATGTGAGCGCGGCGAGCGTAAGCGAGCTGCCCTGGGAGATGAGGGTGGAGCTGGCCTCTTTAGTGGCTGCTTTGAGCTCGTCTGACGCGGGATGCCAGGGAGGGGGAGTGCCGTCGGTGAGTAGACCCATCGAGAAGGGCGAGCCGTTCATCAACAATGGCGCTGTCCATTCGAGTTCTGGCAAGGATGTAGCGCCGGAAGAGCCGCGAGGGTCGGCAGCGAAGAGCTCCTTCCATCCAACGAGCACGTCCGAATGCAGGCAGTGGTTCGAGTAGCTCAACACCACATCCAATGGTCGGTAGGGAGCGGTGGTGGCTACAAGTCGAGAGAGTCGAAGCAAGACAGGCAAGGGATAGCCAGAGATACCGACACGTTTGATGATGCCTTCATCTTTGAGTTTGAATAGGGCTCCGATGGCTCCCAAGAATCGTTCATCGCCTGGTCCGTGGATCGTGGACGCTGCTTCGAGGTTGGCTGCCAGCCCGAGAGAGGTCAGGATTTCCTCCCGACTTTGCGAAACACCCACAGCATCAGGCTGGATTAGGCCAGAGACAATGCCGCTCTCCCAACCCGACTCGTGACTCCGCCCAACCTGCTCGCAAACAAACTCTGCATCATGGGTCAACGCTACATCCAGATACTCTGTACCCAACCTCCTGCAGCTTCCTCTGACGCTACTGTCGATCTTCTCCGCGGTATAGTTGAATTGCTCCTTCTCCGGTCCGTATCGCCCGCACTTTGTGATGATGTAGTAGGACTCTCTGGGGAACTCTGGCGCGAGCCTCCTTAGAATATTGCCTAGAGTGAACTCGGAGGGGAAGTAGTATGGCGAAGTATCGAACGCGTTGATACCATAACGTAAGGCCAGTCGAACGGTGCGAACGGGGAGATCTGACGCGAGCGTTTCAGCGTTGTTGTACATATCCTGGCCGAACACTCCGCCTCCAAAGACCAAAGGAGAGGCGTCAGAGGCGAGATCGCCTGCCCCACGAGCGAGGTTGGCGGCATCGTTGATCGCGCTGGTGCGCCAAGGAGCAAGACCGCCCTTCAGCTCGTCCTCGGCTAGCGACTCCAAAGCGGGCTGGGTAGGGAAGTCCTCATTCCTTGGTTCGACGGAAGGGTAGACCGGCATCTTGACAAGTTTTCCTTTTGCGGTTGAGTGGTGGTGGTTGTGATGGGTCGAGACACCGAACAAGAGTCGTCGGTGACTATAGATTAAACGTGTCTCTGTACTCGAGCCTCAGCGTCAACTCCTATATGCGGCGGCCAGTGCTTAATGGGGTAAGATGAGGTCGAGGTGGTCCACGACGGCAGAGCGTAGAGCAAAAGACTGGTTCGGAAACGGGATCCCTCCACTTATTTTTTTGGACCCTTTGGAAGACAAACCTACAAAGACATCAGCGTGGGGACTTTCGTCAAAATCCACGCGTCAGAGTCGCAGCGGTTCCTCTCCTCCCCACCTTGACAAGCACTCAGACTTCGAAGCTCCTTACCCCTCACACACACACACAGTGCTGAAAGCTTGACAACTGCACACATCGAGATGGAGGAAAGGGACAAGACGTGTAATTATATAAGAATACTGACAATTCGAGCTACTGAATGCGAAAGAGATAGCGGAGCAAGATGGTCATAGAACGTGAAGCGGTTACAAGGAACGCATCAGAGCGTGTCACCGTCATCGCTGTGCTCACCGAGCTGCTTGGCCTTCTGATCAGTCTCGAGCTCCTCCGGACTGGCGACTGGAAGGCTCGAGGGCTCTTCCTCAGCAAGCGTGGAGCCTACTTCGGGCTTGCCGAATGCTCTGCCCTTGGGAACTGCACCAGCAGCGGGTGTGCTGGGAGCACTTCCAGGCAGCGGAGTACTCTTGAATCGACTGACGCGAGTGCCCGAAGGGGTGTTGCTTCGACTAGCGTCACTGCCGACAATGCGCTCGTTGGCCAGAGTAGTGGTGCGACCACGAAGCAAGCCCTCACCAACGATGGCGGTGGCGATGGTGCCATCAGGAGCCTGGTGACGAATCACGATGGGCTTGTTGGCGCGAGAAGCCACAATACCACTTTCATCGGTGTTGCCGAGCGTAGCACCAGGACCTGGCGAGACGGGCCGAGAGCCAGGACGAGAGGAAGGACGCGACATAGCAGCAGGTCGCTCACGCGGCTCGGCCACATCGAAGGGGAAGTGTACTCCCTCGCTCTTGAGATCGGCTTCTTTTACTGTGGCGGTGGACACGGCAGCAGCGCTCTCCATGATCGGTGTAGGGGTTGCTGCCACGTTATCAGCGGGAGACATGACACTGACGTCGGTTTCCTTCTGACTAGCACTGCGTCCAAGCTTGAAGCGAGGAAGAGCAATCTTGGGGCTGGTGGGCAGCTTCAAGATCGATCCAGGCAGCTGAAGCTCTTCAGCATCGCTGGGTGTCTCCACCTTCTTGTCGAGCATCTCCCTGTGACCGGGACTGGGAGGCGGGCTGATCTGAGCAAAGTTCTGCTCCACCTCAGAGTCGTACTCATCAAGGATCTCCTCGCCGATCAGCTCCTCGAGTACGTCTTCAAGCGTGATGATGCCAATGGGCACATCACGCTGAGCCATCTCGGTAGCCACAGCGCCTGCGTCGATATCTTCCTCGAGAGCCTCGGGGGGCAGATCAAGCGAGTTCTGCTTGGCCTCGTTATGATGATGACGGCGAAGGTGACGAGACCAGAAGCTGGACTTCTTGATCGTGTGGTCGTCCAGCTGCTTCTCCTCGTCAATGTTACCTAGATTCTCGATGCGCGCGGCAGTACCTGACCGAGCAACGGCCTGAGTCTTGCGAGGATCGTCTTTACCGAGATCAACGAAAGAGCCAGGCGAAGAGCGACGGGTGCGGGAGGAAACGATGGCAAGATGCGAGCGGCCCTCCTGGAAGACGTTGAGCAAGTTGAGCAAAGGTTCATCGGCAGGAACGGTAGGCAGAGCATTGATGACCATGTCACGAACAGGCGTCTCATCCTCAGGGTCGAGCAAAACACACTGCTTGACGAGGAGAGCACCAATGATCTTCTTGCGCTTGATAGTAGTGAGGCCAGAGGCGGACTTTTCGGGATTAGCGCCTGCAGCGCCCGCAGCGGTGACAGCCGAATCCTGGCTAGCGACGGCATCCTTCTCGGCTGCTACGCTGCCTTCGAGAGTGCTCTGGTCGTCCAGCGAGGTCTTGGTCTGAGCGTTGCTGGTCCTGCGGCTAAGAGCGCTCAGGAAGCCGCCACGGCTGGGAGTGAGAGTGCCACTGCCGTTGCGAGCTCGATTGACCGGAATCTCAATTTCCTGGTAGACGGGAATGCGCGAGTGACCGGAGCTGACGATTTGCTGGAGCGTCTCGTAGCCAAGCTTGGACTCGATGGAGATCATGAAGACGCTGTCGATGGGGGTCATGGCCTGCTTTACCACCTTCTCCTGAAGGTCGAGGGCACCGCCGACGATGGTGACAGTGTCGTTGTTAAGGTCACCACGACCAGCACCAGCGGCGTGCATGTTGACAAGCTCTTTGAGTTCGGAACGTCTGTAGACGATACCGCTGTGAGGTCCGAGGGTCCAATGAAGAACCCTCGAAACGGGGAACGCGATTGGCCAAAGCAAAAGCATGACTCCACGGGTAAGAGGAGCAAGCTTGGCACCGATGGCGAGACCGTATCGCGAGCAGACCGACTGAGGGATAAGCTCGGCGAAGATGACGACCAACACAATACTGACGATGACAGCCTGAACACCACCTCCCAGAAGAGGATCAGCAATGATAGGGAGCGTCTCGTTGGTGATCATGTTGGCAATGAGGAGCGTGGTGAGCAAGAGATGACCATCTTTGCGGATGGGCATAATCTTCTCGGCGTACATCTTCTGCTTCGGTGTACCCTGAAGCGAAAGAACCTGGAGCTGAGTCTCGTCGAGAGACATGTAGCCGAGAGTGAGACCGGCGAAGAGACCTGAAAGTACGACAAGGATCGGGATCAGGATACCGTAGATGGCCTTCTGTGCCTTTGAGAGCTTCGTTTCGCCACATTGCTGCTCACCGCTGGAGGTGGCACGCTTCCAGAAGCGACGACGCGGTGAGCTGGAAGCCACATTGAGAGCGTTGGCAGCATCATCCACAGAAGATGCGGCAGTGCGTCGCTGGAGCGTGAGGCGGTTGTAAAGCTCGTCGAGGAATGCCTGGTCGGCGGGAGCGTTGCCGGATTGGGTTTCGGACTGGATCCATCGCATGAGATCATCGGTGGCAGTCGGTACGGGAAGAGATTGAGCAATATCAGAGGGTGGGGCATCGGATGCGCGACCCTGACGGGCCGGGTTCATGAGTCGATCATGGTGGGCTATGAAGGTAGAAGTGTCAGCGTTGACTTGAGACTGAGTGACGCTTGCAGGAAGAACGTAAGCCTGAGCTGGGAGGGAGCAGGTGGCCAAGAAGATGGCAATGCTGCAGACGAAGGCGAGAACGACGTTGGCAGGCGATCGAAGTTTTGGTGCGGGACGGCGAGGCGATTGGCGGCGGTTGTTTGAGCAGGCGGACCAGGTGCTGCTGTTGAACGAGGGGTTTAAGGCTCTACAATCATCAAGGTCAGGGCCATCATTAAGACACTCCATTCGCGTTGGGCGTTGAAGCAATTAAGGAAGAACGACCGGAAACGAGATGTCTGGCCGTTGAAGCTGAGTTGCAAGGTCACGTATGAGGCAGTGACCGATTTAGAGAATAGGTCGAATCTAGCAAGATGTCAAGAGACGATGCCAAGGTATGTGGGGAAAGGAAGGAAAGATACAGCCGATGCGATGATTTGTATATATCTAAAAGCACACGCTCGTCTGACCGGCTACTGCACGGAACCCCAGGAGGAGCATGAGGAAGCCGAGCGCGCCCAGTGACGCTGCAGATGCGAATTTGTGTGGCAGTGTGACGTGCTATGCGGTCGCCGTGAGAGAGCGTTACAACCCAGTCCCTGCAGCGGTATTGCAGCCCAGACCTAGACACAATCTAAGTCAAGGTCAGAGTGGCAGCAATAGACGAGCATAGCGCGCGCGCGCGCAAGAGCACGCATCTGTGATGCTTGTTTTAGATCACCGCTTTCTGCGCTATTCAATTTTTCTGAGCCAATCTTCGGTCTTCATGCCTGTCTCGAATTCAACCGATGGCTCCAAACGCGGGTCTTGGCTAACGGCGGCTCCAACCGCCGCAAATATGCACGCTACGGGCACTTGGCGAGTCAAAATGCGGACAAGCCTCGTCCACACGTTCGCGACAGGCGATCCGGGCTTGGCAGTGATCCCTTCCGACTCCCATACATACACACACGTCTTTGCTGGAGCCCTTCAACGCCGACGTTTATGCTTCAAAGCTAGCGACATTGATTTCGCTGGGACTCACAATACGCTGAGAATGAGGCTCGAGAGCGGGCTACCAGCAACAGACAGTTTGGAGTTAGCTTTGGCGTCAGTGATTAAGATGTGGTTATTGGCTGTGTAGACGGAAATGTTTCCAATTTTATTCGCAAATCACAAAAAGATTCTTCAGAATGCTGTGCTCTGCTGTGCATTTCTTTGCAGCTACCACTATGGAAGCTGCCAGTTCCATTTCTTTTACGGGCTGAAATCATGACGCGGTGAGGAAGCGCTCTGCTCGAGCGTCGACAAGAATCATTGCGACATGCAGTTGGCGGAGTTCTCTGACTTACCTAGTCCTCGCTACTGTACGATTCCACGCCTTCGTCATATCCACCTTGACCCTTTACGCATTGCCATTCGTCGATGACGTCGTATGCCATCTGTGTGCTCATTCCTGCCGTGTTCGCTCACCGGTTCGGTCGTAGGCCCATCACTGTTCCCGAGACTGATCAAAGGGTCTAACTCAGGTACCGACTCACCGATCCCACCTCAGTTGGACGACCAAGTCGTGTGATCTTGACATAAAGTGGGATGGCAAAGTAATATTCGAAACTTTACGTCGGCTTAACACGCTCCTTTAATTGCCAAAACCCCTACTCCTCCTCCATATGACCGTTTGCTCATGATAATCGTCCTTGGCAGCTGCTCACAGATTCGCACATGGTCAAGATGTGCCTGAATAGTTCATTTGAGCCAAATTGGATTGCATTCATCGGCTTGCGCTCGGTGTTGTCGCAGTAGAGGTCTTCAACAAGTCGTTGGTGAATCGTTCGTTGATCGTCTCTGCAGAAGTCACAAAGGTTGGGAAGGATCCGGTGTCAGCACTCAGCATCAGAACTCGTCGATGTGCGTCCGTAATCACTCACTCTTGTTTGGACCCCATGCGGAGCCGGCGGCGCCCGGTGCTGCCTTGTACACCTCTGGTCGTTCTGTCGAGCAAATGTATCCGTTCATGTGGGAAAGTGGCTCCCGTCAGTACGACCAGCTCTTTCCGTCGTCTGCGACTTCTTCCGAGACACTCACGGCTCTCTGGTAGCTTCTTATCACTGCTGCTTGAGTAGATTGCCTTCCATCTGCCCTGCATCCACGCTTCCGCCTCATTGGCATCGAAACCGTTGTTCCCCAGCGCGCCCGAGTTCTTCTTTGCAGAAGCATCCGAGCCCTTGGCGCTGTTGGCTTTCGCACCGAGATCAGCACCCGAGATAGCTGCTGCTGCGATCGCTGCTGAAGTTGACTGCATTTTCAAGTGTCGAGCAACGTCTGAGGTGGTGAGTCGAGATAAGTAAGGACAGCAAAGTGTTGCTGTGTTGGTTTGCAGCTCAAAATTCGGAATTGGCCCGGGAGCGCGAATCGCCGCGGTGCCTTGACACGGTCGAGCCTGGAAGCAGGCAAAAGGGTCTGATTTTGTTCTTCGTGCCCTTCAATCCTGAATGCGCATAGCTTAACCTCTCCTTCGGATGAGCCAAAAACGACCGTATTCGCAACGTGCTTCGGACTCTACGTTTGCACAGCACACCCGGCACTCATTCCACTCAAGCATGTTAGTTACCGTGCCTCATATTATGAATGTATGCAAAGAGCCTTCAGTGAACAGCAAAACGTGACGATCGTAAGACGTAGCTTGGAGAATGGCCGCAACGTGGAATTGAATGTGTGCGATGCGAGCCGGGGCTAGCATGTTGTGACTGAGAAGAGACTATGTTGTATGGGTATTGGCGGTGTTGTTCCCTCTCAATTGGACTGAAGCGTGTTAACAAGCCAGTCAAGACCTTCTTCGAGCCCCTCTCCTTTTGTCGCGCAGCACTTGTGTATCGACCATTGACGATCCTTCAACTCGCTCAACCCTAGCTTCTCGCTCACTTGGCCTTCATCCAATGCACCTGGCAAGTCTTGCTTGTTGGCGAATACCAGCAGCTTCGAATCCTTGAGCTCTTCTTCGGAGAGCATGGCCAGAAGTTCTGCTTTTGCTGTCGAGAGACGTTCTGTATCCGACGAGTCGATGACATAGATAATGGCTGATGTGTTGGCGTAGTAGCATCTCCAGTATGGTCTGTAGTGAGATCGTATCAAAGCGTGACGAGGTCAGCACGATTCTACCATTGAGCGCAGGAGGCACCTGAGCTTTGAGCGACTTACCGAATCGATGTCTGTCCACCGAGATCCCATACTTGAAACTTGATGTTCTTGTATGTCACTGTCTCCACGTTGAAGCCGATCGTTGGAATCGTCGACACTACCTCACCAATCTGCAGTCGATACAAGATGGTGGTCTTACCGGCGCTGTCGAGACCGAGCATAAGTATCCTGACCTCCTCGTTCTTATTCCAGAACGCCAACTTGGAGAACATCGAAGAGAATGTAACGCCCATCTTGAATGTGCCTCGCTCGTTTGACAAGGTAGAAGCCGTGCGCTCTCCTTAGCTGTCCTGTGTACCCGTATTGCAGCTTGTCAAACTGACGGTCTTTACCGAGGCTAGTCTGTGTGCTGTGAGTAGTGTCAACCGTTGGAACCTAGATAGGGATGCACCTGAACCAATGGCTGTTGAGTAATCACGCTATGAAGACGCTGATATGAGAGGCTGGAGCTGTCCTGAGCCTGTCTGCACGTAGAATGTAGATGAGACAGCGCCAGAGCTAGCTAGCGTGGTTGATGTGCCGTGAGAGTGAACTTTATGAGGTTGCGCCCAACGAATGAGCTGCAGTGAATCTCGTGAGGCCTTCGGTATGCTATGCTGTGGTGCCAGCGTCTAAGGTCGTAAGTTGCGAATGAAGGACGGTCGCGAGAAGATGTGAAAGCAATGACAGACCAGAGTCAAGCTAAGTTAGTGCAGGTGTTGAGATCTGCGGAAGCTCTTTTCCGTCGTTGCGTGCATGCACGGTTGCGGTCGTGGCAGAGCAGCATTTTAGGTTTCAGTGTGAGTGTGAGTGTCTGTGTGTGTGTTCGCGCGAATCGCGCTTCCTCCAAATTTGTGGAGCTAAAATCCGATGAATCACGATTAGCCTACACATAGCAGTCCCGATTGTCGAGATCCGCGTGATGAAGGGATTCGCGGTTCGCTGCAAAGCTGCATCCTTTGAAGATACACTTTCTTCTCCACACCCATCGACTCCTTCTTAGCTCCTCTTTCAGACGTAGAACGGTCGTCAAGCGTTCACGTGCACGTCTCACAGTCTCCAGAAGCAGCTCAGACCGTCAGCGCACAAGTGTCACAGCTGCTAAGCCACGACTCAACAGGTCAAATCCTGCATCCGTTTCTCGTCAGGATTCCGGGAACCTAGAACCACCGGAGCGAAACGCACACACATCAGGGCTGTGATTCAGCGCACTTTACAAAGCAGCATACATCACGCAATGTCGGGCCGAAGCAAAGTATCGGTGCAGCCGATCAACATCATCTTCCGACACTTGCAGCAGCAGACAAGAGTTTCGCTTTGGCTTTACGACAATGTCGACTTCCGCATTGAGGGCAAGATCATCGTAAGTATTGACTCTGCCAAGGCAGGACAGGCTCGGTGAAGGCTTCTCACTTACACACAGTCTTTCTGATCATCGTTCCGTCGATATAGGGCTTTGACGAATTCATGAACGTCACGTTGGCGGATGCCGAGGAAGTATGGACAAAGAAGGACAAGCGTGTAGAGCTTGGTCGCATCTTGTTGAAAGGAGACAACATCGTAAGTCTATATCTGATATAGTAATCAGAGCAGCAGTATTGAACACTGTACTGACCATGAATGCAATCGTTCTCGTTTGTCTCACACCACACACAGACGCTCATCCAACCAGCAAAGTAAAAACGACCCTCACTCACACTGCTTGCTCAGCAAATCCAATCAGCCTCATACTCGCCTCATTGTACTTGTACTCAATCCAACAATTCTTTATACGCACAGCTCGCATTCGTCATTTGCGCCTCGTCACAAGTATATGGTATCAATGCGGGTGCGCAGATCGCGAAAGACCCTTCAACGACCGCCGTACTGGCCGTAGCCTGCGCCAGCAGCACCAACAGCAGCAGTGGCTGCGGTTGCTGCTCGTTGCGATGCCAAAGAATTGCTATCTACATTCTTGCGGTATTCGATCTTTTCCACCTTGACGTCGCCGTCGATGAGCTGGTAGACGTACGTCACGACAACAGCGCCTTGAATGTCCAGCACTGTAGAAGATGAGAATGGTGAGATGAGAAGGAGGCAGGTGTGAGTTTGTCATTCGGCTTTGATGAGCTGTGCGGAAAGCATCCGATTGTTACTGTTCTATGACGGCGTTGCAACTTACGAGCAAAACTTGGAACGGGTCCTGGAGCTTCCTTCGCTTCTTCCTCTTCTTCCTCGTCCTCCTGCGTATTCTTCTTAACGTCGCCACCTTTACTCGCATCCTTGGAATCTGAGGCCCCATCGTCAGCCTTCTTGCTATCCTTTGCGTTCTTGTTGGTCTTCGCATCATCCGCCTTCTTGTCGCCCTTGTTTGCATCGCCTGAGGAAGCAGCCTGTTTCGCCTTGGCAGCCGCCTTATCCGCGAGCGCAGCTACAGATGCGGGATCTCTGAGCGGCCATGTGGGATGCCATGCACCTGTGGCGCTACCAGGGTTAACAAAGAATCGACCCTCGAGCTCGAATGCCTCGAATCGATGTGTGTGTCCTGTGAGAAGTATATCGACGTCCATAGCTCTGGCGACTGCTGCTAGTGATTGAGTATCTCCTGCAGGTACGACTTGATGACCATGGAGTACGCCGATGCGAAGTGGTGGGTGATTGAGAATCAAGCTGGAGGGGAAGTGCGGGTTGTCATCATAGTCGCCCTTGACGAGGTGAACATCGCCCGCAATTGTGCGGAGATAGTGAAGATAATCAGTGTTGCAGACATTGCCGGTACAGATGATCTGCTGGATCTTGCCTGGCACCAGGAGCTTCTTGAATTTGGCTGGAAGATCGTGAGCCCGGAATGGGATGTGAAGATCTCCAATTACGAGAACCAACATGAAGGTGACACGGCGATGCCCTGTGTAGTCGGAGTAGTTGCTGCAATGGGCCTACGGAGTGTTTCGGCAGGGTAAGGATGAGCGTTAGGCGCTTGATGTCGTCCGGTATAATCGAAGCCGAAGAGTGATGAGAGGATGATAAGACACAGTTGAGGTTGGCTACGCCGGCAAAGCATCGTGTGGAGCATTGAAACACGCAAGGGCCAACGCTCCCAGCTCACACAACACAGCGCCCCCTTCGACTTTGAGTGTATCGGGAACCTGGTTTCCCACGAAATCGGCGACCCAAAGCTCACGCGAAGGTAGAAAGCGGGTCAGTCGTGAAGCGAAGCGTGTTGAGAAGAGCGCGACCCTGAACTTGCAATTTTCAGCGAAAATGCATGTTTTATTGACTTACAGTATCTGCGGAAGGGTCTCTCTCACAGAGTACAGTGCGTAGTGTTGTGCGAGGACCAAACGGCAAAATACAGTAATTTACACACAAATTCCACAATTTGATTGACAGTCCTTCGCTTCGGGAATCAAAGTCACAGTGGACGCACACAGAGCAGCAGCAGAACAATCAAACGCAACTCTCATTTAGCCCGAGCTCAATACATCTCGACTCGTGTGCGGGGCCACCTAGTGTGAGTATGTAGCCGACGTCTTTGATATCCACACTCGATCTTCTCTCATCTCATCACAAGCCTTCTCAGCTATCCACACTTTTAGTCCATCTTGCGATTGCGATTGCGATTGCGATCGGGACCTCCGTCGAACCTTACCACCTCTCTATTGGCAGAGGCCCGCTCGCATCCCGCTGACTCTTCGTGCAAGTAGCATCAGCCTTGCCAAGGTAGCGCGCAGCTCCACACCCATCCCTGGTACTCCCGTATAGCTTCTCGACCATGACCCACTAAGCTCGCTGCTCTTTCCTGAGGCGCCTTGAATCGCTCTAAGCCAGGTGACCGAGCACGGCTACACAGTCGCAGCCAAGATGCCCCCGCATGCTCCAGGCAACAGCTATGCCTCGGTTTCTTCGTCGTCGAGGCATCCTGAACACAGCTCACATTCAAGATCTTCCAGATCAGATCGTGACTTTGACGATGTCTATCGGCGACCCAGATCACCGCAGCCCAGCCGTCACAGCAGCTATAGCGACGATCGTGACAGGCATCGTCCGACTGAACGTAGGTACGATCATGACCGGCACAGATATTCCAGGGATGCCGATGACCGCGACTACTATGAGTCCTCTTCGCGCTCTCGCGATTCTCGTCACGGCTACTCTCCACCATCTCGAAGCCGGCATGACGCGACTTACACCAGTAGGTATCATGATCGTCACGATAGGCGCGACGCCGGCACTTATCGACGCAATGGGTCTCCTGAGGCAAGCCGTCGTCGCTATCAAGATGACCGCGACAGAATAGACGGGCGCGGCAGCCGAGATGGCTTCAGCAGGACTGATGACGACCGGACAGCGAGACGCTCAAGTATCGCAGACGACGCATATCCTCGCAGTGACCGACAAAGTGGCAGGAGTCCGGGTCGATCTCGCAGCTCTCACCACGATCGCGAGTCTGACCGAGCTCGGCAGAATGGAGACACTAGGAGATCACTTCATCGGGACGAGCACCGAAACTCAGGACGCAATGGTAGGGAGCGCAGTCGAAGTAGATCTTCAGAGCGCTTCCGAAAGCCCGAAGGCTCAAACCAGCGCAGCTCCTCCAAGCCAGACAAACAAGATCAGACGTCTGAGGATGGTGAGGTCGTTGAAGAGGCCAGGGACGCAAGGGAGCACACGAAGCTGATCAAGCCCAAGATGCAGGCTGAGACAGCCGAGTCGTCGTCAACGCAGCTCCTACAAGCTCGGGAGAAGCAACAGCACGCCGCACGAAAAGGTTTGGAAGGCTGGAACGAAGAGGAGGACAAGCTGGAGAAACTGGCATCTGCGTCCAAGACAGCTCGTCAAATCAACGGTGTTCATGCAATCGCAAGCGATGGGCCTCGCTCCCACCAGGCGAATGGTATCGTCAAAGATGCCCATCGATCCGCGCACACTAATGCTCACAAGACAGAACCGCCTCGAACAGAACGTTCTCTCGAAGATAGCAAGCGTAGACCAAGATCGCGCTCTCCATCTGCAACTAGTGCCTCCGCACACAAGCTCAGCTCATCGACTTCTGAAAGATCTGACACACACCGGTCTGCCTCTGCTTCTACGAGCGCCACTTCGACAGCTCCACCAAAAGCTAGCGGGACGCCCAAGAAGCTGTCATTCGGTCATGTTCTCTTGCCTCACGAATTGTCGTCAGAAATCCGAGGAAAGAATTCCGTTGCCTCAGCATCGTACACAGAAGGTGTCAAGACAGTCCTTCGAACAGCAGAAGAAAAGCAAGTCGTCGACGTCGAGACCGAGGATCCTCGCAGAGGCAAGACCATGCGTCCACGCGAAATGCTTCATCCGATCCGCTTCGTCTGGGACGCCAACTCGGTCGGTAAGAAGCCTTTACCGCCGCCACGCAACGTGGTCATCACCAACCTCTCAGCCTTGACGCAACCGATTCACATCTTGTCGCAAGTCCGCTCATTTGGCCGCGTCGAATCGTCTAAACTCGAGATGGACCCAAAGATTGGTCAAAGCTTAGGCATATTCTCCGTCACTTTTGCTCACGACTTCGATGATCAGGGCAAGCCCAAGCCAGATGCACCAAGCTCGACACCGCAACATGGCGCAAAGGTGGCCAAAGCTGCGCATCTTGCTCTGAATGGTCGAATGGTGGGACAGAACAGGGTTGCAACCTTTTTAGATCGAGCAGGCGAAGTTCTCGCTGAAAAGGTCAAGGAGAAACTGGCTGCAAATGACGCCAAGCTTCGGCCTCCTGCGTCTGCGCCACCTATGGCGCCTAAAAGCGCATCACCGGCCAAGCCAAGTGCTCCCAAAGCAAACATGCCTCCACCGAACGTGCCTCGAGGTCCACGAGCATCTTTGGCTTCTGCAGCGTCTTCGCCGCACGTATCTTCGTCGTCTCCTTCCGTCCATCCTGGAGCGGATCGATATGATAGCGCGTCTTCTAGGTATGCGAGCTCGCGCTACGGGGTGGGATACGAAGACGCGAGAGCTAGGGAAAGGCCGAGTCCATCTGATCCTTACAGTCGCCGTCGAGATGGCGACGAGTATAGCTCGCATCCGAGCAGGTCCTCCATCAGTCGACGCGATGACAGAAGCGAGCGTGCATCTACACCGAGCCGCATTGATCCGCGCAAGAAGGCTCGGTCCGCCAAAGTGCCCACAGTGGAACTGATCGAGACGCTTGCCAAGGCCAGGTGTCCTTACATCTTCATTCCCAAGCCGAAACACTGCGACATCGATATTGATGACATCTCAAGTCAACTCAAAAACACACCTCCGCGCTGGGTCAGAGAAGGTGATACTGGCTGGTATGCAGCTTACCAGACGATCAAAGAAGCCACCGCATGCAAAATTGTCAACGAGACTCTTACAATTGGGGGCTATACGCTGCAAGTCGAGGTGCGCACTGCACCATCGCCCATAGCGCCTGCCCAGAAAGTGGAGCAGAAGAAGCCTTACTCATCTGCGGGCGCTGTCCCACCGACGTCTGCGTCGGAGCGAGCAGCTGTACCTGCTACTGCGCCACAGCGCAGCATGCTGGATACGGGTCTTCGTCCTCTCACTGCAGAAGAGAAGCAAAAATCAGATTGGACCGCCACAGAGCTGCAAGACGCCGTCTTCCGCATGCTACAGAAAGAGCTCGTGGACACATTCCTACGCGATGTCAAGAGCAGAATCGTCGCCCCGCATCTGACTGCGTATCTCAAGCCCGACAGCGAAGGTGGTCAACTCTTGGCAAAGGCTGTCATCAAGAAACCAGTCGTTGCTCCAAAAGTGGTTGATCGAGCTGAAGCAGAGGCTAGACTCCCCTCCTTCCGCAAGCTTGACTCTGCTCGGCCCAAAAAGGTTGCCTCCGAGGCCGAAAAGGTTGCCGCGAAGGCGAAGCGGGACATGAGCGCCGGGAAAAAGGATCGCGAGCCAGCTCGCAAGTCGAAGGAGCGAAAGGCAAAGGACTTCAGCAGCTCCGAGGACGAGAGTGCGACGCCGAGGAAGCGCAGCGACGACCATGCTAAGGCCAAGTCCGCCGCCAAGAAGCGTGTAGCAGCCCTGCTTCTAGAGTCAGACGAAGAGCAAGATTCGGACGATGCAGCAACTACCGAGCCAGACGCCGCCTCTCGGTCTGTGTCTACTTCTGTCGAGCCAAGCACTGCAGAGCAGAGGGAGGACGACCTCAGTGCAAAGTCAAAGAAGAAGACAAAGGCCAAGGCTGAGCCTGCAGTCAAGAAGAAGGCTGCAGCCACCAAGAAGGGCGCCAAAGCATCCGCCATACCGAGTGATCTCGATGTGGAAATGGACGACGGCGAAGAGACAGCCACTCCGGAGACTGAGGTCTCGGCCAAACCTGCCAAAGGAAAGCCGAAGCAAGCCAAGGCGTCAGTCAAAGCCAGGCTCATCCCTGACGACCCTTACGATGCCGGCGTGGTGGAAGACGAGGAGGACCTCTACTACTTGCGCATGGTGTTGGACCGCATGAGGCTTGGCGAGACCATCAACGAAGCTGAATGGCCTGACGAAGTTGCGCTTGCAGAAGAAGCGGAAGAAGCCGCTGTTGCCGCCGGTGCGCCTCCTCAGCATTCCACCGGCTCGGCTCGCACTGAGGGCATGTACCGCATCGCCCCCGAGCTCAAAGCCATTCACCTTCCCGATCGCAACAAAGCCACCGAAGAAGCCGATTCAAGCAACAATGCGCACATCCTCCAATCCGCCCGCAACAACCGTGCCGACTCTCGCCGACTCGTCCTCGGCCTTGAGCAACACAAACGTGAAACCGCCACGGATACCGACATTTTCAAATTCAACCAGCTGCGCACGCGCAAGAAGCAGCTCAAATTCGCCAAGTCGCCCATCCACGATTGGGGGCTGTATGCGATGGAATACATCCCCGCCGGCGACATGGTCATCGAGTATGTGGGCGAAGTTGTGCGGCAGCAAGTGGCAGATGAACGCGAAAAGGCGTATGAGCGAGGAGGCAATTTCTCGACGTACCTCTTCAGGGTGGATGACGATCTGGTAGTGGACGCGACGCACAAAGGCAATATTGCGAGGTTGATGAACCACTGTTGCACGCCCAACTGCAACGCCAAGATCCTCACTTTGAACGGAGAGAAGAGGATCGTTCTGTTTGCCAAGAGCCCGATCAGGGCAGGAGAGGAGTTGACCTACGATTACAAGTTTCAGAGCTCGGCGGATGACGAAGATGCGATCCCTTGCTTGTGCGGTAGTGATGGGTGTAGGAGGTTCTTGTAGGTGGAACTTTATAAAAGAGTGGAAACGAGAACACATTTGGACACCGAATGCAGCGTGTGGATGTGTGATCTGGCTTTTTTTTTGACGTTGGTACAAATACATTGCTTGTGATGTTGAAGGTCAAGCTCAGCTGAGTGGCGCCGATCAAGTGTCGAGGCGATTAAGCGGTGTCTTTGCTGTTTTGCAACTCGCTCTCATCCGCACTGTCTTCATCCATTCCAATGAACAACCTCTCCTTATCCTCTTCTCCCCCTTCTCCCTCAGTATTATCCTCATCTATAGCGTCTTGCTCGTCTTGCTGCTGTTTGGCCGCCTGTGCCGCCCTCCACGCGTGCGCCATCTGCAACAGCTTGAATGCACCTTTACCCTTCTCCTCATCATCCGGAAAGATCAAATCGTAATATTCCTCCATCGCTCCACTACCATCGTCCAACTCTCTCCTCTTCTTGACCACGCGCGGGAACTTGGCCTCCACCTCGGCCAACGTTGCACCCGTTCCGTGCGACGTCTCAAACGTCTTCCACGCTTCGAGCAGGCCCACACGTTCGTCCTTGAGTTGGCGCGATTTGAGCGAATCGTAGGCTCGAGTAAAGATCGAGCGCGCAGAAGAGACAAGTGCATGCCTGCGTTGCGAGCGCAGTGCTTGTTCTTCTTCCGTGAGCTCGCGTGCGGGTTTGGAGGATTCTTCCTCTTCTTCCTCTTCCTTTTCCTCGTCTTCATCGTCATCTTCATC
This sequence comes from Pseudozyma thailandica, assembly GCA_023212835.1. Lineage (NCBI taxonomy): Eukaryota > Fungi > Basidiomycota > Ustilaginomycetes > Ustilaginales > Ustilaginaceae > Pseudozyma > Pseudozyma thailandica. The sequence goes on from JALCCH010000001.1 coordinate 1,081,653, forward strand.
TTCGTCTTCATCCTCCTCCATCGCCGTCGCCTGATTCACTTTGGACAAGGCATAACTGATCCACACCTTGACATGTCCACTCTTCTCCAACAACCTCTCGTACAACTCATCCACCCTCTCCCACTCCCTCTCCTCAAACTCGAAATCAATATACGCCTTCCATACAATCTCGGGCATATCCAATCCACCTTCTCCCTCGTCCGCCTGCCTAACTCCCAACTCGAACAACCCCCTCGCCCTTTCGGTGTCGAACAGATTCTTCTCCAACTCGGCAAACTTGACCCAAATTTGCGAATTGCTCGCATCCCACTCCAACGCCTTTTCGTAGATCTTTCGAGCACGGTCAAACTCTTTCAGCGAGAGTTCGAGCTCGATATAGCTGTTGAAGAGTTTGAGTTTGGGTGCCATGCCGATAGCCGTGCCCATGATCTTGCGCGCCGAGGCGAGGTCGAGACGACGCACTTCGAAACGTGCGTATTGGATCCAGAGTTTGGCAAACGTGAAGCTGCGGTGTGGGACGAGCGCAATGGCTGCTTTGTAGACTTGCCTCGCACGAGCATAGTCGTGGGTCTCAATCTCTTCGAAGAGCGCATACCGCAGCCAGAGGAAGATGTACCTTCTCCAATCGCGTTTCTCCTGCGAGGATGGAACGCGGGCGATGGCGCGTTCGTAGACTTCGCGAACTCGCTTGGTGGCGGTTTCGAGCTGATCAGCTGACCCGCCCGAAGAGGCGAGGGCGCGGTAAGCGTCTTCTTCGAGACGCGAGTAGTCAAACCAGGTGTCGTAGTCGGTTTGCCCGGTGGAAGAAGAGAGTTCTTCCTCGTACTGAATGCGACGTTTGCCAATGACGGTATCTTCGACACTGGCCATGGTGCCGAATTGCTTCTCGAATCGAGTATAGCTCGAATAGATACCTTCTGACTTGGATCGGGGCAGCCGCTCGAGGGCGTATTTGTAGATGACTCTTGCCCTCTCGTACTCCTTGAGGCGGGTCTCCATCTTTGCAAAAGCAGTAAAGACCGTCTGGGCCTTCTCCATGGCCTCTTCATCCTCACCAATATAGTCGAGAGCCATTTGGAAGACCACGCGCGCCTTTTCGAGATCGCCACGATCCTCCTCGAACTTTGCCCATCTGATCCACTGCTTCGGTGTCGGATGGCATGTCACTGCTCTCTCCCAAATCGCACTTGCTCGGTCAAGCTCGCCATACCTCACTTCGAGGTTGATGTACGCGTGCCAAGCTTTTTCCTCTGGCTCCCACTTCATCCAACGCTCAAAGACTTGTCTGGTGCCTGCCACGTTCCCTAGGAGCTCTTCGAGGTGGACATACTTGTACCAAAGCTGGTCTATCCTTGGCAAGATGCTCGTCGCCCTATCGTACAGATTCCTCGCGTGCTGAACATTCCTCGCTTTGAGCTCTTGCTCAGTATACCTGAGCCATATTGGTAGATGATGCGGATCAACATCCAACGCTCTTTCGTAGACGGACCTGCATCTATCCATTTCACCCTGTGATGCTTCCCAGGCAGCATACTTGATCCAAGTCGACATGTTTGTTCGAGTGCGTCGTAGACGATCCTCAAAATCGGCACGACGCCGCCCACGGTATTCTTCGAGCTCCTCATAGTCTTCGATCTTCTGTGCTGGAGCGGCTGCGGGGGCCTCTTGACGTTCCTGGGCTTCGCGGAGGAGTTGCTCGGCGGAGATTTGGATGGGCGCGGGGGCGCGGTTCTTGATGCGAGGCGCTGCGCGAGACATTGTGTAGACGAGTAAGCGATCTCTCGCCAGAGGAGGGAAGATGAAGAGATACGCGAGAGATAGTATGGGTCCGACGGGTGGGTATGAAGGGTGAATACACCGTCGAGAGCCCGGATGGTGGTTGCAGAGGGTGAGCAAGAAGATGAGAAGGTAAGGATGGTTTCGAAGGTGTCATGTAGCTTTCGCGTGGAGTTGCATTCCCAAAACTGCCGAAAAGTTGGATTTGTCACCCTTGCTAAGCTTTAAATTTCCCCACCTTGTTGACAGATTGCAGGCCTAACACGTTTCGAAATTTGACTACTCCAGCGTGAAAGGAAGCCTCCAACGACTCAGCGAAATTGAGCTTCACTAGCGCCCCTTTCGGCAGCTAGCTCGAGTATCGATAGCCGCGGCGTAGTTACGTCCATTCATCTCATGAGTCTGCAACCTGACAGACATGAAGACCAGTTCAGACAGCTAGCCCAGGACAGCAAAAAAGGGACACCCCGAACCCTGCAGCATCTCCAGAGCCCTTGGCAAATGCCATGCAGCAGTATGGAGTCTCGCCGATCTTTTTGTTTTTGGGCGGCGGTTGCGTGAGATTGGCCGCCGGACGGGTCGAGATTTGACAGGCGCGCGTCGATGAAACGTGCTCGTCCGCCCTCGACCCACTCACCGAGGCATAGCGCCTTTCTGACGGTAACTCCTCGTGACCGAACGTCACTAGTGGGTGGGCAGATGAGGTGAATTTGTTCGACGGACGCTAGTGGTGGTTGAGAGGATGAATGCAAGACCCTGTTTGCAGTCATTTCGAAAAGAAAAGAACCCTCGACCCTTGAGAAGCGAGCGGTAGTGGGCTACTGTAGCCGCCACAAAAATGCGCTTGTATCGGTGATCTGGCTAGACTACACTTGCTTCCCTGGACTCAGGGTTGAAGGAGATGGGAATGCTGCATTGGCCCATCTCTGCGGCTTGACTTGCACGCTAACCAGACGCTGCTAACTGAATCAAAGCCTGCTACGGTGGATCAGACGTTGCGCGCATTCTGCCTCACAAGATGGCCTGTCACTAGCCTAAGCGGAGACTCTCCGAACCACATCAACTAGCACTCTAGACGACCCATTTTAATCCTGGACTGAACTGTGCTCAAGCAAAACAGTAGCTCGCGCGATCTTTGCCACTTTGTCAGGTTCGGATGTGATTCCGCTGAGCGGCGCGGAGGGGTTGAGGGGATTCCAGCAAGATGGAAAGGCGTGCTGAATGATATGCATGCATGCCAACTCTGCGCTGCATGCTTGCTTCTCTCCACCCCGGACCCTTTTTCTGCATTTCATTTTATTTTAGAGTCACAGGAAAAATCACAGGCACACAGCCAACAAGCACGCAACCAAGCACGCAAAACAAAGCTCAACTCAGCTTCGTCCTCGCACGCCACAAACCCTCCGCCCAGAAGATCAACCACCATCACCCTGCTGCTCGCCCCTTCCGCATTGACTGTATTGGCTCGCACAACGTCTACACTATCACTGACGAATGCACCTCTCGCCCTCGCATCTGCTCCAACCTCTTCATCCGCAGATCCGAACCGATATTCCCTCACAATGTTATAGCACTACACGCTTCCTTTCGTCAGCTAGCCCTCGGCCCTCAACGACACGCATCTTTGATCTCAGCTCCGCCTGTCCAGCGCACATAACCAAGCTTCTCCACGCTCTCACAGATCGATGTTCCTTTGTCTTGGCGATCATTGAGATGACCGTTTCATAGCCTGTCTGTTGAGGACTCCGACCTCTCTCATCCCTTTGACCCGCCTTCCATCTCTTCGTACCGCTCCACATCTGCAACTGTCGTCGTATCCTCACCATTCTGATCTTCCCTTCTGCAACTTGACTACTCCTTCACGTACATCCTCGCCGCCTCGTCAACCTTCCCCACCTCACATCGCCCCCTCTCATATCGCATTCCTCAGCCTCCGACATATCATGCTCGCAACCCCAACAGCTTCGACAAGACCCGCTTACTACCATAACAGCTACAGTGAATCCATGATAGCAACAAAACGGTCTATTGACCTTTATCAGTCAAAGAGCTACCTGCCATCCTCGTCATCCAGCTTCATCAGGGACGCTGCATCGCCCAAGATGACGTTCACCATCCCTTCTCCGCCCTCGGACGCCTCTGCTGCATTATCTCGCAACTCGACTCACAGCGACCATTCCGCCGACTCGGAATCCAACCGAGTCAAGTACGCTTGTGCTTCATGCATCCGAGGTCACCGCACCTCATCTTGCACTCACAAAGATGGATCCAAGGGACCTCTCTATCCTATCCGCAGCAAGGGCAGACCACCAACTCAATGCGAGATCTGCCGTCAAAAGCGCAAGCAGAGCGGCAGACACGTTCGTTGTGACTGCTCCGGCAAAAAGGCTCCCACTTCTACACCAGCAACCTCAAAAAGCACCACGCTTTCGCATAAGAAGCCGCCGTCTTCGTCCTCTTTCGCTCCCATTCTGCCCGACGTCTCAGCATCCAGCAAAGCCCGCGATCACGCTGACGACACTCGTCCGACCAAGAAAGCAAAGACACAGATCAGCACTCAGCCTTCCGACCAGGCCATGTCTTGGCGCAGATCTGGCGGCTACGAGTCTTTCGACGAGGCGCACGCACATTCATCCCCCTTCGACAACATTCTCGCACCTATCCGGCCAGGTCGCTCTCACCACTCTTGGAGCCTGCCCAGCATTCACTCGGCGCAAGATCCCATGTACCGCATCGACGAGCATGCGCACACAGCCGAACAAGAGCAGGAGGAAGCTCCCCGTCGCCATTCAACGCTCTCGCTGTCAAATCTCATGAATCCCTGCGGCTGTCGCAGCACAGGCTCCTGCGTATGCTGCTCTGAACACCGACAACGTCAAAATTCGACCTCACCAGTGCAAAACGACTGTGACGTTGGAGATTGTGATCCAAGCAGCTGTTCTTGCTCTGGCTCTGCCTGCCCACAGAAGAAGCTTTCTACTCCCATTCAGGAGCAGCCTGTCGAGCCGAAGGTAACTGTCACTGAGCCTGCACCCGCTCCAAGTGGATGCTGTACTGGCAAGGGATCTTCCACATCTGCAGCACCCAGCATCGAGCTCCTCCTGCAGGCGGTTGACATGTCGACCGAGTTTGTCCCACCTCCGTGTGGTTGCGGTGACAATTGTCGATGCGCTCGGTGCCTCTCCAAGCACTCGCCGTCAGCAGACGTCAGCCGAGGTACGCAGAATGACATCGCCCACCCTGCATCGAGCTCAATCACCGCTTCGTCGGCTAGTCCGAGGACCCCTCCCGCAGTCACAGCTCAGCAGCTCTCCTCTGCACCAGCCACTGGCGGACCTGGATGCGACGACTGCGCTGCGTGCGATTTGGCTCTCGAACGACCGTCTGGCATCAATGCAGTCGACAGTTGGATGGACAAGCAGCGCGCAACACGCTCACCTTCCGTTCACAGCAACGCTAGCAGCAGCCGTCGCTCCTCCCACGCTGAAAGATCTCGACGAATCTCACAAGTTTCAGTGACCGCTTCTGTGCCGACCCTGCATGGAGGACTTCTCACTTCCGAGTCTGAAGGCCAACCAGCGGGACGAGAAGGGGAGGAAGTCAGGGCAGAGCTGGTGCTGGTGCATCCGAATTGTGCGGCTTGCATCGAGGTCGTAAGGAAGAAGGGTGTTGGCGTGCTCAGTAGCGCAAAGTGAAGTCTCTTGTTGTGTATTGTTATACCCGCACCGCTTTTTTTGTCACCTGTAATACTATCGTTTTTGATCTATTGTGAACTCGACTCTCACTCAGGTTGTGTGGATACGTCTCGACGATGCAAAACAGATTGATTGGATGAGTATGACATTAGGAGTAAGAAAAGGGTATACGAAGCTCGCAGGATGAATCAATAATGGTGCTTCTTTTTCTTCTTCTTCTTCTTGTTTCGGTCCTTGGCGTCGGCTTGGTCGTCGTCGTCGTCGTCCCATTTGGACTTCTTTTTCGACTTTGTCGCGGCCGAAATGTCGACCTTTGGCTCTACTGCTTCGACCGCTGGCCGAGGACTCGAATCGACAACAAGGGCTGTTTCGAACTGGGGCGTGACATCCCGCTCCACTGCCTCAAGCTGCTGCTGGGGCGCAGAGGCGGTTGCTGCGGATGGCTCGGGACTGCGAGGAATCTCGATCTCTTGAGATGCTGGTGATTGTGCCGGAGTCGGCGAGCGAGAAGTTGATGGTGGGAAAGTTGCTGCTGGCAAAGTGGGAGTAGGAGGCCGCGCATCGTCGCGTTCATCGTGTGAAGATTCGTCTTCCTTGTCCGGAATCCCATCCCATCCTCCCACATCAGCAAAGATGTCTTCGTCTTCGTCCGACTCTTCCTCTGCTGCAGAGACGTTGGATGGTGGAAGGACAGGTGCAGGTTCTGGTGCCGACTCGTGTGACGCTGGAGCCGGTGTGCTTGCTTCTGATGCAGCAAGGGTTGGCGTCGGGTCTTTTGCAGAAGGAGGTGTTGCCGGTTTGGCTGCTCTCGGACCGACAGTTTCCTCGGTGCGGATTGATCGTGTTCTGGTATCTGTGCTCTTCACTGCCTGTGGATCTGCCCTTTCCATCTCCTCTCGAGCCGCATTGTCGATAGCGCTGCTCGATGGCTTCTTCTTCTTCCGCATCCTCTTGCCATTCACCCACTTATACTCTCCCTCCGCATCTTCCTTCTTCTCCTCCTTCCCAATAGGCTTGAATCCTATTGGCTTGAACCCACCCTTTTTCTCTGCATCGGCCTCTCTTTTCCCCTTCCCTTCTCTCCTCCTTCTTATCGCTTCCTCAATCTCGGCCCTACTTTTCGCCTTGTTGCCTTCGTTGAAAGCCTCTTCCAGCCCTCCATCCCCATCGCCCTCTCCATCTCCCTCTCCACCGTTCTCCTTCGCCAATCTTGCCTTGTTCTGTGCCAACAGCCCCCAATCCAATCCTTTCACGAGCACGCTATATTTCGCATCTCCACCAACGCTGCTGATCTGATCGCGGAGACGCTGTCGCTCTTCTTCGGTCTCAGCAGCGGCGATGCGCGATTCAAAGTCGGCGTGCAGAGATTCGATTTGGCTGAATTCGGAAGATGCGTTGCCTGAGCGACGGGCAGCGGCGCGGTCGACGTAGGTCGAGTCAGGTTTGGAGTGAAACTTGCGCGGTTTGAGGTCGGTAGGGGTCGTGGAAGTGGAGGAGGGAGTTGGATGAGAGCGCTTGTGCACTTTGCCGAATGAGCGCTTCGAGGAGGCAGAAGAGGGGGAGGAGGAGGAGGGGCCAGAGACGGCAAATGAGGAAGAGACGAGCGCGCGGAATGCGTCTTGATTCATCTTTCCCGATCTTGTGCGTCGAGGATGCTGGTGTGAGGAGCGGTATGGTTGTGGGGAGTGAGAAGAAGCAATCAAAAGCTGTTTAGGGAAGGGAAAAGTGTGGAGGTGACTATCCGCCTTCCGAAGATTTGACAGAAATAAATCTGTCGCATGACAGCGGCGGCGGCGTCACTTTGGGTGCTTCTGACTCGGCCAATTGTTCGGATAGGCATGTCCACACTCAAATGCTTAATTGCTCACCTCGCCTAACTCAACCTAAAACTCAAACTTCGACCTTCCACCACTACTTCTTCTTTCTGACTCTACTCGACCTTCCCTCTTGACGCCTTCCTGTCCCAAACCTCATCACCGAACTCGTACTGATCTCGATACAAATACAGCCAAAATCGGCCATCGATAGCTCAAAGGAATCGAAGTCATGATGGGCGCCAACATCCCCGACGCATCTCGAATCCTCAGCATTCAATCTCACGTTGTTTCCGGCTATGTTGGCAACCGCAGTGCCACTTTCCCACTCCAGCTCCTCGGTTGGGATGTCGATGTGACCAACACCGTCCAATTCTCCAACCACACCGGCTATGGTCGTTGGGGTGGATTGCGATTCGACGCCTCGCATCTGGCCGAGATCTTTGCTGGACTCGAACAGAATGGGCTTTTGCGGTACTCGCGCATGCTTACAGGATACATGCCCTCTGCAGCGGTAGTTCAAGTGGTGCTCGAGTTGGTCAAGAAACTTCGCAAGCGCCAAGGCGGAGTCGAAGGCGGATTGATATACCTCCTGGATCCGGTCATGGGAGATATGGGCAGAGGCATGTACGTCGCACCTGAAGTTCTCCCGATATACAGAGAGATGTTGCAGTACGCAACCATCATCACACCGAACCAATTCGAAGCTCAGGCGCTCACTGGAATCGACATCACCAACCTCGCTTCGCTCAAAAAAGTCATCCTGACATTGCATAAGCAGCACAAAGTTCCCCATGTCATCATCACTTCTGTCGAGCTGCCCGATGAGGATTTGGCAAAGATCGGCGCGCACAGGGCGCTACCGGATGGAAGGCCGGCGATGCTCCAAGTGGGATCGAGCTGCGAAATCAGCTTGAGCCAAGAGGGGGAGAGGGAGGAGCCAAGTTTGCAAGAGCGCGAGTTGGAGATTTGGTCGATCCAGTTCCCAGAGGTGCAAGGCTACTTCAGCGGTGTTGGAGATATGTTCGCAGCTCTCACGCTCGGTCGATTCCATCCCGAACACTGCGAACCTCAGGCGATACAGACGAATGGGGCGTATAAGAAGCCCTTGACGCCAATCGCAAAGGCGAGCGAACTCGCAATCGCTTCCCTCCAAGGCATCTTGGCGAATACATGCAAAGTGATTGAGGAGGTGGAGAAGAATCTGCCACCAGCGGAGAAGGAGAATAACGGAGACGAGGCTCAGGAAAGAGTGGATAGGATGAGGAGGAGGGAGTTGAGAGTAGTTCAGAGTAAGAAGGAAATTGAGAACCCGTCGATTGTGTATAGGGCAAAGTGGATCAGTGCATAGATGGGGCTGGGTCTTGGGCCGATGGGTTTTCGTAAATTATAGAGTTCTCTTTACCTAGCCGTGGTTGTTCGTGTGTGTTGATGTGCTCGATGAGCTGCGCAAATGCGGTCGCTCTACAAAGCAAACTGCGTCAGGGCGCTGCGAGGAATCACATGTATTGCTCAAGCGGCCTTTCTGGGCGCACTGGACACAACAAAGTCTACAAGAGTCGACACTCTTTCCATTCATCCCGTTCTGTCTCTTCAGCTGAAGCTGGAAATGAACTTCTTCTCCGCCTCCTCTACTGCCTTCTTGAATTCGTCTGCCTCCTTCCAACAATCCAGCGTCCTCTCTGGCTTACCCCTGTAGCACTTGACCAAAGCCTCCTGCGCCTCCTTGACCCCCGCGTAGTTGGTGACATCCTTCTGCTTGTTGTACTTGTCGATCTTGCTCCTCAACGAGTCAAGTTCCTGACGGAGGACGTTGGAGTTCTTGCCCTCGGAAGCGCCCGTATACTTGGATTCGCGGGCGAGGTTCTCCTTCTCAATGGCTTTTTCGATCTCGGCACGAACGTCGGCTTCTTCCTTGCGCAAACGGTCGAGTTCGGACTTGATCTTTTGTTGGATAGAGGTGTCGAGCGTAGCTTGACGGTTGGCGTCCGGACCATCCACTTTGTCGAGCGAGGTCTTGTCGATCGAGTTGAGGAGCGAGCGGCCGAACTGGGGCAGTTCGTAAGCATGGATACGCAGAAGGGGGAGGAGGTCAGTAGCAGCTCTGCATTCGAACGCAAATCGAGCAGTATAGAGCTGCTGGACTATGGACTTACCTGAAGAGGATGCGCCTGCTTGTCCTCAGGAGCTGGTGTTGTAGACGCAGAAGCGTTCTGCTTGGAAGCTGCTGCACCCATGGTTGGCTATGTGATCTGCAGCGAGAATCGAGCTGCTTTTGGGATAGTTGTTTGTCTGGTTGGAACAGAGCTTCGAGTCTGCGATTGCGAGGCTTGTAATCGAGCTAAATTATACAGAAGATGCGATGATGAGGAGGATAAGAAGGTGCTCGTGCCAAGTGGAGCGAGTAGTAGTGTGACGTTCGCAACCGGTCGGATTCGGAAGAATTGAGGAAATCGAGAATTGGCTTGAGCAGCAGTCATTCCTACGAAATCACACAGATCGGTGGTCGATCTGCTTGAATCACGTGTAGATGGTGCCATCGGGTAGAATAACTCGGATCGGGTTAATCTGCTCGACAGCCTTGTGACTGCAGTTGGGAGAGAAGGCGCGACGCGATCGTGCAGATCAACACATCCTTCCTTTTGGCCTTTTTCGATGTTGATGATATCCATCCACCATCGACCTTGTCATACCGTCTATAATTAGCTAGTGGTGCATCAACTTCTCTCTGCAGCGGCAAAGAGGAGCCCGTCACTCTGCGGCAGTCCCGTTTTCATCTCATTTCGCTCCCTTTTGCTTGGTGCCGCGTATCGCAAACTAGCCAACACCTTGCCTCCACGCGTCTTCTCCACAGACGCCAGTTGGCGGCCAGCAGCATGATCTACCAACCCTCTTCGTCCCGCAGCAAACTTGCGTCTCATGAAGATCATCATCTCGTTCCGCACTCTATCAGCCTCCGACGCCTGCTTTCTCGCTTAGACAAGACCGAACTTGTCTCGCTTGTCACACGATGGCTGGACTATGCAGGACCTTCTTATATTCCACCCATGCTTTCTCGACGACAGCCGCGACCAGGAGAGGACGATCCGGCGTCGAATCTCATGCTCTACCACGCCATTCTCGATCTGAACGAAGAAAGGAGATGCCGATCCATGGACGAGTTGCGACTCTTGTGGACAGGGCCGATGGCAGATGCAAAGGTACCCAAAGCGAGAGCAATCGACAGAATCACAGATGTCGATTGGCCTGAGGGGCTGAGCTATGCTATGGTGGCAGAGTTGGACTTGTTCTACATGCACGCAAGGCAGCTGTCCAAGACATGGACAACGGTGAAGCTGGAGTACGATGATCGGGTGGATGCCACAGGCAGAGGGTGGGAGAGGCTCAGCGAAACACAGATCAAAACGCGGTTGGGCAACGAGCTTGGGCATTACTTTGAGCACCATATCTACCTCCACCCACGATTGGATCCTAAAGATACTAAAGAGACAGAAGCACGAACGTGGACGGATGAGTTCTCGTACTTCCGCATCGTACTTGCACCGAGCCCCAGCGATGTGTGCAGCACCGGTTTGCATATTCTGCACCTGCCACGAACCCCCTTCCTCCTTGTCTCGGGAAGTCTTGGTCGCGGCACAGAGAACAAGGAAATGGCGCTCTCGGCATTCGCTTCTGCAGCCGGCGCTACCACTGTCAACTATGCCAAGCCGACTGCCGGATCCACAGCTGCCAAGAAGTTACTCGCAGAACTCAACGACGCAGGCGAGGACGCCTCTGGCAATCGCCGGACGCTAGGCGAACTACGAGGGAAGGATCCGCTAGCTCTGAGAGACATCTTGTTGCACGAGTCTGGCCAACTCTCGTCGACTGCCGAGATGAGCACAGCTCCAGCTGGAGTAGCGGGAGGAGGCAAAGCGAGACAGATGAGGAAATCGAAAGGCGGTGCGGGAGGAGGTGCAGAAGACGGTCCATTGGTTGCACCTTTGAAGCGCAGAAGGGAGGAAGATCTCAGCATGTTCGGTGTCCGGCCACCCACGCCACCTAATTCGGGCTCGGAATGGGAGACACTCTCGCTCTCCTCAGCTTCAACTTCTGCCCGTCCGACGCAGCGTCGTTCATCGCTCACACCAACATCGCAGACTCCGGGCGAAGCTCAAACCACTTCGAGAGAAGCTCAGCGCCAGCAAATGGAAGCCAACAGGGAGGCCAATGAGCTCTTTGGCCCGGCGTCCAGCAGTAAGCTCGACGGAGGAGACGACAAGGATGATCCGCTACCCCGGGTGGAGAGAATCGAGTACGAGCTTCATCTGCCCTTCCCAGTCATGCAACGGTACAACGCACGCCATCTGGTTGACATGGAGGCATACAATGCAGACCCAGAGAAGCCCAAGATCAGGCTCAGACTGGAGGGAACTCACGTTTTGGCCGGGTTGAGGAAGCTCGTCGCTGCAGGGATGGACAGAAGGACCGAGAGATTAGATGCAGGCGAAGCCGAGGAGGAAGAGGATGCAGACGCGAGCACAGCGGGTGGAGGTGCGGTCAAGTTGGACGGATTGCCGGGATGGTTGACGGAAGTGAGGGGAACGAAGGTGGTGGTCAAGCCGCCGCCTGCTGGCGATGATACTAGTAGAGATATGTGAGGGTCTCGTCCTTGTACTTGTACCATTGTGCAACAATATACCATACTGTAACACCTGACTCCTATGTCCTTGAGCAGATGCGAAGGAGGGTCAAGGGTCATCATCAGCTGACATGATGTGTCGAAGAAGTTGTGCGAGCCATAATATCCTACTATACTTGCTTGAAGCAACGCGAAGAGCAGCGTATTTTCGACAGCCGAACTTGACTCGACGCCGAGTGACTCCACTCAGGCTAAAGTTAGGGCTCAGGGTGGTTTGACTCGCACCAGGCTACAGTTAAAAGATAAAGCTGCATATTTCTTCGGAAAGCTCGGACCACAAATCAACTTCTGTATCCTCGCTTCGTTCTCTCTCATTATCATCATCTCCTACGCTACACCATCATGATCTCGCGCATCTTTGCACGAGGAGCTCGTGGCTTCGCAACCTCGGCAGCAGCCCGTGATGCTTCTGCTAAGCTCAACAAACCCGCCCGCTTCGCACAACCCATCTCGGCCTCGGACATTCCCAAGGGCTTCGTCGTCTCGTCCACATACGCAGGGATCAAGGCCGCGATCTCGCCCAAGCCTGTCGACGCCAACGGTCGCGTCTCGCCCACAAATCCAAAGCCGGATCTGGCATTGATCGTCTCAACCGTACCTGCTGCTGCTGCGGGCACTTTCACTCGTAATGTCTTCAAGGCGGCACCAGTCGTGGTCTCAAATCAAGTGTTCTTAGATGGAGCAAAGAAGGAGGCAGGCACGCGCGTGCAGTCGATCCTCGTCAACTCGGGATGTGCGAACGCTGTTACGGGAACGCAGGGCATGAGCGATGCCAAGACGTGCGTAGAGCTGGTCAAGAAGAACCTCGCTCCTCACCCCGGTTTGGGCCAGAGTGGAGAGGGCAGGGAAACTCTCCTCCTCTCTACAGGAGTCATCGGCGTTCCTCTTCCCATGCCGACAATCAAGAGATGCATTCCTCATCTGGCAAACGGCATGATCCTCCGTTCGGATCCGGACTCGTGGCGTGAAACAGCGCGCGCCTTCATGACCACCGACACCTTCCCAAAGCTACGAGCCAAGACTTTTAAGCTTGGAGGCAAAGATTGCCGAATGATCGGAATCGACAAGGGCGCAGGTATGATTCATCCCGCCATGACTGGGCCCGTCCCAGATGCTTTCGCTGCGTCTTCCGGCCAGCTTCACGCAACTATGCTCGGCGTCATCGCAACCGATGCCGCCGTGCACCCGAAGGCGCTCCAGACAGCACTCAACCGCGCAGTCTCGAGGTCGTTCAACTGCATCTCGGTCGACGGAGACATGTCCACCAACGACACTATCTTGCTTCTTGCCAACGGCCAGTCTGCACCCTCGAGCAAGACCGAGATCGACGAAAGCAGCCCTGACTTTGAACCTTTCGTCGCCGAGCTTACCGAGTTCTGCCAGGAGTTGTCCCAGCTGATTGTGAGGGATGGGGAGGGAGCGGAAAAGTTTATCGAGATCAGCTGCACTAACGCGCCTTCCTACGAAGTTGCTCACGGACTCCTATCGCGTCTGGTCACATCGATGCTCTTCAAGTGCGCTATTCACGGAGAAGACGCCAACTGGGGCCGAATCCTCGCGTCGGTCGGAGGAGCCGACCCTACACTCACCAAAGATATCGACCCATCAAGGGTTTGCGTGACCTTTGTCGACCCCAAGGGTGAGAAGGACAGCATCACAGTGCTCAAAGACGGCAACCCGGTCAAGGTCAATGAGGACGAGATTGCAGGATTGCTCAAGGGAGAGGATGTCAAGATTACAGTGGATCTGCAGAATGGAAACGAGGATTGCACGTATTGGACGTGCGACTTGAGTCACGAGTATGTAGATATCAATGCTGATTATCGCACATGAGGTGATGCTTCTGCTGCATATGTTCATACTGTATACTCGCGTTCACGAACAAGCCACACGGGTGTGGTATAAGAGTGTGTGTCAGAGGGATGATCCTGCCTTGCCCCTTCCTTATCCCACGTCTTGCGCTGTACCTGTTTGAGTCTGTCCTCGATCATCTCTCCCACACTGCGTGCAAATCATATTGTCAGACTTCTCATTACTATCCATAACACAACTGCGTCCCGCCAACTAGAGAGCCGTGTGATGCTTCAACTCCTCGGCCTTTGGAATCACCGCATGCCCGCCTGCCCATGTCCCCTCCAACAACGAATGCAGCCCCTTCTTCACCACATTCCAATCCTCTCCTGCCCACCTAACAAACAAAAAGTACAACACCGCAAAGATGCCAACCAAAAACGTCCATGGTGCGACCGCAAATGCATCCGCCAACCCCAATGAAGCCGCCCTCTCACCTGCTCTCCACTTCTCCCACGTATCCTTGGCTCTACCGCTGCTCAATCTGGCCATCCTGACATTCCATTCCAACATCTTGCCGCTCTCCAGATGGTAGATGCACAGTGTAGGCGCGGCAATGATGTTGAGTTTGGCCGCTAGATGGACCCTCGAAAAGGGACGCAGATAAGCTTCGCCGGATTTGTCGGTATGCGAGAGACTTTCGTCGATATCCTGTTCGTTTGCCAGCAAAAAGTCTTCGTTGTTATAAAGTCTTGGCAACTCGTCCAATTCTCCTTCCGGGCCCTTGGGAGCGGCTGTCCTATCCGCTCTCTCGGCTGGCATGCTGCTGCCATCATTCCACACCATCGAAATCCAAGGTTTGTCCTTGACTCCCGCTTTGTACCACTGTTCGTCGACGTCAACCGAGACGTAGATCGCTTTGAACTCGTGTGGATGTTGACGGCAGAAATCGCTAATCGCTTGGTGATACTCTTTCAACGGCTGACCTGCCCATTGGGATGCAAAGTAGAATCCGACAACTTTGGCATCGCGGAACGTCTTTTTGAGGTCGACAGGCACACCAAATGCATCCACCAACCTCAACCTCCTCAAAAGTGGGTCCGGGTGCTGATACTGTTCGGGCGGCGGCAATCTCTTGCGATCTTTACCCGGCTTCATTGCTGACTTGAGCACTGATGCGGGGGGTGAAGCGTTGTTGCCGTTGCGTGATGGAGTGCTCGGTCCACCCTGATCGGCGTTTGCTGCGGTGTTGGAGCTCGACGATGATGGGGAGGAGGTGGTGTTGAGATCGTTAGCTTCGTGCGTTTGCATGGTGACCGTGTCGGAAGGACCGAAGGAGACGGTGCGTTTGGGAGTAGCTCCCGGTCTGAGTTGGGCCATGACTGTACTGGAAGGGGTTGATGTATGCGCCTGGATCGGAGGCTTTGCTAAGCGAAAGCGCGCTCCAAGGGGGAAAGATGTCTTGAATAGGGGTACAAGCCGCGTTGCTTGCACTGGCTTGTTTCTCTTCGCCTTGGTGCTGTTCGGATAAACGCTTCCGACTCGGAGATACGGTGGCAATCGATGATGTGGCTCCAAGTGCTTGCGTCGATACGATGTAGTTGATGATTCGAGACTGTGTGTTGGTTTGAGAGAAGGTGATGCTGCTTAAGGAAAAATGGAAGGGCGAAATGACCGGAGAATGGATGCCGCGTTGCACGGTGACCGCGGAAGGAAGTCGGTGAGCGACCAAGGATATTGGACCCTCCTCTTCCTCTTCCTCTTGGAGTTGTCTCTCACAAAATGCGGTGGGAGCACGCGTCACGCTCAATTTTGGCTTGCGACGAGTTCAGCTCAGCTCAGCACAAAGCACAAAGCACAGCGCAGTAGAACAGCAAAAAGGCACGGTCCAACACCATCCAAATTCACAGACCTGGGCTTTTTGCTTGGCTGCATTTCTTCTCCACATTTTTGAAATGGCCACTCAGCTCACACTTTTGCAACACTTCAAAGGATGTCTACGGTCTTGCGGCGTATACAGTGTGGTTGTTACAGCTTTGTGTTCAGGATATCAGGATGCAGAGTACGCTACAGACGAATGCGGAGAATTGAGTTCTAGCCTCGCTTCACAGGTAGAGTAGGTTCGTCGTCTTCAGAGTCGGACGACTTTTGGTTGCTGTTTTCAGCTTGAGGTCCGTCGCTCGCCGTGTCGATCTTGCGACGTTGTGGTGGACGTTGCTGCGTTGGAGAGACTGATCCGGTGATCTCTTCTTCTACATGAGCGGTCGGATCGGCGCACGCGAGAATGTTCTGGCGCCAATACGATTCCAAATGGGCTTTGAGCTCCGGAAACCACCTGAAGACTTGGTGAGTATGATGGCTCACTAGTGATCCTTTCAGAAGCTGTTCGTATGCCTGCTCGCTCTTGGGCAGCGCCTTTTTGCCCTCGCTGATTATATCCTCGATCTCGGTAAGCCTGACTGCAAATCCGATGTTTGGCTGGAACGACAGGTAGTGTTTCTTATGCTTGAGGCGATCCGAAACGAGATCCATGGAAACCACGTGCAGATGCAGATGCTCCATACTTGGCACAGAATGGAATGCCCTCTCTATACCCCATGCTACACCGTGTTCCTTCATCATGTCGGTACGAATATGCTCCAGCACACGGTCGCTTGCCTTGTGGACCGCATCGAGCACCTCAGCCGCGTGTGGACTTGCCAGAAGAGCAGAGACGCTTTTCATGTGGGAGACAGGAACAGTGTTCGATGAGGAAGCGCCGAAGTTGAGCTTGCCATTCGAGGAGGACAAGGTTGGTGTGTCCTGACCAGAGGTCGAGGTGGAGGATGCTGAGCGTTTGAAGGGAATGCGAGGGAGGACAAGAAAGTGGTATTTGGCTTTGGCGAATGCATCGTAGATGGTGATCGTGCGGTCATCGTAGAACAGCACTCGGTCTGTGGTAGGCAAGCTTGTTGGATCTTTGGCAGATGCGATGCGCACAAGTGCCTGATTCCATCTCATCGCCATAGCGACTGTCAATCTTCGACCAAGTGGTGGTGATGAATCAGGTCAGTGAACCCTGTCGTCTATCTAATCGGTCATCAAGGCGCTCGCTTGTATCCCGGTACCTGACCACTGCTGTCCCGAGCAGACAAAGCTTTCGATTGCATTGAGTGCGTCACTGCGAGCGGTGGTCGACCAATCCAGGTGATGGTCGCAGTGACATGGAAATCGACGCTCCACACAAAGCGTCTCAGTCACCTCAACAGACTGAAAAATCACTCCGCTTTTATGCACGCCGATGTGAGTCCAACCCTAATTCGCCTGCGCCCCGATTCGTGATTAGGATTTTGGCAGGCAGACCCTTCTTCAGGCTGCGAGACCACAAAAATGGGAGAGACCAACACTCTTGGCGAAAAACACGTTTCACACCACAGAAACACGAGCGAAAAGAGGGGCAGCATGCACATGCACCCACGCGGAGCTGCAACCAACAAATGCGCTTTCAATTTGGCTTGGCTTCATCAGCGTACTGTATCTATGCGCAGCCACCTTTGATTCATTATCACCATCTATCCAACATATACTCCAGCTGCCATCATACTCTAAACGATATGCAATAGACCAAATCTCGAGGTCCAGCTCACGTCGAGCCGAATCCAAACCACTCTCGATGCTGCTCGAGATCACGCTCCACCAAATATACCCAAACGAAACAGCATAGACAATCGCATAGACCCGCCATTCAGGCGTCAACATTGTCATCATGTTTGCACCCATGTCCAAAGGCGGATCCGATGATGCCTGGCAAGCACAGGATGACGCAGGCTCGCTTAAACCAGGCCGCTTCCGAGCCTATCTCGCTGATCAACTATCTACACCCTCATCATCAACAGGGCCCGCAGCAGCATCGCGAGCGATACCATTCCCAAGAGGTGCCGAATCATCACCAAGCGCGCCTGATCGACGAGGAACAAGAGCTCCAGCGAACAAGGGAAAGGCAAGACAGCTAGAGCGTGGCTTCATGGCTGGTTTCGATCAGGGTGAAGCAGCTGCATCCACGAGTCTAGGCAAGAGGCTCGCTACCGGTCTCGGCTTTCGACAAGCTGCAACAAAATCAGCCAAGCCAGTTGCTCCCTCAACTCTGTTGCGGCCAGACCTTCCACCTACTTCCGCACATACATCACGCACCGACCAATCTCTGTATCCTAAGGCTGCACGAGAGAATCCTCTCATAGCAAGGGATAGCTTGACCAACAGTCCTCGATCCTCGCAAGCATCGCTAGGCCCATCACCGTTCCACTCACCACCGCCGCGAAGGCGAAGAGTCACAAGCGTACGAGATCGAAACTGGGAGAGAGAACGAGAAAGAGAGCGACGGCGACCGAATCGTCACTGGCTGAACAACCTCATCCGACCACCACGAGAGCTCGTCGAAGCTTGGCTAGATAGCTGGTGGAAGCGATGGATCGCGCTGGCAGGACTGCCCAGTCTGGTCGTCTGGGTTTGGTGTGCAGTTCCGTTCCCAAAGACGGATCCGTACGACCCAAACTTGCCATGGTGCAAGCCGGGAGACAATGGAAGGCCGAACGACCCCAACAATCCGCCTTGGTGCTATCCTGCTGATGCCACCGCCTCAGCTTTGAGCGCATACACTGCGACAACGGAGACGACCGTAAGACTGTCAAGTCTACCTACTTTCACAGGTCTCGCCTGGAGTATTACTACAATGCTCATGACCAAGCTCTCGATCACCTCAGATCCGCACACGCAGCCTCAGCGACCCATTGGCGATGGCGATAGACTCACAGTCGATGCCAACTTCTGGTTCTTCCTCATCTTCTACTATGGCATCTACGTTGGTGTTGCTCTCATCTACATCACGCAGCTCTTTGGACTCTATCGACTCAATTGGTGGCCAGCAGCATTGGGCGCCAAGACGTCATACACCTTCTTCTGGATCGGAAGCTTGGTAGCCGGCTATATTCTGCACGAGCTCGATCCGCTAGGATCAGAGACGAGGCATCGACCAGGAGTGCATGCGTCGGAAATCCATCATGAGCAACTTTCGCAGCAACAGGGTGTGGTGTCGATGCTCAGTTTGCCCAGTGCAGCCAAGTTGAGGCAGTGGTCCACAGCTGTGACTCTCTCGGCTATGGACAGCAAGCCATCGATTGACGATGCAGATATCCAGTGGCAGCGAAAGACACTTTGGGTTGGCTTAGCATTCGCGACCATGGCCATGCCTGCTCTTGTCTGCTTCGTAGGCCTCCGTCGCAGCGGTCGCCAGACGTATCGTCACAGTCTCACGGATCACCAAAAGACTTTCCTCGAACGACAGCTGAATCGACGCATCCCTTCTTCCTACATCCGGTTTCTGTGGTTCATGTCCACCATCGGTCTGTCGCTGTTCGCGCTCATCGCGGGTCAAGGATACGCCTCGGTCTACCTATCCACTTTACCGCATACGGGTCTGGATGGCGTCGCGTACGTCTCCTTTTGGACGCTCACGGTCAATGGATTGGCCTTGGTCTCGCATTGGATTCTGGAGAGCAAAGTACGAAGTCGAGCGCTGGTGTTTGCGTTCAAGTACTACTACTTCTTGGTCTACTTTATTTTTTATCGCAATCTGTTTGCTCGGCTGCGCTCGTTCGACCAGTTCGCTTTGGTGCAACTGCTCTCGTCGTTTTGGGTATGCATCTGGTATCCGCTGTCGATGTCTTCGCTCTGCCACCGCATTGTCCAATACTTTAATCCTAGCCCTCGCTCTTGGGAGGAATACGTCGAATCGGTGGGTCTGGCTTTCTACCTGCGCAACCTCGCTCAAAATACGACCATGCTTGCGTTCTTGGGGTGGGTGAGTATTCTGCATTTCGGAAGCAATCAGCCGCTCTACCCGTTTTTCGCGTACGACAACAAACACGATCCGTACAACTATCAGTTGACCATGTTGGGTTCGCTAGCGATTTGGGGGAGCGAGTTGGTGAGTAGTTTTGTGGCAAGGCAGATATGTTATCTAGCGTTCAGAGTGGATGTAACGAATCTAGGCTTGGATGAAATGAGGGAGTTTCCGGAGTTGTTGACGACGATTGGGTGGGGGAGTGTGCATACGTTGATGGATATGCTGATGTTTTTGATCAAGCTCAATTTTCGGTAGATATGCATGCACATGTTGGAGAATACAGATACCCTTACACGATCATCAAACGTAGTGTGCTAGAAGGTGGTGAGGGTGGTGAGTGGACGCTGATCGCGGTTGCCGAGGTGAGGGCGGGGGAAGAATGATTTTCCGCGATTGGATTTTCGGCTAGTGTCGGCCGCGATTATTTGGATGCTGCGGGGGGGCGAATCGGGCGGAAAGAAAAGTCAGAGTAAGGTTGATGCGTCGCTTTGGACCTTTCGGCTTCGGCCTGCTCTGGGATTGACTTGACCAAGTTGACATGACGGGTTTTATTTGGTCTTGCCCCGCACCGGTCATTGCGTCGAGAGAGGCAGGGTGATGCCGGTGGTGTGCATAGCCGTCCTCTACCTTGCGCGACTGTATGTCACGAGATGAGCTTCAACGATCGGTCTTTCAGATAGCACAAAGTTGGATCAAGCAGAGAGAGTGTTGATATCGAATGTGTCGATAATAGAGGAGCCCAGGTGCGGGCAGCAAGGAGTGAATGGGGAAAGGGAAATGGCGGCGAGAGGGCAGATTAAGCATCCGGTTCCAAAGAGGAGAGAAAAGTGGGTTGCGTGCGGCGGCCGGAAGACGCGGACTTGAATCCGTCGTCCTCCACCAAAAACCCCTTCCATCTCGCTCGCTCGGTCGGTTGGTCGGGCGTACGGGCGTCACGTCAGCCCCTTCCCCCATAGCCGAAAGGAAGAATCCCCACACATTTGCTGCTAATGCCGAGCGCCTGCTGTCATCCTCATCCTCGTCCGTGTCTGTCCGAACCGTCTCTCTCTCTCTCTCGTTGGTTCATATATCCCACACGCTCCCACCTGCAATTCGTCCTTTGCTAGTTACCACGTCCACCTTTACGATTGCGACCATGTTAACTGCCTCGCTCCGCGCCTCTCGGGTTGCCGCTGTGCGCCCTGCGTTCCAAGCTACCACGCTGCCCACGCGCCGCTTCCTCGGCACCTCTTCGAGCTCCAAGATCTATCCTTCCGCCGATGAAGCCGTCAAAGATATCCCGTCTGGCTCCACGGTCCTTTCCGCTGGATTTGGTCTCTGCGGTACACCCGAAACGCTCATCGGCGCCATCTCGCGTCACCCCAACATCAAGGATCTCACCGTCGTCTCCAACAACGCCGGAACGGGTGAAAAGGGTCTGGGAAAGTTGCTCAAGTCCAAACAGATCAACAAGATGATCTCGTCGTTCATCGGCGGGAACAAGTATTTTGAATCGCAATACCTCACTGGCCAAGTCTCTTTGCAGTTGACGCCGCAGGGAACGCTGGTGGAGAAGTGCAGAGCGGGCGCCTTCGGTATTCCCGCCTTCTACACGCCGACTGGGTACAACACTGCGGTTCACACTGGCGATCTGGTGGTGAGGTACGAAAAGCGCGACGAGGGATCCAACGAACCGCTCAAAGCCGCCGAAATGGCCAAACCCAAAGAACAACGCACTTTTAACGGCAGGAACTACATTATGGAAGAAGCCATCTATGGCGACTATGCCATCATTCACGCTTGGAAAGTGGACGAAGCTGGAAACGCCGTTTTCAGGTTTGCTGCCAACAACTTTTCGGCTCCGTTTGGCAAGAATGCCAAAATCACGATTGTCGAGGCCGAGGAGATTGTGCCCGTGGGGACGTTGAAGCCGGACGAGATTCATCTTCCTGCGATCTATGTGGATCGGATCTGCAAGAGTACGCATGAGAAGCAGATTGAGGTGCATACGGTTTCGGATGCGCCCAAGGCGGGTAAGAATGACGCAAGTGTGGATGCGGCCAAGCAGGAGGCCAAGGAGAGGAGGATTCGAATTGCCAAACGTGCGGCGAGAGAGGTTGAGGATGGTGATTACATCAACCTGGGTGTGGGCATGCCTTCTCTTGTACCCAACTATCTGCCACCTGGGGTGAATGTGGTTTTGCATTCCGAGAATGGAATCCTGGGCATGGGTCCTTACCCAAAGACGAGCGAGGTTGATGCCGACATTGTCAATGCGGGTAAAGAAACCGTCACTCTGCTTCCGGGAGCCAGCACTTTCGATTCATCCGAAAGCTTTGGCATGATCCGTGGTGGCCACATCAACGTGACCATGCTTGGCGCTCTTCAAGTCGGCGCCAATGGAGATCTGGCAAACTACATGATCCCCGGTAAAAAAGTGTCCGGAGTGGGAGGAGCCATGGACCTCGTTTCGAACCCTGCCAACACCAAAGTCGTCGTCGTCACCGATCACGTCGACAAGAACGGTAGATCCAAAATCGTCGCCCACTGCAAACTACCCCTCACCGGAAGCAGGTGTGTTAGCAGAATCGTAACCGATCTCTGCGTATTCGACGTAGATAGGGTCGGCGATCAAGGTTTGACCCTCATCGATCTCCAAGACGGCGTAACAGTCAACCAGGTCAGACAAAACACAGACGCACCCTTCAAACTCGCCCCCGGAATCAAAGAGTAGATGACTTAAGAGCTTAATACAGTAATAGCAGCAGCAGCACTCGTGTAGATAAAGTCGCTCACATCACAATCAATTACCGTCAATACCGTCGCGCCCCCCCGATTGCAATTCTGCAGCATACGTCCAAGGTGTCCCAACATTGCGCCTCATCCCCCAACGTCTGCACAAGGTTGACACACAGTAGCCACGCCGTCGGCACGGCCGATGCATAATGACAATGACTCCAGAGAATCGTAGGCACCAACAAGGCACCAACAAGGCACCTAGCAGACGCACAGAAAACTCAAAGGAAGCCCGCTGACAGCACACAAACAGCAGAGTCCACAATCAAGCCACAAAACCGGCACAGCGCAAAGAAAGGGAGATCAGATCAACATTACTTTTCAAGCAATCAGGAACGGTTCTGGTGGACGAACCATCTCTGATGCCATCGAACGTAGCGAAAGGGGAACATATCGGTGCTCCACCGCCGAAGCTTGCGCATCTTGACGGAGCAGCGACGTTTCATCTTCGCTGTCCGCATCAAGGCTGCATTCGGATAAGCCTACGCGACTACCGGATTCGTCTTGATCGGTCTCGTCGGACAGCGAAAGTGCTGGTCGACGAGAGATGCGCTTCGGTCGAGCAGAACCCATCTCACACTTCATCGAGAGGCGCGAAGGCCCCGCTTCGTCAGAGTAGAAGAGCATTGTGCGGGATACGCTTCGGTCCATGGAAGGTGCTATGAAAGATGTTGAGTCGAGGATGCCACCGAGCGGACGGGAGGAATAAATAAGGTTGAGGATCGTGGAAGGAAAGTCGATGTGCTGGTTTGAGTTGCATGTAAGAGGTCGTCAAGGTGCTGAAAAGTAGGATGCGGATGATTGCTGCTTTACTGTAGCATCAAACACGAGGCATTACGAGCAGACACGATCGAAGCAATGTGCTGGGAAGAAACGCAACGCCTCGAATGAAAAGCGCGAGGGACACTTTTCAGAAACCGTGGACCTTGACGTCGGCCTTGGGAGTGATACCCTCCTGCACGATGAAAGTTGCGACCTTCTGACGCTGGTCGCCCTGGAGCTGGATAACCTGTCCGAGCTCCTCGTCGTCAACAATGGTACCGTTGCATGCGAATTCCTTCTTGAAGGCCTTCAGCAGCTTCTTCTGGTCATACTCTGTGGCGTGGTAAGTTCAAATATGATAGCAATATGAATGATGACGGCGGCGGATTCAGGGTAGATGAGGGCGTGACGAGAGACAAGGCAGAAGATGCGGGCGGGAGTGAAAGCCAAGAAAGTGGTCAGTACGGATTCAGAGTGGCAACTTCACGTTGCGTCCACGGCGCAGCGCAAAAGTAATGCATACCTTTAGGAAGTCCCTGAAGAGTGGTGAGCGTCTTACGACCGTTCCTCTGCTGGATACGGATATGAACGTAGTTCTGGGTCTGCTGCTTCTTGGTAGCCTGGGAGGTAGCGTCTGGCTTTGACTCGTCGCCGAGATCGGCGAAGGGATCGTAACTGGAAAGGTTTTGAATATTCATAAGCTATTTGCGATTGGCGGTGGATCAGGAGCAGGACCTGACTTTGATAGAAGAGATGAAGAAGAGTGGTGTTGGTGGTGGAGGAGGTGATGTGAAGAAGAGAAGAGAAACGGAACAAAGCTCAGCCAAATGTGAGATGGGAGAGGGAAAGAGAGAATGGCAGACAAGAGAGAATCAGGGTCGTGGAGATGTGATTGACAATCCACAGAGACAGACTGCCGTGGCAAAGCCAGAGAGAGAGAACTGCGCCAAATCGTTGAATTGAGGCTTTGTTGGCTTTGTTAGTTTCTATTCGGGCACGCGATATGTCGTTTGTGCAGCTGAGCCTGACTTGAACTGCTGCGCTGCTGCAACCGCAAAATGCGCGACCATCAACTGCGCAGGGCGATCGAAAGAAAGGGGGATTTTCTGCCTTGGCCCGTCTGTTGCGCAGCAAATCCAAAATTCGAGCCTTCAACGCTGCAAAGCTTTGAATTTCGAAAATGATCTACGCATTTCTAATCATCATCACACAGTGTAATTGACAGCTCGGCTTCTCAACTTGTATTCAGCTGCAAAGGCTGCCAGAGACTGCCGTACGGCTCACCACTTTATGCAACTCTCTCACTGCTTCCTACCAAATTTGTGACCCAACATGGCCATTGCGAGCTGCTCAACATTTCATGCAGGGGCAGAGCATCACCAATTTTGGGACGAACAGACGTTATTCGAGAGTATAAGTGAGAGAAGATAAAGTACAAGGAGAGAGCCAATACATGAAATAGAAAGGATGTTGCTTTCCGTCGAGAGGGTTGGACTCGTCGAACCAGGCGAGCTGGTTGCAGTCCATGGTATGCGTGTATAGTATCGAGGAACCCTATGTCAGAAATACAGATGCTTTGGTGAGAGCCAGAGACAGAAAGAGAAAGAGAAAAATGATGAAGGGAGGAAGGGGCATTAAGAGAGCCACCGAGAGACCTTGTCGAGAGTGAGGTTTGAAGAGAAACATGAGGATCAAGATCGGAATAAGCAGGAAAAGCAGCTAATGGGGTATGCGAGAAGAAGGCAAAGGCCGAGACTGTCGAGAAGAGATCAAGACCGAGAGACGTGACACCGTAGACGTGATGAGACCATGAATCCGAGAGCTGGGAAAACCAAAGTAAGAACCTCATATGTGCCCCCCACTCATACCGTTCATACCGTTGCCTTGGTGCTGATGCGGATTCTCATCGAAGGATCCGCGGTTGGCAAAACCATTGGGCGATTGATTCAGCATGCCCTGCATATTGATGCCGGGCGGTAATGACCCGGGAGGTGCCATTGGTATGCCTTGCAATTGATTACTGTCGGCACGGTTGAAAGGATGAGGGTGGCCGTGCTGCACGCCGTGAGGCATCATGTGACCGCTCATGCCCGCGTTCATGCCCATGCCGCCGCCAACACCGCCCGCAGGAGGCATACCTCCACCACCACCAACCATCATGGAGCCCGCAGCCACGTTGGGATCGCCGCCCTTGCGCTTGATTTTCTTGGCCCATCGTAGACCACAAGCGTTGCACAGCGTCTTGGGTCCCAGTGGACCTTTGCGCCATTCGGGCGAATCGACACGACCGCAGTCGGTGCAGACATGATCGCCATCATCCTGCTTTGGCTTCTTCTTGCGGCGCGCATCATCAGCTGCGTTTCCGGTACCATCTGCGGCGCCAGCGTTGTTCTGGTCAGCGGCACCATCCTCGTCTGATTCGTCACCAGCAGAAACGCCAAGACCCGCCAAAACTTCGTCGCGGGCACCGTTATTGCGCATAAGCGGACTGGTAGGATGTGAACCAACCGAATTCTGTCTAGAGGCTTGGCCTGGCCTTTGACCAGCTTGCTGTGGCAAACTACGACCGTCGGGGCCGATGGCAGCAGGACCAAACATGGGATTGACAGGATGAGCCCAACCTGCCGCGGTGGCTTCGTTTTCAAGCTCTTGCTTGAGCAGGTCGGGATGGTAGGCAGCTGCAAACGAGTTACGGTCGTGCTCGTGGTCGGGACCCGTCAGATCCATGTCGGCGATCAGCAGACGAAGCTTCTCATTCTCAAGCTTGAGCTCAAGGAACGAGTCGAGCATGCTGGTGTTCTTGCTCGGGTACGGTCGTGCTGAGCAGAAGAAGCATTGAAGTTGCGAGCGACTTGAGCTAGTCGCGTCACTCGTTGGTGTCTGTAATGTCTGCTCCTGACTGAGAGGATGAGCGCCAGCCTTGGACCCTGTCGACAGGTTTGGCGCCATGCTTTCCGATTTGACCTTGGCGCTCTGCGTTTCGCCGTCCGCTACCACATCACCAGCATTGTCTGTCTGCGATGCATCCTTGTCTTTGGTCGCATCCGCGCCACCGTTCGTGCTGGTCGCTGCTGGAGGCTCGGGTGGGAAGTACGGATGACCTGTCGCCTCGAATACGATGTAATCACCATCGCGCGTGAATGCTTCAGCGTGTTCGACCTCGCTTCCACGCTTGTCGTCACGATCCTTCTCATCGCCATCTCCCGCAGAAGAGTCGTTCTCGTTGGACGACTTTTCGCCTTTCTTGTTGGTGCCGGTGCGAGTGGATTTGGGTTTCGTCTTGAAGCGGTAGTAGGTCAGAAGCTCACCCTTGCTGCTGCGCATTCTGTCGATCTCACGCTCGACCGAGGCGACATCCTGTGGGTGCACGAATTCGGTGAGCTTGCGACCTTTGAGCTCTTCGCTCTTCCAGCCTGTTAGACCTTGAACACTTGGGCTGGCAAAGAGGATGGTGCCTTCCGGGTCGAGCACGTGTACAAAGTCGAGCAGCTCCTCAACGACACGACCGGTCCATCCTTTGCGTTTGGTGAAGTCGGTAGCTGCGGACGAGCCACTAGCGCTTACGTCGACGCCGCGGAGAATCTGACTGCCGAGTCCTGGCGGATGACTGGCGGCGTGTCCGCCCATCGATGCCAGCGCCTGCGATCCAATAAACGAGTGGCTGTGCTGCTGCCCTGCTGGGTACAAAGACGGCGGTTGCGGATAGCCGAGGCCGCTTCCGTAGGGATCCTGGACACCGGCGCCGAGCTCGATGCTGCTGAAGGAACGCTGACCGAAGCCGGGAGGGCCGGCGACTTCGGAACCGCTGCGAGATCTACGATGGCGGAAGGGTGGTCGAACGAAGGAGCCTAGTTGACCGTCTGGACCGAATCCTGGCATTGGCGTCGAGCCCAGGCTGGTCATCTCGCTGATATTAGTACTGCTAGTACTGTCGTTGTGAAGTAGCACCGGCTTGCCGCCTTGGGCGTTGGTTGGAATGATGGGAGCTCCGCCGAACGTCATACGTCGACGCTTGCCCTGGGACTCTTCGCTGCTGTTGCTGCTCGGACCATCCGCCTCGTAACCGTTGATGTTGGCACGAAAGTCGGCGTTGGATGGCGCGCGCATCGGCATGTTTCCATTGACATTATTGCCATTCTGAAGAAAATCGTGCATGGCGTTGGGCATGCCTGTCCATGTACCATCGGCGGCCTGATCGAGTTGAGCTGGATCATTGTTCTTTTGCGATTGGCGCCTGGATCCTGGAGCGGAAGCGGAGCCGTTGAAGCCGAGATGACCGTAAGCAGCGGCGGCTGCAGCAGATGCAGCTGGATCCATGCCCATACCGTTGGGCAGCATATTGGGAAGAAAGCGCTGTGATGGGTCGGCATCCATCGGACGAGACTGCATGCCCATGCTTGCGTGCTGTTGCTGCATCATCATCTGAGCTGGATGAGAAAAGTTTTGACCGGATGAAGCGGGGTCGAATCCGGCGAAGTTGGGATTTTGCATGTCATTTGGGACGTTGCCCTGGAACATGCTCTGCAAAGCTTCTTGGCTCATAGTGTGACCGTCGTTGTTGAAGAACGGTGGGTTGAAGCCTTGCTGTTGCTCAGCCGTGGGAGCGGACCAGTTTTGGCCCTGCATGCCTACAGAGAAAAAGCTCGAGTCCGAGACCCGGGCGTGTGATCGGAGGCCGATAGTGCGAGTGGTGTGTAAAGTTGGCTTGCGATGGTAAGCTCAACACTGCTGAAAAGCCGTTGTTTGTCGTCGGGCCAGTGGGAAGCTAGAGTTCAAGAAGTGTGCATGCGAAAGCGTTGAGAAGACTACAATACGAGGAAAGTCGAGTATTTCTTTGCTCTGCTACGTCAAAGTCAGAATCTCCCTGTGATCGTGTTCAAAGCTAGGCGAGCTCGAGACAAAAGGGCTGACGAATAGGAGAGAGCGCTTTCCAGGAGGGTGCGCTGGACGTAGAGAAGAGACGAGATATCGAGATCTGATATGTGGCAATCGACTCAATTCCAAGTGAGCTAGCGCGCTGGAATTGCGAAGATCAGGATGGCGTTTTGAGGATCAATGTCTAGACTGGATGATGTAGTCGATGCGAGAGGATGCAATCGCAGAAGACAGAGTGACGATTTGTGCGAGGTCGTAAACGGAAAGGATGACAGATCGACGACTGGTGAGCGGAATGCAAACGGCTTTTGCAAATGAGGAGGGTAGGAGATATTTGCCCGGCGGTGACACGCAACCACAATGTCAGATAGGTAGTAGGCTGTGGGGTGATGGGTTTTCGAGATAGAAGCGAGGGAATAGGGACAGTGATTCGGAAGAAGGTGAAAGGGATGGTGGTGTCAGAGGTCGATGATGACGATTGAATTCGAGTCAAAGTCGATGAGCGACTGTCACGAGCGGTACAGGCGGACAAACGGACGGACAGACGGGCTCACGGACAGACAAACAGACAGACGGACAGACAGACAGACGGATAGATACGTCAAAGAGAGAGGGCCCTTGGAGATTCAGAAGTTATATTTTTGCGGATTCACTGCGGATGGACAAGGGAATTTCAACTTGAAAAAGCCGCTGCGAAAGCGGACAAGCAGCATGGACCAACACCCACCAACTTACTTGCTTCAGCTGTGTGGCCAGAGAGGATACTGCAGGGTGGCAAGTCTCTCTCCTAAAAGCGACGAGACGAGTACGAGCACGAGCACGAGCTGAGGGACTAGCGCGAGGAAATTGAGGTTGGTCCACAGATACACCGGCATCCCCTTATTGTTGTAATTTGTTCTTTTTCCCCTTTTTCCCGTTTTCGTCTGTAAGTACTGTATTTTCCTGGGATCTTTTTTTTTTTCTTTTTCCTTGTGCCCTGCCGCCACAGATGCAGTGCCTTCTCAAAAACCATTTGGTCTTCAACTTGACAATAATAAGACAAGCTTTGCTTCAAATTGTACAAAGGAGTTAAGCTTTGCTTCCGACTAACGCACCAACTGTCGACCGTTCGCTGTGTCAGTATCAAGGCTACAGCAGACGAAGCACAGAGTCAGTTGGCAACGCCGTGGGAGAGATCCGTGATGTCAAGAATGTGAGAAGGGAAACGGAATTCGGCTCTGCGGATGGTACTCTATTACATATTACTGCAGATTAGAACCTGCTTGATTCGCCGAAACAGGGAGTACTTGCTGCATTGCAGAAATATGTGGCCAACAGGAGGAGTGGGAGGAGGCGGAGGAGAAGTGCGTCGTAATCCTGAAACGCTT
The DNA here is from genome assembly GCA_023212835.1 of Pseudozyma thailandica. Lineage (NCBI taxonomy): Eukaryota > Fungi > Basidiomycota > Ustilaginomycetes > Ustilaginales > Ustilaginaceae > Pseudozyma > Pseudozyma thailandica. The sequence continues at coordinate 1,111,070 of JALCCH010000001.1, forward strand.
GCACGGCCAAGGACGACAATACAGTTCAATAGAAAGCACCGCTCTGAAAGACGGCGACTCGGATAACATGGCGAAAAGCACAAGAGCAGCAAATTTATGCTCTGCGCTGCGCGAGTGTCCAGAAAAGCGCGACTGACCGGATTCTGAAGTGAGAAGTGGGAACCTGACGCAATTCAGCGAGCGACACAGGGTGCTGTTCAGGGTTTTTCGGGCTCTCCTCTCAGGGTCCTCGCCCTGAATTGTTCCAACTAAATTGTACCGGAAGAACTGTACAACCGGCGTGACGAGAAAAGATGTGTTTGCTACAACCAGGTACGGTACTGTAGAGTACAGTACAGTACATGATGCATTCACGATTTTTAGTGACAATGCTTGTGTTTCGCCAACACTCGATGATGCTTTCGATTACTGCCAACCGAAGAATCAGCTGCCTGATCGTAGTCTCAAGCGTGAGCGCCAACGATGACCCGAACCGACCCGTCCGAGGTCGACGCCGACGTCGACGTCGCTGTGCTTTGCTCGGCTCTGCATTCACCGGCAGGTCATGTATTGCAGTAGCGTCCCGTCGACTTCATTTAAGGCCGATCCGACTGTGATACTGTGTCCAAGCTACAGAGGCTACAGTTTGTCTCTTCACGCTTGTTCGGCCAACTTCATATCTCATCGAGCACCAAACTTCCAACAAGCCCATTCATGGCTGCCGATGACTCCAGCAATCTGGCTGATCAGTGTTTTCCTTGTCGCGACAGAGACCACATCGTCCATCAAAAAGCCAATTTTGTTTTTGTTTTGTTTTTTCTTCTATTTTTTTCTCCCTCATTCTTCCTTCTTGCTTGCCAAGAAACACTTTGGCCCGTGTCGCGGCTGAGTTTTTCTGGGCGATTTTCGTTGGACCCAAGGGTCCTGGGACGCCACACCTCTCATCGGCTAACCCGCAAAGTGGGCCCGTGCTTCATCTTTTGGTGCTTCTCGTAAGATTTTTTTTGAAGCTGAAAGTTCGAAAAAAAAAAAAAAAAAGAAAAAAATGTCGAGGAGTACAGTACAAGAGCGGCTCGTTAGCAAAAGCATGGATTGAGCATGCGCTCAGGGACAGGCATCAGATGTCGGTAGCAAGCGAGCCGTAATGCTCCGATTTAAGCTCTGCAGATAAAGCAGCTGGCTCATATCTCCAGATGTGTTTTGAAGAGCAGAGGAACACAAGGGGAGCAGGCGGTAATTTGGGACATACTGTATTAGTCGGAGCTGGGACAAACATTTGCTTTCAAATATCGCTCTCCATGCTGTACTGTGTGTCGAGAATCCAGGATGTCGTCATCTCAGTGTCTTGTACCAACGAACGAACATCTGGTCCAGCAGGCACAAAGATCGAAAATCGGACCGGTCTCGCTATGAACATGTGTCGGACAATATTCATACAGTATGAGGGTCGGCTCCGTTGGTGGAGCCTCTCCTCTGCCTCCAACTACAAAAGTATTGTACTTTGCGCTCCGACTTCGCCGCATCACAGGGTCTGGCTCCGCCAAAGAGGACCAAAAAAGGCGGCTTGGCCTTGCACTTCTCTCCCATGCCCTAGGCTCTCTTCCCGAATCTCTCAATTCGACGCACAACACAATACTGTACCTCTCATCTTGCGCTGATGCATTGAACCGCTTTTGAAGGAGACTGTGCGACTATGAATCAGTTGGGGAGAGAGGTGACCGGTCAGGTCGCTCTGTTCGCCGACTTGACAGATGCGAATGTGACTGGTGGCGCTGTGGCGCGAGCGTGTTGGCGCGAACAAGGAAGAAAAAGCCTCAAGCGAAGGACGACTCTTTTGAACGTCGCTTTGCAAAGTTGAGGCATGGTTGCCTCCGATCTCACGAGGAGAATGGCGTCTTCGACCGCCTTTAGATAGATGAATAGACGCCGAAGACGGCACCCGGCGACTTGGACAAGATGTTGATGGTCTCTCAAGTACGCTAAATTTCTCCAATCACCGCCAATCGGCTCGATTTAGCTCTCAAACGCTCACCTCCAAGTTGACTCGGATCAAGTTGACTCGGATCGTGAGACAATCGAGCACAATTCGTTCGGTCTCATCTGCATGTGATCGGCTGCCATCCCGAAGTTCGGCTGACATCCGAAAGCACAAGCACACAACTCACACAACGGCTGTGCAATTGAGGTGTACGCATTTCTAGCTATCCCAGCGTTGCGTAATCGATCCGATCATCTCGAGCTGAATCCTGCATCACTAATCTAACGATCGTCGTGATTCTCCTCGTCCTCGTCTTCATCGTCTGTAGCTGCTTGCTGATCGCCCATCAATTGCCCTTCCACGATCAGGCTGGCTCCTTGCGAAAGCCCATCTACGTCCTTGAGCTGTGCTGAGCCGGCCTGCCCGAACTCGATCCGCTTCCTAGGATAGCCTGTTACTAAACTGAACTTGAAGACATGCTCGTAGCCAGCCGGCTTCTGTATTACTTCTCCGCCAGCCTCTCCCACAGCTGATGCCGATTCGACAAATGCAAACACGCTTTCCACAGTGTCGGTTGGTGAGAAGCGACGATTCAGCGTCTTTCCGCTAGGCAGACGGAAGCTGAAACGAACCGATTCTTGGCCTGTGACTGGCTCCTGGGGAACGAGATTGTGGAGCGCCCATTTCTGCCAAGCTTCTTGCTTTCGCTGCTGAAGCTTTTCTTGCTCTTGCTCCTCACGCTGACGTTGAGCTTCCAAAGCCTTTTGACGTTCTTCTTCGCGCTTCTGCTGGATCCTCTCAGCATCCCGACGACTGGCCTCCTGATATGCTCGATCTTGGTCGGCTCTCAGCTGACGCTCCATCTCACGTCGGCGCTTCTCGGCTCGCAACCGATCGAGATAAGTGCGCGTCCGTGGCAGTAAAACATCCGAGATATGCGACGCAATCACTCCGGCCGATGTTGCCGTGGAAGGAGATCCTTCGAGTCGAGACAGGACGGCGGCTCTTGGCGAGGAGGTCGATGCGACAGTAGACGTCCTGCTCGATGTTCGTGGAGGCTGCAACGCGATGAAGGCGACAAACGGATAGGTGCTGGCTTGTAGCGTTGTAGCAACTTGGTGTGCTTCGCGTTCTCTGACGTCACCACCCCAGACGATGAAGTCGTCTCTCGAAAGCAGCTCGACCAGATCGCTGTCAGTAAGAGTATTTTGCTTGAAGCGATCGACATCTCCATGCTCTCTGCTGACCAAAACGATGGCAAGAATCTTGATCTGCTCCTTTGCGGCCCGGAGCGCATCAGCGTATCCTCCGACAAAGAAGGGAGGAAGCCTCTTCGGCGCAGGTGCTCGAGTGTTGGGATCCACACCATCTGCCGGAGGTGCCACTCGGCGAGACGTGGTGCCTTCTGTCTCCTCCTCGAGCTCTCGCACAAACCGCTCCGCTGCGGTGCGAGGATCTGATCGACCAGCGCCTCGGCTGCTCGAGCTGCTAGCACCGCCGAAGAACGCCCGGATCCTGAGTATGCGTGCAAGGAAGAGCAAAAGACTCGAGGCGAGCGAGAAGGGGAATGTAAGAGCGGTCCAGATCATCTGCGCTACGCTCATTGTGCCGTTGTCTTGCCCCGAGCGAGGATATGGTCGCAAGCCTGCACCACCAGGAAGACCGCTCGGTGCTCCCATGCCGCGGTTGTACACTTGTCTTCTTGGGTCGGATGCGATTCCTGCGAAGCTGTCGTCGTCCATTGAGCCACGAACGCGCGGGTCCTGAGCGAATGACCGTGCGATAGTCTCGTCATCAGCTCCACTCCTTCTACGCTCAGCTGTGCTGTCCTCTTCTACCAATCTGGCGGCTCGAGACACATCCCAGCCTTCGACCTCGAGCAAGGTCGCTAGAACCTCGTCGTCTGGCACCGAACCGCTAGAGCTCTGCAGTATTGAGCGTAGACTTGCGATGGCATCCTGCTGGCTGCCGGAGCGCTGCGTCGACATATTTGCTATGTATCTCGATTAGAACAAAGCTGTATCCTGAGGCTCTGGCTCTGAGTGATCCAGTGCTCGAGGCGTCGGCGGGCTGCGCGAACTTTTATGTTTCCGTTCTGAGACGTTCTTGACTACTGTGCGCCTCGAGGTAGTGTATCTATCTGCAGGCTGGCCGGTCCAGATCAGCAAGTGGTGTGGTGCTTGCTCCGTCTTGACCCAGCCGTGATGACGTTATAAGAATGGCAAGAATGATGAAGGTGTCGGTTGAAGGTGTGTGTTGCTTTCGAATTGAGACAACATGGGGCTTGTGGAATCCTCCACCTCACGCGGGCCGAAAGCAGGCACCGTGCGCGTTGAGCTACCCTCACCTCCTGCCAACTGTGTGAAAGTATAGCTTCGCATTGAGCCTTGTAAATCTCGGAATTCGGATACTGACCGCTCCATGCTCCTTTTCTTCTTCGAGACTTTTTTTTTTTTTTTTTTCGAAAAAGCCAGCAGCTGAGCAAAATTTCGTCCTGGCTGACGCGAGGACACACAGGCAGACCTGTCTTCCTTCTTTCATCACCACTTCTGCTCCTTCGCCAAGTGTAGCAGCTCAGACATCCATCCCTGCATCGCCAGCATCGCTATATCTGGTATCAGCAGGAGACAGGAGCGACTGCATACGAAGCATACGCCACCATGAAGTCGTCGTTCAAGTTCTCCAACTTGTGCGGCACTGTCTATCAGGGCGGTAATGTCGTCTTCTCCGCAGATGGCGACTCCATCTACTCGCCAGTCGGCAATCGCCTCTCCATCTTTAACCTCGTCCGCAACACCTCGACCACTCTTCCCTTCGAAACAAGGAAGCCCATCGCCAGGATTGCGCTTTCGCCCGCCAACAAGGCGATTGTGCTGGTGGCCGATGAAGATGGGCGTGCTCTCCTCATCAATACGCTCAGGAGGTCGTTGCTGGCCCAGATGAATTTCAAGCAGCCTCTTCGTGATGCTCAATTCTCCAACGATGGCAGATACCTCGCAGTCACCTACGGCAACCAAATCAAGGTTTGGAAGACACCTTCGCATCTCGCCCGCGAATTCGCACCTTTCATTCTGCACCGCACATATACCGGTCACTTTGACGATGTTCTCAGCATTCGATGGACAAAGAACAGCAGGTACGTTACCTTCAGACAAGACCGACAGAAGACGACGATACGATTCAATGGCCCGAACACTTGCAATGTGCCCACCGTAAGCGATCTCCGAGGATGCTTCCAAAAAACTAAACTGATTTAATGAGTCTGCTGAACAATAGCAGATAACTTCGCACAAGTCTGAGGATCGCCTGGTGGGGAAGATGTCAAAGGCCGTTTTCGCCGTTTATCGTCTCTATCTATCCGTTGCTTCGAATGCTTTGTGAGATATGATTGCTGACTCGATGATAACCTCGAACTATCTTATCTCACCCTTGCCAATCGGAACTGCCGATGCAACAGATTCTTCATTACTACATCCAAGGACATGACAGCACGCCTCTATTCGCTCGACCAGGTCGAAGGCTTCCGACCAAAAACCTTCACCGGTCATCGCGATGCCGTTATCGGCGCCTACTTCTCTAAGGACGAAAAGACCATCTACACCGTTTCGCGCGACGGTGCTTGCTTCACATGGCAAGGCAAGCAGAGCGACGCCGAGAACGAGGAGGCCTATATGCGCGAAGATGAGGAAGACGCCTGGCAAGCAACCGAGGGCGCCAAGGGTGGCAGCTCATCGAAGCAGGCCGACAACGCTGTCGGGCTCACTCGATGGGGCATCGCAAAGAAAAATTACTTCATGCAGACCGGCGCCAAGACCGTCTGCGCTAGCTTCCACGAGCAAGGCTCCCTCCTGGTAGTCGGCTTCTCCAACGGCATCTTTGGTCTGTGGGAGATGCCCGATTTCAACCCCATCCACACGCTCAGCATCAGCCAGGAGAAGATCACGAGTGTCGCCATCAATGCTAGCGGCGAGTGGCTCGCCTTCGGCGCTCACCGTCTCGGACAGCTCCTTGTCTGGGAGTGGGCCAGCGAGTCATACATTCTCAAGCAGCAAGGACACTATTATGACATGAACACGGTTGGCTTTGCTTCGGACGGTGCTGTGGCCGCTACTGGTGGTGACGACGGTAAGATCAAGCTTTGGAACACTGCTAGTGGCTTCTGCACTGCCACCTTCTCAGAGCACTCTGCCTCGGTGTCTTGTATCGAGTTTGCCAAGCAAGGTCAGGTGCTCTTCAGTGCAAGCTTGGACGGCACAGTCAGAGCATACGACCTCGTGCGATACCGTAACTTCCGTACGTTGACAAGTCCAGAGCCGGTCCAGTTCATCAGTCTGGCCGTCGACCCATCGGGCGAAGTGGTCTGCGCCGGCAGTGCCGACACGTTCGAGATCTACATGTGGTCCGTTCAGACCGGCAAGCTCCTCGAAGTTCTTTCGGGTCACGAAGGGCCTGTCTCGGGACTCTCTTTCAGCCCCGATGGCAGTGGTGTTCTGGCGAGTGTCAGCTGGGACAAGACAGTAAGGACATGGGAGGTGTTCAGAACCACGCAGAGCGTCGAGACTTTCTCTCTCAATGCTGACGGCCTCGCAGTCTCCTTCCGCCCAGACGGGCGAGAGATCTGCGCTTCGACTCTAGACGGCTTCTTGGCTTTCTTCGACCCTCACGAGGGCAAGCAGCTTGGAGTCGTCGAATGTCGTCGTGACATTTCAGGTGGACGCAAGGTCAACGATAAGATTGCACGCCGCAACACCGCCAGTGGAGCATGCTTCACTACTGTCTGCTACAGCGCTGATGGTGCTTGCATCCTTGCTGGTGGCAATGCGAACTACGTCTGCTTATACGACGTCAAGGAGCGGGTGTTGCTCAAACGATGGGAGCTCACCAAAAACCTTTCGTTGGATGGCACTCAGGATAAGCTGGACAGTCGTCGTGTGACAGCAGCAGGTGCGATCGACTTGGTGGATGACCAGGAAGACGAGGCGGATCTGCTGCCGCATGAGCGGGTGGATCGATCCTTGCCTGGTGCTCAGCGCGGAGATGCTACCAAGAGGACGACTCGAGCCATCTCACGAACCAAATGTGTGCGTTTCAACCCCACCGGTCGATCCTGGGCTGCAGCTTCCACCTCTGGTCTTCTCATTTACAGCCTGGATGAGCAAGCTGCTTTTGATCCTCTCGACCTGGACATGGATCTCACGCCGCAAGCAGTGCGCGAAGCTTCCGAACGCGGTGAGCATTTGCTGGCTGTTGTCGGAGCCTGCCGATTGGGCGAGAAGCCGCTCATGGCTGAGGTTTACGAACGCGTTTCTGCAGCTGATATCAACCTCGTCTCGCAACAACTCCCGCTCATCCATCTTCCTACCGTCCTGCGTCTCATCGCCGATCGCCTCCAACCCAGCAGTGGCAGTCCCCACGTCGAGTTCCACCTGCGTTGGATTGCAGCGATCTTCTCAGTGCGTGGAGCGGAGATCAAGAGCAAAGCGGCAACCGAGTACGCGCCCGTCTTGAGGGCGGTGCAGATTGCGCTCAACGAGTTGAGAGCGAACGTGAAGAGGATCAGTGACGAGAACTTGTATTCGCTGCTGTATGTTTGGAACGGAGTCAAGAAGGGAGAGGAGAGACAGCAGGGTAAGGCGACGGTCAGTGGTGTGAATGGCGCGGCTAGTTTGGGTGAGCTGATGGAGGTTGAGGCGCTCTAGGCGCTGTTTGTATTTGTATTTTTCTTGGCTTTGTCCGGACTACCGACTCAATCTGAGCATGAGTTCGTATTTGCTGGCTTGATCGTGATGAGAGTGTCCTGAGCTCAGTGGTGAAGTGCTCTAGCACAGCGTTGGGGGGGGCCATGTTCGAATAAGTCATGTGTTGAGGAAGCCATGTCGGATCTCGGTCTGTTGTTGGCCGAGTGGACCGAGCGCCATTGCGGGCTTTTTTGTTGTCTGACATGCGTCGTCGGGCTCCGTGTTGGCCGGCGCGACTATTTTGCCTCTGCATTCGGTGTAGTAGATCGCCCAACTCGCGACGTCGACTGGAGCCTCGTCACCCTCATTGTGGTGTCCAAGTGACTCGTTCCCGCTTTTCATGGCTGCAGCAAGTTTGAAGCCAACGTCGGCAAGACTTGGAATCAGCCGTTTCGAAGAGAAAGAAGCGTAATATACCTGCAAAGCCTAAAGTAGAGGCAAGTATAGTAGGTTTGGCGCTCAAGTGCGAGAACTCCGACAACGTACTGTACAGGACAGAATGTACAGGACAGGACAGGACAGGACAGGACAGGACAGGACAGGACAGGACAGGACAGGACAGGACAGGACAGGACAGGACAGGACAGGACAGGACAGGACAGGACAGGACAGGACAGGACAGGACAGGACAGGACAGGACAGGACAGGACAGGACAGGACACTACAGGACACTACAGGACAGTGGGTTTCGTACAGTATAAGGTTGGTCTCACGGACCGGTCGTTCCGTTTGGTAGACACGCCACAGACGTGATATCATTGCCAAGCTGACCGGGAATTCGGTAGACTACCGCCACACTTTCCACGCCACAGTGCAAAACAAGCCGTTCAAATTACAATGAATTGCAAAATGCTGTTTTCTTGGTCTTGTCCGTGTTTCTCGTCCAATACTGTATCATGAGTTCAGGCCGTTTGAATCAAAATTCGTCTCATTTTGATGGTGATGTCTGGAGCGTGTGTGTCGACATGAGAAAGGAACGAGGAAGGAGGAGAGTTTCAGGCACGCACGGTCGGTCACAAGCCTCGTCGGCCAAATGACCAGCGAAACTCAAATTAGACATGCTTGAATACCCCGGTACAGTAGGATCCCACACCACACCTACGCGCAAATACTGTACTGTGCAGAATTGCTGCTGCTCGTACTTTTGGACGTCAATCACGGAATTGGACCCTCTCGGCGAACCCCAGGGTTCTCTCCTCAGCGGCTCCCGTGATGAAATCCAACTTTTCTATCTCTTTTTTTTTTTCTCGTTTCTTTTATGGTTGACACTGCCATAGTGCCTCGTCTACCGCGATGCAGATTCGAGACGCTCTATGGAGTCAGCTTTGCAGCTCAGCTAGAGTTGGCTTTTTCCCTCCCCCCGCGCAAGAGCGTACGCACGCACTGCAAGAATGAGAAAGAGAGAGAGAGAGAGAAGGAAATTGCTGCGCACGCTCGGTAGAGTCTCGCTTGGATTTACGAGTTTAGCCTTGCGCTCAAGTTTTGCCTTCCTCTCGCCACCATCCATCTTCTCGTCAACACCGTCCGGTCGTTGTTGGCTTCTATCCTAGCTCCGCCACCATCCATCAACGTCGTCGTCATCGATAGCTTCGCTCTCTATCGCAAAGCAACCTGTCAGGAATCGATTCAGCCATCAATATCGATCGCACCCATCCTTCTTGGCGAATTCTATACATCTACGACTACATCTTCCCATTTCATCTTGAAGGCGCAACCAACACCTCGTACCGCGAGCGAAGAGGCCGTATACTCTTTGATCATTGATCATATCCGTATCACTACAACGTGAATTTCGCACAATCGTCTCGGCGGATCTCCAGCACTTCCTTCTGGAGATTCCAGCCACTTCCAACTCAACCAACCTTACGCAACCTCCGCTCGCCGCCATTCGGAGCAGCGACCACACGATCTCTCACAATGCCGAATCGCTCAACGAATCCTATGCGATTGCGCTACATCGATGCCTCCACCGCCGCGGCGATCGACACTGAACTCATGTCCCCCTCTGGTGGTTTCTCCATTGACCAACTCATGGAACTCGCCGGTCTCTCCTGCGCACAAGCCGTGTTCGAATGCTATCCACCCACCAAATATCCCAACGTCCTCATCGCTTGCGGTCCCGGAAACCAAGGCGGAGATGGACTGGTAGCCGCGCGTCACTTGTATCACTTTGGCTACGAGCCGAGCGTTTGGTACCCCAAGGAAGGAAAGACAGAGTTGTTCGGTCGATTGAAAGTGCAACTCACAAATCTCGGCATCCATTTCGTTGGGCAGGACGACTTCCAGGACGCACTCGAGGAAGCGGACGTAGTGCTGGACTCGATCTTTGGATTCAGTTTCAAAGGCGAAGTGCGAGAACCGTTCAAGCTTCCACTCGAGAATCTCAAATACGAGAGTAGGATCGAGTTTGAGGCGAGGAAAAAGATGCCTCCCATTGTCAGTGTGGATATTCCAAGCTCGTGGGATGTCGAAAAGGGAAATGTGAACAAGGCCTTTACGCCGTCAGTGTTGGTTTCGTTGAGTGCGCCAAAGTTGGGTGCGGTAGAGTTTGCAGGGAGACACTTTTTGGGTGGGAGGTTCTTGCCAGAAGATCTAGAAGCCAAGTTTGACCTCCAGTTGCCGGATTATCCAGGGACGGAACAGGTGGTAGAGATTACGGGTGCGAGGCCATTGGAGAGTCAGCAGAAGTAACACCTTGCACCTCGCACATCCGCATTCCATTCTCTTGGTTTTTGTCACCGCCCCATTTTTCTTTGTGAATAAAACGTTATAATCCTTGGCCCTTTTATTGCTAGCTAGAGGAGCATTGAGAGTTGGGATGGTGAGAGTATATCTACCAACGCTGCTGGTGTTTGAGGAAGAGGGTGGGTTGTGATTTCGCGGAAAGTTTTGGCTAGGACTTCGGCTTTGCAGATGATTTGTTCGGCATCAAAATCTCCCGTCAGGGAGTTAAAGTACTGCAGAATCTCGTCAAAATTCTGCAAGTACCTGATTAAGTGATCCCTACTAGTCTCTAGGAGTGCTAGCGCGCAGAAGAGGTGGAATGCCTTACTCAACCCGCCTGCTTCTCCACCCTCGCAAGGAGGAGGTGAGGGTTCTGCAGCCCAACAAGCCTCCCAGATTGCGCAAGTCTGTTCGAATCGAAACTCGCGTTTGAACCTAACCAGCAACCACCGAAAGCAGAAAAAGAGGTTCAGCGAGTCGGTTTTTTCCAGATGAGTGTAGAGAGCCGGATCAATGATCGAAATGAGTTTTTGGAGCAGAACGAGTTGGGTCTTCATGCCAGATTGATCGCGGTAGAAGTTGGTTTTGGTTCGATTCATGAGTCCGACAAAGCACCAGAAGGTGGCCACTTCGTCGCCTTGACACATGACGTACAGCGGAGAGCACAGATCCGACATGCCCTGAACGTAACCCGCTAGCAAGCCTTCGCCTGCAGCTTCCCCCTTGCCGTGCGATTGGTCTGCTTCCCAAAGACCGTACGTGAGCAGAATCTCGCCAAGTCGAGCAGTGTGCGGGTTGGGGTCGGCCATGGGGTCGGCATTGGGATCGTTGACAAAAGCCGCATCGCGAAGGAACAGAGGCTGATTGCGGTCAGTGCGCAAACAATCCACTCGAACCCGATGCAATTGCTCTCTAAAAGCTTCACTCGCTAACAACTCCTCGTCCGTCTGCCACCTCGCCTTGTACGTATGATACTCCACTTCCCTCTCGCCCCATTTGGCCGCCCTCGTCTCCCTCGTCGAGTCGAACGGTACCGCATCCAAAAGGAATGGCCACGCATGCTTGCGCGCTTCGTCCGTCAAGCCATTGACAAACACTCGGTGCTTGATCTCGCTAACGCTATGCAAAGGTCTTCCTGTTTCGCTGTCGAAGAGCGATCGCCATTCGTCTACACTCAACCCGGCTGTTGACGCAGTAGCTGTATCAGGGTTGATCTTGAGGTCCGCATACCGTGCCTCTCGTTCGCTCGTCGGTCGAGGCAGATCGTAGATTTTCTCGAGCACTTCGAAAGCGCCAAGTTCGCTGCCTTCGACACGATTGCCTGATGAGCTCGACGGCCTCGTGTCGGAACCGCTCCCGCCTGCTGCCGTTGCTCCTAGTCTCTCCTCTTTGCGTCGGTTCCTCTCCCCTTCCTCCGCCACCAACCTAGCCCATCTGGCCAAGTATACGCGAGCACTGTCGTAGTACTCGCCCGTCCCACTCTTGTTGGCGATACTTGACGTTCTCCACTCCCACTCGCCCTCATTCGGCCCCAGCGGCACCGGTCCGGCTTGTGCAAAGCTCTGCACTGGACCCGGCAGATGTGGCACGTAGGGCTTTGCCAAAGGATGTGAGAGAACAGCATGCGACGCATGTCTTGCTTGCTGTGTAAAGTTGGCGAAAGAAGACAGAACAGACATGCGGGTGCTCTTGGCCCATGATGTCAGATTGTCCATCGCCAGGTCATTCTTCTTCCTTGGGCTGCCAGTCCCAGGTAGAGACTGGTGGAGTGGCGACATGGAGTAGGCATTCTCGGAAAGGTCGTGGCTATAAGCCATATTTGCAGGGTTTGGGTTGGGCATATCGATCGCGTCGTCATCAAACAGCGGTGTGCTATGAGTCTCGAGGTCAGCGCGAGACGGGTTGACGAGGAACAGATTGGGCTCAATGGCGCTGCGGTGGATGTTGGCGTACTTCCGAAGCTGTTGCACTAGCTCATCGCCTCCCCATGTCGGGTTTGGAGAAACTGGTCTTGGCGAGGCTCTATGCGAGGACGTAGTAGACCAAGAAGATGCACCTGGGGCAGCGGAAAGCTCTTGAGCTGCAGCCTTATCTGCATTCGCAGATAATTTTGCCTTATGCATGGAGAGAACCGTGCTCTTACTCTCGTCATCATGGAAATGCAATGTTGGCATGGCCACGCCTCCCACCTGACTGATGGTCACTGTGCCGTACCAAGAGCTAATCGTTGGAGTCTTGATAGTGAAGCTGTAGATACTGGTCAGAGGTAGCGAGAAAGCGTACGTGGAGGAAGTGGGCGGTTCGGCGATGAGCATCGATTCGGAATCGTCATCTTCTACAGCGTCGAGGCTCTTGCGTGGTTCGAGGTGGGTATCAGAATTGCCAGCTTTGGCAGAGGTGGTATACTCGATTCGCACGAACTTTTCAAGTTCTTGACGCTGTTCGACGAGGCTTTCGGGCAGGAAGGAGAGTAGAATCTTTGCACCAGGTCGAGAGGGTCCGGCACGACTGAGTGCTAGATAGCCGGGGACATTGTGCTTTGCGTAGGGTGAGGGGTGGACGTAGACCTTGGACTTGGACCAGAGAAGGGTATGCTGCTGGGAGGGATTGTCAAGAGGCTTGTCTGGATCCGGGTTCCGTATGGGAGAAGCTGCTGGAGCTGCTGGAGCTGGAGTAGATTCTGGGGCTGTACTGGCTAATGGGGCTGGTTGCACTGAAGAGTTTGGCGTACCGCGTTGAGAACCGGAGCCACTGGGCAGGCTGTCAGAACGCTTGCCAATGTTGGGCTGCTGCTCAGGTAGACTTTTGATCCATTTGTTCACTTTGACAGTACCATCGATGGTGCTATTGGCGCTATTGGAAGTCGCGGCTTCGCTCGTGGTATCGCTTTGTTCGGCCATCGTGACGGTGCTCGCACGAAGGCGTGAAGCTAGAGTGGCGCTAGTCTTTGTGTTGCGGATGAATCAAGCTCGGTCTGCTTGCTCGTAGCTTTGCGAGGATTACGTTGATGAGCTGACCATGTCGTTCGTGGTATCAAGGAGCCAAATGAAACAGCTAGGTGGCTAGAAACGTAACTTCAGGAGTGAAGGTGGTGAAGTCACGGACACACGGATACCTGCCAAATCTGTCAAGCAGAGCTGCAGTTTACTCCACATGGGTGCATGGCAGACGCAAGGAGAAGCACAGCTCAGCTTCACAGCCTCAGCCGCCGTGCCGGCTATTTCTCTAAATTTTGGGAGCGCAATATCAAAGCTGCCAGAAAAAGAAAGCACAGAAATGTGGCCCAAAAATTGGGTCCAATTTCAGTACCTGACCTCATATAATCACTTTCGTCCCTAATCAACACTTTGACAAAGCAGACGATGCCAGATTAGAGCTCAAACGGTGCTTGAATGCGATCAATATGCTACATTGCGACCTTGGAAAGAAAAAGAAAGTCGTGGTGATCAGCTTTCAGTAGGACTGGTCGGTGTCTGCAGCCTAAATTAGGTTGGACGGCACGTGATCTTTCAAAGCGAGCGCGCAACGCGCCCACAACAAAGGCAGATTAGCAGCAGCAGCAGCAGCAGCAACGCTGTCTCAAATTTGTGCAAGGCAACACAGAGCAGCTGTCAAATACTCCGTTCCATCCGCCGCTATCATCCTCGCAAGTCTGTCTCTGCTGGATACATGCAACTTGCTTTCACCGAGCGAAGACCAGGCAAGCACTTTCCCTTAGGCGCTCACTCCAGCTTTGACAAATTGCGATTGCAGATCCATGGTCTTGCAGTCCCGACTCTGTCATTTGACTTCGGCTTGTTCCTGCGCAGCATCCTTCCTGACTTCATCTTCATCTATCCAATACCGTCCGTCCGCTCTGCTTCCGCCTCACTGAGAAACGTCCTTCATCTGTAGGCGTGCGTTCTTTGTTGCGCTTCACACGCGCTTTTCAACTACGCGTCCAAGGACCACCACGTAGCCTTGCATCACGCGACCATCTTCCGACGCACGTTCGACCCATAATCACAGAACCATGTCTAGAGCCCATCGCATCTATCCCGTCGCATCCACGTCTTATCACCAGCCCCCATCCGATTCTGCATCGCGCCGTCAGCGAGCTACTGCCGAAATCCGACGCCCTCTCGCGTCTGCTCATCCCGACTTCTCACAGGACATCTACATCCCAGAATCGCAAGAAGAGCTCAACAGGGTCAGCATCGAGTCTCGTCTACTGCAGCCGAACGGCCCAACACACAATCCGAACATGCGCAGAGCAGACTTGACCTCAGCCTCTTCCACTTTCGATACGTACGACCGCATCGGGAGAGAGGACGACTTTGCATCCGCTCCAAAGCAATCCAGGGCATCGATCATGGCTGCAGCTACCGATCGGCATTTTGATCCTGACGAGAGCTTGATACCCGGTGTAGGCAGGGGCGTCCGCAGCAACATGCCTTCGCAAACATCATACCAAGAGCGCATCCGCTCACTCAACCTTCATGCTGCTCACCACCGCTTCCAGTCTTCGCCCTCTCGAAGCCCATACAGACCAGGAAAGTACTCGTCTGTCTACGCCAGCTCTCCAGCCAGACAAGCACCTGCGCTTTCCTCGTCCCATCGACCTACTTCGATACCTCAGCCAGCACACGTCGAGAGCGAGAGCGAGTCGGATGGCGACTCTGCAACCGACTCTGCAGACTCGGATGCCATCAACGTTCGCACAGCTACCTTCAACAGCACGGGAAATCATCGCAACTTTGCCGCGACTCCGGCTGGTCACACTGCCACCATGACGGCTAACTTCCGTCAACGACCTACCTTGGGTCAAGACACACTCGACCGCATCGAGTTCGACATCCAGTCTGATGCCGATAGCGATCGACGCCCTCTCAAGACCAAAGATTCGTCCGATCAAACTTACACCAACAGCATGCCTCCCTCGCGTCAGCAACAGCAGCAACAGCAGCAGCAGCAACAGCAGCAGCAGCAACAGCAGCAACAGCAGCAGCAGCAGCAGCAGCAGCAAACGAGGCCGCGACCTGATCCATCCGGTCCCTTCGCCTCTCCACGTGCCATCAACACCTTCGGCATGAACGCGGCTGACTATCAGCAGCATCTCGCCTCTCGCACGCTCACTTCACCTGCTCTGCGAACGCTCATCGGGGATCGATCCAAGAGTCCAGACAGCCCAACACCAGCACCCTCCATCGATGGCGTGCTGCACGCAGGAAAGACGCAACGCCAACAGCCGCGCGCTACTCGCCCCTCCTCCGTGTCAGCCTTCGAGGATCTCGCGCGTCGATTGCAGCGTGACGTTGAGGTCACTCGTGCTGGCGGCGAGGAAGCTGATGATGGCAGTGCGTCCAACTCGGGCGGCAGTGGCTTCGGCCCAGGCAGTCAAGCAAGCAGTGCACGAACACGCGTGGAGCGTCCAGCACCTCTTGGAGGCAAGACGTTTGACGCTGCACAGTTCAATGTGCACGGCTTCCCCTCGCACAACAAGGCTGCAGATGCCACCTCGCCTTGGGGCGTTCGTCTGCCTGATGTGACCGGTCTCACGTCCGCACTCGGCTCGCCTGTCAAAGCCCGTGACGCAGTCAAACACAGACCCTTTG
Organism: Pseudozyma thailandica; assembly: GCA_023212835.1. NCBI lineage: Eukaryota > Fungi > Basidiomycota > Ustilaginomycetes > Ustilaginales > Ustilaginaceae > Pseudozyma > Pseudozyma thailandica. The sequence continues at coordinate 1,127,083 of JALCCH010000001.1, forward strand.
ACGGTGCGGTGGGCAACCAGGAGGCGAGGATGGACGAGATTGTCAATCTGCGATGCTTTGTTGACGGGATCCAAATCGAGCTCGACCGCGCAGGCGAGAGGATCCTCAATCTCGAGCAGGCGCAGGAGCAGCAGAGTCACGAGTTCCAAGGTTTGCGAAGCGAGATGCAGTCCGCTCTCAACGACGTTCGCGCAACCCAGCCTGCGGACAGCGAGCAGCTCGTGCAGATGATCTTGCACAAGTTGCAGCTTTCCAACACAGAGCAGACTCAACACAAACAGAAGGTCAGCTCAACATCGGAGACAGTGGAAACACAAGCTCACGCAGAGCCGGCCGGGGAGTCTCGTGCGCCTCAACAACACGGTCCCAGTCAGGTTGAGGTTGTTAATCGTCTCTATGCCGAGCTTGACAAGTTGAAGAGCGCGATGGAGGAGCAGTATCGCACCGCTGCTGGTCTCCCTAGTCAGAGTCGATCTGGGGAGTTCGAGGTTCGCCAACAGCATGCTTCTTATCGACACCAAGATAACTTCCCCTCGGGTCGTGATCCATGGGAAGCTATCGAGGCATTGCGTCTGCAAGTCCTTTCCCTCGCTGACGAAGTCGAAGGCCTCAACGGCCTTGTTCTCAACCACCTTGTTCCCGAACCTCGACGGAAGAAGCGCAGTGCACGACGCCGTGCCGACCTCCAAGAGGACGCACACCCCGCCTCGGAGCCCAACCATCCGCAGCCCCTTCGCACGACTTCGCACAGAGAGCGAACGGACATCCGCACCGATCCCGTTGACCCGGACTCTGATGACCACTACCACCGTCGCGTATCGTTCCATCATCGCTCTGAATCCGACGAGTACGATCGTACGCTCGACGCCGTCGCTGAGAACCTTCGCATCCAACGCGAGCGCCAACAAGTGCGTCAACAGCCGGACTTGGAGGAAGCCGAAATTTCGCAACTTGCTGAATCCCGTGCCGCGCGGGCTGCATCGCGCATTGCTTCTCGTACGCACGAACACGACGCGCGCCTTTGCACCGTCTGTTGTGCGTCTTTGCGGTCAAAGGAACGCAAAGCTTCGAGGAGGGCAAAGCTGCTAGCGGCGGAGCAGAGGAGGGAGGCGGTGGAGCTGGAAGAGTCGATGCTGCTCGACAGCCTTGAGGATCCGAGTGGCGCAGCGAGGGGAGTGGGTGCGGATCAGCTCAGAGTGCTCCGAGAGATCTTGGCTGAACATTGGGACGAGTTTCTGCACCAACGAATGCTCTACTCTGAACTCGCAGACGAGCTCAAATCCATGTCGCCTAGTATGAGCAAGACAAAGAGAAGCATCCTGGCCCAGCACGTGTTGGACGCGGTGGAGGCGTTGGAGTTGAAGGCGGATAGGATTGAGCGGCTCGAAAGAGTTCTCGCCCCCATCAGCAGTGAGGGGAGGGAGGCGCCTTCGCCAGTGAATGCGGGCAAGGTGAGGAAGGAGCCAGGCTCGAGAAATGCGAGCGCCGGAAGCGCAGGTGCGCGCGGCAATAGGTTGAAACATGCGTTGGAGTCGTTTGAGAAGAGAGCAAAGGGTTCAACACCGGCACCGCCGGCAGCCAGCAACAGTCCGCCCACGACGATCCAGCTTTAGATTCTAAAAACATTCTTGTTAGCATCGCAAGCATAATTGACACACAGACACACACAGTCTGAAGTTTGAGATCGCGAGGGAAGGATGTGTCTATTCCGCAGATCGATGAGGACGAATGTGACGATAGAGGATTGCGAACGTGCGAATATGCGAATACTGAGTTCATTTGCGGCTCTTCTTCGGCTGAGCAGGCTTACCCTTCCTCTTTCCGTTCCCGTTCTTCTGAGCCACCTTCACTGCTTCTTCTTCTTCCTCCTCGCCATCTTCATCTTCATCATCATCGTCACTCTCCCCGTCCTCCTGCACCACCTCAACCTTGCCATTCTTCCTTCCTTTTTTCGCACCCACCGCCTCCATCTTTGCCCAAACCTCCTCCTCCTCCTCTTCCGCCTCCTCCTCTACTTCCTCCTCCACTCCATCCTCATTCACCACCTTGACCATCTTCCTATCCAACCCGGCGGGCATCACACCATCCCAAACGACCGCAGTAGGCGTAGCGTGCACGCTCTGAGACGATGCGTTTGCGATCATCTTTGCCCACTTTACCTCACCTTTGTCCGCCGATGAGCCGGGCTTGGGAACTGCGAGTGCGGCTGGCACGGTAGTCGAGAGGCGGATCAAACTGTCCGACGATACCGTGACCAACGCTTCCGGCTCGCCGGATTTGGCACTGCGAGGAAGCGGGGTCATGGAAAGCGTAGCACCAACCTGACCCGCTCCTTTGTATCCGTAGAGCACAGCGCCTGTCTGCCAGTCCACCGCGTAGAGCTTGCTCCCCGTATCGCCCACGAACAGCAACCCCCCTTTTTGCGGATCCAACGCATCCGAACTCGCACAAAGCGTCTTCACACTCCCCTGCCCCACCGGCACTACCCTGATCTCCTTAATATGTTTCCTATTAGCTCCGCTAGGTTGGAAAACCCTCACCAACCCATCCTTCGTTCCTACCGCTACAAAAGTCTCCTCCCCCACCGCACCTGCTTCGTCCCCTTCCCCCTCCCCTACGCTGAGATTCAACACGCATGTCGAAGTAATGTTCGCCCTCCTCGGCAAACTCAAGTTGTCATTGGGGAGGTTTTTGGCCCTCCAAACTTCGCCCCAGACCAACTCCCTCGCTTTGGTTCTAGCCTCCAACTGACGCTTTCTTTTTCTCTGCTTGCTGTTGAGGCCCGAAAGATCTTCGCTCGTCTTGATCGAGTCGATCGACATGTCGGCGAGTCCCTCCGGCTGTTCCGAGATGGCAGTGTAGATATGCCACAACGAGAGAGGGATGTCTTCTCCACCGTAACAGAAGTGGGTTGGGTTCGAGGCTGGGTAGAAGCTAGCGTGTTGCAAGGGCGATGGGAGGTGGTCGAGCACCTTCGCTTCTCCCACCTCCGCAGCGACAGATTCGTCTCCAGAGATGGTGATGGGCGAAAAGCGGAAAACACCCGAGCTGGTGATGCTGTAGACTCCCTCCTTGCCCACCGCGAGGCCGATAAACCTCTGAATACCCGCCTTCATCTTATCCTCGTTGATGGTGCAAAGAATCTTGGCTTTCAGCTCCGAAGCCTCAGCAGGAGTCTTGCTGGTGGAAGCCAGTCCAGTAGGAAGGGTCTGGTTGATGATCTGAACGATGTCGATGGTGGCGTTCTTGCGAGCCATAGCGACCACGTAGATCTGATCTGCGAGAACACCCGTTGCGATACGCTGGACGGCATGATTGGAATGCGACTTGAAGTCGGGCAGGATCAAAGGTTTGACCGACGGCCCAGCGTAGTCAGAGGGAAGCGAAGAAGGGGGAGCGCAATGAGCGACGCGAAGACAGCCGATCGAATCGCCAATGTAGACTCTATGCGAAGACGAGGCTCCCTCCAAGAGGACGGTATCGGTCGACATTGTGTTGTTCGTTGCCCTTTCCTTTACTGATTTCCTGAGTTTATGTGTGGAGTGTTGATTAGGAAGCAGACCGCAATGCCGGCGATGTGTATGCGGGAATGCGGATAAGGAGGGTAAGGATGAGAAGGGTGGCAGGATGAAGTGGAGTTCGACAAGGTGGCCGCAACGCTCTTTGTTCCGCTTTGACTGAGCTGAGCTTCTCAAAAATCGCACAACAAAAAAAAAAAGTCAAATTTCTTGAAACAACCAACACTCTGCCGCAAAAATCTCGGATTTCGGCGCCTTTCTTCCCCTCTCCCTCTCCCTTGCCTCGACTTGGACCTCGCACAGAGAGTCCAACACCTCGATTCGTTTAGGTTGGCAAGCCACGCGAGCTGGCTGGCTGCAGTCGATCACGATTCGCACGGACATTGCATTCTACCTTCCTTGCCTCCCTCTTCTTCGTAGACACCATCATCTTCGAAGTCCTCTCCTTCCACCTTCAGGCAGTTTTCATTCCAAGATGTCCGGTGTGACAGACGCGAACGCTACTGCCTCGTCCTCATTCTCGTCGCAGCCGAGCGTCCCCCTCGCCGCCGCCGAACCTTCCGGTACTGCTGGTGCTTCTGCTTCTGCCACTATCGAGGACGCAGACTCGGACGACGAAGAGGCCGCTGACGCCGACGATGCCTCCCCCGGCGCCGACGGATTGACCGCCAAACAACGCAAGAAGAAGAAATCCAAAGCCGCCGCCAAGTTGCGCAAGAAGCTCGGCCTCGGTTCCTCTTCCTCTGATCCCACTTCTGCTTCAGACGGCAAGCTCCTCGCCAGCGGCAATTCTCGCGAAGGCAAGATCACAGATGAAGTCGTCTCTCAAGTCCAAAAAGCCGTCTCTGATTCCCACGGAGCCTCTGCTGCGGCGTCGGTCACCAAGGCGAATCTGGCCAAAGTCATGGCGATGATGAATTTGGAGCGGGACGCCATGCTCAAGTCGCAGGAGAGCAAGCAAAAGACCTCGAAAGAAATTGCGGATCATAAGTTCTGGAAGACGCAACCGGTCATGAAACCCAACGATGCCCCCGTGGTGAAGGAGGATCAGGAGGGGTCCATCGAAAAGAGCGTGCCGCCGGAGGAGGTGAGGCAGGACCCTTACCCTCTACCTGCGGATTTCGAGTGGGTTCAAGTGGACGTGGACGACCAAAACGAATTGAAGGAGGTGTACGATCTTCTCTCGAACAACTACGTCGAGGACGACGATGCGACTTTCCGCTTCGACTATTCGCCCGAATTCCTGCACTGGTGCCTCAAGCATCCCGGCTATCACAAATCGTGGCATGTCGGCGTGCGAGTCAAATCCACCAAGAAACTCGTCGCTTTCATCTCGGGCATCCCGCACGAGCTCCGAGTCCGCGAGAAGAGCTATCAGAGTACCGAGATCAACTTTTTGTGTGTTCACAAGAAGCTACGTTCCAAACGTCTCGCCCCGGTCCTCATCAAGGAAGTCACTCGGCAGTGCCATTTGACCGGGGTTTTCCATGCGATTTATACGGTAGGCAGTGTGCTGCCAACTCCGGTGAGTTGTGCGAGGTACTACCATCGGACGATCAATGCGAGAAAGTTGGTGGATATTGGGTTTAGTGCGGTGCCGCATGGGATGGGGATGGATCAGCATGTGAGGCGGTTCGAGCTGCCCGCCAAGCCGAATCTACCTGGAATGAGGGAGATGGAGAAGAAAGACGTCAAGCAAGTTGGAAAGTTGATGAGGAGGTATATGAGGAGGTTCGACATGGCGCCGAGGTTTGGAGATGAGGAGGTGGAGCATATTTTCCTGAGCGGGCGCGGAGTTCAAGGCACAGAGAAGGATGGGAAGAGGGATGGGCAGGTTACGTGGACTTATGTCGTCGAGAATGCCGAGGGAAAGATTACGGATGTGTTTGCATTCTACTCTCTGCCGAGCTCGATCCTCGATGATGAGAAGCATAAGACTCTGAACGCGGCCTACCTTTTCTACTACGCCACCGACGTTGTGTTTGCGGCGTCGACCGACTCTGGCGATGAGGGATTGGGTCAAGCGTCGACGTCGATGCCTCAATCCGAACGCGCCTTGGCTCTGGCCAGCGGCAAGGCGAATTGGCAAGTCAACCACCTCACCAACCTCGTCCCTACCGAGGTAGCTGATGAGACCGGAGTCACATGTTGGGATGCCGAATCGGCGTCTGTTAAAATGGCACTGAAAGCTCGGCTGAACGAGATTATGCAGACGCTGCTGATTCTGGCGAGGGACTTTGGATTCGACGTGGTCAACTGCGTGAGCGTGATGGACAATGCGCTCTTCCTGGCGGAACAGAAGTTTGGACCCGGGGATGGATTTTTGAGATTCTATCTGTTTAATTGGAGAACCAAACCGGTGGCGGGAGGGATGGGCGGTAGACCAGGAGAGGCCGAATTGGATCCCGTCCACGGATACGCCAGGCATTTGGCCAAAAAAGCCGCAACAGCAGCAGATGCACAAGGTGTCAAGGGTCTAGCAGAAGAACTCATCAGAAAGGCTAGTAGGAACCCAGCAGACGTCGGGTCTGGCAATGGAATCGTCATGGTCTAAATCCCCCCTCCCTCGCTTCTCCTCATCATCATCATCACACACACACACACACTACCAAATACAAATTTTCTTCACAAGTGTCCATTTGTGTTTGGCTGAGCCAGGCTAGGATACAGAAGTGGGACTCAACCACAGCAAATATACGGTCAAGTTCGAACACGCCTGTGCCACCTGGCCCAACAACCTCCTGAGTTCTCTTGGGAACTCATGTTGGGCCGCCAGCCCTTTCATCATGACCGAGGTGTTGACAATCGCTCGAACAAACTGATGCGATTCGTCAAACAGCTTGGTCACCGTGGCTTGAGAAATGTTGTCCGCTGACGCATCAGCTTCGGCGGCGCCAGAGTCGCCATCGATAAGAGGGCGTTTTTGTTCCTCCTCTCTCGCGCGCAGGTAGGTCGAGCGCAGTTGAGACGTGAGATCGTCGGTGACTTGGGCAACTTCCCGTAACTCTTTCAAACGCGTCTCGATCTCTGCGTCGCCCACCCCAGCTTTGTTTTCAGCCGCCTCTTTATCGCTATCATCGCTGCGCGACTCGTCCCTCTCCACCGCCTCACCATCCGCTTGTGGCGTCGACGTCTCCTTTGCATCGGCGCCTGTGGCTTCAGATGAGTTTGGGCGCTTGGGCTGGTCGTCTACACCCGCCGATCGAAGGTGCTCGAACAAGATCGACCAAACACGCGCAGATAGCTTGGTGATGTTGTCCACCATATCCAGCAGATGGTCATCGACAACAATCTTGGGATCCGAGACAGCCAGGTGCAGTCGGTTCCCTGCAGCGGTTGCAGCCGCACCACCATTGGAATTGGTAGCTGCGTGTCTCTTTGTAGGACCCGCCGCTGTTGCTGCTGCCGCTGCTGGAGTCGCTGGCGTGCCGGCTTGGCTCCGAGGCGTCATGGTTCCTGCTGCTGATGCCATCGGCGCCGCATCCATTGCAGAGCTCGAGTTCGATTCCGACCGTTTCTGACGAGACGAGGTTGGCGTGCTCATGGCGGCTCCGGGCGTAGCATAAACAGCGCGCTGTGATGAAGCGGCGTTCATGTTCCCCCCCGGCGTGCTCGGCGCCGTCGATTGCAACGTCTCCACTGCATTGCTACGATCGGACAGTTCCGACTGGGCAAATGTGGTTGCGCTGCTGGTACTGTTGCCAAAGCTCCCTTGCCGTCTAGTCCTAGCACCACGTGCAGGTGTATTGTAGGCCGAGCTTGCTTGCAGATCCTCCAAATTGAAGGGAGGATTGCTAACGCTCGGTGTCATCGCAGCACCTTGCGCCAGATCCTGAGCACTGAACGATCCAGCATGTCGACGACGACTTGGCCCTCGAGCGATATAAGGCCGACTTCCTGCTCGCACAGGTGTGGACGCCTCCGCGATGCTGGGCAGTGTTGGCGTCGAGCCTGTGCTCGGATTGCTGGTGCTCTTCTGAGCCAGACTGCCGACACGCGTTGAAGGCTGCGACGTTGGCTTGTCAGACATAACGACCGAAGAGGCCGAATCAGGTGTTGCTGGAGAAGCGACTTCCTGCTCGGCTTGAGTCAGGTAGGGTTGGACAGCTTCCACGAGCGGTGCCATCTCTGCCCAGCTGTTGGCGACTTCGCCCATGCTTCCGTAGAGCATGAGCAGCAACGTGCGAGCATATCGGACGTCTGAGCTACTCTGCAAAGCGCGAAGCTGAAGCTGCAGCACGCTGACGAGTTTTCTGAAGGTGATGACCGAGTCCTTACAGGTCACCAGGACGCCACGAATTACGTTCGGATCCGGTGTCCCACGACGGGAGAGCGAATCGAATCGATCGAGGGCATTGATCAAATTGGCTACGGAGCCGTTCGAGATATCCAGCAGTCGATGAAATTGACTCGAGATCCTCTCATCAATGACTGGAGTCATGAATTGGCTGATAGCAGCATGAATCTGCGACAGTGCAAACAGAACACCTCGAGTGCCATCGACAAACTTGAGAACCGGGGTCGGCACCGCTTTGGAGACGGTCGAAGGCGGTAGTGTCGACAATCGTCGAAAGTAGCGATTGCGCTCCTCATCGGCCGCAGTGCGCGCGGCGTTGACGGTGGGAGAAGCGGAGCGTGATGGCCAATTGTCGGCGGAGCGATCCGACGCTATGCGTCCGTGGCCGACGTCAAATCGAGTGGGCGTATTGTTGTAACCAGCACGAGCGGCGAGCGCTGCAGCCGCCGCATCTGCAGCAGCTTGAGTGGCTCCAACAGTGGGCAAGCTGAGTTTGCGCAGTCCACCTCCACTTCCACCTTGACTCGATCCCGCACTGGGTGGGGGTCCTGATCCATTCAGTGCATTCTCGGAGCCTTGCCTCGTTGAGGATCCGATGATGTTGCTCAAAACTGGTCGAGGAGCCCGACGAAGTTGCAGTTGTGGTTTCCTAGACTGTGGTTGAGCAAGAGTGCTGGAAGTCTGCGCGGCGACTGTATCGGCAGTAGCAATCGAGGCGGAAACCGACTGCGTTCGCTCCCGACTTGGCTCAGCAGATTCTCGAGATGCTGAGCCCAGCATCGCTGTTTGAGGTAGCTGTTCGACTAGAATATCTCGACGCTCCTGTAGGATATCTTCGTGGCTCTTGCGTAGATCCGGCAGCGACTTTTTGCTCTTCAGGGATCGACGCTGCTCGAGCTGATGTGTGGCTTCAATATCCTGCACTACAGAATGAGAGTTGTTTCGGGCGTGTTGTTTTGCATCTGCGTCGTCTGATGCGAAAGCACTGCCGATGATAGCGGTTGGTCGTCCAGCCTGACCTGACCTAGAAGTGGAGCGAGCGCGAGTGTCCGAGGCTTGTTGCTGCGTCTCGTCCGCAGCTGAAGAAGGACCACGAACGGAGCTCGACGTCGATTCCTTCGGCTGACGCGGCACTGCAGCATCCGAGACGGAGGGCCTCGCACTGTCTGCCGAATCCAAACTGATGGAAGGTTGAGGGACCAAAGGGGGTAGCAGCCCAGCTGATGCGTTCAGCTTTTCAGTGTTGCCTCCTTTTGCTGAAATCGAAGACACCGAGTCCGTGCTCGTATGATGTGGTTGTGGAGCGGAATCCGAGACACTTGCGGGTACTTCAACTTGCAGAGACATGAGACCGTCTGATGTGGCCGCTGGTAGTCCGGGCGCATGCGTTCGAATTGGACTCGCCAGATCGTCCAGTGTGGCAGTTCTATCCCACCCTGCGGCTGTCTGCTCCGCGTTGCTGAGCTGAAGTTGGTGTGCCGTTGAGGTCGCTTCATTCTGCGTAAGATTGGCCGGATCGTTGATCCAAGAACGCAGCTTGGCGATCCATACGAGCATTTGGCGATCCTCAAAGCGCTTGGCAGTCTCTCGCTCCGCAGCGACAGAGTTGGCAGAGGAAGAAGACGCCTTGGGTGGCGCGACGTTGGGCATCTTGGAGATATGAGGTGGTGGCCAGACAAGTGGATTGTTATCGAGCTTGAGGATGCGGAGATGCTTCATCTTTCCGACCCACGTCGGCAACTCGGTGACGCGATTAGCGTTCATAGACAGAACTCGCAATGACAGAAGTCGACCTGGCTCTTGTGGAAGTTTGCGGATCTTGTTGCGACTGAGGTCAAGGATTTCGAGATTGGGCATTTGGGTGACGCATTCCGGGAACTGCGAGAAGTTGTTGGCGCGAATGTTGAGATATCGTAGACCGTGAAGATGCGCAAAGTTGTCGGGTAGCTTGGTGATGTAATTGTAGCCGAGAGCGAGTCGAACGACTTCATGCTTGATCAGGTCGACGAGCTGTTCTGGAACGCGATCGATGCGCTTGTGACAAAGGTCAAGGGTATCTATGGAGCTGCCATTGTCGTTGCTATCTTTTCGGTCCTTAGAAGATGAAGATGTCGATTTCGGTTGCGAATCTGCGCCTTTCAAAGCAGCTTTGACACGCTTCTCGTTGATGAAAGCCAGCAATTCCGACTCCGAGATTGCTCGTGCGCTCGTGGTAGAAGCTGGAGACGAGCCATGAGCTAATGAGGACTTGGAAGAGGCTTGTTTCTCTGGTATGGATGCCATCTGTTGTACGGACTGTGACGACTGCGAGGTATAGAGCGACGAAGAGGAAGGAAGCGTCATTGTATCAAAACCTCGTGATTGAGTGTCGATGGAAGAGGTTGAAGGCGCAGTTGGTAGAACGCCGTACGCCTGATTCGTATCAAGAGCATGTGAAGAGTCAAAGTTGCTCCATTGTGATGCCTGGTTGTGTTCATGGTGTGAGCGAGCATCGTTTGGGTAGAAGGAACGAGAGGAGGACGAGACCAAGCCCAGCCTGCTGGCTCCGATGCCCGCCATATTGGGGGTTGCGCTCGAGCCGGCGCCCCTACCTGCCAGATTCACATTGGTTGCGGACGACGAAGGAGAGCCGTTCGGCGGCTGCACGCGGACGCCGCGTTGGCCAACATGCATCGTGAGTAGATCAGAGCTCGCCAGATCCCTTTCCGCTGAGCGAGGAGGAGCGTCACTTTAGTTAGCAGACATGTTGATATAGTTGTAGGAAGCCGTCGAAAGGCTCTGACGTCCAACAGGATCCGCGTGCAGAGTTTTATGTGATGTCCGTCTGTGTATCTCGATGACCTCTCGTTGGGACCAGAATGCTATACGTAGATGAGTCGAAAGATGCTGATGCGGGTGTCGGATATGGCTCGGTTCAGCGCAGCCGAAGCTGTGGATGTCTGTGAAGCTAAGTTCGACTGGGCTCCTAGAGATCGGGATCCGCCGTGTGGTTGCGTGTATGATCTGTGCTTGAGGATACGAGGTAGCAAGCTGATGAATAGCGTAGAAAGGTGATGGAAAGTTAGTTGGGGTCGAGATGGTGGATGTTTTGAGTGTCAAGAAGCTGCGCCTTCAACTCAACTTGTCTTGACTGCTGCAGCCGCCGCCGTTAAATTATGTGTCTCGTGGCTGTGAACAAGTGTAAATACTGTAAATAACAATTTTCTCGATTTTTTAGGGTTTAATTCTCGTATTTCTGCTCCACTTTTGCAGCTTTCCAGGCTGTTCGTCTCAGTCTGCAAGATCTCGCAACGTTGCATTTTCTTTTAAATTTGTTATTTTCAGAGAATAAAATGGGCGGACCCTGGCCAAGCAAACGACGAACACGTTGATTGTGTGGAGAAGTCACTTCTCTCCCTTTCTTGTCCTGCGTCCACACAGTCATCTCGCTCAGCTTCGCCTCTTCGAGGTGATCGCACGCTTGCCTCATGCACAAGTTGCTCGAGCTCAACCAGACAGAAGCGATCAGTCCACAATATCGATGACGAACCTTCCACACATCTCGTCCACGGGGCGCCCCGTGGAACCAGCCCAGCGTCGCACAGAATCATCGAGCTCAATACCATCATCTTCGCACAATCGCATCATCCGCTCATCTCATGCTCCAAGTTGTGGTTCAACAGTAAGTGCAAGCATGGCGAGCTCGTGTGGTCAACCTCACCGTCTCGCCCTGTGGCAGCAGCCAACCTCGACATGATCGTCTCGGCGTAACTTGGTGCACGGTCACTTCATACTCCTAAACTGTGGCTCTTGCTGTCACGGATGCTTCTCGAGGCAAAATCTGCGCTCTAATTCCGCGTCTGTTGCTGTCGTTCGAGCAAAGTGTTGATCAAATGCATCTTATTATCGCTGCTTCTGCGCTGCAACGCCAGCAAGAGCACGGTACAACCTTCTCTCAATCACCACACGAGGCATCCCATTCTTCCACCAAAGGCGCATTCGCTTCGTCATCAGATGATCCTCGCGCCTTGCCTAGTATGCGTAACAGTTCCGATGATCAAAGCCAAGCTGGATGGTCCCGAGCAGCAACCTATGTCGACCGCGATGATCCCCGGCACCGACCATCGGATCTCGGCGGCCATTCGGACTCGGATCATCATCAGAGAAGACGCAGGTCACGGTCACCAGATCGTCCGAAACCTGTAGCTGCGCATTCTGAGAGCTCATCGGTCCCTTGGACACAGCTGCGGCAGCCGATCAGAGAACATCTCTCTCAGCACACAGCCCCGGATGCTTCATCATCCAAAGCGTCGGTGACTCAGATCGCCACGACAGCAACCAATAAGCGGTGGGCAAGTGAAATTTCGAAGTGGAACCAGAAGCAAGCCGAGCTACATGCAGCAAGCGAACAGCCTAGCTCGTCGCGACCGCCAGGCTTTATTACATCCTCGGGTATCGCGGCAAGGGCCCATGATCCTGCGACAACACGGGCCACAGCCTCCAGCATCGACGAATTGCAGATTGATGCCAGACTCGACCCTGCTCAAATGACGGCGGCGGAGCTAGTGGGCTACAACTATGCAGACGAAGCACGCATAGCTTGCCTCCTATGCCAGCGCAAATTCAAAGCTCTGGACACGCTGCACAGACATACAAGCGAATCACAGCTTCACAAGGACAATCTTGCCAACGTTGAAACGTGTCGTCAAGGCGTCGCCAGAAAGCAAGAGTCTAGCGAAGCTGTGTTGTCTGACAAGTCAAAGTCGGCGACAGCATTGGAATCTGGCCCATCCGACACTGCACAATCTCAGCCTGTGCCGACTGCACCAGTGTATCGAGACCGCGCCTCGGAACGACGAGCCATCTTTGGTGCGGACACACCATCAAAACCAAGTAAGGCCAATGCTGCGATCAAGGTGTTTGAGGCGCCCAAAGCACGCATCGAGGAAGCTCCAACATCTGCACCGGAGAAGCCAATTGAGAGCGACAACATCGGCAGCAGGCTGCTTGCGATGATGGGATGGTCGCAGGGTCAAGGTCTTGGCGCCGATGGCCGAGGCAGGACGGACATTGTCGAGACCAAAATATACAAGCCTGGAGCTGGATTGGGTAGCATCGTTCCGACTGATAGAGCCACCCATGAAGCCGAGTCTACCGGCACAGCAACTCGTAGGGCTGGATCGGGTGTTGCTTTTGCGGGCTATCTAGACCGCGCGAAAGATCGTAAGTAGAGCTATAGCCTTCTCCCGTCCACCGGATAGTGCTCTTGTGCTGACTTTTCTGTTCTCATCTCTCGCAAAACATACACGTTAGGCGCTCGAGAAAGGCTTGCACAGCACTCGCAACACACATCATCCTAGGCATACAATCCTTATAATACAGACATCTATTGGGTATACATCCTTGCATGGAATGACAACGTCCTTTCAAGAAGCTTCATCCTTGACATCCATGGTTTCTTGCTTCCCACTTGCCTCGGCTGCTTGCCTGTGCTCCTTTTCCAACTCCTCCTGCACCAGTCGTTCCACATCCTCGGTCCAATCTTCTTGCGGAGGTCCATCGCTCTCCAACTCTCTCTCCTTGTCCTTCCACTCGATCAACTCCTGTTCATGCCCTCTTCTCAATGCTAGGATCTTGTCGTACCACAATCTACCCTTCTTGCCCCACTCTCCGGACGTGCTGGGCCTGAATTCGGCGTACAACTCGTATCCACGCGAATTGAGGTACTCTCCACCCCAGTCTTCCTTCCCATCTCCCTCTGCCTTTGGAAGAGGCTGCATAAAGCTATCCGCCAATAGCGTCAACGCGCCAAACACACTCGACAACGTTTGAGCCATGGACCTCTTCATATAACTGAACGCCTTTTCCGGCTCCACCACTTCGCCTGCACTGATCCCCCTATATGTCCCATCCTGCATCTGCATCACGGGAATCTTTACACCCATGAGTTCGAAATGCGGCTGATTCGGACCGACGACATGCACCGCTCTCTGCTTTTCCTCTTTTGGAATGATGCCGAGGCTGATGCCACGCATGGTGCTGGTGTAGTTGACGTAGCAGTGGGCGAGTGAGAGTGCTTCTGGGCGCGAAAAATTGAGTCGTTCCAGAAGGATGGTGGCCCAAGCTGTCATGACGGGCGCGCGGTTGACTACGGCATACCGCCCGCGAAGAAGGTGTTCCTCGAGAACCTCGTTGAAAGTGTATTGAATCTCGAGTTTGGGTCGCCGAGAGGAGCGTGTTTCGGAAGGCGCGGTGACGTTGCCGTACTCTCTACTGAGGGCTTCGTCGTCTTCAGCTCCGCGTCGGCGCTTGCGGTAGGCGCCGAAATCCGGAGCCAATCCCGCCTGTCCTCCACCCCCTGCTGCAGCTGAAGAAGACGGAATGACGCCGGCAGCTTTCTTTCCTTTGAACGCCAGCACAGTCCGCTTGCGGTGTTCTTCAGACTCGATGCCGATATCTTGCAGCATGATGAGCGAGATATGCGAGAGCGCAGAAGGCGTGTTTGCACGAGCGTTGATGAGTTTGCCCGCTACCGCCATTGCATCTCGCATCGGAAGTCCGCCTTTGGAGGATAAAGTCTTGAGTAGATCCGGCAGCGGCATTGGTGATTCCGATGCGGCGTCAGACATGGCGAGTGCATTGCTGCTAGCCTTTGGCTTGGTTGGAGACGGCGTGCTGGATGAGGCTCGAGCATGAGCAGCGGGAGATGAAGAGGCTTGTGCCCTAGCTTTAGAGAGCAAGGCTGCTGCTCTGGACGCATGGCTTGCCTTGGAGGGCGAGCCTCCTCCACCACCGCCTGATGCCTTCTTTGGCGGCATTGCGACTCAAAACCGAGAGCAACGAGATCAAGGCTAAATAGGCTGTACGAAATGGTCGGTGAGGAAAAGACAATGCTGAGTTTATGCATGAAATGCAGCTTGTGGAGGCTTGGGCCAAAAAAAGGAGCCTTGGCCTGACCGAGATCCGAATTTGAGAGCGGGGGAAGAGCAAGCCACGAAGCTGTCAAAACGGCATTCCCGGCCAAGAAGCAGACACGTAGCGAAAAGGGCATATTCTTCTTGGTTCCCCCGCTGCATTCCCAGACTAATATTCCTGAAGACGCGCACGGTCGATTCACCGGTCCGCCCTTCTCCGTTCTTGCGTTTGTCTCTCTTCACGTTCCCCATCTTCCTTCTCCTCTTCCACCATCCGTTCGGAACGCATACAGAGGAAAAGATGGCCTCGCTGGATAGACATTCGGCTGCGGTGGCCAACTCGGTCCACTCGCCTCGCAAGAAGCTTCGTATCGGATTCGTTCACCCCGACCTGGGCATCGGTGGTGCTGAGAAGCTCGTCGTCGATGCCGCAGTCTCGCTTCAAGAGCTTGGCCACGAGGTGGTCATTTTCACCTCACATCACGATCCCAAGCACTGCTTTGAGGCTACTCGCGATGGCACACTCAAGGTTCAGGTGATGAAGACTCGCATCCCTCGCTCTTTCCTCGGATCCTTCCACCTTCCATGCGCCATCTTGCAGCAGATGAGCCTAGTTTTCCAGCTGGTCCTTTCGATCATGCTCTTCAACTACCCCGGTACAATGCCTCGCTTCATCGCGAAAAGATTGACGAGCTCGCCGCCGATCCCGGGGTTCGACTTGTTCTTCTTCGACCAGCTTCCGGCGGGGATTCCCTGGCTCAAGATTTTGCTCTGTACGAGGATCCTCTACTACTGCCACTTCCCGGATAAGGATATTGGCAACTCGATCGCTATGCAGAAGGCGTATGCTCGTGGCGAGTCTGGGCCTTCGATTTTTCGCAAGCTGTACCGTCTGCCGTTCGATCTGTTCGAAGAGGGCACGACGGACTATGCGGACAAGATTTTGGTCAATTCCGAGTTTACCAGCAAGCAGTTCACCAAGAGCTTCTTCAGGCTGAGGAGGCAGCCGAGAGTCTGCTATCCCGGTGTAGACTACAAGCAGTTTGAGCAGGCAAGGGTCAAGGTGGCGGTGGAGAAGCTCGAGAAGGAAGCGAAGGAGATGGGTGATCCGATTCGTGGGTCGATTGCCAAGTTCTGCAGAGACGAGAGCAAGACGACGCTGCTTTCGGTCAACAGGTTCGAGGCGAAGAAGAATGTTGCTTTGGCACTCGAGGCGTTTGCATTGGCGCAGAAGGAGCTGGCTGCTACTTCGTCCAGCGAGAACAGTGTCGGGCCTATGCGTCTGGTTCTTGTAGGAGGATACGATAAGAGGGTGGGCGACAACGTCGCCACGCTCAAGGAGCTTCAGACTCAGTGCGAAGAACATGGACTCAAGCACGTCACGCTCAGCTACAACCGTCAAACGTTTGAACCTCCGGCAACAGCTCCGTCCGCCGACGAGTTGGCGAAGGCAAGTGTCTTCTTCCTCCCCTCGCTTCCCATGGCACTGATTCACACTCTGCTCCTCAACGCATCGACGAAAGCGCTGTTGTACACGCCTACGGATGAGCACTTTGGCATTGTGCCCTTGGAAGCTATGGCATGTGGTGTGCCCGTCCTCGCCACCAACACTGGTGGACCTACGGAGACTGTAGTCGACCTGGCTCTCTCGTCCGATGGCATCCCCACCAACCTCGAAACTGGCACGGGTCTTCTTCGCCACCCGTCCGCACCCATCTGGTGCGTCTCGCTCGTCGCCCTCCTCCGTCTCTCCCGCACGCATCGCGAAACGATTTCCCAAACCGCCCAAAGGCGCGTCAAGGAAAAGTTCAGCACCGACGTCATGCGTCTGAACCTGGAAAAGGCGTGCTACGACGCGTATGAGCTGGGCAGGGTTAGGGGAGACGAAGGACTGTATCAGTGGGGGTCGAGTTTTGGCGTTTTCGTTGTGATGATGACCGTGTTTTTGGTGAATGTGTATTTCAGTCATGACAAGTGGTTGGCTCAGCAGGCGGCCAAGTTGGCAAAGGAGAAGGAAAAGTGGTTGAACGAGTTGGGCAAGAGTAATAGCGGTGGGAGCGCGGATCACACGGTGGGAGCGCCTCCGCCGATGCCAATCTAAAGCAGCTTGGATAGATTGGAGCAAGACGGGTTAGAGGTGAGGGATGACGATTGCCAATGCAAAGTGTCAGCCGTTACAGGCTAGAATAGAAGGTATTGATAGAATCGACGTGTGAGGAGGTGTTGACTTTGATCCTGTATTTGGTACATGAGGTGTGTGCTGTGCTGAGACTTGAAGCAAAACAGCAACTGCAAGCTCTTGGTAGGGCAACTACTGTACAAGGAGCTAGTAGTGTAGTGTAGAGGGGCCAAGCAGATTGGTGGTTGCGAGGAAGCTTGTCAGACGAAATTAGGAACGCGAGCCGGGTTGGCTGGCTGCGTGCGTGCGGGGGGTTACTGCGTGAAAAGGGCCCAAAGGGCGGGCGGCGTGCGGTGCGGATCTGCACTCGATTGGGCGCAGATTTTTATGGATGCAGGCGGTAAATCACACTGCTCCTGTGGCTCGACGGAAGCGCAGAAGCAGGGAAGGGTGAAAGAGGGGAGAATGCGGGGCGGGGAATAATATTTATTTTCGAGTTTTACGGTTTTGGCAAGTACGTGTCAAGGGTGAGGTTAGGTCACACGCACGCCCATCCACACTCAAATTTGGCATCATCTCACCTACAACTCTACATACCATCCGTCATCGCAGGTTTGATCGTCTCCCTACTTCTCCACACCATCCCTGTCGTCCTCCTCTTCCTCTTTGCGACTATAGAGCCACAACGACTGAAGCAGACAGATCCAAATTGCACGACCTTTGGAGCTCAGATACCCCAAGACACCAAGCATCCTTGGAGCACGCCAAACTGCGTCTTGAGCCCGCTCATCGATACCCCTCTCCCTCCCACCATATATATACACTCAACGTAGGAAAGATGAAGACGTCGACACTTGCACTTGGAGTCGTCGTGCTCGCCGTCGCAGCATCGTCTAGCGTCAACGCCCAAGGTACTGCCGGTGTGCCATCTTCGATCAATGGTAAGCCACTCTGCCTCTCTCTCTCCACTCTTTGCATGCCTCTTGTGTGTAACTTGCACTCATTCTCATATCCCTTCTCTGCTTTTTTTTTTTTTACGATGCCGATGCAATTGGTGCAGTGGGTAACGGTCAAGGTACTGCGACGTTCCCCGCTGGCTTGGGGGGGCTTTCCACGGGTAGTGCGATCCAATTCACCCCAGGCGCTGCCTCTTCGGGCACGCCTTCACCTTACTACGTTGCTACCAACGCGGAACAGTCGTCGACGCTCGCTTCGCTCCTAACCCACTATTCGCAAGCCATCTCGGCGCCAACGCCTACCACCGGCCCTCCTACCGGAATCAGCACCGGCGTTCCGGGCGGATTTACGGGCTCAAATACGGTCTCGATTTTGGACGGAAGCATCAGCACCATCCCCAACGCCGCGACGACCTACACTGGTCCGTACGCGAGCAGCGCGAGTGGCGAAGCAAGTAGAGGCACCGTCTCGGCAGCAAACAGGACGCGCGAGGTGGGAGCGTTGGGAATCGCAGCAGTTGCGGTGCTAGCCGCTCTCGTCGCGGGCGGCGCCTGGGTGCTCTAATCCCATCGAATCTCTCCCCCACCCAACCCCCCTCCATAGATGGCAGCCCAACCATACCTTGCTTAATCTTTTATGGACTTCCGTATTCACACTCGTTTTTTTTTTTGATTTCTCTCTCGATATATGCATCAATCTTGATACCTTGTTTGCTTTGGACAAAAAGGATTTGACCGAGCGCTTCAATTGGCGGACGCTAAGTGTGTGGTCTGAAGCACCGACCCCACTCGCTCCCGGCACACACTGACACAGACACACACATATGATGGGACGAATGAGTTTGTTTGCCAAGCCAAAATGAACGCCAATCTATCTACTCTTCCTATCCTCGTCTCTATTAACTCTCTTAACCCTCGCCCACAAGCCCGAATCGTTGCCTAGGATAAACCTCACCGTAACCATTGGCCAACTCTCATGCCTCGGGAGCACATCGTAGAACTCTGGAGCCAATTTCCTCAACTCTGGCAACCTAGTCCAAGGCACGCTGGGGAAATCGTGGTGTTCGTTATGATAACCCACATTGTACGCCAGCACATTGAGCGGGCCATAGTAGGACCAAGTTTCCTGTTGGATACCTCCAAACATGTAGTGTTCCGCAATAAAATGCGCTGCGCACGGGTGGAGCGAACCGGCAAAGAACGACGAAAAGAGGAGGTAGAGCAACGCGTTCCATCCGGCAAAGTAGACAAGCGCGGCGTCGAACGAGAGGATAAAGCCGAGATTGAGCGCATGCCACACCGTAGGCCGTTGAGCGCGAACAAACCCAGGCCGAAGCGCGTAAAAGAAGATCTGGAACGTCGCAAAGAATGCCTTGCCCAAGACGTTCTTGAGCACCACAGTCTCAAACTTGGTGGGAAGGTCGGTATCGGTTCCATCCTCGCCAAGATACTTGTGGTGCTCGAGGTGGTAAGGCTTGAAAGC
Source organism: Pseudozyma thailandica (assembly GCA_023212835.1). Taxonomy (NCBI): domain Eukaryota; kingdom Fungi; phylum Basidiomycota; class Ustilaginomycetes; order Ustilaginales; family Ustilaginaceae; genus Pseudozyma; species Pseudozyma thailandica. The sequence continues at coordinate 1,146,349 of JALCCH010000001.1, forward strand.
CATAGCGTAGGGCACTCCGATGGCTGCGTTGACGAGGATGGCCCAGAGACGGTTGGCACGTAGACCGCGGAAGGCGAGATTGTGAGTGATTTCGTGAATCGCAAGGAAGGTGTTTTGGTTGGCCGTTCCACCGATGGCGTAGGCAAGTAGCAAGAATTGCCAAGAGAGGGGGTGAAGCGAGGTGTATTTGGAAAGGTAGACGGCGAGCGAGAGCTGTAGGAGGAGGACGCCGAGAGAGACGTATTTGGTGAGAGGTTCGTAGCCCATCAGACGACGAACTTCGGGGTGGGCTTTGAGGATGGCCATTCTTCGCGAACGGTGTGGCTCTTCGGTGTGCATCCAGAGGAAATCGGCAGAGCTTTGCGGTGTGACTGGGACGATGGTAGGGAGCCAGGCTTTACCATCGACTGCTGTTGTTGATCTGGCGGGAGCAGTCTTGGATTGGGAGAGGATCGTGTCGGAGGTTGCGCGCGTGACCTCGGGCAAGGGGGTTTCATCGAGCTCATCCTGATCAGAAGTGGTCGACGTCTTGTGCTCGTCGTCTTCAGCATCGTCGTCGCTGCTGGTGAACGAGGTAGACGAGTCGCCTACATTGCTGAATACGGGCGAGGAAGAGCGCGAGTTGCGCGAAGAGGAGGACGAAGAATGCGAGATGGTAGAATCTTGAGAGTGGAACGCTGGTCGTTGTGCTGGTGCTGCGGTATGAGAAGTGCTAGAGGTGGGTGGAGCGGTCTGCTCGGCGCCACCGTAGAGAGACCAATCGACGTGGATGGTGGAATTCATACGATCGGTGAGTTTGGAGAACATGGCGACTAGTGATGGAGACGCTGTCCGGCAGGTCTCTGTGATGGCGATGTCAATGTTGTGATTCTATATAGGTGTGGAGTAAAATGCGGTGGCAAGGCAGGGATCAATGATCTCTAGGCGTTCCTTTGATCCGAGATTGCTTTGCTGGCCGGCCAAGATTGCAGCTCGTGAGTGGAGTGGCGTGAATCAGGCTGCAAAGGAGGAAGCACGGTTTGACGATAGGTGACGGACGATGTGATGACGATGGTGTACAAGTAGTAAGAGAAGATGAAGAATGAAGCCAGAAAGGACAAGGCAGTGGCATGAGCTCTTCCAATACCCACACACAGCCTTAATCTCAGGAGAGGGGTTTGTCTCACGCGCACTTTGTTGCTGGAAACAGAGTGGGGAAAGCGTTTTCTGCTCCTAGTCGCACAGCCGAGCAGGACGACAAGCCGTTTGATTTCTCTCTTTGGCCAGCAAATGGAGAAGCAACAGCGGGCAGCGATAAGTTGGTACAGTAAAATCCCATGCACGGACGAGCCAACGTGCATGTTTTACTGCCTGTCTGCCTGCCAATCAGCTTTCTTTCGAGACATTTTCTTCAGGAAGAAAACTCAAATTTATCGCCACCACCGCGCATCGCGTTTCACCCAAGAAGGAGCAGCCTTTTACCCGCTGTTGGGAATTGCAGAGAATTGAGCTCTTTTTTTTTCTCTCTTTCGAACCCTGAGCGCAGCGGCGTGCGGGCGTGATTCGGGGTCGGAGTGAAAAAGCACACGGGCCAAGCTCGTCCGCAAATCAGAAGGCCATGTCCTTATTCACGGTCTAACATGCTGATTTTTTCTCTTCTTATGAAGGCATAACTCATACTGGCTCCCATCAGATCAGCTTTGCATGGCTGAATTTGGCTGGTTGATAGACCTGTGCCATTGAGTGCATTGAAGACAACTGTGCATCTACACCTCTTCTGGCAATTCTGGTAGCCAGAAGGAAACTTCTGCACCGGCGCTCATAAACTCTGTGATACGCCAAGGGAACATGACGAAAGCAAGAACCGGTTAGAACTCAAACAAGATCGGATCGAAACACGAACCCGGTGAACAACTTACGAGTATGGCGTGGGTTGAATGCAAGAACGCGGCTAGGGCCATCGTGACCTGTCTGCTTGTGTCTCGGTCGAAGATTGCGAAACTCGTTGCGTAGCGCCTCGTCCTTATCCAAATTCCAGAAGACCACCGAGCCATCTGCTGAGCCCGATAGGACCCACTTGCCGTCGGGTGACCAGCATACCTCGTGACCACTGATCCCGGCCTCTGCGACCATGCCTATCGATCCGCCGGATGCCTTCTCCAGTCCTTCGTGTCCGATCAACCTTGCAATGACTTCTCCTTCTTTCGAGTATGTGTCGATAACGTAGTGCGCATCACCCGACGTTCCCACCAGCAGGTAGACACTGTCCGGGCTGAAGGTGAGTGAGGTGATAATCGGTGTTCTTGGTGGCATTGATACTCTTGATAGCGCCTCTGAGTCGTCCAGATAGATGGTCAAGAAGGGTCGAAGGAAAAACTTTCGAGCATCGTAAAGCAGCACTGCCGATCGTTCGTTGATAGCCACTGCAAACACCTTGGCCGTTGGATCATACGCCACCACCGGATGCCCTCGAATGTTCATATGCCCTTGCGGATGCTGTGTCCTCAGATCCCACAACTTGATCGCCTCGTCCACACTTCCTGACAGGAAAGTGTCGTTCTGCGGACTCATCTGCAGCGAAACCACCTTGTTCTCGTGGCCTTCAAAATAGCGTGTGTAGGCCTTTGTCTTGAGGTTCATGTATCGGATCGCATTGTTCTCCTTTGTAGATGCGTAGATGACCGAGTTGGCATCGTGAGTGAAGCGAGCAAGGTGGACGCCATATTTCTGAGAGGGGACCTTCTGCTTGTGCGTTCCAAAGCGGACATCGTAGATATGCATGTGATCGTCTTCGCCAGCAGTGATGCACAAGTAGCCTGCATCGTCGTACGATGCGGATGTGACGGATGTGCCTTTAGCTACGTATTGCGTGAATACCTTTGCTGGCTTGAATGCCGAAATAAGATTCGGTGTGATGGGGATCTTCTTGGCATCGGCGGATGACGAGGATGGACCGGCTGTAGAGGAAGAAGATGCGTGCAGCATCCCGCCCGATGACGAACCAGTGGCCACTGACGTTGCCATGATGGAGATGCTGCTGGATTGAGCTTTGCTGTGTCTGCAAAGAAGATTCAAAAGGATGAAAGACCAAGAAAGGTCTTCTGAATCACAAAGAGCATCCTCCGCAACACGGTGTGGAGAGGCAAAGCGAGCTTCCGTGTTCCGAGCGAGGCGCGCGATTCGGGTCTGAGGTTCTGATGTGAGATCTTTGGCAAGCGCGTAAAAGCCGCGCCACAGTCAGAGAGTCGGCATCACAAATTGGCCGAGTGTCGGAGCTTTGTGTAGAGACATCAAGAGGCTTCTTGCAGCATCCAACGCTCAGTACAGACGCAAAGATAGGCAAGCTGCTCCGACTCAGAGCACGGATATCCGAATGCACTATGTAGGTAATGCTTCCTGACGGCTTCGTGTAGACGTCGAACGTCGAGAGTTGCAGATTCTTCCCCGCTGCTGTGCTGCCATATGAAAGCTGATGCTGCGCGACCTTTTTATTTTTTGCGTGCAGCGCATAGCCGCCCGTTATTTTATCAGGGCTTTCGGTGGACCCTTTTTGTTGCCTTTTCGCCGCGATTCTCCCTGGGCTGCTCCGCCTTTCTTCTTTCTTTCCATCATTGTACCGGTCGGCACTCGCTTTTCGACAAATAGGCTTAGCTCGCAATACCCTTCTTCACCACATCAGTCGATCGGCTCCTTCATATCCACATAGGCAGACTGTCTCGGCGACTTTCTTCCCCTGTTCGACTCCACCCTCCGAGACAACAGACTCCCACTAGGATGCTGTGATATACCACCTCATCAACCTTCTCAGCTTGACTCAACAATCCCAGCTTTGCAACTGGCCAATTGGATTCCTTTATCAGCCTCAGATTCACCCGCGCCGGCTCTCTCGCCAAGCTGCACGACGCACAATCATCCACCATGGTCTCTCCAAAACCCGAGTCGTACCATGATGCGCTCTACCACCTAGCTGCTGCTGCCGAGTCCTCACCCTCTCCACAGCCAGGTCACTACCCAGACTCGCAGCACTACCCACCTCACCATCAACCTCAGTATCCACATCACGACCTCGCACACCACCATTCGCAAGGACGCCACTACGCCAACATGCCACCTACCCACCGTGCATCCCATCCACACAACCAATACCGATATGGCGATCGCTCGTATTCGCCAGCACTGGGATCCATGCCATCCAGTTCCTCAGTGCCTCACTTTGCAGATGCCTCCTCATCACGCCTGCCAACTGTGCAGTCCGAGTCCAACCCATCCATCAGGCCTTCTCCTCCTCAGCCGTTGGACCGAAGCGAAGAGCCGCCTCCTCCTCCTCCTCCTCCAGCTCCAACTGCTGCGTCTGCCGATTCTGCCGTAAATTCAGCCTCTGTTGCTGCCGGCGAGAAGAAGATCTCGTGCATGGAATGTCGACTCTCCAAGGTCAAGTGCTCCGGAGGCGATCTCTGCACTCGATGCAAGCGTCTGGGTAAGGAATGCTACTACAAGAGTCACAAGCGCGGAAGGAAGTCGGATAGCTCCAAGATTCAGAAGCTCGAACGCACCGTTGACTCGCTCAGTCGAGCTCTCGAACAATTCTCAAAGAACAAGGGAGCTGGTAGTCCAGGTGCTTCGAAGACAGCTGGTGTTGACTCGAAGCGCAACGTGCGTACTTCGATTGCAGAGGCGGAGGAAGAAGCTTCGTCTCCAGATGCATGGAAAGGTGCCGATGCAGTTCGACACGGAGGACCTTCATCGTCTTCAATCACGGCCATGTCCCCACCAGCGGCTTCACCACGCGCTGCTATAGCATCAGCTCAACGCGGTGGACCTCTGTATCGGCGTCCGTCCGAAGACTTGCGTCAGCGATCAACATCAGCCTCCTGGCAGACACCACATAGCATCGCATCAGCCACACCAACTTCAGATGATCCGGACGAGCCCGAGAATCTGGGGGTACATACGCTCTCGAACCCGCTCAAGCTTCTCGCTCACGCAAGTGATTCTGCACGCGACCGCGACTCTGGTCTAGCATCTTCAGACACAAAGAACAAAGAAGCGGATACTGCGGCTGCCAACGACCCTGCGGACCTCGAGACGACAAACTCATCGAAGACAGGCACAGCGTCCAAGGCCACAGCGGATGATGCAGCAGTCACTGCAGGCGCAAAAGGCGAAACTGTGGATCGACAAGGCCGAACCCACCTCTTCGGCGTATACCCAGGCACTGCCACACACAACTACAACACCGTCTCTCGCTTTGGCCCGGGCCGAGGCAAAGCGTTTTTCGACATGGGTCTCTTCACCACCAAACCCGACAATCTACCCCACTTTGACCCCATCGATCGAGGCTACCTCACTCTGGCCGAAGCCGAAAGCCTGTATTCGGTCTTCATGCAGTACATCAACCCTGCGCTTACGTTGCTCGATCCGCACTTGCATACGTTCGAGTACGTCAGGTCTTGCTCAGCGCTCTTGCTGAGTTCGACATGTTGGATTGCGGCAAAGTACAGAGTGGAGGCGAGTCAGATTGCGGCAGACTTGGAGATGCATATCCGCTCCAACCTTTTGCCGACTATTCTGATGGAAGGGTTCAGGAATGCCGAGATTCCCCAAGCGCTGATCATACTAGCGGCGTATCATCCGCAGATGAACACATTGAGCGAGGACAAGGCGTGGGCGTATGTGGGGTTTGCCATTCGAATCGCTTCCGAGTTGGATATGAACAGCAAGATCGCCGTCCGGCCGCAGAATCGACAGGACGATGCTGGGCTGGCTAGAAGGCTGAGGAATAGGGAGAGGACGTGGTTGAATCTGTGGTTGTTCGAGACGAGTATGAGTCAGCACATGGGAAGGAGGCCGACGTTGGCGAATGATCCGGTGGTGATGGGATGTGCGCATTGGCATCTGGACAAGTTTGCTCTGCAGGGGGACAAGGCGATGGTGGCGGTGGTTCAGTTGAGGTTGTTGATGTTGAGGAATATCGAGTTGTTTGAGAACTTTGTGGATGTTTCGGCGACGCATTTGCCGGCAGAAAGGACGGCCAAACAGGTCGAGTTGTTCCGTCGTATTTGCGCTTCGGATCTGGATACTTGGCTCGCTACCTGGACGGGGCCTTCGCATCATCTCTCCGGTCGTGACGCTTCCACTTCCCAAGGCCCGCCTTCGGAAGCCGGCTCAACCACGAGCACGACGAGCAAATCCAAGCTGTGGCCAAACACCGATCTACCTCCAACGCTCTCTCGCATCCAACGTCTCAAGCTGTACTACTGGTATGCGCGACTCATCCTCGACACGATCGCGCTCAAATGTTCCCACCTCGGTCTTTCGGTCCTGCGACCCATCTACAAAGATGCCTACGCCTGCTGCATGGCCTACCTCGGCCTGTTTGTCGCCACCATGGTCCCCAACGGTCTGTTTTGGGGTCACAATTCTACCGTCGTCACGCCCGCGTATTGCGCCATTTTCGCGCTGAGGATCGTCGGTCTCATCTCCACTTCAGCTGGGGCTGCGAGCTTGCAAGTGACATCTCAACCGGGAGGAAAGGGAAAAGAGGACGATTTGGGTATTGATATCGATGCAGAATATACGTTTGAGATGGTGGAAAAGGTGGCCAAAGTTTGTGAGGAGGCAGGGAAGGCGACTCCGCATAGGAGGGGTGCGGCGGGGAGTTATGCGTTTTTCCTGTTTACGGTGTTGGCCAAGGCCAAGAGTGCGTGGCAGTCGAAGTTGGCCAAGAACGAGGATGCGGAAAAGGGGAGGAAGCGGGATAGGGAGGAAGGAGAAGAGGAGGGGGAGAGGGTGGGGAGGCAGGGGAAGAGCGCGAGGAATGGCAAGGCGGCAAGCAAGGGTCAGACGGGGGGTAAGAATGGAAGAGGAGGCGAGGGGGAGAGGGTCAAGAACGGTGCGAGTGGAGTAGCAGCTGCGTCAACGGGTGCCTTGGCGAATGAAGAGGATGCTGCGGTAACAGCGATGGTGAATGTCGCAACGCCGAATGAATCGGACCATCACTTCCTCCGCCAGCTCATGCAGTTTCAAGCCGGCCCCTCTGGAGTCCAGACCGCCATCGTCCCCTCCACCAAGGCTCATTCTCACGCCAACTCTTCCTCCCTCCACCCATCCCACACCTTGCCTTCGACCTATCCGCCAAATTCCAACTCGAACCGAATCGCCAACGTCAACTTTGCACCCAACGACGTCGACTCGATCTCGCCAAACATTGCTGTCGGCCAGAGCGCCAGCTCCGCACCTCACAACGGGGGTGCAGGGCTAACGGGCATGCCAGCAACTATGGAAGCGGGAATGGGCAACGGCGTGGATATCGACTGGGACTTTGGAATGCTGGATGGATTCCTGGGTGAAAGTCTGTTTAGCGATATGAGCTTTATCGGGTCCGCGAATGGCGCCAATGGCGCCAATCCAGCTTCGTAGGCTCCACCTCAGCTTCTCAATGCAACTCGACTCAATTCGAGCCACATCTCTCGCTTGGTCTGTGTGGATGCAAATTGTGGAATTGGGATTGCGTCGAGTTGCTTGCTACCAGATGAACCTAAACATGCCCATTGTGAGGTTAGCCACCCCGCCCAAGAGGATGCAAATCTGCATTGTGCTCGCAAACACACTCTCCCTCGTTTCCTGCGTTCTCTCCCTCTCCCACTCCTCTTCATCATCCTCCTCCGCCTCGCCCTCGCCTCTCGCCATCCCACCGGGCAAACTGCTCGGATGAGGCTTATCCCTAAACCAAAACAACGGCACCAACGGCGGCAGAAAGAACCCAATCATCAACCCCTGCATCACCGTCATATACACTCCCCTCTCCCCGACTTCTCCGTCAGCAAAAGAATCGAGCGTCCGAGTGTTGGCGTGGTTGGTGGTGGTGGTGGCGAAACTGTCCATCCAAGATTCTTCCATTTCCAGCAAGTGCGCGGCATGTTCGCGCGAGCGGATGAGGTCGTACGGTTGGTTGACGCGGTGGGTGGAGCGGAACTGGTCGCGGATCGAGGCGATTTCGTCCGGACTGAGCCCCGCTTCCAGGAGACGGTTGAAGCCACGCCGCTCACCACTTTCTGGAGATTCGTCGTCTAAGGTAGATTGAGTCTCGCCAGTGGGCGCAGAGGGGTCTTGTGCATCGATCAACGATGCAGAAGGTGCATCGATGGGGGTGGAAGAGGAGAGAGTCTCGAGGTCTCCCACAGAGCACTGGAGGTAGACTTTCGGAGCAGTTCGAATTGTCACTCGTATTGAATCGTCGTAGAAGGCGGGCTCTCTGCCCTTTCCCTTTCCTTTGCCCTGTCTTTCGCTGCTAAAGATCTCGCCCTCACCCTCTTGGCTTCCGTGTGAGGAAAGGTAGTCAATGAGCTCCCTCACGTTCATATCTCGTCTCTCTACCTCGTCCACCTCTTCCTCTTTCCCGTCCGCCGCGTCTTCATCCTCGCTGTCGACATTGTTCCTATCAAGCGCGAGATGCCGCAAAGTCTGTCTAGTTTGTGCCCTTTGTCTTGCATCCAGCTCCTCGAGATAGCCGACTAGCCGCACTCCATCGCGGAGAACCCTTCCTGCATGAATCAGACGCAACCTCCGCCCTCTCACTCCTTGTCGACTTTGTTGCATGCGATCTTTGACCAAGCGTACGGGGTCGTCTCCCATCAAGCCCGCCTCGCTCAACGTGTTGGCAATATCTCGGATCGACGATTCCACATCCTCCTTTGGCACCGTCGCAGAGGGCGTTTGCTCGTTGTCAAAGTCGAAGAGGATCTCTTGTTTGGGTGTTGTCAAACCGCCTTGTTGTGAAGAAGAGGGATCTTGTGCTGGCCGGAGGGATAGTAGCGAATGGAGGCGGAGGGAAAGGTCGCGTACGCCGGGCTCGGTGAATCGGACTGTGACCGGTCGGATACGGATCAACGCTTGCAGCGAAGGTGGAGTGGAAGCGCCGGTACCTAGGTCGAGCCTCACATCGTCAGCGTCGGCCTGATGGTAGGACATGCTGCCCAAAACAGCGAAGGCTGATTCCACTGGAGAATGAGAATGAGAATGAGAATGGGTGGTGACATATATGGTGAGCAGAAAGGAAATGCATAGGTTCCTGTATGTTGCAAGTGCATGAACAAAGTGGACCCTGAGGGCTGAGGGTGGACAGTGCACCGCCAAATTAGAGATCTAACACGCTATGACGTTTTTCAGCGTTCTGTCGGGAGTTGAGTTATGCACAAGCAGAGGCGTTCGAGCCGTCGGCGACCAAACGCTAACTGAAGTGAAGGTGCGAGAGCAGTCACGAAGAGTAACTCGAGAGAGGCACCTCCGCGGCTCATCACGCATTTCGCATTTCGCATTTCGCATTTCGCATTCCATCACATCACAATCACAATCACAATCACCAAATCACACTTTCGCATCTGGCTTGCTCAGCTTTCTACACGATCAACCATCATCTTTTCAACTGCTCATCCTCTTGCTTTCTTGATCGCCTTTCTGACACGTACGCTCTGGCTCCGTGGACTTGTCATTCCCACAGCATTCACTCCTCGCATCCCGTTCGACGCTTGACACGGCTGTCTTTACCAATCCCTCTTCGGCCGTATCGGATTTTCGACCAACCATCATCCGCGGTCTTTCCGCTTCCATTGAAAGCATCGGAATCTCATCCATCACTCCAGTGACACGCTACCTGCGTGCATCGTATCTAGCACATCAGCTGCACTCAAAACAGACAGACAGACAGACTTGCACCATCAGCGTCACCGGCCAAGTCACACTCGAGTCACAATGTCGAGCATGTCCAGCATCCCGCATGAGGAGCTGCCCATCCTCGAGGCGCTCATCAACATCCGTAATCGTCTCACAGCACTCAAAAAGGACAGCTCCGAGTTCATTCGCTCCCACGACGTTCAACAACTATATCAACAGGTCATCAAGCAAGTGACCAAGCTCAACACTGTTCGTGACGAACTGCAAGCCAACGCACAGGCCGCATCCTCCGCCAGTTCCGCCTCGGACCACCACGACCAAAACGATCAGACAGATGCCAGCAGCGCCGACGACTCGCCTATTCTCCAACAAAATCGAGTCGACACCACCCTTAACGACGTCTTTTCGCTTCTCAGTCTCTTCTTCCTCACCATCGGACGCAGCCGCGAGAGTCCCGCCACCTTTTCTCAACTCTCCTGCATGAAGCAGCTTCTCGACCATTTGCAGGAATCCGGTATCTATACTGAGGCTGATTTGCAGCCATTTGGCTCGCGTCTTTCCGAGCTACGAGAGATCATCCGCAAGGACGGCGAGTGCGGTCGTCATCCACCACAACTCACCAAACTCATGACACGCAAACTCGAGGCTTGCGAGAAATTGGTCAAGAGGCTCGAAGGCTCGCTCAAAGTTCTTTCCGTTGAGCTTGTACCCATCCACCAAAAGATCATTTCCATCCGTCGTGCGTTAGCCGCAGCTGCAGCAAAGCCCAAGCCAGCACGAGCAGAGATCAAGCAATTGCAGGAGGAGCTGCGAAAGATTGATGCCAAGCGTGTCGATGGAAAGTTCTTGGGTCCAGGAGGAAGCTCAGTACCTGCCGGTCAAGCTATTCTCGTTGGCTTATTGGAGGATTGTTTCGAGATCTGCCACGACATGACGGTACGCAATGACGAGGTCCCAATGACACTGCAGCCCATCTACGATCGACTGGTCGAAATCAAATCTCAACTCGAGCACCTTGTGCTGACCCATCGTTGGACATTGCGCGAGACAGATCTCTGGAACTACCAAGTGACGCTCAAGGAAATCGACCGACTCCGTGTCAATGGCAAGTTTGTCGACTCCGAGGGTAAGCAGCCTGAAGGACAGCTGGTCCTCTTGTATCTCTTGCGACGCTGCTACGGTCTCATCTACCGCCTCGTCGCATCATCCGAGCCCATCTCGGAGGAGCTCATGCCTATCAGCAACAAGCTGTCTACCGTGTCCAAGTGTCTCAAGGAGGTTTCCAAGTACGGCGGTCCCTTCACCATGCGAGATCTCTACCCATATCGTCTGGCGCTTCACCAGATCGACAGCATGCGGAGCAAGGTGCTCGACAAGGACGGCAACGACACAGGCGTCCGCAAGTGGCTTGGTCGCGATGGCAGCGTGCCCGAAGGCCAAGCGATTCTCCGAGCTCAGTACGAGGAGGTGGAACAGATGATTGAGGAGATGCTCAACCGAGAGGACGATGACGATGATGACGAGGAGGAAGACATCTGGGATGGCGACACAGCTTCGAGTGCCAGTGCTTCGGGAACAGAGTCCGCTGCCTCCGACAGCGATGACGATGGAGAAGGTCCCTCCGCTGACATGGTCCGTCAAGCTCTGATGGCTCGCGGAGGACCTATGATCGGCATGGTTCCGCCAGACACACCAGCCACACAGCCCAACTCGGCGTCGGTTTCGCGCCATGCGAGCTCCGCATCGAGCGCCAACGGCAGGGAGAGCGGCTTCGGCGGCGGCTTTGCGTCAATGACACCGCTCACCTCAGCGACACCTGTCGCGCAAGCTCCTGCACATGGCAGCGTGGCCAGTTCGAGTGCTGCTACATTGCGAGCGGTGCCCTCGGGCGAGACTACCGTAACGGAGAGCACAGCGGTACCAAACAGTGCGACACCGAGTGCACCTTTGACCGGCTCTGCCACTGCTTCCCCCGTTCCCATTGCCTCTTCGCCATCGCCTGCACTTCAGTCGGATATCGATTCGACGGCAGCAGCCTCGGCATCTTCGTCCACGCCGTCCGCTGTGGCGAGTCCAGCTTCCGGTGCTGTGGCCAGCGCGTCCCAGATCCGCTCGCAGAAGATCGGCCGTGACTTCCGCGACGGTGTCGGCGATCTCACCGGTCTTAGCTCGCGCTCACCTCCAGTCAATCTTGCGGATGGCAAGTCCGCCTCGCTTCAGTCGGTCGTGGCGGCGAGCTCTACACCACCCATGTCTGCATCGAGCGGCGCCTCACCGGCTCAGGCGCTGCCTCTGCCGTCGCAGGATGTACCAGCGGATGCCATTGAGCGTCTCCCTGCCGGTGCCGCACCCCTGGCGATTCCTACGCCTGGCATTCTGGAGGAACAGCGAGGCTCGGGCCCTGCTGTTGGCACGCACGTGGATGCTCTGGCGGAGGGCTTTGCAGCAACATCCATCAACGATGTGCTCTCCACTTCGGCAAGCACAGCACAAGGCAGCAACAGCACTTCTTAGTTTATTATCCCTCGCAACTTTTTGGTTTATTTGTTTGTTTGTTTGTCGTTGTCACCCTTCTATTGAACCTCTTACCATGGATTTTGTGAACATTGACCGTTGATTAGAGTCGCTGAAAAGGCGCTGAAAAGGGAGCGGATCGTGCAGGGTGCCAAGGAGAAACGGACCGGTTCGCAAAGTAGAGATGTTTTGTTCGAGCATCCGTGCGAGCCAAAATGTCTGAAAATCAGGCATTTTGTCAAGACACGATCAGCGATCTTCTCGATCGAAGAAAGAGCTGATCTGCGAAAATGAAAATGAAAAATCAACACTCTGATCATCGCTCAGGCCGCTCCTTATGTCCTACCTCTTTCTTTCTCTTCCTCAACATTCTCCCTCAACATTCTCCCTCAACAAACCTCGTTCCGCAAGATCAGCCTCCGACAGGCAACGACGAGGTCACATATCCGTACAGGAGATGCTTCGACTGTAGCACAACGGTCAATGCTCCTGACAACCTGCCTTGACGGCACTACCTAAGCAGCTGCAGCTTTTCGTGTAAGCATCAACCCACCTTTCATTTCGGTGGCTGCCAACTTCATTAGTTCACTCCCTCCGCAGTGTAAACACCCGCTCTGTCCTCCTCCGCTTCAAAAAGCTGCGCTGCAATCATGGGGCCTTCTAGACACACGCGGGCGACCGCTGCTGCGAGCGGCGCGTCGTCCAGTCGACTGGACGACCCAGATTCCACTTCCGCACTCACAACTTCCGCAGCAGCTCAATCAAGAACACCAACACGAGCATCACCCTACACAAGGACACCCACGAAACAGTCGTCCGCACTCAGCGTTGTCGGTCCCAGCACGCCGACCTCGAGGACAAGCTCGCCCATGATGCTGCGCGAGATCTTTTCTATGATCAGCCCCTTCCGCGGTCACAGCCGAGCGAGACGATCGGCTGCGTTCGGAGGGGCTGATGAGATGGAGGAGGAACAAGAACAGCAGAATAAAATGATCGAAGACAAGACTTCGCAACTCGATGCTGTGGAAGAAGCTGTCGATTCGGAAGACCGCATGATCGAAGATGCGGAAGAGGGCGCATCTGCCGCTGTCGAGCCAACACCACCTTCCGCTCGTCTCGATATACCCGCAACATTGCACACGGCTTCTCGATCTTCCAGCCCTCGACCTCGTTCTTCGCTTCCGGCACCACAAAAGTCGCTGCCTCTGGCCGACAGCGCTCTTGTCACCCCCGGTCTTCGCCGCCACGTCACCAGCACGCAGCCTGAGCCAATGTCATCAACCCCTTTGCCTTCGACATCGTATGCGCCGCAGCAAACACAGACAAGCCCTGTCTCGCGCAACTACGATCTACTCGCTCGCTTCTTCGCTGAAAAGCAGCGTGGCGGTCAAGGTGCACTCACTGAAGTCGAAGTCGAGGGCTGCATCCGACTCATCGAGGAGAGTATGTCGACTGGACGCAATCTCGAATCCGAATTTGTTGGCGCTTCTTCCCACGGTCGACAAATCGCACCGATGCCGTCCAGCAGCTTCGCTCCTTCAAGTCGGGCTAGCAGCATTGCTCCTCCCACCATGCCGACGAGTCAGACAATGAACAATCTCTTCCACCCCGGAACAAGTCGCATGCCCGCCTCATCGAGCGCATACTCATTCCTCGCCCCTCGCGCGGCTGCTTCGTCATCGACTCAATTTGGCGGTGCAGCTTCGATTACTCGCAGGCGACCGATCTACCTCGGTCCTGGTATGAGCGGTCTTTCGCTCAATCGCAGACGACCAGTGGTGGCAAGCGCATCGCGTGCCTCTGCGCTCAAGACACAAGCACCGAGCTTCTTGCCCAGGTCCAGCACGGATCCTAACCTAATGAGGCATTCTCAGAATGTGGAAGACGAACAGGATGCATCGGATCGAGCGGAAGAGGCAAAGCGCCGTCGCACTGCCGCCGACACGATAGCGGATCAGACAGTGCAATTTGCACCTGCATACGAGAAGCAAGCCCGGGAAAGCAGTCTACTCGCCAAAGATATTGCAGCTGCGCCATCGTCGGCCACAACAGCAGCTTCGCCTCTCAAACGAGCAGCTCCTGCAGCTGAGCCAGCAGCGACAAAGGTCAGCCCACCCAAGCCACCTACCCGCACCGCCAGCGCAATCCAGGACATTCTTAAGGCGACACCTCCAGTGCGTCCTCCCACCAAGCCGGAGCTTGTCAATCCATACCAATCGGCTGCGCCTGCCGTCAAGAGCAAGAAGGCTGACGAGGAGACTCCATCTCCGCCTGTCCGCCGATCTGCTCGCGCATCGATGTTGACTCGCGCCAAGGCAAGGGAGTCAGCCAAAGTTGCGGAGAAGAGCAGTCCTCCCAAGGAATCTGTGCTCGATCTGATTGAGCGTACTGCTCCAAAGACCAGCAAGAGAAAGGCCGACGTGGTCGAGCCTCAACGCAACGGCAAGGCACCCATTTCCGTAAAGGAGTCTGTTTCAGCAACGGCTGCAGCTGAGCCTTCAGCGGAAGAACGCAAGTTGCAAAAGACGGAAGAGGTCCAACGACGCCTGGAAGCACTCAAGCAAGCCAAACCGCAGGAACAGCCAAAAGCACCCGCCTCTGCTGAGCAGAAACCTGCGCCCAAGCCGACAGCAACTTTGGTGCCCCCGCAGTATACCGCAACGAAGCCGAAGAAGCCTTCGCCGCTCTCGGCTGCATTCCAAGCACCGGATTCGCCCAGCTCGGATTCGGAGGCTGCGCCAGTCAAGCCATCGGGCCCGGCAATTGCTCAGCCCAGCTTCACTTTTGGCAGTCCCGCTGCAGCTCCGGCCGTGGCCAAACCAGCGCCTTCAAGTGGGTTCTCCTTCTCCGCACCAAAGCCTAGTACCGAGGCGGCGAAGGCTCCTGCGGCAAGTAATGGTGGATTCTCTTTCTCCCAGCCTGCTCCAGCAGCTGCGCCTGCGCCTTTGGCTTCCACAGGATTCTCGTTCTCTCCCGTGGCATCTGCCGCCGCACCGGCTAAGCCTGCGCCTGCGCCCGGTTCTGGAGGCTTCAGCTTCTCCACCGCGACTCCTGCTCCAGCCTCTAGTTCTAGCGCAGCGACGACGGCTTCACCTCGTGAAGAGGTTGCCAAGGAAGACGCATCAAAGTTGCCCAAGTTCAGCTGGCAAGCACCGGCTGTTCAGACATCGGCTAGTACGGGCGCCAATAAGGCGTTGAGGGATGAGATCAAGGCAGTGGCGGGATCGGCTTTGCCCAAATTTGATTTTGTTTACGAGATCGAGACTTCGTCCGACAAGGGTGGTGCATCTAGCTCGGCGAAGACTGTCACTCCTGCGTCGAGTGGTGGATTCACGTTCTCGCCGGCTCCTACCAAGTCCACTCCTCCCGCCGCCGCTGCTGCGCCGGTGATGGGTGGGTTCAGCTTCTCCACCCCCTCTGCCAGCACTTCTTCCCCCGCGCCGGCGCCCGCTGCCACCTCTACCGAAACTGAAGAGTCCACTACTGAAGGCGGCGACCCCAGCACGCCCCAATCTTCCGGTTTGCTCGGGGAAGGCGAAGGCGAGGAATCCGAATCGACCCTGCTCACCACGCGAGCCAAGATCTGGCGTCTGGACACTGCCACCAAAACGTGGAAAGATCTGGGCGTATGCATTGCTAAACTCAAACTTCATAAAGAGACGGGCAAGCATAGGTTGCTAGCGAGGAACGAGGCCAACGGCAAGGTAGCGGTGAATTTCATGACGTACAAGGGGTTGAAGTGTACGCAGGAGAAGACGGTGAACTCGTTTCTAGGGTTTGAGGAGGGGAAGCCGGCGCAGTTTAGGGTCAAGACCAAGACGGAGGAGCAGGCGGGGGAGTTCAGGGAAGCGTTGGAGGGTGCAAGCGAGAAGAGTTGAGTTGGAGGGGGTTAATACCAAGAGTATACAGCTGTGTGAGTGCGTGTGTGTTGGATGTGCGCGCCCTTCCCCCCCTTTCCCCTTCTCCTTCTCCTTTTCCTTTCTCTTCCCGTTCCAGTTACACCGGTTCTCTTGGAGAAGTGATGCCCCTATTATTTGATTGATCATCCGACCTCTTTTTTGGGGGTTCTTTTAGTGGATGGTTGATTGAAGAAGGAGGCTAGATTGATTGCTCTCTTTCTCACTCAACTTTGTGTTGAGGGGAAAGAGGTTGGTGAGATTTGGATTTAGGTCGATAATCTCTATCGTTTCCGTGGGAGTTGACCCATTGAACGTTTCACACATTTGATCCCGCCATTTTTCTCATCCTTCTTTTCGCTTTTCTTGGTGTTTTTGTTTTTCGGCTTGGTGTTGGTGATGAATGAGAGTTGTTTGTTTCCATTGGGGGGGTTGGGTTTGGAGAATGTGTCTAAAGAGGTGAGTGAGAGATGGACGTTGAAATGGCGACTTGCACTGGCTCTTTCCTATTCCTGGAGATGAGGTTTACAGTGCGAGTCGACAAGGCTTATCCCGTCCTAGAGCAAAACATCAAAAAAGGTTGGGATTGCGCACCGAACCCAATCTGGTGCGAGTGTTTTGGCAAGAAACACCCCCGCGCCCTCTACCCCCACAAAGGGGAGGGCAAGAGTTGGCATCGGAGCGCAATTCAACCCGAAACAGAAAAGGTGGACTCCCAATGCATCATCCGTTTGCAAGGCCAGACCGAGCTCTTAGAGATATATGGAGCGCCGGCGTTCGAGTTCCAACCCACATCTACTCCCACTTCCCCACCGAAGATCAATGGTCAAGTGTAGATCAGTACACCAAGAGACGTTCGGTAGATGCCTCAATACAGTACCAGTTTACATTTTATCGAGTAGTCGTGGATCGGTGCCAGCGGTATCCAGAACGAAGTACAGGTTGGCTACACTGTTGATCGCTATCGGGGCTACATTGAGGCTTGATCGTTTATCTCTTCTTGGCTCTCACACGCGAGCTTGGCTTCTACCGAGCCTATGATGATTGTCGAATTTCTGACGGGTCGGTTGCGGGAGCCGTTTGGATTCTCGTCCGAAATCCCATCCCTTTGCCTTGGTTTTCCCCAGCTTTGACGCCTACAGTAAATTGTTTCTCAACTGTAGCTACAATCTGCATGCGCTCTATTTTGAGTTGGCGTGCATGCACAGCTCGATCAACGCAAATCGGGGGATTGCATGCATTGGCTTTACGTACAGTATTATACTGTACCTTGCTGGCTCTATTGTTTGAACAAGCATCGCCGTCGCCATTGTTACGTGCAACTTTGCTGCGTTCGGATGGTCCTCTCTGCCGCCGATGGTGACAGAGAGGCGTCAGAACGAATCATCCATTTTCTCTCTCCAACAGCAGCCAAGCACGCTGAAACGCAGCGGCGTGGCAGAACTTCCAAACAACCCAAAAAATTAGAAGAAAAAAAAGAAGGTTATTTTAGAATATACCCTTGAAAAGATGCTTGTTTTGTGCATGCCATCGCGGTGTAAAATGTACCATAAGAACAGCAATAACCGTATACTGGGTTTCGGCATGGCATCTCTGCAAACAGACTCTCGATTTCTACTATACAGTGAGTACAGTTTACCTATGAAACGTCCTCCAAGGCTGAGATAGAGCTGTGGGGAACGCCTGTGAACGATCCGACGTCTCCATCGCAACCGAAAAGCACCAGCTTAGGGCCTTTGCAAATGCACGAGCAAAGCAAAGTGTTGGGCAACCTCAAAACCTTATGAATCCAGAACTACCAACGATTGGACCGGATAAAGAGCCGCAAATCAAGCTTGGACTGCATCCACAATGGGAGACAAGCATTACCACCTTGATGCAGCGGGGGGGGGCACCCCACGCGCGATGACGATGCAATCACCGACTATTACAGTAACGAGCATTGTCGAGGCGGGGTGAAGCAGCCATCATCAACAGTGTGGCGACCGCTTGCTTGACTTGATACTGAGTGTGTTTCGGAGCGGGGGTCGATTCGGCAAAAGAGCAAACGCAGCGGAAACAGAAGAGACAAAAAGACGAAAAGACAGGTGTCGAGATCGGAATCGGTGGAAGCGCAAGCCAAGTCAAGGAAGCAAGCCCAAAAATTAGAGCTCCACCGATCGTCGAATGCAGCAGCATGGCCAGAAAAAGGCTCCAATGCTTGCGGTATTGGCCGATCCAAATGCCTATTTTTGCAGGGTAAGTCGAAACTTACGGTAGACTCGAGAAAGCCTTGTTTAGAACGTTAAGGCACGTTTGGCGCAGGCTGGTTCGGTTTATTTTAATTTTTATTGTGGCTTCAGGATGCACTCAGGGTTTGTTCGGGCCGTCAACTGTCAAGTGGCAATGTCGCGGGTCCAATTAATATTTTTTTTCGACGATTCTGAACCGAGGCTTCGATCTTGACGTGCATATTTTTGCAACCGCAGACCCGCCCATATTGGAATGCACAAGCCCGAATTTTGGCATTAAGGTTTTACGTGCGCGTTTGCCTGCGTCTCATTTCGAGAATGACCCCCGCTAGGCACCGACGCACGGAAGCTTTGTTCGAGTCTTAATATTGCCTCCTTTCTGGGTGCGCAGACGCCGAAAATGAAACAGCCTCGTCCCGCACTCGTCCTTTTTGGCTGTAGCCGGATTGGGTTCCGCGTTTGTCTTGCTCCTACTACAGATACACATCCCGACTTTGTGATCCCGGCTGTCGTTCCGGATCGCGAAGAGTAAATACGAGCATGCCGATTGCGATCGACTCACAGCATGGTCTCAAAGCAACACCGCGGCGTGATGAATGCAAGAATGATGACACCACGATTCAGAACACGGCCTTCCATGTGCAGCAGCCGATTTCAGACGGTAAAGCAGATGAAAAACGCTGCGTGTCGGAAGCAAAAGCGGAGCTCCAACTTTTTCATATCGGGACGGCATGCTATCCCAAGCTGACTACAGCACTCTCGTACCGTCACGCAGATGAAGATCGAGACGATCCATGATAGGGCAAAATCGAATGAATGGGTCGGCACCTCATCCCGGACGGCTGTTGTCGCCCAACACAAGCCCGAAGCCCGATCTACCAAAGACCGCGGCTTTCCAACTTCAACCACCGTTAGCGAGGCTGATTGAGTATGTCGATTTGTGGCATGCGAGGAAAGACGCTCTGCAAAGGAGCACGAGAGATGAGGGAAGGATGCACGATCCTCGACAGGGATCGGGAGGTTTTGTGAGGAGGGGGCTCAAAAAGGCTGTCGGTAGGGATGATGGTAAGCGCGCAGAAACGAGTGTAAAACGGAGAGAGGCGGATCGAGTGAATTGACTCGCCCTGCATAATAATTTAGAGTCATTTTTTCTTTCCTTACGTTTCTTTTGTTTCCTTTTTTTCCCCCTTTCTCTTGGAAACTCGAACCTCGCAGCGCAGAGTGCAACGCGCTGGATCGAGGTACGATCCCGACACCG
This sequence comes from Pseudozyma thailandica, assembly GCA_023212835.1. Taxonomy (NCBI): domain Eukaryota; kingdom Fungi; phylum Basidiomycota; class Ustilaginomycetes; order Ustilaginales; family Ustilaginaceae; genus Pseudozyma; species Pseudozyma thailandica. Next base: position 1,165,899 of record JALCCH010000001.1, read on the forward strand.
TCCTAATTTGAGCTCGGACGGCGACTGCATGGTAGATCGAAGCATGCATGGAGCTCAACCTGTTTCGCAACACGAAAATGGTTGCAAAGCGCGATTCACCCCTGAAGCTCGAGTCCCCTCCGAAGCTGGCGTGTGGTTTTGCTTTCCCCCGCTTTTCAGCTTTGATCAAGACACAAAGTACAGTAGACTACTCGCCTAATGGGATGAGATTCATGCTGGAGACAAGCTGCGATGAGGTGGCCCAGATGATTCAGCGTGGCATGCTACACCGTGTATACATTCTCCTCGCCCATTTGACCCCATCTTCAAGCTTTGCGATCCTTTAGCCAGCAGAACACGATACTGAGTCTGTCCAAGTGTAGCTCAAGATGCAAGTCGACGTTTGAGTGCTATCCAATAGGATCTTGATATTGATGTAAGCGACATCTCACTACAGACTTGATCAGGCCCAAAGCTAGGACCGAGAAGCTGTGCGATCTACACAGACACAGAGCCGGGGCCGGAGCCGGAGCCGAACCTCCACATAACTGTACGTAGAGCTTTGCAGCGAGGTGCGAGTTGAATCGAGTCTGCGGGATGCGGCCAGTAATCTAAGCAGCCGCCTCGATGGTGGTGGCCGGAAACACCCAGAATTTGCGCTCAATCCGTTTCATAGATTCGTGATTCTTTCCTTCCGTCCGGAGAGCGGAAATCAAGAAAAGGGTCCTCGCTCTGTTTGATTGACGCCGTCACGCCGACTTTGAGAAAGTCGGTAGGCCGTCCCGCCCGTGTGTGTTCTGATGAAGCAAATTCGATTATTTTTGATGTTGGCGATCTTTTCTCGTTTTCGGCACTTTGGCAGTTTTGACATTCTTGTATGTACAGGCCGATGATCGTGCGGATGGAAAGCTTGTCCGGATGAGCCAGTCCGAACAGAGAGAATCAAAGTCAGCTGGTGGCACTCAAACTGTACTGTATTTTTGCATTTCGAGCTTACCACCAGACCAGAGCTTGTTTGGAGGCGAACGCACATATCCGCTGCAACTGATAGTTTTGCATTGCGCGCGTGGGTGCACGATTGCGCAATCGCCAGTATGTACTGTACTGTACTGTGCCGAGGATTCTCTCTGATCACGTTCCCGTAGACACACATACACACACGGGTCAAAGCAGACGTTGATATGTAGTCAACAGAAAGGTACGTTGCGAACAGACAACAGCACTTTGCTATCAAGTGAACGTGGACAACTCTGCTTTGTGTTGAGATCAAATGCACAGCGAACAAAGTTGAGGCTGTATTTTTGGCTTACGAGTGCTTCGCTATCGCTGGTGCTGCAAGCTGTACGCCCACTCAAGGTTCTGAGTGTTGCTATTATACTGTACTTAGCGAGGTTGGTCAAACACAAAAAGAGAAGCGGGGGAGATGCACGCAGGAAGTGGGTTTTTTTTGCGATTCTTAAATTTTTAACTCCGTTTGCGAGCACACACAAGCTACCACAATAGGCGAGATAACTAACGAGTCGCAGCAAGGTTCCATCGAAACAAAGCTCATCAGTTGCATATTGTGCATAACATTAGCTTAGAGTGTATGCAGCGGAAACGACCACTTTCAAGCCCAATTTCCAAATGCCATCGTCCACCGCCATCGCTATGTGCATCGGCGCTCGCTAGACGGTCTGGTTTGCCTCTTGCTCGCTCCCCCTCTCCTGCCCTGTGAGCGAGGCTCTCTGCCACTCTCCCTCCCTCTGCCTTTGTCTTTCTCTCACATCCGCCTTGCAGGTTCTAACCTTTGTTCTTCATCGGATTCCGCATTCCAATCCCCACTCGGCTCTGATAGTTAGTTAGAGTTGGCTGCGCAGTGGGTGAATTGCACTGCACCTGAGCTTGAGTAAAGTTGAGAAGAAAGACAAACTCACAATAACTTTGTGATTGCGAGGATAGAACACGCTCAAACCCCATTCTCGATCCGTATTTGCATCCTCTTTGGTCTCCGCTTGGTTGTTGGATAAAGGTGGTGATGGTGACTGATTCGTGCAGGTAAGCGAACAAAACCCGTTCTAAAGCCGTTCGCTTGTTTTTGGCTTTTGGCTTTTGGCTTTTTGCAGTCGGCTTTTTGTGTCGCGACCCTGAGCTGACCCTGTCAATCAACTTTTTTCCTCTCCTAGCTGCTGTAATTTAAAAAGCTAACCTCAGGCTCAACTTAGTTCAGTTGCACCACCGGCTCAATCATAAAAAATAAAAAAACTGTACATCCAGAATTTTGGCGAGACCGGAAATCCGCCCAGCCACACAATCACAAGGTCACACAGAATTGTCACTACAGTACTACGCTACTGTATCGCTTGAACTCGGTCCTTCCAGAGCTGTGTCGCTGTGCCTCCCTACATTTCGCTAGAGCTACTACAGTCAAGTGTAGCTTTGCTTGCCACTGCTTGATCTCCCCTCTCTCTCTCTCTCTATCTCTCTCTTCCTCTCTCCTGCAACAAACAACGTCCACCCAACCCTTGCTTCGATCTTGAATTCATCCCAGTAGCCGAAGCTTCACCACCACCACCACAATCCCACTCCCAGATCTTGGCAGTCATTCCGCCGCTTTCGCTCTCCTTAAACGGTCGATCCACCGTGTCTCTTTCTCGTTCTGTCGCTCGACTCTGCTGTCAAACATCCAGCTCGGCATCGCCGCTTAGCTCAACCTTTCAAGCCACACTTCCTTCCCGCTTCGTACCCAGCTCCTTCTCCCACCATCATTCCTCTTCACCATCATCACTCCATTCTGGCGACGTTGCTTCGCTGATCTTCTCTTGTCGTCGTTTCCTGTCACGACCACCATCTTGAGCATCTCAACTTACCGACTCTACCACTCGGTCCTCACCATCGACTCTTTCGCTATCTTGCTACCTCACCGGAAAGCAAGGTAGTTGCATCGCCCATCATCACGTTCCGTTGATTCACGCAATCTTTCAAGGCTCCATTCAGCCGATTCACCAGCTCACATCCAGAGATTATCGTTCAATACGCTTCATCTGACCCAACCCCAGATCCGTTGTGTCACACACACACATACATACCTTGCTCGACATTCGTTCAACCTCACAGAACCATGCCTGGCCACTACTCGAACAACTCCTACCCTCACGACCGTTTCTCTCAGCACAGCGACGCTAGCAACATGCACCCCTACACTAGCCGTCACATGCCTCCCAGGCCCGACTTTGCTCGTTCCCAAACCACCCCCAGAGCTCCACTTCCCGGTCCTCCTCATGGTCCCATGTATCCCGATCATGTTCCATCCGAGCGAGGCTACCCTCCCCACCATGCTTCTCATCCGACGTACACTCGCCACCATCACTCTTACTACGATGAGCGCGGTCCTCTCCCACCTCCTCCTCTCCACCACCGACACTCTCACCACGATGACGCTTACTACGGCTACGACGGTCGATCTCCCACATCTTCCAGCACAGCTCAGCCTCACGCTCCTTACGGTTACGCTTACCACGGTCACTCGCATGCTCACCCTGCTCATGATCCTCGTGGCCACCCTCACCACCCTCATCACGCTTCCTTCTCTTCGTCCGGCTCGTCTGCTTCATCTTCGCTTCACAGCATGCGAGGATCCATGGGCAACCCCATGTCCATGCCCACTGGCTCGCAACAGCAGCCCACTTACCGAGGCCACATCAAGACTACCAAGGATGCCATCCTCTTGCTTGCTGCTTGCGACCTTGTCGAAGACGCCGGATCTCCCGGTCTTCCTCCTCCTCGTCGTGTCACCCGACGTCTCCTCGACTCGGAGCGCGCTGACTTGATCTGCTCCGGCAGCATCTTTGTCTGGGACGAGAAGGAGGCCGGTATGCGTCGCTGGACTGATGGCAAGTGTTGGTCCGCTAGCCGAGTCAGTGGCTGCTTCTTGACCTACCGTGAACTCGAGGCCCGTAAGAAGCCCTCGTCTTCCATCACTGGCGGTCCCACCTCCAACCTTTACAAGGCCGAGGGTCTCATTAAACAGTCGTTCAGCATGACCACCACTTCTGGTCGCAAGCTCCATGTCATCTCATACTACACCAAGCGCGATGTTCGTGAAGGTCTCTTGCGCCGTGTCAGCGAGGATCCTCGTTTCGTCGGCGAGAATGGCGGCGAATGGGGTCTCGAAGTCGACGAGGCCGAGTACCCTGACCCGATCAGCCGCGCTGGTGACCTTCCTCCCGGTGTCAACCCTGAAGATGTTGAAGGCTCTCAGTCTCCTCCCGGTCCTTCGCACTTGGAGCCTGCTGATCTTCGAGCTTCGCGCAAAGAGATGCCTCCTCACTCGAGAGAGGCCAGCTTCCACGACCGCAAGATCAACACCAGCCCAAGATCGTTCGCTGACCCGCGCGCTCCCGGGAGCCGAAGCCGTATCTCGCCAGTCCCCAGACACGCGTCGGCGGCCAGGCACGCCGCTCCGCCCCGTGGCATCGAGAGCCGACTTCCTCCTTACGGCCACGTCAAGCCTGAGCCCATCGACAGGCTGCCCTACCCTGCCGAGGTCACCCCGTTGCACGAGGCTCGTGGCTTGCTCCCAATCCGACCCATCCCCGTTGACTCTAAAATGGCCGATCTTCCTCTTCGCCGCGGTAGCAAAGACGCCGCGATGGAAGCGACACCGCTCTCATCGCACGATGCCGGTCATCTCTACGGTCGCAAGCGATCTTACCAGGACTTCCGCGCCGCATCCGCGCTTGAGGACGGTCGCGACGAGTCTACCAAGATCTCGCGCCCACGTCTGCAACGCATGCGCAGCTCGAGTATGACCAACGGTCACAGCTCTGCCCAGGATGTCTTGGCTCCCCTCCGTCCTCTTGGCCGTGTCGGCTCGGACGATGAAGGTGTCTCTAAGCTTCGTTCCACCCACGGAGGTCCTCAGGGCTTTAAGGAGCACGACTCGGCCGTTGGTGCTCTGCTCAGCCTTCGCAGCGGTAGCGGATCCAGCGACGACTCTTCATCCGGCTCCAAGGTGTCGCCACCCACACCGGCTCAGAGCAGCGCTGAAGCTGAAGATATGGCGTCCAAGCCCGCTTTCTCCCGTATGGACAGGGCTGCGCTCGACCGCTTCAGCGTTCGCATCTGATTTCTCCCTCTAAACTCTCGATGGACTCATCCAGTATCTCTTGTCCTGTGTAACTTGTATACCATTAATTGTCTCGCGCTAGCTCAGCAGGAAGAACCCGTAGCGATGTCCTGCGCTCTGTTCCCGCTGGCGAAATGTCTCTCTTTGTTTGTTTTTGTGTGTTTTTAGGTCACCTCAGCAGCTCCTTGGATGTATACACGCATAGTTCAATGATGGGCATTCTGCATTGTTTTTTCTTTGTCTAGCGGTTTGCGTTGAAGTGCGGTACTGTTATGTGTGTGTGTGAGAGAGAGGAAGGGGTGGGGTGATAAAGATTTGAATGGAGTTTGATTGATTTGCAAACAGAGCGAGTGGGGGAGAGGGAGGGAGGCGGTGGTCAAGGGTTTGTGATGGAGAGGTTTGGAGGGTGCGTGCCATGGGCGAATTGGGTACGGATGGAGTGGATCGAGTGGTGGTGTGGACGATCGATACTCGATGGAATCGTTGGGTCGCGCGTAGAGCTGATGATGAGCGCAAGTGGCGAATCCACATCGTACAAGGAAGGTTGACCCAAGCGGGCGGTAAGGGGTTGATTCAGGACGTCATTTGAGGGTCTTCTGAATCCTTTGCTCGGAGTAGTGCTCGTAGGTCCTCAAGACGCGATGTAGGAGAAGTGTGCTTGGCTTCGGCCTGCGGGGACTCAAGAGTGCTCAATTGTAAGCAGTCAACGACGTAAGGCGACACAACTCGACACTCGATGCCAGAGAGGCTGTATGCTGTACGGAATTGCAACTCTGCTCATCGACTGATTCGACGATATCGAAGACAGCATCAGTGTTTGACAAAAAGCATGGCGCTCCATCAATCTCTGGCTCGATTGCCTTTATAAACTCTGTCCAGTTGAGGCGTTGGATCGCTCTCAACCGTCAAAATGTCGTTCAAAGTTCCCAGTCAGTGGTCAGTGGGATTGGCTGCATCCTTCTCCTGTATCTCTGCGAAATCGTGCAACCATGTTAACAACGAAAAGAAAGATCGACAAAACAAGTCCTATTATAAAATCGGCATATCTTTACGTGCGGTTTAGGTGTGTGTGTGTCTCGCTTAGGACTCAAATGGACATGACCTAAAGTCCGCTGGTTTCCAAGCGACGCTCTCGCTTGCTCCAACAGACACCCGGGCGCTGACTGCACCTCTGATCCCAACTGGGGCGCAGATCGGCATTCTCGGCCCATCCATTTCGCTCGCTCAATCAATTCAGCTCACGACGTTTGTCATATGCCCACAATGGGTTCCAGCTGGGACCAAGAACGATCATGGTGTGAATTCACGCAAACAGAGTCGGCCTGGTGATCAGCCAGCCAAGCCGCCCCTTTTTTATATTATCTTTATTACCGGGACTGCTGACGAACGCAACCCGAAACTTCGCATCAGATTGCTCCTGTCTCTGAGGATTCCCCATGTGAGAAGCCAGAACGGGAGCCGCAAGCTGATGCAGAGAACCTTGTTGTACCAAGGAACGGAGGAAGCGAGGTAGATCGCCGAGAGAAAGACAAGGCGCTGCGACCCCGAGAGAGAGAGGGGGAGGGAGAGAGAGAGGGGGAGGGAGAGAGAGAGGGGGAGGGAGAGAGAGAGGGGGAGGGAGAGAGAGAGAGAGAGATTGGAGTGACTTTCCCACGCCAAAGGGAAGCAGCAACGAGACAAATGCGTTTACGTTAGTGCGGTTGTATAGGCCCTGAGTTCGGTGCCTGCAGAAAGCTGCAGATGCAAGCTGTGACACGAATTACCGCCACAGTACCAAAGTCCCACATACACACAGACACACTAACGGCAGCGCTCGTACGAAGGCAGCAGCTTCGCGCCGCCGTTAGCGAGAGAAGGGCAGTGCAGCGCACATGCATATGTCGTCGAGACCACTCTTTGTTCTAGCAAAGTCAAACTCAGAAAGCTTTGCGAGATTGGGTGGACTCGAGGCCTGCAGGAAAGCTGTGAACGCAAGGTCAAGCAAGGAGCAGAAACCAAGTGTAAAAATTATATAGATTCAAGTGTGAGTGTGGGAAGGATCAGGAACCTGTGCGCTGTATTTCACCGCGAACGGAAAGAGGAGAGAAGCCACAAAAATCAGCCTGAACTCCTTTTGCTGGCTTATGACGGGCCCCCGGCCAGCAAAAGACGTCAAGGATCATTATTTGTCCAGAGCGTACGTAAATGCTGGCCGAGCCCCTTGCACTTCCGCTGAAACAGCCCGTCTGAGCGCCATTCTGCTTAGAGAATGAACAAGGTACGAGACTAGTTGCACATTTAGTCTAGTACTCAAGAGCCGACGAGAACTGATGTTGAAAGCAAAAGAGAAGAAACAGGGAACGCTCGCTCGACACCTCGGCCACTTGCGACGACGACAATCCTTCTACGACCGACTCACACGATGAAGCGCCGTTGCAGACAGGCAAGCAGCAAGCCGTGCATACATACATACATATGGTTGGAACAAGACGGAAAGTGACCGAGATTGATCACGCTTCAAAGCTGAGCTGTCCTCTGTTACATACGAAAAAGTGTGATTTTTCGGAATTCGTGGGAGCTTTCCCATTCTCACGCGGTCACAGCAGAGTTTTGTGGCTGCCAAGCAAGACTCGGAGGCTGCGAGGCTGCACAAACTTAATTTACTGTTGGTTGTCGTGTTTCGATGAACTGCACAACAACAACGACACAGCTCTTGTGCTTCTCTGGCAACTCTACCTCGAGTTTCAAACCATCTACCTGCTTGCCATGATTTCTTTCCACGCCGTCGGCAGTGTAGCGCAGCAGAACATGCAGCGACGAAATCCGCATGGGACAAAGTATCGTTGCCCACGAATGAGGGCGTCGCGGCCACTGTTATCCACCTTGAACGTCCAACGAGCTTGTAAAAGATCACATCTGACAATTGAACAGTTGATGGTTCGTCTGACAACAGCAGCAGCAGAAGAAGGCGGCTCAACTTCAAGCAACTGTGCGCCACCAAAATGCTAATACAGTATGATGGCTTGGAATTTCTGAGACACTTCATTCTCCGCTACTCAAACGTGGTCTGAGTCTGCATTCTCTTCGTCATCACTCACTCCTTGCTCACTTCGGGCCGCCTCGAAAACAATTTCGTCTGAGTTGCACTTTTGCACTTGCAACTTGCACTTGCGGAGCTTCGATGACCTGCACCATGCATTATTACGAGCAAAGCCTGGACCGTCTTTTGGTGCGTCATTCCACAGTGTGGCCCGTTCAAACTGTCACTCAACCCAAAAACCAAGAGAATGAGCCTTGTTTCGTGGTTCGGTGTCCACATGGCACCTCGGCTCCACTTATACGGTGCTCGCCTGCATCAAACCCTGCAGCTTGCTTCCACCTGTGCAACTGCCTCCTTTGGTTGTTCTCCTTTTCTTCTCTCGTTTGTCGTTGGCTCGGTCGGTGGGGATTCTTATCTCACTTCAAAGCAGCCCACCCGCATGGCCAGGAGTCTTTCTTTTCTGTCTGATAGAATTGTCCTTTCGCTGGCTCGGCCGTCCGGTCGTTCGGTCGTTTGCCCGTTCGTCGATCCGCTCGTACACAGACCGCACCCTTCCACTGATGCACATGCATGTGCAAGCGCGTTGCTAACAACCGTATCGAGCGCCTTCCGCTTCTTTCTTTCTTTTGTCAAGGTTCCTCGATCGGAAGCAGCTGGGACCGACATCGGAAGGCTTTGATGCGCGGCACTCTTACCTACGCACCTCTTGAACCGGCTTGCCTCAGCCGCTCCCGCCTCCGCGCATCTCCTTTTAGCGTGTGGAACACTAGCTCGACCTCGTACAACTTTCCCCCTTGCGTGACACCCGATCCCCTCGTCGTCATTACGCACTCGGTTTCTGCTTCCATTCTGTAAGCGTCTGAGAGCCTGTCAATAAACGTGACATGCTCTAGCTTTCCTGACACAGTCATCAGACGATTACGAACGACAGACAGAATTGAGGTGCATGTGATCCTCCATTGTGAGTCCCTATTGGCTTTTCCCATGCTGCCACAGCCCAATAAAGCGGCGTCAAAAGGATCATTCATTCATGCTGGCTTGGCGGCCAATTCGCTCACGTACCCACGATCTGCAAACTCCATGCTAGCAATTGGTGGCTTCTTCCCATCGCACAGATTCTATTCTCTACCCTTGTGTCGTCGCCGCGCTGCCTTGCGTCCCTCATCACCTCCCTCCTCCCTCCTTCCCTTGGCCCTTCATCAGCCACTAGCACCCCAGTTCCCCCAAGCAGCGAAACATAGCAACGCGAGCTCGACTGGACAGCAAATGAGGTTGCTGCATCTGCGACGCTTCTTGCTTCCTGTCCTCCATTGTTTTGCTTAGACATTGCTGCCAGTCTACGTTGCTGACTTCATCAATCCCTGCACGGCAATCAAGACCTCTCCGCTCGCTTGGATCTTGACCGTTTGCTTCCAGCACACAGACCCACCTGCAGCTCAACGCCTCTTGCCAACCAGCCCACTTCAGCCTCCGGTCCCCTGCTCGCCTCCCTCCGGTAGTGCAATCATCCTTCACATCTCCGGTATACTGCTAGACGACAGCTCGGCTGCTGCTTAGGCGAGACCCATAGACAGATTTTCTCTGCATTGCCTCGAGGTCGAGAGACTCTTTAAGGTTGACGCCCTTGGCCATCATCACCAGATCCCAAGGTCGCCGTGCTGTTCTCTCCTCGTTACCAACGCCTCCGCTTCGTTGCTGACGCACTCGATCTCGATCTTACCCCACTTGCTCAACCATATCAAATTGGCTTGGCTGTCAGTTCGTCATCGACAACTTCTTTTCATCTGCAACTGACTCAACAACGTTGGCCATGTCTGCGACCTACCGTGGTCGTCAATCCACGGCGCCGCCACTACCACAGAAGAGCGAAGCCATGTACCGTCAGACTTCTTTCGAAGACAGCTTCGACTCTGTCCGCTATGCTTCCAATGCCAGCCAGCCGAGCCTCTCGCACAGCATTCTCACCTACACCGAATCCGCCCCATCTTCGGTCTGCCGACCCGACTTTGGTGACTATCCGCAGGACATGTCTCAGAGCAGCTGTGGAGCTAGCTTCGTGTCCGAGATGCATCCTTCGTACGACGACAACTCTGACGTCGACGGAGCGCCTCCGGCCACCATCTCCAAACCTTCACTCAAATTCGTCGAGCCTGTGGTTCAGCGTGATCATATCAATGGGCAGCAGCGTTTGACGGGGATGAAGAAGAAGATGATGCAGCGCACCAAGAAGCAAGCTTTGCAGCATGAAGGTGAGCTAGATATTCACCAGCTGCCCATTCTCGGCTTTGGCGACTCGCGTACTTCCTTGGCTTCAGATGACGGTTTGCATAAGGACACCCTCAGGTTCCCCGTTCCACCCAAAGATATCCACATCACTCCAAAGCAGGAGCAGTGGAATGTCGACACCATCGACATCGCTTTGGAAGATCTCGTCTTGAACAAGGGTAAGGTTAGGTCTCAGCCTCAGACTCCTTTCGGGCAGGGACCTAGCTCGCCATTGAAGTCGATGTTCGCCAAGCAAGCAGCTGCAGCCCATTCCGTGCTCGACGAGGCCCGAGACGAAGAAAGGCAACACTTGCCTCAAGTCCGTGCACGCACATTAAGCGATGCGAAGCGACCCCTGCGCGGTCCTCCTTTCGACGCACCACTGCCGCCCCTACCTCCTCTTCCAGGCTCTGTCGCCGGTGCGCAAAGTCCTATATCGACCCCGACCAGCAAGGTGGCTATCCTGCAACCCAGCGTCGACCATCCACTCTCTGGACGTAGCAGCGCCAGTGCTTCTGCTAGGAGCTCGGTCGCCGTCTCTCAAGCCATCAGCTCTAACAGGAGCAGTGTAGTGGCCGAGCAGCCTGTGTACAGTGCGCCCGACGAAGAAAACGTGTTTGCCTTTCAGCCGCCCAGCCTTTCCGTTCATGGCGATGAGCAGCCCGCTGCGACGCCAGAACCTCGCAACCATCGACCCATCGGTAAGCGTGCCGACTCGATGGCTTCCTCGAATCACAGTAGCTTGAGAGATCTGGATCCTCGCGAAGTGATTCAGCGAGCCCGTATGCAGCCTATGAGCTGTGGTCTCGATGCTGAGCTCTCATCGACCGTCGACCTTGCTGAAGAATGCTCTGGGCCTACGAGTGCAGGCGGAAGCTTCAACAAGGGCGTTCAAGCCGAGGACCTTCCTCCTCTACTCTCGAACCACTATTTGCAAAGCAAAGAGTTTTCTGCCATCGACCAATCGCAGTACGAACGTCTTAACCGGCTTCCCGAACGAATGCAGGCCGCCGCCGCTGCGGCTGCAGCCTCCGGTGGCCATCGTCTCTCGCACAAGCATCTCTCTAAGCACAAGAAGGGAGCAGGAGCGTCCTCTGCTGCCAGTCGCTACGAGCCCATCAGCATCCTGCGTGCCGAAGCTGCTTTCTTGCAGGAGGACACCAAAAAGTCGGACAAGAAGGACAAGAAGAAGAGCATTTGGCATTCGCAAAGCAGCAGTAGCAGTATCGTCAGCAGCAGCCGCTCGCAGAGCAGCTCGTCGTTCGGTCGTGCGGGCGTCAACAATTCGACTTCGGACGTGTCTTCGGTTTCCGAAGGTCATCAGAGATTGAAGTCGATCAAGTCTTCGCTTCGACTCAAGAGCATGAAGTGAGCTCTGTCCTTCACCAACGATCCTCAAATGTCTGCTTCGCATGTTTGAGAGGCAACATTAGCAATCAAACATGCCATCCACATCCTCAGATACCCCCGCCATTCATTTTAGAAATACTTGGCATGCTTATCACAATCATTCTGCTTAGCAATCGAGTTTTGGTTCCGCCCTCCCCTTGCACTGCCTGTCTGAGTGCGCCAGAACGTTGAATGGTAGCGACATGCCGAGATGGTCATTGAGGCGTTTGCATTCGGGCTCGGCTTTGACTTCAAGTAACGCCGTGGAGTGCTATCTTGATTTCGTGATCTCAGATATTTGGGTTTCGTCGAGCCAGAGGGAGAAAGTCTCACTTTCTTGAGATAGAAAGCGTGACGTCTGGGGATAGAGCTCGAAGTCCAAAAGAGGGTTCGCACGTCTAAGAGAGAGAGTGTGTGTTGAGTTGGCTTAAATTTCAATTCTAAAATTGGCTGGCCACAGGCTTGGCGGTGTCAGATTCAGTGATTAGCCATCCGTCCATCCATCAATCCAGCCAGCCAGCAGCTCGATTTCTGAAGCCGTTCAGCCAGCTTTCTCTTGCCTCACAAAGCAGGTACAGCAGAGTGCAGTTGCAATTTACGGCAATCGGTTTCCGCTCTTTTGTTTTTTTGCAGCAGCACAGCGCGAGTTGAAATCCGCTCACCCGCGACCCTTTCTTTTTCGAAAAATTACAAAATTGGCACTTGCTCGGCTTGGCTTTGCTTCCCCACTGGCCTAAATTCAACGGAAACACATAGACACACACACACACACTTTGCCTGACACTGTCACAGTGTGAGTTCGGCTGTTGGTGCTCTGCTGCAGCTTAATTGACAGACAGACACACGGACACATAGACACACGGAACTACACGACGACCAAATCTGTGTCTGCCAATCCGTTCAACTCGTCCGTTTCATCACCGAGGTGGAGTCGCATACCATTCATCATCACCATCCGCTCCATCACACTTGCGCCAACTTCATTGCTCTATTCAGCCCATCTTCTCCTTCTCCCTTCAATCGCTTTCAACAAGGCGCTGCCTCAGCTAGGCTCTCGCCTCTTTCGAGTTGACGATCAAGTTGCAGCAAGATCAAGTCTCCAATCTAGAAACCAAACATCTTCTGGACTACCATCAATTCACGACCTCGCACAATTGTCCACACCACCACGAGTGAAAACGTCGACCGACCACGGACGCATAGCTCGCTTGTGATTGGTGCCGCAAATCGCACTTCGACTTTCCCCTCACTGTCTGTACACCATCATCCAGCCGCCTCGCACCTTGCAATTGGGCTTGCTCATCTTCCGCGAGTCTCCATCAACGGCCGTCATCGATGTTCAACTAAGCACCAGCGCCAACTCTCCTTACATCTTGTCGTCTGGTCGGCTCCACACAGTCTCCCCGATCCATCCGCACATCCCTTCCAGAACATTGTGCCTGGCGTCATTCAACTACCTCAACAAGGCGCAAGCAAGCAGAGTTTGCGCCCAGCATGTCGGCGGGTGGTCCTATGCGAATCACCGACGACGAGCTCCTTCGCGAAGTCGAAGCGCTCAAATCCCATCGCAGGCTTTCGGTCAATCGACCTGTTCTCGATCCCGATCTTCCAGATTTGGCAGCATCCTACGGAGGTGGTCAAGAGCTTCTTTCCATCCCATCCCCCGAACGCGAGCGAGAACGACGTGGGTACAGCCTTGTCGATGATGGCGCTGTGCCAATACGCACTCCGTCCTCCGCTTCCGCTTCCTCCTCTTCCTCCTCCTTGTCTCCTACTCAAAGCTATGCAAATGAACGTGCTCGCTTCACTGCAAGAAGGAGAGGACCGGGCTCCGAGCCGCCTTCTGCGTCCGAGTCCAGCCGTGGGCTTTCACCCATCTCGTCGTTGCCTACCAACGATGAGTTTGATCCTAGAGCCACGGCCGGCTCTCCGACCAGTATGACGTCTTCCGGCCCATCTTCGCCGAAAGATCCCAGTCATCTCTTCTGGGTTCCAGCGTCCGTCCATCCAGAGATCTCGCCATCCGACTTTCGCAACTTTATCAAGGAGCATGCCGCGCGTGCCGTTCATCAACATGCAGGAGACGAGCATGGCGCGGCTGACGATACATTGCCGCCTCTAGCTGTCGGCGAATCGCCTATCGCTCATCGACTCAACTCCGTTCGCCAGCAGCAGCAACAGCAGCAGCAACAGCGCCAGGATCAGTCCAACGATGCAAGAGGTGCTCTCATCGGCCGATCCACGTCATTGTCAAGACGTGGCAGTACGCTACGACGCCAATACCGCCCGGAGAATGACACGGAAGACGGCGATGAGGACAAGGCGCCTCGACAACTCCAGCGCAATCGCAGTGGCCTCAGCCGAGGCACGTATGGTCTGGCCATCCCCAATCTCACCATCGATGACCTCCAAAAGCTCGAAGCAGCAGCGGAAGAGGCCAGTCAGAGCCAAGACCCTGCCATGCTGCGGAGCGTCCTCCGACGCACACTCAGCATCAACACGACTTCCGACTTCGACACCGTCGACGCTGTTCCCGCGCAACCTATCGAGGACCCGGATGCGCCCATCATCGTCCCCAAGCCAGGCCAGATTTTGCGTCGAGCTGCACGAACCAAGATGCGCAAGGCCTCGGGCGATTCGACGCGAGGCAGTCTTGCTTCGCGCCGCCGTGCTCCTCGCGAATCTTTAGATGCTGAAGGAGGAGCGCCCTCGGAGGGTAGCCGTGCGTGGGAGTTGCAGCGGAGTGATGCAGAGGAGATGGAGAGACGTCACAGCGGTCAGTCCGAGATCTCTTCAGGTGCAGATGATGACTCTCAGTCTGGTGAAAGCTCGTCACGTCCCGTTTCGACGGAAGCCACCGATTCGATCGTGGATGCCTACTCGCGGGACTCGTATCAGTCGGATGCTTCACAGCGCACGAGCGTCACTTCGATGGTCGAAAGCAACAGCTCTGAGACTCACACGCAGTCAGGATCCATCCTTCATTCGGAGCCAGACACCACATCGCCGCCGCAGACGCCGACACAGGACTCGTACGCAACCATGTCTTCCTCTTTCGATGGCATAAAGTCCAAGTCGGTGCCTCTCCAGTCTCAAGACAGTCTGCAGCAAGGACAAGGCAGTTACGCTGACCCCCTGGAGACATCTCGATCCGAATCGAAGTCGTCCAGCAACAATCAGATCAAGCCAATCCCGGTTTCGCATGTCCCACCTGTGCCCTCTTTCGAGAAGACACGGCCTCATCAGCAGCAACAGCAGCAGCAACAGCAGCAGCATCGCAAGCCCGACTCCCGACCGTCCTCGGCTGAAAGCTCTTATGACTCAACTCCCGGCCACCTGTCCGCTCCCCCACAGCAAGGTCAGCGTCGCGATGCTCAGCCGGTGCCTGCCTCGAAGCCTCAGATGGCGCCTATTATCACCAACCAGCAGCAGATGCCGGTGCAGTCGCCTCCGCCGACTACGAGCAGCCATAAGCACAAGGAGAAGGAACGCAAGGGTGCTTTTGGGCTGTCGTGGTTCGGTCTTGGTAAAGATGACGAGGATGAGCGTGCGAAGGCAGAGAAGGAGACGCAGAAGAGGCGAGAGAAACACGAGAAACGCGAGCGGAAGGAACGTGAAAGGGAGGAGAAGGAGAGGGAAGAGAGCAGCTCGTCGAGTTTCCTCGGCGCGCTTTTTGGTAAGAAGAAGGGCAATGATGAACCGTCTCATCAAGCACCTCCTCGTCCGAACAATGGTCAGCTTACAGCCGGTAGTCTGCTGGAACGCAATGAGATGGGTGCCCTTGGCGGCAAGCCTGGCAGCTACTACTCGCGCTACCCTATCCACATCGAGCGAGCCGTCTATCGTCTCAGCCACATCAAGCTCGCCAACCCTCGTCGACCTCTGTACGAGCAGGTGCTGATCTCGAACCTCATGTTCTGGTACTTGAGTGTGATCAATCGAGCCCAGCAAGGACACAATGGCGCACAGGCTCATCAACAGCAGCACCAGCAGGGTCAGGTACAGGGCCACAACGGCCAGCAACAGCATGAGCCGAATGGTCACAACGCCTCTGGCCACGAGGCTGGACACGGTGGCGCCAACGGATATGGTCCCGCAGCATCAAATCACATCGACACATCGAGTGCGTACGATGGAATGGAAACTTCGTCGGGCAGTCCAGAATCCGAGGACTCGAGTTCGGACCAATGGAGTCAAAGCAGTGGCGGAGGCAATGGGGCTGCACTCAAGAAGAAGCGCAATGGACTGGTCAAGCCTAATCGCGCCCCTGGTGGTGCCCACCAAGGCCGCTCTGCGGAAACGCCAATGAAGCAGCCTGGGTATGGCATGCAACACCGCCAGATTGACGATGATCTCAAGACGATGGGCTCGCACACAGGTCAACTCGGTACACCTGGATTTGTTGTCGGCCAGGTAGTCGATGTCAAGGCGCTGCAGGCCAACACGCCCTACCGTCTGGTCTCTGATTCTCGTTCTGGTGAAGGAGCCAACTATCAAGATGCGAACTCGGCAACCACAGATTATCTTGGGTTAAATAACCAGTTCGGGTCATCCGAGCCGCTTTGGTCGAGCCCAAATGCCGAACAGGGCGAAGGAGGCAGGCACGTGGATGACCAGCGTCGAACTTCTGGTCGGAATTCGACGGGTGAACAGAATCGCAGCTCAAGCCCGAATCGGCCGTATCGCTCCGAGGCCGAGAAGGAACGGGCTTGGCTGGGTATGCGTAATAGCTCTGGTCGTGCCTCGCCCACAGGGGGCAACCACGGATACGGGTCCATCTCCCAACAGCAGCAGCAGCAGCAGCAGCACGAGGGCAGCGATGGACCTGGCGCACGCTCCAATGAGCGTTCGAGCGAGAGTCATCCCCAAGGTCGGAGTATGTCGGTCGGCGGTATCGGTGCTATGAACCGCACGGGCGATTGGGGTGGAAGCAACAGGAACGACCGATCGCGGAAGACATCTATGGGTCACATGAGCCCGTCCGTCTCCTCTCAAGGCTTGAGCTCTTCCTCTTCTGCTTCATCTTTTGGTACGATTGAAGAGGGGAAAGGGTACGGCATGTCTAGCTCCTCCAGCACTTCTGCATTGGATTATCAAGGTCAAGGAGGGCAAAATGGGCAGATCAATTTCCCGATTACGCCAGGGTCGAGCGCTATGTTGGATGCGGCTAGATCGAGTCAGTCCCGAAGGAGGTAGCAGATCGGCTAAGGGGAGGGAGTATCTTTATCAGACGAGCGGATTGCAGTAGAGGTACCTTGTGGAAGTGAAATATATCTTAGCAACTTTGAACAATCCATGCGATGAACAGGGATGTGGACTGTATGGTGAATGTAGATGATTTACGATCTCTGCTGATCAGGATGCGGTACGAGATCGCATGAAGAGTCGCAACTGTTCAGGGGCACAGCACGGGCATGGTATCAGAGCCCCAATTGTGATATCGGTCTCGGCAGTGAGGAAGGTCAAAGATGATGGAGCCGAGAGCTTAAAATTTGTTTCGGATGAGAGAGTGACCCCTGCATGACGGGTTGATCCGAACGCTTTCCAATGAATTTGAGAGGGTGCAGATTTAGCACATCATTCGTCCCCTAGCTGAGGATAGATGAAAGAAAAAGGCACTAAAGAGGGTGGGAGTCGAGCCCGTCTTCATTGCCAGATAAGCGCAGAGGGGGAGCTCGATCCGGCGTTCGGGAAAGCCAAAGCAGCGAGGGCAGGCTTGGCGCAAGTCACTTTCTAAGATGAACAGTGAGCGGTAATTGTGAGGGGTTCGATTGCGGGCGTTTCATTTGGCGGCTAAAATCGCGCATCGCTTTTCTCCTTGGGCTTAAGGGTTGGGTTGGGTTGGGTTTGGGGCGCGGCAGTTGTGCCAACCAACGCACACGACATCAGCAAAAAATCAGAGAGTGACTCTGCGCGATTTTCGCTCCGCCTTGCGAGATGTCTGTGCGGCAGGCTTTTACCGCTACATCAATCAATCACAACTGATGGCGACTCAGCTCGCGTTTTCTCGGCGCCAGGCGAGGGGTTCTCTCCACATGACCGCTTTCACACCGACTCAAAGGTATATATATGATCTCCCACCTTGTCCCGCTTCCACATCATCTCCCCACCAATCCTCACTACTTCTTCAACTCAACACACACACACACACTCTCTCTCTCCCTCTCACACACACACTCAAAAAAGTTGATCGAAAATGGCTTGCAACTGTTCGTCCTCCACCAACGGCGTTTGCACCTGCGCTCCCGGCACTTGCAAGTGCAACGGATGCACCAACGCTTGCGCCTGCAAGAGCGGAACCCAACAGAAGAAGGGATGCAAGTGCGAAGCCGAGGGTCAAACTTGCACTTGCGAGAAGGGCTGTAAGCAGTGCGATTGCTGCTAAGCAACACCTCTCACGAAATCACACTCGACGCGACATGGTCGGAAGGAGACGATGATCCGACCAAAGTATTGCGAAAGATTCGGCAGCCCGGATCGATCATCGAACACCACACGAAACGAAACCAAATTGAAACGAAGATCTTAGGCTCGGCTCATACTTTCGGCCCCTCCCCTAACCTGCATCCGGGTTAGGGCAGGAGGCGCAGCTGTATTCTCTCCATCTCAAATCCAAGCAAATCCCCGCATGCTGCTCTTGTTCCTTCGTTGATACGCAATTCCACAAATTCTGTCAGTTTCTAGCATCTGAACATTCGTGCGCATGTGTGTGCAAGCTGGCGCTGTCGTCACATCATTGATCGTCTCTATGAGCTTCTAGCTTGCTGTCCCGCTGCGAGCTCCTTGTCTAGCATCCAAGAGAAGTTGAAAGTCAGCATCTGGATCGATCAATCAATCACTTTGAGCGTTCCCTCTCACGGCCCAACCAAGCATGAGCCTCAGGTTGCAAATTACCTTTTTGATTCTACACTTTGATCTTTCATATCAAGCCTCACGCCGCCACATCTCAGTCGGAGCCGAGGAAAGGGGCATGGGCTTCGATCAGATCGTGTGCTGATTTGGATTCATCGTCGGCTGCTTTGGAGGCACGGGAGAGGGAGAGATGAGGCGAGAAGAATGGGCTACTTACCTTGGAAGATGCTTCCCTCAAATCTCGAGATGGACGGCAGGTGTGAAGGTCTGGCGCAAAGATGATGTTGATGAGATTCGATTTCCCCGGCTTTTCCAGGTAGTCGCGACCCGTCTTCCGATGAATCCGCATTTCAACGGGTTCGCCCACCAAAACCCCGACCTACTACTGTGTTCGGCCCTGCTCTGGGTTGTCACTCATCTCGGACCTGCGCGCACAATGTGATTGAAGGCATTGTCTGTGTATTGAATCAGGGTATCTTAAGCATCGTAACAAATGTGAAAACAAATCGCGGCCAGGTGATGCGTCAAACGCCTGGCGCTACAGAACAAGAAATCGAAAACTCCTCTCCTCCCCTCTTATCATCACCGGTTGTTGGTCGCCGAAGCAGTCAACGCCGCTCTTGGACCCATCACTCTCGACCTCATCCTCCCCGCCGGCATTGTCGCATATCCACCCGGACTCGCCGCTCCTTTGATCGGCGAACTCCTCACCGCCACTGTTCGAATCGTCGGCTTTCCCCCCTCCCCTTCCCGCAACTTGGACCCACCCGCAGGAGTGACCGAAGCAACCACTGCGCCAGGTGCGATATTCTCCGCGGCCGCAATACGCAACGTATCCAGCTCAGCCTCCTTTTGCTGTTTCCTCATCACCCTCCTGAGATGACGGAGCGAGGACGATCGAGGTGTCAGGCAAGGCGTGAGCACTTTGCCCACCCCAGCATGCATGGTGGCTGCGCGCTGCAGACCGCCTTGGATCATGCTCTGAAGCGGCTCCGCCGACGATATCGCCGAGAGCATCGGCAGGGAAGCGGAACCGTTGCTCGCTGCATTGGCGTTGGCTCTACTCATACTAGCGATGGTGGGGCGCATAACGCTAGGCGAAAAAGCGATCTGCCCCAGTGGCAAGGTCTTCTTCTCCAAGCTAGGAGTGGCGGTGGTAGGAGCCGTGGTTGTGCTGGTACTGGTAGCAGAACTCACATTGCGCT
Source organism: Pseudozyma thailandica (assembly GCA_023212835.1). Classification (NCBI taxonomy): domain Eukaryota; kingdom Fungi; phylum Basidiomycota; class Ustilaginomycetes; order Ustilaginales; family Ustilaginaceae; genus Pseudozyma; species Pseudozyma thailandica. Next base: position 1,185,715 of record JALCCH010000001.1, read on the forward strand.
GGCTTCCAAATCCAGAAAGTGCAGCTTTGGTACGCGCTTTGATCTCTTGCAATCGACTCTGGCGTGCAGCTTCCGCTCTTCCAAGGCCCTGAGAAATGCTGCTGCCAACGCTCCCGCCAAATCTGCTGCTATGAGTGACGCTCGTGCTGACCGACGCCGCGACAGAGGGCTGACGCACGCTCGAGACCGCACTACTCTTCGCCACTTGTGCTGTCGAAGCCGCAGTGGTCATCACACCAGTGAACTTGTTCCGAACGCTAGTCGAGGCCGTCACGCCCTCTGCTCTGTTGGGTGCGTTGCCTGCCGCCAAGTTGGCTCGCGAGCTAAGGCTGCGCGACATTGCCGCCTGCTGTTGCTGCTGCTTCGCAAAAGCCGCCTCCCTTTTCTGTGCCTGAGCTGACGCTGCTGTCTTCTTCGTCGACCCTCCACCAACGAAGGTACTCTTGGTCGCCTTGATGACCGTCTTGCGCAGCGAAGAAGCTGCTCGAGTCGGCCCATTTCCTCCACCCGCAATCGCATTGTCCGAAGCGGAAGAGGCTACGCTGAACTTGTACGGCATACCCTCTCTTTCCGGCTTAGTGACACGGATGACTACGGTCTTCTTCTCTGGTGGGATTTCGAGGACGGTATTTTGCAGTGCGTCCTGATCTTCTGTGACGGCCAGCCGCAAGCGCTTCGTACGAGGAGCTTCGGTGCTCGAAGCCTGACGAGATGCAGCGGTTTGGGTGGAACAAGTGGAGCTCTTGACGGCGGGCGGTAGCTTTGCTTGTGAGACAGGTGGAATGGGCAATGGTCGGCGTTGAGTAGGCATCTTGCGCGTGCTGATGGGGCGAGCCATTGCGGCAAGACTGCGGGTGGATGTAGACGCATCGACGCGTGGGCGCCGTTGGGACGAGGCGCTTGCAGTCATCTTGGTACTTGTACTAGCTGTCATTCTTGCGCTTGCACTGGCATTGATCCTCGTACTTGTGCTTGCAACCGCCGAGCCGGAAGAACCGGATCCGCTACTGTCGCTGCACCTGCTTGGCTCGGCGCCTTTCTCCAGCGGCGCTCCCCCCACCCGGCGAGCGGCATAGTGATTGACGATGGAATCCATCTTGTTGAACTGGCGCTCGTGATGAATCTCATATCTTCCTGAACGACTCTTTGACATGCCTTGCGAGGATGCTGATGCAGGCAAAGTCTGCCAAGCGCCATTGCCGACACTCGACATGGTCGCAAGTGATCCGGAGGTGGCGGATCTTCCAGCTGCGGTAAGCCTGGCGTTCATCTCGGCAAGTACGGATGCAGCTGCGGCCGAGAATTGGCGCGATGTGATGGATGGAAGTGTGGAAGAGCTGGCGAGACAGTCGGTTGAGACGCCTTCGGGAATGGGGAGGGAGGTGAGCTCGGGGTATAGGCTCGAGCCGGCATCTGCGTCGGCAGATGATCTGCTCATTTCGAGGATGGTCGCAGTCGAGAGTGGTGCGGCGAGACGATTGGAGCTCGGGAGAGCTTTGATGATGCGAAGAGGTTGAGTAGTCTCCGGCGAGGTCGGACGAGACTCTTGTTGCACAGTCAGTGAGGGCAAGAGAGGCTTGTGCTGTCGAGCTGGCTCAGGAGAGCCAGCTGGGAAGGCAATGGTGTTCTTTTGCGATAACGCCAGATCCTCGTCTTCGTCGTCGGTGTCCATGTCATCCATCTGATCCTTGACCTCTTCGATGGCCTGTACGAGGTCAGATACTCTCTTCTGTCTGGTGCGAGGAGTCAACGGGGGCAGTCGTGGTGCTGGCTCTTGTTCGATCGGTTGATCTTCATTACCGGACTCAGTACTCGAGTCACTTTGTCTCGGGCGCTTGACATGCCTGAGGATGGCAACGTTACCCTTGGTAGGACTGTCGGAAGGGATGTTGGCGGCGGCATAGTCCTGAAGTCTTTGGATGAGATCTGTGTTTTTGCCGACAGCTTTGATACCGAAGCGTCTGCACAGGTTAGTGAGTTGCTTGCGCTTGAGGCAGTGAAGCGCATCCGGGGAAAGGAGCAAGTTGCCGTTCATGGTTGCGAATAGAGCGGGACGCACTGCCGATACACGCTCCGCTCTCCTCTGTTGTTGGGCTGGGTATGATGATGGTGCTGGCAAGATGGTGGAGAACGGCTGCGCTGGTCGAGCGTTAATGACCACGACCAAGTGCAAGTCAGATTTAGGGACGAACAAGGTCAAACCAAAAGTAGGAAAAGTTGCCAATGAGGAAGGGCTTGGCGAGGCGATCAACACTTCCATGCGGATGGATCGGCAAGAGAGGAGGCTTGCGCATGATACACAGCTTTGTTTGGCACCCTGTACAGCTTCTGGATGCAGTACGGCAAAGTTGTGGTGGGACGGATGGTTGAGCGAGGATCCACGCTCTGCTGCAGCTCGGTTCTGAGAAATTCTCAAAAGTGTTGGTCTCGGAAGTCGCGTATCGGTGCATCTTGATTGCCCGATTTGGCAAGTTCCATGATTTCAAGATTGACAAGTGTTGTTCTTTCTTGTGCGACTGCGTCACGCCGCCTGTCAATCAGTGAATTTAGGCTCACTTCCACAAGTCACATCCAGAAAGGGTGAAAGATGTGACTTCCGATCCCTACTTTCCGGCTGTCACTTGCGCAAAGTGCGGAGAACTTGCTCCACGACGAGCTCTTGTGAGCCATCACATCGTAACCTGATCATCCTCTTGCTACTCAACACGCTCCGTCATCCCAAGCGTACATGATGCCGACGGAACTGCTTTGAGGAACTCACCCCCGCGAGCCATCACTTGCTCCATCGCATCCGCTGTTCGACAGGATCAAACCTTCTTCTTGTGATCAACTTGTCCTCTTTCGTCTCTCAACGATATTACCGTAATCCAAGAACAGCTTTCTGCGCAGTCACAACTTTGGATACACTCATGCTTCGTCCTCCAAGGCTCCATCACCCTTTAAGACACTCTCCGTAGACTTTCGGATCTAATCTCAACCTTAAGCTTGAGCTTAATGTGACTCGGATACGCTGATCCAACGGTATTGCAACCTTTGTGTATGTTTACTCGCCCCGCTTCGCCCATGATCAGCTGCTCGTGGCCTTGTGCAGATCACGGCAATCTTAACTTACTCGCCGTTTGTCTTTGTTCTGCGTGGCAAGACGGGAGTTGATCACTCCTTCCGCACTTCATCTCGCCGGAGTGGATGCGCAGTGCGCAGTTTTAGTCTTCGAGCTCGTCTCCGCGCCTCTGCCACCGACTCTTCCGTTACGACCCTCGCATCCCATTTCCTTTCGACACCTATTTAGACTCCGCAGCACTTCTTCTTTCTGCACTACATCTGCTCTTCCCATGGACCTTGAAGCATAAAAGAAGAACCATCTCGTCACCCCCCTTTCCCCTCATGCCTGTCGTCTCCTCACAAAAGTCTCAATATCGGACAACATACATCAAAAGTAGAGCTCGTACGCAGATATCACCCACATTACGTAGAAAGACACGTCACTAGCAACTCCATCGCCCACTCGCAAGACATGCAGCACCATCGGAGCGAAGATCAGCCGCACCAACACTATAAGCAACACAAACACGACGTTTCTCGCCATGACAATCGACCATCATCGTCCAAGAGACATTCTATAGATGCTCACTTCCGCCCCTCAAAGAAGCCCGCCACGGAATTCAAGCAGGTCCATGCACGATCCCCGGACAAGCAAATCTTAAAAAAGCTCTTCAATTTGAGCAAAAGCGAGACCATCGACCTCACCATGTCAGGCGCCGAGTCTGATACAGACTCTTTTCACGATGCACTCGCTGAGGACGTATGGGGCGAGTCGACGCAATCTTCTCAATGCACGAACGATTCGTCGTCCCCCGCTCAATCCCCCGTCAAAGCAAACACGAACATGACGTTGGAAAGGTTCAGCACTACAACGGCTGCAAACAAGCTCCGTAGAGCAAATCACGAGCGAGCTCCGGCATGGCAATTATTTCGCGAGGAATCCGAAGAGGGCGAGACTCCCAATCGGATCTTTTTGCCTCTCTTCCCGGTGAAAACGGAGCCCGCCGAAGAAGAAATACTCATTGTAGAGGATCATCATCGACCATCTCAATTGAAAACGTCTCCAATAACCGCATCGAAAGCGATTGCCGGACATGAGCCCGCTGCCGCCTCCAACAGCATTGTCGACCCCAAAGTCATTCCGGCTACAAGTGCCTCCCTCGCTTCCGCTCAAGACCCAATCCCCTCAGCGACCACATCTCGTGTGCACCACCATGATGCTGCAAATGCCATGCCGGACGCACGCGACGCTGCGCCACGACGGTCAGCCCCTCCTCCACCTCCGTTCCAAGTCGTAGACGGCCAATATCGTGTCAGAGCCATGCAAAGGCAAAAAGACGGCAGGCAGGCCGTTCCCTGGGCAACGCAGTTCTACTTGGCCTCGCTCGTCTCCTTCGGACTTCTCAGAATGGACGAGCTCAAGATCACCAGCGGCATAAATGCTCTCCGTTCGCAATCCAATGCCACAAGCATACGCGCGCTTTTCGATCCCCGAAAGCAAGCAGACCTATGGGAGTCAGAAAGCGCCGAGATCCCCACCATCGCACGGCGGCTCACAGATCGAGAACTTCAGGTCTGCGCAGAGCTCGACCGCGAGATCGAGATGCTGGCTGACTCGCCCGTCAATGGCGTTGTTGGCCCTCCCGGAGAAGAGATGCGAGCCTTTGGCGGTCGAGTCTTGTTTGAAGGCCGCATTTCGTGTAGCAAGATCGAGCCGCCGAAGCGAGCAGGCAACCGTCAAAAGCATCGCGAATTCTCAGTTCAGCTCCTTCCTCCAAAGCTCGGCGGTAGTTGTCGCTTCTCGCGACGATTCGGCAGTCAGAGCATTCTGCGTCTCAAGATCGAGCCCGCGATGGCGAAAGATGCTCGCAGATTTGCACTCCACCCAAAGACTCGCGAGATCCACCAGGAAATCGCAGACTTCTTCGTCCAGCCTTTGCAGATCCTTGGTCGCAAATATCGACCCTTCATCTGCAAGGATGACACGGTCTTCTACCTTTGGATCGAATCGCCTAAAGATAGCCCCGATCAACCCGAGTTCGACTGCGTATGGGACTTCATCGACCACCATGCTCCATTTGAAGAGAACGAGCGATCGCAGCTGGGCAAATTCATCCAGCGCATCCAACTTGGTCTGTCGACCTCTGTCCCAACATCTGTCGTTGACGACATCGAGTACGAGGACGATCTACTCGGCCATCCCCATCCCGTTACAGGCGAAAGGCAGGTGATGACAGACGGCGCCGGGTCTATGTCGCTCGCAATCGCCAAGGACATTGCTGAGTACCTGGGATACACGTCCGTTCCTTCAGCGTTTCAAGGCCGTATTGCAGGCTCGAAAGGGGTCTGGTATCTTGATCCCGCGGCACAGCGCTGGACACCCGGTGAACAAGGTTCACGCGTGGTCACGATCCGAAACTCACAAAAGAAGATCCATTACAGAGACAACAAGCCGCTGGATCTCAGCCAGCATGTCGTAGATCTGCTCGGACCCTCACGCACACTGTCGCCATCGACTCTGTCAAAGCAGATCATCCTCGTGCTTCACAGCAACGGTGTCCCGATCAGCACCTTTGCCGACCTGCAAAGAGCCGAATTGTGCGCAATCAGAGACGACATCGCCAACTGGGAAGGGCCCGACGCCACAGTCTGCTTGCGCCTCGCCACTGTCGTCGAGCGTCTCTGCAAGGTCGAATCATTGAAAGCAAAGAGGAGTACCGAGGCTGCCGAGCACCGCGCTCAAGGGATGGAGGCTCAGAAAGGAGGCAAGGATGCCACTGGCGAGTTCGGCTTTGAAGATGACGATCGCGTCATCTTCTACGGTCAGGATGGTCGCCACCTGTGGAACGGAAAGCCGCTCAATAAGCAAGAGTGTGCATACGAGATGCTTCTAGTCGGCTTTCATCCGAAATCATGCGCTTATCTGGCCGAACTCTTGGTCGATATTGCCGCACAGGCGATGAAGAGAGTGATCAGCCGCTTCGCCATCCCCATCAAGCGTAGCGCGGAAGCCATGGTGATTCCGGACCCAACAGGAAGCCTAGGGGAGGGCGAGATTCAATTCCGCTTCAGCGCTGGCAGCATTATTGATCCAGATACTCGCCTCAGCGTCGACCACGTTCCCGAGGGCGAGGTGCTGGTTACCCGTCATCCCTGCTTGTTGCCCACCGACATCCGCAAAGTCAAGGCCGTGGTCCGACCCGAGCTCAGCATGTATCAAGATGTCGTCGTCTTCTCCACCAAAGGACATACACCGCTCGCCTCGCTCTTGAGTGGCGGTGATTACGACGGTGACCTGATCCGAGTCTTCTGGGAGCCCTCTTTGGTCGAACCTTTCCGCAATGCCGACGTCAAGTACGCCAAAAGCCCTTTCGAGATCAGCGAGGTGTTCGACCAGTCGAAGGAGACAGTGTCCGAGTTCGTCTCCGCGCAAGAAGGGAAGGACAAGATGGCGCGAGACACGGCGCTGATCCAGCGTCTGGTGGCGGGCGTCTTCGACCCAGCTGTACGCGGTCTGTACGGCGTCATGCATCTGTACGCCGCTTGGCAGTTCGGCATCGACAGTCTCGAGGCGGTAGACCTCGCACACAAGTTCTGCCAGTGCATGGACGCTTCGAAGACGGGCTTGACCATCAAGCCAAGAGTGCGCATTGCTGATAGCAAGAAGTACTTGGCTGATCTGCCAGAGTGGGCATGTGACACGCAAGAAGAGGGCAACCAGTACGACTGGTCGATGACCGACTACGGCCAGGTCTCCACAGCCGTCAAGAATCCAGAGCAGCCCGAGTCGGTGCTGTGCGCCTTGTGGAACGAAGGCAAGCTGGAAGTCGGAATGCTGAAGAAGCAGATGAACGACATGGCGTCGAAGCTTCGTGGTGCGGAGGACAGAGCGATCTCAAACCTTTGGAAGACCGCCTTGAATCAAGGCCGTGTCAAGCCGGAGGAGGAGGCCGCCATTCGGGCTCACGTCAAGGTGATGGAAGAAACTTTCAAGCAAACGAATGCGCGCCTTCGGCAGACGATCGAAGTCAAGAATCGCGAGAAGCGAAGCCACGTTTCCGCAAGCAAGCAGAGCAAGCACAGTCAATCGAGGGGCATGCCCTTACGGCGCGTGCGATCAGAAGCTACGGCGTCTTTTTCAGACCGGTCCACAGACAAGGCACACAGCTCAGAAGGATCGCCTTTCGCAGTCGATGACTTGCACAGCAGCGAGATGCAAGAAAGACTCGACGAAACGATCGATGTGCCTACCATTCTCGGTTCGGCGAGTGAAGTGGCGATGCGCTTCTGTCAGTGGCCGAAAGCGCTTGCGGATCAGATCGCCAAAATGGACGAGATGGAGTTGGAGAGGCTCGAGGCTTTGCGAGCATCCTACGCATACTCTATCACCTACTCTTCAAGGCCCAAGTTTGCGTTCGAGATGGCTTGGCGCTGGATCATGCATCTCAAGGCGAAAACAACCGGCAATGCTGGTCGAGACGGTAGCCAGACGCAAGGATTGGGAAGCCTGACGATGCCAATTTCAACGCTGGATGTGCTCGGCCTGCGTAAGAAGATCATCAACCACAACTTCGAGTCATCTCAAGGCCGTGCGATTGAGATCTAGCTACATTCAGACCTATAGATTTAGCTCTTCAGCCCTTGACCTTCCGCTACCGGATGCAACGACGTGAGAAGCTGTGTTCGAGCAGCGAAGGTCACTTGACCGATCCAAGTCTAGAATTACCGATCTGCCCGATATACCACTATACATCAACAATCTAATCAATTTTGCAACCACAAATGAGAAGCGTCGGATTGCCCACCAAGAGCTCAAGTTGAGAGACGGAGACGCCGTCTGCTGCCGCCGCTGTGTTCGCCAGAGCGCGAGAAATTTAAGCATTACAAATTCAGGCGGGAAGAAATGCATTTCTTCCGATTTTGCCCCGCTCAGTCTCATTTTCAACAAGGCGCGCTCGTGTGGCCTTTTTTCTTGTTCTCTGACAAGCCTGATTCGGCCATTTGCCGTGGACCCATCTCTCTCCTGCTTCTTGACCTCTTACACCACCCTCCTCACCATTGCATCCTGCGCATTCGACGTCACAGCCTACTCACTTATCACCCAGAGTCAGGCAAGACAGCGCCATATAGTCCTCGGACTCTACTATACCCCAAGCGTGCGGCAGGCAGCTTTTCTTCACCATGATCGCCTCGCTCGCTCGTGTTCAGAGGGGCCGCAACGGCCTCTCGGTCGCTCACAAGGCCATCGGTGCCACTCGCACTCTCGCCACTCCCGCTGCCGATGGTCGCGTTCCCACCTTTCACCCATCGCGCGTCCCGCCATACACGGAGCTGCTTTCCAACCTCGAGATCGTTCGCCAGCAGCTCAACCGACCTCTCACCCTTTCCGAAAAGATCCTCTACTCGCACCTTCGCAACCCTGAGCAGGACCTTGCTGGTATCGGTGCCGACGTTTCGGCAATTCGTGGCAAGAAGTACCTTAAGCTCAAGATTGACCGTCTTGCTATGCAGGACGCTTCCGCTCAGATGGCTTTGCTTCAATTCATGACCTGCGGTCTTCCACGTACCGCCATTCCTTCCAGTGTCCACTGCGACCATCTCATCCAGGCATACGAGGGCGCCGAAGCCGATCTCAAGCGTTCCATCGCATCTAATCAGGAGGTCTTTGCTTTCCTAGAGTCGGCTTCCAAGAAGTACGGCATCGAGTTCTGGGGTCCAGGCTCCGGTATCATTCACCAGATCGTTCTCGAGAACTACGCAGCACCTGGTCTTCTCATGCTCGGTACCGACTCTCACACTCCCAACGCCTCCGGTCTCGGCTGTCTCGCTATCGGTGTCGGAGGCGCTGACGCCGTAGATGCTATGACCAACACCCCCTGGGAGCTCATGGCACCCAAAGTGCTCGGTGTTCACCTCAAGGGAGAGCTCAGCCCTTGGTGCACGCCCAAGGATGTCATCCTTCATCTTGCTGGTAAGCTCACCGTTCGAGGTGGTACCGGCAAGATCGTCGAGTACTCTGGTCCCGGTCTCCAGACTCTCCCTGCTACTGGTCTCGCCACCATGTCCAACATGGGTGCCGAAGTTGGTGCTACCACTTCCGCCTTCCCCTTCACTGCCGCCATGAGCTCCTACCTCGAGGCCACCGGCCGTGCCGAGGTCGCCCGTGCCGCCGAGAAGGCCGCTGGTCAGGGCTTCCTTGCCGCCGATGAGGGCGCCGAGTACGACGAGCGCATCGAGATCAACCTCTCCGACCTTGAGCCTTGCCTCAACGGTCCTTTCACTCCCGATCTCAGCACTCCCCTTTCCGAGTTTGTCAACAAGGCCAAGTCTGATGCTCGCGACCATCCTGTCGAGCTCAGCGCTGCCCTCATCGGCAGTTGCACCAATTCCTCCTACGCTGACATGGCCCGTTGCGCCTCGCTTGCCCAGCAGGCTAGGGATCGCGGTATGAAGGTCAAGTCCAGCTTCGACGTCACCCCTGGATCCGAGCAGGTTCGCGCCACGGTTGAGCGCGATGGTATTCAGCAGATCCTCACCGATGTTGGTGGTCGTGTCCTTGCCAACGCCTGCGGCCCTTGCATTGGTCAATGGAACCGTAAGGAGCTTCAGGGCCAAGACAACGTCATCCTCACCTCGTTCAACCGTAACTTCCGCGGACGCAACGACGGCAACTCCAAGACTTGGAACTTGCTCGCTTCGCCCGAGATTGTCACTGCCATGGCTTTCGCCGGTCGTCTCGACTTCAACCCAATGACCGACAGCCTCACAGCCCCTGACGGCAAGCCTTTCAAGTTCGAGCCTCCTCAGAGCGATGTGCTTCCCGCCAGTGGATTCGCTCAGGGTGATATCGACTACCTCCCCACCCCCATGCCTGAGCCCCAGCCCGACACCGAGGTCCTCATCAGCCCCACCTCTGCCCGTCTCGAGCCTCTCCAACCCTTCGACAGCCCCTTTGCTGCTACTGCCGCTCAGGGCCAGTACGAGCTCCCCAGCATGCGCTGCCTCTTGAGGATCAAGGGCAAGTGCACCACCGACCACATCTCTGCCGCTGGCCCCTGGCTCAAGTACAAGGGTCATCTCTCCAACTTGGCCGAGAACACGCTCATCGGTGCCACCAACGACGAGTTTGACGCTGTCAACGTCGCTGAGGACTACGAGACCGGCAAGCAGGACACCATCCCCGGCGTTGCTAAGATCTACAAGTCCCGTCAGCAGCCTTGGATGATGGTCGCCGACCACAATTACGGCGAAGGATCTGCTCGTGAGCACGCTGCTCTTCAGCCGCGTTTCTACGGATGCAACCTCATCGTCGCCCGCTCCATCGCCCGTATCGCCGAAACCAATCTCCGTAAGCAAGGTGTTCTCACCCTTCTCTTTGAGAACGAGGACGACTATCTCAGGATCGGCTCTGGTGACCTTGTCGAGACTGTCAACCTTACTGACCTCATCCGCCCCGGAGGAGACCTTTCCACTCAGGTCAAGCTGCGCGTGACCAAGTTTGAGAAGGATGGCAAGACCGTCAAGGAGACTTTCGAGCTGCCTACCAAGCACTCGCTCTCAGCAGCTCACCTTGACTGGATCCGTGCAGGTTCTGCCCTCAACTTGATCCGTGAGCAGGCCGCATCCAACGCCGCTACTTCTACTGCTGGTGGTGTCTCTGGAGCTTTCGCCGCGGCTGCTGGTGCCGCGAAGTCCGCCGCCAGCAAGGTTCTTGGAGGTGTTCGTGGGTATGCTACCGCTGCCAAGCCTGGAGCAGGCTCGCGCAACCCTAACGACCCCAACTACGTGCCTCCTGCCGCTGATCCGCGCACCGACTCGATCCGCAAAATCGTCTATCCTCCCTCGCCCGTCTCTGCCAAGGACAAGGCTGCCCACTCCGCCACTTCTGCCTCCGCCGTGCTCCCCTTCGGCGAGGCTTCGGAAGAGATTCACTCCACCATCACTCGTGCCTGGCTCCTCTTCCAGCGCACGCAGAGGGAGGACTTGGCCGCACGTCTGGACAAGAAGCAAGCGCGTCTTCGCGAAGCTCTCGAAGACCTCCGTGCTGAGGACCCACGCCTCTACGCCGCTGCGACGTACAAGGTGGCTCCTAACAAGAGGTCGCCCAAGGAGCACAGGAAGTTGGTCGAGTTGGGATTGGTGACGTTGCCAGGTGCGACGCCCAAGGCGGATGCACCATCGGGTGCCGAGGCGAGGAGGTTGATCAAGGCTGTTGCAGGTGGTGCAAGGTTGGAAGGTTTGTTCCCAAGGGAAATGAGGGTGCCAACGGCGACGCCGCCCAAGAAGGTCTGGCCGAGTCACGAACCTTCTCAGATCTAAATGTAGAGGTGGTGGCCGTTTGTATTCATAGTTTTCTCACTCTGTTCTCGTTAGAATCACATGTTCGCGCTAGACATGCTCAAGTGTGACATTGCAAGTGGAAGCACAGTGAAAAGACTAGGAAGAAGGATGGAGCATCTTTGTCCAATCAAAGCTGTCCCAAGTTTTGTTGAATGCTGATTTGGATCTCTTTTTTTCCTCGTGGGACGTCCTCTTTGACCTGCCGAAAGATCGCATGTATCCTCGGTCTGATGGTGATCCGCCTTGGGCATCCTCGTTATCCAGGTCCTCCAACACGCCTCGGATCACATCTCTTGCAAAGTTGGGATCGAATTTTCCCTCGACCCCACCGGCGTTTCCTGCAGCCATTTCGTCGAGGTCGAAAGCGTCTTGATCCTCTTTCGTCTTCGCATCGCCTTCCATATTTTCGATCGCATGCCCGTACCCGGTGGACCAGCGGTAGTCCCAACTCACAGCAAAGTACGGTAGGTTGGGGACAAGCGCGTTGCGAAAGGGACGCGCCGAGGTAAAATCGATGACTTTGGCGTTGGTGCTAAACTCCCCACCCACACTGCGCAGAGATTGCTTGAACACGCCCGGCAGAAGATCCAGCGCGGCCGAGGGGACGATGACGGCTTCCATAACGCTGTGCAACTGCGGTTTGAGCGAAAGAACAGTCTCGTAGAAAACCACTTTCCTTCCCTGACTAGCCGCCATCTGCACCAAACACTTTTGAAAATTCTTAATCTCGTCCCAGGTATCATCGTCGGCCTCCAACAGACTCAAATGATGCTGCATGGGTACGATCAAAACATGATCCTCCGCATTCGGAGTCACCGCTTCCACATCCGGCACAGCGAGATAAGCCCTATACCCAGAACTGATCACTGTAACACGGGGAGGCTTGGCCCCTTCCTCCTGCCAGCAATACCTGCATCGATCCAGAGCCTTTTTCGTCCGAGCAAAGTCGTTGATCGCAAATTGCCGCTTGAGCGCATCGCTTCGCATCTTCTTCTTCGCGTATCGATGGGCTTCCTCATCCTGTTGCTCCAAGTCAGCACTGAAGCCCGCATCGGACATGATATTCGCGGCGAGTTCGGCGTCAGGGTCCTTCTGCCAGCGTGAACCTGCGCCAAACTTCTCCTGACGTACCAGGTCGCCAAGCGAGATGGAGTCGTCGTCGGCTGAGTACCGGACAATCTCACCTGTTTTGGGATCGCGTGCCTCGAACGTGTCGCGACCCTTGAGTTTGCGCTTGCTTCCAGCTTGTGCGTGGTCGGTGGATGCGGAAGTGAGAGAGCCAATGTCGTACATGCGTCCACGTGCGTCGAGTGTGGGGAGGACTTGGAGCTCCCGTTCGCCCCCTTCTACTAGCACGCCTGCAGTAGAGCTGGAGTTTGCATCGCGCTGACTGCTCTGAGACGAAGCAGCAAACGCACCTCCACGATCGCCAGCCAGAGAACGATGCGCTTGTGCACGAGCCGATTCGCGCTCATACTCCGCTTTGAGGTCGGCAAGTCCGGCATCGCCCATGAGTTCAGCCTTCATGACCTTCGCTTGGAGCTTGTTGAGCTGATCTGGCGTGAGAATAGGTCGGTCAGGGTCGGACGAACCATCGTCGAGAATGACACCTGCTTGAGGTAAGTCTGATGCAGGTGCTGATCGCTCAACAACAGGTGTGAAGACGCTAGGGATGGCTGAAGGCGTTGTCGGTTTTGAGGATGGAGTCTCGAACCCAACATTGCGCGGTGGTCGGCTGGTTTGGGCAGAAGTTGGTGTGGCAGGGTTTGAAGCTTCTCCTGGCCTTCGGAAGTCTTGCCGACTTGCAGGTCGTGAAGCAGTTGGCGAATCTGTTCCACTTCTCGACGTTCCAGCTCCATCGGCTTCGGCCGCACTGCCGCCTGCAAGCAAATAGCTCCTCCTCGCCACACTTTGCAGCGTTGGCGTCCTTCGCACATTCTGATCCCCACCCTTTGCCTCCACCTTCCCTTTCCCATCGAGAAAGCTTCGCTCCGCTTTCGCATGCTCGAAGTCATCCAGAGTCGCATACCTCTCCAACGCGACTTCTTCCACCTTCCTCCCCTCTTGCTCCGCGGTCTCAAGCGTGCGCTTGAGCTTCGTCATACGCCAATCATATCCCGGAGCTCCAAATTCCGGTCTGGAAGGTGCCGCAGGTGCGTCGTACTCGTCGACAGTCTTGCCTTGCACAAGTTGGGTGTTGAGCTCACGTGAGCTGATCTTGAGTTTTTCGGGGTCGGGCTTTTCGGGACGAGAAGCTTTGACACGAGCCTTGCCGAAGGAGGAGAAGTAGGTTGCTTCGTCATCTGCCTTGCTGTCTGTATCGCCGAAGCCAGCATTCATCCAGTCATCTCGTCTGAGGGTCGGTCCGGAGCTCGATGCAGCGCTATGAGGGGCAGCTTCAGCGGTAGTGGCATTGGATGTCAAGTCGAGCGAATCAGACGTAGGAATAAAGTCGGTAGCCGGCTGCTTGTCTTCCAAGGAAGGCTTGTCATCACGGTGGTGCTGATCCTTCTCACTTCTTGACCGACGGCTAGACTCGCCATAGTCGCGATGACGGCTGTGACGACTGCGTGATTCATGCCTGCGGTCATCGATCCGGTGACGATCCTTCTCGTCTTCTCTGCGTCTGCACTTTCGCTCCTGCCTATCCGCGTCGCCCTCGTGCTCGCGATGACGGTGAGAAGAGCTCGGGGCACGATGATGGCTGCGATGGTGGCTACTATGCCTGTGTCGATCCTCGTCTCTTGCATCCCTTCTGCTGTCGCTCCGGTTGCTGTGTCTCCTCTCGTCACCGTGTGTGCTCTTCGAATCGCGATGACGTTGACGATCCCGGTCCGGATGACGGTCTCTGTCTCGATGACGAGAGGACGAAGAGCTCGCCTCGCGCGCTGATTCTTCAGCCATCGGGATGGATGGCACAGGGGTGCCGAAGTGGATGTATGCGGTGAAAGAGCAAGCCTCAGGAGCAAGTTGAAGAATGGAAAGGCAAAAAAGCTTCGGAAGTCGGAATTCTGCCAGTTTGCTCAATTCAGGTGGAGGTTGGGATCCTCCAAACCCTCCTCTCATCAACCTCACACAGTTCTCAACACCACATGTAAGGGATTCAGAGAACGAGATTCCATTCCATGACAGGAACAACAACATCAACAGTTCTTCAGGCACCTCAACTCGTTCTGATCACCAGATGCTGCAACGATCCTTGGGCGCCTTGGCCATCTTATCCTTGCCAGCCTTGCATCCGAAAGCCTCGGCAAATTCTGGCGAGTTGACAAGCACGCCGTTCACACGGTACTTGTTCGGACTGTGAGGGTCCGTCTTGATACGCTTGATCTGCTCACTGGTCCGCAAGCCACGCGCGTAGCTGACACCGTAAGCGATGAAGAAGAGCTGCTCCCTCGTGTAGCCCAATCCCGGAAGCAAGGCGTTGGCGGCCTCTACAATCTCGCCCCCGGCAGCGAGCTCGTCCTTCCAAGCCCTGTAGCTCTGAGCCACACCTCCAGCATCGGCGACATCTTCGCCTTTGGTGAAGTTGGGGCGCAAGTGCAATTCTCCGCCCTTGCCATCGGACACAGTGTAAGCATAGTACTGGTTGGCAAGACACGTCTGGCGCTGCTGGAACTCCTGGGCGGTAGTTTCGGTCCACCAGTCACGCAAATAGCCATCTTTGTCGTAGAGTCGGCCATCGGGGTCGAAAGCGTGCGAGAGCTCGTGACCAGCAACTGCACCGTAAGCACCACGCTGCAGATACGAAGGCCACGAGACGTGGAAGTAAGGAGGCTGCATCATTCCAGCAGGGAAGAGGATGTAGTTGGCTTGAGGATTGTACTCGGCGTTGACCTCAGAAGGGAACATGTCCCACAGCTGAAGGTCAAGCTTGCAACCTACTTTAGCCCACTCGCGCTTTGACATGCGTGTGGAGGATGCAAGGCGATTGGCGAAGTAATTGGACGAGTCGACGTTAAGATCAGCGTAGAAGTTGGACACAGAGACGGCGTCGGTAGTGTTGGGATGGTTAGGATAGCCCACCATGACCCGGATGGCATCTGCCTTCTCCTGAGCCTTCTTGCGGGTCTTCTCGTCGAGCCAGTCAAGCTCGGGAAGACGGCTCTTGAAGGCGTCGATGACCGAGTAGATAATCTCTTCAACCCTCTTCCTGCTGTCTCCCTTGAAAGCCTCCTGGATGAAGTAGCGACCGGTCATGAAACCCAGGGCAGCATTGAGTTCAGCCATGCAGACGGTCTCGCGGTCCTCTTTCGCATCGGGGGCAACGCCCTTCGAGTGTCGTTCCAGACGCTCCGCAGGGTCACGAAGCTTGACGTTCGGGCCAAGAGCGGTACCGAGCTCACGGATGGCTGTCCAGAGAATATAGGCCTCGAGCACCTCAGTCCTGGTGCGCGAGATGAGGGCGTCCAGGGCAGTCACGAACTTGGGGCTGCTGACAATGATCGTCTTCGGTGTATGGACTGCGAGAGCAGAGAAGTAGGCAGGCCAGCTGATTGCGGAGAAGGTGTAGGGTAGAGTGGTCGTGTTGATGGGGTTGTACGATGCGACGGGGTCAGTGATCTCCTCGGTGTCAGGAGTGATGTCGGCAAGCTGACGCTCGAACTCGACCACCTGGTCCGCTAAAGGAGCCAGGGCTTTGCGTGGCTGATGCTCTTGCTTCTTCTTCTTCTTCTTCTTTTCTGCGATTGTGTCAGAGCTGTGCTTGACTTCTTCATCGTACGTCTGAAGTCCGTCGGAGACAATCTTCTTGTAGAAAGCAACTTCGTCCTTGTCCTCGTAGTATGCCTGGTCTGGCAGACCCAAGCCGGATGGGAAGAACCAGAGTGTGGCAGCAGTAGGATCCTTGACTACATCGCCGTCGACACCGAATTCGAAGAAGGCAGGAAGACCACGGCTGTGGGCCCAGGCGAGCGCTTCTGTAAGGCCCTTCTGCCTCCTACCGGAAGGAGGAGCAGGTCGAGGACTCTCACGGGGAGGATGAGGCTTAGGCGATCGACCAGGAGGCTGGTTGGGCGGCACAGGCTTCTCATCTGTCTGCACAAAGAAGCGCCAGGGCTCGACGTACTCGAGGTCCTCTTTGAGCTCCTCCCCTTCGTATTCTCCATGTTCGTGAGGGCTCATAAGGGTGCGGAGGTGGTCGAGAACGTCAAGAAGAGGCTGAGCGCCTAGTTCGTTTTGAGCCTTGACATCAAGACACGACTCGTAATATCCTTTGATCTTCGCCAGGTTGCGCCTGTCAGCCTCAGCCTGTTCGTCCTTGTGACCACCGAACGAGATTACGTCGAGTTCCTTAGCGGACGGAGCGTCGGCGAGGATCTGTCGAATGATCTTGTTGTTTTCGGCAAGTACGTATTGGCCCGCGCCGAAAAGACCTGCATCAGCGGGGATAGGGTGCGACTTGATCCAGTTGTTTGTGCAGAAGGCGTAAAAGTCATCGCAAGGGTCGACGGTCTCATCGATGGCGCGAAGAATTTCGCTCGCAGCGAGGACGCAGTCTTTGGACGTGCAGATGTCACCCTCAGGAGGATCAGGGTTGGGATTGCCTGGACCGGGAACAGGGGCAGGCGAAGCGGGACGGTGGGCAAGCTTGTGCTGAGACCCTGCGAAAAGGCCGATAAAGATGGCGGCGAGAAGGAGTAGAGCTACAGATAAGAGTACGAGGAAGCGTTCCAGTGGACGAAGCTCTTCAGGCTTTGCGAGAGGCGCAAACGTAGCCGAGACTTGCCTCTTGAAGCGAGTCCACAAAGGTTGGTCGGCAGCGTCATTTTGGTCTGCCTCGTCGTGCAAGAGAGGACGGTCATCGCCATGATCGTCGGTCGAGGGGCGACCGTAGTCGCGAGTCGCCATGATGGGCAAAGCTAGATTGGTGAACCAGGGTCTAGCTTCGGACTATGCAGTGGTTGGAAACGCGGAAGCGCTGACGAACCACCAAGGAGTCAGAACGCGATACAAGGATATCGCCAATTATTGACAAGAGGACCGATAAGTGAATGGTGAGCGGTGAAGCAGAGTCGACGAGTGGCTTCCGACAGTACAAAGCACTTCAAACTGTGCGATGCTTTCGAAATGCATTTTGAGTCGGCACAGGCCACCTTTTGTGCTTCGTGCTTCCGTATCAAAGCCACGAGCGGCAAGCGGCGTGTGGAGGCTTGAGACCCTGAAATTTTCAACTCAGGATGCGGGACAGCAATAATCGGAGGCTGTGTCTTTCAGCAACACCATCACGTTGCACAACTACATAAGCCCATGTTCATAGCATAGCGTCAGCTTCGCGAGCTTCCGCCGCGCAAAGGTGACAGCATGTCCGGAGCTGGACCCCCTGCAGCAAAGCTCTCATTTGGGCTGAAGCCGGCCGCCACCGCACTTAAACCCGCGGCCAAACCCAACGTAGCGTCCTCAGCTTTGGCATTCGATGATGCAAGCGACGATGAGGGGCATGATCACTCCACACAAAGTCTCATCGAGGGCGACGATAGGCGCAAGCGATCTCGACCCAACCTCCACGGCGTGGTGCCTGCGAAAGCTGCCACGCCGGCCACGCGCACCGAGAAGAAGAAGCAACAAGAGGCAGAGCAGCTGGACGCTTCGATTTTCGACTACGATGGCGTCTACGACACAATCAAAGAAGCGGAGCGCAAAGTCAAGCAAGCGAAATTGAAGGAGGACGCTACCAAAAAGCCAAAATACGTCGACGGCATTCTCGAATCAGCCGAGCAGCGCAAACGCGATCGCTTACGAGCAGAAGCGCGTACGATCCAAAAGCAAAGGCAAGCCGAAGGGGACGAATTCGCCGACAAAGAGTCGTTCGTTACCAACGCTTACAAAGAGCAGCAGGCAGAGCTTGCCAAGGCCGAGGAGCAACAAGATAAGGAAGAGGCGGAACAGCGAGCATCGAGCAAAGGCATGGGGACATTCTACCGCGACATGTTGAACGATGGTAACGCAGCTAGAGATGCCGCCATCGCAGCTTCATTGCAGGCGCAGGCTACGAGCTCTTCTTCCAACTCTAAATGGGAAAGCACCGCAGCAGATGCGACGGAAGAGCGAGAGCGCAGCGATGCCGAGCTTGCCAAAGAAGCGAGGGAGAAGGGACTCGAGGTGGAGCTCAATGACGACAACCAGATCGTCGACAAACGCTCGTTGCTCAGCACAGGACTCAACATAGTCTCGAAGCGGCGCAAGACTAACGAGCAAGGTGCTGCAGCTCACCCGGTACCAGAGACTCGCGAGTCTCGACGAGAGAACGATCAGAGGAGGCAAGAAGAGTACGAGGCACGAATGAACCGGGATGCACAGCGATCAAGGCAAAGCGCTTTGATAGAAGAGCAAATGCTCGAGATGGAGCGGAAGCGAGCTCTGGAAGAAGAGGAGGCGAATCGACGCGAGCGCAGTAAGATCGACGCCAAACGGAACGACAGCGATTCCATCTCGCAAGCAAAGCAGCGGTATTTGGAGCGAAAGAAGCAGCGTCTTGCAGCTGCACGAAATCTGTCCTAACGATGACCTCTCTTTTACCTTGGATTTGTATTTGTACATTCTCAACACCAACAAGTCGCTTTTGACATCCATCCTGCGTATCAGCCTCCCAGATGGAAAGATCGTGCCCGTGAAAATCAAAGTTGCGAAACGAAATGACTGCGATATTTACAAGTGATCGACGTTGTACAGCCATTATTGTGACGATTGTTGATCGGATGGATGCTTGATGAGGATTGCGAGCCGAATCAATAGTCGTCGGTTTCACTGAAGAAGCCTGAGTAGGTCAAGATGGTACCGTAGACGAGACCACCGCCCGCAATGGACATCCAGCAAGCAGTAGGTGCAATGACGCCTGCATGCGCTAAGGACAGAGGCAACGCGAAGCCGGACACGATCATGAGGCCAGTCATGAAGTTGCCAAAGTCGAGGAAGCCGCTGTTGTAATCTGCTGAGAAGTCATCCGCACCGGCGCATCGTGCGCACAAGCTGTTGGGTAGTGGTGTCAAGACGTAGATGAGCGCCACGAGAAGTGGGAGCCAGTTGGACCACAGTGCGCACGAAAGAATGATGAGGAGGAAGCCAAGTGCGAGCACAAAGGAAAGTAGGATGATGGCTGTGTTTCGGAAAGATGAGAAAACAAGGCAAAAGACTGGTCAGCTCTGAGTCCTACGATGTCCGAAGTCGTCACCGCTTCCGCGAACATGTAGGATGCTGCGTGCTTGCTGCAGAGTGCGTATGCTTACTCTTGAGTCCGGCCGCCATGATGTTTCTAGTCGCCTACCTGAGCGTCGGATGTGTGGATGGATCGTGGAATGGACACTAGCTGCACGTTGCTCGATGGATCTGTCCGCTTGAAAGCTTGTACCGCGCGTCTTCAATGTCGAGTTGCGCCGTCGCTCGTCCTCGTGTATGTGCCTGATGAGTTGCGACTGTGGAAGCTGCTATGCCGTGGATGAAGGGGGGAGGTAATGCACAAGCCGTCACCATCTAACGAATTCAAAGCACACAGCAATGCACGAAGCACCAACACTGCATCATGTGGAGTCGGCTTCGGTGTGCGCCGTTACGGCCGGTTCGAAACGCCCACTATCGTGATCGAATACAAATTTGGCAGTTTGCGAGCTGCTTGGATTCATGTTTGAATAAATGAATTTGCTCAGCCTGTAAATGCGGTTGACTGGCTGCCAAGCGGGAGAATTGGATGTTGGACGGGACCAAGACCAGGAGTCCAAAAAAGAAGATTTTCTGAATCGAATCGCCAAATCGGACTTAAGCTGAATGAAACATGGCAAATCGGAGATCTTGTCTCCATCAGGACTAAGGCAGCAGAGCGCAATCTTGAAATTGTGTGCGTGTCACTTTCGTCAAAAGGATTGTGTCGTGAGGGCAGAAGGAGAAGAACAGCGAACAAAATGACAATTTTCGTGACTTTAGAACAGTCTTGTGAGTGAGCGAGCGTCTGTGACTTCTGACAGGAGTTGCACTCGCGACTGAGCACTTTTGAAGTTGCGCACCGCGCTGCCTCGACAGACGGAATCCGAGTGGACAGTCGGTTGGCTGGCTAACGTCTTCATCTTTCTTCAACTTCGCATCCTCATTCATATCCGCACTCGGCGCCGCATTCGCTTTCATCACCTTCCATCAACACTTCTTACAACAGCATCACCTTTGCATCGTCACCGCTCTGCGAGTCAACAACATCCTTGCTCTCTAATTCGTTGGCAACCGTCTGTTCGAACGACTCTTCAGTAACATCTAAGTCACCAAGAAGCTCGCAGTGCTTCCCGCAGTCAAGCCTCTGCACGCCTTGCTCAGCATTCAGCCACAAGCAGCATAGCGACGTCGAATTGCCTTGCTCGATTCCATCGCTTGGATAAGCTTTCCGACAAGCTGAGCTGCCCTACCGACCTACAAACCTCACTCAACCTGCCTTGACCAGAGCATATTGCGCTGGGTGCCTTCATCATATCCGCCACCATCGTTCCTCCACTGCACAGCTGATTGGTGCTTGAGCATTCCGCCTCTCCTCGAGCGGTTGCGTTAGTGGCTCGACCTTGTCATTATGGCCAAGAGAACCGCCCCCACCACCAGCACTACCGGCCCTGCCTTTCCTCCGCTTGGTCTGGTGGTCGGCCCAGGTGCACCAGCTGGCAATTCGTTGAGTCATGGAACGCCATCATACGCGAATCCCAGCTCAGGGCCACCTCCACCGCCTATCGACCCACCTCCCGCAAATGGGTTGCCTCCAGCGCCAAACAAGTTTGATGTTAGCCAGGCACAGCAGTGCCGGTTGCAAGATGCGTACTGGTCAGACGAAGAGGTAAGTCGAAGCAATTGTTGCCTGAGTGCACCAACATCGACCGGATTGCTGACTATTTGCCCCCTTGCTTTTTGCTCTTTTGTCGCTTAACAGGAGGACATGGACTGCCCATTGTGTCTGGAGGAAATCGATCTCTCGGACGCCAACTTCAAGCCTTGTCCATGTGGTTATCAGATCTGCCGATTCTGCTGGCATCACATCAAACAGAATCTCAACGGTCGTTGTCCAGCATGTCGTCGCAAGTACTCGGATCAAACGGTAGAGTTCAAGCCCATGACCGCCGAAGAGATCAAGAGGCTAACACAGGCTAAGAAACAGAAGGAGAGGGAGAAGAAGGAGTTGGAGTCCATGAACCGCAAACATTTGGCCAACATGCGCGTGGTGCAAAAGAACCTCGTCTATGTCGTCGGTCTCAGTTCGAAGCTTGCCAAGGAAGAATTGATCCCAACATTACGAAGCAACGAATACTTTGGACAATACGGTCGCATCTCCAAGATCTTGATCAGCAAGCGCAACACGGCCTCCAAGCTCGTCATGGGTACGTCGGAGACCGCTCTGGGCGTCTACGTCACCTACCACCGCAAGGAGGATGCAGCGAAAGCAATTGTTGCAATTGACGGTAGCAAGGGTGGCGATGGCCGCATCATTCGAGCCAGCTACGGCACAACCAAGTACTGCACCACCTACCTGCGCAACCTGCCATGCACCAATCCAGGATGCACATACCTGCACGAGCCCGGCGAGGAGGCCGACAGCTTCACCAAGGAAGACCTCTCGACCTTGCGACATGCCGCCAAAGACACCGAAAACAAGATCAAGCCAGCTTCCTTGGGTATCACCCAAACGATGAGGCGCTCCGACTTCCTCGCAAGTGCCGACGCAGAATCTTCAGCATTGCCCAAGACAGCCTCGTGGGCATCGGGCAAGCCCATGTCAGCCGCACCTTCACCTGCCTCGATTATCGTTGGCAGCCCCTTCCGCGACTCTGACATGCCACCGCTCTCGGCAAGCTCGGCATCAGCATTGGCGCGGAAGGCAAGTGCACAAAAGCCCTCGACTCCGAAGGTGCCGAAGCAGCAGACCACCGCATCGAAGACGAAGCTGGCTCTCGCGACTGGACGACCCGAGTCTCCAGCCATTCTTGGCACCGATTCGCCAAGTGCATCGCAGCCGTCATCTCCCGTACCAAGCAGGGCAGCCCTTGCTTCGGCGGCTGATGCCGGTCAAATCGCATCAGCCACCACGTCTGCAAGTATGGCTACGCCACGCAAGGAATCTGCGACATCTGCGACTTCCAAGGCCGCTAGCACCGACTCGCCGATCCCTCCGCCTCCCGGACTTTCAAAAGCCTCGCCACCACCGGGCCTCGGACATTCAGCATCGAGCACAGACTCCCGCCCAGCAACACCACACACCGACAGCGATCATCCAAGGTCAAACTACCAGCCATCTTCGAGCGCGCAGGCCCTTCTCGACGATATGCTCCAGAGGCGAGAAGCAGAGCCAACCGTCGTCAAGCCCAGTCCCTTCCCAGACTTCGACGATGCTCTGTCGAGCTTCAAAGACGGCGATTTTTCGTTCAACCTGCCCGCCAACTCGCAGCTTCCCAGCAACGATGGTCCTTCGGAGCTCACTAGCGCATTTACCACCTTCAGTCCTTTCGGTGCACCTCCGGGTGTCTTGGCTGCGCATGCTAGTCTCGTCACGGCCGGTACGCCTCCCCCAGGTATCGTCAGAGCACCCAATCGCAGCTCGACGGCCTCTCCAGCCCCGCTCAGCTACTCGGGTTCTTTCAATCCTTTCGCGCCGGGTGCCGGAGAGACGATCAAGGAGGACGGCAGCTCGTTCGCTGACAGTGTGTATCCATCCTCTTTCAACATTGCTGATCAGACCAGAAGGATGTTGGGACAGGACGACCTCGCCAGCGGTGGCAATAGCGGAGTAGGACAGGAAGACGCGAATGAGAGCGGTGGAGATGCATCTAAGCGCGCATCCCGCTTCGACTTTGCCAAGCGCAAGGAGTCGGATTCGTTCATCACAGCATCGCCTTTGCGAACCGAGCTTATGCAGGGATTCCGTGGCGACGGAGAGGGGTACGGTGCGGGTAAGGATGTCACCAGCTTGCTCGGCAACGTCTTCGACCAGGACAATTCCGTCAACCGCATGACCGGCCTTGGCGACGGTGGTGCTGCTTTCGGTCTCAACAGTCGTGACACCGGTGCGTTCCCTGGAATGGGTCTCAACAGACCTCCTCCTGGTATCGGCGGCCCTGGCTTCGGCGGTCGTTTCGGCACCAACACGCCCCCTCCCGGTATCTCTGCTCCTGCCAGTCGTCAGCAGCAGGCTTTGCTTGCTTCGTTGCATCAGCTTGGAGGAAGCAGTCTCGGCAACGCTTCCGACTCGCTTCAGCAACAGCAGCAGCCTCAGCTCACCAATGGCAGTGGTGCCAACTTCCTCGCCGAACTCCAGCAGCAGGCAGCGCAACGAGCACAGCAGCAGGCGCAGTTTGCCTCCGGTGGAAGGGACCACACCGAGAACCGCTCTAATGGTACAGGCAACGGCAACCCTTCCGATCCGCTCTTGGCTCAGTTGCTCGCGGGTCGCCGCACTGGCTACGGCGCCCAGCCTGGATCGGGAAGCTCCGACATGCCCTTCGGTGACCCTGCCATCATGTCAATGACTCGTGCTCAGGTGCAAGCCGCTCAGCAGCAGCAGCAGCAGCAGCAATTCGGTGGCAATCGCTATGGTGCGGGCATGGGAGGTTTTGGTGGTTCCTTCTCGCCCTTTGATCAGCTTGGTAACGCAAATGCCGGCTTCGGTTCTGGACCTCAGTACAACGATCACCAGCGCTTCATGCAGCAACAGCAGCAGCAGCAGCAGGGTCAAAGTCAGAGTCAAGGTCAGGCTTCATACCCCAACATGTCCTAAGATGTCTTGCTGCATCGTCACTCCGCTCTCCTTGTTTGTTCATTTGCTCGTCCCTTTTCAGATTGCATCTACTCAATACATAACATTTGCTTCGATCAGACATTCTCGAGAATCACTTCATTGCCAAATTACAAGCGCGCGATCCGGCATGAGAAACGGTAGGGGGAGGTGTGGATTCGGTCTATTAGCCGAGCTAGGTCTCTGATTCGCGCGGGGGCGGGGCCGGAATGGCTGGCTTATGCTTAATGATGTGGTGTTGCTTGTTGTTGATGCGGGAGATCGGCAGGTGCTCGAGGGCAGGAATACGTTTCGGCCCCGAAGTGGCGGTGGAGACGACGAAGAATGGAATCGTGATCTCTCCTTTGCAAGGATGGCCGAGTTCAAGAGTTTGAAGCGTGTGGGATAGTCGAGGGGGTAAAAGTGAGCCTGCTTAGGCTTGCGGTGGAGCATCGCCTGGATTTTCTAGAGCCGAGGCTTGTTTTCGGGGAAGGAAATGGAGGGCCTCGGTCCGAGGGTAATCGTAGGAACTGTTGTTGTCAGGCGGTTGACTAGGAGGGAGTGACGAGAGTAGGCTAGAAGCGTCCTATTCAATTCGTGGTGTTGAGTGGTTCGGAGGACCACCTGAGGGCGGGAGATAGCTGGGTGGTCTCGCTGATGCATTGCTGCCGGATTCTTCATCGTTCATTCCAGAGTCATCCCTTCTCTCCATCACGCGGGTCATGGACCTTGGAGGGGTACTTTTGGTCCTGAGGATCAGCCAAGTACTCGTCGGACTCCACAGGATCGTTAGGCAGCCTCAGCTCTGTCCGCTTGAGATGGTCAACTCAAGTGACACAGAATGGCTGGTGGCAGCGAGCGAAAGCGGAATCAAGTGTGGCCATGTTCGCATTGTCACTCTTGCTGTTCCTATTGTGCTCATGGCGGTAGGACTCTCAAGGTGAAAGTATGTTCTCGGTTCAACAAACAATATGGTGGAGGGTGAGAAGGTTATAGGAGGCCGTGAAGAGCAGCAGGAGTTCCGTATCTCGTTATGGACCGCGTGTGGGAAGGTCAATCAGGGAAGAAGAGCGTGCAGGTTCGTCCATAACGATCAGCCGGGAAGGTGTGTAGAAGCGAGCGAGGCTATCAGAGAAAGGCCCAGGAGTTTTGTCATGCTCCCGCGCGGATATATGCGGAAGCTACTGTGGAATCTGGATCTTCCGTCATTGCGGGGAGACTAGGACTTCTTGTATATGTACTCTTTGGAAATGGCTTAGCGGAGCGAGAGGCTATGGCACACGGTTTGCAGGTCATGCACGAGACTGTTCTCTGCGTCTTGCAAAGCGCGGACCGCATATATCAGATTGGACGTAGGCGCAAAAGTACGATGTAAAGGACGGCGAGGAGAGTGCGATTGGTGTGAGTCTATAATACAAGAGTGCTCATCATTGAGGAGGAGCACCTGCGCCGCCCATCATGCCTTTCATCATGTTCATCATACCACCCATTCCGCCCATGCTTTGCATCATCTGCTGCATTTGAGCCATGTTGGGCATGCCGCCACCACCAGGACCTCCCCCTCCCATCATATTGGCAAGCCCGCCAAGCCCTCCCAGGCCACCAAGACCTCCTCCTCCCATTCCTGCCAGACCTTCGGGAATATTGCCGGACTGGATCTGCTGTAGCAGCTTCTCTCGCCCTCCTGGTTGGCGAAGCTGAGCTTTGATCTCGGGTGGCAGCGAGTTCTGCATCTGCATGACTTGCTCTCTCGACATACCTGGCGGCAGCATGCCAGGAGCTGGCATCTTGCCCTTTCCACCAGCACCCATTCCTTGCATCTGCTTCAACCAGCCCGACTTTCCTCCCATTTTCTTCACCATGTTAGCGACCATTCTATATTGCATCAAGAACTCCTCGACTTCTTTGACAGAGGTTCCGGAGCCACGAGCGACGCGGCGAGCACGAGCGGTCATGCGAACCTTGGGTTGCGGTTTCTTCTTCTTCTTGCTCTTTTCTGCGGCTGTGGAGCTCTCGGCGATGGCGACTTCCTTAGATTCGGCGGGACGCTGCTTGGATCGGATGGGTGCCACGAAGAGTCGTCCGTCGCTGTCGAGCTCCTCGGCGGTCATGGCGTCGGTGATGAACATCATGCGCTTCATCTTGCCTCCTGCTGCTTCGTCGTCTCCGCCGGCACCGCTCAACATCTGGCCCATGCCTGGAATCATACCTGCAATCTTGCTGAGAGGACCCATGCCCATGATGTTGGAGAGTTGCTCCCTCCAATCGCGAATGCTGAAGATACCGCCCTCGCCGATCTTCTTGAGCATCTCTTGTTGACGTTCCTGACCACCGTTCATTTGCATCTCCTCCATCTTGTCCATAAGGCCGCTGATGTCACCCATGCCGAGCAGCTTTGAGATGAAAGGCTGAGCACGGAAAGGCTCCAGGTCGGCAGCGTGCTCACCAGTACCGATGAACATGATGGGCGTCTTGGTGGCAGCGACAGCAGAGATGGCACCACCACCCTTGGCGTGACCGTCGAGCTTGGTGACGATGATGGCACCGTAGCCTGCAGCTTCCTTAAAGGCGCGCGACTGGGCCTCTGCGGCCTGACCGATGTTGGCGTCGAGGACCATGATGGTGAGATCGGGCGTCACTGCGGCGTCGATCTCCCTCATCTCGTCGAATAGCTCTTGCTCCTGCTTGTGACGACCTGAGGTGTCAACAATGATGACCTCGAAGCGATTCTGCTTGAACTGAGCCACACCTGCTGCGGAGATGGCCACAGGGTCGGTCTCGGTGTAGCTTCCGTAGAATGGCACGTTGATCTTACTCGCATTCTGTTTTAGCTGGTCGAAAGCACCGGCACGGAAAGTGTCGGCACAGACAAGACCCGTCTTGAAGCCGCGTTTCTGGTAGTAGAGAGCAAGCTTGGTACACGAGGTGGTCTTACCGGAACCCTGGAGACCGACGAACATGATAACGTTGGGCTTGCCTTTCTTGGGCTTGAAGATGTCGCCAGGGCCGGCATTGGAAGAAGGCACGACAGCACCAGACTCGTCATCGGTCTTGGTCTGACCGTGCAGAGGATCGACGAGTGCTACGAGGTGGTCGAAAACAGCTTTCT
This sequence comes from Pseudozyma thailandica, assembly GCA_023212835.1. Taxonomy (NCBI): domain Eukaryota; kingdom Fungi; phylum Basidiomycota; class Ustilaginomycetes; order Ustilaginales; family Ustilaginaceae; genus Pseudozyma; species Pseudozyma thailandica. The sequence continues at coordinate 1,212,933 of JALCCH010000001.1, forward strand.
GCACACGCTGACGACGCTGCGCATCGGACCAATTGGCGTTGGCCTTGTCATTGAGAAGAGCAGTGACCTGGCTCTTGACTTGAGATCGAAGGTTGGCGACGAGCTTGACGTTGACATCGGCTTCGATGAGGGCATTGCAGACTGATTTGAGAAGCTGGTCGATAGAAGCTGCATCCACGGTGGGAACCTTGGAGAGATCCTGGAAGGCGTTGTTGATGCGCCGACCGAGGTCGGAAAGAACCATGTTGGGCGACGGTTCTGTACTACGATTGCGAGAATGTCGCTGCTGCTGTAAGTGGCAAGAGAATCAGCGGTAGCGAGATGGTCCAGGTTGTACCAGTGCGCTTTGCGTGTCATTCGCCGAGTCCCGCAGTTGCCAGTCACAAGAGTAGTGGGGTTCAGCGTCGAATTGGAGCTGCGTTTTGATTGGACTGCATCACGTGGCTTCATTCTCCATTTTGGCAAGGCATGGTGTAGAGACGGGTCTAACATGGTGAATATTCTGCCCTCCACTCTCTTCCTCTTATGCACGGATCCACACTCAGCGAGTTTGAGAGGCAGTGCTTTTTGCCAAGCCGGAACTCAACCAAGAAGCTTCGCTACATGCTCGTGTTACAGAAGTGCGGCTGTGCCAATATAAAGTCGATGCGAGGAAGCATTCCCATCATCACCGAATCGCAAACTAACAGCTCATATCGAATAGCAGAGGAAAGTAGGAGGAACAGAAAGATATACTCAGATCAACATTCTCTGACAATCTCGTTTTCAAGACTGCAGCGGCTTCCCGGGGTCGTACAGACTGCCAATCCGGAATATCGGGCTGCCGGCAAAGATTGATCGCAGATACAAGTGGACAAACGACTGAAGAATAATGTCAAGGTGGGGCTGTGCATGCATCTATGCGCCGCCGCTAACAAAGTCTTCCTGCGTCTTTCGGCAATGTGGGCGCGCCGACGTCAGGCGGACTGGTAAATGTGCGTGTCAACACTTGAGCATAGCTTCCCAACGCATCAGGTTGCAGCGCCTAGAACATATCATTCATCTCTTTCATCAATGAACCGCATAATTTTTGCTCTGAAGAGCCTTTTAGCGCAGTAGGACAAGGTGGTAATAAAAGGCAGTGGAAAGAGCATGAAATGGCGGTGAATTAAGGCTGGCTGAGCTGAATTGATTGATTGATGGACAGGCGAGTGTGAATTTCAGCTTTACAGTAGTGTTGCTGCCAAGCGGACCCTTTCCAATCTTCTTCGGCCCGCATCACCCTCGCACTGCCTTCACCCTCCACACCAAGACACCTAGCTGTATATCGTCTGATCATACGTCGATCTGTCCGCTGCAGTCACTCCGAGTTCATTGGCGCCTGCATCAAGTGAGCCTGAGCTCCAATCCAGCCTCGCATCGAAACCCTCACATCTTGCAGCGCCTTTCTCTGCATTCAATCTTGGCACCTCGTACCAGCTTCATCAACGTCATCCTTTCCCTTTCTTCCGCCTACGCCCAAGCACTTCTTCTTCAGGGTCCGCATCCCCACCACAGATCCCTACCGTAAGTAGCTAGACATCTATATGATCAACCAATTCGTGACCATATCTCCTTCGCGGCACCATTCAACAGCGCCCACCTTTCCTCGCCATCAACACGACCAGCACATCAACTCCCTCCCTGCAACAGCTATAGTGACGGAGAACGATTCTCAGACGCACGCAGCCCTGTTGCACACAATTCTCCCTTTCAGCATAACTGGCAACGAGCAGCAGCAACCTCCTTCGCAGCCCTTCGCATCGCAGAAATGCTCTCGTTCCAACATACTCACCCGCTCCCTTCCTCTTCTACCTTTCATCAACATAGGCCGTGCCTCAAACGTCGCCACTGGTCTTACGAACAGTCTCGCTCACTTTGTCTCAGAATGAGAATGTCAGCCGCACCGTCACATCCCTCCGGAGCTGTCAGGCTCAAGGATGACCTAGCTAAGATCGTACATCAGATTCACAAAACCTCGACCATTCACAACATCGCCAACGACTCAGGCGTGTCCTTTTCTAGTGATGCAGCCTCACCTTCACCGAGTGGCATGGTCGCAACTCCTGCTCGACAAGCGACAGGCAGCTCAATAGCCAGCACCATCACCCCAGACTCGGCCCCAGATCGATCTTCCACAGTCACTCTCGACAATGGCTCTGGCGCAAAATCGAACAATGACTCCCCTCTCCCAGGCTCGCTCGTACTACCTAGTCTCGGCGCCGGCCTGCCGCTCTCCGGCGCCACCGATGTGGTCGCCTCCCCCACCATACTCAAGTCCAACGATCCATTCTTCCAGGGAGAGCCATCTTCTCGCCCTTCATACTCACTCTCCCCGTCAACATCCCAAGACTTTGAACTTAACGACTTGTGGGACAACCTCTCAAGGGAGCTCAAGCCTATCGCCGACGTTCTTCGCACCGGACGTCACCGCGATGCTCTTGGCACATCACGACTTCCAGCAGACTGTGTTTCTGCTCTTCAGCTTTGGCTCTGCACTGACGCGGCGACCTCGAAGCAGGCACCCAACCTGCATGTTCTTGGAGCCGCCATAGAGATCTTCAGAGTCCTTGCCAATCTTTGCATTGATCATGACGTCAACCGCGGTGTTCTCGACGGTCTCACTGCCGCGCCCACAGTACTCGCTGCCGTCTCTGCCATTCTTCGTAAACAGGGTCAATCGAGATCCTCGGCGCTTTTCTCGGTCAAGATCCTCACCTTCCTGCGCGCCGCCATGGGCGCTGTGCTCAACATGCAGCTTGAGCACATAGCAACACGCAATTCGCTTGCCAACGCGGACTGCATCTTCGCGCTTACGTCGGTTGCTTCGCATCCACGCGTCTATCTCCCTCACATCTGGGCATTGCCACCCACAGTGGAGCTCCAGAACGATAGCGAGGCCGTGGACAAGCTCAGGATGGGCGCAACTGTGGCCAGCTGGGCCTGGCGAATCGTGCAGGAGATCTTTGACGACGCCAAAGAGGAGAAGGAGGGTCAGCCAGGCACTCCGTCTGACGACATGCACGATGAAGATGAACTCGCGTCTCTCGATGTGAGATCTATTCTCGCACGCCGGTGCTTCTCCTCGCTCCTTCGCCCACTTTCGCTCTACATCACTTCCGCTCCCAGCAACGAGGCTTCCGGTAAGACACCAAGTCGTCTCGATCTTGATGAGGATGATATCGAGGACTTGGTAGATTCGGACGCCGATATTCTGCAGACGGCCGCTACCTTGCTTGAATCTTGTGCGGCTGAGGATCACGACTTCAGGCAATGTGCAGTTCGACAATTCGAGACCGACGCTGAGGCAGCCGGCCAAAGCCATCCTTCCCATTTGGAAACCAACTTCCATTCGGGGCTGGATTTGCTCATGTCGTTCGTCGAGAAAGCAGAAGCGCCGCGCGAATGGGTCAAGGGCAGCGATGCACCTAATGCGTCTGTCGCAGACGCACAGGCGGCGGAAGAGATGCGAAAGGCATTCGCACAGGTCAAAGCTTCGGCTGCTCGTGCCATGGTCGCGGTGTCGGGAGATGATACCAACATGGTCGAACTCTTCAGCGGGTCTTCCGGCTTTATTGAGCGTCTCAAGGCTTGGATTCGCTACGATCCAAAGGAACGAGATGACCTGGTCAGCTGCGGTATGCTGGCGCTCGGCAACTTAGCTCGTAGCGACGCGCACTGCATAAGCTTGGTGCAGGAGCATGGCCTTGCGCCCTTCCTCGCATCGCTTCTCTCGCAAGCCGATGACATCAAGGTCGCACACGGGCTTGTATCGCTGCTGAAGAACCTCTCCATTCCTGCACCCAACAAGACCATCATCGGGCAGTTGAACGTGATTGACGCCGTCGTGCGCTTCATGGGTCGAGACAAGGATATGGTGCAGCCTCTACAGTTCGCAACCGTGGGTCTGCTCAAACACCTGTGCTCGGGCGCCACGGAGAATGCAATGCGACTTGTGGACGGTGAGATGGGTCGTCCATCAGCACTGAATGCACTCTTGGACATGATTCAGCGGATCGACGATGTTCCCACCAAGATGGAGGCAACTCGTGTATTGGTCAATGCAGTCAAGAGTCTGTGGACCAGTGCACGCAGTAGCAGCGTCTCGATCTCGGAAACTGCGATGCTCGCGTCACGTCGCAAGATCGTTCGTAGGGACGTGATCCAAGCACTCGCAGAGATGGTGCGCACAAGTCCAAAGTACCCTGTGCTCGTGAATGAAGGCATCATTGCGCTGACTTTGGTGGGCAGCGAGCGGGTTGGAGCAGAGCTGGTTAGCTTGTCGCTGCTTTCCGAGCCGACGAAGGTGAGCGCAGAGGAGGATGAGGACGAGGAGATGTCGGATAACGAGGGAAAAGTAGTACCGGCACCTCGACGACGCTCCACGGTGGACAGTTCGGCATCGACATCATCGCATCCTCTTCCGCCTCCCGCATGCGCGCTGGACATGGTGAACCTGGTGCTGGCAAGAAGAGACGCACGCATGCCGCCTCAATTCGCATCGAATGCATGTGCGCTCGTCCTCAGTCTCTGTCATGCGACGCAAGGAGCTGGTAGCGAAACGAGCACTGGAGCGATTGGACAGGATGCTGTCAAACGTGTTGCTGTCGGAACCAAGCCCGCGCTCGAACGCTTGAAGGATCAGGGACCCACCGAGGCCCTCGCAGCTGCAGCTGATGCACTTCAAGCAGTCTCTGTAGCTTCATCTTAAGCATGAGGTTGTTGCTGAGCATAACAATATCAATTGTACCCCTTTCTAGCTCTCAGTTGTGATGCATGCCTGAATGGAGTGCGAGTTGTTCGAGGATACAAAGATACGCATCTTAATGTGGGAATCGGTGATGGGCCCGATCTGCCAGAAGTGAGCGAGCCACATGGCTACGCAGCCACAGGTGTTCTGCAACGGTTGTCAGGGAAAGTCGACCCTCAAATGACCAAAATAGGCAACCTCTGCGAATCACGCTGCCTGGTGAGTTGTGCGCATTTGAGTTCGATTTGAAAATGCGGGTCGGAGCAACAGAGTCAACGTTGACGTAGTGAGCTAGACTCGGGCATGAAATTGGTGACTTGACTGCGTTTCTTGCTGAAATTCTGAAAAGAGCATGTTTTTAGCAGGCGAACTCGCGAGCTGCAGCCTTTTGGAATGATGCGCTTCTTGTGGAGAGAGAGAGAGAGCGCAGACTGGCTCGGATCGGTCAAACGCATCGCTTTCTTTGAAATTTGGTTCAGCAGCTGCTGCTCGAATTCAAGCTTGAAGCCGACCGACGGTCGCTAGCCAAAAGGTACTGTGCTGTAAAAGCGGCGTGCGCACTGAGCCGCCGTCTATTGCGCTGTTGTGACTTCTTGGCAGCAACACCTCGCGGTGACTTTTTCGAAAGTTGTCATCCTCTCATCACCATCACCATCATCATCTATCTTTCTCCAACGCACTGTGCTATTACAGTGGAGCCTCTTCCTACGCATCACCTGGATCCTGGATCTCAGCATCCTTGCAACTCCTTGGCGCAACAACGCGTTCGAGCTTAGCACCTCTCCTCCCATCACCCGCGAAGTCGACTCACCCTATCGCATCCGCGTCCGCATTCATACCCTTCCTATCGAGCATCGAAGCTCGCCTCGACTCTACATCAACCATTGATCCATAAGATTGTAGCGTGCAACTACTTGCCGGGTCAACCACAACCATCTTGACCATGATATCGAGAATCGCCTCGACCTTCTGCGCAGCGCTCGCTGTTGCATCCATCGCTCTCCCCTCGGTCTCTGCTCAAACCCAGTTCCAGAACGTCACCTCGCTCTTTGGCACCTGGTCCTCAGGCTCGCAGAACGTCACCACTGGTCTCGAATTCTTCAACCCCGTCACTCAAGAGTTCAAGCTGCCCGCAACCGCAGGTATCTCCTACTCCTTCACCGAGGACGGCTACTTTGAAGAGTCCCGATACCAATTCACCTCGAACGCAGTCACCAATCGTTGCTTCAAAGCCTCGCTCATCTGGCAACACGGCAACTACACTCTCCACAACAACGGCTCCATCACCCTCACCCCCTTCCCCGCCGATGGCTACATCCAAGTCCTCGACCCATGCGGAGCGCAGACTAGCCAGATTTACCATTACTCCGAATTCGAGCTGATTGCAAGCTGGTACAACTACCAGGATGATCACCCGGGCTTCATGGCCGCGGGAACGAGCGCATATGCATTGCAGGTGGGTTCGAAATCTTTAACGCGGATTTCATGAGAATCCTAATGGCTGACACTCGTTCTTTCTTTTCATATCGCGTTGTATCGTAACATAGCTGGCTCAATTCGACGGTCAGAAGCTGCCGCTTATGTGGCTTCGCAACAGGCCACCCAACATGCTGCCGACCAAACCGTTGTTCCAACAGGTGCTCAACGCGCCCGGCGCATAGAGAGGCGTCTGATGCTCACCAAAGCACTCTTCCAGCAATACCCGACGCGCTTCTGGCTTTAGAAGGAGCGACGACAGGGGACGAACTAGCGCTTGATTCCACGGACACTTGGGCGATCTTCAGGTCTTATACCATTTCCTTTTCTCTTTGCATGCTTTCCTTCTGTATTTCTTCTGTTGATTCTGACAAAATCGCAATGCTTTGTCTCAGATTCGGCGGCTCTGGCGGCGTTGCTGGGCGTAAAAAGGCATTTGGCACTGCATGCAGACGTGGTGGGGGTCAGTTGTGCGTTGCATTGCAGGAAGAACTGTTGGGTTGCAGTGAGGATTCTGTGTGTTGCCACAGTGACTAATCGGCTTGCTTCCAGACATTGGGCTCATTTGAAGATGATGCTGCTTTTGCTGGCTCGTTTTCTTCGTCGTTGGCATCACTGTCGTCGTCGTCGTCGATTGAAAAGAGGTCCTCTCTGCGCTTTGTTGAAGAGGAGGATGCGGATGTTGACTCGCTCAAAGGGTCCGCTGCTTGGGCAGGAGATTGGTTCGATGTTGATGCTGGAGTGATCGATTTGCTATTCGACCTGGGATCAAAGGTCTGGATCTCGACGCTGTCGTCCCAGATATCGTTTCCGAATCTTGCCTTCTTCTTCCCCGCACTTGCCGCTGCTCCACCACCACTTGCGCTCTGCTTGAGGCTCGACCTGGGAGCGTTGGTTGTTGCGGGCGGAGCGAAATCTTCATCCTCGCCTCCATCTAGGTCACCATAGTCTTCAATGTCGAGCGGGGCGTACAGACGCTCCAACTCTCTCCTTGCGCGGTATCGCTTTTCGAGATGATAACTGAAAAACAGCCCTAAACTCGACCCTAGCAGATTCGCAATAATGTCTCCAAGCTGAAACTCCTTGTACGGCAGCAAGCTTTGTACGATTTCGCTGCCAATCCCTCCGACCAGAAAGCAAGTCACGCCGGTGAGAATGAGGGAAGCATTGCGCCAGAGGTAGGACGCACGCGCTGGTTCGTCGACGTCCCAGATCATGTAGAACATGGCAGTCGCGAGGAAGAAGCAGATGAAATGGAGGATCTTGTCGTTGATTCGAATCCAGGTTTGACCGCGTGGGTGGAAGCCGAGGACGCCAAGGAAGATGAGGTCGAGGATGTTGAGTAGAACAAAGGCCGGGCGGATGCGGAGTGGAAGGATGGGAGGTGATGTGGGTGAGGAGGTTTGGGTGAGGGTAACGCGGACGGAGCGGAGGAGGACAGATTTGAAAATGGAGCCTCGTGCGGAGAGCGAGCCGGTAGAAGGGGATACGAGAGCGGTGAGGTCGTCGCGGAGCCGCGACCAGCCGGAAGATGTCTCGAGACGAGGCATTCTGATGTCTGGGCTACGTGGAGATGGAGCAGGCGTTTCAACACTGGGCAAGCATGCAAATGCAACGTTGAGCGTGAGAGCTCGAGAGGTTGACGGTGCTGACTCGTGTGTCGCCTCAACGATGCTAAGGCCGGCTTGAGGATGTGTTGCCTGTGCAAAAGACGGTATGCTTTGATTGCCGGCAGCAGGACAACGTCCAGCTGTGCGGAATCAAGTGAGTCGACACCGGGTGACTGCGTCGACAGCGGCGATGTGGAAGATCGGAAGGAAGCAACCCAGAAGCATGTGGATTGGTTGTTCTTGACTTTCGGAATTGCGATTTCTGGGGTGGGAACCCAAGCACACCTGACCCGTGGCCGAATTGACTGCAACCGGTATTCTTGTTTTGTGCTGGTCCGTTCGGCTACACCGTTCAGGGTCCAACGCAGCAATTCTCACTGCACTTCAAGACGACTGCCACCTTCCTCACTTTTATCAACCTCGTCGCCTGACAGGAATGTCCTTCCTCTCGACGACATGACTCTCAACTCTCAACGGTCGCTTTGACACACAGACGACATCTCCTTTGTTCAGTGTTTTGACCCAGAGACAACATTAGCCGTCCTTACACAATTCGACCTCAGCGTCGTTTTCGACATCCTTAAGAATGCGGCGCAGCTGGCAGACTGAGCATCAGAACCGATCCAATCACTTTCACAATGTCTGACACGCTCATCAATGCAATCGATATGGACAATCAATTCCTGAATAGATATAGACACAAGCATCCCAGCAATGTACAATGTGGACCCTGAGACTCACCGCGACTACGACTTGCTGAGACGCGGGAAGTGGCCCTTGACGCTATCCATCGCATAAGGATGGTGCGCATCCTCCCTCTGCTCGCCGCTGATCACGCCCACCAAGTGCTCTGGCATCGGCTCCTGCACAATCGTCCTCTCCTCGACGATGTTGACAACGGGCTTGTGCCTTCCCGTCTGCGCCTCAAGATCCTCATGCGACGACATGCCAAAGCTCTTGACGTCCACGGGCGAATGCGAACCATTTCTCATCGTGTAACTGAGCGACGTCACTCCATCTCCCACAGTCGCACCATTGTTCGAGCTACTCGTGCTCTTCAATGCAAACGTGGGGTGAGGGCGAGACTGCGAGTGGGTCGAACGCTTGAAGAAGCGCGCAAACTTTTCTCCACTCAAAGTCAATGAGAGCTGAGAAGAGTTGACTCCCTCCGGCTTGGGCTTGGCCTCTTCGGCAAGATGGACGTAGAGACGAGTGGAGCACATGACGCAGACCGTGGCACTGGGGATGGCACCGATGAGCGACATGACAGGGTTGAGGTTGGCCAAGGTGAGTCCAGCGACGAGCGAGTTGATGAGGAAGGTGGCAAGGAAGTACTGGATGCCTTGCTTGACGAGGACTTGCCCGATGCGCGAACCGCCGTTCATGCGGACGACGCCGACGATGGTGAGGATCATGACAATGAGGTCGAATGCGATGGTGACGACGTACTTGATGGCGTAGTTGGTGGAGATGGAAGTGAAGACACAAGAGCCATCTTGCCACGGGTTGCCTGCGCCAGGAGCCCAGGCGGCTTTGACATCATTCACGCCCTCCATCCATGCAGCGAGCAAGCCGAGGGTCATGATGGTGAGAAGGACGGAAACCAACGTCCTTGCCTTGCCCTGGTATACGCACACAGCGCGGAAAGCCAGCAAGACGGAAGAGGAAGTAGCGATCCAGCCCATCTGCATCTCAATAGCCAGGATCATTCCGTAGCAGTTGACCTCGCTATTGGACAAGATGAAGACCATGTTGGTGATGAGGTAGGTCCACATGCAAATCTTGCTGAAAAGATACGGGAGCTGAGGCCATCGACGCTGGCGCTTGCCAAAGATGATGGCAATGTCAAAGGGAAGGTACTGGAGAGTGTCGTAGGCGAAGATGCCGATGCTGAGCCACATGATAGCAGTGGCAGCATAGAACGCCTGCATGAGGATCACTGGGCTGGACCAATCAGGCATTTTGTGAAAGACGCTGGGATTGGAGACAGGAAGGAGGTTGAGTTTAGGTAGCGTAGGGAGCTCTGTGGTGGTGAACAGAGAGGAGAAGCTGTCGCTGCTTAAAGGATTGTGGTCGTGAAGAGATGCTGATATATAATGTAAGTCGTGCCAGCTACTTAGGCCGTGCGTAGCGAGGTATTATGGAAAGCTATCAGAGTGGAGAATAGGTGATGCTGCGAATGTCGTAGCTAGGCTAAGAGGCAAGATGAAGGGTGACTAGGTCAAGAAGACAGCTGTGTGGTGTGAGTGCAGCGGAACAGATTGCTGAGCCAATCGCCGGCAGTCGCTTATCGGCACAAAGTTACGTTGCACGACGAATGTGCACCTTGCAGCGGGGACTGGTAGTGCAGAAATAAGCAACAGTAAGATTATGTCGGGTTGTCGGACTTGTCGGATGGCGTGTACGAAGTCTAGAGTGTATGTGGCAAGGATAAGAGGTGATGGAGACGAACGGATAAGGTTTGGGGGGCTAGTCAGATATGCAAGAGATGCGGTTGACAGATATAGACGAAGCTCGGATGGGACGGCGACCTCTGTAAGGGATGGCTCACAAATCTCGATGCGACGTGACCAAGATGAGGAAGAACAGCAACAGGAAAGGGAAAGGGATAACTGAAAGGAGGGAGGACTGAGGTCAGCATGGCCCCACGCCACAAAGGTCGTATGCAGGGAATGGCAGTTGAGTCAAGCCACGAATCAGGGCTGGAACATGGAAGCGCAAGTGGGGCAAACGGTGGCAACGTGGCTTCTGCATACGAACACCATGATCCGGCGCCCTGGGCTTGGCATCACGAGGCAGCACGAAGAACGGAGCGGGTCATGTCGCATCGAGAGCATGTCGATGCGAATTGTCGGCACTGTAAGGGGAGGTGTCAGCCGAAACCGGTTATGAAGTTGCACTTGTTCACAAATTGTCGGGACGGAGAGCGCTTGACGGTCTCTGTCTAGGACGGCGGTTTCTGAAATATTGTTATTATTATTTTATTGATTTTGTCTCGGATTGCCTCTTTCGGCACCACATGGACTCTTCTCTTGTTCACTCGGGCTCCGGATCCTTCATTAAGGATTGACTGTCCTTTGCCACTTCATCTCAATATCAGCTTCTAGACTCTGCTCAACCAGCCACCAATGTTGACTGAATGCACTCGGTGTTGTTGTTGGTGGCTCACATGGTTGTCTGCATAACGGTGGCTAGCTTCAATTTTAAAGTTAGCTGTCAACCAGGCACCAAAACAAATTCGAAATTTCGACATTTTGGAAAAGAAGGTTGTGTTGGTTGTGTGGCGCCGCATCAAGAGGTGGAAAATGATCAAGCGGCATACGCGGAGTCCAAAGACAGGGACCATGACTCAAGTTTGAGCGGATGTCAAACATCGCGTTGTCCCCCATTGTCATGGTCTCAAGCTCGATGACCAAATGGACGGAAGCGACATGGCGCGTACAGTACATGTTTTTGATCTGCTTGAACCCAAGCAAGGTGCACAGCTTGCCATCACGGCTTTTGTGCAGTCTCCCCCCGTCTTGCAGTCTCTTGTTGCTACCCCGTGAATCGCATCACCTTGCTGAAATAGCGCTTCATCTCAGTTACATCGAGGAATGCTTTATCTCACAGCTCTTCCAGCTCTTCCAAGAGGGTAGTTGCATGCAGAACATCAATGCGAGGGGAAAGGAGCGGTTCACTTGTCCGTGGTAAAGACGGAGCCTAGATTTACTTAGGTTTCAGGATTGTCTGACACCGGGATACGAGCGCGGCTCTAAATCACAAATGAGCAAATTGTCGCCAGCCATGTATTCATCGTGTCTCGCCAAAGCACGACTCTGCGGTGCGGGAATGCCATCTGGTCCTCTTTGAACAGCTCTACCGAGACACGGCTTGAATCTCACTTGGTCCCGCGTTCCAACCATCTGAGCTCATCACCAAAGTGTCAATCCAGTGTCGATGAGAAGGGCTTCTCAATCTTCATTTTGCAGCGTTCGAAATTCGCATGAGATGTGAGATCGCCACCTTGGGGATGCTGTTGTGCAGAAATCCTATCGAAAGCCCTTCACTCACCCTGTGATTTTGACACCTCGATGCTCCTTCACCCTTTGTCGTCGTCCCAAAAGTGACTTTGCCTCTACTTGAGATAGATCAGGGTCTAGTTGACGCACGGCTAGCGAGCTCGCAACACGCAGGGCTGTAAGTGAAGCAAGTCTTCTCTTGAGCTACGAGCAGTCATACATACGGAAATGTAGAACACTCGCTCACGCCGAGGATATGATCACAGAAGCCTCTGAGCTTATGAAGCTCAACAAGGGTCATCACGTTTGGCGCGGTGACAATGATGATTTGACAGTCACTGGAGCGATTGCTTGAGCAGGTGATTCTCGCAGCGCCTGGTCTTGCGCAGCACTGTCGACTCTGGCTTGTCACTCACAGACGAGTTGCGCACAGATCGTCTCAAAAAAGCGCACCAAAAACATCGTCGTCTGGAGGCGCATTGCACCTTGAGTCAAAGGGTTGGCCAACATGCTCAGCATTGCAAACCCCCCTGTCGACAGTGTTTTCATGATGATCGGCATCAGCTAGGTCTTGCACAGTTGCGCGCATGTTCGCAGACTGTCGGAAGATGAAGCTTCAGCTGTCCGTGGACATCAACGTAACTTTGCAGAGCACTGTGACTTCAGCACTTCTCTCTACCCTCACACAACAGTCCTCAGCGGCCTGAACACGGTTGCGTATCAGAGATGTGATCTCTGCGAGCTTGATACCAGCATTTCTAGCTTGTGATTTCCAAGAGACCAAAGAATCCGCGATAGAGTAGTACGTGCTCAACGCAGAGTCACAGCAAGATTGAGATGCAAAACAAAAGTCTTGTGGGACAGAAGAAGCTCAAAGTCTCGTCTGTCGTCTCGGCAGGGCAAAAGGCTTGTGAAAGAGCTTCATCTGTCGCGATGCAAACACTGCTTTCGGGACAGGCGTGTTGGCCGACAAGAACACAAGCTCAAAGTTTGGTGTTCGCGGCAATGACTCTACCGGGGCTTGCGACCCCACTCCTATGGGTGACCAAGTCTAAGCAGCAAAATCTGTCTTTTAAAAGGCTTTCCACATTTCCAACAGCACATGCAGAGAGTTGTTTGTTGTTCGCAGATCGTTGTTTTGCTTTGCATTTGCAAGAATGAAAAGAAGATAAAAGACTAAAGCAGAGTGCTAAGATGATGTGAAGGTGTGAAAAATGCTGTAGTAAGGGGGAAGCCCAAGGATTTTGAGTGAGAGGATGCCCGAAGGGGCGATTAGTGGCTGGATAGAGTGAAGGATTGGATGTGATCCTATGCTATGTGATGAAGTGACGGTGACCAACATGTATGCTACGACGACTGAAGACAGAAGAGAGAGAGAGAGAGAGAAAGACATTGCTACTTATACTGATTTGAGAAAAGAAAAGTCCGGTGATCTTTTCGGTTGTCCATCCTAATGAGCCCCTAAGGCTAGCATGCGGTTGGCAACAGCGGTGCGCACCAGGCGCACCGATGCAGCTCAAGCCAACATCTGCCAAGAAGGGAGAAGGAATGCGACTCAACCCGGATCCCGAGGAGAAAGTGTGGAGGGAAGATGGAGCAAAAGGAGGTGGCCCTCTAGTAGGCTGCGGAGGACGTGTGGCCACCGAGCATCCTAGAGAGGAGATTCGAGCTGCTTCGAACGCTACGCATCGAGTGAGAGGCAGGCAAATGCGCTTGACTTGGCTGCTGCATGTCAACGTGCGAGGAAGTGCTCTTCTTGAGACTCGATGGCAGAGCCTGCGAGAGGTAGCGGTGCATAGCCGAACCAGACTTGTGACCATCGAGGTCCTCGCCGTGGGTGACCATGACAGGATGCGACTGGCTAGAGGGGAGGCCGGACACCGAGTGCTGCTGCATGCGTGCATCGAGACCCTCCCGCTCAAGGTAGTCATCTTCGTAGTCATCGTAGTCTTCGGCTGACGACGACGAGGAGCCGTTGTCGTCAGTGAGCTCAGCTTCAGACGATGTGGAGCTGGCGTTGGACTCCACAGAATCTTGACGGCTCATGAGCGAAGACTGGTGGTACATCTCCTTGGGAGAGGCATCCAACGAGTCGGGCGAGTCGTAGGCAGCCGAGCGGCGGTGGTGCTCGTAGCGCGTTGTCTCGCTCTTCTGGTTCCAGCAAGGGACCTCAGAGGCGGGAAGGTTGCGGAGGTGAACACGGCGCTCGCTAGCTCGCACGTAACGCTCGCGCTCGCGACCACACTCGAGTCCACGAAGGTGCATCTCGCGACGACCAGCTTCGGCACGGGTCTCGACACGGCGGAAGAAGGGGGCGAAGTGGACCATGAGCTCATCCTCCTCAACACGGAGATCGTAGTCGAGAAGGTAGAGAAGCTGCTTCTCCATGAGGTTGACCTCGGCTTGGGAGAAGAGAGCGGCGTACTTGGTCCAGTGCTTGTTCTTGGGTGAAGAGTCGTTGAGATACTTGGCGGCAACGATGAGAGTGGCGAGGAAGACACGGTGACGAGTGCAGTGCATGCCCTTGGCGACACGAGGAAGCCTGGACCTCAAGCGCTCAAGGTAGACGAGGGTAGTGAGGAGGGTAGGAACCTGAACGTTGGACCTCTCGACGAGGAGAGCAATGAAGGTCTCCAGGCTGGGAAGGCCGTTGATCTCGAGCTTGCCTGCAGGGTCGGCTTCGGCGGAAGCGATCGAGCGAGTTGGTGTGGAAGGGGGAGAGTCAGGCGACTGTGTCGAGCCGCACTGGATGACGTGTGCGGCCTGGTTGGCAAGGTAGACGACCATCTCGCGAGTGACGGGGCTCTTGATGAGGTCGGTGATGGCAGGGTTGTGAACGAGCTTGGGTATCAAGCTGGCGGGGTGACGGCGAAGAAAACCAGAGTTGAGAGCCGAAGCAGAAGTGGAAGCTTGTGATGAAGACATGGCGGCAGATATGAGCTGGGTGATGGTGATGGTGATGGTGATGGTGATGGTGGTGTTGGTGGTGGGCGGTAAAGGAGGATAGAGTGGAGAGGGTAAAACTGATGACGCCGGGTGGCAGGGATTGGATCTCGGTGGTACCACGAAGGTCTTTATAAAGCGATCGGAGATGAAAGCGAGTTAAATGCCGCAATAGTTCTGCAGTAGAAGCAAATGATGCAGCGAAATAAGGTTGCTAAGGATGATGAGGTTGTCTGGTGAAGCTGAAGCTGGGAGACGACGTCGAGGGATGAAGTGCGATGTTGGAAACAGGAAGGGGATGACGGGACCAAACAAGGAGGCGATGGAGGTGAGCAGGGATGATATCGCTAAGCGAGGCGGGATGGGCTGAGAGCGCGTGGATCGTTAATGAAGCAAGGGGGGGCAGATCGGAATTGGAGGTGTGTTTGGTAGATGCGAGGGGGAGGTTATAAGGAAAGAGAGGGAGCCGGTGGATGATGTAGGTGTTGAAGTATGTGCAGGAGTTGGGTGTCGGCAAGGGGTCAATGGTGACAATATAGGGAAGGGGAGTAGGCAGAGAGAGAAAGAGAAGATCAAGGTGTCAGGGGAAATGAGCTCTAAGCATAGCGAGGGGGGCTGTCGATGAGAAGCGCAATGGAAGGGGTTGGCTCGGCTAGCTTGCAGCCACGCACCGCTATGAAGAGCGTTAGAGCTGTACGAGCATTAGAAGATAGGCATTCGGACACTCAAGTCCAAAGCGGCATTCAAGCTTTCGCGACGCCAAGAGCATGTCAAAGAAAGATTGGAAGCAGTTTGACACGTCGGCTTCGGCGAGGGTGGGAGTGGCAAGCAGGAAGGGCAGCAGGATTGGTACAGGCCCGAGGGGGGAAATGCACGAAGCAATCGCAACGCCGGACCAACCAAATGGGAATCGAACCAACGAGAGGGCTAGATGCACCACCCACACCGACGGATAGACGAAGGAGGCGAACAGCATGAAAGGAGCAGTTCGAAGGACGAGGGCCGAGGACAAGGACAAGGACAAGGGAGAAGGAGAGGGAAAGGGCCAAGAGAGAGAGGAAGGAATGGGAAGGACAGCAAGGCGAAGGCAGGGAGGGCATGAAGGCTGGGGAAAACGGGAAACGCTGGAAAGCAAGGGAGCAGAAGACTAGTACAACGAATGAAAGTGGTGCAGGGAGGCGACATATGCACGTCTGCTTGACAGGTCCGAGATGCAGGTGCGAGGGAATGAAGTGCTCTAGCCGAGCTGCAGTGCAGTGCAGTGCGGAATCAGAGTTACTGTAGTTAACTCGCGAGGCTTGAACGCGCATAGACCGACTCAAGACTGCAAGGGCACAAACCGCCAGCTTCTGCCTCTGCCTCGCTCTCTTCACGCAAGAGCATAGGTGGGAAAAAAAAAGAAAGCGAGCAAGCGAGGCGCCAGGTACACCATTGTGTTGGTATACTGTGCTGCACTAACCGAGGCACTTGGGTTGCACTCGAGTTGGGCTCGCATCAGAAAAGCCCTCGCATGTGTCTCTTGTGTGGCCCTCATTCCTTACTTGGCGACGCTATCCCATCCCGTCCCCATCGCCTCCATGCTGCCCCTTGCCTCTGATTGCTTCAGCCCAGCTTGGACAGGCATGTCTCCTGATCGACTGTCTGATCAGCAGCTGCAGGCGTGGAATGCGAGATACGAGATCCAAGTCAGGGACGAAGCAAGTGAGAGATGAAAAAACCAAAAACTTGCGACACCCGAGCTGTTGAGAAGGAAATTCTGCACTCCGGTAACGCTGACTCTCTGACTTTGATCGGCGAGAGGGGAAAGAGGCCATCGAGACGGACATCGAATCGAAGATTGAATTCTGATGCAGTTCCCACTTTGTTCGGGGAAAGAAGATGGGCCATTGCGCCATTCGAGCAGCTGGTCAGCAACGCACGGCTTTGATCACCGAGGCGGAGGAAGGCGAAAAGCCATCTCCGACTGGGTTTGACAGCTAGAAGAAAGGCAACGACTGCATCGTGCATCAGAAGCTGTGGCTCCAAAGAGCGGTCTCGTCAGGTACGAACGAACGGACCTACGAACCAACGAATCAACCCTTAGACAATGGAGTGAGCAAGGCCGAGGGGCCGCACAATGAGTGAATGACCCGAACCATCATGAAAAGCGGAAAAAAGAAGGTACGAACGAAGCCAAGCTCGGGATCCATGAGACAACTGAAACGATTGAGGTTGCGAGAGAAGGCTGCAGCTGTCGATGGACAATGGACAGTGGACACAGAGGGATGCTCGAGAAGAGGCATGTACGAGTCTGGACAGCGTACGCAGAGTTCGAATTTCTACGAGTCGCCCGTATCCTCGATGCCTGTACGTGGCTTTTACTTCCGCAGTGCCGAGGCTCGAAGGGGCAAGCAAGGTTTGGGTGGGAAATGAAATGAAGACGAAAATGAACTGCAGGTAACAAATTCATTCTTCAGTCAACCGGGGCAATGAACCACCAAAAAAGAAAGACCAAAAATCTAGTTGGCAAAGCATGCAGAATTAGGCTGCATACCAGTGAACGAATTCTTGGTCTTTTTTTTTGCGGTATTGCTAAGCGCGGTTCAATCGAGGCATTGGAGCTTTAAACTGCTGCTGCATTCCATCGAAATTAGATGAAATTCCTGATGAGCAGCGGCAGCAGCAGCAGCAGCCGTTGCACTCCGAAGCGCTCTCCCGCTCACTTCGATGGTCGGATGAAACGCGTGCAGCTCGGAATTTCCCAAGCCTTTCTGCACAACTGAATTCGTTGCGACCCCTTAGAGCCATCGATGGCTGCATAGTCTTCCGACGAGGTCCTCCCAATGCTGGCGTGAATCTCGACATCAGCCGCTCTGATCGTTCGCATGCTTCCATGCCGCCCTCTTGCTTGATGCCACGCATCGAGTCCAAATCAGAGCTTGCATTAGAACACCAGAACGCCGGGCGAAAGATCAAAAGAGCTGCAGATGCTAGCTGGCTTTTTCACCGAGCTGTCGCCATCCCAAGAATCCCCCCGATCTGCTCGGGTTGGCGTCTTTTCATCACGCAAAGTGGCGTCCATTACAAAATTGCCGCCGCCCAAAGTTAGACCTTCGGTCGAATGGACTCCTTCGGACTTGGCTTCCCGGTGCTTGGGTGCTGCGCTGTGTTACGCCATGCTCTCGACCTCGGCGTCGTCCATGAATGCAGCCACGCCCATTGTGTGTGGCTGTTCATCGAACGTGCGAGTACATACGAGATCATGCTCGCCACTCGAGTCTCCAACAAAGCCATAGCGTGCATGACTATTTGAAGACCGTGCTTCAGAGCTGCGCACTGTGCAGGCGAACACGCGACGCGAGTTGAAACGAGTCGTGGCGCGTCACCCCAATCGGTGTTGGTCTCACCTGGTTGAGTGATTGGCTGATGCGTCGACAAATCCCGCCAATTCCTTCTGGTCCGCTAGCCATGTAGTCGATTCTGCTATTCTGCTGCTTCTGCTCTTCTTGCTTGATTCGCTCGGTTCCACTGATGACCGGGTTGCTTCCCAACCGAGCTCTGGCGCCACATGGTAAGGCGGGGTCTGTGCAAGCCGGATAGCCGGTAATTGAAGCTTGGTAGGGCTTGACCACACGCCACAATCCAGAGCAGATGGATGGCGGCCAAATCAGCGCATAGGCAGAATGAGTCGGGGACCCAAAGCATCTAAGTTTGCGCAACTCAGACATGGGAAACACGGTAGAACCAAAAATAGAGCGGTTCACGAGAGAAGAAGAGAAGCAGCAAAGAACAAAAAGAGGCCGATTCGCAAAAGCCGCTTTTTTCCCATGCGCCGCCAAATTGGTGCTTCTTCGTTCGCTTTTGAGCTCCGTCAGACGCCCACGCGAATTTCTTCGCCGAGGCTGCAATTCGCTCGTCTGCCACGCGACAAAGCCCAAGCACGATCAGAAGATTACAGGAACCAGAGAGCGGACTCTCAACCACTGCAGAGGTGAGAGATGCTGTGCAGCATCGCTAAAGCGTGCCTCTAATCTTCTCGAGACAGGAACAGACTCTTCCGACAAACCAGTACCGCCAGTTACAGTGCAGTTCGCAGGCTGCATGCATAGGCTGTCTCTGATCTCGGCAGAGCCGTGCCTGAACTCGCGCACCGCTACCCGCTCCGCTGTTTCGCAAGCTTGTCGCGCAAGGTTGTCTATGCTGAAGCGTCCAAAGAGAGCTACCTAGCTTGAGCCACGCGACAGGCAAAGGGTGTTTCGAACATTCCGAAGCAGCTGCTGCTGCCTGATGACATCGGGATCTGACACTGCTGATTTCTACGCTTCAACCGAATAGAGAAGGGCCGACGGAAGCCAGATAGGACCTGTTACTCACCTTGACTTGGGATGATCAATGACAGGCTCTGTCGAAGTCGGGCTCGAAGAGCGAAAGTGGCCCTGGTAGAGATGGCGTAACGGTGTAGAGATGGATCGGGCTTTCTTCTTCGGCTTCGCTGAGGCGGACTCTCGATTTCGGTCTCTCTTTCTCTCTGGCGTGCTTTCTATGCTCTTCTGTCTTCAAGTGTAGATTGAGGTCGTATGGTCAATGGTCGAATCAGACGATGGGTTGGTATCCAGGCTGTGGCTAAAGCAAGTGATTTGGAGAGTACGTGTGGGTGAAGGAGGTCGGAGGCGGAGGCAACTGGTAACCGGCGAATGGCGCTATTTCGCACGGCAATGAATTCTTGTATCAAGTACGTGAGACGGTCTGGAAGCGATTCGGAGTCAGAGAAGACTTCTGAATGTTTAAATGGAGGCGGCAGGGTCGGTAGGGCTGGATAGCTGCAAGGGGTTTCGCCAAATAAGCTCCACAAACAAATAGTCGGTTTATAGATTTTGGTCAATCTGACACGAAATGCTTCGCTCAACTTATTGATGTTGCTTCTTCGACCAGCGAGATAGGCAAGTTGCAGTTGATTGTTGTCGTGAGTTGGAACCAATGGGCTAGGTGTTCGTGAAGAGCAAGCAAGCTAGACCCGATCCAGTCGAGAGCTTGTCGGCTAAAAGACGAGGATAGCGAGGCAGAAAAAGCGTCGAGAAAGAGAGAGCGCGAAAACAGAGCTCGACAACAGTGGTGCTGAGGAGCGGAGAAGTGAAGAAAAAGCTTGCAAATGTCAAAAGGCAAAGAAAGATCGGCGAACAACGTTGGGATGGTGGAAGTACAGAAGGAAGATTGATCGTATCTTGATCAGAAGAAACGACTCCAATGGACACCGAATAAGCTTCCAAAGAGTCACAATCAACCAGTCCTCGGCTCACTTTGCAGCAGTCGACGAAAGTTGCGACAGGCGGAGCCCTTTCTTGCTGAGCAGCGTCAGCGGCTGTCCAGCTCGTAGCAACCAGGGAAGTTTACATGGAGCAGCCATAGCAAAGCCATGTAGAGTGTCGCAAAAGCCTGCTGACGTACGAAGCACAGGTAGGCATCTCAGTCAACTTTCTTGCGCCTTGTTAGTCGCATGCAGTTCAGCTGTAGTGTTCGAACTTCGTGTCACAGGGGAATCGTCATCCTGAGGTGGGCAAGGAGATTGTGATTCAACCTGACCAGGCACACGCACGCCAGGCGAATCAATCACAGCGAAGGAGAGCTGAGAGGGGAGCAGCCTTCGACTGCAATGGCTAGCGAAAGGCCGTGAAGCCAGCTCCGGGTCCTGAGAAGATGTCTGCAGCCTTGCAAGCTTGCAGCAGTACATGAGACATTGGACAGGGCGTAGTGACGAGTATCTATCTCATTCGAGACCCTCGTCCGCATTCAAGCCACTTGTCAGTCTGAACCAGGCCTACATTGGATGCTGCTGCGCTCTTGATCCCTTCCTGAACTAGAGGGTTGCCAACTCTCAAAGCCAGTCTAGGCCTATGCGCCTTCATTAGACTTGTGATCAGAGTTGTTCTTCTCTGAAATCAAGGGAAGGCGAGTCTCACTGCGATGCGTCGTCGTCTTTTTCGCCATCTTCTTGGCGCCGTGATATGGCTTCATCGGTATCTGGCAGTAGCGCGTGTCGAGGCAAGGCAGAAGCATGCGAACAGCAAGTTGACTAGGTCGTCAACACTGAGACATATCGCTTTCCTGGTAACAACTTTGGACCCTGAATTTGAACTCGAGAATTGACCGGCTGACGAGACACGTCAGATTGTGCGACCAGTCTGTTCTCGGCCGGAAGGTCACACGCTATCGATGCTTGAATCAAATTTGCCTACCGGACACTGAAGACGGGCACTGAACGACCCTGTAGTCGAAACTCCTGTGCTCCTCAGCATTGACATCACCTCTGCTCTACCCTCAGTGCGGCGATCCTGTCCTTTTTGGAGGTTGAGGTCGTGTCAC
Organism: Pseudozyma thailandica; assembly: GCA_023212835.1. Lineage (NCBI taxonomy): Eukaryota > Fungi > Basidiomycota > Ustilaginomycetes > Ustilaginales > Ustilaginaceae > Pseudozyma > Pseudozyma thailandica. The sequence continues at coordinate 1,234,070 of JALCCH010000001.1, forward strand.
TCGACAAATTAGAACGGTGGTCTTTGCCGAAAGAAACCTGAGGTCTTCGCAGCGAGCGAGGATAGTGAACTTGGGACGTGCCTGTCGGAAGAGTTGGTCAGCTGGTGCAGATGTCCGCTCTATGATCTGTGCAGCACGAAAAAGACCATCGGGTATGACTGGATAGACCCTACGGCGTCTAAAAATTGAGAGCTCTCGAAGGCTGCATTTTCGGAGTCTGACATTTCCATGCAAGGAGTTTGGGCAAAAAGAAAAGCGACGCCCCGCTCGATGGAACAAAGGGTGACTTGTTGGCTCATGCTGATCGCCGCTGCCATCTAGGCCAACCTTTGAAGCGAAGGCGCCTGTCGAGATCCTCACGGACCTTCTCGCTTGGTGGGTCTCCTTGCTGACGAGCACTTCCATGTGCCGTATGCTGCCAGGCATACATCTCGGCCTTTCACGATAGCCCTTGGACAGCCGGCTCATATCGTGTTGCAGACAGCGATGGTCACGTTGCAGATAGCGTCCTGCTTTCATGCATCCCTTGCTTGAGTCTTTTCTACCAGCTGGTCAAAATCAGATTGTAAGATACAGTATGCTCGCGATGATCGAAGCTGTTACGCTCCGCAAACACATGTGCGCCTGGTATCTGGTACAGTTGTTGCGGGGCTTCTGCCATGTTTATCCGAACCCTCTCCGGACCCCACTGCCGATGTCGTGCTGCAACCGACTATCGCGACAGCGTGCGCGCGTTGCACGGCACATGTCCCATTTGAAGCTGCAATGGAAGCCGCGGCTACTTCGACCTGCTGTGAATCGTCAGCGTGTCGGCAGCTCTTGCGCTGAGGTTCTAAGGGGTAATCCACTTCAAGACGTCAGCGTATAGCTTATCGAGAGTCAGCTATGGACGATGGTCAGCACGTCGGTGTTCGAGTCGCCGGACGTAACAGCTTTTCCGTGGATGTTTGATCACCGACTTTTAGTGCCTTCTTTCGGCATCATATTTTTTGCGTCGTTTCTTTCCAAACTCGTGTTTGGTTGCTGCAGACGACAAGACAATCAAGTGGAAGGGATTCAGCCCCCGATTTCGTACGGCAACCCGATGTACAGTCCGTTCACTACGCACGATCCGCATAAACCCGACAACCTGGGAGAGTTCCGGTGCTAAGGGTCCAGGTGATAGAATCTGGCTGGCCATGCCATACTCACGCCAAAATGCCGATGCCAAGTTATGGGGAGTAGAATAGAATTGGCTGCTCCGACAAGCTTTCCCTGCCACAAAGTAGCGAGCTGATCGAATGCCCCGAGCCTCGACATTCGACAGAAGCTCCGCAATCATACGTGGTCAGGGGCCCCGTCTGAGATTGCAAACCCGATGTGCGAATGAACCAGTGCAGGCTTGCACGCAATAAGACTGAGCACGGTCTGCCTCTTCCCTTTATGGCGAGCTGCAAGATTGAGTTCTGATATAGCGAAGCATACCGGGTTGGAAGCGCGGTCATATGGACTTTCAAAGCGATGCCAACTGCCGACGATCAAATACGCCGTCGGGCCCGAATTTGCTTCGAGCAGCCTTATCACCGACTTTGAGCCGTCATAGCATGAAAGATCATGACTTTGCCAAAGTGATACTTGTGTGGGAATACATCTAGACATGACGAAAGCCACTCTCATCCAGACGTTCGCTCGCCACGACGAAGAAGTGCAGACCTACAAAGGTTGGATCGGGGGGATGAGCGTGGAGCAAGGGTAGAGATAGTCCAAGCCGCTTGGTCCGGACTGGTCCGGCTAGGCCAAAGGCGGCTTTCAACCGCTCCGGGAAACTCCACACGGCCCTCTTTCCTGAATCATTTGTGTGAATATCCTGAAATGCAACGTTACGCGTCAAGTTGTGCTCGGACCTCTTTCGACGCTTTCAGATGGCACAGTCTTCAGCTTTGGGCTTGGCCGAGTGAACCCTGAGCGTCACGGGGCGTGAGTGTGCCTGTGTGTACACACAGAGCCCGTGACCGAATGATTAGCCGGTCCGAACAGCAGAGGCAGAAAGCAAGCGAAAGCCACCCGCACAATCATTCAGCAGTGCAGAGTGCCTCTCTGTGACTGCATTCGCTCGCTTGGCAGTCTCGCTGGGCGAGCTCGATCGACGGCGCCTCGCTGCAGGAAGCAATACACCGGATCTCTCCGGACAGTATCCACTCCACACCCAAGCCAAGACCCACAGAGCCTGCTCTACAGACTGTTCTTCTACTGACAACACCACCATCAAGCTCGCGCACCACTACTCCAAGCTGGCAAGCAAATAGCTCTCAAAGCATCCCAGCTCTTGACAAGATTCATCAACAACACTGAAGGTGAGCTTCTGTTGACTGCCGCTCGTAACGACAAGAAAGCAAAAGCCTGATGCGTACTGCCGCTTCGTTCCGCACACAGACCTTTCCAATCGCAAACACAGTTCAAGATGGGTGCCGACGACTACTCGCCCCCTGCTACCGACATCATCACGCTCACGCGACATGTCTTGACCGAAGGCTTCAAGCGCAGGGAAGAAAGCGCTGCTAGCGGTGACCTTACCATCCTGCTCAGCTCCCTCCAGACCACTTGGTGAGTTCACGGTAGCGAAAAAGCTCGTTCGAAGCCGTCCTACAGTGACAAGGAGACAGCTGTAAAGGTGACATAGGCTTTGCTGACGAGAGAGATCGTCCATTCATCCCGCCCCCTTGGAAACCACGCAGCAAGTTCATCGAGAGTAACGTGCGAAAGGCCAGCTTGATCAACCTGTAAGTTTAACGCGAGTGCTACTCGTCTTTCGGGCAAGTCACGTCAAGCTCGAGTCGCAGCTACTGAAATCCAGCTTCTCTCTCCTATCCACAGCATCGGCGCCGCTGGAAACACTAACGTTCAGGGTGAGGACCAGAAGAAGCTCGATGTCCTTTCGAACGAGATCATGATCAACGCATTGCGAGCCTCTGGCAAGACGGCAGTGTTGGTCTCGGAGGAGGACGACGAGGCCATCTTTGTCGGTGAGAAGCAGGAGGGATCCACTTTCGAGTCGACCAAAGGCAAGTACTGCGTCGTCTTCGACCCATTGGACGGCTCGAGCAACATCGACGCCGGTGTCAACATCGGAACCATCTTCGGTATCTACCTCGTCAAGGATGGCTCGAAGGGCACTCTGGAGGACGTCTTGCGTCCAGGGCGCGAGATGGTGGCCGCGGGATACTGCATGTACGGTTCGTCGGCCAACTTGGTTCTGACAACAGGTAACGGTGTCAACGGCTATACTTTGGACAACCAGATCGGCGAATTCATCCTTACCCACCCCAACATCCGATTGCCGAGCCGTGGCAAGATCTACTCTATCAACGAAGGCAACAGCATGTACTACCACGAGCCTGTGCTCAAGTACCTCGATAGCATCAAGTTCCCTAAGGGCGAGGGTGCCAAGCCCTACTCTGCCCGATACATCGGTTCCATGGTTGCCGACGTTCACCGAACCCTTCTCTACGGTGGTATCTTCGGCTACCCCGACGACAAGAAGTCCAAGTCTGGAAAGCTGCGAATGCTGTACGAGGCTTTCCCAATGGCTTTGCTCACTGAACAGGTAAGTGGAAAGATTGTCCCAAGCCGGAGAAGGCGGTGGCGAACATCACTGACTGATCTGCCACCTTTGCTTTTGTTCACAAACTCTTCTGCGAATCTCCGTTTCGACACACAGGCTGGCGGTTTGGCTACCACGGGTACGGAGCGCATCTTGGATATTCAGCCCACCAGCATTCACCAACGCTGCCCCGTCTTCCTTGGCTCGAAAGATGACGTCCAAGACCTGTAAGTCATGCCATGCAAGTATCGCGCGGGACCGCTGTTTTCCACACCTCTGACACCATCCTATCTTCTCTTCTTTTCGCAACAATCACCGCTCAAATCGGATGCTCGGATCAACAGCATGAAGTGCTACCAGTGATTTTCCGAGACGGTCTGACCAAATCCGACCCTAGACAATGCCCGTTGTCGCTTGCGCCAAAATGTGGCTTCGTTTCCGTAACAAAGGCGAAGTGATTACTATTGTACCTCGGCTTTAGAATGCGAAACCCTTTATCCGAAACTCAAGAACTTTCTGAAGTGGCGCTACGAGTTTTTGTACAATGTGATGGGAAACTCAAGGTTTGAGAAGCCGTACGCTACAAGGCCTAAATTGACCGGCCGGTCAAATTGCTTCCAACGGAAGCTACAGGAAAGCTATTGAGACGGGCGATTCGGTTTGATCTGCTGTGCACTGAGTTCCGGGTCGCAGCTTGTGGTCCGCCAATTGGCTATCATCCCCGACTTCGTCTCGACGCCTCTGTACAAACAAAGGGCTTCGAGTGTCCTGGGAACAGGCACGAACAATGGGTCTCGATGTGGCCGTCCTCTCGAGCTGGCATCGAGAACAAAAGGCGCACATGAGAACAATAGAGAAGTTTGCAGCTTCAATTTTCACAAAGCAGCCAATCACAAAGCAATGTCCAAGGCTGTTCTGTCTCACGTGGCAGACCTTCGGTAATCCATCTCGTCGTGAATGTTCCTTCCGCAGATGCAAATTCCCACACCGTCACCATAGGAACAAAGGGCCAGGGTCGCGCTGCACAGCGTCTCGCCTCCGAATTACGTACAAGCGTCAGAACAAAGAAACGGATTCGAGCCTGCTGGCAGCCTTTCTGAGACGACATTGGCCGGAGTCCGATGCCAACAAAGAGAACAAGTTGTTGAGCTCGCAACCACCTAAAGCACGCCATCAAAGATGCATCTGTGACTAACAACGATCGCGGCTGCTTTGCATGTTGCAACTGGTCGACCAGACTCGCAAATACGCATCGTCATTCTTGGGGTGAAATGTTGCGTCGTTTTCATTCGACGGTGGTATCATTCAAGCTTCTGGACAAAAGTTGTAGACCATCGTCTACCCAGTCAATTGAAGAGCTTCTTCGGACATCTCTAACTGCGGCTCGTCCCTTCATCGGGGTTTCGGACCTGCAGCGCCCATTTCGTTCCGACCCTCACTAAGGAGCGTTCCCGGCTCGATAATGGATCATTGTTGCGATCTTGAGGCCATGTGACCTTGAGGCGGAACATCCTTCCGTCACGTCGTCTCTCAAGGTTGCCATTGTCCGGGTTTCATGCTTCTTACATTTTTCCGAGCTTGAGGACCATCTTCAGCCTCCAGCAGGCACATCAACGAACATCAAGATCTCCGGCTTTCGAATGTATAGCCGTCGAACGAAGGATGCTGAGCTCGCTAAAGCCCTCTCCTCCCGTCGTCTCGACTTGCAGCGATCGTACGTCAGACAATGGGACGCAGAGGCACATACAATGAAACTCAAATCTGATACCGCACGGCCACATGAGCGGCTGGAACATAATCTCCAATCAACGTTTCCATCCCTGCTTGTCACAATGCAAACCCCACCTCAACCGCAGCGAGCTACACGAGCCGCTGCTATCCGCACACAAGCCTCGCCATTGTTCTGATCGGCTTCTATTCTGTCAACCGCAGGACCGCTTCGCTGTTCCTTGGCGATTCTTTCCACGGCTTGATTTCATGCGTGCCCAGTAGTGCGCTCAAGTACGAAGATGCCATTTTGTTGAACCCGGTCTGTGACAGCATGCGTTGCCCATACCAAGTCTCTTCCCAGCCTTCTCTTGCTCTCTTATACACGATCTATCATCTGGAACCACTCCCTCAAGCCCTCCGTTTTGAAGCACTCTCATTCTGACGCTATCACGCACGAGCTCCCACGGCAAAGCTTCTCGGTCAGGAGAGCTCTCACCTCGATGGCTCACAAAGCAGCAACCCGAACACAACAAGAAAGACGAGACGCCTTGTCGACCATGGATCTGTCACGAAAGGAGATCATAACGAGACTTCATGGAGTTGGACGGATCTACTGGGACCGGCCAGACACGGCCGACTGTTTGGTGAAAGTGGTGCAGCTTTCCGGCGCTGATCACAAACGTCAACGCTTGCACCGCTCAGGAGATTGCCATCACCCTCGCTGCGACGTCACCCGTCATAGTCTGTTGGATCCAAATATTCGCAGAGAAAGTGCTCCACCGAACATGATGGGATGCGCGGCTGCTTTCTCGTGCCCACGCTGCGAGGCCTCGGCACAGGCGGCAGTCCAGAAGGCGAGGAGGTACCGTTTGCATAGCGACTTTCTCGTCACTCAATCAGACCTCTTCCGCGAATTCCTGACACCTACGTTGGAACAACCAGAGACAAGCCGCCGAGCCGATGCCACACTGAATCATGTTGACGACCATCGCAAGTGCATCGAAGTAGCCCTTCCAGATCCGACGAGCTTCGAGTCTCTAGTCGAGTACTTTTACATGGGCGAATTCAGCAGGCTCGCTTCTGCCATGGAGTCGGGCACCATTCGTTGGGAGAACGTCATGCTCAATGCACGCCATCTGGGCCTGACTCGAGAGCTCAAGATGCAACTGGGTGCTTGGTGGAGAATACACGAATCGAAGAAGTATCGAGGATCGCCCGCCCTCGATTACAAAGGGCAGCCCCGCGGACACAGCGTCTCATCTCATTCGACAAGTAGCGTCTTCCGACCAGGGCCTGTCCGACCCAGAGCAGCCACTACGGGAACAGATGTTAGAAGCGGAAAGAAAGCTGTCATGACGCCGAGTCGGGCACTCGCCTCGACGCCAAGTGGGCTGACTCGACCGTTCGAAGACGGCTCGGTCCATGGCGGGAAGAGGTGTAGAGGTGCCGACTCCTGCACTGAAGACAACGTGGGTTGCAGGAAGCTTTCTCCGGAGGCTCCAGCCTGCTCCTTTTCAGAACGAGCAGAGGACAAGATCGAAGTTGACTGCGAAACTCGTCGCAGGTCTTCACCTTTCGCAGTTAACATTGTTTCCGTGCAATCACGAGATCAGAATGTTGCACGCCCAGCAAGCGGCGGCAAACATCGTCCAATGGCTGTGCGACACCTTCTTAATGCTGGCAAGCGACGTCGAGCCTTGTCCAGTCTCGCCTACTATTGCTCGACGGGGACACCAAGCGGGATGGTCGCTCCCGTCGAGCTTTAGCGACTAGCCAAAGAGTTTAATGAAGAGGTTCAATCAAGTAACGGGACTCTTGTATCACATTGTGCAGTGCAGGATTTGAATGTCAGACTGTCTGAGCCCTGGAATGGTCGTTGCGGAGCCAGCCGAGTGCGGTTGGTAAAGAGTGGCAGCACGAACCTATTTTCCAATTTGTTAGAGCTTCGTTCTGCCAAAGAAAATCGCGCGCAGATCCGAGATGTGAGATCGTCGTTATCTTCGCAGAAGCAAAACCTACCTCGGCCGATGTCACGAGGCTGTGTTTCTCGTAGGGCCACCGCCCAATTTGAGCTTGCCATCAAGGCTTTGTCGATGTGATCGTTAGGTGGCAGAGGCGGGCTCAGCGACCGGCCTCGAGAGTTTCCAAAGGTGGGTTCTAGTGAACGCAGCAGACATTTGGAGAGAGTGTCCGATTTCCGTCAGCACAGTGTGAAGCTAGGAAGCAGGCAGGCAAGCAACCTGAGAGTATCGCTCGTCGACATCACCTTGACATTACTACCATCACACATCACATATAGTCAAAATGGAGAACGACCGCGTAAGTTGCTGCTACACAGTCCCGAATGACAAGCAGCATCGAAGACAACGGCATGGAGACCCAGCGCATCGACATAATTGCCAGATCATCCTTCGACATTCATGACGGCCTTGCAGTGACATACGCCAACCCAGGATAACATTCGACAATCACCTCGACAATGCGTATCAGTCTTGCACCTTCAATCGCATAGCAGGATGCTGTCGTGCTGTCGGAGTCCGTCAGCGCAGGTTGCTGCAGCATAGAAACGAGTCTGGGCTGGCACAGTATACAGTCTCGACTTGGGCGGTTACAGACAACACGCAGTTATGGCTCGTATCAACAACGCCTTCGGTCCTTGAGCCAAAAGGAACTTTACTCTCAGCCATGTCACTGCGAATGTTATCGCAGAGAACTCAAGATGTCAGCTCGCCCCGTCTCGCCAACACACATCGCAGCACAAAGCAGCTTCAGGTTTCGCCCATGGCAACACTACAAGGCGCACGTCCTATCAGTGCAACACGCACATCAATCTTCGCACACGCAGCAACGCTACTCCATGCTAGTCTCCGATGTACCTATGTCTTCGCCCGACCCACCTCTGAACATTCACTGACTTTCAGCACTTTTCGACATCGACTCATTCACATTGAAAACTTCACAGGGAGATCTTGTTGACCTTTACGTCCCCCGCAAGTGCGCTGCCACTGGCCGCATCATTGAGGCCAAGGACCACGCTTCCGTCCAGATCGCCGTCGCTGACGTCGATGCCAACGGTCGCATGATCCCCGGCCAGTCCACCGTCTTCCCCTTGTCCGGCTTCGTTCGCCAGCTCGGTGAGGGTGACGACTCCCTCAACCGTCTTGCCCAGAAGGATGGTCGTAAGTATTTCATTGCATCACACGCATCAGCATAACAATCCATCAGCACGCCCAACAGCATCCATTTTGCAGAGATCAACCACACGCATGCACATAGGATCAATCAGGTCAGAACTTTCCGATAGGACAAGCATGGGAAAAGGACAGTAGAATCACGGAGAAAGTACACATCGCAGACACCGCCCTTGACAGTCTGCATTAGGCGCATCATACGTCTTTCGCAGGATTCCAAAACATTCATAAGGAGCGAAGATCAATTCAGCATCGGATTAAGATCTCAATGCCCGGCACCTCTGTGAGGATCGCCTTCAGTGGGCCCTAGAGAGTCAGACCTTTGCTACATTTCATACTACGGTTGCAGACCAATTTGGCAAACTAGGAAGCGTAGGAAAGGGTGGAAGGCTATTACTTGTCGGCGATAGGTATCGGCGTGGTGTTTGGCGCTTGCTGCGTGCCAGTACACTCTTTCTCTACCGAGCAAGATCTGACCTTTGCTTTTTTCCTTGATCGCGCATCTACAGTCCTCCGCAACGTCTGGAGCCACCAGAAGTAAATTGTCCCCTTCAATTTTGAAGTCTCAAGTCTTTCTCGGTTCTCCCTTCTGCATCCTCTCAGCACATCCTGTCTCGAATGACAATCGTGTTCATTCGTGTAGGACAAGGTTTTGTCCATCCTTCATAGGGATGGACTTTGTACAATCGCATAGCTAGCGTCCCATACTGGCGTTCAGCATCACCCATCACACCCCAAAAATAAACCATCAGAGACCCTTTGCCGTTCACCTTCGGATCGGGCTTGCAGTTTGCCAAAACGCTAGCGTTCCTGTAAAGGTTTGAACATGTGAGACTATCAGTCGTGGAGTCTTCGCCACAGTCAGGTCACGATCGTATGAGAAAAAGAGAAAGGAACAAGAATCGTGATTCGTACAAATGCGGAAAGTAGTGACAAGACTAAAAGTCCGTCGTCGCCTAGAATACAGGGAGAACGTAGCCAGCTCGGGTCGAGCTGCTCAAGACAAGATGCGAAGGAGCACGGATCAACATAGGAAAATCATGCCTGTGCCTCAGCGACAGGCTCAGCTGCAGGGACGTTCTCAGCGCTACCGTTGGGCGCAACACCTTCGGCATCAGCTTGTCCGTTAGTGTCCTCAACGCCTTCAGCAGCGCCATGAGGGTTGTCAATCGCCTGTCGACGTGCAGACAGCCATTCATCCCATCGCTGCGCTCGGCGCTTGTTGACAATTGCAGCCATGCGGTCCAGCTCGGTCTTCTCCTCTTCAGGTCGGATACGTACAAAGACGTCCTCAGTACCGTGCGCGAAGAAGAGCTTGAAGGTGCGGAGACAAATGCGGATCTCGAGGCCGCTGCGAGTGACGTAACGAGTTCCGGTTGCATCGTTCTCAGTGGTGGCGTTGGCCGACAGCGATCTCTTGATGAAAGGTGCCTGTGCCTCAGCCGGCAAGCCCTCTGTAGGTGTCCAGAGACTGAAGCTCGACATGTAATGGAGCCAGTTCTGTTCGACAGTCCTGGCATCATCCAGGGTGAGGTCGTCCTTGGAAAGCATCTGAACGAGCAGAGTGCAAGAGGAGGGGACCCACTCGAGGCGGAAGAGGCTCTCGTCCTTTCCGATCAAGCCTTCGGCAGCCATTCGGTCGGCGATCTGCTGACGGTAGCTGGTCAGCGTGCTCTGCGGGTTCGAGCGGTTCGACTCCATGATGTTCTGCATCTCTTGGCACTTGCTGTCGGTGGTGAGGAACTGGACCACCTTGATGAGCGCGCCAATCACCTTGTCCAGTGTGAAGACGATGTAGCCCTCGATACCGTACATGTAGCGCACGCTCTCCTCGTAGGTACCCTGGTCGACATCACCATCGAAAAGCTTCTCGCACATGTCGAGCAATGTATCGTAGTAGCGCGAAGGGTGAAGGGTAAGGCCTGCCTCCTCGTTGGTCGGAGCAACGGGTCCGAGACTGGAGGAGTTGGCTGCGGCGCCGACAATGGCAGCGGGACCGCTGCCTCCATCCTGAAGGCCGAGCTCGATAGCCAAGGGGTTGATCTTGCTACGGAGAGGCTGTTTGTGGGCCATCTGAACACCCAGCGCCTTGACCTTGTGCAAACGCGAGTAAAGCAGCTGCAACAAACGGATGAAGACGAAGTACTGGCTGTTACAGAAGAAATTGACGGGGCGGGTCGATGCGCCTGAGCCGTCCTCCTCGTCGACGACGTCACGCACGCTGACATTGTGGCCCTTCTGCGAGTCGAAAGTGGCATTGAGGTCGGTGTTGATCCAAGTCGATGCGTTCTGGCTAGCCGACTCATCACTGTTGGCGGCGTCCCGCGCCTCAGCCTCCTTGGGAGCGTCTCCAGCCTCAGTAGCCTTAGCAGCTTCTGAGTCAGCTGTACTTGTCGCCACGGCGTCCTGGTCATCTGTGCGGTCTGTTGAGGTAGCCGCAGCGCGTTCTGTTACCTTAGAAGCATCTTCCATGTCGACGTCTTCAGCAGAGGCGACAGCCGGTGCTACAGTGTTGGAGCTCTGGTTCGCCATGGCTTCAGCGGCAGAGTCGACGTCAGCAACGATGCTGGGGCTGGATGCGCGAGCGTTGGCGGAGGCAGCAGCACCAGTGGCATCGGAAGACTCTTCAGCACCATCTTCGTTCTGCTTTGACGTCTCGACTTGATTCCTGAGGATCTTCTTGCGCAGGTCACCTGCTTGCTTCTTTCCACGTCGAGCGGCTGAGCCAGAAGCAGTGGACGAAGCATCCATGTCATCGTCAGGAGCAGTACCCTCGCTTCTAGCGTCATCGTCTGCCGTACTCTTGGCCTCGTCATCGTCCAGGTCCACATCGCCGTTGAGGAGCTCCTCAAATTCGGCCGCATCGACTGCGAGCAGCTTGGGCACGAAAGTGCGGAGGAACGTCTCAATCCTGTCTCGATCGTTGGAGCTATAGCTTCCAGTCGCACGGTCGAGATAGCTGAAGGCGAGCTTGAGAACGTCGGTCAAGACGTGCATGTCGTCCATGACGTAGACGAGCTGGTGACGCGGCTTGGGTCGCGGCAGAGTAGGGTCGAGGCTGAGGCGGCGTTGCTGCTGTTGCAGCTTTCGGGCCTCGATCTCGGCGATGAAGGCCTTAGCGGTGATTGCCTTCTTATCGGAAGCCTTGAAGTTGACACCTTGGTGGTCGAGACTCTTGTAGTAGTTTCGTGCATCAACTTCACGCCAAACCTTGTTCCACTCGCGCTGAGCTCGCTTCCATTCCTCGTCTTTCTGCTTGAGACGATGCAGAACGATGGGCACCGACACACAAGGCGTGTCGTGAAGCGCGTTGATGACTTCGAGACCCTGCTCGCGGCCGTAGACCTTCTTGATGACGCGCTGGTAGATGCTCTTGCTCTGACCACCAAGACCTGGCTTGAGGCGGAAGGCAGCCTTCTCCTCGTTGTCCATGGTGGAGATACGAGCAGCGATGGGCTCAAGTAGTGCGATGGTCCTGAGGTTGGCCTCAATGTGGTAGTCGTATTCGTGCCTCTCTTCTTCGGATCGGTACAGGGCATCTTCGTAAGGGTTCTTCTTGTGCGGGTTGAAGCCTTCTCCTTCGGAAGCCCAGGTGGGATGGCTGACCCAGCTGTCGTTGAGCACCTCCCAGCACATAGGATCACGTCCGGAACAAGCCAGATTGACCTCAGACTTGGGCAGCTTGCGGTAAGAAGCACCATAAACCTTGCACGTGCTGAGATCGACCCTCTCACGAAGGGGAGCCGGAACATTCTCGACGATGGGGTCCTCGTTGTCAAGCCAACCGTGGCGTCCCATATCATAGCCACACAAGCCTTTGAAGGTAGCGAAAAGCTCTCGATTGCCTCCAATGAAGAGTGCTGCACGATCCACCAGAGTCTTGACGTCGATGATATCCTGAGTGTAGAGATTGAGCAGCTTGAGGAAGTCAAGATAGGTGGTGCGGTCGTCAATGTGCTTCTTGACGCGGTCGAAGAAGGCGACCTCGTCGAGCGTAGCCAGTGGAGCCTGAGGCTGTCCGAGGGCAAGACCGTTGACGACTGTGCCCTGAGGAACGAGACCAGTAGCTTCGGCGGCGACCATCCCATCGATACCGTAGACATGATGCATCTGACCAGGGTGTGCGAACGTGGGCGAGGCAGGCAAAGGCTCCTGACGAAGAGGTGGAGTGCGCTGCTCAGCTTTGTGACCATGCTTGGACTTCTTGGTCTTGCCAGAGCCAGGCTTTCCGGACTCATTGGCACCACTGCGCTTCTTGCGAGATCCAGATGAAGGGGCACCAGGAGCCCCAGGGACGGCCGCCGAGGCGGATTTGCGTCCGGCAAGAGCATCAGGGCCCTCACCAGGACGGTAGCCGGGCTGAGCTGTCAAGGGACCTGCTGGTGGTGCGCCGCCAGCAGTACCGCCAAGACCCGAGGTGACCTGTCCAAGCATATTGAAGAGGCCGCCGCTGGGCTGCGCGCCAGCCGTGGTATCTGGCAGGAACTGCTTGAACTCGTCGAGAAGGTCCTTGGCGTTCTCGAAGAGGACAGTGACTTGGGCATAGACGTCATGAATGGGTCGTTGCTCCTTCTGGTATGTTTGCAAGATTTCAAGGAACTGTTTGTAGGTATCGGGGTCTTGAGAGAAGCGCTGCTTGATCTTGTTGACGTAGTTGATAGCGTGGTTGAATTCAACCGGAGGTCGTTTGGGGTCTTGGACGGGTGTCATGGGGCCAGCAGGACCTCCGTGCATGCCCGGGTGGCTGCCAGACCCGGGAGCGCCGGGTTGAGCACCACCAGGTCCCATGGGCATGGGCGACTGGGGACGTCCGTGGGCATGGTGAGGAGGTACAGGCCCCATGGGACCAGGTCCAGGACCGTGACTGGGATGTGATGGGCCGCCAGGGCCCATGGGCTGACCTGCACCGCCGGGAAAGTTGGCGCCGCCGGGCCCATGAGTCATGGGGTGACCTGGAGGACCGCCCATGTACTGCATGGAACCCGGGGGTCCGTCATGTGCATGAGGAGGGTGCATGTGCGAAGGAGGCTGGTCTGCGTGTCGCGGGCCAGGGCCGTGCATCATGCCCATGCCGCCAGGTCCTCTCGGGCCAGACGACTGGTTGGAGGGGCCCGAAGGTGGACCAGCACCGGCTCCGCTCATGCGGTTGATGGCGCCGGCGATACCAACGCCGCCAGGCGTCTGTGTGGTGGTACCCGTGGGGGTCGTGACGGTGATGAGATTGCTTTCACTGGGATCGAGACTGCACTCGATGCGGTAGCCAGGAGGCAAGAAGGTGTTGAAGCCTTGAATGAGGCTTGGATGACCGCGAAAGAGCGTCGAGACTCTCTCGATGACACCAGGAGTATCTATGGATTGGCTCTTGAACTGTTGAGAGGAAGACAAGAAGTACAAGCTCAGATTAGCAGGACGACTCGTATTGATATGAATGTCATGCAGATAGAGGACTGGACTTACGTCTTTCATGATGTCAAGGAAGCGATTGTAGACATCAGGATGCTCTGCGAACTGGACCTTGACCTGATCCAGGTAGGAGAGTGCATCCTTGACGTTGAGGGTCGCCTACAATGCGGGAGTGCAATCAGGTAAGGGGACCAGCGAACATGTTAGCAGGGTGCAATTTCGGAAGTAATATTCTGCGGACACATACCATGATGGCGGGGGATCAGCGTGGGCGCTGAGCGAGTGTATGTATATTTGTCGGTGTGCGAGTTGTGCGCCACGGAGCGGGTGGCAGCGGTGACGAAGGTGAACGGTTCTGCAAGAAGCTAGAGCATAGATCGTTTCCTCATAACAGGGCTGAGCAGGCTGAGCAAGGACGTTGGAGGAGACGCGCCGTCGATGCGGGAAGAAGTGACCGACCGAGTCGTTGGTGGCAACGTTTGCACTTCCGCAAGTCGCAGCCACAACCGAGATTCAGTGAGAGGAGTAGACGAGGAGACGATAAGACGAGCTTTGGGTGGAAAGGTGGTTAGGAAGGAAGAGATGAGCCGTGTCGGATGGTGGAGATAGAAGGATGGAACGCGGCTGCAGATGCTTTCGGAACCGGCCTAGGATGCGGATCGCAAGAATCAGGGTTGTCTGCTGTGTGGATGGAGCCAAGTCGCAGGGAGGGCGAAAGAGCCAATTCTCGCCGCGGTCGACTGCAAAACTCCAATTCCGTGAGACTTGTTGGCTGAAGCGCGAAAAGCGAGATTTGCGCATCGCGCTCAATCGGCCTTCAGACCCTTCCAAATCAGAATAATCGATGCGATTCCCGATTTGCGCACAAACCAAAGAGCTGTTCCCAAGAAAAATGCCAAAGCGAAATCTCGTATAGTAAGAAAGGTCTAACAAGAATAGACTGTTGCCCATGTGCTTGCATGGTTTTTCCGCGGCCGCTGCAGGCAGACCCTGACGTCTCATGTGAAGCGCTGACTACAGCTACGTTTGTCGTGCTACCTAAAATGCGAATTGCCCAGTTCGCCAACCATTTGTACTCCCAACTCTCTGCCATATACAAACTCAAGTCCGCTTGCCCTCGCTGAAGGACAGCCTTCTATCGTCTGCGAAGGCTTGAAGGTGCAGAGGGTCGCTGATGCTTCTGTCGCTCTGATCACATACGTCGCAGAACCGACGGTGTCATCAGGCTCGGCGGACAACGACACAAACATGCAGCGCTCGGACGAAGAGACTCGCCCACTTTTGGGCTCATCTCGTCCCGAAGAAGCTCAAGCTCCACTCTTGGAACCCGGCTCAGCATCCTTCAAAGCGGACGGTCGGATCAACAACATCCTTGCACGAGCTACACGATTATGGCCTGTTCTGCGCCTCCTTGCTGTTGCTGTCCTTTGGGGAGCAGGCAACTTTGGAGCAGCACCCTCGTATCTGGATGGCCTCAGAGCATACACTTGCAGCTATCATTACAGCACACATCCTGGTCTACTGCCAACATATCCACATCCACAATTACCTCGCGATCGGGATCGACCATGCGCAGTCTCTGGCGTGGAGAGTAAAGTCGGTCTGGTCGTGGCTGTTGCTACTATGCTCAGCTTCGTCGTCTCAAGCATCAGTATGCTGTTTTATGGACCTCGACTTTCCAAATGGGGCCGAAAGCCCATGCTGCTCATTTCTCTCGCCTCCAATGTCATCAACTATCTTCCCTTTGCGCTCCTCCCGCTAGGATATCCCTTCGGAGACCTTCCGTCTCAGCTCTCGATCTCGCCTCTGGTCTCTCTGATCATCCTGCTCATTTGCGGCTTCCTTACCGGTCTGGCGGGCTTCACAGGACTCTTCCTGTGCGTAATGCGTGTCATGATCGTAGATGTGGCCCCGCCACCGCGTCGAACGGTCTACCTGAATTGGCTCATCAGTGCGACCTTGTGTGGCGCATTCTTTGGTCCTCTCTTAGCAGCATGGGCACTCAGGACCTCTGTCAAGGCTCGCACCCACCTCGTCTTGCAACGAGTCTTTGACGTCGCCTTCAATAGCTCGGAACTGCCTTCTGATCCCATGACACCTCCGCCCGTTCCTGGAACGCCCGAAACGCCTTCGAAACACGGCAACCCTGCAGCGCTCACTGCCTGCTGTTGGGTGTTTCTTCTTGCTATCATTTGGACTGTCCTTCTCGTTCCCGAGACCAAGCCTGTGACTGCAGTTGACACAACAGATCAGTCTGCAGCACGGCCAAGCACAGGTCACGATCGCTCCACTGAGCAAGAGATAGCCGATGGTGCTCCCGAGGATCCGTGCGCGGCTGGTACATCCCTTTCGCCATCCAGGTTGCGTGCACACAGATTACTAGGGCCCCTGTCGATCTACCTGCCACAAGTCTCGAAGAACGGGTGCAAAGACTATCGCCTGACCTGGCTGGCCCTGGCCGGCGCATTCGCCAACATCGGCACCAATGCTTTGCAGATGGTCGCCGTCTTTGCGGGCTACCGCTTCGACTTCACTCCGGATGCCATAGGCTTGCTCCTGGGCCTAATCGGTGCAACGCGGGCTATCTGGCTGATCTTTGCCATTCCGCTACTCGTCATCTTCTTTGAGCGCACGATCCGCAAGCCTAGCAGCATCATCTCGTTGTCCGCGGCAGAGCTCGAGGCACTTGCCAAGGCTGGACTCAAAGATCCCGACCTGAAGCGGCCTCAAGGGCATCTGAACGATGAGATCGGCGATGACGGCCTGGCTCAACAGCCAGACGCTGAAGTTCATAGTGCTGCAAATGGTCCGGAGGCAACGAAAGAGACCATCAGAGCGGTTGTGCTGTGGCGCACGGCAATCGACGTAGCCATCGCCAAGGTATCTTACTTTGCAGACATCATTGGCTATACCGTGGTGTTCATTTCTGCGAGTTTCTCAAATGCTGCCGCCATGATCTTTGGAACGCTGTTCCTGTCATTTGGAGCAGGAGCCGGTCCAGCAGTGGCATCCGCTGCCATTGCCATGATTCAAGACATGAAGTCCGACGGCTACCCGTCACTGCATCCCTCTCTGCATCCCTCTCCTACCGACGACTGGCTGGCTGCTCTGTCGGTCTCAGACAACATCGTGAACGGCGTCAGCCCTATCCTCATCAGCTTGGTGTACAGCTTGACGATCGAAACGGCGTTGCCGTCCACATGTTTCCTCATTCCGACATTTGGATACGTTCTATCGTTTGCACTGCTGGCGATGGTGCGCACGAGAGGTGTTCGAGGGTCCGAATCCAGTTGAACAGCTACACATTTCTCATGCTCTAGAACGACACATAACGTACTTCTCGCATTGAGCCAGAAAGCACTGACTTGATGCTCGCGCCTGTTGCTCCCCGGTTTTTCTCCGAGAGTAGAGCAACGACTGTATGACTGAACGAGATTCTGAGCCCCCTGAGCTGGATAGAGTGGATGTCATGCTAGATACCTAATTGCAAAAGAAGTTCGTCATCGCAAGTGGAACAAAGAAGATCGTGGGTCCGCGGATCAGAAGCAAATTGGCGAGCTCTAAACCCTTGACGCAGAAGCCGAACAGGCGTCATCGGAGGATTTAGAGAACTGTCCGAAGCTTCAGCATCATCACTTTGGCTACCTTTGCTGTGAGCTGTTTGCTGTGAGCTGCAGTCGTGCCGTTCATCGACTTGTTGCAGCCAAGAAGACGGCTTTAATGCCAAGAAGAAGAGGTGGCCGCGAGGCTAGTGGCAGGGAAAGCGGCGTGACTTGGCCAGACTGACGCCATAGCGAGATTCTTTCAAGAAGGGCTAAACTCGGAAATGTTGCGGACAATTTGTGCCGGCAGCTGAAAAGTGCATCACAGCGCGTTCTAAAAGCTGGGCAAGGCTCTGGAGCAGTCGAGTTCGCTAAGAGCGGTAAAGGATCTGCGTCGATGACGAAATGTGACAGGCAGCTCAGTTAAGGCGGCGCTGGGACAACCTCCACTCGCTGCAGCCTTTTCTTTGTTCTATATGCGAGGATTGTTCTCGACCCCATCCTCTCGATACTACATGCTCGTGGCCGCTCGCGCCGAAAATGATTGATCAGCAAGCGATGCCCTTTGACCGTCTCTTTTGACTGTTAGGTGTTGCTTCTTTGTCCGTAAATGAGGAGCGATGGTGACTTGAACAGCAAGCAATCACTTGTGAACGCCATACCTTCCTAATGCCACGAAATCATCGTGCAAAGACGAAAAAAGAACGAACAGAAGGCTTAGCCATGCAATGACATAGCGAAGAAAGGCTTCCGCACTGTCGAAGGGTCGCCGGGAGTCTTAACCTGATGTGACGCCTTGATGACCACAAAGACCAGATCTAGACGCAGAAAGGCTGGAGAGCAAGAGATGCCTAACGTTTGATGACGGAGCTGGCTTTGCTTGAGGACAATTTCGCACTCTACTGCTGCTGCTTCGGAATGGACTGATTTGTGTTCCTTCATACGGAAATGTATGCTGTGCCATCTCGGCATCCGTGAGGCATTTGGGTCTAAATTTGTCTCAAGGTCAAATTTGGGATTGCGTATTGTACCTCAGTATAGAAAGTCAGGTCATCTTACTCTTGTCTGATGCGCGTTAAGGCCTGAATTCTACTACACAAGAGACGCACAGCGGAATTTACTCAGATGCCCAGCCCTTTTTCATTCCGCTACGAGGACAGGAAAAAGAAAAAGAAAAGAAAGCTCAGAGTGCTGCAGAGAAGTGACGTTGAGCAGCGCATCCATCCACTCATTTAGCGCGTCATTTTACATTCAGCTGACTCGCTGTGCTCAGCAGAACCTCATATATACATACACCAACGTGTTGCGCTGCATTTTCCCTCCCTCATCATCAACTATCGTCCCTACGTTCTATCATCATCCGGTCAAAGCCTTCGTGCTCTCCATCAATCTATACACAATACCGCAGTCGTCCAACTCAAAACACATTCACAATGGTTGACACTTCTTCTGCCATCCGCCGGGGCCACCCCATCAGCTTCCTCATCTTCACCTTTGTCGCCTTCATTGTTGCCGTCATCGCTTCGACGCTCGTGTCGGACTACAACTCGAACAACAATGCACCAACCACTGGCATCAACAATGCTACCCGCTTCCTTCTCTTCGCTGGTTGGTGGGGTTTCCTCGTCGGTGTCGTCTACACTGGTCTCTTCCTTGCTAGCGTTGGCGGTGTCATCACCTCGATCGCCGGTCACTTTATCGCTCTCTTCTTGACCTGGATTTTCTGGATGGCTGGTGCTGCCGCACTTACTGACCGCACTGGTGGCTCGTTCAACTGCGCCGACAAGGGCTACCCCTTCCCTTACTGCAACTCGACCAAGGCTCTTATGGCCTTCGCATGGATCGGCTGGATCATCCTTACCCTCATGCTCGCTATGGTCATCTTCATCGGTGCCGGTGCCTTCCGTGGTGGTCGCTCCGTCAAGGAGTCGCTCGCATAAGCGATCAAGTGATCTTCAAGCCTCATAGCAAGATACCTTTCTTCTCTTTTGCGAATTTCTTTCACGAAATCGTTTCAATGATACCACTTTCAAACACGCTTCGATTCGACTTCACATAGTACCTCTTGTCAGTTCTTCGGGGCTAGACATCCGGTCGCATTCACTCTCGACGCTGTCAGGGTCTTGACTCAATGAGGCGATGATCCCGCGCATCATCGTGTTCTCACCCTCAGCCCTTCGGATGATATTTTAGCATACATCATCTCGGTCCGGGCTGGTGTAGTCCTACTGTATACTTGTTGCCTCAATTTGCTTATTGCTAATCATTTCATATTCCGCCGAATTGTATCTTGGTCTGTGTATGTCCCTTTTGAGTTCTCTCACCAAAGATGATCCATGAGGTGCCTGGCATCGTTTCTCAACAGCATTGGTCTCGGCATGTCGCTCGTGTGAAGTGGTTCCAGCTGCTCGCTCGCTGCCCGAGCAGCAGTCGGCTCGTCTTCCGTGCTGCAGCCTGTATACTGTAATATGAAAAAGTATGCACCGAAACGGATTTGGACGCAAAGTTTGTCTCCGGAGAAGAGAGCTGCGAAGTGCAGATCGACAATGCATGCTGAGAGCGTCGGAACTAACAGTCCGAAGAGCAGAGAGCCGGCTCACCCTTTGCATCGGGAAAAATGCTTTTCGATTCGGAGATCTACTGAGCATTTCCACGCGATACGGCCGTGAAATTTCAGTCAGGCCGGAAAGCATCGGATCGATATTTTTTTGAGAATTTCAAGCGACCAAAGCGGAAAGCGATGATGACGCACATTCAGCCGGACCGCCATCTGCAGGCTTTCAAATTTCTCGAGTTTCAGAAATTTCAGCCGATCGGAAGAACCTCGCCGTGCTGAGGCAATGAACAACAACACCGGCGACAGAAAAAAACACCGCTTGCAGACGGCGATTTGGGAAAAAAGTTTCGATCTACACTCTCAAATTCCTGAGCGTCTATTGGCTGTTGGAGCTGCGATGAACATGCAAGACTGCCCCAAGCTGTGTTGGCAGGTGTGCGAGTCTGAAGACAGACTTGAATTTGTAAGCTGGCTCATTTTCTCTGCTCAGGGTCACAGGAAGGGGTTTTGCCTTAGCAACGCAGGCGGCTGCTTAGCGAAGAGTTTGGTGAACCGTTCCGAAATCGTCCCTGTCAATATACTGATACAACTCGACCCCATCCTTTCCATCCTCGCCACCACGATCTCATCGCAACTTTCATCCCCCCTCTCACACATACACACACATCTATCACAATGGGTTTCAAGGACGGTGACTCCAAGAAGGGTGCTGGTCTCTTCAAGACCCGCTGCGCTCAGTGCCACACTCTCGGTGCTGGTGAGCCCAACAAGGGTAGGTATTCCGTACAGGACAGAAGCAAAGACATGTGGAGCAACGGTCAACACGATGCTCGGTAGCGAAAGGCATTCTCGCCAACATTGCATGCCCTTATCATCTCGTACCATCACCAACGTGATCAACGGTGCTGTGTATGGGACGACCACCAACCACTGCGGAGGTTCACGATGACTTTTCCGCATGTCGGTGGTTTCCGCATTGTGTCCGATCCGTGGCCATGGAATTTGGTACCGCCCGCCTCTCATCTCACCCCTCAATCCGCATCTCCCTCGCTCTTCTCGGGTTCATGCTTCCAATGTCGTTGCTTCTCGTCATGATCGGCTTTTGTCGTCGAACACGTGTACTGACAACTGTCTCTTCTTCTACTTTCTCGCCTTTGCTTGCTCATTCATCAGTCGGTCCCAACCTTCACGGTCTCTTCGGCCGTAAGACCGGCTCCGTCGAGGGCTTCTCCTACACTCAGGCCAACATCAACAAGGGTGTCACCTGGGACGAGGAGACCCTCTTCGAGTACCTCGAGAACCCCAAGAAGTACATCCCCGGCACTAAGATGGCCTTCGCCGGCTTGAAGAAGGAAAAGGACCGCAACGACCTTATCACCTACCTCCGCGAGGAGACCAAGTAAAACGGCGTCGATCCCGCTTGACAGATCTTGGTTAGGTCGATTAGGAACTTGTAGCAACGTGCTTTGAGTGCACCCAAGTCATAATCGCACGGCCGGCTCGAGTTTCTTTCGGCATATGTACGAGTATAACCCACCTCTCATCTATGTACAGCATGTGCAATGATATTGGTCAGAGAGGACATATATGAGGTCGTTCCAAGTTCGACCTCGTATCATCCCTCTTCCTTATAGACAGACACATCATCTTTTGTCTTCAGTGTGTGCACTCGTGTTTGTATCGATTCTTTGAGCCTGGACTACTCTAGACCAATTGCCAGCCAATATGTCGAGCAGCGGAAGCGTTTGTACGACATGTGAACACAACATCGGGTTCGACGGCATTGCTTCCCAGTGTCGATCATGAGTGACGCGCTGGCCGATCCGCACAGGAAGAATTGGGAACCCGCTGTGGAGGATGGACAATGGAAAAATTGGGCAACCGTCGATCTGTGAGGACATCCAGATTAAAAATGTGTTTCGCACGAAATCCCTCTGGTTGTCTGAATCGCCCGATGTGGTTTTTGGCACATCGCTCGATTCGCGATGGATCAAGCACCTCAGGTCAAAGGCGACAAGAGTCTATCACAGTTGTAGCAGCACAGACAGATGCATTGGGTATGACATGTGAAGCTGTCCGCCCACTCTTGGAGCCACTGTGCCAACCACTGCACTTGCACCTCTTTTCGCAACAGCTCCTGCCTTCGCAGCCATACGTTGCGTCGCAACTCCTGTCGTCCCTTACTCTCGTCATGAAAAACACCTTGTTAAGCACCTTTGCCGAGTCGACGCTACACATTACAATCAGGGTCTTTGCTTCATCCTTTTCACACGAAACCAGAGTCACACAAACAGATCAGCAATGAGCATGAGCATGGGAAGAATACAAGTTTGGCATTGAAGCGACAAGTACGCCTGAACGGAAATGATGAACAAACAAGAACAGGTTTTTGTATGGGAGAAGAAATGCACGAGCGCAAAGCGCCACATAAAATGCCGATGGTTTCACTGACGATCGGATGCTGGTTAGTGAATGCAAAGAGTCATCCGACCGAACAGCGGGTTGCCTACAGAAGCAAAGCGGAACTTTGACACTGCAAACATTTTTTTGTGTGTATGATAGCGAGACGAGAGAAAGATGGCAGGTGGAAACAGGAATACAAAGCTCGGAGACAATGCAATTACTGGCCACGAGCCTCCTTCTGACGACGGCGCTGGTCACGCTCCTCAGTGATGGTGAGCTTGACACCACCACCACGGGGCATCGAGATCATGGGCTTGCCCTCGGAGCCGATGACGAAAACGTTGGAGAGACGAGTGGAGAAGTCACGGCCGAGAACATCGCGGATGTGGACGATGTCGAAGCCACCGAGGTGACGCTCCTTACCGGTGATGACACCGGCACGGCCCTGGTTACGACCACCAGTGACCATGACGGTGGCGCCAGTGTCGAAGGCAACAAAGTCGAGGATCTTCTGCGAGTCAATGTCGAATCGGACAGTGTCGTTGACCTTGATGGCCGGGTCGGGGTATCGGATGGTGCGGCCGTCGTGGGTGACAATGTGGGGGACACCACGAGCGCCAAGCTGCACCTTCTTAACCTTGAGGAGCTTGTAGGTGGCCTCCTCGGCGGTGATGCGGTGGACGATGAAACGGCCCTTGACGTCGTAAAGGATGCGGAAGTGCTCGCCGGACTTCTCGATCGAGACAACATCCTGGAAACCGGTGGGGTAGGTGGGGTCGGTGCGGACCTTGCCGTCAATCTTGATGAGACGCTGGGCAGTGATGGCGTTAACCTCACGGCCGGTAAGAGCGTACTTCAAGCGGTTGCGGAGAAGGATCTAATGGGAGTGGGAAAGAGCGGGAAGAGGGTCAATGAATTGTTCACAACTTGTGAGCTAGTGATGTACGCATCTTGAATCAGCGCTGAGCGAGGGTAGCAGAGCTAGAAGAAGTGGATTCGTGATATGCGAAGAGACTCTGCGCAGGATGAATTGGTGAGGCGGCGATCCGATCGTCTTCCGCATTCGTCCTGCTTGTTCCAACACATCCGCCAACATCCTTGAGGTGCACCGGGGACGGTGATGCTGTAGCCGTTTTTGGATGACGAAGAAAACCGTTGCCTGCATATCTATCGTTTCCTGAGTGCTTCTACCTGTCCGTAGTTGCTGCTGATAGTCTCCAACACGAGTGCGGAGTCTTGCTCTTCTTTGTCGTCCATGACATCTGCGAAATCCTCTGTCGCGATGCTTGTGCTTTGCTACGCAAGTTCTGCCTACTTCCTTCCAATTGCTGATCTTTCCTCCTGATCTGTGGTTCTTCTGATGTCTCTTGCTGATATTTGCCAATGCATACGTTGCCGCTGTCTTCCATGTTGCTTCGACTGATTCAAGAGCGTTTGCCGGCAGAAAAGATACTTACGACCAAGGGAAGGGCCTCACGGAGCTTGTGGGGACCGTTGGAAGGTCGAGGAGCGTAGGTACCGGACAGCTTGTCCAGCATCCACGAGGAGGGAGCGTTCAGGCGCTTAAGGTGGTGCTTGGGTCCGCGAACCACTGCAAGATGTGAAACGATGCGTTTGATAGAAGATGGGCGATTGTCGATGCAGGTTGGTGTAAGTTGTCGGCGATGATGCAAAGTAATGATCAATGTTTGGTAAGTGTCATGCCCCGAGAATGCTGGGAACTCTGGTTGCCATGTGTACCATCGTGTCGCAGCCACGGCATCGTTTGCGTCTGGTCATCTATTGCCTCCGTCATCATCCAAAGTTGTTGTTGTGTGTCGATTATGGTCCAGTGTATCCAACTACCACATGCCGTTGAACCTGATAATGTCTTTGCTGCGATGGTGATGCCGTGATGCCGTGCTGAGATAGACGATGATACCGTGTTGTGCCATTACTTACTCTTGAGGAATATGCTATGGGATCTTGATGGATGTCGGTGTCAAGGTGGATCGCGAGGAGGTGAACACTTGGACTGGCGACTCTGGCTCACCCTGGCATGCGCTAGCTGTGTGCGGTTCCAGACTCAACTCTGCCAGAGTGCAACGGGTTTGGCTTGCTTGCTTGGCTGGTCTTTGGGTCGCTTGCTTAGTTGCTCCCAAATCTTCGAACTTGCAGAGACTCGCGCTGCGATGAACTGAGCAGCGGTTGCGGCGATTGGGCTCTGCCAAATTTGTCGCTTTGCCAGCCAAATTAGACAAGTATAGTTTATCACGTGAGCTGTGTTGGGCAGCGAGGGTCATCGAGTCTAACACCAAAAAATTGCAAAAACTGCTCTCTTCGCGTTACCAAGATAGGCTTAACATTCCTGTTCACTGAAATTCAGTGGGCTGGCGGCACTCGGAGCTGTCAAGCTTGGCCTTGAAAGGACTGAGACTGGGGCGCCACCTATCCTCGCTGATCTGTTGCCTTCCAGCGATATCACATGTTTCAGCCCTCAAAAGACCTCAGTACGACTACCGCAATTCGTAGAGCCGTGATACCCTTGACTATTCCTTATTCAACACAAGCCTGCTATTACTCAGGTACAGGAATCTGCTTTTGCTCACATGCTCAGCACACGCTGTGATTTGGGGTCGAGATGTTAGCAAAGCCGTGTATGTGCTGGGAAAGATTACAGGAGCAATAGTAGGTATGATGCGGCGTGAATAGACGCTCTATGGTATGCTTAGCTAGCTACAATGCTGAGATGAGGTATAGGAATGAGAATAGGGCTCCGAGGTCATTTCGCGATGATTCGACATTACGAGTTGCAATGGCGATGGAAGCGGTTTGGCCACTCTGTGCACATCCGTAGACGAGTAGAGTTGAGTTGCTGATCCGTAGGATGCGCGCAGCGGCGCCTTTCGAGCGTGCTCCACGCTCGGCGAGGAAGCTTTACTGGCTGAACGTTCGAGCCCATGCGAGTAAGAGGGCGGAGCTGCGGACGAGACAGGCGCGACGTGCTCAGCATCAGCAGACGGGGATGGGTGAAGAGCCAGCTCAGCACTGAGCGATGACATAATCTGCTGCACAATCTGCGTGTTGCGCTCACTGTTGCTGCCAGAACCTGCATCCTTACCGAGTGCAAGCATGACAGCGCGCTCCACCGACTCTTCGAGCGTAGACCTCAGCTGCACCGGCTGGCCAGCAGCACTGCGCTGAGACGCTTCGTATTTAGTCTCGGTGAAGTTAGCTTCGCTATCAGCTGAGGTCACAACAGACTCGTCGATGGGCTCGATAACGCTGCGGGGCTCGAGCTTGCTTCGACGCCTCTTCATGCTTGCCCAATCGCGTGCTGCAGCAGCAAGCGTGCTGCCAGAGAACGATTGTCGAGGACTGAACGCTTTTAGACGAGGCGAAGGCTGGGGAGACTGAGGAGGCAACGATGCGCAGTGTGTCTCGGGCATGGGAAGGGAAGAGCACTGCACCGTATCGCCTCCTTCGCCCTCCAGAGCGGGATCAAAAGCAAAAGAGTGCGGGCCTTCAAGCTGTGTCGCCGACGCCCCCAACCCGATACTGACTTCAGCAGCGCGAGCCGCCTGGTTGAACAGCTGCATTTCAGGCACCTCCGAGTCCGCCACTGGTAGGGCATGCGAGGCATTTTGCACGACGGCTCTGTCAGCCGAGATGCCCGCGAGATCGAAACCGAAAGCACTTGGACGACGGTTGGCGACCAGCCCAGAACGTGCCAGAGAACTACGCCTCCGGAGATCCTGGAAGGAAGCCGTCATAGGCGAGATGAGCATCGACTCGTTGCCTTCCTCATATGCCCACGGGTGGAAGAAGCCTCGGAAGGTGCCCGAGCTGGGTGTCGAGGGCATTGCGGTACGAGGACGAGCCATGGCTTGTCTCGATGCTGATGCGAATGCTTCAGACGATCGCGGCGAAGGAAGCGACTGATCATCATACGAGCAGTGCTGCCAAGTGTTGGCGATCGGAAGCGGCTGTGGCCTGCGTGCCTTCCAAGTAGGTGCTGGCATGGTCGACTCATCGGAGAAGCCGACTGGTGTTGGAGTGATCCCGTTCAAGCTGATTTGAGGCTCAGTCAAGGATCCTGCAAGGGAATCCATGGCAACCTGCTGTTGCGAGATCAAGTCGAAAGGAGGCGGTGGCAAGCAGGGTTGCAACAGAGGTACTGAAGAAGCTCGGCGGGAGAACGAGGTATCCGGCGCGGGACTAGGCAAGGCCGAGGTAAGAGCGCTGCCGCTGTCCAAGGGTGGACTTTGTGAAGCGAGTCGGAAAGGTTCCGGCGAAGGCACT
The DNA here is from genome assembly GCA_023212835.1 of Pseudozyma thailandica. Classification (NCBI taxonomy): domain Eukaryota; kingdom Fungi; phylum Basidiomycota; class Ustilaginomycetes; order Ustilaginales; family Ustilaginaceae; genus Pseudozyma; species Pseudozyma thailandica. Next base: position 1,260,737 of record JALCCH010000001.1, read on the forward strand.
TGAATAGGCCCGACACCAGAGCTGGAGCCTGTCGTTGGCGTCGACGAAGGAGATGGGTGCAAGAAGACAGCAGGAAGCACCTGCTCTGAAGCGGAAAGCTCGGGATCGGGCTGAGCCTTCTGCTTGGCTCGCTTTCGAGGTGAAGGTTTCGAATCGCCTTTAGAGGCATGACTGGATTTGGTAGCCTCTCGAGCTCGCTTCACAGCTTTGGATGGCTCGGGTCGAATCACTACACCCTCTTTACCTTGTGCCTTGAGGATGATATCGGCGATCTCTTGACACTCTTCCTCGCCGTTCTCGAGCTTCTTGACGTTGCGCTTGGTGACGCCAGTGCGACGTGTGGTAGGCTGATATCGGTAGTCGGGGTAAAGGCTCTTGTGTTGCTCCTTCTCCTCTTGAGCGATCTGCTCGTAGTAAGCACGGTCCTCGGGAGCCAGGCTCTTCCACATGTGAGCGATGATACGACTGATGTTGCGATGATCATGCTCAATCTCCTTGGGTATGAGTTTTTGCGAAACGGTGTGGGATCGGAAGATAATATAGGCGTTGCGAGGTCGCTTGATGTGGTTCGGCGGCGTCTTCTTGGCATGCGAAACACCGGGGCGCTTGGATGGTGGTACGCGCTTGCCGTTCTTGAAAAAGTCTTGGCCATCCTCATCGATCGTCTGGTCTGGGGAAAGGACAGAGTTGGCGTCTCGTTTCGGAAACGAGATGGTCTGGAATCGAAGTGCAGAGTCAAGAGCGAAGAAGTCGGATCTCTCTTGGGAAAGGGATCTTTTCATCTGACTCGAGGAAGCTTGTGTGTCCTCACTGTGGCTTGTTGTGGCATGTGTCGACCAACCTTGGAAGAGGCCAACGGACGTCTGACCCCGAGCTGCGTTCTGAGCGCTCTGCCTGGTATAGCTGGGCATCGTGAGCGAGCCTGTCTCGATCGAAGGGGCAATCACTCTATAGTAATGATCGTTGGGTACACTCGTATCTACGCTAGAGAAGGTGGAGCAATTGTAGCGTTGCTGGCGAGCGGAGATTGAGCGAGAAGCTGGGGTCCGAGTGGGCCTTGCTGCTTCATTATGGACCTTTTAATATGTAGAAAGCGGCCACACACCAGGTGTGCAAGACCACCGACCATGAGGTGGACACGAGTGGGACCAAACGCCTGCATAACGCCGTTGCTCCAGTTTTCGATATCCGACAAGACTAATGAAATGCCTTGAATGCGTTGCTCAGAGGACAAGAGTCGAAAGACAAGGGGGAAAAAGGGTGGGCGCCAACAGCATCCGGACAGAGCGCAGTATCTTTGGCGCAGGGGAATGGTATTGATGCAAGTGAGTGTGAACTTGACGCGCAGACAATGAGCAAGCAGATCTGCCAGCAATCTGAGATGGCTGGTATTGTCTATTTGGAAGATGAACAGCAAGGACGTTAGCTGGGTATGGCTTAGACGATGAGCGCTGCAAGTCCCTGATAGATGGCATTCAACCCAATTTCGAACAAAGGCAAAGCAAAACGATTGGCCATTCAAGCATGTATGAGCTCAGGTCACAATAGAGGTGCGCTCGCACAGATGAATAGCAACGGGAGATCACGGTATGCTCTGATAAACAATGAAGAGCTCAACTCAATGCTTTGCACGCTCGACGAGCTTGTTCAAGAATCTGCGATGAGATGAAGCCATCCTGGAGAATTGTATGTGTCAGAAGTGTGACATTTCAGACCATGCAGGTGATTAGAGGCATTTTGGTTTCATCCGAGAGGGAAAAAGACAAAGGGAAGGCCGTAACAAAGGGAACGGCTTCGACGTAGGAGGACCAGGTCAGCGGGCCTGACAAGACGCAACAAACAACAATTCAAGAACAAAGGGTGGCTGATATGGCATCGACTTGAATCTGCAGGATCTTGACCGAGCAAGTGGACCAATTCGAGCTTCGCACCGCTGTCCGACGTCTCATGCGAATCAGAGTATGGCGCTGATTGGCAGAATTGTAAATTCGGTAATGCTTGCGGTATCGGCTCCATCCCTTTCGTCGACCAATCAAAGGCACAGCGCTTAACGTATGCTTGGATTTTTGGCTTCAGGTGGTATTACGCGTTCCTTTTCAGACACTGTCCCGACGACGCCTTTTTCCGTTATGAAGTGTGCTGGATGATACAACGCTTTGTGTGCGTGTGAAATGTGATCTCAAGAAAAGACCGTCGACTCCGGAAAGGCACGCCGACCTACGATTCTTAACGAAAGCCATATCTAGCAACCCAACCTAGGATCTAGACGAAAATTCGATTCGAGAACAATCAGCCATTGTCAAGATGGGAGCGGCGTAACCAGATGTCGAATAGAATATGCGAAACAGTGTGCGAATTCGGGATCGGAACCCTTTAGCTAAGCGCCCGTCGTAATTTCGATGCAAGCCACGAGATTTTCTGAATATCTTTGGCGGCAAACTCCATTGAACAATGGCAGCGATGCATCCATTAATGGAAAAAAATGCAACGCTCCCAGGTCCGGTCTACTTGTGCTTCTTCGGCTCACCAATCCTTCTCGCCTTTCACGCTAGCGCAATCAACTTGATCCGCAGTGTGTCGATCAGGACACCTAGAACCTCGGACGCCTGTACTTCAATTTCCAAGAGCCATGCTCTATCCTATTGGAAGGTTCGAGTTCAAAGTCAGGCTCTTGGCGATACTGTTGTCACACAAACGCGATCATGGACAGCCTCTCGACTTGCGAAGCACCGGTGACAGCTGCCTGTCTGCAAGCCGGGTCGGAAACACGGAGCGCGAATCGTGCGATTGCTATCCTATTCCGCGGATGGTAGGAGGCACGGCCGAATTGGACAGGTTAGCGTGAGAAACCCTAGCCGCCTCGGCTACGGCCAACGAGGGTTTGTCAGGAATCACGAAAGGGAGGTGTTGATCTCTGCGGTGCCCTGGTTTCCCGGTGTCAGAGTAGTCTCTGCGAGAGCGGAAATGTGGATTTGCTTCTTCTAAGCGAAACCGACAATTCGGTCTGCAGCGTTCTTGATGTCGGGCAGACTCAGTTGAGGCATACCGGTAGATCAAGGGCAAGTTCCCGGCTAAGGCTGAGTGCCGATGCAATCCGGATGCAGTTGGACTCGTGCATCCAATCACTTTGGCAAACACCATCTGCAGAAGCAGCACAATGTGAGCGGCACAAACAAATGGAATGACCTTTTTCGACGACCGCATGGATCTGGCATAGGACTTACCATTGTTGAAAAAAAGCATCTCTGATTGTCTCTCTTTCATGTCAAAATATAGGCCAACCTGGCACGGCCCAAAGATGCTCGATCTGTGACCGAATCAATTAGTGTCACAGTTTGCAGCTCCAAGTCTTGTGGCGTTGTTTGCAGCGATCATGCAACAGCGGCAGTCCTTTCGAGTATCGGCTAGAGGTGATAGACCGCATTCTGCCCGGGAACACTGCTACTCCATTCTAAAGCGTTTCAAACCATCTCACAGTGCCCGGCCGGCGGGACGCTGCTCAAGTCAAACTTTGCATCAAGGCGCCACGACCTTGCTCATTCGGTCTTGCAGGTCATGATATTTTTGGACCAAGATTTTGAGCTACCATGTCCGCTTGCCTGGATTGCTCAGTAAGGCTTCCGAGAGCTCCTCCCGTTCAACGATCTGAAAGAACACCTCCCGAGCTGCTTGCACTTTTGAATCAACATCATCGCTCCGAGTGTGTTCATGTTGCCAAAATTTTACCTCATATGATGGTTGGTGTGGTTGGCTGCGTGGCCCAGTGCACAGATGACCGGTCCGAGATGGAACGAGACTTGTCTACTTACCCTGACAAAACCATGTTCACCGGCGTTTCCGAAAGCAGCCCTGCAGAAATGCTTGGCCAAGGTGATGTCCGAGCGTCTTCCGTCACAAGAGAAAGCCGGTCCCGCGTGCTTCAGGTGGCCGGGGAGCTACTGTAGCTAGCTTGCTGTTGTTTGACGCTTACTTCATTGTTCTTTGTGCATGTGCATCAACGTGGGTTTCAGGAGCTTTCGGATCCATTGTACGCTTGGCGCGCCCCCGTGTGTGGCCTCGCTCAACGTCGTTCAAGCTCCGCTTGTCTCATACCGCGGAAGTGATTCATGCCGCGCAGGTTAAATGCATCTCTTCCGGCAACTTGGTCGGAAGATCCCATGAAGCCAGTCCTATCGTCCGTTAGGACATCCATCATACATACTTTCTTGAACAGCCTGGAATTTGAAAGTGTGCCAGCATTGTGCTTCACCGTTCGCCAATTGTCAGTACTCATGACGAGTTTCATCTGCGTTCGATCCTCTTTCAACCAGTTTGGGCAACAAGCAAAGATCCTCAAACGATGAGACCAGGACTCGACTGAAACACGTTGCCCAGGTGTCAAGAACAACACGCCCTTGCAGAAGCGCAATCGACACCGTCGCTGGCGTCCATCGGTCGCCATTTTGTGTATGTGATCCAGGGTCAGCTTCAACCAGTGCACTGTGAGGTCTAAATAGCGCCGGATTCCGCGGAAATGGTAGCACAATCGAGAGCTTCTATCCTCTTATCAGTCGAGCGCACGTGCGTCTAAAAATCAATGGATTGCGAAAGAGAAGAATGGACGAGAGTTGCTAGTGTACATCAATAAGCGGTTTCTGCTCCATGTTGCTAGCATAGCCCTGTGCAGAATTGTGTGATCATGATAGACCGCATGGCCGGGCTTTAGGAGAAAGTTCTGCTTTGCCGATGATCCTTCGTCTTGGCCCGATTGCAAACTAGCGCAGTACGACAGCGGCAGACATTGTGCAAGGCATGGACAACTTAACGAGCATCTGACATTTGTACATCCCCTTCAGCGTCAGCCGGATCAACAACTGCCGTCAGCGTAACCTCGCCAGCGCCGGAAGTTTCGTGGTCGACCGAAGAAACCGCTGGTTTGCCGTCTGCCTTACTTGCTTGAGCTGAAATCTGGCCACCCAGGTCAGCCTTATCGCTCGCTGCCGCAGCAGGCAGGCGCGGCGCCAGCTCCTTTGTCATCTTCGACATCTCTGGTCTTCCACTTCCGTACATGAGCAACTGGTCGGCGTATCTTTGCATCTCTTCGAGCGGAATTGTCAGGCGGAAGTCATTGAGCAGCAAGAATTGCAGCTCGAGCTGGTTGAGCTCGTGCGGTGGTAGTCCACCCACTTTGGCATATCGGCTATTGGTGTAGAAGACATCGCTAAAGAATTTGCTGGCGACGGTGACCCCTGCGATCACCAAGCGGTGCACATTGTAGCTGTCGATGGCGAATCCGCGGATTCCGGGGTGGGTATATGGCTGTTCCTCTTTCGTCAAGAGGGAGGACGAGCCGACATCCGCTGAACGAGCGGAGGCGTCATTCCCGGATTCCGAAAGTTTCGTGGTCCTCTCTACTGCGCGCGGTAATCCAGCCGCTTCGCCTGCCACTTGTCCGTCTCCATTGGCGCCTGGCTTAGCACCAGTGCCCATCCTGCTCATGCGATCAAAGTAGACGAGCAAGCTCAAGAAGACCTCATTGGTGGTAGGGCAGTATTTCAAAATGCGCAACAAGTATGACTCGATACTGATGCTGGGTACGTTGCGAGCATGGAAGCACAAGGTGCTTGAAGGAGTAGCAAGAGCGCCCAAGGCTGCTGTAGTGACCGACGGTCTTCGCGAATCCCCGAAGGACAGGTGTGAGCCTGGAGGAGCTGCGTAGTTGTGCATGGCGGAGGCATCACCAGAGTCAGCAGGCGTAGACTGTCCCGAGCGATCGCGGCTGCGGCCTCCCCTCTTGCCTCGCGAGGGATCGTCTTTGCTTCCATCTGGCTGAAACTCGTCGTTGGCGGTGGCGATCTCAGAAAGCAGAGTTGCAAGGATCTTGAGTAGTTCTTGCGGCGGGAACGTAGCGAGATCCATCTTTGGCAATGAAGGCTGCTTGGATCTGCTCTGGGCATCGCCGCGGTCCACTTCAGAGCTGGCACAAGCATGCGGAGATGCTGCGCTCGGAATCTGAGCATCTGTCGCGGAAGGCAGAGTCCCGGAGCCGACATAGTCGCCTTCCACTCGTGTGCGAGGCGAGGACAGTGCTGAAGATGATGCCGCTGTAGACGAAGGCTGTACCCAATTGGAGTCTGGCCGGTCATTGTATCCGATTGCGGACGTATCTGGCGGTCGAGAAGAGCCGGCATTTGCATCTTTCCATCCTGCTGCATTGTATGATCCCGTCTGAGACATGGTAGCGGTAGCTGATGAAGAGGTTTGTGTGCTCGAAGGCACACTGATGGTGGAATGGGGTGATCTGGACGGAGTTGTCAGAGCATGCTGCGAACCTGGACCATGATGCTGAAAGAAATGCTCGTCCCTGCGGACTGTGGAGCCAGGTGAAGGGTAAAAGTTACCCGATGCACGCGATCCGCCCGGGCTGGTACGTCGCGTTTTGGGCGCAGGACCGCGGTTGTTGTCTGGGCTCTGACTAGGAGGAAAGTGCTGTGACGATTGGGATGTATATTCGGAAGCAGAGCTGTGCGAGGGACCGGCGCGGTGAAAGTCACGATTGTCATAGGCCGGATAGGTGGCGCTGGAAGGAGTGGTCATCGCGTTGGACCGTGTGCAAGGGTCGCGAGCCGAAGCGGTGCACGCAGAAACCGAAGCGTTGGTGTAGCTGCTGTTGCCTGCGTGTGCTCTCCTGCTCGACTGGGCGGAAGCAGGAGGGACTGCGGATCGCTTTGTGAGATCAGCGGCGTATGTTGGGTCGGAAGATCGGCCGTGGGTGCTTGCAGGGCTCGTAGCTTGAGAGGAAGAGGAAGTATAGCAAGAGCCTACGGAAGAGGACTGCGAAGACGCTGGCGGTGAGGCAGCGGAAGGATAGTCCGGGCTGGTCTCGAGCATGATTCGGTGCTCAGTAGCGTCGCGTGTGATGCGGACTGCGGACTGCGGCAGTGGCTGTGATCCAATCCCGGGAGGTGATTTGCGATGATGAATGCAAAGAGCGTCTCGACGAGGAAGGCTTTGAAGACGGAAGCGTGCACTCTGAAAAGACTGTGCTACTCGGAATGACGATATGAAAGAGAACGGATCGGATCGGTGTATTGTCGGCTCGCGTTACGATCTTTGTGTATTCGAGCGCAGATGCGGACTTCGGGTGTCGCGCCTTTACTGCACGGTCGACGGTGGAGTAAGTGGTATGGTCGACCGGCAAGGATGCGATGGTGTAGGTGAGGAAAGCAGCAAAGGACGTGCGATGGCAACACAAAAGGCCATAAAGATGGGACGAATTCACATATTATTGCCTTATGTGGCAAGGCTGGCAGACAGGCGGCAGAGCAGCAAAATGAAGTCGTGAGTGGCTCATGTTTTTTCGTGGAAATTAAGCTGAGGTGAAAGCTGAGCTGCTCTGCTGCGCTTTCCGTTGCTGCACGCTCGAGAAAAAGAAAGAAAAAAAATGGATAAGAAGTGAGTCCGTGCAGGGTAGCGTTTCAAGGAAGACGAGAACGTGCTCAATTTCCTCGAGCGGAGGCACTCTGCCTCAGCATGCATCTTCCTCCGCTTCCTTTCGGCTGATTTCCAACTCAACGTGCTCCTACGCTGCAGCTGTGCACCTAACCTGTTCCGAGGCACTCCTTTGAATGTTACATCGTCCTGAGGACCTCGGAGTAGTCCGCAGTAAGTCCTCCGTAATAAACTATCCATTGTCCTTTAAGGGTACTGTGTGTGACGACGTTGAAGCCGTTTTCAGCTTTCAATTCAATGCGTCTGGGCCTCTTAAAGTGCTCACCGTCGCCGTTGGCGTCTCGATGATAGTGGCCGACGTGGTGCTTTCCATTCACAGTGGCCGTACAAGGCGATGGACGTTGCAAGTGGAAGAACCTGACTTGGGAGACATCCGACTCTGATCACAAAAATGGGCGACACGTCTCCATCAGACGAGGATCGTGAGACGACAGATTTGGACGACAGATTTAAAACATTCTTTCTCATGCGTGGTATTACAGTGCGGTTGTACAATGACGGAATCTACGAGATGAATAGCAAAGGAGTGTGGTGTAAATAGAGAATCAAGGAATTGTCCGGAAAAGATTGACGAAGCGAGGCGATGGGCTTAATGCTAGCGCCTCACGACCTGTTTGGCCCGTTATACGCGAGTGGATCAACCCAGTTGGAGTTACGCGATGGTCGATACGATTCAAGCATGGGTGGAGCCGATGTGGTAAGAGGTTGCGTGCTGTGGACGCTACTTTGCGGTGTGGCGACCGGCGGAGGTACGTTATAAGCTGTGTTGTTGAAACCCGCATCTGACCTCTGGAATGGTCTCCGAGATCCAGTCTGCGTCGGAGTTTGCCTGCGAGGCGAGCAGCAGCAACGGCGCACGATGCCCCACAGAATCAGCAATACAATAATGCCGACCACAATGGTGACAGGGATCGAGATTCGAAGATTGTTCGTGTAGAGGCTTCGGAACGTGTTCTGCCAAGAGCCAGACTCGCACTCGCCATTTCGGCACCTGCCACCGTAACCACAGCTGGTACCGTCGATGAAAGGTTGCTGAAGGATGAGGCATTGGCTGCGTGAGTTAGGACTCTGGCAAGTGAGCTGACATGAGTTGGCATTCGAGGCCGAGCAGGCAGATCGGAAGGAGAACGAGCCTGTGGAAGCTTGCTGGCACTGCAGGTCACGGGAGGTGCAGAAGCCGTTGGCACAAGATAAACCGTCACCGCATGAGCTGCCATCGTCTTTGGTCCGGTCAGCAGGGCATTCCGCCGAAGTGCCCGTACAGAACTCTTCCGTATCACATCGTGCGTCGACAGAGGGTCGGCAGACCTGAGTGGAAGGAGCGAAGGTGCACGAGCTCGAGCAGCATGCACTCGTCGCAGGGTCGCACTGGGCGCCTGACGCCAGCTTGCATTGTGGCGTACAGCACTGAGAGCCGTTGGGTCCGGCATCGCACTCCTCACCTGGCTCCAAAATGCCGTTGCCACATTGCTGAGTGCTCAGTGTGCTACGCGATCCAGGAGTCTGAATGCAAGATGTGTTGAGACCCTGGCCGATTAGGGAGCAGATGTTGCCGAGCGAACACTGACTGAAACTTTGGATGTTGGCTCGCGAGGACGGGTTCATGATGAAGGCTGCGTTGGCGTTACAAGTCGATGCTGAGAGCGGGCAGCAGGGAGCGCCACCCGCCTGGACGGCGTAGTTGGAATTGCTGGAGCAGCCTGTCGTGCAGTCATGGATGGCGCCGAAATTGTGGCCCATCTCGTGAGCCATGACTTGCCATTGCTGCTGCGTGATGGAGCTGACACCTGTTCCGCTGACTGTTTGGCCACTGCTGCTGGATGCGCCAGTCATGCACACGGTACCCAGCCACGCCACGCCAATCTCACTACCGGAGTTGCAGGCCGTCATGAGATGCCAGAGACCGATTCCGTTGCCAGGTTGCTGGGCTCTCCATTGCGAAAAGTCGCTGAGTCGCTCATCGATAGTGAGGGTTCCGCAACCAATGTTCCACGGTGCGTCGCTTGGTGCTGTAGCGGGGCAGCTGCCAGATCTGACATCAAGCTCCACAACGCCGATCGAGATGTTAAAAGTGGAGCGGTACAAGTTGGAGACCGAGTTCATGTTGTTGAGGATCTCTGTGCGTGCATCGTCCTGAGTTCCCCGGCGCTGTGTGTAAGCGCAGTCGGATGCAATACCAGCATAGACCACGCGAGCACTGTTGGGACAGCCGGCGGTGGATCCGATGACGTTTTCGAAGCTGTTGGTCTGGTTAGCACCGTTGCCAATATCGTTTCCCGTCGCCTGTCTTCTACGAAAGGTGGGTTCGAGGTAGTCGTCGAGGTCCTCGTGGTAGACATAGGCGTCAGGGGATGCGTGCGGCACCTCAATGACACTCTCTGACATGGACCTGACGAAAAGATCGTTCCAGCCAGAGAACAAGTCTCGCCGGGAGAGACGAGCTGGTGTGGGCATCTTGAAGAAAGAATAGACCGAGTGGCTGGTAGCGTCGTTGTTGTCTTCGCTGAGAACGAGTCGGTTGTGGCTGTTGTACGTGAGAACGTCGGATGAGCATCCCATGGAGAGTGGAGATGCATCAGTGATGCTGGAATTGGAGTTTGAGTTCAAAATCGCATCTCTTGGGTGGAGAGTAATGTCGGAATCTCGGTGCACGATCATCGAGCCCACCTGCTGAGAGCGAGGTTCGATCAAAGGATCGCCGAGTTGGCGCTTAGCCATGTAGCTACGAGGAGTGTCGATGTGATGAACGTTGCCGAACCAGTCAAAGCTTCCCTCGAAAGCTGGCACTCCGGACACGGAGCCATCGTCGTGAAGCATGATGGATGCTCGGCCTACCACACCGAGGTCACGATCTTGGTAGATGTCGCGAGCAACTCCTGCACGATCTTCCTCCATGCGCCGAGAAGAATGCAGCGGATGGACTACGACACCATGATATGCGGGTACGTCTCCTGGATAAAGCGTCTCTGTGCTGCTGACGTAGCTCTCTCCGGTGGTCTCGTTGTGGCCATAGTATTTGACAACGGTGCCATCGGGATGCAAAAGATGCTCGTTCGGCTGTAAGTGCAGATGAAACTCTTGTTGGAATGCACGGAAGCTGAGTCGAAGTGGTGGTGGAGTTGCGTGATCTGACCTTGGCTGTAGACGGGCGTGTGGCTGATGTGGCTGCGACGACCTTGTGGCAAGAGAGTCAACCTTGACGTCGCTGGTCCTTGCAATTCGCTGAAGGGGACCATTCTGACTACTTCGTGCTGCGGATGGTGTTGCCGTCCACACCACGGCCAGCAACAAGGCTGCAAGTATTTGGTGCGCTAAATTTGGACGCATCTTGAAGGGCTGAAGAATGCAAGAACCCGGAGTGATGGTAGGGGACGGGACGAGGTTGGTAGGGGCTGACCTTGACCGTGACCTCTTAAGGGTTCTTGATCTAGCCGGGACAAGTGGCGGCGAATTAATTCGGCTACGAGGGAACGAAATGTTGATGCGGCAGTGCCGAGGAGTAGGTCAAGACAGTGCAGAAAGAAAAGCGAATCTGGCCAGGCCAACAAGTCGGATGTCGAAGACGGAACAAGGCGCTTAGGTAGGCTGTGACTGTAAGGTGGAGAGCACCGCCCTCTACGTCAGTGTTGAAAGAAGACGTAGAGTAGAGTATGGGGTGGGCTGAGTTTGTACAGGTCCCTCTGTCGTACTGGCATCAGAATAGCTTACGCCAACGGGAAAGGAAGGAACGGAAAAGCTGAGGGTCTAAGTGTGATGTATCCAAGAGAAAGGAGTGCTCGTAGGAAGAGAATGAGCAGATGTATAGGAAGCGCCGCCAAGGCCAAGGCCTCGTGGTGATTTGTGAGTAGGTTCTTGGCGGTCGATTGTGCCTAGAGCGCAGCGAAGGACGAGCGAAGAGGGCTGTGCGGTGTGGCCTACGGTCCTAAGAGACGACTCCGCTGAGGGCATCAGCATGGAATGATAACTAAATAGGAGTGCCAGAAGAGAGTTTCGAGGTGCGAGTTATGCGTATTGTTGTGTCTGCTGTTCCAGTGCTGCATAGTGCTGTGTGTGGAGCAGCAGCAACAGGGCAGCGCGCAAATACGTAGGCGAAGTCTTGGCTTTTCTTTGTGTTTTTCAATCTTGAATCTTCAGGGTCCTAGCGCCGCGTCCAGCTCCCGGTTGAATCGGCGAATGCAATGCCGTTTCACTCTGCATTCGACTTTTTCACTACTGTATGCTCTTCTATATGCTGCACATCAAATCATCGGGCAACAGTGTCGAGTTGTCGGCAACTTGAATGAGAGAGCTCGTTTCCCTTGAGAGCAGGCAATCTTGGATGCTCAGCTGCTTTGCGAAACTAAGAGAAATATTCAAGATCGGCGGGCAGTCCGCCAATAAATGGCGTCGATTGCGGGGGAAAACCTTGATGAATGGCGATTGTCAACAGTTGACCGCTGCAACGGTTTCAACCCTTCGCAAAGGCACCAAAGCACTCAATCACGACCCTAACGATCACCTTCGCAAGATGAAAAGGGCTGCAATTTGCAGCAAGCAGGCGCCACCAAAGTCACTGTGCCTGAGAAAGTTGGTCAAAGCAAGATACACGGATGTGCCGATCCGTGTAAATGTCCACATTTTGCGAAGGTAAGCTCGTTTTGCCAAGAATCTGCGCGTGAACTTTGAGCACCGCCACTGTGACTGAGGTTGTAGATAACCTCGCTACGCCATTCCTGCTCAGATCGAGCAAAGAAGCTTAACAAACACATCGGATTCTTCGATGTCGGTTCGGCCGCAGATGGGATGTGAGCGACTCGACAAAGTCAGTGGTGACCGACCAGAACCATTGATCAGTTTTCATTCGACCACTTTGTGGAGCTCGGTGTTAGATAGTATGCTCAGCCTAGAAGTTGGTTTGACGTATCGGTCAACAGAACACATTCCGAAAAGGGTATGTGCTGTATCTAATTCAGGTCTCAACGCTTTTGCAAAATGACACATCGCTACCGACGGTCGGCCTCGTGGTTGACTTTGCAGTCAAAGCGCCCAGGTAAGGCGCTCGTCCGATCCTCGTTCACTCCAATCGACTGGCTCTTCGAATGAACCGGATTGATGGTCAGTCGGCAGCCTGGCTGAATGGGATCCGCTACCCGGCGGTCGACACCCTCGGCCGTGGTCTCTTTAAATTGTTTCTGTACCATGCTGCTACGCTGTCCGGTCGTCAGCACGTGACGACGGCGATGTGTTTGAGATGCAGTGACGCCAAACTCATCTCAAAAACCTTCTCGCATCAGCTGTCGAAGTTTCACTAAGCCGGTGTTGCCTGCGCGAGGGTGCGTGCGACGTTGGCCTTTCCTCCCGGTCAGCCGGCGTACGCGATGTGTTGAGTGGATCCCGGAAATGAGGGTCTCGGTCATCATCCTTCGTTGCATCGTTTGAGCACAGACGTCCGGACCGCAGCGATGAGGAAGCTAACGAAGTGAGCCAGAAGATTACATCGTGAGTATTGCCATGTGAAGGAAACGAGGTTTGTAAAGACACATCGCCGATGCACACTACTATCGTATCGGATCGTGATCCCTATCTGGCACATCTCATGAGAATGAACTCGATAAAGTGGTCAATGGCGCAGTTGCGAGCATCTGACCCGCTTATGAGCTCCGAGTTGAGCTTGCAATCTACGTTGCTTGCTTGAACTCAGCCCAGCAAAGCACAAACACAAACTCTTCTTTATATACAGGGTGTAAAAGTTCGAAATTACCATGGGCTGGGTGGGCGTCATAGACTGCCGCAACAACAGAGGCATATCGGAAATGCTAGAAGTACAAGAGGCAACGCCAGAAACAAGACAAGAGACGGGAATAGGTGTTACTGCATAGTGGCAGTTTAGGCACCGAAACCGTAGAGGGTACGGCCCTGGCGCTTGAGAGCGTAGACAACGTCGAGCGAGGTGACGGTCTTGCGCTTGGCGTGCTCAGTGTAGGTGACAGAGTCGCGGATGACCGACTCGAGGAAGAGCTTGAGGACACCACGGGTCTCGTCGTAGATAAGACCGGAGATACGCTTGACACCACCACGACGCGCGAGACGGCGGATAGCGGGCTTAGTGATACCCTGGATGTTGTCTCGCAAGATCTGTTGAAGTAGGAGTTGAAAGAGGATAGTGATTCGGATCGTCAGCGAGATGTTTCTATGGCTGCAGAATCGAAGTATGCAGTGAGACCATTCAAGCTCGCGCTCGCAAAGAAGCTGCGAATGAAGATGGCACTGCCAAGTGGAGAGACTTACCTTGCGGTGACGCTTAGCACCACCCTTGCCGAGACCCTTGCCGCCCTTTCCGCGTCCAGACATATTGATAAAGTGTTGTGTTGGTGGTGGGGGGTGAGAGAGAGAGAAGTGTTGTGTAGAAGGCTCTTGAAGAGATGGATGATGAGGAGAGAAAAAGGGAATTACGCCAGTCGAGTGGTCTGTATTTGTATCAAAAGTCGGATTGCGATGCTTGGATCGGCAAAGGACTCGTGGAAACGGCCCATGACAGGCTCCTTCGGTGACTCTAACTGGGCCGCACCCTGCGCGCGCGCGCGGAGGAAGAGAGAGACTCAGGCTGTAACGTCAGGCAAGGAGACTTGGCAACTGCTCAGCTGCGCAGCTGAACCCGCCGCTCTGTGCAGCCGAGAAAAATGACGGCGCGCCACCAAACCCAAAAGGGCTCATCACCGGCACTGTAAAACTCAGTGCACTTTGGATTTGGTGCGAGTCCGTGATGTTGTGTGCTGGATTTTCGCCTGCGGGCTGCAGAAAAAAAAAAGACCGTAAATGCATGTGAGGCTAACACACGCAGCCGATCCATCACACGGTATGCCGGGATGCGCCCAGAGATTGATTGATTGCAAGGTGGAGAGCGGAGAAAATCATCAAGTCGCCAGGGACCAAGGACATGTACCATGAAAGTCTGAATTCAAAATTCTGGTCCCTCTCGAAACCGAACAATTCAAAGTGAATTCACCCATTACGACGCGTGGATCCATTCTCTATTGCTGTCAACAATGCAGACCCACTTTGTGCATTTGAAAGCGTTTAAGACTCGATCCAGCAATTTCTTGTCCATCTTCAACTTCGTGTCTACAAGAAGAATTAATCCCGTGCTCGGATCAATTTTCTTTGGAGCTCTTGATAACGTTGGTGGACGACGATATCCATCAGCACGGAGTTTCTCCCGCGAAGCCGAACCGATTCCAGCATCGTGATAGGCTCGAGTTCTAAGCAATTCTTCCATAACCTCTCTACTTTGTCGATCGGGTTTTGCTCGTTGCTGAGGCAGCACAAAGCCTTTCTAGACAAAGCGAGAGTCATCGCCGGTGCAAATGAGAGATCCTGTCGCAATGAAGTCTCAAGGGCTGACCGCAGCATGGCTAGCGAGAGTGATTGTCAGGCTGAGATTAATTGAAGGGAATGACGGCACGCACTCTGTAAAAAGGCAGTGACCCGCAGTTCTATGACAGGGAAGGCTCGTACTGTGTTCGCGAGTTGATCCCGCCCGTTGTTTCTCGTGACGCGTTACTGCGAGCTTCAGGTTGGAGAAATCCGCGTTTCGATCAATCTTAGCCACGCGAGCGAGGCCATCTCGTGCATGGAGCCCTTGATTTCGCAAGAAAAGGCCGCCAATCTCTTGGAAATTGTGATTTCTTTTGGTTTAAAATAATTTTAATCCGTTTCCAGTTTCATGCGCTCTCTACTTCGAACATTTCACGGTTGCAGACGGTGATCCCTGTAATTGGCGCACCTCGAGCCCTTGTCCCGGTGAAGCCAAGACTGGCCGTCATTGATCTTGGAGCACAGAATAGAAGCACGACGTTGTGGCATTCTTCCGCGTACAGTTACTGTACCGAGTAAGAGCTGCATCTCCGCTCCTCAGCAACACTGCAATGACAGTCCCTGGCTTCCCCTTCCTGCGGCTGACAACTTCGTGTCTTGTTCGCTGCGCTGCGCTCTCCTCAAACTGCGCCTAGCGAGCTGCAGAGCGCATCCAAGGCTCAGCTCGCTGCACTGCCCAAGGCTCGGCGTCTATCCGCAAGGACCTGATTCAAATATAAGGATCCACCTCGTTGTCGATCCTCTCTCAGTCTATCTCCCCATCACACACTATCTCCCTCACTCGTACTCCAGTACTACCACATCTTACATCTTCACAATGGCTCGTACCAAGCAGACTGCCCGCAAGTCCACCGGTGGTAAGGCTCCCCGTAAGCAGCTCGCCACCAAGGCCGCACGCAAGTCGGCCCCCTCCGCCGGTGGTGTCAAGAAGCCCCACCGTTACCGCCCCGGTACCGTCGCCCTCCGTGAGATTCGTCGTTACCAGAAGTCCACCGAGCTCCTCATCCGCAAGCTCCCCTTCCAGCGTCTCGTTCGTGAGATCGCCCAGGACTTCAAGACCGACCTCCGTTTCCAGTCCTCCGCCGTCATGGCTCTCCAGGAGTCCGCCGAGGCTTACCTCGTCTCCCTCTTCGAGGACACCAACCTTGCCGCCATCCACGCCAAGCGTGTCACGATCATGCCCAAGGATATCGCTCTCGCTCGTCGTCTTCGTGGTGAGCGCACTTAAATGATTGCGTTTCGCTGATGTCGACCACCCTTATTCCCGTTTGATCGCCGATATGCGCTTTCATGTTGCTGGTAGCTAGCCCTGGTTCATTCCCCCATTCCGCTTTTTTGTCGTGGCTTTTTTCTTCTTTCTCCTTGTACTTCTAGTCGTCATACTGGTTCCTATAGTCGAAAGCTATCTGGTCAACCACTCTTTTGTCGTCTGAATGATTGCTGGTCCGCTCCTTGAGCTGCCTTTGCGTGGCTCTCTTTTGATTACAAGGTCTCTACGAATGGTTCTCTTTGGTGACTGATGACAATGTCTCTTAACACGACACATCAGAGGACGTGAAAGGTTGACAGGGCGCAAGGCTCCAGCTGTTCGTCATTCGAGCTTGCTCATTGCTCTTCGAAAGCACAAGTCATAAGACTGCATGCCGAGTGGAACTCGGAAGTGAGCACATCTTGACGTGTCGTGTTGCCGAATCGATCGGGTATGTAGTTTTCGAAGTCGCGATCGGGAATTGGATCTGGTCGGGTCATTTTTTAACTGAACGGCCCGGACGCATTTTGGCTTAGCCGGGCTTTCACGCAGACTTGGCTCGATCGTGAAAATCGAAATCTGCTGTTTGCATGCGTCTGAGCAGAGGGTTGCCGTGGCTTGTGGCTGGCTGTTCCGGCTGAAACTCCACACAACCTTCAGCCAACTCAACTCAGACTCTAGCAGAAAAGACGGATTCAGACTCAGCAGGGTTGGATCAGTTCAACAGAGTGAGTGGCCTTTGTGCCCCCGCTTGGACCGGATAGCTACGCATCCTGCGCTTCTACCGTATACCCGAGTGAGGCGAGCACATTCTCCACTGCTCAGCGCTTAGTTGTTTGCCCAAAAGCTCTGCGTCCTGCTGCTGCTGCTCCGGATCGAGGCAGTTGGACCGGAACCTCCTAAGCCCATTCGCGCCGGCTCACCCGCACTCTTGCTTCGAGGTCACTCCCTGCCCCGCAAAGACGCCTTTCCTTCTTAAGGCTCTCCAGGCTTCGTCACCTTTCTTCCACGTTCACCATCACATAGCATCGCCCCTGTGCACTTTCCCCCTCCAACAACACATACACAACTGTCAAAATGTCCGCCGTCCAGCAGCGCCACGGAAAGAAGAACATCCTCGCCGAGCACGACGATGATGGTGAGTAAAGACAAGGTCCTGGACGGCAATCCAATTCTGTATGCGCATCGAAACTGACATCTCGACTCACTTTGGTCTCTTGCCACTTTCCAGTCGTCATCGTCTCGGCTCTCCGAACCCCCATCACCAAGGCCAAGAAGGGTGGTCTTGCTCAGTGCGCTCCTGAGGAGTTGCTCGGCTGGACCCTCAAGGGTGTCCTCGCCGAGTCCAAGATCGACCCCAAGCTCATCGAGGATGTTGCTGTCGGTACCGTTCTCGCCCCTGGTGGTGGCTCCACTCAGGCCCGTATGGGCTCGCTCTGGGCCGGTATCCCCAACACCGCCGGTTGCAACAGCTTGAACCGTCAGTGCTCCTCCGGTTTGGCCGCTGTCAACCAGATCGCCAATCAGATCGCCCTCGGCCAGATCGACATCGGTATTGGTTCTGGTGTTGAGTCCATGACCCTCAACTACGGTGCCGGTGTCATGCCCGCCAAGATGTCGGATGCCGTCATGGAGAACGAGGAGGCCGCTGACTGCCTCATGCCCATGGGTATCACCTCGGAGAATGTCGCCAAGAAGTACAACATCGACCGTACCAAGCAGGACACCTTCGCTGCCGAGTCGTTCGCTCGTGCCGCTGCTGCTCAGAAGGCTGGCAAGTTCAAGAGCGAGATCGTCACCGTCAAGTACGTCGACGACGATGGCAACGAGCGCACCGTTGACGCCGATGACGGAATCCGTGAGGGTGTCACCGTCGAGTCGCTCTCCAAGTTGAAGCCTGCCTTCGCCAAGGACGGCTACACTCACGCCGGTAACGCCTCGCAGGTCAGTGACGGTGCCGCCTCGGTCCTCCTCGCTCGTCGCAGCGCCGCCAAGAAGCACGGCCTTCCGATCCTCGGCAAGTTCATCACTTGCGCTGTCGTCGGTGTTCCCCCCAACATCATGGGTGTTGGCCCTGCTTACGCCATCCCCCGCCTCTTTGAGCTCACCGGTCTTACCAAGGATGACATTGACATCTTTGAGATCAACGAGGCCTTTGCCTCGCAGGCTCTCTTCTCGGTCGAGCACCTTGGCCTCGACAAGAAGAAGGTCAACCCCGTCGGTGGTGCTATCGCTATGGGTCACCCTCTTGGTGCCACCGGTGCCCGTCAGATCGCCACCGGTCTCGCTGAGGCCAAGCGCCAGGGCGGCAAGAAGCTCATCGTCACCTCGATGTGCGTCGGTACCGGTATGGGCTGTGCCTCTCTTATCGTTTCGGCTTGATCGTGTTCCCTTTACAAAAAGAATCCGCACGTTCCATCGCCGTCTCAAAGTTGTAATTTAGATTCCCCTTCAGTGCCATAGCAAGCTTCGAGTACGTTTTTCAACGAAAATCCAAGTCCAGTCTGTCTATTCGGTCTGTGAGCATCATCCTTCTTCTAGAGAGAAGACAGATCGTATCGGTCGGGAAAGAAACTAAGTATGAGAGCGTGCTCAGCAATGCAAAGCTGAATGACGAGGAATCTGACACGATTCTGCGTGCGCAAAGCCTGAATTTCCACAGCAACACGCAGGCATTGAATTCCATAGAGCGCGTTTGGCTGAGCGGGAACGCGCCCTCTCGGGTCTCAGACCATCAGATCGAATGTCTCTTCTGTGTGATCTTCATGTCCGCACTCCAATCGATGCCCACCTGCGCTGCCTTTTGATATCTTTCAGCTCTGACCAGCGATCATCTTGAAGCTTGGCTTGCAATTTACCAAGATCGCACGCAGCGCTACGCTACAGCCTCTGTGATCAATCAAGCCCGACAGCAGCGGCAAGCAAGACGTTGGCTCTTTCACGATGGACGAAGATTCGACTTTTGACTACGAGATGGATCCATCGGCCGGACACGCCGAGCTGCATGCAACCACAGAGGAGATGATGGATGATGCTGGTGGCGAAGGAATGATCATGTCAGATACTGTCTTGCATGCTGGATCAAACGACAAGACCGGTATTGATGTCGACTTTCAGGACTCTTCAAGCACCCACGAAGATACCACATTGGTACCACTAGTTGCAGATACACATGCGAATGGCGTCACATATATCGAGAATGGGCATTTAAATGGTCATTTTGGCACACACGAGTATGAGATCGAAGCCATCGAGGATGCCGACCCCCTGGATGCATCGGAAGCACCTGTCGAGGCTGCATACGAGACCCACGTCGAGATCTCAGCACCAGCCCTCCCGGAAGTAGCCGCAGAGCATGACGCATCAGAGGAGCATGTCTCAGCAGAGGAGCATCGCGACCAGCCGGAAGATGCCAAGCAAGCAGAAGTGCAAGAAGTCGACGCTTACGGGCAAGCAGCCGAGGAAGAAGAGGATCAGCTGGAGGAGGAAGATGGCTCTCGTGCGCCACAAGAAAGCGCAGAGGTGATCATCGGCTCGCAGGAAGAGGATCAACTTGAGGGACATGAAGACGAGGAGGCGCAAGGCCACGATGCAGAGGAGGTCGCTCAGAATGACGCCTACTATGGCTCCGAGGTGCACGAGATCACATCCGTGCGAGTGTCTTTCAACGGACAAGAATTCGTCATGTGGTCGCGAACAGACATTCCAACGTACCTTGCATACCATGACAAAGCTGGCGGAAGCGAACAGAATCATGAGGAGACCGAAACAGTTCAGGTGGAGGCACCTGCGCTCGAAGTACAGCATGACGTGCTCTGGCAGCCTCTCGATAGCCTTTTTTCCAGCTTGAGGCAAAAACAAGCTCTGGGCGAATTCCTCGAAGAGTCCTGCGAACTCCATCTCGTCTTCCCAGACCTGGACCTCGACGTGGCCGAAGACAATCTCTACTGCAAAGACATCACACTTGAAGACCTCTTCCAGCTTCATCATGGTCTAGGACTTGCATCGAGCCTGCACGTCCAAGTTTTGGAGCGCCCAAGATTCATCACAAAGTATAACGAGCTCGCTCAACATGTAGCAGGGATCCTTGGAAATCAGCTTCAGCACAGCAGCGATGACTCGGAGGAAGAAGAGCAAGCTTGGAACGAAGCGCAAAGGCACGCGACGTTCCCGCACGCAGACGAAGCTTCCAAGTCAGAAGCGGAGGAAACCTCAGCAGCAGAGTTGCATGATGCTTCAGAAAGTCATGGCGACCGACAAGCTGTCGCGCCGACAGAAGAGAGCGTGGAACTCCAAGACGGTACATCTATGGGCCGAATCGCAAAAGCCGAAGCTCACACCGGTCAGCCTGGAGAGCAAGATGAGCTTCAGCCAGTCCCTGTACCCGCGACAGAAGCCGCTGATGAAGTGCAATCACCTGAACAGGCCGAAGAAGGAGAGCGCGGACAGCGAGCGCAGCAGAACGGCAGCAACGAAGGGCACATCGAAGCAGAGGCTGTCGATGAGGGATCGCAGGTGCAAGAGGAAGTGATCGAGCCTGATGAAGGTCATTCGGATGCGAATGATGCCGAGGAAGAGGATCTCGGCAGCGAAGAAGCAGATGAGCGGGACCGAGAAGCAGCCGAGGAGGAAGCAGCAGACGAGGCAGAGGAGGCAGAGGAGGAAGGAGACGAAGAAGGCTATGATACAATCGGAGTCGCCGAGGGAGAAGATCAAGAGGCTGGCGAAGAGGACTATGAAGAGGAAGGAGGTGACTATGAAGAGGAAAGGGGTGACTATGAAGAGGAAGGAGGCGACTATGAAGGCGAGGGCGAACAGACTTTTTACACTACCGTCAACGAGGGGTTCGAAGGAGAGGAGGATGAATTGGAAGAACCAGGGGAGGAATCCGCCGAGAGTGAGGCGGTTGTGTCATCGAAAGGCCAGCCTGCAGAGATCTACGAAACAACATATGAGTATGAAGGCGGCGAAGATGGAGAGCAAGCTTGGCAAGGTACGTCCTATTCACCGAATGCTGCGGAGCTAACGGAGCATCATGCTGACGATGACCCCCAATTACCCTGTCACGACCCTGTTTTGACCACAGAAGGTGCGGAAGAGCAAATCGTCGAGTACACCGAGGAGCACATCGAAGGCGACCTGAACGCCGATTCGGCTCTTTCCGACGGATTGGCATCGCATCCACCAGGCGTACAGCGCAAACGCAGTCTCGTAAATGATGAAGACATTGCGCAGTACGAAGAAGATGATTACGAAGCGGAAAGCAAGCGTGTCAAGGTCGATTGAGGCTGCCTGACAGATCCAGCAGTGCTGCCCTACACAATCGGCCTGCACGTCTACCCCTCAGAGAGGGTCAGCACACAGGACCTGCTCGCAACGCAATGCTTTCATGCCGCATCTGTGTGGTCTCGCGGGAGCTCTATCTCGAAAACCCCACATTGCATCGCGCACTAGAAGCCTTCCGAGTCCGCTTCACAAGCCAGCTCCAGTCCGCATCATCACTATATTGCCGCAAACTCCACCGTCTGCCGATGAAGGACCCAGTCAAGATACCCCACTTTCCTCGGAAGGTCACATCAAAAGCTCAGCACAGCCAATCCCACTGCAAGGTGAGTCGAATCAGATCAATACGTCCTACTGACCATTCTGGAAACAACAACAATAGCCAGTCAAAGCCGGGCTCGAAGTAATCCGACAAGCAACAGATCTATGGCGCCGTAAGGCCGCACACGTCTCATGTGATGGATCAGACAATTTTGTCTTTGTTACGAGCGCTTCCTTCGGCGGCACAAGAGTCACTGTCGTGGCGAAGCAAAGTGAAGCATCTCCGTGTAGTTCCTATTGCAATGTCATTGTTGTTCAGCGTGCCACAATATGATCGCCGATCATAGTCTGACCCTATTCCACATCGTCAGAGATTTTGGCGAGTGGTTCGCGCGAGAAGTCAGTGTCGATCTGCATCGTTAAGGCCTCAGAAGCGTCGGAACGGCATAGTACAAGGAGCGTCACCTCTGCCACACATGCCAGTGGGATTTGGACGTGAGTTAGCCCAGAAAAGCAATCTGAGGCCGACGTAGATTGTCTTGGCAATGGCGGGTTTCAATTTGTTTCAAACGGCCAACAAGATCTGGGATTGGCTATTCGGCAAGAAGGTCGAAGTAAAGGCTTGCGATGATGAAGGGAGCGGCACAACTCTCAGCTGTTGGACACGGTCGTTACGTACTTGGGGGTGTGACAGGGCGTTGAGTCACGGCAAAGGGTCACGGGCGACATTTGAAGGGAAGAGAAGCAGCACTAGCGTAGGTGGCCGTACAGATCAGCAGGAACATAGACTAGGACAACACTTAGACCAGCCTGACATTCATCAACTAAACGGATGCATTGTGCGAGTGAAAGATACGATCCAGTGAGGTTGGATTTAGGCGATCGGCAGACTAGCGTAGTTGATTGCAGTAACCGGCGGCAACAGTGACAAAAGGTCGAGATGCCAGAGGAGATATCTCACAGAAGACAGTAGCAGCTGACCAACGAGCGGTTGGAGGGCAAATCAGATTGCGATGCACAACTTGATGCAAGCCAAGCCTTTCTTGCCTTCGCCTCTTGCCAACTTCCCCGCAATTTTGTCGACCTTGAAAAAGCAATGTCGCGGCAGTTTACCTCTATGGCTCGGAAAAGCAGCAATTTCGGAAATTACGGAATTTCGACTTTCCTGGCAAGAGTGACAGGAGTCAAAAAAGAGGAAAAGATCATGTTGAAAGCAAACGGAGCCGATCCAGAGCAAGATGGGAGGGCTTTGATCGAGACAAAAGAGGCTTGATGCGATGCTTATCATCTGACTCGGATAACACTTCGGCTGCTTGTCGAGTTGTGATCAGACCGGAATTGAGCTGCCGTACTGTACTTGGTATTCCGATACAGTATCTAGAACTTGTATTTGCGGCAAGGGTGTGCGGATGCGCGGTTGGCATTGGTAGAACATCGAGTGAGACGGTGGCAAAGACAATGAGTAGATCAACCGGTCCAATGAGAAGTGCAGCACTGACAGTCGACAAGATAGCAAACATTGGAACGTGCCGAGAAACCGTCAAACTGTCTCGCACTGTCCGAAGTATCAGTGTTTGAGACGCGGCGAGTGTGTTTCGCGCCCGAAAGACGTGGTCGCTGTCACAGGGTTGAGGGTGTGGGGTCACCAGGCTCTTCGAGGGTTGCGGGCCAGCTTTGATACTGACCTACGCAGTCACCTTTGCGCTCGGTTCTGCTTGAAGCATGTTTCAAGCTCGCCCACCGCCTAAGCTCGGAATTGACATGACCAAAGCAGAGATTCCGAAGGAGAAGCACTGTCGAGTGCACGTCGCATAGTAACGAGATGAAAGTGTTGCGACAGCACATTGCCATCGCAATGAGATCAAGTGGCGCTGGGACGCCTCCGGCTTCTGTTCGAGTCGGTGGGTTTCGGAATTAGCTGATTGGACCGTTGTGTCCAGACCGTGCGGCTAGTCGGGTCCCCAATGCTCTTGCCGAGGTGAATTCTGGCGTGATCAGCCTAATACCGAGGCGCCGGTCATTTCCAGCGTTGTTGAACCTCGGCAGGTGCTTCACGCAATCTGGGACGGTGCGGGGCATCGATATTTTTAGTGTAGCGTTGTGATGATGATGATGAAAATACCATACGGCCTTCCGTTCGGTCTCCCAAATGATTCATCCAGCTTTGGTCAGAGCCTTCATTGACAAAGCACTTTGATTCACATAAGAGCCCTTTCGATACCCGAGAAGAGCCGGGGCTGGAGAAGAGGTCGGATGAATCAACCGCGCTTCACACAGAAGGATGCTGCACATGCTTGATTCGCTATTTTGAAGCACCGGATTCTTGTTTTTCGAGACAATGGCGAGAAGGCAACTCGGCCAAACAATCCTGGGACCATCTCGACAGCCCGTAGACAGCTCAAAGAATCTGTTCCAAGAGCGCCGAAGGAAACGATGAAACGGCCCCTTAATGAAGAGTACTTCAGTTAGCTGCATGGAGCACTCGCACGAACGCCGAGATGCTCAGGCAAAGTTGTTGTCCACCTCTGCAAAGTCCCCAAAGCTGAAACGAGGAGAGAGGCTCATGCATATGCACAGATGGGTCCGCTGTGCAAAAGGAGAGAGTCGGAGAACAAAGAAATGAGTGCAGTCATTCATGCATCAGATATGATTGGGTCCAAAGTGAGTGAAAAAGGGTGCAGTCTTCGGTGTTGGATGGAGAGCAGTTCAAAATCAAGTCATGCACAGAAGCAGATATTCTGCTGTAATTATTTTTGCCTCCCCTTCGCCTTTTTGACTTCGCAAATCGGCTGCAGTCACTGTTGCTGTGGTTGCGTTCGATATCGGAGTCGAACGAAAGAAAGGGCAAGTTGATCATGGGAAAAAGCTGAGCCCCTTCGATGGTCGGTCTTGATCTGGTTGCACCTAGTTTGCGCTGGTCACGCTGCCTGTTTGCAACAAATCCTCCGACAAGCGCTCCTGTGCAGGACATCAGCCGCTGTGTTCGACTCTTCGCTCTGAATAGAGCATCTGAACGATCCACTCAGAGGCATAGCTCATCCGACCGCCGCGCATCAGAGAGAG
The DNA here is from genome assembly GCA_023212835.1 of Pseudozyma thailandica. Taxonomy (NCBI): domain Eukaryota; kingdom Fungi; phylum Basidiomycota; class Ustilaginomycetes; order Ustilaginales; family Ustilaginaceae; genus Pseudozyma; species Pseudozyma thailandica. Next base: position 1,285,437 of record JALCCH010000001.1, read on the forward strand.
CGAGGGCTCGTCCAAAAAACTGAAACGCGAAGAGCGTAAAGCACATGATCGGTCTTAGACTTTAGAAGCGCGATCTTTGTCATTTCGCAAAGCACGCCTTGCGCAGATCTCTTTGGAGCATTTCCAGGTTGATTGAAGCTACACTATCATCGAATGATTAACGGTAGGAGAAATCCGGGATCATGACGATTTGGAACGTTCAAGACCTTGAGCACGGCACACGCAACAGAGGTTCGCTTCGGATAAGCGAGGTTGCGGAGCTGCATCTACTGTATTCACACAATTCATGCGTACCAGAGCTGTGTCACCGCTATGCAGCCAGTCACTCTGTATGCTGTACCCGGCTCGCTGCTGCTGGGTTTCAATCGCCTTTCTGGGGAAGCAAAACACTCTAGGCCTTGCCACCGCATTGCAGCATGGACAGCCGTCTCGCGCTGCCGCATCACGCATCCAAACCCGACCTTGAGATGCCTGCAACAGCCTTACTCCCCGATATTTCGCTCGAGCAAATGCAGAGGTAAGGCGTCATTCCTGAACGATATTAACGAAAGGTTGGCTGAAGGGCTACTCAGGATCTCATGCGTTGCTTGGTGCTTGGTGCTTGGTGCTTGGTGCAGCTCGCGGTGGGCAGATCAGCAGCAATTTTGACGACAAGACGTGCTTTGTAGCCTCAGTTGTGATCGTGCACGTTCCCCGTCTCAAATTGTCGGGGTTTCACGGTGAGGCTGGATGAGCAGAAGAGAGAGCATGAGAGCTTTACTCTGCAGGATTCGCGCGTTCCTTGACCGCTTAAAGTAGTGGGTATGTTTGCCACGTCCAATCAGAGCGCCCTCGGTATCTCGCGCAGGTCAGCGTAGCCTAGCTTCCAAGGCAAGTCAAACGATCATGATGTTCCGGTGATGTCCTGCAGCCACGTCGAGGAGGTTGACGAATGTGGCGGAAAGGCTGCAGGCAACTCAAAATGTGCAGGAAAGTGTTGCGATGCCTGGAGCTATCAAGTCAGCCGGTCGGATCGATGCTCGGGCCTAGTCACACAGAGTTTCGAATCGAGCTGGAGACCAACGAGCCAGCCAAAAGGAGTATAGGATTGCAAGATCATAGGGAAAGCGAGAAAGAGATCCATCGATCAATCGCTGTTGTACCACCCGGTCTGAGGGCCAAGGCAAAAGAATTTGGTCTACTGTAACTCGTCTGCATGAGCTGCTGACTTTGCTTTTCTAGAACCAGTGCGATTCTCTGGTCCGTCTGTAGAAGGAGACAACAAACAGAAGATAAATAAAAAATAAGAAATAAAAAAAAAATTAAAAAAGCCCCTTTAAAAAAACTAACAATTTATTACAGTACCTTGCTACAGCTGAAGTGCCCGTCGGATTTTTTCCGTGCGTACTGCAAGTGCGGTTCTGTAGGCGTAGCCCGTCGGTTGCGGCTCAGACCGCAACGCTTTGTAGTGTGCAACCTATCGTCTCACAGCAGGTTATGGGCGGCGAAGCATCGCCCTCCCAATCCAGCTCTTGCTTCTGGACTCACCTATTCAGCTCTTGATATTCGATCCATGAGACCACACCTCCATCTCGGACAACCGATTGCGGTTGTGATCGTGTCACTGTAAGCAAAAAAGCAGTCGACACGATGCCGGGCACTTGAGGCAAAGCTGGTCTGCTTCTTTGCGGTAGCATTCGGGTTGTGGTCGATCTGGGAAAGTCAGTAAAGAAACTCGGAAGAACAGGCAGAAAGAGAGTACCGTGTGGGTCTTCTCAACGTTGCAACACTTTCCCTGTTGTGGCACTGCATAGAGTCTATCAGAGCTCTAATGCTAACTTTAATATGTGGTTTAAACGGTATTTTTTTAATTGTTTTGAGTCAGTGTCGCATATGCATGTGCATTCGCGACCTGCACTCGCCGAACACCCTCACCTCGTTCTTCTCCATGAGGAAGCTGGGAAGGGTGCAGCTCATCGAGCCATTGCCAGATTGGGATCGTGAAGTGCCCTCATCCAGTCCGACTGCGATCAAGCGCCCTTTGGCAGAACCGATCATGATTCTTTTTCGAAGGTTCCTACCGATTCGAACGCAGCTCAATCGCCTTGGCCGATCTTTTTTTTACTTCTGCTTGATCACAGCTGTGCGCCCTTACACCCACCTATCTTTGCATTATGCTTGGCTACACAGACTCATCGAATCTAGAGAGCACAATCTCGCATCCCCAAAATGTGCAAGTCTATCAATGTAATCCTGCAAAGAATGGCAATATGGCTGAGATCTGGTCCTGGCACAAGAGAAAGCCCACCTTCCGAAGCTGGCTAAACCAACAGCAACAGATCATGATCCTACAGCTTTTGTTTTCTCCCTATCCGAAACAGAAACACAGTGAAATTGTACCGTGACTGACCTGTCGCTCTCCGGTTGATGCATGCGCGCTGTTTGACTGCCTCATGTTCTGCAATGGGATCCAATATGCACCATCACCTCGGCAAGGTCCTGTCTCTCTTTTGGTCCTCTCTTCTCGCTTGGCTTCTAGTGATGGTCTGCACTTGACCGTCTCACTCGGCTTCTTTTGCCCATCAAACCTGTTCTGACAAGGCTGCTCGATTGCCCTTCTTGTCCGACCAACCAGACACAGCAGCATTTTCAGTGTCCGCTTCAATGCCGCAATTTGGCCGCAGGTTGCCAAGCCCAGCAGAACGGTCTGAGCTCTGATGCGGTCTCACTACACTCTGTTCATGCGTAACCCTATCTCGCCGGACCGCCTTCTCTTCAAGACGGCTTGCTATCGGCTCCACCACATCCCATGATTGTGCATACAGTGCTCGCCTCTCGTGCTCCGCCCCAGATACACAGAAGCCTCAATCACCCTACATTTCCGGTCGTTGGCTGTCATGCTTGAAGCACTTTCCCCCTACCATTGCCCATCCCTTCACTTGGCTCTCAATCTTCCATAAAAGTAGGCAACAGCATCGGAAACCCCGTTCTCCCCAATTCCTGGACACCTATACTTTGTACTGTACCAAAACCACCTCTTACCCTGCCGTCATACGTAGCCTTACCGCCCTCCATCGATAGATTCTTCTCGTCTGACCGGCTCAGGCATTGTTCTCTAGAGCTACTTCATACCCAACACAGATTTGCACTACTCGGACCCTCTGCCTTTCATCGATCGGTACGCCCACCTCGACTCACGACATTGGCTCGCATCCTTCGAACATCTTCGCGCTCGGATCCTCGGTTGACGTTGCATCGATCGGCATCCCTTGCAGTAGCGCCCAGTCAGAGCCTTCTCTAGCTCGCCGTTCGTGAACCCACCTCATCACAAAGCGCGCTGCTCACTCGGATCGCCGTCACTACTGCATCTCGTCCCATCAGCGCTGTTTGCGCGCCGCTCGCCACAAACACGCCGCCCTCCGTTCTGCTTCCTTAGATCGGCTTTAAGAAAGGTCCCTTGTGTCTTTCATTGTGTCCACGAGCAGCGACAAACCTTGCTTGTGTTGCACACTGTACCCGCTAGCTGCATTCTAGAGCCTCTCTTGATTTGGCTCTTTGTGCAGTGCTGTCGAGTTACTACGTAGGCTCGAGTCTTCTCTTCCTTAAAGCGACCCTCTGGTTGCTGAAACCACTCAACTCCTTTGCCCGAATGCTTCGTTCTCAGCAAGGATCCGCGCAGGCACACACTTCGCTCAAGCGCGACAACGAGCAGACCAAGGTCTCGCCAGAGATCGACATTACCCCGCAGAATATCCCGCAATACTCCCTAATCACTTCATCATTTGACTCTGATTCTACGCCCAAGACCATCTCGCAACTCTTCCTGGACAACATCCAAGGTTCCGCTTGCGCTGACCTGTTCCAGTTTGGATCTTCTTCGATTGACTCAGATCTGCTCGCTAGCTCGGGACCTTCTGCGAGCAGCTCCGATAGCACCTCTTTTGCACCATCCGAATCTTCACCAACGATGAGTGCAGGCAGCAACTACAACTTCAGCACCCCTTCGCTGCATCAGGTGTCGGCGCTCACTCAACCTTTTGCCACCTCCTCGCCCGCCGTTGGCAGCGTAGGAACTCTTGAGGCAGACAGCAGTAAAGCATCTCCCTCTCAGCACGACCAGGCCTGGAACCACAGCTCTTACGAGAGGAGGTCCGGCATGGAGAGTCCTGATTCATACTCGCACAAGGGCGCGATGCCCGCTTCTCATCAAGCGTACCACGCTCATCAAGGTCAAGCCAACGATCACGATTATCAGAGCCAACATCACGGAGTCTCTCAGTACTTCCAGCACCGCGCATCGATCTCGGGACCTCTGATGGACTCTGCAGCTTACGCAGAGCGATATGAAGGTACGCCCACCGTACCGGCACCGCCTCGCGTTCACGGCTTGGCCGCTTGGGAGAATGCATCTGGTTCAGCAAGGCCACACACGGCTGACGGCCTGTTTGGTCAGTTCGGCGTTGTCCCCGCCAGTGCCGCCTCGCATGACAGTTCAGCAGAAGGCTCTGTCATCGGCAACGGAGGATCTAACTCCCGTCCTTACACTCCTGGCGGACACGCTGCCAACGTCGACCCCTACTACCAGCACCGACGCATGTCGATGCCCGACCCCACTGCTACCGGCGCCAACAAGGTGTTCTCCTACATGGCTCCTGGTGAGGATGGCGCGATGCTTCAGTCGTCGGGCATGGGTATGCAGTCTCACAGCTACGGCGGACACTACTTTGGCGGTGGATATGGCGCCGGTGCATCCAAGAAGCGACCTCGCCGACGCTACGATGAGATCGAGCGTCTCTACCCTTGCAGCTGGCCAGGTTGCACCAAGAGCTATGGTACACTCAACCACCTCAACGCACACGTCGCTATGCAAAAGCACGGACCCAAGCGATCGCCGAGCGAGTTCAAGGACATGCGCAAGGCATGGCGCAAGCAGAAAAAGGAAGAGGAGCAGAGAAGGCAAGCAAGGCAGGCTAGTTTGACCGAGCAGGCACTTCGACCTAGCTTCAGTGGCGCCGGCTACTCCGACATGTCGGCTGGCCATGGCGATGCTGCAGGTGCGTCGGTGCTTCCGATCAGTGGACCTCCCGCTCTTAGTGGATTCGGTGGACAGCACTCCGCCACTACTCTGCCTGGCCTTGGTCAGCTTCCCGCACCCATGGCTCACCTGAGCAGGTACAGCATGTCTTCTGTCTCGGCTGCTCCGGCGCCAGCACAGGGCTTCTATATGAGTGGATCTTCCACCGACTCAGCGCCTCCCTCTCATCACGATCACTCCCACAACGCCACTCCACTCCAATACACAGGCGACAACCGGCTGTCCTATCCTTCGTCAAACAGCACAAATGCACATTACAACAACCTCGGCGCTTACCTCTCGGCTCACCGTGGAAGCGTTTAGGTTCTAGAATCGTCACTATTGGATTTGCAGCTTTCCCTTCACTTTGTTCTTGCTAATCTATGCGCTTAACCTGAGGTTCAGTCTACTTCCGGGCTTCGACTTATACACGTGCTCATTTCTTCAAGATTCTTGTCATTGACTCCAGCTATTGTACTACCAATCACTTATAACCATTGCTGAATCGATATCCCAAATTTCGGAGTGTGATCGAGTAGAGCGAGGCTCTGCATGAAGAAGAACTCGCTGAAATCACTTGAGCTGTTTGCTCGCTACCATCACTTTGGGTCAGTCACATCACAAATCTTGATGAGTGCGCCACAATCACGTTCAGACAAGGTTTGCTTGTTAGCGATTGAGGTTTCTGCATGTGATCGAGCTGACCATCTTGGGTTGATCTTACTGCAGCTGCGCGTTCTTCTCCCTCACCAAGACCTCCTTGAATGCCGCCCTCAAGTCCGCCTTGAGATCCTCGACCTCTTCCAACCCTACACTGACCCTGATGATCCTCGGATCCTCCGTAGCATCACTCTTGATACGGTGCTCCAACAGACTCTCGACGCCTCCCAACGAAGTGGCAGGCGTGAAGTAGGTGGTCAGATGGGGGATGTAGGTGGCGTACTCGGGCTTGGTGGTCCTGAAAGCGAAGGTGGGGGCATGGCCACCAGACATCTGAGAAGAGGGGTCGAAAGTAGGATCTTCAGGCGTAGCGCCCTTGGTCACAACATCATCAAGATCGGTTCGTGGTTGGAGGGAAGAGTGGTAAGTACGAGCGATGACCTTGCCTCCTGCAAATTCGGCGTCTTCCTTCGCGACTTCGGCAGAGGAAGACGCAAGCGAGTGCAGCCAAGCAGCGAGCTGTGTCGCGGTCTGAGATTGCTTCTGCACACGGACGGTGAGCGTGCGCAACGATCGCAAGAGAAGGTAAGCCTCCATGCTTCCGAGATTGGCACCGAGATAGGTACGGTCGCTCCAGAGGCTGTCCCATTCCTTCTTGCTCTTGACGGCGAGAACACCGCAGAGGAGGTCAGAGTGACCACCAAAGTACTTGGTGCCGGAGTGCATGACCATGTCCACGCCCTGTACGAAGGGGTCTTGAAGAGGAGGGGGGGCGAAAGTTGAGTCCACAACTACGTGAGAACCGGGGACGGACTTGGCCTTATTGACGTACTTGAGCAGGTCTCGTGCTTCGCCAGAAGGGTTGAGCGGGGTCTCGACCCACACGAGCAAGCCGCCACGCTGGACTGCGTCGCTGCTGTCCGCACTTCCAGCAGCAGTGACGCCCTTCATCGCAGCCTCATAATCGTCATCGAGGTCAATGACCTTGACATCGCGTCCTCGCGAATAGAGCTTGATCGAAACGTGCACGCCGTGGTAGCCACGCTTCAGGGCGATCACCCTAGGCGCGTAGTGCAGCACCGCTGCATATGCCGCCGTCAAGCCGGAACTGTAGGTCATGGCATTGGCTCCCATGATCTGGCTCAACACCTTCTCAGCTCGGATGTTGGTCCCCTGCGAGTAGCGCGAGTAAATGTGGAAAGAGGGGTCTTGCATGTCAAGCTCGGCTTCGCCCTTGACGACATCTTCGAGCAGCTTGGCGTGAGCCGAGGTAGGGTAGGGGGCTCGAAAGGTGGTCGAAAGCGAGATCGAGGGCGCTACCGAGTAGTTGCCGTCATTGGTGTGGTCAGGATGGTCAGCGTGAAGAGCTCGAGTGGAGAGCGAGGGCTGAGGAAGCCCGTCGTAGGAAGACATGGTCGAAACGAATGGTCTCGTATGGACGCGATCGAGTATTGCGATATGCTTGATCGTGGTGTGGGGAGGGGTCGTTGCGGTGGTGGGCAAGTTCTTTATCCCCATATGAGTTTTGAGAAGAACCGCCTTGTCAGTGCGGCTATCTATCGGTATTTCGCTCGCACGCCATTCCATTCGTCGCTGATTTCGATTTCGCTGCGTGCTGCTGCCGATTTAATTCTTTTCATTCGGAAAGTGTACCGCCAAAATAAAGCTCGACTGCCGAGTCACCTTGCAGGAAATTCACGGCCAATTTCTCGGTCTTCTCCATCCTATTATCGAGCAGAGGACATGTGATTCATGCAAATGCTGATTCTCTTTCTCGCTTCAATGCTTCTTCCTTGGCTCTTCTCCATACGTGATATGCACGCAATCAACGATGACTCTCGGGCTGCGGGTCATGTGTTGGTTGCATTTCCTATGCATTGCGATTGCTGCTATGACAAAATGATAGACAAGAAAACTGATGCCGATTCCTTTGCCTACTCGCTCAAAGCGATAAGCGAACGACTCCACTGAATCACCCTTGGATGGGCCATGACCTTTTCCGGCCTGAAACCCTGCACTTGCAATCCCTCCAACGACGTTGCTCTTGACAGCGCTACATATGCCTGACCTTTCTCGAAGACTTTGTTGAGGTTGATCTTGCAACAAGGCAAGGTCTGTCCTTGCGATTTGTGGATCGACATAGCCCAAGCCAAAATGAGCGGAACCTGCGTCCTCGATGCTTGCACCTCTCCATCCGGCAACTCGGTCTTCCACGTCTCTGGCCTGGCGAGATAATCCCTCGTGCCACCGTTGGGAAGGTGGAAGCGGACGAGCGGGAATTTTCGCGTCGAAATTGGCTGATTCTTCTCTCGCTCTTTATCCCTCGGCTCCCCCAATTCGACGGCGACACTCTTTTCGTACTGATCCTCGTTCAAGAAGTCGATCACCTTCCCAATCGAGCCATTGACAAGCATCTCGTCGACGTTCTTGATCAACATGACCTGCGCGCCTTTCTTCAAATGCAGCTGCTGAAGCGCGATCGAGTGAGACAAGACACGCTCTCGCGCCTCAGCAACCAGCGTACCGCCATCGATGGCAGCGTAGCTTTGGCATTCCGTCTGAAGCTGCGAGAGACGATGGGCGTTGGCAGCGTCCACTTGAGTACGGACAGGGAAGAGTTCGGTGGGAACAATGTCGGCATCGTACTGAGGCTCGCGTTCCAGCTTCTTGAAGGCGTCAATGGTCTTTTGCGAGAGGGTGCCAAATCGCATCTCGTTGAGCATGGTGACAAACGACTCGTCTTTCTGTCGAAAGACTTGAGTGAGGTTGACTTGGTGCTGCACCACCCTCTTCCAGCACTGGGCATCAAAGGCAAAAGTGACACTGCCACCGGGATTGACAGGAGGCAACTGGAAGAAGTCGCCTGTAATGACAATCTGAATGCCGCCAAAAGGCTTGTCGGGCTTCTTGCGAATCAGTCGTGCAATCTCTTCCAGCTTGTCTAGCAACGCAGGGTCCACCATCGAGATTTCATCAATGATAAGCACCTGTGTGCGTTGCCAGCGGGTCATAGCTTTGCGATTTTTCCTGACTTTGTTGACGAGTACCGCGGCCGTCTCGTTACCCAGCCCAATTCCGGAAAAGCTGTGAATAGTGACACCTCCGATGTTGCACGCCGCGATACCTGTGGATGCGGTCACAGCGACCGACTCGGGCCGCTTGGAGTGCTTTCTGCGCAATTCCTTGATAATCTCCCTCAGCAACACTGATTTACCCGTACCAGCGGAGCCGGTGAAGAAGACGTTCATGTTCTTATCAACTACCATGTCCAGCACCTTGCGTTGCTCCTGCGACAAGAAGATCTTGTTGACACCCTTCTTTGAATCGACGGCCGACTGCGCCGAGGGCGAGTTTCTGCCACTACTGGACTCGCCTGTGGATACGAGCGCATTGGCTCGGAAAGCAGTAGGGTCATTTCGTCTCTCGTTCTTGAGCTGGGAGGCGGTCTTCATCCATGCCATCGCGGGTGCGGACGAGGTGCGGGAATATTGGCTCGAAGATCGAGGGGTGGACGAGTAAGCACCACTTGCGCTCATAGCAGACATCGTATGGGCGGGAGGAAGTGTCTGAGTACCGTTGCTGTAGCGCGCTTGCGCTCTGTCGTAGGAGAATTGTGCGGCAAGGTCATTGCTTCGCGATGGATGAGATGATGTGCGGTATGGTTCGGCATCGCTGGATCGCCACCCTGCTTTTGAGGCCGAGGCGGACGCAGAAGCGGTGCCGCGGTGTACACTCGATGCGGGTACAAAGCCATTGTCGAGCCGAGCTCTTCCGCTCGACGACACCGCTACGTTTGGTGTTGCAGCCGGTCTGGCCTTCTTTTCGGGCGGAGCAGAACCCGCATTCTCCTTGTCGGAATCGGCTCGCGGCACAGCGAGCTTGGCTCGAGTTGGCGGCGGTGAAGGTGAGTCTGACCACTCGTAGAAGATCTCTTGACTCGACTGCGGAGGCGGTAGAGTAGTCGTTGATTTGGCGTCCGCGTTTGCGGAAGTTGACCCGAGGTCATGCTGATTGCCAGACCATGTTCTTTTGAGGGATCCTAATGCTGAGCGCACCTGCGGACGCTCGCTTGAGCTGCTAGATGCATTGCTCCTCGCATACATCTTTGACGACTTGCCTTCAGACCGTGAGCCTCGAGATGCGTAAAAATGAGGCGGCGCCGATAGATGATGGTGAAGAGAAGAGGTGCGCGCGGAAGAGAGTGTGGCTGTGAAAAGTCACAAAAGTGAAATCGAGTGTTGCTGCGCGAAAGTGGACTGCTCGACGCGAACAGCTCAGGTCGCGTGTGTTCTTTTTTTGTGTTGGTTTCGCTAGACACGATTCCAAGAAAAAATCTCCGACAGTAATCTCAAGAGCTTGCTTCCCGCCGTCTGGTCGACCCTGTGCGAGACCTGTTCACTTCGTGAGCTGCAGTATGGCGGCGTGAGCCGTGGACCTGTCGGTGCATCTCGATGTTTATATCGTGGGTCTCCACCTCAGCCATGGGTTTTCTGGTGTTGTTCTTCCGCTTGAGAGGCCGCTCGGTGGGTCTTATGCAAGGCAAGGCGCGTTTGCAGCAGCGCGTGTCGCCGGATTTTGCAGCCTTCATTTCGTACCCCCATTTTCGACTCCTTTTTGTTCATCTTCAGAAGCAATTTCCAGATTTTTCACCGTGGAATCCACAAAGCGGTCGGCCATTTCTCGACAAAGAAAAGGCGTTCTTATTTTTGGTGACACAGTATTACATAAGCCAATCAAACGAAAAAAGAGAAGACGGCGGACGTCTCAAGGCGGAAGTGTAGGGCCAAGGACATCCTCGAGATCCCGAGATGCAAGCATCTGAACGGTGATCTCCCGCTAGGAAAAAGTGTATGACAATATAGTCCTCGCCGGAGCGAGGAAAAATAGATGTCAATCTATTTAGAACAGATACTACACATGATCTAAGCCCTGTATGGTCGAGAATCGCAGCAAATATGGATGCAAATGCGGTTAGGAACTGGTTTCGGAGCGTAGAGAGTAGATTGGCGGTCGATATAGCAGGCCGCAAACATTTGGGTCATACTCACAATAGGCCAGAAGAGTAATTTGGATTGAGGGGGGATGCGGGTGAGGCCCTGGCATATATACTCTGAGCGTACCGAAATCAAAGGCGCCTTGCAGACATCCTCTCCGTGGACAATCGGTTGTGTGCGAACGCAAACACTGCCTTCCAACCCACTGAGCTTGTCAAAACAGCAATCTTTTCGAGTTTGAAGGGCCGCATCAGATTCAAATAAAGTTGCCTGCGCCCGAGTTCCGGCACAGCAAGCACACAGGTGTGTGTGATTTCATCGTACAGAAGCACGGGCGCTCAGCCAACCCACGAATGAGCTAGAAATTTAGCTCGCGTAGAGATGCACAGCCTGAAAAGGTATGGGAGTGTTGGACACACAGCAATCGGGAAGGTAAGCATAGACTGACATCGACCAAACTTGCCAAGACCATAGACACCTCAGCCCGCTCAACGTCACATCTTCCATCCCGACCACATAGCCAGCGCGGCCACATCGCATTCGATCCATCAAGTGACACCACGAATGCACATAGCAAACATGGCGGACACAGCATCGACATCAGCACCAGCGGCGGAGGCTTCCACTGCCCCCGCCGAGCCCACTACCGCTCGTGACATCTCTCGTGATGGCGCCAAGATCGCCGACATGGAATACTACGACCTTCTCGGCGTTCGCGGCGATGCTACCGATCTCGAGCTCAAGAAGGCATACCGTAAGGCCGCCATCAAGAACCACCCAGACAAGGGCGGTGACGAGGAGACCTTCAAGATGATCGGAGAGGCGTACCGTGTTCTCAGCGACAACAATCTCAGAGCAGACTACGACAAATACGGCAAGAAGAAGCCCACAGATGAAGTTGGGTTGAAGGAAGCTACCGACATGTTCGGCAGTCTGTTTGGTGGTGAGCGTTTCATGGACCTCATTGGCGAGATCAGTCTCATCAAGGACTTTGGCAAGGCGTCCGAGATCATGATGACCGAAGAGGAGAAGGCGGAACTCGAAGCTCAGATGAAGGCTGATCAACAGAAGGTCAACGCCAACGCCGATGCTCCTGCTGCTGCAGCAACTGATAGCAAGACCGGCCTCCCCACCGAGGCTACCTCGGCTGGCGATGCTGCGGCACAGAAGGCAGCAGAAGCCGGTGCTTCGCACGAAGAGGCCGCCGAGGCCAAGAGGAAGGAGGACGCCAAGCAAAAGCAGAAGCTCACCCCTGAGCAGAAAGCCAAGCTGGAAGAGCTCGAGAAGGAGAAGGAGGAGAACGAGCGAAAGCGAGTTGAGGACCTGGCGCAGAAGCTCAAAGACCGTATCCGACCTTTCGTCGAGGCACGAAACCCCGGTGACAAGGACGACTCGGAAACACAGATCTTCGAGAAGAAGATGAAGATGGAAGCTGAAGATCTCAAGCTCGAGTCCTTCGGCGTCGAGCTGCTTCACGCCATCGGCAATATCTACGTCATGAAGGCGACTACCTGGATCAAGACCAAGAAGCACAGCTTCCTCGGCTTCGGAGGCTTCATGAGCCGCATGAAGGAGCGCGGTGCCGTAGTCAAAGAGACTTGGGCCATGCTCGGCTCTGCCCTCAACGTCAAGGCTTCCATGGACGAGCTTGCGCGTCGACAGGAGAAGGGCGAGATCCCTGAGGACGAGCTCCGCGCTCTCGAGCAGGATATGAGCGGCAAGATGCTCCTGGCCACGTGGAGAGGCACCCGCTTCGAAATCTCGGGCATCCTGCGACAGGTCTGCGACAAGGTGCTCAACGAGAAGGGTGTTCCCGACAAGACGCTCTTCAACCGTGCTCAGGCTATCATGTTCCTCGGAATGATCTACAAGTCGGTTCAGCCAGACGAGGGTGACGACGAGCGAAGAGAGCTCGAGCGTCTTGTTGCCGAGGCTGCAGGCAAGAACAAGAAGAAGGGAAAGAAGGGTCAGAAGGCCAGCGGTGTGGCTACCCCACCTTCTGGTGCCACTGCTGCCTAGTCGCTTCATCCCAAGCTCGTTCCATCTGGGCTATCATCGACCTGATCGCTGCTCCACACCGTGGCGCAGGTGGCGCTGCCGAACCTTCACGCAACACGTCGCTCGCACGTGTTACAATACCACTTTCCAACCGATACCTGGCCACTGTATTCGAGCCAAAGCTGCAACGTCCGTTCTCAATCTCATTGACTGTGTGTAATGATCCATCGAGCTATCTTGCCGGCACCACGGCACTACTCAATTTAGACATTTTTGGACTCGATTCACTGTCGTGATGGAACAATGCTTTTGAGATTGTTTGAAATGAGATGACATGAGATTACTGAATGTTGACCATGCTGTCACCGGTGTCTGTGCGGGCCTCTTCCACGCCGAGCATGGCGAGAATGGCGCGGCCGAGTTTGAGACCGTCATGGGGCTTCTTGGCGTTCTCCAACGATCTCTCCTTGAGTTCGCCTGTGACGATGCCCTTCTCGGCTCGAATGTGGATGATGCCTTCTACGAATTCGCGGTCGAATTCGGGATGGCCTTGGAAGGTGAGCACGTGCAGCGATCGGAGTGGGTGCGGGCCGGAAGAGGCAGTGCCGGAGTCTTCGATGTCGAACGCCATGTAGGCGGAGGTCTGGGCGGTGGAGGGGAGCGGGGGGGCTTCGGTAGGGTATCTGAGGATGAGAGATTGGATGAGAGAGATTTCGGTAGAGGCGAGGTTCTCGAAAGACTCGCCGCTGAAGTCAGGTGGGAGGTCAATGACGTGGTCCTTGTGTACTTGTTGGATGGCCATCTGATCGCCGTCTTGGGGCTCGTCGTAGCCGAGCAACTCGCGTCCTTGTTCAGTAAGCTTGCAAGAGGTGGTGCCGAGCTCCCAGCCTTTAGGGTTGGCCTCGACCACACCTTCAAAGGCTCGAGCGAGGATCTGGTGTCCGTAGCAAATACCAACCAGCCTCACGAGTGGGTGGTTCTCCGCAGTAGCTCTGAGGAACGCAGCCAGCTTCTTGGTCCATTCCAGATCCAAATACGCCGAAGATGCCGAACCGGTGATCATGACCGCATCCCAAAGACCGTCTCCCAGCTGACCCTCATCGGGGTACTCCATCTTGTTGACGACATCGTAGCTTCGCACGTGTAGCTCAACGTGAGGCTGCCATGCGTGTCGCTTGATCGTGTTGAGCGACTCTGAGAGGAAACGAGTGTAGATCTTGGTATAGTCTCCCTTGAGCGAAAGGACGGGCTCAGGCGGTGTATCGCAGACGAGCAATGCGATCGACACGACCTTCTTCTTTTGCTGCTGCGCCATGTTGTCGAACCGAATCGGAAAAGAATGGGATGATGGTGATGAGAGAAGGTGGAGGCTTGGGCGCAAGGTCATGCAGAGATCTGCGCAGTCTTCTTATCTTCTTCCAAAGTTACCCGGCCAAGAAATAAGAATTGCGTAGCCGGGTGAATTTGGCTGACTCCAGCGTCTCAGGAGCTCTTTAAAAATTTATTATTTTTTATTTAAAATAACGGATAAAGTCAACCCATTCTGCTTCGTGCATTGTTGATCACCGCGACTGACTTGCTACTATTGTGAATGATGCAAAAAGTTCTCGGGGACGTGGTCTGCGCGCCAAATTGTCAACGGAGAATCCAGCAGCTGCCGCAGTACAGGCAGCGATCTGCTGCTTCCAGCAGAATTACTTGCAATGGGTTCTGTCCAGGCTTGCCCGGTACCAGAGACTTGGACCAGCAGGCGGAGCAGACGCGCACTTCACGGTCCGAGATAGTAGCCAGGCTGACCGAACAACGAGCTGTTTGTATCGACTCAACGTCCAAGTAGGGTGAGATGCATTATGTCAGTACCGATGAAAATGGTTGTATGCTTGTTGAAATGATGGGTAATACTTACGCCAAACATGTCCACTCCGACATTTGGCCCATCCAAATTCTTGCTGTTCGTTGTCCCACGACATATTCAGCTGAGTCCCGCATGCTGCGCAGATCTCATCCGTCGAGATAGTGGTCGTTCTGACCGATGCTTCGGTAGGCAAACCCAGAGCTGACAGGGCCATCTTGCATGCGTCAGCTAGTTGAGAGTCAGCATGTGGCAACAAGCGCCCAGCCATCGCCAAGCGATGCAATAAGTTTCGATCTGGATCCGACGCTTGCGAGCTCGCGATCTTTTGCGTGATACCGACCAGACATTTCCGGAGCCACTTTTGCAAAATCACTGCTCGATGCCGCTGCATCAATGATGAAAGCGGTGATAATGCATCTGCATCATGACCTTTTAAGCGACACGCCAGGATATACAGCAGAGATTGCTGCGCGTATTGAGACGCTTTGAGTTCTGGCGCGAGACTGCTTGTAGCACGACGTTTGCTACAACCATCCAGTATAGCGGCCCAGCGCTGCTCTGTCGAGGTGACCAGCTCGCCTTGGAATGCTTCTCGGTTGCTGGAGGCGTACAGGAGGGCGAGGACGGTGCGCGCGACAAGATAAGGAGATGTAGCTGGTGTGCGGTCTTGGCCCAGGCGACTGCAAGCCTGCTCGAGCAATGCTGCTGGCGCAACAGTCGGATCTCGAATCAGTTCGAGCTGGTAACGAAGCGTTTCAGAGCTGTTGTAACCCAAGAAGGCAAGACGCTCATCGGTGCGAATCGCACCTATCAAGGCAGCCGAGACAACGCTGGAGGTTGGGTCGATGAGGTATGCTAGGAAGGCCTGGTGAAGATCGTGTTTGCGCTGCAGATTCTCGCTTAATGGCGGATAGCCTGTCAGGGAGGAAGGATAGGAAGGGATTAGGGACAGGCTCTGCGAAGCATCTCGAGCCTCAAGTTCTTGTTGGGAAGGTACATGGAACTGGCGCAGGTCTTGAAGAACAACATCAACGCTGTACTGTGGGTCAGAGCTTTCGCTGATGCTTATTGCGGGAGCGTACGGATCGTAGCTGGTATTTAGTTCAGTAGCTAGCTCGAAGACGGTGGTTTTGGCAGTTCTGATATTGAAAATACAGACTCTGCCGATCGTGGCGAAGATGAGCTGGTGATGGCGCCAATGCCATGCGGAAACCATGCAGTGCCGTGCCAAGATAGGTGGTATCGAAGAAAGCTGCAGGAAGTGACGGCTCTCCTCGACGTAGAAGTCGCAACATCGGATGCCACTCGCATCCTGGAAAGCAATTCGAGCGTATGCATCCGTGGCTCGCGCTTCAGAGTCTGTGGTCACGATGAGCTTTTGGATAGCTGTGTTGCTCACAGCGGATGCTGTGACGAAGGTACAATTGCCCGTATTCGCTTGGCATTGCCAAACGGCAAGGTGACCGGATCGAGTGCCGGCGACAATGTAAGAAGACGGAGAGCATGACATCTCTGCGACTTCGAAGGGCTCAAGTTCGCTTGTTGCTGGCTGTACGAGGGACATGAAAGCAGCACATTGTACTTCGCTCGCCAATTGCTTCTTGCGCTGTTGAGCACGGGATCGACTGAAGCCATCTCTATCTCCGGTGCGGCTCGATGGCGCAACATCGAGCTCGATAAGGTCCACGACAGGGGCAAGATTGACCGAGTGTAGGAGCTGCCACTCGCCTGTCCATGTATTTTTGGGGGCACCGAGTACGAAGAGGTCGAATTCGGAGTTGGTAGCAAGGATGAGACAGCTTCCGTGAGGGCCCATACGAGGTCTGGACCAGCTCGCTGAGGTCCATTGGACGCTCAAGTATCGCGGATCAACAGCAGAGTGATCCGATTCGAGCATGACCCTGCGTCTCACCGAATGCTCATTTTCGAGGAAAGTCTTGATGTTGATTTGGCCAACCGAGTGCGGAAAGCATCCCTGCCAATCTGGATGTGTTTCGACATCTTGTGAGCGGCTCTGAGCGGCCAGAGCGGAATGCAGACCGATGAGCGGCGAGAGGATGACGATGGAGTCATCGATAATCACGAGGGCTTGACCTAACTCGGACCATTGGAGGTTTCCGATAAGCTGTGAGTCCGATGAAAGAGCGATCGAGCAGGCCCGAATTCGCTCGCGATGAGATGACGTCTTTGTTTCCTCCGACATCGTGGCCAGTGTGACTCGTACTGATCAAGGTCGTTCCGTACACCTGACCGGGCTGGGAGCCTTAAGCACCTCTCGATAACAGCATGCCGAGATGCTCGTGAGTAGAAAAGGCCGCTAGTTTGACGATTTGATCTGCGTTAGGAAGCGAAGAAAGTGTCACTTCTGCGGAATTAAGGCAGGACCCTTGGATGTCGGATGTCGCCGAATGCAAAATAAATGGTGTTGGTCTGCAGATTTGAGGCTAAAACGCGGCGCGTAATATGCACCAGCTGGCTGCAGTACTCCACTTGGTGCCCTTTTTTTTTTTTTTTGGCTTTCGGTAGCTATGCGAGCCTGAGTTGTTCTCAGGTTTCAGGGGCACGGACTTCCCGAGTCGTGACTTGCTGCGGAAGGCATGCTCTCACACTGACACCATCAACATCCCACAGACTCGCTGTCGCTTGGCCATTCCTGAGGCATCTGGTCTCGCACAAGGCTCCGGCGCAGTCGTCGACGAGCGCCATGACTGATCCGTTGGCTACCTTCCCATCGGTTCCTCCGACACGACAAAGACAATCGATCCCAGCGCAGAGTCAAAGCAGCGGCACTGATCCAAGCTTGAGGTGAGTTCCCACCACACCGCGTGACCTCGTTGAGCCAATGACTGATCTTTTTGGCTCTTCCGCTTTTGCTGCGCAACACCCAACAGTGCAAAATGGGCGTCGCTCTTTCGAAGCACCACCTCTTCTTCTGTTGATGTCCTCAAGACCCGCGCCATAGTAGGCGAGACAGCCAAGCAGGATGGCGCATCGCTTCGATGGATACAGTGGAAGCTCTTCCTCACCGAACACATTTCCAGCATTCCATCATCCTGGTCGGCCATACTCGAAACCGATAGAGATACATACAATGAGCTACGATGTCGTCTGCTTCGCGCTCCAGATGGCAACTATGCACCCGAAGTCGGTTTCGATGGCACGTACACCACTCTCAATTCGTCATCACGGTCAGGCTCGCGCGGTGCTCAAGTCACATCAGCGGTAGTCAACGATCTTTCGGTAAACAATCCGCTCAGTCTAGACGACTCAAATCCTTGGAAAACATATTACACCACTCTTGAGACTCGCAGAGTCATCCTGCAGGATGTTGAAAGGACGTTTCCCGATCTCCCCCTTTTCAGGCTTACCAAGGTGCAGCAATCTTTGACCAACATTCTCTTCCTTTGGACCCTTCAGAACGAGGATGTAGGCTATCGACAAGGGATGCACGAGCTCGCAGCCGTACTTTGGAAGGTAAGAAGCGATGGTGCAGTAGACTATAAGCAAGCTTGCTCGTCCACCTCAGCTACCGCCGATGCTCCTTTCCATCACGCACTCGCCGATGTCTTCATTGAGCACGACGTGTATGCTCTCTTTTGCAACCTCATGCAAAGCGCCAAGAGTTGGTATGCATGGCAGAACAGCTCCAAGATCAATCCTGCTTCCGACACTGCTGCTTCTCATCTATGCATATCAGCCAGGACGCTTCCGACCGCACGCGAAACGGAAGAAGCACCGTCTCCCAAACTTCCTATCGTCATAAAGTGTGAACACATCATGGAGCTGTTAAGCTATATCGATCCCGCCTTGGCGCAGCATTTCGAGAGCCTGGGGATAGAACCTCAGATCTTTTGTCTCAGATGGATCCGCATGATCTTTACTCGCGAGTTTGCTCTCGATGACGCGCTCGCCATATGGGATGGTCTTTTCGCGTCGGGTGGCTCTTTCGACCTCATAGACTACGTCTGCATTGCCATGCTCCTTCGCATACGCAATCAGCTCCTCTCTGGTGACCACACCTCGGCTCTGCAGTGCTTGTTGCGATATCCACAAGAAGCTCAGGTGCAGCCTAGCCTCCTGGTCAAACAGGCCATCTTTCTGAGAGACAACGGACGTCAGCCCAGCACCGGTGTGGCAGTTGTCATGCAGAATCGCGACCTGCTCGGCATCGCTGTACGTTCAATTGATGATTCTGCTCAAGACGCATCGCCGAGCAGTCGAGGCTCTGTCTCAACGGCGCAGAGATATGGCGCCCAGAAGTTTGCTACAGTTGGCAGGACCACCCCGAGCTCGGCAGGCAGACCATCTCCCTGGGACCGCCTTCGCGATGACTCGATAGCAAGGACCGCAGCATCCCAGCCAGGCAAAACAGAACATGGACGATCGCAGCTTCTCGCGGACTCTCACGACCCACTCGGTGCGGTGTCTCGGCCGGACACGAACAGCCCTCGTGCCTTTGGCATCAATCCTTCCGCCTATCTTCCCGAAGGCATCAGCGATATGGCCAAAGGCTGGTACGAGCGAGCTGAGCTGCCGCAAACTTTGAACAGCGCCCTAGCCAACGTTTCAAAGACCGTCGCGGCCGCAGCATCTGCTTACGGTCAGACCAAGCCCGAGACATCCGGTTTCCCCTCTGGCTTCGAACAGGCTTTCAGCAGCCAGACTGGCCCACGTAGTACTGGCGTGCCAGCCACTGTTGGACATGTAGCGTCCGTTCCCAAGGCGAGACCAAGTCTGCCAATTCAGGAGGGCGTCGGTGCAGCAGATGCATCACAGTTCGTGTCTCCCAGATCTGCGCCGTCGAACAAATCCTACGAAGAGCTGACCGAACAGCTTGCCAAGCTGACATCAGCCAACAGAGCAATCGGCTCAGCTTTGTCGGTCTGCATCGGCATGTTAGAGCAGAGTTGGCTTGATCAGACCAAGATCAGCGATACAAGCGATACAAAAAGCTCGAACGAGATCGAGCAGCGTGATCTCGATACCTTGACGAGCTTCACAGCGCTTAAGCATATCCGCGACGTTCTCGACGGCACAGCAAGCGAGTTTGACCCTGCTACAATGCCGACGACGGTATCGAACAAGGCCAGGCCGGGCGTTGCGGTCGCTAGCAAAAATTCTATACTGCAACAGCGCCAGGCAGTAGACACCCCCGCACAGCTCTCTTCAAGACTAGGTTCAACAACACGACAGGCCGACGCTACCCACGGTGGTACAGCGTCGCAACCATCTTTACCCATGTCGCTGGCCGAGTACGCTCGATACGGCAGACAGATGATCCTGCCGGACTTCGGCTTGCCCGGACAGCTTCGTCTACGCGGCGCAAAGGTTCTTGTTGTAGGCGCTGGCGGTCTCGGATGTCCCGCCGTGCAGTACCTTGCAGCTGCCGGTGTCGGTCAGATCTCGATTCTGGATCACGACGTTGTCGAGCCATCGAATCTGGCGCGACAGATCCTTCACAGCGACGCTACTGTTGGTGTCCACAAAGCAGTGTCGGCCGCCAACGCAGCCAAGCAGATCAATCCCCACATCAAAGCTGTGCCCATTTCAGAGGCCATCAGCGCCACCAACGCACGTCAGATGATGCGTGGACAAGATCTTGTGCTCGACTGCACCGACAACCCACTCACTCGCTACCTCATCTCTGATGCTGCTGTTCTCGAAGGTGTCCAGGTCGTCTCTGGTGCTGCGCAGGGCTACGACGGCCAGTTGGTCGTATTGCACAAACGCATCAAGCCCGAGTTTGCAGGCCCCAGAGCATCCACTGCTACGTCCAAGGGCGATGCTCGAGGACCTTGCTACCGTTGCCTCTTCCCTAAAGCTCCACGACCGGACGAAGTCACCAATTGCGAAGATGGCGGTGTGCTTGGTGGCATCACTGGTTTGGTTGGAACAATGCAAGCTCTCGAATCCGTCAAGATCTTGGCTGGAATCGGAGAAGACACGCCGCCACTTCTCACGCTCATCTCACCTCTGACCTCCTCGCCTTTCCGCACAGTCAAGATTCGCCCACGCCGCATCGCTACGTGTCGTTCATGCGGTGATCCTAATCAAGTCAGTGAGCGAATGATAACGAATCTAGAAACGGAAGATTATGTTTCGTTCTGCGGTCTCAACGCCCCTCCAAGCACTGATGGAAGCTTGCCACGCACAGCGGTCCGATCCATGGACTCGAGAGCGTTGGTCGTGGATGTGAGGCCTACAGTGGAGTATGGCATCACCAAGCTTGACGGTTCGCTAAATATGCCAATCCAGACCTTGCTGAAGAAACCGCGTGATGCTTACGAGAAGATCCGTCATGCTCAGCAGAACGCTTCTACCTCATCTGTACTGGTCGTCTGCAAGAGAGGCAACGATTCGCGACTTGCCGTCAAGGCGCTGCTAAAGGAGCAACAAGATCGCACCGAGCAGGAGAAAAAGCAAGCTGACGAAGCAGCGGAGAAGCTCAAGGCAGCACCGCCTCCCGCAGCGCCATCACATCCTCTCGAAGCACCTACAGGCCCTCCGCCTCCGCCTCTTAAGCCGGTCAAAATGAGACAATTTACCGCTCTCGAGATCAGCGACCTTATCGGCGGTCTTCGCGCATACTCAAAGGAGAAAGATCCCAACTTTCCCATCTACTGATCGCATACACCGCCCACATAAAGTAAGAAATCAATGCAGTGATAAGACAAGATTGCGAGTTGCAAAGGCTAACGATGTGTGATGATCGAGCTCAGCTCGAGAAGCGCACTGAGGGTGCAATGTTGGATGTGATTAAAGAGCTGAAGGGGCGAGGCCGGCGGTTTGCGCGGCGGAAACTGCGTCGTTGTTCGTGTTGGCGGTTGGCGAGCTCGAAGTAGCATCATTGTTGGCCTTCTCACCGCCTCTGAGATCGCTGATCTGCTGCGGGAGCACGCCGTTGTTCGTCCTCGGCGTACCCGGCGCGAGACCTAGACCCGAGATGCCATGAATTCTCTGCGGCGTGCTGGGAAGCTGCGCCCTCCTCGCTCCTCCATTTGGCGTCCTCGCTCCGAGACCCAACTCCGGGCTTGTCGGGTACGCCATACCACCCAAGGCCGGACTTGCGCCAGGCTTGGGACTATTCCTTGGCTGCAACCCCAACGCTGGACTTCCCTGCACCCTCTGCGCACCTCCCGGCAGCCTTCCTTGCATCTCATAAAACCCAAAGTCTTGCAACAAACTAGTCCTCGCCTCCCACTCGGACATGATGCGCAACACTTCCCTCCCCGCCTCCGCCGTCAACTCCTGCGTGTCCCTCGACTGCGTCACCGGCTTGCACTCCGCCGTGTTCGTCAGCCTGATATGCCTGAGCTGGTTGTTCGGGAGATCCTTAACATAGATCCAACGCACTTTGAATGTACCCTTCCACTTGCCATCCTGCGCCCACACATTGCTCGACGTAGCATAGTCGAGAGGCGTAAGCATCTGCGCCATCCCGCAGAAATGCCCACTCGCATTGACACTGAAGAAGAGGTAGATCGGCCCCGACGATGAAGACTCGCGGAACGCTCGGTCGAGTCGAGCGTTGCCTTTATCGGTAGAAGCCCAGATCTCGTACTTGAGCGATTTGTGAACGTCTTCTTCCGTATATGACTTGATGACAAAGTAGCGTGCGGAGGGTGGAGGAGGCGAGAAGGTGGATGGCGGTGGATTGTAGCCTTTGCTGAGGGCCAGAGAGGTGGCATCGACAGGGGTGGGGATGGAGTTTGGCTCGAGTTGCGGAGAGGGTTGCTTCATTGGCGGGCGGAACTGCGGCTGCGTAGGGAACGGCACACCTCGAGCGGGAAGATTGCCCATGCTTCCGATGGGAGGCGAGTTAGGGAAGGGAGAACCTCGCAGTTGCTGACCAATCGACTGCATGGCGCCGTTCAAATCCATGGGCTGCATGCCGAACATCCCGGGCTCCACACTGCGTGCACCGAGTTGAGCCTGCAAGATCGCATTGCGCTGCTGTTCCTGCGCTAGAGCCATGCTGAGGGCCATGACATTTGGGTCCATGCTTCCCATGGTACCGTATGGAGCTTGCTGTGGCTGCTGCTGCGGCCACGGAGGCTGTGCTTCACCTGCCCTTCCCGCGATATTGTCCTTGTCCATCCAACTGCCAGCGGGAGCGGCTGTGAAAGGTCCGTATCTCTGCGAAGGGTCAGCTTCAAACGTCGACGGACCCATTGCCGAAGGGTCGTTGGACTGATGGCGTGAGTGAGCGTGACCGATGGGAGGTACGAAGGCGGCTGCTGAGATAGGTCCTCCACCGTTTCGCTGACCTCGCTGGAGCGCATCTCGATTGGTGACGAGCTGAGGCAGCTTGCGTGCACGGCTGTCCGTCGAACCGCTTGCCGACGAGCTCGAGTACATTGCTTGGCTTTGCAAACTCGATCCAGTTGGCGTGAGGGAAGCTGCACCATCTTCGTCCGAAGCCAGCGCGGACGGACCAGAGATGTCGAGGTTGGACAAGGTGTTGCTCATGTCGAGCAGAGATGAGCTTGACGCGTCGACGGTCGAGTTCATCCGGCTATGCGAGCCGTCGAGGTTCTGCGAAGGGAAGGACGCAGCGAAGCGCGATGGTGATCCGATAGGATCTTGGGTAGGCTGGTTCCACGGGGCCTTGGAAAAGCTGGTAGGTATGACCGGACTGCTCGCTGCGGACAAGCTTGTGGTGTGACGCACTGGGCTGAAGGCGGCCTCCTTACGGCTTGGATAGCCTGGCGTTGCTGGATCGACATCGCCTGCATAGTGGCTGAGCAAGTCATTGGAGCGAGCGGCCAGGCGATGCGCTGCTGCTCGCCCCGTGTTGTGGTTGAGCGATTGGTGACGGCGAACAAAGCCTGTTGATCCATGCAGTGCTGGTGCGTCTGTGAGGCCTGAATGATCGAACAGGTCCGCTGTACTTGAGCTGCCCGTGCGTTGGTGTACATCTCCGAACAAAGCTGTCTTCGAGATGGGCGATGTAGGGTGGGACGAGTCTGTAGAGGTCCCAAGGTGCTGGGAGAAGAGCGACGAGGACCATGGAAGATTAGAATGGGAAGCATTCGGATCCTGCTGATGCTCATCTCCCAAAGCGTTGCTTGAGTTGATGAGCTTCTCCCAATCGTGCTCGTCCAGATCCGAGCCGCCAGTGATGGCCGACAGACTGTTGAAGAGGCTTGTTCGTCCTTGCGTTGCGCTGTGAGGGATGCTGGGAGCGAGCTTGGAAGAGTGTCGACTAGGTAAGGAAAGATTGCGAGAAACGGTCGACTTGGAATAAAGGGCCTGGAGGGGAGCAAGAGAGGAGACAAAGGCGCCAGCGTCGGATCCGGTTGAGGGTGAGGACGTTTGTTGGAGGATTGCGTCGGTATGCGTCGAATGAGAGCTTTGCGATTCATGCAGTTGTCCATCAGAAGAGGCGAAGGTGTTTGCGGCAGTAGCATCACTTGTGAGCTGAGATCCGGGGGAGTCCTCCGGCTGCTCGAAATGCTTCTCGAGTCTTGGCTTGCCATGATGGCGTGCGCCGTGGATGGTGTGATTGCGTCGAACGCCAGCACCAGAGGATGGCGCAGGTGGTGGGCTGCGCAGTCCTCCTGATACGGTGCCCCATCTGTTAGTCGCCCCATGAGCACTTAGGTCGGCTTCGGATGGAGGATTGGCATGATCGCTCTGAAGAGGGGGAGTGACAGACATGACGGAATGAGATCAAGATGCGATGCTGAGTCGGTATGGATGATGTGACGGAAGAGAGATCAAGAGTGGATGCTCGGCGGTCAAATGCGGAAGACAAGGGTGAGACTGCGCAGTTCGCATGCCAAGCGCTTTCGAGACGATTGGATTGCGGAGAGCGGATCAGCGCAGAAGATCAGAATTGCGATGGCGAGTCGGCTTTCGCTCTCGAGGTCGGAAGAGCCGATCAGGTGGGAAAGATCGGACAGGTCGGTCAATGATGCGTTGTGATGTGATGCGATGAATCCAAATGAACTGCAAAAGAGGCTTGCTTGGTGGGGAAATGAGGCGCGTTGAAAGAGACGCTGGATTCAGAAATGATGGTGATGAGAAGCTGAGGTGGTGAAACGTAGAAAGTGTTAAGGAAAAGAACGAGTTGGTGGTCCAAACAACGAACAGGTGTAGACCAAAGATGAGTGAGAGGAAAAGAGGATGACTGCCAAGTGCCGGTTAACGCGCAAGGGTGGAGGAGAGGGTCCAAGCGTCAGTTCCAGACGTGAGTCTCTGCGGCGTTTAATTTTTTTTTTATTTTGTCTCACTCCCCGACTGACAACCTTTTTGTTCATGAATCTTGTTCAACGAGACTCGGGCACCGTTGACATCTCTCAACCCTTGCGCAGACTTTGCCTCGAACATCGACACACGACCTTAGAACGAAGACGCTCAAACCTGTCCAATCAATTCGTGAACTGAGATAAGATATAGAGACCATACAAATACATAATGTGAGTGTGAGGGCGCCCCGACGTCGCCTGCTCAATCGGTGCCCGATGTTATCGTTGTCCTCGATTGTCACGCGGCTATCGGGGTTGCGAGAGCGTTCTCTTCACCCTTGCTATCGTACACCTGCAATGGCACCGACTGTCCCTGCAAACGAAAGGTACTACCAAGCGATCCGCCGGGGTGATTCCAGGCAAATGTATCGCGACCGAGACCCTTGGCACGAGTAACGGCAAAGGCCAAGGCGTCGCCGCATGCCAAGGCGACCGTTGTGCTGCTACTTGGAGCAGGAACTTCATCCCATGCTTCTACAGCAGCGCAGTCGATCCACGCTTCCGATGCCTTAACCAGTGCACTATCGCGCTTGCCAGCCAATGCAATGATGGGGCACTTGCGTGCCTTGAGATGTGGTACCAATGCAAGCACTTCGGGCGAGGAACCCGAATGCGACAACGCAATCACAACATCGCGATGCGAATTGAGCAGACCAAGATCCCCGTGAACCGCTTCTGTTGGGTGAAGAAACATCGATGGGGTGCCTAGCGACAGGAATGTGGCCGAGAGCTTCTTGGCAATGTGTCCGCTCTTGCCAACACCGGTGAGAACCACTTTTCCTCCACGTTCACCTGTCGTTGCTCGCATAACCAGCCTGACCGCCTGTCGGAAGCCGTCTTGCTGGACAGAGTGCTTTGACAGACGCTCGGCGGCCAAGGCCAATGCCTGGGCCTCTCGTTGTAGCACCTGGGTGCCGAACGCCAGAGCCGAATCGAGCTCCTGCTCGACTCTGCGGTTCTCGGCCTCGATAGCAGCAGCTTCACTGTCTTCCGTGCTGCATTCCGGCTCCCGCTCCGCAGCCTTTGCTCCATCTGCATGGAGAGAAAGTTTGTCTACGTCGGACGAGAGATCGCTGACCGAGGTACAGGCGGATGTGGAGGGGGAGTTGCGTTCCGAATCGAAGGCCAACAAGGACACCTGAGAGGCAGCAAGAGAGCTTGAGCCTGGACTCAGTCCAGCCGAAATGGAAGAGCTAGCTTCGTTGCTAGAGGGCTCGCTGAGCGGGGAACCTGAGCCGAAGTAGTCACTCTTGACCTGGGACATGATGCTCTTCGGAATGGAGCGGATTAGATGGTTGCGGATCGGTTTGTTCGTGGAGCCTGCGGCGTCAGAGATCACGAGAATCTACGAGAGTCGGGTAAACTGCTTGACAGGACGCAAGACCTGCTTGGCGTCAACGTGGTAGAAGCTGTAGAGATGGATTCGACAGGAAAGCTTCTGGTCGTTCGATCTCGAAGCGGCTTGGTGGTGATTTGACCGTGAAGGTGTAGTGCTGCGATTGCTTGGCTGATGTCGGGTTTGTGACGAGGTAGACCGCACCTAGTCGGGGAGGTATGTACAGATGAATGCTGTTGGATAGGCTGTTGGGCTGGGAGGAAAGGATATGGACTACTCAGACGGGTGAGATAGTTATAGCGGAAGAGAAGGTTGCTTAGCTCTGTTTGTAACTCAAATGCCGCGATGGCCTAAGAGAGAGACCTCCACGGACGAAGCTCAAACTTGTCAGCCCGAGCACTCGACGCAGCAGGGGCAGCGTCGTAAAATTCCGGCTAAGGAAAAAAAAAGGGCTGTCAGTAGGCCAACGTGTGCATGAGGATTAGATTGAGCTGAGCTTCGTTCTCCTGTACTGCCGCTGTTGTTGCTGCTGCTGCTTTTCGATGGCAGCGTTGCAGGTTTTGGACACAGTTTGGATCGACACTGGTCGAACCCATCTATGAACGCAAAAGAAGCTGTGCACCCTCATCTCAGTAGTCTGATCTGTCCTCCGATAACGACACGAAGTGGACGAAATTCTTCCGATGTGCACGGCTCTCCCTTCTTGGCGTCTGGAACGAGTCTTTTTCGGTCTGCATACTGTACTGCATTGTGCAGCAACACGCGATTTTGACATCATGAGAAAGGCTCAAACTCCGCAAACATTCGCAAAGCTACGCGGCCTCGCCTCCTCACTTCTTCCAAAAGCCCTCCACCCAAGCTTCACACGCGGCGCTACAGGAGGAGATCCAAACTAAAGCGACTCTCTGCCTTACCTTACAAAATCAGAATGTGGACCCTGAATCTCACCTAAGCCTCTCACTTTGGCACTCGACAGGCACCACAGCCTGTGCTTTCAGTTGATTCAACGACGACGCACTTCGTTCCGCGGCTTCTCTCCTTATCATCATGGCAACAGACTTATCCACGCACACTTCCGTCAATACTGACTTTCCTCCTGACACAAGCACACATTGACCGTCTCGTTTCATAATTCAATCAAGGATTGTTTTGCGCTCAGGCCGTGCACATATGCGAGGTTGCTTCAGACGCCAGATCATGTGCTCGAGCACAAAATGCCTTACATTAGCACCACATGGAAGCGGATTCGTTGTATGCTCCGTATAAGCGGTCACACGCTCTGCGTCGCATTGATCAGTTTATCATGACTGACTCGGCTTGCGATGCCGGCGGGGAAGTATGCTCGTCCCCGAGACAGAAGACTTGCTATAGGTCGTCAAGGTTACGTGGATCTCTTGGCTACATGCGGTTGTAAGCTCTGCTTCGCACCAACCAACAAACCCTTCGGTGTTCTTGCGGAGCCCAACCTCAAAGCATACGCTCGTACACCGAAGACTATTGCTCTGGTTAATCTCCCTCGGGAAATACCAGATTTGCAATCCTGGAATAGCACAGTTACTTTCACATCAGCGGCGGTGGTACGAGCATCGCCATATCGAACGGCCCACCCCATGCTTTGTTACATGAAGGTAGAGCGGCAGAGCAGTGCCCGCGAAAAACTAACTCATGAGCGTCGCACACGCCCTGCGTTTCTTGACGGACAGCTTTCGGGCTGAACTCGTCTTTGCAGGCTAACAAGCTGTGCATGTCGCAATCGCACGTGCGCGAGCCTGACCGAGTTGATAGCTTGTCCAAAGCCGAAATCCGAGCGGGAATCTTAAGCTGACGCAAGAAAAGTTGAGGACAATCATGAAAATACTCCGGATTTAACGCGTCGATCTTCGAAGCCAAACCCTCCACTCATGCAAGCACGCGTCGATACCAACAGGATCGACGGCTGCCGCTCCTTACTCTAATCCCGCTGCAGCTGGAATCCGTTGCCTAACAGGATTCTACAGCACAGCACGGTAGCCGAGTTGGCTCATCTCATCGGGCCATCGACGAGTCTTCGCTCTGATATGGGGAGTCCTTTCTGTGCGATCTAGTGGGTATCTTCAACGAGACATTCTGAAGACTCAGATTCAAAGCGGCTGGGTTGAGCTTTAGTATGCTCAGGTCTCATCCAACACCAGCCTTACCACTGCCAGATCGCGTCTCTTCAAGCTTGTTCTGCTGCTGTTGTTGCGGGCATCCCAGGGCATACTGAAACCCGCGGTAATTCCGTCGCAAACCGTACTTCCAAGACCCGAGGAGAAAAACAATGATGGGGGAGTAACGATGAAGACACAGCGACCCGCGTGAATGGATCAAGGTGAAGCCACAGGAAGAGAAAGACGGCGACTCGAAAAATCCGGAAAGTAGTCGATGACGCAGGGTCAGACCGGCAAAATTCATGCATAAGGAGCGAACAGCGGACTGAGCTGTCATACAGCGCTCTGAAGCCGCCTCTGCAGAATCGCAGCTTACCTGATTCTCCGTACCTCATTGCCGCGCCAATTGCCGCCGTCAACATGCAGATGGTCTTGTATAGGCCTGAGCCGTGAGCTGCCTGAACGTTCTGAACCATTTGTCAATGCATACAAAGCTTCTAAGTGGTTTGGGCAGCCCCAAGGCGCGGTCGCAGTTCAGCAGCTGTTCCATGCAGAGTCTGGCCATGCTCGATTCTCCGAGAAATATGTCCGATGCGCCGCTTCTTGCTCTGAATGATGATGATGATGATGGTGATGATGATGATGATGATGATGACCTTCTCGAACCCAGTTACAGTTTTTACCCTTCTCTGAAAGAAAATCGCCCGGCATCCGACTAGGGTGCAGCGGCCGTGCATAACCGAGCATTGCGGTCCATTATTGTGCCGCCTCATACTAACGGCTGCATGCTTTTTCTTTCTGCGTTGTGTCAGTCGAATTCGTGAATCAGCTATGCCTCGTCGAGCACTATCAGCATGTCATGGCGAGCTTTACGATCTGACTTCGAAACAATTCGCCGAGGGAACCCTTGCGATATTCTACTTTCTTCCGGTACCTGGACGCAAGCCATGCAGTGTTGCTTCTGTTCTGACGTAGTACTCTGTGCCGGCGTTGTACATGCTCTTTAATTCTCCCGCAAGACAGTGCCGCGTAAGGTGACCTCCGCCTTGTTTAATTACAATCCTTCCCCTTCCCCAACGTTGTGGTTGTCTCTGTACCACCATCAACATCTTGTCTCAACAGTTACGATCTGCGAGATTCCAAAGTCAACTAACCGTTGGCTCTCGTCAACATGTCGCAAAGCACACAGTCGGCTGCCCCTGCCGACAACGCAGGCACAGGCACTACATCTCGCATTCACAAACCAAAGCATGGCTGGCTTCACGAAGTGCAGAAGCGCGCTGTAGGGCAAACGCCGAAAGGCACCCCGCCGGCTACTCGCAGACCATCTCATGACGAATCGCAACAACCTCGACAAACTTCGGCTGACATTGACCGTGAGGTCGAGACCATCTTCCGCAGAACAGCCCGTTATGGCGGAGACGACCCGAGAGACCCAGAGGATCGTGCCTACGTGCCTGCACCTGCGCTCGACGCTTCAGAGAGCGAAACTTCGACTCGGGTGCCATCATCACCGTCTCATCCTGACGGTTCAAAGATCGAAGACGGACAGCCCAAGCAGCAAGAAACATCCGGCAGTCGCAATGACAACGACGATGACTCGGAACAAGGACGACCTCGTGGCAACCCAGACGAATCCAAGGATCCGAATCAGGTCGATTGGGACGGCCCTGACGACCCTGAGAACCCTCAAAACTGGTCGAACAAGAAGAAGTGGGCGCTCACTCTGCTCGTATCGTTCCTCACCGTCAATGTCACCTTTGCATCATCAGCTCCGTCATCGGCTACACAACAGATAGCACAAGAGTTCAACATTGGCACCGTCACAGCAACGCTCATTACTTCGCTCTTCCTTGCCGGCTACTGCCTGGGTCCCATCATATGGTCCACCACTTCCGAGCTCGTCGGCCGCAAACCCATCTTCACCATCGCCATGCTCATGTACATGCTCTTCATCCTTGGTCAAGCGCTCGCAAAGAACCCGGAGACACTCTTTGTTACTCGCTTCATCAGTGGTGTCTGCGCCGCTGCTCCTTTGACCAACGCAGGAGGTGTCATTGCCGATATGTGGGACCCCGTCGGAAGAGGTTATGCCATGAGCATATTCTCTTGCTCCGTCTTCATTGGTCCGGTAATGGGTCCCATTGTAGGCGGTTTCATCACTCAGTCCTACTTGGCATGGAGGTGGGTCTTCTGGATCATGATGATCTTTGCCGCCCTCTGCTGGGTCGTCACTCTTCTCTTCCTGCCCGAGACCTTTGCGCCCGTTCTTTTGTTGCGAAAGGCTAAGCGCATGCGCAAGCTCGACCCTGAAGGCAACAAAGACATTTACGCTCCGCACGAAAAAAGTGACTGGTCACCGAGTGGTATCGCTCATCGTACTCTGCTCCGCCCATTCCAAATTCTTGGGCAGGAGCCTATCTTGGTGCTCATTACCATCTATCTTTCGATCGTTTACGGTATTCTGTACGGTCTTTTCGAGGCAGTTCCCGTCATCTTCGAGCAAATGAGGGGCTTCAACCTGGGCGAGTCAGGACTCATCTTCATTGCTGTCGGTCTGGGCACAACCATTGGCGGTATCATCAACATTGGCTTGTCGTTGCGGTACAAACAGCTGACAC
Organism: Pseudozyma thailandica; assembly: GCA_023212835.1. Taxonomy (NCBI): domain Eukaryota; kingdom Fungi; phylum Basidiomycota; class Ustilaginomycetes; order Ustilaginales; family Ustilaginaceae; genus Pseudozyma; species Pseudozyma thailandica. Next base: position 1,316,333 of record JALCCH010000001.1, read on the forward strand.
CCTTTTGGCGTGGCATGCCTCCCCCCGAAGAAAGACTCCTTGGCTCGATGCTGGCTGGACCGATTCTTGTGCTCGGTTGCTTCTGGTTTGGGTGGACCGGAAACTATGTTGCCGTACCGTGGTACGTGCCTGCACTGGCTTTGATTCCGATCGGCATCAGCTTCACCCTGGTCTTCATCTCGCTACTCAGCTACATTGTTGACGTGTACACTGTCTATGCCGCATCCGCTCTGGCCGCCAACACCATCCTACGATCAGCCGTCGGAGCTGCATTTCCGTTGTTCACGCGACAAATGTTCACTGGACTTGGTGTTAACTGGGCCGCATCGCTTCTAGGATTCGTTGCTTTGGCCCTGACACCGTTCCCGTACATCTTCTACTTCTACGGGAGCAAGATTCGCAAGATGAGCAAATTTGCGCCCGCCTTTGACCTCAAAGTGCGCGAAGAGCTCGAGAAGGAAGGCAAGCTTCCTGAAGACAGTCTCAACACCACAAAGGCTTTTGATCGCAACGGATTGAAGGCAGCAAAGAAGGAGGCAGCGTCCAAGCAGGATCCCGAGAAGCAGCAAGGGCAGCAGCACTAATTGACAGGCGAATGCGGAGAAGACTCCTGCAGCCGCTGCACCTCACCGCAATTTCATCACATCAGCTCATCTCAAATTTCCCCCCACTTCGCATTCCTGTAGACCCGGCGCACTGTATCATATCTCAGCACATCCCTTCAGCAACATATAAGCGTATTCAACTCGATACCGCTGTTCCCGTCATGTCTTTCGGGAGTCGGATACCTTTGTGCAAGCGAGGCGAGCTAAAATGGCGGATTGACCTCTGCCGAAGGAGTGCAAATCCCAAGAGTGAGTGCGATGATAAGCGAAGGCAACACGGAAGTCGATCTCCCGCAATCCGCAATTTCCGCCACTTATAACCCGGCGGAATCCGCTCCGCTACCGCTATTTAGAAGCTTCGGACCCCGAGCTTGCAAAACCAAATCATGGAATAGGGTCTTTCACTTGTTCACGCTCACAACAACCGCTGCAACACTGCTGAATCTACCTTCTAGTGCTATGAATATGGTGTACGACGATGGGGATAGACAAGAGTGGGGGCGTAGGTAGTAGTATACTTAAGCGAGACGCACGTTGCCACTAGTCCACCGCGAAAAGTTTAATTCAGGGCGCCACTTGCGACGTTTGTGATGGTTTCAGTGGCTTTGTGCATGATCACTTCGGAGGCCTATGACATCAATTCACCATGTTTGGCGTGGACATGGGGTCGAGGTATGCGAAATGGCAAGCATGAAAAACCGTCAGTGTCATGTACGTGGGCAGGATCCGCTGAGGATCACAATCAAATAAGGTTTGGCAAGCACGAAGGTGTCAACAGATTGAACCATCAGAAGAAGTGGTGCTTCGCTTATAGGTTGTGTTCGGCTATCGTATTCGTGAGCTGGTCTGTTCGGCTCTTCACTTTCCGCTTCTTTGGCGACTTCCGTCTTCCGATGATGCTTTGGGGTCACGACTAGGATGCTAGCGCCGCCAGAGCTGCCGATGCGGTTCCTGTGCCTGACAAGTCTCGTTCTACCATGTGCGAGATAGCACAATGAGACTCCATTCGCCTGGAGGGGTGAAAAGGCCTTCTCGAATGCATAAATAGGGGTCCGTGAGGATCCGTACTTCTCGTAAACCGATAAACTATATTTGCCCCGCGCCAAGCTCCCTGACCCACAATGAAGTTCGCTACTTTCGCCACCACCTTGGCCGCCCTTGCTGGCATCGCCTGCTCTGCTCCTCTCGAGAAGCGAGTCTCTGGTGTCCCAGGCTTCGATATTTCCAACTACCAGCCTTCGCCAAACTTTTCTGCTGCGGTTGCCAACGGAGCCAAGTTTGTCATCATCAAGGCCACCGAGGGTACCACATACACTTCTCCAAGTTTCTCTTCGCAGTACATTGGCGCCACCAATGCTGGCCTGATTCGTGGAGCTTACCACTTCGCCCACCCTGACCGATCCTCGGGTGCTACCCAAGCCAACTTCTTCCTCTCGCACGGCGGAGGCTGGACCTCTGACGGCAGGACTCTCCCCGGTATGCTGGATTTGGAGAGCGTTAGCGGTAGCCCGACCTGCTACGGCCTTTCCCGATCTGCCATGGTGAGTTGGATTCAGGATTTCGGCAACACCTACAAGGCCAAGACCGGCAGATACCCCATGATCTACACGAGTTCGGGATGGTATGATCAATGTGTTGCTTCGAGTGCTTTCGCCGCCGACTACCCTCTCGTTGTTGCCAACTACGGCGTTTCTAGCCCGCGAATCCCCACCGGCTTCAACTACTACTCGTTTTGGCAGTACGCCGATTCTGGCACCTACCCTGGCGACCAAGACACCTGGAACGGCGACCTTAGCAGCCTACAGACCTTCGCTCGTGGTTGAAGGTCAATCGCCTTTTCTGTCTGATGTCTCATAATTTGACCATTTGTAGCTCCACACGACTCGTATTGACTTGATCTTCTCGTCCTGATCATCACGGTCTATTACAAGGATGTGGCATACTGAGCATTGTGAAGTATCTACCTTCTTGATTGAGATGAGAAGACTCGAGTTGACTGACTACAGATGAGTCGGAAAGCACCAGCGTGACTGCGTTACAAAATCGTGCCTCGTACAAGGCGATGTCAAGCGGCGCGGATAATTCATTTGCCTAGACTTCAAATTTGAGAACACAGGCGGCAGACACACAGACCGAGGACACAGTGACGAGTCTAAAAATGCAAACTAACACGACAAACAGCGAAAAAACAATCATCATTTTGAGGAAGGGGAGGCACGTCAGATCGGAATCGACGAAATCGGGAGCCTGCGGTTTGCCGACTCAAGATCACAACAGGTCGACAGACACCATCTGAACACCGTCGATACCGACCTCAAAAGCATGCTTTCGACGACAGGAAACGTCGTTCAGGCATTGGCACACTGCATTGAAGGACCTTGGCCGCCCTCCTCATCGTCATCGTCCATGCCAGGATGCGGGCCGGCGCCGTTTGGCTTGGCGTTGCGGGCCTCGCGCTCATCAAGGTCGTCCATCTGAACATCTTCAACGTCGACCTCCTTCTTGGTCTTCGGAAGGGCCTTGCGTGCCGGAAGCGCCTTCTCAAGGAGAGGAATGCTGTTGACATCGATGGTCTCGGGAAAAGCGACGCTGAGGTTGACGTAAAGATCACCGAGCTCGTGGTGACGGTAGCTGGGCATACCCTGACCGCGGAGGACCTTGACGTCGCCGGGCTTGATCACCTCACCAGCAGGGATCTCGACGGACAAAGCGTGGTCATCAAGGTGCTCGATGAGGATCTTACCACCACCAAGGGCTGTGAGAAGGTCAACCTCGACATCGATGAAGAGGTCGTTCTTTCTGCGTTTGAAGCGTGGGTGGGGCTTCTCGTCAATGACAATAATCACGTCTCCTGGGATGGTGTTGGGTGCCTGGTCGGCCTCTTCCTTGAAGGTGATCTGCTGACCGTCCTCCATACCCTTGTCGATGCGAACTTCGAGGACCTTGCGCTCCTGGTTGATCTTCTTGCCATTGCACTCCTTGCAGCGGTCCTTGGCGTTGATGATTTCACCCTGACCCTGGCAATCGGGACAAGTCTGCTGCATTTGCTGAACCATGGGACCGAGCTGGCGGAGAACAACCTTGATACCCTGACCGTTGCATCCACTGCATGTCTTAACAGCGCCCTCCTTACCACCACGACCATCGCACTTCTTGCAGAGGACGTGCTTCTGGAGAGCGAGCTTGGTGGTCTTGCCGACGTAGAGCTCTTCGAGCGAAACCTTGACACGGTGGACAAGGTCCTTGCCCTTGCGGGGGCCGCGGGGACGTCCGCCTCCGCCGCCGAAGAAGCCTCCTCCTCCGCCACCGAAGAGTTGAGAGAAGAGGTCTTGTGGGTCCATGCCGCCGCCCATTCCTCCGCCCTCAAGACCCTGCTCGCCAAATCGGTCATAGAGATCGCGCTTGTCTGCGTCGGAAAGGACCTCGTATGCTGCAGTGATGGCCTTGAACTTTTCGGGGTCACCACCCTTGTCTGGGTGCTCCTTCAATGCCTTCTTGCGGTAGGCCCTATAATGCGTGGGACGAAGCGAGAAATACAAGCGCAAAGCTGTCAGTTCGAATGTTCTGCGAAAACTCGTGGGAATAGAAGCAGCGTTGCCGTGCGCTAGATGTACTTACTTCTTGAGCTCTGCCTCGGAGGCAGTGGGGGGAACATCGAGGAGGTCGTAGAACTTTGTCTCCTTGACCATGATGGATATGCTATGAGGTGGTACGAATGAGCAGGTTCGTAGTGGTATCTACCTGTCGGGATGCGATGCAAGTCAGATCAGACGTGACCAATCTTGTTTGCGGATGAGATCGATTTGGGGAAGCCCCGATGATTTGGAATGTGGTCGACCACACTTTTGGATGTGGGGCTGTGAGGTTCGTTAGTTGTGCAGCTGACTGATTGAAAGTGCTTGCTCTTAGTGGATTGAGATGGTGGTGTATGACAATGGAGCACCGTTTGGTATATGATGATGGCGCTGAGGTAGGATGATCAGATTGACACGCAAAGTCAAAGTGGCACCGGAAGGCAAAAGTAGTGAAGTGGCAGCGGATCAGTCGAGCGACACTCGGGCGCAGCGCTCACCAAAAATCCACAAAATGTCAAAGAGGCAGCAGCGCTACAGTCAGTGTCGTACGCTGCCGGTTCTCAGACCTGCAATTTCAAGAACTTCCGAAAATCATACACTCAAATCTCAAAAAAAAAATTGTGGAATTTCCACTTTTGTGAAACCCGCAAAGGCAGCAGCAGGCGATGTCCAAGGAGTCTTACCCATTCTTGAGCCATGATTGCGCAGCGGTATGTAGTTAGCTGAGCTCGGAGGAGGCTTAGACGCTCAAGAGGACACAGCAGTCTAGCGCAACCAGAGCCAAGATGTCGCCGCACAGTTCTAGTCAGATCTCGAAACAAGTTGCTTTCAAAGCTTTTGAGCTTCAAAGTGGCGGTTGCACGCGGTGTTCAGGATGGCTGCTCTGTTGGTTCGGTTTCTTCTGGAACTCGGAACCCGATTTTTTTTGGCAGAAAAGAGCGCGCTTTGGTTCAATTTCAGACCTTCCAAAGAGTTCCATGCGCTGCGAGGAGGCGCTTCGAGCGTGTTCTCTGTCTCCCACCTTTTGATTTTGATAGCCGCCCCAATCTGAAGAAAGAAAAATCATCCCGCCGGTAGCCCGATCCATGCGATGCGATTTACAAAATCTAACACGTCTGTTTGTGTTCTCTGCCTGCCACGTCTCCCCTCCGTCTGTAAGCACGTCAAAAATGATGTGTTGGTCTCGGGCCCGCATCTTTGTCATTTCTTCTCAGGGCACCAACACTCTCCGCTCAAGCCTTCCTCGGCGGCCAACTTTCACCTTGTCTTTGGGTTTCGAGCAGGTCCCACCTTTGACCCCACGCCAACTCTTGCATCTACCTGTCTTTACGTGTATTTGCTCAGGGACAAGCAGTCGCGCCGATCCCTCTTTGTGCTGGTTGTATCATTAGCTTACCATTCGGCCGCTGGCTTCATTTGTACACGTAGACAAGCGAATCCGCCGCTGCATCCGACCGCAGTCACAAGTCAAATCATAGAGCAGGTCTCTAAGCCATCGTCCCTTACAGCTTCTTGCAAAACCACCATACAGTCATGTCGAGCGACAGAGATCTTTTCATCGCCTATGGCGTGCTCATGGCGGGCGCCGTGATGCCCATCTACTTCGGCTCCTTCTCCTCTCTCAAGACCCCCAAGACCACACGGGATCTTCTCAAAAAGAAGAAGCGATCTCGCAAGGGTGGAGACTCGGATGACTCTGATTCTGATTCCGACTCGGACTCGGAGGATGACGATGTGCTGGACAGGGTCACCTCGTCGGATGCCATGTGGTTCCCCATCATGGGCTCGGCTGTACTCTTCGGCCTCTTCTTGGTCTTCAAGTACCTCGACAAAAAGTACGTCAATCTTCTGCTCAGCTTCTATTTTGGCTTCGTCGGCTGCCTCGCGCTCGCTCAGGCGCTCTCTACCACCTCTCGCGGTATCGTTGGTCGCGAGCTTTGGAAGAAGCTTCCGCACTTCCGCCTTCAGCTTGATCAGCGTGGCGAGGGTCGCATCTTCAAGATGTCATTCACCACGGTCGATGTAGCGCTGATCGGATTGTCTGCCATATTGGTCGGCGTCTACCTCGTCACCAAGAATTGGATCATTAGCAATCTGCTCGCCCTTTCACTCTCGCTCAACGCTATCGCGCTCATGTCGCTGGACTCATTCCGCACCGGTGCCATTATGCTTGGCGGTCTTTTTGTTTACGACATCTTCTGGGTGTTTGCTACCCCCGTCATGGTCTCGGTCGCACGCAACTTTGACGCTCCCATCAAGATCGTATGGCCCAAGAACATCATTGAGGCCGTACTTGCGCTTCAAGCCCGTGAGCCTCTGCCCAAGCTGCAATTTACCATGCTTGGCCTCGGAGACATTGTGATTCCCGGTATCTTTGTTGCGCTTGCATTGCGATACGATCAGCTGGTTGCCAGCGAAGCCAAGCCATCAGCAAGCTTCACCAAGTCGTACACTCGCTTCTCTAAGCCCTACTTCACCGCTACCCTGGCTGCTTACGTGACTGGTCTGGCTACAACGATGGGTGTGATGCACTTCTTCAAAGCTGCGCAGCCCGCTTTGCTCTACCTGAGCCCTGCATGCACAGGCGCCGTCTTCCTCACCGCTGCTCTTCGCGGAGAGTTCAAGCAGGTATGGCACTGGACTGATGGTGAAGAGGACGAGTCAGAGGAGGACAAGAAGAGCAAAAAGAAGGACGACGATGAGAAGGACGCCAAGGCTTTGAAGCCTGCTGCCAGACGGTCGAGCCGCAAGTCGGTCGCCAAGAAGGACTGACATGCCTTTTGTTGCGCTTTATCTTTGAAATGCTAAGTGTGAGCGTGACATCGTCTCCGTCCTCACGTGCACTTGTTGTTCGAACTATTCTCCCTGTTTGTGACAGACTTGGCTTGCTGTGCGTCTGCATCTTGGCAAGGTATGTCGCCTTCATGCTACTTTACGTGGTCGACGGAGATGCGTGTACCCTATTGATGCAAAAGCCACAAGATCGGATGAGGCGCGTGACAGCTGAGCGCTTGATCGGACCGTGCTTCCGCTCGATGTGTTTCGGCCCAATCAGAAGCAAGTATGACACCATGGAAGCATCAGCAATCAAGGATCTGTTACGCCTGTCAGAGTCAAGACAGGAAGTAAGAACCCTTCGTGCCGGTCGAATTGAGCGTATCGATACATCGCAAAAGACGTGGGCGAGCCAGGCTCATGTAGCAAACTGATATGCAAGGCACCAAATTTGCTTCTTTAGCATCTGCCGAATGACATGACCTTGTATTTCGTTCGATCTGCAATACCGACCTGATTCCTCGAAAATACTTGTAGAATTCGCCGGCCTGCAAATTAACCTCGTTTAGCGTCCTGCTCTCGCTCACGATCGGCTGCTTTCGAAACAAGTTTGGATCCGCAGCCCGCTGATCGAGAGGAAGAAGGCGCAAAGCCCGGCGCGATCAGGCAAATGAGACCTTTGCCTTCTAGGTTCCGCCGGCATGGTCCGACTGCTCTGCTCAGAATGTGTTCTGTAGTTCCAAAAAACCAAGTTTGGCAGCCACGCCAGCGTGACCTTGTGGTCGCTGCCGACGTGCATGCAGCTACTCGTCACGTCACGCTTTTTCGAGAAAAGGGCAAAACGCGCACTGCCCTGCAACACAGATCCAAGATCGCACTTGGACCTCCTTTGCTGCCGCAGCATGAAGCTTGGCGCCTGAACCCGAGACTGAAGCTGCACTTTTGATGGCGACGAGTCCGGTAGCTGCACTCCTAGACTGGCACCGCTGTTATCGACGTCACTCAAGAACGAGCCGTATTGTGTATCCGCATAATCTGCAAGTGGTTCTAGGCGGAACGAGAAAGAGCGTCCTTCTTTCCAGCAAGTAAACACTAAATCGTGAGAGATCATTTGTGTAAGACAGGCTGCGAGCCCACGACTCTGTGGAGCGTAGCGAGTGCTTGGCGGGCTTTTTTTTTTTTTTTTTTTTTTTTTTTTTTTTTTTTTTTTTTTTTTTTTTTTTTTTGTTTTTTTTTTTTTTTTTTTTTTTTTTTTTTTTTTTTTTTTTTTTTTTTTTTTTTTTTTTTTTTTTTTTTTTTTTAATTGAGGGCTCGGCGAATTTGGTTGGACGAATTCAAATTTGAGCTGCAGGAGTTGGATCCACCAAGCCGAGTCTCGTAGCGCTGCTTCGACCCCTTCTTCCTTTCATGCTGTCGGAAACCACCCCGAGAACCGCCTTACAGAACAGTACAGTACACTGATCCGACTTGATTCAATAGTAAGGTATTAATAAAAGGCAGCGCAGAAGACCGTTCGTATCCAAAAATTACACTTGAAGGAAGGGAACCTACAGTACATGTCAAAGTGAACGGATACTAGCGAAAGGTCGGTCCGGCACTCTGCAACCTCTGACGCACTTTTGTGCCCTGCAGGAAAGTGACTGTCTGTAAGAGGGGATTGTCGCTGCTGGTGTTCAAAGGTATTGACGAACCCCGAGGTCCGCGCAACTCTGCTTGTGCAAGGTGTGCAAAGCTTCTAGGCTCCGTTCCGGCGTTTCAAAAGGGAGAGTGGTAGATCCTGGCTCTTCCTCTCGACGCAGACAAATAAAGACAGCCATCTAAGGTTGAGTCAAAGACCTGCATTAGACGACCTCGTCTCTTTGCTGCATCGGTGTTGTCTGCCTCAAGACAGCAGATCACGTCTTGCTTTCTTTCGGTCGCGAGTTGCCGAAAGAACCGCGTCCCCTCTCTGTCGGCTCTTACTCACGTCACAGATTTAATGATGACCACACTGACAGTTTCGGGACAGCCGCTCAAGCAAGATCAGCAAGGTGAACTGCTTGCGTGTGGCTCGAGCTGTGTGCGTTTCAGGGGAGAATCTTGAAAAGCAGTCTCTGAGAAGAAAGGGCGCAGCGCAGTGATCCCCGCGCGTCGATCTGTGTGTGTGTCTCCCTTTCTCTCAGTGTTGCGTGTCACTTTCGAAGGAAAATCCGAAACATCTTCCAAGATAGCCATTTCTACGCTGCACGCCTGTACGCTTTCTGCAAGCCTCGGTTGCAATTCTGGTTTCCCCCCTCTTTTTAGAGCACACGCGCTTGTCTCAGACTGTGTGTGGCCCCTTGACTCAGTGTGGTTGGTTGTCTCCGCCTCCTGTGACTACAGTAGCTGTGAGGTGCTTCTTTGCTGGCACGCTGACGGACGCAAGCCTCAAAATAATTTCTTTGGAACTGACAGTAGCTGCTCCTTCTCGCTTCGAAATCACACTTTCGTGCTTGCAGTTCAGTCTCGCGGCTTTGGCATGCCATTTCTCTAATCCTCGCTCTTGCTGCTCTCGCTCTCGCTGCTGCTGATGCCAACGCCGAAGCGCCTTTCGCAATCCTAATCCCACGCTTCTCATCGCCATCATCATCATACTCCATCTCCATCTCCTCTTCCTCTCCCCATCACTGCTACACTACGCACCCTCCTTCCGGTTCCCTTTGTCTCGTCTGCCGAGCACGTCTTTGCTGCTCTTTACGTTTGCAGCATTCGCGTCGGGCTCGCTGGAGATCACCCGCTCGTGCACCTCGCGCTGCATACTTTCCACAGCTGGCTGGTCCGGGATCCTTCCACTTTCTTTCATTCGAATCCTTCATTCCGGCTGACGCTCTCTGCCTGGGATAGGTTGACTTTTCTCCTCCTCTTCTACCATCCAACTTGGTCACCGACACGCGTACACACACACACACACACACACACACCTACGCACTGTCGTCTTCGTGTTGCACAGACGGACATTCTTGGGATTGGGTTTTCGTCTTTTGTCCGCTGTCCTTGCTCTATCAATCCCCTTCCAACAACACACTCTTTACACCGCTTCAGCATCTCTGTGCGCTAAGGATTTCCATCAGCAACGGTCGCTCATAATCCTCTTGATTCTCTAGAGCCTTGGCAATCTCGTATCAGAAGCTCATAGCGCCTCGTATCTGGACGCTCATTTGCGAAACTAAGTCACACTCAGCTTTCGGTGAACTTCCCGTCTCGCTCCCTGCTTCGCTAGATCAGTCACTGCTGTTCCCAACACGCTTCGATTATCCGCCCTTATAGATCTGGTTCGTTGCGCCTTGCCTTCGACTCGCTGCAAGCGCGTTCAACTCTCTAACGGTCTCGCACTGTCGCATGCTCTGACCTAGAGCGGCACAGTTCAGAATCACTCATAGCCACTATGCCGGGCATTCAGCGAAACACGACATTCACAAAGACTTTCATCCGCAAACCCGGGAGTCGCAACGATGCGTCTATACCACTCCACACAGAGGCACCTCCACCTCTTCGGCAGCCTACACGCATCGCACGCGCAAAGACATTGACACGGCCAGAAAGGAGCCAACCGCAAGTTCCGCTAATCAACCCAAATGACGGCGCCGCTGGCTTTTCCGGTGCATCCAAGTCTAAAAGCTCGTTCTCCTGGTGGACCGCACTTTCATTAGTCGTCACGTTTTGGGCTCCCGGTGCCGTCCTCAAGTCATGCTGTGGTCTTAGAGATAAAGGAAGTCGACAGGCATGGCGTGAGAAGGTTACTCTCGTCTTCATAGCCATTCTCCTCGGGGCTTTCATCGGCTTCATCACGATGGGTCTCAATGCTTCCCTTTGTCCAAGCGCAGATAGCAGCTCCTACAAGACTTTTGTCAAGGTCGGAACAGGAGGTGCCATTCTGGGCGTCCAAGGCTGGGCCACCGATATCACCTCTGCGCATAACATTCCCGACACAGAAGCAAAGGCCTTGTTCAGCCTCACTACCAACAAGGCCGGCTCGGACATCTCGTCGCTCTTCACCAGGACAGATGCCGCCAACTTTCCTGCCTGTCAAGGCACCACCGCTGCGTATGCTGCTGACCCCATCTGTGTCGCTCTCAACGGTACCGTACTTGCTCGGTGTCCGCTTGGTCCTTTGAACGAAGCCACTTTTGCCAGCTACGGCATGCGAAACACTTCCAGGAGGATCGGATACGGATGGGAAGACATCGAGAGCGGCAACTACACCAACTTCATGGTCCTCGATGGCGTGGTCCTCAACATGACTCCCTACATCAAGGCCAATCCCAGCCCGATTCAGGGCGATATCGTCGATCTTGCCATTCGTCAGCAACTCGCAAGCACAGTCACAGGCGGCAGAGACTCGACCATGATGTTCTATACCAATCCAGCTGCGCGCAACGCCATCAGGTGTCTGGTTCAAAAGTACGAGGCCGGTCACATTGATAAGATCACTCCTGGCTGCTTCATCTCCAATCTCGTGCTCTACTGCTCGCTAGTTGTCATTTTGGCCATTGTGTTGATTCGCTTCTTCATGGCCGTCTGGTTCTCGTGGTTTATGGCCGGAAGAATGGCATCCACGCCTTCACCCTCTCGACACCGCAAGATCGCACCCAACGTCTTGCCAGATGGCGCAATGAAGAATGTCAACTCGTCCGGCGCTGCGCCTTGGGCCAACAAGCAGCGCCCCCCGCCTTCGCAACCTGTCCGTCGCAGACGCGGCTCCACATCTTCAGCAAGTCCCTCTATTCCGGACAGTCTTTCAATTCAGCACATCGGCACCGAGCCCTACGTGGTCTGTCTCGTTACCGCATACTCGGAGAACGAGGATGGTATCTCGACAACCCTCACTTCGCTTGCAGAGACCGAGTACTCGGACCAGCGCAAGTTGCTCTTCGTTGTTGCCGACGGTATGGTAACAGGTTCAGGCGAGACCATGAGCACTCCAGATGTTTGTGTCTCGCTCCTCGAAGCGGATCCACGATTCGGTACACCAACGCCCATGAGTTTCATCTCGATCGCAGCAGGCAAGAAGCAGCACAACATGGCCATGGTTTATGCCGGACACTACACTCGAGGAAAGGGTCGTCGAACTCCCATGATTGTCGTGGTCAAGTGTGGTGCTCCCGACGAAGCTGGCGATTCCAAGCCCGGAAACCGTGGAAAGCGTGACTCGCAGATGATTCTCATGAACTTCTTCCAGCGAGTCACCTACAATGATCGCATGACACCCCTCGACTATGATCTCTTCCGAAAGGTGCACACGCTCATGGGTGTCACACCCGACTTTTTCGAGTTGTGTCTTATGGTCGATGCCGATACCATGGTCTACCCGAAGTCGATGAAGACGCTGGCCAACTGCATGATGGGCGACCCCTTGATCATGGGTGCGTGCGGAGAGACTCGCATTGCCAACAAGACGCAGAGTTGGGTCACAGCGATTCAGGTTTACGAGTACTTTATCTCGCATCACCAGGCTAAGGCCTTCGAGTCGGTCTTCGGTGGTGTAACTTGTTTGCCAGGTTGTTTCTCTATGTACCGTATCAAGGCTAGGAAGCAGACCGACGACGACTGGGTACCCATCATTGTTAAGCCCGAAGTCACACGCGAGTACAGCCAAAGCATCGTCACGACTCTTCACCAGAAGAATTTGCTCTTGCTCGGAGAGGATCGTTTCCTCACCACGACTTTGCTGCGTACCTTCCCTAACCGCAAGATGGTCTTTTGCCCGGAAGCTCGCTGCAAGACCGAGGTCCCACACACGTTCAGCATGTTGCTCTCGCAGAGACGACGATGGATCAATTCGACTATCCACAATCTCATGGAGCTCGTGCTGGTGCGAGATCTCTGTGGAACGTTCTGCTTTTCGATGCAATTCGTCGTATTTATGGATTTGCTCGGTACCATGGTTCTTCCCGTTTCGATCGCTTTGACTTATACTCTGGTTGCGACGTACTGCATCAACCCACCGCACTCGTTCACCGAAGCGATTCCGCTGATGCTCTTGGTAGCTGTTATCGGTATGCCCGCACTGCTCATTCTTCTTGCGACACGCAAGGTGGTCTATGTCTTGTGGATGTTGATCTACCTCGTGGCGCTGCCCGTGTGGAACTTTGTCCTCCCAGTTTACTCGTTCTGGCACTTTGACGACTTCTCCTGGGGAGAGACGAGAAAGATCGAGGGTGAAGGAAAGCAGAAGGGCCATGGCGACGAAGGTGGACGTGCCACGGGTAATGCAGTTCCTTTGAGGAGGTGGGAAGACTGGGAAAGGAGCAGGTTGCGTAAGAGGAAGCGAGAGGAGAAGCGACGTCGCGAGCTCGAAAGACAATTTGGTGCTGGATTCCACAACGACAATTCGGATGGAGATCAAGATCGCAAAGAGCCAGGAATGCCTCTGCCGAGACCCGAAAGCGACACGTTCAGCGACACGGTCACCATGTCCGACTTTGACGATGATAGGTGGGGTGAACAGATTGGTGGATATGACGAGAGTTTGCCCCCTCCCGTTCAGATTGTCAGACATTCGGTCTGGGTAGGAGATCAGGAGGTGATTATCGACACGGAGGATATGGAAAAGATGCTTCAGACCGGGTGGGATGACAAGGCTTTCCGCGCGAAGAGTGTTGGGAAGCAAGGTGCGCAACCGCAATACCCCTCGGCGGTGAATCGCAATCGCCTCAGTCAGATGGGCATGTTCCCGACGGATAATGACGCTCCTGCTGTTCCAGGCATTCCTTCTCGCTACGGCCCTTCACCGAACGGCAGCGGCGGTAGCGGTGGATATGGGAACGGAAGGAGCAATGGACGGTCGAACGGAAACTACCAACCGGGGAGCTATGAGATGGAACGCACACCTAGTCCAGGAGAGTATGCAAGTCTCATGCGAGGCGCACCTTCCCCGTCCTCTCCGCATTTTCCGCCTATGCAACCCTACGGCCAATCTTCGGCAGTGAGCAGCGGTCATCAGCAGGGTCCCAGTCACGCGCGTCAACGATCGGGTGGTGATAGATTGGGGTCCAATCCACCGCAAGGATACCCTGCGCAACAGCAGCAAGGACCTCCACCGAGGGCGAGCGGTCCTAATGGAAGTGGGATGCGTGGTATTCCTCCGCCTGCGCAACAGGGTAGACCTGGTCAGGGACCGCCACCGCCGCCCCAGGGTAGGAGTTACCATGATCGATTTGGTTGATTCTTTCTTGCTTCCCTTCCACTGTCGTTTCATTGATTGAACAGGATTCCGCACATACTACGTACCCACTTTAGACATTCATTTTTAAGTTTCAACTTGCCGTTTTCTCTTTGCAAGGCCTTTGGTTTGGTTTGATTTGGTTTGGTGGTTTCGTGCTGCGGAAATGAGTGAGTGTATTGGGCAGTTGGGGAGGTTCGAATGGATGATGCGGGGTGAGAGAACGAGGAAAGCGCGAGGGATTTCTCGCACGGGAAAATGGGTTGAGGTGTGAAAAGTGTTAATTGCACGCGTGTTCGTGTGTGTGTGTCTGGGGGGCGCGCGCGTGTTGGGAGGTGTTGTTCTTGCTCTGTGTGTTGTTGAATTTTGGTTGGTTTTTGAACACCATCATCCACAATATCATCTTGACTTGCTACGAGCTCTCGACACACGCACTCCCTCGCTATTCGAACGATAGGAAAACTTGGATACTTGCGCAACAGCAAAATCACCGGAGGAAACAGGGAAAAGGAATAAGAGGAAAAAATGGACCATCACGAAGAGAACCATCCCTCCTCCTCCTCATCGTTGGGACAAGATATCGGGTTCTTTGAAAGGGAAAGGAATAGGTTGATTATGGATATCTCAAAGGTATGTATGAGCTCCGTTCTGGCTTTGGCGTTCTAGGTTGGCAAGATCGTGGGATGATTGACGTTGATCTTGTTTTCTGTGTACATTGGATCTCTGTCTTTGCGACATTTTGCACTGCTTATCTCGACTGCTCGACATGGCATGGCCTCGTATCGTTTCGTTGCGATGGTGCTCATACATATCTGCGCACATCGATTCCACCTTATCTCGCATCAAAACTCTACTATCTTGGCCAAACCCCGTGTTTGCTTCGGACCTTTGCTGCGCTCTTTCGCACGTCCAAACCGATGCTCCGGACATTCGGCGACTTTTTAGGGCGTAGAATCCATCTTTACACAAAGCAACGAACTCAACCGCAAACTTGAAGAATCCATCTCCGTGGGCAAAGAATTCCATCCGATTTCGGAACTTTGGTCGAAATTTGAACGCATCATGACCGCCTCTGGTATTCCCAACCTCTACCCACAAGCTTGCCCTACTACTACAACATTGGGATCGGATTCGCCTCCTGTAGAAGGCGTCGAGATGGACTCGACAACTCCCAAAAAATCGCGAAGAGCAGAGGTAGAAGAACCATCCGAGGCCAACGCAGAGGGTGCCATCAGGTTTGAAACTTCAACTTCATCCCTACCCCCCGGCGTCGCACCAGGTGGTGGAAGAATCTACGCTTAACCCTAACGCTCACCCAGTTTACCATGTATCATCCCGAATCGTGTTTTTGTATTTGTATCCAACCCTGATGCGACCTTTCCAGACCATTCCATTCGAATAGTTGTGTACTTGTTCTCTCTTGACACTCTCACGATGCTCCAGTTCGGTCTTGCGTCTCCCCCATCTTGGCCTGAGTCCAGATTGTGAATTCAAAGTGACGAACAAAGTTGGCTCAACACGTTGCGAGCGGCATTCAGATCTCACACCAGAGGCCTCAGAAAAGCCACACTCCTACCCAGCTCCATACCCAACCAAAACGAACCCTCACAGCATGACATCCCAGGCACTCACCAGACACATCATCTTCACAGGTTGGTTAAAACGACATCTCTGAATTGCAATTTCCCCCCATCCATTCGGCTTACCCACGATGTACTCCACCAAACGTCATAACCTGCACTCCCTTGCCCTTCTTTCCCCTCGCTTTGGCACTTTCACCCCTACTCGCGCTGCCTTCCTGTTGCGATGCCACGAGCGCCTCACTCAATCCATCCAGACTGCCCACGAGTCCTCTTGACTCGGACGTGGGCGACAGATCATCAATCCTTCCTGGTTGCGGCGTCCAGGGCGTATTCGCTCCCGAACCACCCGGACTAGCATTCGCAGTCACGGGCGTCTTCCCCCCACTCCCACTTGCCCCTGCCCCTGTCCCTCGGTTAGCGAACAGAGCCTTCTTGTGCGCATTCATGCTCGCCTTGGCCGCATTGCTCGGCAAACTCGGAAACGCCGCACTGCTATTCGTATTCACCCTTCCGCCTCCTCCACCTACACTGTGGACCCGCGCGACAAACGGTTTCGCCGCACCGACCGAAGAAGAGACCGACGCAGACGCGCCCGCCCACTTGGCCGCTGGACCGGAAGCGCGGTTAGCGGCATTATGCGCGACCGCATGCGCTAACGAGCCAGGAATCGACGTCGAACCAGACGAAGTACCCGGCGTGCCCAGCGAAGGGAAGTGTTCACGAAGCGCAACTGGCCGCCCCGCACCATGACCCGAGCTAGCGGATGCAGCACGTTCGACATTCGCCCAAACTTGCGAACTACTAGCCGCCGACGATTTCTTGATACTCCTCACCTGGCCGCCTCTACTTCCAGCGCCTGCGTAGCCACTGCCCCCTGCAAACACTGATGCACTCGCCCCAGCCGGCGTCAAAGAAGGGAACTGGGTTCGCTCGATTCGGTACCCATTCCAAGCCTCCCCAAGTGCACGGGACTTGTCTTTATCGTCCAACAGATCAACCAACCCATTCACGAGCGGCGCACAATCGTCCATCTCGCCAACCAGACTGTGCATGGTGGAGAGCAAATCGCGCGCGGAAGACTCGCCGTTCTTGAACGCCCGTACGGAGCTGCGGAAGGCAGTGATGCGAGCTTCAGAGCCATTGAGGGTGGAAGAGACTTTGTCCATGTATGCTTGATGACGTTCTTCGATACTTCGAGTGTCGGTGACGGTGCGGTTGCGGTCGGCGGGGACGCCTTGAGGTGCGGGGTTGGGGTTGGTGAGGCCGGCGCCGAACATGGCACGACGGGACGCGGCGGATGCAGGGCCTGCACCAGGAACGTGTGCGCGTGAGGCGAGTTGGGACACCCCCAAAACGTCTCGAGGTTCAGATGGGCCTGAAGACTCGGTGTTGTTGCCGCCTCGAGACTTGCCGCCCTTCTTACCACCATTGCTGCCGCCTCGGCCCGCGCCTGAGCGAGAAGACTCTCCTGCATCATCGTACGAAAAGTTAGCTTCAATCCTCAGTGCTTCTCTCCTCTCCCTCGTGCTAAGTTCATTCCCGTGCTCCTGCAACTGGTGCGCTTTGTAATCCATCTCGCTATCAAAGACAATAAACTTTTTCTCCAAACACTCCCGATTCTCACACAACCAATGATCCCTCCTGAAATGTTTTTCGAGCATATCGTAATCTCGGTAATACTTCCATCTCTCCTCCTCGCTTCCCCTCGCTTTGCAGATATGACACTGTTCATGCCTATCCCTCATGTGCGCAAACAGCTCGTCGTCCGAGTAGAAGAGTAGTCGGTCGTACTCGCAGAGTCGATGTTCGGCCTTTTCATGCGCTGCCAACGACTGTTCGGTATGCAAGGTGTGTTCGTGTGCGAAAATCTTCTTGTTGGTGATACACAGTTGGCATACAAGGCGGTTGTGCTCTCGTCGAACATGCGCCTTGTAATCCTTCCAGCCTGTGCAAGCCACCTCACAGTTGGGATCGGGACAGTTGAACCGCAGCAGAAGGACAGTCTCTTCGAGCGCTTCTTTGGTCTCGAAACTGATGGGAAGCTTTTTATCCGAATAGGGTACATCGGAAGGAGAAAAATCGGCAAAGTTCTTGGTGGAAGAAGAGGTGAAGATGAGACGGTCGATTTTGGTTTTGCAGAAGGTGCATTCGTCCTTTTTGTAGAGGACACGAAGACGGAGAGCGCAGATGTGACATGTTCGATGATCGCATGGTGCGACAGAGGTGAGTTTGATGGGATCGGCGCAGATGAAGCAAACGTCTGCTTCGGGTGGAAGCTCGTCGTCGTCAGCTTCAGCTGCAGCTGGAGCAGGAGCAGGAGCAGTGGAGGATGCGGGGGCTACAGGCTCGTTGGAAGCTGGCGCCGAGTCTCCATTCTCAGTTGGGGCTTGCTGCTGAGGTTGGCGGGTTCGGTTGTTTCGCGACTGATTCCCACCACGGTTTCGATTATCATTGTTGTTTCCTGTAAGCGAGCCGCCAAAGTTGGTCCTCCTTCCACCACCTCGAGATGATCCAGAAGCACCGCCTCTACGATTTGAAGGTCCACCTCTGGAACGGTTCTCGCCTCTAGGCGCGGTGGGCGGTATCGACTCTTGAGCCGTGCTCATCGTGAGTATGCTTCGATAGCTTCCTGATTGCGTGAATATCGTGGCTCAGAATAGGAAATGTCTAACGATCTCCTGTTGAGTTGATGCGTCGTCTTGTTGTCTATATATGTATGTACAGTTGGGCGGGAGAAGAAAGAAGCAGATGATGCAAGGATAGGTAAGAAGCATTGACCAGAAAGTGTGGAGCAACGGAAAAAGGGCTCGAGGGCCCATTCAATAATCGTGAATGACGAAAGAGTTGACACTTTCTGCTGTTCTTTTCTGCGTAGTGCGCAGTGTGACTGAGTGAGTGACAGACGACACACAACTCTCTTCTTCTGTGAATTTACTCAGCCGCACTCGCTTCAGCCAATCTTACAGCTGACACAAATCATATCGCCTCGGCCCGATAATCGTATCTGATCGGGCTCAGAAGAAAGCTTTCTGAAATTCTGACTACAAACCTGGCGATCGTCACGAAAGAAGCGCAGCAGCGCAGTCTAATCCAAGACACAGCTGCGCGACGTGAACTCATCCCACGTTTAGAGTTGCATTTCAAATTTGCGACAATCGAGTCGATTTCCTATTGTGGGCACGCCTTGCTCTTCAGAGATTCAACCTCAAATTTGGACTACAAAATCCAACGTCTTGCTTGAAACTTAGTGAAGCAATTTGTATTCGAAAATTTGAACAGGGTGCTGAAGCGAAAACTTTTTTTTTTCTCCCTGGCTTCTTCTCGAATCGATTTCTTCTCACTGCTGCGCCGAAGGAGTAACGGCTGAGTCGGCTAGGGACAGGGCAGAGCAGCCAATTCTAGGAGGGAGAGTTCGAAAATTGCTGCCTCTCTCGTCACTTCTTCTCGCGGCCGCCTGGATTCGACTTCCCATCTTCTCAGCCTTTTATCGCGCCGCCTCATGTCAGGGACATGTTCGCCGTTTGCTGCCTCTTCTTTTCCGTAATTCGTAATTTTTTTTTGCGTCTGCTGTTCACTCTTTCGCCGTGTGCTGTTCTGTCCTCTGTGTGTGTGCGCTACGTCGAAATTTGGTGGATATCGTCGTCCTCGACCGCCAATCTTACTCCTTCGCCATCATCTGCTTTTATAGCAACCCAACAACTACACCAAACTTCTACACAACGCATACCGGTTGAAAGGCGATCTCGATCCTTTCAACTTTTCTTTCAGCGCTCTCAAAACCAACATTCATCTCAAGGCGTCGACTTTGTTCAGTCCGACTCCTTGATTTTTGTTTCCCTAGTCGCCCAACATGTCTAAGTATGTCATCATCCATGCAGCGACAATAGTGGCGAACAAAGCTACTCCGACTTTCCACACTCGACGAGCCGTGGCTTGGTAGGCAATGGCAGTAGTACGCCAATGATCTGGCGTCTTTCGGTCGGAATGGTTCGTAGGCTGGCACACTGGAAGGACGGAGTGTAGGGTTTGCCATTGCAGAAGGCCTGTCCATGATGGTGAAATGATCAGTAGCAAACCTCGCTCCGACAGTCCTTCAATCGTTCAGCCACATTGCAATGCACCTATCCCGCAAGATAACAGCCACATTGCCAGGAGTCAGCCTGGTTCGGTTCGCCCAGTACCAATGCGACCATACGCAGTCGTGCTTTCGGACTGTCCGGCACTGCTACTGCCATCACCATGCTTCTCGAGTCGGATGTGCCGATTTCCTCAGCTTCAATCTTACTGACCTGTCCCTTCTCGCTCTCATCTGCTGCTTCTACGCCCAAAACAGGCCCGAGGAGACTCCCGCCGCTGCCCCCGATGCCGGCAACAACCTCCAGATCGCCGATGGCGAGATCGAGTCCAACTGGGAGACCGTCATTGACAACTTCGACAACATGGAGCTCAAGGACGAGCTTCTCCGTGGTGTCTACGCTTACGGTTTCGAGCGTCCCTCGGCTATCCAGGCTCGTGCCATCGTCCCCGTCATCAAGGGTCACGATGTGATCGCCCAGGCTCAGTCCGGTACCGGTAAGACCGCTACCTTCTCCATCGCCATTCTCCAGCGCATCGACCCTTCCATCAAGGCCGTCCAGGCTCTTATCCTTGCTCCCACCCGTGAGCTCGCCCAGCAGATTCAGAAGGTCGTCATCGCTCTCGGTGACTACATGAAGATCGACTGCCACGCCTGCATTGGTGGTACCAACGTCCGTGAGGACATGGCCAAGCTCAACGAGGGTGCCCAGGTCGTCGTCGGTACCCCCGGCCGTGTCTACGACATGATCAACCGTCGTGCCTTCAAGACCGACCAGCTCAAGATGTTCTGCCTTGACGAGGCCGATGAGATGCTTTCCCGTGGTTTCAAGGACCAGATGTACGAGGTCTTCCAGCTCCTCCCCCAGGACACTCAGTGTGTTCTCCTTTCCGCTACCATGCCCCAGGAGGTTCTCGAGGTCACCAAGAAGTTCATGCGTGACCCCGTCCGCATTCTCGTCAAGCGTGACGAGCTCACCCTCGAGGGTATCAAGCAGTTCTACGTCGCCGTCGAGAAGGAGGAGTGGAAGCTCGACACCCTTTGCGATCTCTACGAGACCGTCACCATCACTCAGGCCGTCATCTTCTGCAACACCCGCAGAAAGGTTGACTGGCTCACCGACAAGCTCACCTCGCGTGAGTTCACCGTCTCGGCCATGCACGGTGACATGGAGCAGGCCCAGCGTGAGGTTATCATGCGCGAGTTCCGTTCCGGTTCGTCGCGTGTCTTGATCACCACCGACTTGCTCGCTCGTGGTATCGACGTTCAGCAGGTTTCGTTGGTTATCAACTACGACTTGCCCTCCAACCGTGAGAACTACATTCACCGTATCGGTCGTGGTGGTCGTTTCGGTCGTAAGGGTGTTGCTATCAACTTTGTCACCTCCGACGACGTCCGTATGCTCCGTGACATTGAGCAGTTCTACTCGACCCAGATCGACGAGATGCCCCTCAACGTCGCTGACCTCATCTAATGCGTCCAGCCAGCTGCACGCTGCAAAAGTCTTCCAAAGGCAGATTTTAACCCGATCTTGCCTCAAAAGACACTCTGATGTTCGGTGCCGTGAGCGAATGGCAACCAACAACCACGTATGTCGTATGACAAGGCCGATGAGGCCATAGAAAATACTCGTATGTTTTCTTTCCTGAATTCACGTCTTCATTTCGTTCACAACGCTGCTATGGCAATGGCATTTCTTCTTTCTCTTGTTTCAATTGTTCTTGCTTGAGTAAGTGGTTGCATGTGCGATCTTGTGGCGTGCTTATGATAGCTCTTTGTCGCGATGACGTTGATTGTCCGTATACATTTTGTCGGGTGATGTTGCTTGATTGCAAGCCAGTTGCACCTTTAGGTGTTGCAATCGTTCTTCGGTTCGGGTGCTCGCTTAGTCTTGATCGGCCATGTAGATCAGGAGGGAGGATTCTGATGCGTCGTTTCGAGGCGCAGGTGCGGGCAAGGGAGATGCTGGTCTTTGAGAAAGATCTCCGCACGAGGCGTTTGTGATTGAAGGCAGTTGCTCGTACTGTGAGAGCTGAGTCGTTGTCTGGCTATACATGCTCGATCCGTCGCCTCGATGAAGTGAATTGTTCGAGATGATGACTGGCGAAGCGCTGCCCATGGTAGAACATCCTCTACTCTGCCATGCTTGCGACTGCGACTCTTGCCACTGTGCATGCAGTTCAAAAGGGACAAGGGATGACGACGAGTAAGGGTTGACAGATTCGACCGTGTAAGGTGTTCTAACTTCGCTAGCCTGCGCCGGACTCGATGAAGTGTGTGCTGCGATGGGCGGCAACGGTGTCATGAAGCCAGAGGAAAGCTGCTCCTCTTTCAGACCACGGAGTCGATTGAGAGCGTTGCGAATCGTGCTGCTGCAGTGTGGCCAGTGGTTAGCCTGTCGTCGTTGGTAACAAATAAATGAATTTGCTTCAGTGCTCTTGACTTTGATGTGTCGGTGTCTAGCGGTCACGGCGTAATGCTTACGTATCTGTCTCCAACTTCAATCGCCGCCTGACTCGTGCTTTTCCAGTCATGGCTACAATCCTGTTGGACTTCCTGTCGCTCGTAGGCCCATACGAAGCTGGACAAGGGCGAGCCTCAATCTGTGTCAGTCGCCCATGTCTGTATGTCTCACGAGGACTTGGACTTACGCCGCCAAAGTGTCTGCAAACGTCAAGGCGTCCAACACATGATCGCCAAGCCACCCAGTCTGGGTCCACGCCGACGTGTAGAAAGACAAAGAGTCGGAAGCCAAGTGTGCGGCGTGAAGAATCCAACTTGAAAGCTGTCGTTCTGCCGCGCCAAACGTGTATAGTAGACGCGGAAACATCCCATAGATGTTCGTACCGAGCTTGTTCTTAAGCAATGCTTGGTGCGAGGGATTGACTTCGGTGCTCGCAGCGCCCAAAGTATTGAAGCCTTGCTGAAAGTGCTCCGAAAGCTGCTTGATGTTGCTGTACAGCATCCAGATCGCTTCGTCGTGGTGTTCCGCCGTCAAGGAAGCTGAGGGCATCGTAAAGAGATGTAGGGTGACGTGCTCGAGTCGCTTCTGCTCGACTTGGCAGGCAGCCAAGAACGATTTGAAGCCATTCTTGCACCCGATGGTCTCGAACTCTCCGAGCTGGCTGGTGGATTGCAGCGGTATGTACACTTTCGCAGACAAAATTGCCGTTTCTGAGATGATCGAAGAAATCTAGCCAGTCAGCTCCTGCTTCGAACCGCTCTTTGTGGTGGTTCAAGCAGTACTCACGAAGATGGACGTAGTCAAATGCGCGACGGAACGAGATCTGTTGAAGAAAGCATAATCGCTTCGCAGCCTGGGCGCGCTGATCAGTGCCAGAGGTCTTCAGCTATACATCGTCCGTGTCGACAGTATGACTTACCGGAACCAAGCTCAAACAAAGCGAAGTATTTGACCTGTCTCGATCCTGCCACCTTTGCATGAACAATGCGAGCACGCTATCCATGCGCTCAAGATCTTCGACACGACGCTTGACGACAGCCAGCAGCGCCCAGAGCAACATCGCAGAGACCCTGGTGACATCGGTTGCTGCGAAAAGCTTGCGTACTACTTCGATTGCTGGCAGCGCTGTACCAGAGCTTTGGCCTTGCGATGAAGTTGCGGCGTTCGTCGTCGCCTTGATGCTGAGACACTTGACTAGCTCCCTGATCGGCCTTGTCTCTCGAAGATGCTTGATCCGTTAGCTGTGCTTGCCCAACTGAACTTCCATTGAAGCGTAATGACTTTCTTACCATGAGGCCAACTCAACAAGATGCTTCCAGAGATTCAAAGTACCTTTCGAGTCGAGGTGCTCAACTGCAAAGCTGATAGCAGGTGCCACCGCAGGGAAGCAGAGCTCGAGCGATCCAACGAGTTCGCACATGTCCAGACTGTCGCAGGCTTTTCCTGTGAAGGTCCTGCCACCCGATGTGGTCTGAGAAGACGATCCTAGTTCGTTGACCTCCGAAGAAGAGTGAATCTCGCCTGTTTGATTTGGATGATTGAGATAGACAGGCAGCCCAACGTCCATGTACGGCTCGTTCAATGAAAGGCCGGCATTATACGCAGTCTTCTGGTTCGTATGCGAGATATGAATTGGAACGTCGTCAGAACCAGCTTGCTACCAAGGCCGCTCGTGGAGAACGCTTTCAGCCTACCTGTTGCATCAGTAGGCCACTGAAGAGCGCCAGCTGATCGGGAATGACAAGTCGGGCCAAGACAAGCTCTTGCTGCATCGCGTTGTTGCGTCGAGTGCTGTCCTGGAGCTGATCATAGAGTCTGGTGGAGGAACTGCATCGTCAGATACGAGTAGCCACACGAACGGTTGTCTTCAGGACACTTACTGCAAAAGATTCTCTCTCGAGACCACATTGAGAGGAAAAGCTTCGCAGTCAACTCCGCCTTTGATGCAGTTGGTACAGTTGGGCAGCTTGTTGTCGCATTTTTGCTTTCGCTGACGACATCGTGTACAGGCTCGAAGTGACCTTTCGCGCTTCTCATCGGGATCTTTCTTAAGCTTCTTGGTCTGGATGGGCTTGTCTGGATCGCTTGTCTTGGCTTGCTGAGTGCCGCGCAGTGTTCTCGGCATGGTGATCACCGAGAAGTGGACACGAATAGCGACCTCACTGAGCTCGGTGTGCTCCGATGATGAACGAGTCGGGCGAGGGCAAGTTCGGGTGGTAAGGTGACATGATTTAGAGGACATCTCGGCGGGTCCGGTATATATACTTTTCACTTGCTTCGACGGTTGTGTCTCCTCTGAGTCTCCAGTGGAGACAATCGAAGTGATAAAATGCCTTGGCAGGGATCTGGAACGAGCACTTCTAGGCCTAGCGTACCCATGGGAAAGATCATACTGCTTTGCAAGCTAAGATGAGAGAATCAAGCGCAAAGATATGGAGTTCGTGAGCGCGTCAAACGGCCAGCTCAACACTTCTTGAGGTGCCGTAGAGTCCGCTCCCAGAAGTCACATCCTTGGCGTGGGAAGGGTCAAACTCGTAAGATATCACCAGAAACAACAACAGCGCCTTTTCCGAACAGACTTTGGTCCTTGCAGATTCGTCCTTCCTCCTGCCACGTCTGGGGAGAGTCGAGTCTGAAGTGCGTATTCGTCCGAGGATGGTCAGGAGGAGCGAGCACAAGGTTCAAACTTTCACGCCAAGCCCCGTCGGCGAATTGTTGGGTTATCGCAACGATGTTTTGCTTTCATGGTGCGACGTTTTATTGTGAACAAATCTTCGGAGTGGGGCCGCTTAGACGTCAAAGTCGTAAGCAAGGATACCGTCTGTGTTAGGTAGCAGAACCGTCTTGGAAAAGCTTGTGGTATGCAAAAGAAAACATCGTGAACGCGAGATAAGGGAAGGTCAGCAGGATGTCAATATAGGAGTCTTCGGTTGAGGCTTGGGCTGTGGCTGTCGGATTGCTCCCGAAGAACGCCTTATGACCTCTAACTTACTTTCGGTGTTCTTCGTCATCGCGATACGCCTCGTAGTCTTCCCTAGAGGCAAAAACACTGTAGAGACCTGTTGTGTCCAAGAGTCGTTGGAACGTGCGACCGTTCGGGAAAAGTGTTGATAAGGTTCAGCGATGTGATCGTCGGCATTCCACGATTGACCGAAGATGTACCGATGCAGGGACACATCAATCAGGGACTTACCCCAGTTGTAGCCTTCGTTGCGGCCTGGGTAAGCGGGAGGACCCCACTTGATCTCTGTCGCCTTCGACTTTGCGATGGGTAGATCTCTAAGCGTCTCGCATTTCTGCTTGAGCTCTTCGAAGCCGTTGGAGAGCACGGATTCCTTCACCTTGACGAGGACGATGTGAATGACAGTCATGATGCTGATACTTGCAAATGTCGGAGTGAGTTGTGAGGTGATGAAGGAAGTGTAGACAGACAGAATGAGGAGATTCAGCTAGGTCTGCACGTTGGTCCGGTCACGCTTTCACCGCTCCACATTCTTTATGCTGACGGCGCTCACGCTCACTTCAGCGTCGTTTGGCCGGCTTCACCGTTGGACCCTGAATGTTTCCGTGATTTTAATTTATTAATCATTAATTATTAATTGGCCCTTCGAGAAAGTCGATCGCATTTTTCGAGCTCTTTACGGGACCTCAATTTTGGGAGAGGAGAAACAGAGATAAAAAAGTTGAATTGGCTGCTTAGCCGTGCTTTCGCGGATCTTGAGTGAGGCACAAAAGACGCGCTTTCAAGATGTCGGCAAGCCAAACTGAGCGATGAAATGCAAGGATGAGTTTTAACTACAGTATAACTAGAGGCTCGCAGGAAGACTCGCGACATCCATGCTTTGCTCGACTCTGAAGCTTTCGGTTGCATCTCTTCATCCGGATCTCTTCCCGCAGTTCGACCCCATCCAAAGCCTGGTAGCACCTCATCACCTAGCATATCCATCCGACGCAATCGCTCAGGCACACGAAAAAGCAGTCCGAGTCCGATACATCTGTCATTACAAACACGCTAGCTTCACCACTTTCGTCCAGCTCTCGTTCGAAGCTCAGCTCAACTCACATTTCCATATCAAGCGTCTTCGAATCGGCTGCGAACTCTGAACAAGGTTAAAGTTTCGGATTCTGTTAATCACAGCCTTTCCTTTCCCACGCTGCTCCACCTAAACTGGCGTTCGACGATCCCATAGCATAGCCTCCGACTTGCCTTGCTCATGACCTTGTCTTAACTCAAATCTTCCCTTCACTAATATCAACGAGCAACTCTTGAAACGCAGAGCCTCAGCTTTTAAGCACGACAACAAAAGTTAGCTCAGGCTGAACCAAGGAGGAAAGGAAGCGGAAGCGTGTTCTTACAAGGTCGATATACATGTCCACTGGCGAGACAGCACCACAGCATGCAGAACCACAAGCCAACGATGTGAGCTCGAATGCTTCCACTCGAAGTCAGAGCGAGCATCGAGCAAATGGCGCTCATACACACAGCCCGTCATCCAGCGAAATCTTTACTGAGGCAGGTCCTTCTCAGCCACGCTCGTCTGTCAATGCTAGATCCGCATCACCTCAACAAGAGCCTACACCAAAAGCTCCTACCAAACGAAGGCGGCTAGATGCAGAGTTAGCATTCTCCAGTCCAGGTCCAGCATTCCGACTGCAGCAAACCGACAACGAAACTCAGCAAGAATCTAATCACGAATCTAATCGGGCACGCCGACCTCGTCGAAGTGTGACTTTGGCGAATGGGAATGACAAATCTTCTCTTTCGAACGGTGCTGTGAATGAGCCCGAAGCCCGCCGTCGCCAAGCTGCCGTCCCTTCACGGAAAAGTCTACCGGGAGAAGCGCGTTCGACCATTGCGCCAACTTCATCAAGCCGAGCTTATTCCAACAAAGCCGAATCCGAAGAGCCAGATGAAACAGCAGCAGGAGCAGCAGCACAACACGGCTCGACCGATGGCTTTGTAAGCTCGAAACTTTCCCATCGATCAAGATCAAGAAGCAAATCGGCTGTCAAGAGTGAACCAGAAGCCGATCAGAGCTTTGGCTTGGAGGATGAGTTTGCTCTTCCCTCCATTCCCACATCCCGACCCAAACCTCAAATTACGCCAATCGCTGCTCTTGACTCAACAGCGCCACTCCCGGAGATACTTCAACGCCGCAGATCGGAAAGGATTGCGCTGGCACAGTCGGATCTCGAGGACGTCCACGATGGCCATGACATGCTGGTTCGAGAACTTTTCCATCTCACCAAGTTTGTCACCATGGTAGGATACGATCCGGATGTGGCACGCAACGATCAAAGCGACGTCTTTGCCAACTTCAAGAACGCTCACGACCTCACCTTCAGTCTCGATGAGTCCGGTGGTGAGGCGAGTACGTCGGCGCCAGGTCGTGTCACTCGTAGGCGTGTCAACGCCAGAATGGAGAGCCTTTCTCTGAAACGCCCACAGCCTCCTAGCAAACCCTCTACACCCACCACATCGGCTTCCAAGTCCACTGCGAAGGATCGTGCTAGCGGTAGCAACCGGACTCGGAGATCTTCGAGCATCGCCGATGCCAAGTCAAAGGCTCATGGTGAGAGCGGTGATGATAGTGATGCGGAGGACGACGAGGGCTCCGACGAGTCAGAGGCAAGCGAGGATGATCGCCCTGCCAAAGGGAAAGGGAAAGGAAAGGAGAGGAGCGGTGATGTCAAACACAAAACCCAGGCCAAGCATTCCAAGAAACGACATCGTTCCATCACCGACGAAGTTTCGTCTGATACACCCGTCAAACGTACTGGATCTCGAAAGAGCAAAGCTTTAGACTCTCTCGATGAGTACATTCTGCGGCACCAGCCACGATCGTTGCCAGACCAGCCACCACCATTGCACTTCCTTGCTCCGCATCAGATCCCAGCGTCTAGACGATTTGGAGGCGATCTTGATGCCCTTTGGCGCTCTTTCAACCTCTTGCAGGACGCAGAAGGAGGTCAAGACCCCGGCAGTATCGAGAACGCCGATATCGAGGCTTATCTCAAACTCGATGAGCGTTGGCGCTCGGGTCTGCCGATCCATCCTGAAGCCGGGGCTACGATACGTCACACTGCTCACAAGACTCCACGCACCAAATCTCATCATGATCACTTGATGGAGGCTGTCAGTGCCAGCTACTCGCAGATGCGGCAGTACGCTAGACTGAAGCAGCAAAACTCCCGCAAAGTCGCCCGTATGGTGGCTCAGCACTGGGAACGCCAACTCGGTACCTCGGAGCGAGAGAAAAAGGCAGAGGAGAGGCGACTTCGTGCTTTGGCCAAATGGACACTGCGTGAAGTGCTCAAGCAGTGGCGCCTGGCTGTCAATGTAGTCAGAGCGAGAAAAGCAGCGGCCGAAAAAGCCGAGAAGGAGAAGCTGGATAAGGAGCAGCTCAACGCCATCCTGGAACAAAGCACAGCCATGCTCAAGAAGCAACACGAGGTCATGACTCGGGCTGATAGCGACAGCGACGTTGGAAGTGACAGCGATCGGACCAGCTACGGTAGCGAAGACGAGGTGGAGCCTGACGCTTCGGACGCCGAAGATGCGGCTGAAGGAGCGGCAACATCTGATTCCGACCAGCAGGAAGAGGAGGAATCCATTCAGCAAATTTCTGCACCTGTCAAGCGCGACCAGTCGCCGAGCGCAACACCTGCTGCGGACGACGCGGCCGAGCAAAGCTTCGACACTCTTGAAATTTCGACACCTGCAGCTGACGTAGGCGATGACGTCTCTACACCTCCTGCGCATGAGGTCACGATTACACGTCGATCCAGGCGAAGTGCTCGTGGCGTCGCCGACAAGATGAAGAAGGCTAAAGACTCCAAACTCGATCCCGACGACATTGAATTCAATGTGGGCGCAGATGGCGATGAGCATGAAGATGCAGAACTCGAGCGTCAGATGTGGGAGGAGGACGAGGAAGACGACAGCGAAGACGCTGGGCTGGAAGCGGATGCCAATATACCCATCGAAGAACTCCTGAAGCGATACGGTTACGGTCAGCAGGAGGAACAACAGGCGAGCGAGGAAGCGGCAAGCGACGACGAGCACGCAGAGACTCCACAGAAGGAAGACGGAAACATGGACATGGACGTTGACATGGATGCATCGGTCAAGCTGGAGAAAGTGGATGAGCTTGATGAGCAGGATCCTGAAGTCGAAACAACTCGAGACCAGGACGAAAGTATGGAGCTGGATGGAGCATCAAAGTCGACCGCGCTTATCCGACGCAACGATGCTTTGCTCGAAGACCACAGTGACACCGAGTCAGCTGCTACGAGTGGTCGCCGCAGCAGCCGTCGTTCCATGACTCGTGCGTCATCCATCGTTTCCTCCGATCGCCAGGTAGCTCGCTCCCGTCAGCCTTTCCTACTCCGTGGACAGCTCCGTCCTTACCAGCAGATCGGATTCGAATGGCTTGCCAGCTTGTACGCAAACGGTGTCAACGGCATCCTTGCAGACGAGATGGGTCTCGGCAAAACCATTCAGACCATCTCGCTTCTTGCTCATCTTGCCTGTGACAAAGGCGTTTGGGGTCCCCATCTCGTTGTCGCTCCTACGAGTGTCATGCTCAACTGGGAAGTCGAGTTCAAGAAGTTCTTGCCCGGCTTCAAGATTCTGTCCTACTATGGCAACCAGAAGGAACGCAAGGAGAAACGTATCGGCTGGAATACGGAGAACAGCTTCAACGTTTGCATCACCAGTTACCAGCTCGTTCTCGCCGATCAACACATCTTTCGACGCAAGCCGTGGGTCTACCTCGTCCTCGACGAAGCGCATCACATCAAGAACTTCCGGTCTCAGCGGTGGCAGACGCTGCTCGGATTCAATTCGCAGCGAAGATTGTTGCTGACGGGTACTCCGCTACAGAACAATCTGATGGATCTGTGGTCGTTGATGTATTTCCTCATGCCGCATGGAGCGACGGAGCTGCCAGGCGGTGGAGCTTTTGCAAACATGAAGGACTTTCAAGACTGGTTCTCGAATCCTCTCGACAAAGCTATCGAGGGCGGCACAAGCATGAACGAAGAAACGCGAGCCATGGTTCAGAAGCTTCACGCCGTACTTCGACCTTATCTGTTGCGAAGGCTCAAGAGCGAGGTCGAGAAGGAGCTACCGAGCAAGTACGAGCATGTGATCACGTGTCGTCTCTCCAAGCGTCAGCGTTTTCTGTACAACGATTTCATGTCTCGTGCCAAGACGAGGGAAAGTTTGGCGAGCGGCAACTACCTCAGTATCATCAACTGTTTGATGCAGCTCAGGAAGGTTTGTAATCATCCCGATTTGTTCGAGGTGAGGCCGATCGTGACGAGTTTCGCCATGGATAGGTCGGTCGTGGCGGACTACGAGATCAAGGATCTGCTCGTCCGAAGGAAGCTGTTGCAGGAAGATGTTTGGGATAAGGTGGATCTGGATGTGACCAACTTGCGCATTACGGGAGGAGAAGAACATTTGACGGCGATCGAGTCGAGGGATCTGCGCAAACTGAATGCGGCGAAGAAGCTGCCGTACTTCCGTGACAAGATTCCAGAACCGCCCGAGTTGGATACGTGGACAATCGAGAGGTTTGCCAAGACTCGGGAACAGAGGAAGAAGGTGGGAGAGATGGAGAAGTGGAAGCACGTGGCGTATGTTAATCAGTATCGATGTACGAAACGACCTGTTTTTGGGTCCGGGTTGATCAAGATGCTTCGGGAGGCAGGAAGGGGCGCGCGCTTGGAGCCGCTGGAGCAGCATGAGGCTGATCGCAAAGGATACCTCGATCGGTGTGATAACCTTTTGCGTCTCGTCTCGTCTCGGTCGACGAGGAGGGAGAACATGCAACCCTTAATCGATCGGTTTGCGTTCGTCACCCCGCGTGCGGTCGCCACGGACATGCCACGATGGGCTCTTCAAGGGTTCGAGCCTTACATGTGCCCCGATATTGTCAAGCCCGAGTTCGACACGGTGCATCCGGTGGCGGTGAAGCTGCATATTGCTTTCCCCGATGCATCACTGCTGCAGTATGATTGTGGAAAGTTGCAGCAGTTGGATATACTCATGCGAAGGTTGAAGGAAGGCGGGCATAGGATCTTGATTTTCACCCAAATGACGAGGGTTCTAGACATACTGGAGTCGTTCCTCAACTACCACGGCTACCGATACCTCCGTCTTGATGGCGCTACCAAGGTGGAACAGCGTCAAGCGTTGACCGAGAAGTTTAACCGGGATCTTCGAATCAGCGCTTTCATTCTCTCGACTCGAAGTGGAGGGTTGGGGATCAACTTGACGGGTGCAGATACGGTGTTGTTCTACGACCTGGATTGGAATGCGGCGATTGAAGCGCAGTGTATGGACCGAGCGCATCGGATTGGGCAGACGAGGGATGTGCATATCTACCGATTTGTAACCGAGAGTACGATTGAGGAGAACATGTTGAGAAAGGCGAACCAGAAGAGGTTGTTGGATAGTGTAGTGATTCAAGAGGGAGAATTCAATACGGAGCAATTGGCGAAAAGGATTGATTGGAGGGATATGCTCGATGACGGTCACAAGCTTGGCGACGTTGAGGTCGGGGTGGCAGAGGAAGAAGGGGCAGGGAGGGTCGGGGAGAGGGAGGTGGAAAGGGCGTTTTTGGACGCAGAGGATGAGGAGGATAGAGAAGCGGCCAAATTGGCAAGGGAAGAAATCGTCGATGATGGATTGGATTTCGTTGGTGAATCTCAGCCTCAGGCGCAGCAGACAGACGAGCCGAGATCTTCAGCCCAGCAAGAGGCGCAAGTGGAACAACAAGAAGAAGACGAGGAAGAGGAAGAAGGCGCGACGGTGGACGATTACATGTTGGCCTTCGTCGAGAGGGAGTGGGAGTTTTTTGCCTAGTCATCATTCAGCCTTCGACCTGTGTGGAATAACACACCATTCAATATCAATATTCAATGTCTTGTTCACGTTTATGAGATTACAGTACATCATGAGCAAATCTAAAGAATAGCGACATCCATCTCTTCTTGCGCCTCCTCCTTTTTGACCGACACCGGAATCGGCTCCTCGACCGTTTTGTCCGACATTCCATCTCCTTCCGTCACCTCCTCTTCACGTGGGGAACTGTCGAGTGCCAAATGAGGCGGGCTTGCTAGACCCATCACCTCCTCGTCTTCCTCTCTTTCCACCACTTGACTTCCAGAGAAGCGGGGAATGGGGCGGTACTGTGGGCTTGAAAACGTGCTCCTACTTGTCTCTGGCAAGCCCACAATAGATCTTGTGTGGGGGCTGGACGCGACGCTACTTGTCGTTCTCCGCCCGATAGGTCGGAGGACTTCGGGCGAGGTGGAGAAGTTGAGTAGCAACTCGGCTGCGTTTGCATCGCTAGGTAGGGCGCATGTGTCAGATAGTCCGGGAGTCTTGCCAGCGGAACGAAGCTCGGATTCGCCGCCGTACGCCGGGAAGGAGAGCTTTCCGGCTCGTGCCCGCCCTGCAGCCGAGGGGCCGAAATTCGGAGAGGTGAGCGAGAGTTGCTTGAACAAGAAACTACTTGATTCCCTCCTCGCCGCCGCACCGGGCAAAGGAAGAGCCGAAGACGGGAGCGAGGAGAATGCGGCGGATTGCGATACGCGGCGCTTGGACATGCTGATCGCGGGATCGGGAAGCATGATGGGCGATTCGGCGGACAGGCTCATCATCGGCGAAGTGATTGTCGTCGCAGGGGAGAACGAGGAGGGCGATTGCTGGATG
The DNA here is from genome assembly GCA_023212835.1 of Pseudozyma thailandica. Classification (NCBI taxonomy): domain Eukaryota; kingdom Fungi; phylum Basidiomycota; class Ustilaginomycetes; order Ustilaginales; family Ustilaginaceae; genus Pseudozyma; species Pseudozyma thailandica. Next base: position 1,349,316 of record JALCCH010000001.1, read on the forward strand.
ATGGAGAATGCGGGCGAGGGCTCAGCAGAGGATTGGGAAGAAGACGAGGTGGAAGCGTTGGTGTCGGTGCGGCGAGAATGTGTTGGCGCGACAAAGTGGTCCACCTTAGCGATGGAGGGACGCGAAGACATGTGCTTCTTAGACCGACGTTCAAGCGGCTCATCTTCATCTTCCGAAGCATCGTCCTCTTCATCGTCTCCCTCCGCCTCGACGGCATCGTCTTCGATCTGGTCCTCTTCCTCTTCTTCCTCCCCATCATCATCCTCCTCTTTAGCTCGTGTGGGTCTGACGTTGATGTCGAGCTGTACATCCGCACCAAGCGGTCTGGCGAGCAAGCCGCATCCAGGATCATCTTCGATCTTCGCGTCCTGCCTGTACGTGCCATCTCTGTTCCTTACACCGAAGGGATTGTCCGCTGTCGGCACATGTTCCGGTCCGCTCCCTGTTTCGAGCTTTTCGATGTATGCCTTCAGCTCAAAGATGTAGTTGATCGCATGAGTCAACACCTCCAACTTGTGCAGGCCAAGTTCTTCTTCCTTGTCAGCTCCAGCAGCTGTCTTTTTCGTGTCTGGCCTCTTGCGATTCCTCTTCCTCTTGGGCTTTCCCGTAGCCGCATCGATGTACGTCTTTGGAGCACCACCGGCAGCAATGCGGGCAGCTTCATCTTCTTCCTCCTGCTTCTGCCTCCGCCTATCCTCAAGCTCCTTCGCACAAGCAGGGACGATCGAGCGAAGAGTGACGAGACGGTCGTTGATCTTTTCCCTCCTTCGTCGCTCAATTTGAGAATGCGTAGCGCGGCGTTTGGAGTCTCGGACGGCTTTCTTGGGCACACTTGCTGCTCCGTCCCCAGCATCGAGATGACCCTTGGTGGGTGAAGAAGGCGTGGAGGGTTCGGAGAGGACGGTGTTGAAGAAACCTTTATCCGGGCCAGGTGCTGGAGGTGAAGTGGCTTTTTCGACCAGCAAGTGCCGCACAATTATCCCGGCTGAGCCCCGAGGAATGGATTCAGTGAACAGAAGCTTGCCTTTCATCTGCTTGAAAGTCGGAGCAAAGTCAAGGATCCATTTGATCAGCTCTGCTTTCATGCGTTTGGACTCCTTTTCTCCACCCTGCATCGAGCGTTCCCTCCCCTGCGAAGAAAGTGCAACAAATGCGATCGGGATGGTGCCAGCGATGGGCATGTCTCCAGGAGCGGAAGTGATGGTAGCCCCACTAGATTGTGGCACGCCAATGACGGCACAATCCCGAACAAGAGTGTTGGCTGCGAGACGGCTTTCGAGGAGAGAGGCGACGAGGGATTGACCACGGTACTCGAATCGGTCACAGCTGGCGGACATGGAGCTGGATGGAATGCTGGAGCCAGAGTAGCTCAGCTCGTCGTGCGTCGAAAGGTGGTGCTGAGGATGATGGTAATCGTCAGCATAGGTACGGTCGAACTGGCCTAGCTCCGTTGCAGGAGCCAACGTGGGGCGATAGGCGGAGTAGAGCATCTTGTGAGCCTTGCGAGCGGTGAATTCAGCGGTCGAATCGGCTGCGAGGGGCTTGATCTAGGCCCAAGGTCCGACTGAGTGTCTGACAGGACGCTTCTACACCGATAGACGCTGTAGCTGGGGGACAAAGCCGGCTTGTTGGCTGAGCACTGGCTCTCTGCAGGAGGGGATGACGGCGGCAAGGGTGTAAATGGAGCGGTGTACAAATGTTCGATGAAGGCGAGGGTGAATCTGATGGGGAGGGGAAGGAAGGAAGGAAATGGGGGGACAGATCATGAGATCGTGTTGACGAAGGGGTCAGAAGAGCCAAGTCAGAAGAGAGGAGAACGTGAACGATTAGCATGTCACGCCAAGCAAGCGGGGGGAGTCAACTGAGCTTGTCATGCGGAAGCATGCGCGGCTGAATGCTTCCTTCCTTACTTCACTGTGCGTTCCAGACAGTCACAGCACACAGCTTGAAAGAGGCGTAGTGCAAATGTCACAAGTCGCCGTTCATAGACTCTCGCACTGTCCGACAGCTTCACATCCGTCGGCACGTCCGCCTTCTCGTACTGCCGGTTGTGCTCTCGAAAGCATCGATTCGCTTCTGGCAAGCATCCAATCTAACGCTTTCGTGATGCAGCGAGAGCACCTCGTCAATGTTGCAGAGGGACCGAGCTACTGTCGGCGATATGCTTCTGTGGCTGACAGACGTGAAGAATAGTAGTATACACGTTGACATTTTTCGGTAGCTGCCTGTGCAATGGCCTGAGCGTACGTACATACATCAGCGGCACACGAGCACGTACATACACTCACACTGGCATATCGCGCAAGATTAGGCAAATCCAAGGCAAAGTCCAACAGAGGCCCCAGAGCATCAGTGAGAGAGGAGGCGGAGGAAGGGCTGAAAGTGTATGGGTCGCACGATCTTGTCCACGTTCACCATGATGGATAGGCTTGATTCATGCAGTCTGCCCAAGTACTGTACATTAGGACCCTGAACAAGTGCGAACGTGGACATTTGATCGCTATTCACATTTTCAGCCGAGGTACGAGTCAACTTGTATTTTGCAAATACAAAATTGGGAGACTAGGGCTGGAGACTGGTCAGCTTTCTTCTTTCTTCCAGCTCTGACTGCTTTTCCGATGTTCGGCTTGAGCGATAAAGAAGTGTGACCCTTTCCAGTGTTGGATTGAATCTGCTTGATGCGAGCGAAGACGGCTTGTCCGTCGATGATGGCAAGTGCAAAGGCGGAAGATGTTGTTGCTCGTTCCAGGCTCCAGATCGATCGTGTGACACTTTATCGCTAAGAATAGCCCGATGAGGTTCGGCTTGCTCCCGAAAGTAGTGTTGCAGCTCCCCCAACATCGCTAGCTCCTGCACAATGAGCCTCGATCTGCTGCTGCCAAAAAGCACTACCTGTACAAGTCACAACAGCTTCAACGTTCGAACTCTATCTTGCGAGCACGCTTTGCCATATACTTGCAGATTGATCGTCGGCATCCTCTCCAGATTCAATCATCTTACTGTTCTTTACACTCTGCAGTCAACGCCTTTCTTCGCCGTACATGATTGATGGACATCAAAGGATCTGAATCGCTCACTCGAAGGCAGTCGAGCTCGCAATGTGCAAGGTTCTAAGGTTGTATTTCAAGAGTCGATGGTGGTTTTTGAAGCTAAGCTAGAATGCAATCGAGTCATAACTTTCGTGGCGTGAGCGATGCCGAGAAGTGGGTGCGTTCGACGCATCAGGCTCGAACCCTGTGACGACCTGGCGAGCTGCTTATTGCTTCTTCTCCTCAGCGAGGTTAAGCTGTGAGCGACGAGGAAAGATGAAAGGAGGCAAGAATATGTCAGTCAGTGTTACTGTTCGAGAGCTTGTCTTATGCTTCGACGTCTGAAGCACAGCATGCAATGTCCATCCCGCATCGATTCACTACGATATCCAAAGATCTCTGAAGTGTTCCTATGAAGGATGAAAACCAATTTCAGCAGAAGATCATCCGGCAATAGGCAGAATCGTGCCTTCCGGTGGGGCTTGTGAGACCCCGTTCTGCTGCGATTGTTCCCGTCCTTCTGCTTGCAACTTGTGTCGCAGTATCATTGACCAAGTCGCTTTTCTTGATCTGCCGTCCACTATCCTTGCTGATTCGTTCCATGAATATCGTGATCCCAAACGCTTGACGATTGCTGCTGTGCTGTTGCGTTCTTCGGACACTTACGTTCTCGCTGGCCTTGCCATCCTTCCACTCCTGGTATCGGAGGGCCATGTATCCACGACGCTCAGCGGCGGCGCGCTCCTCCTCCTTAAGAGCCTGACGGGTGGCACGCGCGCAGATGGCGGTGTACTTGTTGAAGCTGTTGCGTTGCGAGTTGGCGGGTCGTAGATGCATCGTGTCCATCGTAGATGTGTGTTCAAGTTGGAGCAGGTTGCATTAATTGGTTGAAAGCAAAAGAGAAGCAAGCAAAGTCAGTATCCATCGTCCGCTAGAATAAACCATCAGTGTGCTGATCCTAGCGTTCTTGCAGTCTTTGCTTTGGATTGGAAAGCTGATCGTGCGGCGTGCGAGGGGTGAAAACGTACGTGAAGTGAGCTCTCCAGGAAGCGGCCGACATTTTGTAAGATGGATGAACGTTCGTAAAGCGGGGTAGGTGTACGATGAAGGAAAGTTGAGAAGAAGAAGAAAAGAGTGGAGTCGATATCAACAGCTCTCCAGATATGGGCCAAAGTGTCGACGAGAGCTTCTTCGCGCCCGCAGAGTCGAATCTGCACATTTCGGAAGCGATCGTGCTTTCCACCCAACTCACACACAAAGACACTCTCTCTGCGCGGACCTCTTCGGATAAGTCTCAAATTCGCACGAGAATTTCGGAAATTTAAAATCTCAAATTGTCGCGACAGAACGATGTAACATCGAGAATAGTCTCCCGTCCCTCTCATGACTCTCAATGGAAGGTGACAGGCATCATACATCGACAAAGTCACAGGGACATAGAGCGGTGTGCATTAGAGGCTACTGATAGAAGAGAGTAGGACATGAGAAGACTTATGAGTTCAACGGAGCGAACGAGGTCGTTTGGCGTATGCAAGAAGCAACCACCCGGCGATCATGGAGAGACCACCGATGGGAGTGATGGGCCCCAGGATCTTGCGAATCGGGTTCTCAGGCTTGGTGAGGCAAAGACCGTAGATTGAGCCGCTGAAGAAGGTGATGCCTGTAGCGAATGCGTAGCTGGCAGCTACAACGGGACCGGTCTTGGGCAAGCCGAGCGTGTAGAGGAGAGCCAAACTGTGCAGGAGCTGGTACTGGGTGGCCGTGGTCCAAGCGCCCATCTCTGCAGCATGAGCACACGATGAAAATTGCGAGAGGATAGACTAGTCAGAGATTTGCTCATCACTTCAAGGCAGCAAGTTAAGAAGAAGCTTACGGTAGGTGTTGAGTTTGCCCTTCATGGCATGGGCACCAATGGCACCGAGACCGACACCCATGGCGCCCGAAAGGCCGGCGAAAGAGCTGAGCATATTGTAGACCATCTTGAGTGTCTCTTTGTCTAGGCAGAAGTGAAGCGTAGTGTATCTGAAAGGAAGAAGGGTCTTCTACATCAACGAAGCAATTCTTGAAGCACGTTCGGGAAGAGGCAGAGAAAGGTCATGCCGAAGCTCCTTAAGCGCTGCCTGCTGTGGAGGCGTTTAGCTCATTATTTCTGGCTCAAATCAAAAGACGTTTGGGCCGCGCTTTACGTTGCCGCGGAAAGTCAGAACTGGATCGTGATCCTTCGAGATCAGCAGCCCGATCAATCCGAAGACCGAATAGCGCGGATGAGCGCGTCGCAGGCTCACAGCGCACTCAGGAAGCGTTTGTGTGCGCTCACGTCAAAGCGTTGTCGTCATTGCTTCGCTTCGGGTGGGGCTGAGTGCAAAAAAAAACACAGACAAACGAGGCGAAGAGTGTTGGACAGAGCGGTCAAAGAATAAAAATAATTTTTGGCTGAGCTCGAAGGAAGAAAGAGGATCGGGAAGGTCATGTTCGAGTGGAGAGTGTGATTTGCAGTTTCAATTTTTGACTCGGAACTGGAACTCGACAGTTGCGAATCGGTCGAGTTTGTTGAAGGAGTGACTGAAGACGATGTGGAATTGGATTTGTGATCTTCTCGGCTGACTCTTTCTCAATCGCTCTCGACAACAACATCATCACTTGCTCTCCTCAAGCAATCGTATCGCTTCACCCTGGGTCATCGCAACGACCTGCAAGTCGGGTGAAAGCTGACTTATCCCTCATCTTCGGAGCACGCTGCGGAACACTCATACGTCGGATCAGCCGTTGTTTTGCCCACCAAGCATCCCACGCTAAGGATCAGCCGACGAGCAGCAAAGACTTCATTTGTGTGCGTGTTTTGTACATCGACAGCCGACATCCGCTCTCGCTGCCTCATCAGCATTGCGCATCACCGATTCCATTCATCCTACGCATTTGCTCTAATCGACGCACAAGATGGAGTTTCCCTCGCAGTATCCCGACACTCCCGCCAAGCCATTGGCTGGTCCGGCTCGGGCTCGAGTCCTGGCTCGTCAGGGTCGCAGCTCAGCTTCTAAACCCTACGCTAGAAACAACTCGAACGCATCTTTTCACACCGACACGGATTCACCAGCGCGCAAGCCATCTACTCCGATCACCACCAATTCACTCGCACCACCATCTCAACAACCATCTCGTTCCGCCTTTTCGCCATTGCGCGTAGCCGCATCGCCAATCGCTTTGCTCGGAAGTGTCCGGAAGATGGTCACAAAGCCGCTGTCATGGCTCACTAGCGCTGCAGCCGCTACACAACCAGAGCTTGGCATTCCAACATCATCCAGCACCAATTCGCTCTCCTCGATTGCTCGTAAGCGCGCTGCCATTCAAGCTTCTCTCAAGCCTGAATCAGAAGAGGCCACTTACGAAAGAGATGCGCCTACTCGTGCCGCTAGGGCCGTCGGTGAGCGTCTTGCCGCCGGTCTTCGATCTCGCTCCACCATGCACGACGATGAGGAAAGTCAGCTTCGTCCGCCCACATCCAACCTTTCATCTTCCAAATCCATGTCTCGACTCGCTCCTAGTCCTGCATCTGCTCGTACAACTCGTCAACAGTCTGCTGCCAACCAATTCAGTCCTCTCGCTGGTCCTTCCTCTTTGCCTAGATCATCAGTTGCTGGCGACAAAGCCATGACTTGGAGCAATCGCAGCAACAAGCGTACACTCAACATCGGTTCCACAGGCTTTGGCGGCGTTGACGAGTCGCTTGAAGTTCTCAGCGATGCCGGTCCAGCTTCACCACCATCAGCAAAGCCTTACTCTACAAGGAGTATGCAGCCTCTGCGAAGCCCTCGTTCTCAGCTTCTCAGCGTTCGTGGTTCTTCCCTTCGACCAGACGATGCCATGTCTGAATCCGGTTCAACCTCCTTGAGCCACTCCAACTCCTTTAGTGCGTTTGGCTATGGCAACGAGGTACGATACGCCGACAGCTCTTTCGGTTTGCCTCCCTCAAGCTCTCCTTTCCAGCTTTCTGCACGTCGTCGCGCTGGCGCTCCGTTCAGCTCCGGTCTCTTTACCGAAACAGGCACTCCTGGACGCAGCTCTCGAGCCGGAAGTGTCGGCCATCGTGGCGGCTCCCCTGCTCCGTCCGCCGGACTCTCACCCGCTCGATCTCGCCAAGGAACACCTGGACGACGCAACTGGAATGGTATCAACCTCGCCGCTCCTTCAGCTCCTTCTGTTGGCGACGAGATGATGCGCGAGTACCTCGCTACACGTACGCTCCCCGGAATCAACCCCACCGTTCGACGCAGCCTGGGTCTTCCAATGGACGAACCCATGATCACTTCATCCTCGGTTGCTGGCGGCAGTGTCATGGATGAGACCGAGTCGCTCACACCCAGTCGCCTTGGAAAGCGCGATATCGATATGAGTGTCGACGGAGACTCGGCAAGACTCAGTGCTGCCGGCACGCCTTCCAAGCGCCGCATGGTCTGGCATCCTGACCTTGGCTTCATCAGTCATGAAGAGCTCAAGGCTCGTGAGCCAAAGCTTCCATCGCCCAAGAATGAAGCTGAGCGTTTGCTCAATGTCCTCGAGACGCTGCGTAAGCCTACCAATACTTCTCGTGGCGTTGGTCTCGCAAAAGGCCCGCCCACTACCATCAATGTCCCTGCGCCCATCTCGGATCTCCCCGCTTCTGCAGCAAGGAGCAGCAAGTCGCAGGACGGCAAGCCTGCAATCGGTGTCGCCCCTTACACGAGGTACATGCGCAAGGCCAAGTCAGCTCAGTCTAGTACCGTTGAGCAGGGAGGTATGAGGGCAAGGTTGAAGAAGTCTCAACCTCGACCCAATGCTATGGAGACCGACGATGCTGCCACGGAGGAATCTGCAGTTTCTGAGAATGAAGAAGCTCAAGAGGAGACGGAGGAAGAAGAGGAGTCGGAAGAGGAACCAGCTCCCCAACCAGAACCAGTTCGTCGATCTCGGCGATTGCAACATCAGGCACCTGCAGTCGAGGAAGTCAGCAAGACTCCAGCCAAGCAAACTGACAAGGCTCCTCGCACTACACAGCTCAAGTCCGCACTCAAAGCCACGCCCCTTCGCCCTGCCACACAAGCCGCAACCGCCACATCTGCTCCAGCCGAGACACCCAAACCTGCCTCTCACCGCATTCCTCTCTCTGCCGCCAGCAAGCCACCCTCCAGCACCGTGAAAAAGGACAACTTCACCGTAAAGTCCAGCACTGACCCCACCGCCCCACGCGAGAGGAGCTCGCTTCGTCAAGGCGCTGCTAAGACCTCGCGTACTCATCAGAGCTCTGGAAAGTTCAGCGCTTGGGACGAGGATGATGAGGAAGAGGGTCTCCCTGACGCTACTGAGCTTGCTAAGATCAAGTTGCCAACCAACATGTTCCCCACCGGATTCTCGTTTGGTACTCCTGCTGCCAAGTCGACCGAGAGCAAGGTCGATGACAAGCCCGCAGAGGCTCCAGCCTCCTCTTCGTCGGCTGCAAGCAAATCTCTTTTGGGTCGATTGGGAGGCTTCGATTCTGCCGCTCCGGCAAAGGAAGCTGATAAGCCCGAGGCAACCAAACCTGCTACTACGGCTCCTTCGTTCTCTTTCTCCGCTCCAAGCAAGGATGCGCCCAATGCAAAGCCATCTTTCAGCTTTGGCGCTCCCGCTACCGCTGCGACTAAGGATGACACTGCTGCCCCCAAGAAGACTGCTGCTGCTCCTGCATCTGACTTCTTTAGCAAGCCCGCCGCCCCCGCCGCTGCATCCTCGCTCAATGAGGGGAAGAAAGATGGGCCAGTGCCAAATTTCTTCGGTAGCACAATGAAGAAGTTTGAAAACAAGCCCGCGGAAGAAGCCTCAAAGCCGGCTCCTCCTGTTGGAGGTGGATTTTCCTTTGGCAGCAGCTCTACTCCTGCCTCCTCTAGCGGAGGGGACAAGCCTGCGCTCAGCTTCGGCGCGACCGCGTCCAAGCCAGCTGAGACGGAGAAGAAATCAGATGCACCATCACCGTTTGGCGGATTCGGCGCAAAGCCAGCAGAAAAGAAAGACAACGACGCCGCTGCTGCCGCACCAGCTAATAAGCCTTCGTTCTTTAGTGGATCTTCGACTGCTTCGACTGGTGGGTTCAGCTTTGGTGCTCCGCCAACTTCCACTCCGGCTGCGGCTGCGACAACGGGATCGAAGCGCGGCGCGGATGACGATGAAGAGCCAGCTGCAAAGAAGAGTATGCCAAGCTTCTCCTTTGGCGCTGCAGCAAAGCCTGCTACACCAGCTCCTGCGGCGGGTGGTTTCACTTTTGGCGCTGCGAGCGGAGAGAAGAAGGACGAAGCTCCCAAACCTACACCTGCTGCGGCAGCGGGGGGCGTGCCGAATTTCTTCGGCTCCAAAGGCGATGATGCTGCTAAGCCGGCGAGTGGCGGGTTCACGTTTGGCAAGCCTGCTTCTGATCCTAGCAGCAGCATGGGTGGGTTTGGTGCATCCAAGCCTGCTGAGGCGCCAGCCATTTCCTCGGGATTCTCATTTGGAGCGCCTAAGCCCGCGTCCACTGAAACAGCCAAACCGGCAGCGACAGGCTTTACCTTCGGCTCCAGCCCCTCTCCGGCACCCGAGACCAAGCCTTCTACCCCAACAGCCACGTTTACCTTTGGCGCACCAAAGCCGGCGGTGGACGCGGCTTCGCCCTCAACTTCGACGCCTGCTTCAGGAGCTACGACGCCGAATGGCACTTTCGCCTTTGGTAGCAGCAGCAGCAGCAATAATACTGCCACCTCGGACAAGCCTGCAAGTGGTGGAGGGTTTACTTTTGGCACGCCCGCCGCGGCGTCTGCGCCTAGCAATGCTGGGTTTGGTGGTGGATTCGGAGGTTTTGGCAAACCCAACCCTACGCCTACCCCTGCCAGTAGTGGTAATGGAGGGGGAGGGGAGATGATGGACGATTCGCCGCAGAAGACTGCCCCGGCGCCTGCGGCTGCGGCGTCTACGCCGAGTTTTACGTTTGGCTCCTCGACTCCCACTGCTAAGCCGGCGGGGACGGGCTTTACCTTCGGTACGCCAAGTTCGGGGCCTACTGCGAGTACGGGTGGATCGACGTTTACGTTTGGGGCGTCGACTTCTTCGGCTCCTGCGCCGGCTGTGGGAGGTGCGGGAGGGTTTACCTTTGGGTCCTCTGCGCCTGCCTCGGCTCCTAGTTCAGGATTCACCTTTGGAGCGGGAGCGAGTGGGTCAACCACGCCGGGTGTTGGGTCGACGCCAGCATCGCCCTTCTTGGCGCCGGCTGCGGCGCCTACTACGCCGGGTGGGTCGGCGTTCCAGTTTGGCGCGCCTGCTTCCTCGACCGGAGCGGGAGGGTTTACTTTTGGTACTCCCTCGGGCGCTCCTGCTGTGGGAGGTGGAGGATTTACGTTTGGAGCTCCGTCCTCGCAACCCGCGCCGACGTTTGGCGCCGGAGGAGGTGCAGGAGGGTTTGGCACCCCCTCTGGTCCCTCGACCCCCTCGGCAAGCCAGAGTGGAGGATTCACATTTGGAAGCGCTCAACCAGCAGCTGGAATGCCGCAATTGCCCCAACCCGCCCAACCAGGTCTGTTCAGCATGGGCGCCCCAACCGCAAGTCCGGCAAACAGCCCAGGCGCCAGACAGATCAAACCCTTGCGTCAGAGGAGGAGATAATATCTCCAATCCCCCCCTCCCCTCCGCCCCCACACACACACTCCCAAGAGCGCAACCAGAATTCCATTGTCACATTTGCAGAACTAGAACGCTCATATTGATTAGCAAATGTACTGTACTGTACTGTACTGTACTGTAGGGTTGTGCGTGACTGTCGGATAAGGTCGAATTCGATGCAAGTTAGGTGGGTACAGCAGTGGAGCTGAGATTCCCACAACATATAGTACATGACTTGATACTTCACAAGCTCGACTCAAGACACACACTGCGAAAGACAAGGATAGCCTAAGATTGCAATGCAAAATGGTCATTAAAGATGAATATGCTACAAGAACCCAAACTGTCATGAGAGGTGTGAAAATGTTGATGCTGAGATGAATCGTGTGCAATTGATTATTATAATTGTTTGATCAACCAACAAAAGCTGTATTGCTGCTGGCATTCGGTCTTCTCCTCGGGTCCGTCCTCATCGGTTTGCCTACGAATGGCGACGCTGAAGGAGAAGATGCAAGATGCACGTAATCCATGCCTGGCGAAGAAGTGCTGGACGGAACAGTGTACGGCTGAGCAGCTTCGTGAGCCTTGGGCATGCCAGATGCGGCGGCATCCGCAGCTGCTCTACGAGAGACTAGGAAACTGTTGAGTCCTGCGCCGATCGCCAACAGCAGCGTGAACAGGATCGATGGCAACAGCGTCGACAAAGGTGGGCGTGGAGGAAGGCTTGAAGTCGATTTGGCCTTACCCTTTTTCTCCGATTCAAACATCTTGGCAATAGTCGGAGGCGTGATGTGATGTGCGACGGTGCTAGTAGCCGACCAAGCCATCCGTGCAGGCCAGAGGAATGCATGTCCCGCAGAAGAGACTGCGCCACGAGACTCTGAACCAGAGGCCTGTGGTGCGCCACCAGGATTGGAAGTTGACATGCGTGGAGTGCCGGACTCGGAGGAAGGCGGGCTCTGATTCTTGCTTGCCTTGCTCTCCTCGTTCGGACCCAGCATTCGCATACCCCAATTCAAAGTCTTCTCAAACTTGTGACGAGTGTGTCCTGCAACCTGGCCGACCTTGTGCGTACGCTTGCTGACATCATCCCAGGCAGTGAGCATGTAGCTTGCGCAAAGGAAGGCAGCGAGTGAAAGGACAGTGATGCTCGAGATGCTCAAGAACAAAGTCATGTGGAAGACGGGCCGGAGTGGTGCCGACAGCTGACGAGTCAAAGTCAATGCGAGGTTGCCCGCAGAGGCTAGCTGTTTGTGAGCTACATTGAGGCTATCAAGCAGCATGGCGTCCGACATTGAGCTGCCTCGTCGGTGACCAGCACCCGAGGCATGTATGCTGGATCCACCGAACTGCCACGGCGAGTCTTCTCGGATGGAGCCTCGACGACTACCCGGAAGCGAGAAGCTGGTGGTCCTGCGATCACCGGTGCGGATCCCATGACGAGGTCGTCTCGCGCTGTTGGATCGCGAAGGCAACGAGTCGTAGGGGCTGCTGTACTCGCGAGGCAGACTGCCAAAGTTGAACGCGGACTGGCTAAATGGGATTGATTCGGTATGATCGTGCACGCTCGCCCGTCTCGGGATGTCAGTAGCTTGGTCGAAACTGACATGACGCTCTCGTCGAGAAGGGCTTGTCCTTCCGTTGGCTTCGTCAGTGTTGAGAGGGCAAGGCGGCTGATCAGGACGGTCAAAGTGGGAGCGAAGGATGGTGGGAGGCGATGGTGCCTTGGATGATGATCGCAAAGAGGTTTTTGTTGTGCTAACTTTGCGGGTGCGATGAGTAGTGGTCGTGCTGAAGCTGGTAATGTCGGCGGCTTCATCGGAACTGAGTTCTGGGGTATCAGGAAGGCAGTGAGGTACAAAGCGAGCTTTGCTGCTGGTATCAGGTTGAAAAGCAAATTGGTGCAGGTGAATCGCCGACTGTGAGCTTGGCATGCGGTAGGAGGATGAGCTCTGCGAGGAAGTAAAGAAAGAGGTCGACATGCCGTCTTCGCTCATGACTCGCATCCTTCGACCTCCCGCGCTACGTGAGCCGCTGCGACTCGAGTCAAAGGCAGAAGGTAGCGGCGGCGAGGTCGAAACTGATGCATTCCATATCGAAGAAGCCATCTCGGGACTGTTGCTGGTAGTGCGTACACCGGCTCGCCTAGAGAAGCTGTGCTCAGCAGTGGCAGGCATGCCGGTAGGAAACGCGTATCGTGACTGGTTCTGAGGAGTGTGGTGACCGGCTAAAGTTCCACCGTGTTCATCACTCGAGACCTCAGCGCTGGACTCGGATTGGCTCGTAGCTCCGGTATTGTAGGCAGAAGCCTCATGCGAGCGATAGGCAGAGCGCAGAGCCGAACGAGGCACAGTGGAGGCGTTGCCTTGAAATGAGGATCTGCGACTAGAAGCGGCTGTTGATGTCTCGGATCGTTCATGATGATAGTCTTTGGGTAAGCCCGACAATCTCTTCCAAGCACTACGTTCTGATGGGGTAGCGTTGGCCAGAGCCGGGTTGTTGCGTCGACGAGAAGCGCTCGAAGAGCGTTGCGCTTTGCGAAGACGTTCGGCAAGCTGACCAGGAGGAAGAACATGTTCCCACCATTCTTGAGAGTTGGGATCACCAGACGACGATGACGGATCCGACCCCAAGGTGTTGTTGGCGCTGGTGGAACCGGAGCTGGATTGACGACTGAGGCTTGCTGATGTTGCATATGAACCTCTCCATGTGTTGGAGGATGCCTCGGGCGAGAGCCATGGTGTTGATGTGCCTGAGGTGTTGGCTGAATGCGGTCGCATGGTTGTCGAAGCGGCCATGGTGATCGTCAGAGGAAAGGAGGCAGCACTATCCTTTCGCTAGATGGCTGCTGGAGACGATGGTTCCCTTCGACTAGAACTCGCTCCTCACCACTGCGCTCAAATGAGAGAGAGAGCCAGAGATAACAAGACTGAATAAATGAGTCAGAGTCGGGGTGGATCCGATAATGCTGTTGCTGTTGCTGATTGAATTGTCGGAGCAGCCGATGATATGGTAGCCGTGAATGCTTTGGCTAAGGTTCACTGAGTCGAGGCAGATGGCGCAACGCTCATCCAGCTGTGTTCAGTGCGATTGAGCGTTGGCGTGAGGTGAGCAATGGCAGAGAGACCACAAGAAGTCAAGCTGATGGTGAAGCGGAATGAGGATAGACCTTCGACTGCCATGTGGAAGAGGACAAAGCTGAGTCAAAGGCAGAGGATAGCGGGGGAGGCAGTGATTGAATGCCGCAAGATGCCGGAAGCCGATGAAATTGAATCGGCTAAGCCGTACCTTTGAAATCCTTCAGCTTCTTCCGATGCCGGTGACCAAGGTGAATGCAGAGAGGATGCTTTGGCCAAAGGAGAAAGACTCGAAGATCGTAACTCGGTGATGTTGCTGAATGAAGAGGTGGGGAAAGTGTGGAGACTCGAAGCTGCAGCTGGAAGGATCCCTGCGCAATGAGGTGATAAGAGAGTCGGAAGAGTGCGGGAAGAAAAGTGAGGCTGAGCTGTGACGATCGTCGAGGGTCGCTGACAACAAAGTTTGTCGGAAGGTGTCGAATGAACCAAAGTGTGTACTGAGATATGCAGGCGGCGGCTGAGGTGGTTCGGAAAGGATGAACGTGATGAATCTAGAGAAGCGCGGCACGGTTGATGTGATAGCGTAGGATGTGGAATGGTCAGAGAGCAAGGGTGATTGACTGGCACTGGCCTCCTGTGCTTGACAATCCCGAATCGACTGCGCTCTAGATTGGCAATGTGAGAGCAACCCACAACGACGTGAGCTGTCGGATGGCGAGCTGGTGTCGCGGGAGAGGGGTGCGTGTGAATGTCAAGAGGCTAGGCGGGTACAGTTTCTGCTTAAGGCATGTGAGGCGAGCAAACAAGGAATAGGCCGGGACGACAGCAAAGGCAGGGTCGGGATAAGGTAGGAATGCGGTGAGCCGGAACAAGGCGTTGTTTGATGAGCTTTGATTCACGAGCAGGCGCACACAGCAGCGAGCAGGGTTCAAAGTTGCTGTTCTTCGTTTTCGGTTTCAGAGTGCTTGTGATAAGGATTGATTGAATTGCCCTTACGCTATCGCCATCACGGACCGCTCCGCACCCCTTTCCTCTTTGTTGTTGTCTCTATCCCCCTTTCTTGGTTGCCAAATGTGTTTCGCTTTCTTGAAGTCACAGCCTCACATCCATCATGACGCAAAGCGGTCAATCCAGCTTTTTCCATGAAGCCATGATGATTTGTTCGGCCGCTTCCACGAGGAACGCCTCTCGCTTGCTTGCTGGCTCGCTTACCGGCCAAGAAGCTGAGCCGTACTGTAAATGATTCAGGCTCACTGCCCCGACAGGACTGTTCCTCACATCAACTGCAGGGCAAAAGAAAGCGTTTGAAAAGGTACTGGGGTGCAGCAGGGTGCAGAATGCAGAAGGATTCATGAGAGCGTGCTGCCAAAAGCGAGCTGCACGGCGTCTCCGTTTGCCGCTCGCCTGCAGAAAGGGTTCGGGACGTCAAAAAGATTGAAAAGGACAGGGCACAGCAACAAAGAGAAGATAGAAATTCGCATTATTGTTCGGTGGGATTTTCCGCCACCTTTCTCAGAGATTGTGAATCGGAACGACCGCATACGCCATGGGAACTGAATAAAAATAAAAATAAAGTAAAGTAGAATTTTCTTCCCACGGCCTCTTCTCTGGCTTGGCGACCGCACCCTGAAGGCTATCACAATCAACCCAAAAATCAACTTTACGACGATACGTCGACACGAGGCATTTGACGTGATCCTTCGAACTTCGCTGACCGGGCAAGTAGCAGCCGTGTGTGTTGAAAGCCAAAACAAAGCGCACGTTTTTTTGAACCGCAATCGCAAATCGCACCGACGGATGCTGTGTACTGTACTCTGTACATATCGCTTCCCTTCTAATGTCATCGGGCTCACCAACGACTCCCTTCCGCGCCTTCGGAAGTGAGATCAACGTGGCGGTATTCAACATAGCAGAGGCAGATCAACGCATTATCTGACTCATGGTTGTCTTCGTAACACCGTTTGACGTTACCGAGAAAGATCGAGGTCGATGAGAGAGTGAGTGAGCTAACACAATCGACGCAAGGATTGGCAAGGTCACAGCGATGTCGGACCCCTTGTTTACCTCGAACCGAATATCGTCAGGGGTGCACTAGCTCGTCACACTTAGAGAAGTGTGAGTAAAGTCAGGAAAAGATAAGAGGACCCTTTCATCTGTCTCGGCGTCTGCTTGAAGTGTGAATAGCATCTTGCACTCAAATCCTACTTCGTAAGTTTTGGCTCTTTGAAAATTCTCCGAAGTTAGGCTATAGACATCTTGTCGGCCTCGAAATCCAGTACAGGGGCCCTTCCGGCAAGAACGAAGACCGGATATCAAGCTTTCGGTCACTTCGACTTGGTCCCTCTTGAGCTACCGCACACATCATTGTTCCCATTGTCGCCCACATGCTTGGACCTCGTCTGTGAGACTCGAGCGCCACATTTCGAATCTTGGACTCAGCCCAAGCACTCCAGATCCATCGTGATGCTGCTGCATCTATTCTTCCGTTGTCCTGGCAGCTGATAGCGGACTAAAACAAAACAATAAACACCAAAAATGACAATGTGAGCAAGTTTTGTCGGTCAAGATCATGCACCAGTTGCGCTCTGTTTTGTTCGGCAAATGGTCGCTTACGACACGACACAGGACATTCAATCGCTTTCTTGCGTCGCTTCGTTCTAAATCTCGGTATTTCTTTACCAGCGAGAAAACGTTAAAAAGCAAGGCGAGGGTCGGAGTTGGCGAGTCAAAGGAGCGGAAATGTCGCTCGTGAAAGGTACGACGTGCATATCTCTCGGATTCCCGCTCAGAATCAGAGACACCATTTTTCTTCCCAAGTCTAAATTTCATTGGTTCAACGGCTTCCTCGGCGCAGCTGTGCCTACGTCCGCTCCGACTGTAGGATTTCCTTTCGCTGGCTACCTTTGAAAGACCCACATCAAACCCTTCCTCATCAGCGCTTCCGATACTTGCCGATGTCAGCCCACCATGGCTACAACCGGCGACGACGATGAGGACATCAACGCTACTCAGTTCCCGTCTGTGCTCTTGGCGTAGCAACATGACTACGCCTTCCGACGGGCGTGGCAGACACGCCTGCTTTTTCTTGCATTCCACGCCGCGATCCCGTTCGTTCTCTCTTGTGCGGAGGTGGCTGCAGGCTGCAAATAGGGGCTCCGCAGAGTCAAGCTCGGATGGCAGTCTCTGAGATCACAATTCTTGTCCATCTTGGAAGTCACATTTGCATGTCGTTGCTCTATGCGAAGACCTTCTCGGGGCCAACGATTGCTTTTCGCTGCTCAAGACTGACTGCAGCATCAGAGCACGACCAACGCTAAAATGACAGAACAATCCCACTTTTTTTGTTTTGTTTTGCGATTACGCGAGTCAGACCCAAATTTGCTCAACGTGGTCCCTTTTTACTGCCGGTGCCGCTGCTAGATGACGAAGAGCGCGTGCGACCTTCTCTTTGACGTTTTATGACACCGCATGGCTCGTGTTGGATTCCGATGTCGTCGTCGAGTACCGATTTAGCTCCTTGCTGCCTAGGTACCGGTAACCCGGAGATCGATCGGAAATGTCATTCTCCGAGATCAGACTTCTTCTCTGGGTCATCGAGAAGCATAGCTGCACGACGAAATGCTTCCAATCTGTCGCAGAGCTATCAAAGTCCCGACGCACGTTTCGACCGTGTCCTTGATACCAATTGATTGCATGCACCAGCGTCTTTCCTCACGATCGAGCTCGTCTCCACGCATTTAGCACCCGCATGAAAAGGCCATTATTATACCACCTGCGATCTCACCATCTGGAATGTAGTACCTTGGCACGCACTCTGGCCGGAAAAGTTGGATAGGCTTTCTCAGCTTTCGCTTTCCAAGGCGCTCGGGTTCATTCCTCGATCTCTCTGGAAAACGGCGCACTACGACATTGTGGCGTGCGAAACACGACTGCTCACGCCACATTGCGATCCGTGTGGAAGACCACGTTGGCGTTGATACGTAGATGGCCAACAACGAGATCGATCTCGGCGTCCCGTGCTTTGGCTCGGACCTACCCACGTTCCGACTTTTTTGGCTTCTTGCTTATCGGCGACAGTAATATCAATTTTGCAAAACTGAATTTGTGCAACTTTGCTGCGATCTCACATTCGACCTTCGGAAAACTCTAGAGTTCGCAAAAGGGCAGTTGCCACCCCATTGACAGGCCAAGCTTGATCATGAGAATGATCAGAAGAGCATAGTGATGGAAAAACGGAGGTTCTGCGATTCAAGAAGAGGCCGAAAGAGTGTGAAGAACAAGAATCTCTAGATCCTGCGAATCTTGAATGTATCGGAAGCCAAGACTTCTAGGTTTTTCGGTCACGACCACCACCACCCGGGCGCATCACAAAGCGACATTGTAATCGTACTGATAGCACATCCTCCCACCCCATTTCCCGCTTTGATGATCCAGCAGGTCGTGCACCTTGACGTTTTCTGCGAGCGGCATAAAGTTGATCACATCCGCACTCCTGGCTGTCCATGGAGGATTCTCGGCCTCGCTCACCTGTTTCTTGGGTCCATGGAAACTCCACTTATTCCTCCGATCTTTCTTCTGCCAAGCATCGTAGATGTTGTCCACAAATCCATGATGGTTGTGGAAAATCATGTCGTTCGGACTGGTGGTTAACCAGGCCATGTTGCCGCCCAGGCAGGTATGCATTGAGAGGTGCGCCGAGATTTCGAGCGCCGAGGAAAAGTCAAAGAATCTGCCGTGGTTGTGGGTTGCGCCGAGGCCTTTGACGAATTGCGCGTTGGTAAAAGTGGTGCAATTGGAGCCAAAGTGAGGGTTGGGGAGGTTGACGTCCATGTTGTTGAATTGGCGGCAGAGACGGTGACGGAAGGGAGCGTTGAAGTAGTGGTCGGAGAGGGCGCCATCGGTGACAGCGAGTCCGGTGCCCCAGGGACATTCGTTGTTACCGCCCAAACCGTTGGTGCCGAGACCGTACTCGGGGCTCGCGTCAAAGATGGCGTTGGTGCTGGGATCGTTGGCCGTCTTTGTCCAGTCGACCCATGGAAGCCCCAGAGCGAATCCGCACTCGTTCAAATCTCGCTCCACAATCGCAGTGAAGCCACGGTGGAAGACGGTAAAGTAGGCGGTGAAATGAACGTACTGAACCATGCGGATGTGAAGAAGCGTCCAGTCATCGGCACGATTCCATCCGGACCCTGTCTTGAAGCGCGAAGGTTTCTGACGAATGCACTTCATAGCGTCTGCGTACGCCTTCTTTTCATCGCTAGTCAACGTTGAATACTCCTTTCGGATGAGCACCTGCTCGCAAGTACCCGTCGTGTTGGTGGGTGCACTCGAATTCGCCGGCAAGGCCAGCTTCAACTGACCCGGAATCGGACTTGCAGTGTTATTGGTAATGTTGTTGGGAGCAGCGAAGTCCGAAGCCGGCGTGGCAAGCTCAGCAGAGTTGACTGCGGTGCCTTTAGCGGCGTCGCCAAGAGTAGCGTTTTCAGCAGCGGGTCTAGGGAGGAAATTTTGCTTGGGATCATTCTCCAGAGCCGGGGCGACAGACCTTGGGTCTGGTCCAAGACCAGGGGGAAGCTTGCCAAAATCCGCCGCACCCGCATTGGACGTTTGATTGGAAGCAGATGACGAATCCGCATCGCTGAGTGCATCCATCAGTTCCGATAGCAGGCCAGAACCGCTCTTAGAGCCCGAAGAATCGGTAGACTGAGTACTGGAGTTGGCAGACGCGCCAGCAGGGCCTGGCATCTCGTTAAGACCGATCTGAGGAGGTGGGGGCGGTCCCTCATATTGAACGCCACCAGATTGACCACCAAGGCCGCCTTGAGAGCTAGACGAGCCATTAGCATCACCTGTAGACGCCGACGCGCCATCACCAGCACTAGCATGACTAGCTACAGGTGCCTGACCACCTGCAACCGTCGAGCCCGCCGCAGTTTCAGCAGCTTCAGGACCGACTGACGCTGCTTGGCCTTCTGTAGCTTGGTAATTGGGCGTAACAGCTGAGCCAGCGGCGGAAGGTGCTTGACCACCTGCGACACCGGATCCAGCCGTAGTTGCCCCACCCAGTGCGGAGGGATCTCCCTCACGTGTGTCGGAGACCAGCTTTCCATTCTGCCACACCTTGGTCTCCTTCGAACCGCTCGACCAGCTCCAAGTTCCACCGTTCACGTGGTCGTCATCCGACAAATCTCTGCGGCTGTTCGAATCCTCTTGAGCCACATCTTTGGCGCAACGGAGGAGCCTCTTCTGTTGGCGTGAGAGACGGTCTTTGGCGGATTTCGCCCAGCCAGGAGCTGGATCCCAGGTGTCACTTCCGGGGAGATCGTGCGCCCTGAAGCCCCAAGTTTTGGGCGTGAGGGAGAGCCAAACGTGCTCGTCGGTGGGGGAAGGGTTGGTGGAGAGGAAGGATTCGATCTTGGCGTGGTCGGCTTGGGAGGAGGCGCGGTGACCGAGGCAGTGCAAGAGATGAGCTGCCTTCGTCTTCGGAGAGAGAGCGTAGGAGGGAGATGGAGAGAAGAGAAGGAGAGTGGAGAGGAGGAAGGCAAAGTGGCCTCTCATGACGAACGAGCGGAACCTTGTTGATCGCGATCAAGGAGTGACTAGAGAAGGGAAGAGAAGTGAGAAGAAAAGGCGATGATGGACAGAGAAAAGATACAGAGAGGCTTTGCTCGACAAGGATCAGAAGGATGAACGACAGACGCACTGGAATCGATCAACATGACAGCACATTGCCCCTAATGGCGAAACGTCGAGACAAATGAAGCGTTGGCGGGCGCAGGCGTAGTGGTGGCGGGAGAGCTCATTTCGACATCCGGTGGTGGTTCGTGAGGGATTGCCCGAGCCAAGAGGCGGGCGTGAAGCCTGCACTTCTGTTGACGGTCGGTATGCGGTGTTCCTGTCCGCTCCCCACCGACTGTTCGTCTCTCTTCGGCAACGGCGCTTGGCACGGTGGAAAGGGTCGTGCGCTCGGAAGGAGCTCATACCAAGACGAGGCACGTAGTCGTACTTCATCTCCGGTGTCGCCCCACATCATCGTGTCGCACTGTACAGGTCATGCACTGCCCCCCATTTCCAAGATGAGACCCTGCTTCATATGACCGCCCTACGGCGAGAGGAAGGGCTTGATACTGTACACCTCCTCACGCTTCGCCGATCCCGACTCGGTCGAGTCGCTTATCCTTTGTTCGCCGCTGTTCCTGAACGTCAGACCGCCCCTGCATATGTGCGTATCCCCTCCAGACCGCTCTCGTCAACTTGCACTCACAGGCAATTGCACGGTCCTTTCTCGAGCAGACTAGAGCATGTTGCATTGCTTACTCCCGCTTATGGCGATTATACGCGCTTCCACTGCCACTCCAACTCCTGAATCCCCACCTCGCCTCCCGCCTTTTCATCATAATCCATCCATTCTCCCTCTTCAAACTCTACCTCGTCGAACTTTGTGCCACTCTCGGTTCCCTTACAAGTCCAGGTACCTTGAGGGTCGAAATCGACCGGTTCCAATCCTCTGAAATCCAACACGCACAGTGTTTGCCATTGCGGCGCCGAGTCGTCGTTGGCTTCGATCGGCCTAAACAGCGGCTCCTTTGCGGTCGGCTCGTCAAACTCTACCATCACAACGTTCAAATCCGTCAGTACATCTAAGCAAAGGAAAATTGGGGGAACGGGCCAGTACTTACTAGCACTCGATTCCTTCTTGCAAAAATTGCAACTCATGACGAGGTTGGCGCTTCCTCGCGCTCCTTTGGTCATCTCATGTTCGTCGCTAGGTGTGACGCCTACCAGTTTGGGATGAACTTCGTGACAGGAGGTGCATTTGAGTTTGAGCATAAGTGTATAATCCGGATCGGAAGGCAGGAGCGATGTGACGGCGTTGAACTGCGCCTTGAGTTGCAATGCGAGACGCTGTCAACACCGAATCCCAGAGCAAGGGCATCATCGTTCATGTCAGTGTTGGATAGGCGAGATGAAGAAGGCAAGAGAGGGGGAGACAGAGCTTACAGGCATGATGGGCAATGGTATGGCAGTAGGTGATGGGTGGTGCGAGGAGGAGGAAGAAGGGGTGGAGGTTTGTGCGCCTAAAACACGACATCGTTTTAGAAGAAGCGCACGGTCCGAATCCCGAGATTCTGGCGAGCTGTCGGGTTGTGCCACACGATGATATCCTCTCCTCTCTCTCTCTCTCTCTCTCTCACGCACGCACACACGCTTTGCTTTTCACAATCTCACGGCAATAAGCGCACAAGCTACGGCTAGTCTAGTCAGAACAGAGGGTTGAAGTACGACTGAAAAAAAAAAGAGTGTCAAGATCTACATGTAGTCAGATCGAGTGGTGGACCTGACAGGAGAAGGAAGGTCAAAGATATTACTCAATGCTCTCTTTGTTCTGGTGACCGGCTTGAGTTTCTCGCCTTCTTTCTGCGCCTTGTCCCCTGTCTCCATCCCGTCACGTACTATCTCTGTCGTCGATCTGGGAATCTGAAGTGTGCTCAGCAGCGCCGCCTTGGCTCTCATCAGCTCCGGGCTCGCCTCGAAAGCCATCCCGCCCTCTCCTTGAACAGTCAGCGACCGTGATCGAGACATTGGTGCGCTCGCAACCTCATCACTGATGTTCGGCAAGTCCATATTCTCTGGGCTCCAGCTACTCGCTGCCAAGCACAGCAGTCGCATAGATCCAGGGCTTGCAAGACGATGAGCGAGCTCAGCCCATCCGGAGATGACGCCGTTCATATCGTCCAATGCCTCGTCCAACGACCGTGGATGTGTGGGTTCAAGTATCGTTGGCACTGTCATATCATCAAGCGTCTCAGCAGCATCCTCATCACATCGAGGCGAATGAACAGAAAGGAAGCTCTCCCCTGCCGAAAGCCTGCTCTCCTCCTCTGCTGCGGGACGAGGTTGCGGAAGAGGCCAGATGCTCTCGTCGAGAAGGGATAGAGAGGGCTCGCTACTCGGCAGTATTGAGTCCGTCGAGACTGAGCGAAGCATCCCGCTCTCTGCGATGCAGCCCTGAGGATCTTCAGGTGGAGGGTAAGCTGATTCACGACGCCCAAGCTCTCCTTCCATTCCACCGTCTACTCTCTCGACCCAACTGTCGTAGAACAGCCCGGGCAAGGGCGAGCTGTATTCGAGCGGTGACCAGGGGCTGGGGCTTGAGCTTGAACGCTCTCCACTTTGCTCCTCCTGCCGATCAGCCGAAGTGGAGAATGTCGCAAGGGTGCTTGATTTGGGCGACAGAGGTGCGGAATTGAGCAGGCGAGCATGATTGAGCTTGTCGGTGAGCTGATGCATGGCTTCCTCCCACACGCCTTTCCCCTCCCTGCCTCGAACACCACCGAGTTCAGAGATAGAGGTTGTGGGTGGTGGCTGGAACGATTGCGCCCTCGCTCTACCTTGAAACGTCGCTACTGTTGGCGTCACCAAGTCTCCTCCCTCGTTGGTGGTTTCGCTGCTTGGATCCAACAAGAGCACTTGGGGCAGCGTCGTTTCTACATCGTGTGCATCTTCCGCTCTCCAGCCCGTCAGAGGCACCATCGACGAGTACGCCCTTCTCCTTCCCAGCACGTTCAGCTTCGGCATCTCGACGTGTGGAGCATCGCCAGCTGTGGGTACGAGAATCCCCAACGGGCTAAAGTCGAATACGCTCGCTTCCGACGAGGCCACACTTGACACGGAAACGCTCCTCGCCTTGCTACTCTCCCTCCCCACCTGCTCGCCCAAACTCGACAACTGCCGCCAAAAGTGCGTGCCGATATTCTCCTCCTCTGTATCTGCATCATCGCCGTCGTCGTGCACCGAGTCTAGACGCGAGCTGTACAGGCTAGTAGAGCGCGTGGACCGGGTCGAGTGGGAGGTGGTGTTGGAGGGGTAGCTCTGGTGGCTCGATCCTCGCGTCCTGGGTGGTGAAGAGCTGGATTGGTCGTGGAGAGGCGGAGAGTCGAGTCTGCGTGGAAGACCACTAGGGGTCCGAGACGAAGATGCAGGAGCATGTTGCGATCTGGGACTGAACGGAGGCTGAGAGTCGTGCAGAGGGTGGAATGCTGCGAGCGAGAGCGGGCGGAGACCGTGGCTGTCAGAGCTCGTATCTGCGGATCCGATTCGATTCGACGAGAAGCGCTGAGCACAAGCGATAGTGCGTGGAGAGTAGGGCATCGGATCGCGTCGAACAGGCATTCGAGAGCTCGAGGGGTAGCTTTGACTAGCCACCATGCTCGTTGCGCTGGGCCTCTTGACTTTGCTCGGAGAGAGGGTCATTTCCGACTCTCTCCTCGTCAACATGATGTCATTATGATGACTGCGAATAGAGCTGAGAGGTGAAGGTTTCGGCTTTGCTGACCTCTTTGCTGCTGTAAGGTTGGATTGCTCGACCTTCTGGGAGGAGTCCCTGTGGCGGCTAGAATTCGGTATAAAAGCGTACCTGACCAGCGCAGCGATGGGAAGTCCCGTCTGGCGATACAAGTACGGCTGTACTGCAGCTTCTTTGCGATCGTCACCTTGATGTGTATACCTGTTGAACGCGATGGACCAGCTTTCGTCGGTAAGTCGTGCCAAAGTACCTGGTGGAAGGCAAGAGACGGAGCTGAGGTCTAGGTAGAATTCCACATCTGAGTCTTGGTCGCTTTCATCGTGTCGAAGTATCCGCAAGCGCAGACTTTCTATCTGCTTGTGTAATGAGGCATGCAAAGGGAGAAGTATAGTGTCCTGATCTCGTCCGCTGACCTTTTCAAGCGGGGCCAAAAGTAGTGTCCAAGTCGGTATCGATGATGCTGAAGGCTGTGAAGTTGGGGCTTGAGGGGGCTGCATTTCCGTCCGATGAGAAGTTTTTAAAGCTGGTTGAGTCCAAGATGGTGATGAGCCATGACGATCCGACTGCTCGAAAGTAGGCGATCCAGGAGCGATTCGAATCTGCTGTTCTGTATCTGAGCAGCTCTGCTCGGGATCGACGAAAGCGTTGCCCGCAAAAGGCGTTCCAAACCCCTTCCCGGCTCCGTCTCCGTCGTCCGATTCGATCTCGGCGATAGACGCGATACTTGCAGCCCTCGAAGATGATGAAAGAAAAGGCTTCGGCCCACTCAGGCCTCTGCTCGTTCTTGGCCTCTGTGCTTCGACTGCTGCTGCTGCTTCTTCTTCTGCTTGCTTCTTCGTTTCGATCGGAGGAAAGCGGAAAGCACTATTTCGTCCCGACCATTGTTCGTCTTCATCCTGGTTATGAGCATTTTGCATCCAAGAAGAGAAGCTTGCAGCTGACGCATCTTCCTCAGTATGCAACTGCTGAAGCGATGCGTCCAGACTTAGCTCGGGCAGGGCTGGGGAGGAAAAGTCGGCGCTGGAGCTGATCGAGCTAGATGAGGAGGCGCGGAAGCTGTTCATGGTGGAGATGGGTAAGACGATGACGAACACGCGGCCGTAGCACAAGGAAGCGTCGAATATATACTCCGCTCAGAACGTTAGAGATGACGAGCAAGGCCTATGTATGTATGCATATCGAAGATCATCGTTCTGTCGATCATCGAGTGTACCCTAGCATCATGCTGAAGAGGAAAAAAAAGCCATGCAGGGTGGGGGGGAAGCGAAGGCGTTGACGTGTGTTCCGCGGGCGTCTCGGGTAAGGAGTGTGGGCGTAGAGGAAGCGATGTCGGCTACGGTGACTTTTCGTTCTACGTGTATGCAAGCGTTTCCGAGAAAGAGGATCAAGAGGGAAGAGGAGAAAAAGAAAAAGGTAGCGAGGGGAAGAAGATGATATGTCGTGTGGTACGGGTTCGAGGGGTGGCTTATGTATCCTATCAATTCTCATGGCTGATCTTCAAGGGTCTGGTCTTGGTGTGCAAAGATCGACCGGCTTAGCAAGCGTTGCGAGAGGAGACTTGGTTGCAGATCATTGCACAATGGTGAGGCATACGAGGTTGATCGTTGATGCTGCATGTCTCCGTCGGCCTAGCGCTCGAACCTCGCCTTCCCTTCTCCCAAGCTCACCCTCACAAACTACTCTGTCAGAGTTTGATCGAAAGCATGCACGCATTGACCGCCATGTGCAGGCACAGCTGGACCAGTTGTCGCATATGTGCTCCTCTTTCTCTCTCTCTCTCTCTCCGCCACCATTGGGACTCGCATGGCCGCCGCCGTTTACCAGAATCGAGGCAAAGTAAAGTGTTGGTAGGCAAAGTAAAGTGTTGGTCTCAGTGTTGTTCTGCTCGCGCTACGCGTTTGCGACCTGTCACAAAATCGAACAACCTTTTTGCTTTTACGCCGACCTGCATCAACACTTGCAGCCACCCCTTTTTTTCTTCTTCTGTTTGGCCTTGCGACCCATGCTATGCATCTCCTTGATCGAGCACCATTGGGGCTCAACAGAGATCGGAGTGATAGGTAGGCGGGCTGTGAGGACCAAGAGTGAATCAGAAGCAAACTAAACGCAGGCACAAAGATGGATGAATTAGGTTTGCACAGCGTGACGTGGGCCTTTGAGCGAGAGAGAGAGAGAAAGAGAGAAAAAGTAGAATACCCACGCCCTCGGTAAGGGTCACCCCTTGCGTGTACAGTAAGTCACTTCTTCTTCCCACGTTTGGCAAACGTAACAACACGGGAGCTGCTCTACTGTTCCTTGATGTACCTTCTCCTCCTCCCCCTTGAAGCGTGCGCGAAGGATCGACGACTTGCATGAACCCTACTCTGTAATTCGCCGCAACCGTCCCTACCATATTGTACCACCCAAAGGATTGGGGGGGGGGGGAAATGATATGCCGCGTCCTTCAGGCCAGGTCAGATTGGCATTCTACGCCATCACGCCCTCTCGCTTAGCTTTTCTTCTTTCTTGCGCCAAGGGCGAGGTCGGATAGGCTTCCGAGCATGGCTGTGATCATCTATCGTCCAGCTAAGGCCGAGGAGATAGCCCACGTTGAAGAGGAGTTGCTTCTGAGAATAATCTCGTGAGTAAAGAAAAGATCGAATCTAACATTCTCATTTTCAAAAATTGCGCAAGGACCACCTTGGCCGCCCACTCGAAGTGTGTGTCTTCTCCACCTCTGCTGAACCCTGAACTACTTCCAAAGCTCTCCACCATTGCTGCTCTCTGCATCATCAACCATTCGCTGCCGGCTGCTTCCCTTCCGACCTATACCCATGGCAGCCCTGCCCTGCGCAACAACCTTGTCCACCCTTCCTCAGTATTGATTACACCCGCTTCGCACCCTCGCACCATGGTGGCGCGCCCACGTCGACCGCTCGTCTCGCTCGAAGCTCAGCTGCAACAACTCACCCTCTTCACCGACCTCGATGCCGAATCTGAAAATCTCGAACAACTCGGGCCCATCATCAAATCACTCGACGAAGCTCGTCAGCAAGATGCCTTCCTGCGCCACTTGAAGACGTTTGTTGGCGAAAAGGATCGCGAGATCGAGGCGGTTTGCGATACGAATCATTCCGAATTTGTTGCAGCGGTGGATAAGTTACTCAAAGTCAGGTCGGGCACGGTTACACTCAAGCATCGCATCGGAGAATTAAACGAGGATGTTCAAGCTGGGGGCAGTTCACTCGGGAATAAGAAGAGGCAGTTGCTCGAGACGCAGAGGGTGGGTGCGAATGTGGGCGAGGCGATTGAAGGTCTGCAAGGCTGTCTAAGGGTGCTAGACCTCGCCAATCGAGTGGACGGCTTGATTCAGGAGAAGAAATACTTTGCCGCACTGCGCAGCCTCAAAGAACTCGAAAGCGTCCATCTTAGGGGAGTGTTGCACCACGAATTTGCCAAACACATGATGGAATCCATTCCTCAAATGCGAAGCCAGATCAAAGCCGCCGTAACCAGGGAGATGAAGGAGTGGCTTTTCGAAGTGCGAGAAAAGTCGCGAACCGTGGGACAATTGGCGTTGGAGGCGATGGAGAATCGACAGAGACGATGGAGAGTCAAAGCCCAACGCGATCCGCTCCTCCGTCTAGCCAAAGTCAACAGCGCGATCGAGCTAGTCGTCAACGAAAGGACCGAGCACAACTTCGTGGACAACGACAAAGAGACGATCGATTTCAGACCGCTGTATCAGTGCATTCACATCTACGATGCGCTCGACTTGAGGGAGGAGTTGCAGGCGAGTTATCACGAAGATAGGAGGGCACAGGCCAACCTTCTCCTGAACCAGGGGTTGACGTTTACGGCGAATTCGAGCGCGTTCCCAGCGCTACTCGAGGAGATGGTCGGGTTCTTCCTCGTCGAGCACCACGTTATCTCTACTACCCCGGCTGGGTTTAGAGAGGAGGCGGAGGTGGATGATTTGTGGGACACAATGTGTACCCGCGTTATCGACATTGCGTCGTTGGCGTTGAGGGATTGTAAAGATACCAAGGTTTATGTCTCGGCCAAGACGGCGATTCAGACCTTCATCCAGACACTCGAGGGCTACTCTTTCCCCGTGGCGAAACTCAATGCGTTGCTGTTGACGCTGTTTGAACGATACGCGCAATTGTTGAGGGAGCGGTTCGCAAAAGACTTCCAACAGGCGATGAAGGAGACGCAACATCAACCCATGGTGGTAGCCAACCAGGACGAACTCAATAAAGTGCTCTCGGTGTGCTGGCTGCAACCGGGGGATGACGAGATGCTGCGATCGTGCGGATTTCCATTATCGCTGCCGTTTTCGCAGACCTACCCACTGTGCTGCATGGACATTCGCAATCTGGTGGACCAATACTATGTGTTTTCGGATGGGTTCAGTTTCAGTCAGAACCATCGCGAGATTGACGAGATCCTCAAGAAGACGCTCGACACGTTGCTGATCGATCAGGTTTCGAGGGCGATTCGATCGAGTTTGGGGTCCGGGGCGATCAACCTTTCGCAGATTGCGCAGATTGTGGTGAATGCCGAGCATTTCAACCTGGCTTGTTTGGAGTTGGAAAACTTGCTGGCGGCTTTGCGGGCGCCGTATGGGAGGGGTGGGAAGTTGGAGTTGGATGCGAGTAAGCATTTTGTGGCGACGTTGAGGATGGCTGAGGAGAAAATTAATAGCGCTTTTGCAGCGAAATTGGATCAGTTTTTGGGGATTGCAGAGTACGATTTCAATCCTGCTCACTCGAGCTCAACGAATGCGGGTGGGGGAGGGGGAGGGAGTGCTTGGTTGCAAGATACAGTGGATTGGTTGAGGACCATGATGGAATCGGTATTGATCCTACTTCCAGCCAATGTCAAGGCCAAGGTGTATGCCGCAGCTTATGCGCATTTGGCCAACAGTTTACTTTCCAAACAACTCCTCGCACCCGAACCCCACCCTACCCCGATCAATCTTCGAGGACTAGAAACGTTGAAAGCGGATATCGATTTCCTATCCTCCAAAGCTCGTCAAGACAACGTCGCCACGTCAGGCTTTGCCGAAGTAGACCAAACCCTAGCCTTGATTTTCCAAGACAAAGTAGCAGAATATACAATGCTACTCCAAACGGGAAAACAACCCCAAGTGGGAGAGTGGAAGTATAGTAAGGTGGAACCAAGGAAGATCATGACGTTGCTCGACAAGTTGGCCAAAGGATTGGCCCAAAAGGGAGAAGTAGATGCAGCAAACAAGAGACAGAGAGAGAGAGAGGCTTTGGTGAGAGTTGTCAATTCAGCCGGGTTCAGGAGATGACAGCAATGTCGAAATTTGTTGCAGCATAAAGTGCGGTCTACTGGATCAAAGGTGCGAGAACCAGAACACAGCCCAAGGATAAGAGAGAAGATGCATTTTGATTCTTCGTACAACTGAAGACGGCTGTTGGTACAGTACATTGGCAAGCACTGCAACCCCAGGCTGCGCTTATCGTCATTGTGACAAGGAAGGCCTACCTCGCCACGCAGAGGCCGACCGATTCCTATCTTTGTCGTAACCCATCTCTCTCTTCTCGTTTCAGTAAAAGGGGATGGGGAGAAAGATCCAGCTTTTCCCATCCTACACCTTTTTTTTTTATTACCATGAGCGTTGTAGAGATCTAGATAAACTTCCACTGGACTCCATCGAGCACGCCCTTGTCCTTGCTATCCAGGCTCTCGAACACGGCGGGGCTGAGATCCAAACTAGTCTTTAGGCAACCGGGGCATTCGTCCATAGCAAACGCCTGAACTGTCTTGCCTTTCCAAGTGATCTGCAGCTTCTTGCCGCAGAGCGAGTTTTGGTTCGAGTTGCCCGAAGTAGGGTTGTATCGTTCGAAAAGGTCCTTGGAGACGGCGACGATGGGTTGCGAGTCGGTGTTGGTGATGCCGCATGCGCCCAGGCCCGTGTCGTAGTACGTGGCTCGGCCGGAGAAGGGTGCGGAGGTGTACAGGGACGACGTAGAGGGCGAAGAGGTGGTGGAGAAGGCGGGTGGAGTGTAGCCGTTGACAGAGTTGGAGTTGTTGGAGGGATGATCAGGCTTAGGCTCGGAAGCTTTGGGTGCGGAAGGCTGAGGCTTAGGTTGCGGCTGAGGTTGCGGCTTCGGCTGAGGCTTGGCCGGAGCCGGAGCAGTATAGTCTCCAGCAGGCTGAGGGCTGACCTTGTCCTCGGAATTGTTCTGCTGCGGCTGAGAGTTCTGAGCCTGCTTGTCATCCGAGCCATCATCGCAGTCTTCACCTCCCTCCTGCTGCTGGTTGCCATCCTGCTTGTATCCGCCCTTCTGCTGCTGGTTTGAGTTGTCCTGCTGCTTTGGTGCTTCCTTGCCTACATCAGCATTGAGCTGTTTATTCGAAGGGAAGTCCTTCTGACCCGATGAAGCATAATCACCAGGTACGTTCTGACTCTGACCCTGCGGATTCTTCTTCTCGCCCTGGTCATTCTTCTTCTTTTCCTCCTCAGTAGCGCTCTTAGCCGAGTCGTCATCATCACCGATAAAACCCTTCAGGTAAACTTGCAAGCTCTCTGCATCGCCATACTGCTCATAATGATGGAGAGCATCCTGAAGTTTGCTCAACTGAGCCTCGAAAGCGTCGTGACGGGCGACATTGCCATGGTCGTTAGAACTGCGGCGGTGGAGAGAAAGTCCTCGGGTGTTGTGATGACGACCAGCGTCATGAGAGTGAAGACCGTAAAGAGGAAGTGCCTGGACTTGAAGAGTGAAGAAAGCCAAGGCGATAGTGGCCGAAAGGAGGATGAGAGTAGACTTCATTCTGAGAGAGGGACGTGCGGAGAGATTCGTTGAGGAAGGAGTAAGTCGTGAGGCGCGATCTTGATGTTTCGTAGCAAGGAGCAGAACAGAGTCGTCGGGCGTTAGTCAGAGGTGTTCGTGAGAGCTTGTATGGGTTGGAAGATGGTGAAAGAAAGCGTCCAACGAGGAAAGAAGTGACAGCTTATATATGTCTGCGACCACTACACTTCCGCACTCAAACACACCAAAAGAAGCGGAGAGGAGGTGTGGAGAAAGGCGCGCCGTGGGCGTTCTGGGGTGCATACACTACTTGACCACCCTCAGTCTAGTTTCGGCGCTATCTCGCGTGTCGCGTTACTCACCTTCTACAGGTGGATTCGGGCGTGGAACAAAGGAATCGGTCAAAGCTATGGAGAATATGAAACGTTGGCGCAGAAGACCAAGCACGGACCCCAAAATTGAGGGTACATCCCACGCCGACAACGTTCCGTGACCGAGCGGAGGAAGAGAAAAGACAGATGTCAGTAGTCGTCATGACTCGGATCGACTTCGGATGCAAATCATCACTCGAATCTCCAAGACCAAAACATGAGCACCTACAAAGCTTCTACGTCGAGCGAATCGAGGAAGAGAGAGTGGTAGGATCGAAAGAAAGAAAGGAGAGCGGAAAGGAGAGGAAAAGTAGGCAAAGGAACAAGCTTGATTCCGATAAGGTTGAGGGGGTATCCCCTCGTTTCGCTGCGCTTCGATTGCTTTTATCCTGTGTCTCTCATTTCATCGCTCCGCTTCGGTGCGCACGTCCTCGGCCCACCCCCGAAAACAAGTCTGTGTGACTGGACAAAGCTTGCATGGGAGTTGACAAAGGGGAATCGAGTGGGTCGGTATGCGTCACGTCTCGAAAGTGGGTTCGGTGACCCGCCGTGCCAAGTCCGGTCCGATCGAAGGCATTCAGATTGCGAGCCAAAGTGGGGGGTTGGATCCAGTGGAGCGTGGGAAATGGTGGGCAAGATGATCGGATGCAGCGATTGCCCAAATGAGATCAAGTTGGTAGTTGGTCCAGACAAGCTCAAGCTTGCGCATGACTTGCAACAAACCTCGCATGTCGATACGTGTATTGACTTTGCCTTCAACAACATCGCACATTACTGTATTTCTCACGCATCGAAATTGAGGACGCAAAAAAAAGTCTCGATTCATTAATTCATTCATCTTTATACAACACTTCCGCAACATTGCAGATCAACAGTGACGGTGTCTAAGCAAACACCCATCCACTCTGCTGCTCAGCCCAATCAGCCAACTCCGTACTAACCCGCACCTGTTGGAACTGCATCTTTGCCTCCGCTTCCTCCACCTCGCCCTTAGGAACCTTGACTCCAAATCCATCACCCCCGACCCTGGTTTCGTAACACTTGAATCCGGCATTGCTCAACTCGTTGATCAATTCTGCCACCTTCTCCTCCTCAAGCTCGTCCGGCAACAGCGTTACTGCGCATCCGCCTCCTCCAGCGCCCGTGAGCTTGGTCGCCAGCTCGCCTTGACCATGGGACTCCGTCTTGTTCTTGATCAGCTCAAGCGAGGGGTGAGTCACTTCGAGGTCCACAAGCTCGGCGTGGTTCTGACGAATGAGCTGCTTGAGTTTCTCAATCTGAGCGCGACGGCTGAGACCAGAGTTGCCACTGAGCAGCGACTTGGCAGAATCAGCGATCGTCTGGATGCGAGCGAGAGCAGCGTTGACGCGCTCCGGCTCAGCTTCCTTTTGAGCAGCTACGTGCGCGATGAGCTTCTTACCCTCCCTACCGACACACGAGTCAACCAGCAAGAAGCGGAAAGACGAGAATCCCTTGAGCTTCTCCATCTTGTTCGCCTCCAGCCCGTTGATCTCATGAGCACGGGTGAAAGCAATGGCACCACCGTGGACTGCCACCGAGTTGTCAACGCCAGATGGAGTGCCGTGGATCACCTTCTCCGAGAGGAATGCCCACTGGTTGACGTAAGCCGAGTGCTCAGCGTCGACTTCGCCAGTGGGAGCAGGAATGCGAGCGTAGAGGATGTTGAGCGCCGCAGAGAGACACGAGCTGAGTGCAGCGCTCGATCCCAATCCTGCACCGATGGGAAGGGCCGAACGAAGCACAAAGGCCTGAGCACGAGCATCAGCCTGGCCCGCAATGCACATGTATAGCACAAGGAAGGCGATGCTCGCCGCATGGCTTCTCTCGCTCTCGTTGACAGTGTCGCCAACCACTTTCTCGATCGCACTGACAAGCGCTGGATCAAGCGAATCAGGAACCGCACCTCCGCCCCGGATTGACTCGGGCACAGCCGCCCAAGGCAGCTCGTCGATGCTCCAAGTGTGGATCACGCCCAAATCAGGCAAGTCCAACGAGATCTTTCCATCCTCCCTAGCTGAAACACTGGCATAGCATCGAAGCGCCACACTCCCCGCCACCGCCGTCACACCATGCACCACTGCGTGCTCACCGAACAGGATCACCTTTCCCGGAGCGCTGACAACCACGCTCGTCGGCGGGGGGTGACCCTTGGCGTTGCCCGCTTCCCCTTCACCACCACGAGTCTCGAGCTTTGCACGGTTCATATCTTCCACCAAGCTGCCCACCTTGTCTGCCTGCGAGTGCTGCTCAGGATGCAAAGGCGTGCGCTCAAAGGCGTTGAGATCTGGCGATGCTGCGCGCGAGCTTTCAGTAGTGTTGGGAAGATCCGAAGTGGAACGTGAGGAACGCTTGCGGCGGATAGCACC
Organism: Pseudozyma thailandica; assembly: GCA_023212835.1. Lineage (NCBI taxonomy): Eukaryota > Fungi > Basidiomycota > Ustilaginomycetes > Ustilaginales > Ustilaginaceae > Pseudozyma > Pseudozyma thailandica. The sequence goes on from JALCCH010000001.1 coordinate 1,382,891, forward strand.
GGCCTGCAGCAGAGCGTTCTCGAGATCCTCGAGAAGATCACGTTCGTCCTCGATACCCACGCAAAGTCGGATCAAATCCTCGGGCATACCACGGGCAGCGCGGACCTTGGGGTCGATGGAAGCGTGCGACATGAGACAAGGCATCGAGATGAGCGAATTGACGCATCCGAACGAGACCGAAATACCCCAGAGGCGCGTAGCACCGACAATGCGTTCCGAAAGTGCCTTGTCACCCGTTGTGAAACTGAGCACAGAACCGGGACCTGCAGCTTGCTTGTCGTGAATAGCCTTGGAAGGGTGAGAAGCTAGACCGGGGTAGTTGACCTTGAATCCGAGCGAGTCGAGATAGTGAGCCACCGTGATGGCGGATGCTTGCTGGCGGTCCATGCGCACAGCAAGAGTCTTGATACCTCGAAGCAAGAGGAACGAGTCCATGGGAGTCAGAGCGTTGCCAATCGAGTTGATAGTGAATGCGATCTGCTTGCCAAGATCGTCGCGGTCGCAGGCAATCACACCGGCCATGAGATCGTGATGTCCCGAAAGATACTTTGTACCAGAGTCATACACGACATCAACACCAAGCTCGAGCGGGCGCATGAGGTAGGGCGACATCATGGTGTTGTCCACAACAACGACCGCATCGGGCGCCCACTTTTTAGCGGCAGCAGCACAGCGCTGAAGGTCGCAGATCTTGAGACAAGGGTTGGTGGGAGTCTCGAGGAGGACCATGCTGACCTTGCCACAGAGACCGGCAGCGGCATCACGAGCGCGCTTCTGAAGCATCTCTTCGACCTTGCTGGCATCAGTAGTGTCGACGTGGTCGGTGTGAATGTTCTGGTGCGAAGCCAAGTAGCCGAGCAGACGGTTGGTACCACCGTACAGATCGTCACCAGCAATGATACGCTCACCGGCCTTGACGATGCGGGTGATGACATCGAGACAAGCCATACCAGAGGAGACGGCATAGCTGTACTTGCAGTTCTGGAGCTGGCAGAGGTGGTGCTGAAGCATAGAGCGGGTGGGGTTGCCCGAGCGGGAGTAGTCGAATTCGGCACCGGGAAGACCCTTGAAGGTGGCAGACATGTAGATGGGAGCCGAAGAAGAGCCATACTGGTCTTTGTGGTTGGGGTCGTCTACGGTGGCACACTGAGTGGCAAAGCGGTAGCCGTTGGGGCCACGACGATCCTTGTGCGAGACAAAGGGAAGCTTGAGATCAGCATCGTCACCAAGGTCAGAGGGCTCGGGCGAGGTTGGGATGGACGAGTCGAGCGAGGCAACCGAAGAAGCGACGTCGGTATTGAAGGGCGTGACGGTAGACGCCTGAGAGGAGGAGACGCTGTAGGCGTCACGAGGAGTCGACATGTTGGATGGCTGACTCGATGTAGTGCGATGCTGAAATGTAGTGTGATGTGCTCTGAGGCTGGATTTCTAGCGAGTGGTTGCGATGATTAAAGTTGGTTGTGCAGCTGAGCTTTTGCGTTGTTCTATGTTGGAGGGTGAAATTTGTGCCGAAAGAGGGCGAGTATGTATCGCCGCTCTTCAGGGATGGGTATCGCGGTAGCTCCTCTGGATGAAGAGCGAAAAGAGGATGATGAGATGGTGTTGACAGAGTAGAAGGAGAAGAGGATTGGAAAGTGGGGATGATTGCGTGGTGCAAGAGCGAGACCCTACAATTGCCGTCTGAGCTTTGTCTTTCCAACACCCACACTCGCCGACACTCACACTCTGTGACAACTGCACCTGTGCTGTGCTGTGCTGTGCTTTCGCTTTCCCACCTGTCTCTCTCTTACGGCGAACCACCGAGAGAAAATGAAGGCCTTTCAGCGCGAGTCATTTTAGGCATTGCGTGCTTTTCATCCAATCTAATTAATCGGGCCTTTTCTTTGCAAACGGATCTCGGGTTCGACCCTGCTGAGCTTCCATGACATTTGTTGGAGAAACGTCTTCTTGGACATGGATAACTCCACTTGCCCATCTTCACCTCGGCCCTTGCACCCCTACAACATCTTGACAATCACACACACACGAAATGGCCTCGATACCGCCCACCGACAAGCGCCCGGACTCTCGGCGGTTGGCCGACTTTGCTGCCAAAGCTGCCGAAACCTTTGTCTCTGCGTACTACGCCGCTTCGGATTCACCTCAACGAACCAATCTCGTCCCCACCCTGTACCTTGCCACCTCTTCCATCGTTTGGAATGGCACCCCGGTTAGTGGGCAACAGGAGCTGACGGCGATGCTGAACAGTATGCCCGGCAGCAAACATGAAGTGCAAAGTTTCGACTGTCATGCGCTCGGAGGCGCTGTGGATGGAGGTAAGTCCCCCCCAACCGTTTTCCTTGGAGATGTCGTCGAAATACAGCCTTGGACAACAGCCTCAAATCGTACCGATGTAGCAGGAAAAGGAGTAGGTTTATTCCTGCCCTATAAGGTTTTCCTGCAGTCGATCGAGAAACTTGGACTCTGCTCAAATCGGAAAGATTAAAGGTAGAGCGGAAGAGAGGCGACAGCGAACAAAGTACCCCCCTTTACTTTACTTGGCTTTGCTGCATCAAAGGTGCTTGCATCACAGCAAGATGGAGCAAAAAGGGCGGACGCTTTTCATAAAGGGTTCGATACTCATCAAAAATAAATATAAAGGTCCAAGGCTGTATCGAGTAGTATATGAAGCATACATTTATCACCTTCCCACCTCTCCCGCTCTTCCTCTCCCTCTCCCTCTCGTTCTTTTCCGTCGATCCTACATTCCCCACCCACGCACGTTCACTCTTGATGTTCCTCCTTGGTATTCCGACTCTCATACTGACATCATCTGATTACATTCCATGCATGTCGTACTTGGCCAAACCTTGGCTTTTTCGCAAAAGCCAACTTCCAAGCGCCGTCACTGATGCTGACGGTTTCGGGCACTGTGTCGCACCACACGCCCGAGTCGTCGTCGGCGCTGGGAGCATCTACCTCCAACGCTCCCAAGTCGGCCACCTCCTCGACGCACGGCGTCAATCGGAATCGGGGCAACTTTGACCCGGATGCGCCCATCACGTCGCACCCACGAGCGTTTAGTCAGAACTTTGTCCTGGTGGACGTGGCGAATGCGGCGCAGATGGGAGCAGGGGATTCAGGTGTGGCGGTGAGCAATGCCACAGGTAAGGATGGGAGTGTCGTGTTGAAGGCAAAGTATTGTGTCCAGGCGGATAGCTTTCGATTTGTAGGGTAAAGATGCAGAGGAGAAGGGCAAGGGCAAGGGTGAGAGGGAATGAGAATAGATACCATGTACAAATCCATAATGACAGGGCACAAAATGCAGAGATGCTTTTTTGATATTATTGTGATGATGATGGTGGTGGTGGTGGTGCAAGAGCAGCTCGCGTGCTCGTGAGGTTGTTGGTGGCGCCCAAATATGCAAAGCCAAGCTTGTGTCACGCGATACTCGAACTCAAACCACTACCAGTAAGTTAGGTCTGACATTTCAGAGGTTGATCACAAGCAGGAAGAGAGGCAGAGAGACAGAGAGGCAAAGAAAGCCATGAGTGGGGTACGACGATTGGAATCAATTGAATCTGGGGTATATATCGAGCCACCTTGGGGACCACGACTGTCACGGTCTTTATCATCATCCTCGTGCTGGTGTTGGTGGTGGTGGTGGGGGGTTAGAAGTCGGTACGATTGAAACACGAGGAAAAGTCGTATGCCACGCCTTCTGCATCTTGTTTGTGTGTCGTGGGTGGATTTGGAGTGAATTCGGGATCCATCTGCATGTCGGTTTCGCCGGCTGTATGCGCGACTGTGAAAGGGTTGGTGGAGGTGTGACTTCGATCCAAGCCTCTCGAGTTGGGTTGGAGGGTTGAGCATCGAGATGAGGCGATGGACTCGGTTGTGGTGGTGGAAGAAAAGCTGAGGTTGGGCAAGCCCTTGATGGCTCTACTTTCGCCTACTTGCATCGTCATCGACGTTGGCGTGGCTTCAGTGTCCGAATCGTCTTCGCTCTCATCCCGTCCTCGTTTGCCCACGGCTGCGTCGAATGCGCTTCTTCTGTCGCCTTCCGTATCCATGTCTACATCGTCGGCTGCCTTTCGCAAGTCGTCAAACCTAGCCCCAACTCCACAACTAGGTGCAGTCTTGACCCGACTCCACGCCCTCCTGCCATTCGTCACGTTCGCCAGAACGTCTCTCTCGCTCACAAAAACATGCCCGCTCGACGTCTCCCCAAACGGGTTGGTCGAAGTTGAAGAGCGCGTGTAGCCTTGGTTGATTCGAGAGCGAATCTTCCAACCCAAGTTTTGCAGTGCGTGGTGCGTGTCAAGATCCACCTCCCCACGGCTCCTCTCTTCGGCGTAAGAAGATGAAGAAGAAGAGAAGGAGGAGGTGGAGGAGGAGGATGCGAAAGAAGTGCTAGGGGATGTGCGATCCGAGAGGGCAAATGCGGTAGGTCGAGCGCCAAAATGCTTCTTGTACACGCGCGAGTAGGCATCCGCATCGACCCCAGCGGCTGTGATGGGTGGTGTCATCCTTTGCTTCCTCCTTCTCCGTCGGGTGGTGTAGGTTGATGGTTTCGAGTTGCTGCTCGTCGAGGCTGGTATAAGTGTGGATTGCAATCGTTTTCCAGAAGAAATGAATGCTGTAAAGCGAGAATCCGCTATCCGTGTGTGATGCGAGGCTTGAATGCTGTCCGATATGAGATGTGGAATGATAAAGATCTAGCCGCTGAATATGGTGGGCACGATCAAGTGTACGTCGCCCGACTTCATGTGATTACATCAAGTAACCGCATTCACTTCATCGGGGTGTCCCGAGCTGAGGACATACACTCTCTGATGAAATTCTATCCTCGCAGCTGGCAAGCGCGTCCATCTACGCGTCTTTCCCTGGCGCGTCTCGTACTTTACGCGACTGCATCATTTCCTAAGATCACACACACAACTTGACCCCTCGGTGCACAAGCAAGTCTAACACAAAACAAACAATTCCCGCTCCCCTCGCCGCTACTGCCTTGTACTGTACAGTATAATGGCTCAACTCGACCTACCCAAGCACGGTCAGAATGTAGCCGAATAGTAATAAGGCAAGATTGCATTCAAGAAACGACTACAAAAGTTCTTATAGGGCGGGGGGACCATTGACAGGTAGCATGAAACAAATCGAGGTGTGGATCAAGGGTAGAAGGCGCTAACGACGGAGCCAAACGACTCAATCATAAAGACCTTAAGACACCTCCTTCGCAACATGACACTTTCAAGTCAAGTGAAAGTGCTCATGTTAGCTTGGCAAAGTACTTGGCCACCACCTCTGGCCTATACTCGTCGCTGGGCATCTTGTCCATCCTTGGGTAATACTTGTCTCCCTTCATGACAAAGAACCTCGGTTCCCAAGTCGCTCCACTCTCCTCCCTCTCCTTGGCCAGCGCTCTTTGCCTCTCCTCAATCGCGCTCTTGTTCTCCGTAGCCTTGTCAAGGTTCTTCTCCTTGATTCCCTCGGTGACTTTAGCCCACAGACGCCTCGATTCGTTCTCCTCCTGCTCCTCTTCGGGAATCACCTCCTTCTGAACAATCGTCGCTTTGTGAGCGTCAAAGAGTTCCTCGTGCTTGCCAGACGAAGAATCCTTGTAGTCCATAGAGTCGCTCCATTTGCCCGTGATTTCACCGACAGTCTTGTGACCCTTGGTAACTTTGCCTCCGATGGCATTGTAGGTTCCTGTAAAGTAGCCTTTGGTTTTGAACTCGACGTCGCAGCTGAGGTCGTTGGTTTCGTTGCGGATCTTGCTCGTATCGCCCAACTCCAACACCATCTTTCCAAACAAGATACCTCTGGCGTACATGTTGGGCATGCTGATCTGGTATTCGCCATCCTCCTGCCTGTCCAACAAGACCACCCTGTTCTCACCGCCCATGATCGTCGCCGCCGAATTGCCAAGGAACTTGCTCTTGGGCTTCAACTCTCCATAGAAGAGCAAGTTGTTCTCTGGTGAGACGTAGTAGTAGGCACTGACGGGAGGGTGGTGACTGACTTGTTCCGCAATGTAGTATCCCTTGGTTCCGTCAGCGTAGCTGTAGCTGCATCGGAAGAACTCGCCCAGAATTGGGTTGTAAGGCTTCTTGACGCCCTTGGGCTTGATATGCCATCCTGACAGGTAGTAACGAGTGACCTGCAAGAATCGCTGTTCGGGCGAATCGATCTTGCCTGCACCAAAGATGAGGTCAGGGTGAGACATGAAGTCGGTGATTCGTTCGAGCATGGAGCGGGGCTCGAGAACAAAAGTGGGAAGAGTGACTTTGGAGAGGTCCATTCCTATGCGCAGCTGGCCGATGAGGGACATGAGGATGTTTCCAGACTCTTCGTCGAGTTCTTCGGTGTCATCGGCGGAAGCGCCCTCGGGGGGTCGGTCCTCCTTGGTGGGTTTGATGTGCGATTTGGCGCCAGAGACGGCGCCAGAGACGTGATCGAGTAAACCCATGATATGCCGAGTTTCGTGGGGAGCGGGGTCTAGATCTAGAAAGCCAGTGTGTGGGACCACTGTCACAGCAAAAGGGTGGAGAGATGCGGTTGCGGTTGCAGATGCGGATGCGGATGCGGTGCCTGCGTGGAAGCAAAGAGCTCTAGGTAGATTCGCTTGTTATATAGCCTCTGAGAAGAGTTTCAGTCGGTACCGTGCGGTGAGATATCGCAGTGTCCCCTCTCCGAAAAGTCTTGCTCGGTGGATATGACGGCAGGAGATGAACTCTGCTTTAGAGTCGATGTGGAGAACTGAGGGCGAATGCTTCGTGTCGGGGTTGAGAGACTTTATATGCACCGACGAACAACCGAATGCAAGTTCAGAGCTAGTCAATGTCGGTGTAGTTGTAGGTGATTGAGATATTGAGCAACGACTCAGTGAGTGGAGGAAGAGAAAGCGGAGGAGGAGGAGGAGGAGGAGGAGGAGAAAGGGAAACCTAAAAAATGAATTGCATCCACAAAAGAGCAAAGTCAAGTCACACACAGACTCCCACCCGCACACTTTGCACACAAGACCGACCGATTTCAGATTCACAGATTAGTTTGGAGCGAGATGAGCACAGGCAGCAGCAGCAGCGGCAAAATCAGCAGCAACAGCAGTAGCAGCTGTCAGGGGCACACACTCTCACTCAATCAGTCTGACTGCAACGTGAGAGTGCGGGTCACAGCGCATGCCGATTTTGACTTATTGGGCTGCTCTTTTTTATTCTTTCTTTTTTTTCTTTTGCTTTCAGTCAGTGGCACAGGCTGGCGATGTATGTGAGATGCTTCTATTAAAAAATGCAGTGCGTGGCCAAAGTCACAGGTGAGAAAGCGGATGTGCTGTGCATTCGCATCTTAAAAAGGTGGAATTGGCAGGAGCGATGACGCATGCACGAGCGCTTTTTGGTGTTCTTGTGCTTTTCGTTTGTTATTAATTTTTTATCTCGGCGTTACTGCCCCGGTCAAATCGTGAATCCAAATCGCATCTTTGACGTCTTTTTCGAGACTTTCACGGTTGTCCTTCCCTTTGCTGTGTCAACCCAAACCAAAGACAAGATAGTACTGATCCGCTTCTCCACCTCGCGATCGACAGCTCGCCCAAAGCCCCACTTACACTCGCACGGTTCCCACCTGCATTTCCCGTTTCCCCCCCCTTCCTCTCCACAATCGTCGTCCTTCTCTTCGTTACCAGGTCATGCTTCGGACAAGCAAATGCTAACACCCTGACCGAAGACCAGCCTTCCAGTCAATCGATTAGACGATATGATACCCCGCCTCGCACAACTGACGCCTGTAGGGGTTTATTTGACAGACAGTCTCGCCATGCAGTCAGTATGTAGACTGTATTGATAGGTGCGTGTTGCTCCAAGAACTCGGCTGTCAACGCCCGTTATTTTTAAATCACCGCCAATCAGACTTGCAGCTAGCTTGCGCACGGTTCACTTCACGCTTCACTTTGTGTGCTTCAAAATCTAGCTTGGCTCGTTCACACGACTCCCCTCCTCCAAGCACAACTGTGTCAAAGTCAGTCGAAGCACTCTGAACCTCGACCCAGACACGGACAGATCGATACTGAAGAGGATAAGAGCATACCTTCAAGGCAGCCATGGTCATAGCTTTTGGGTGATTGAGACAGCGAGACATGTGTAGAAGAGCGCTGACAGGAATGAGAAAGGCATGGATGCAAAAATGACAGAGAAACCGAAACCAATGATCATGTTGACGTGGGACAGATATGGATGAGCGATGAGTGACAAGACTGACATGGGAGAGAAAGAAATCGTGAACAGAGACTGATGGTGTGCAATTGAGGGATATGGGGACCAAGATGGATGCGGAGGTCGGCAAGCAGAGTAGAAGTGTCGGGGAAAAAATGTGTGTCGGGGAAAAGATGTGTGTATGTGCGCAAGACCACCTTGAGAGAAGAGAAAGGGTGGTGAAGTGACAATGCCTGAAGAAAGGTTCGAGACGAAAGCAGGAGCGAGCTAGATATAGGATAGAAAGAAGCAAGCGCAAGCTCGAAGGTGTTGCGATGGAGGGACCAGAGGCATGGCCTCCCTAATCACACAAAGAAGTGCGTGTAGATCCGACTCGAAGGCGCCACAGCCATCTCCTCCATCTTGTAGGTATTGAGCTCCTCCTTGATGCGCTGGGCTAACAATGGTGTCAATCGGTTGCAAGTCGCTTGCTCACCTCGTCGGTCATAGACGGTAGCTGGCCATGTCGAGTGGAAGATGAGATCGTCCGCAAACGAAAGCTTCTTCTTCTGCTGCATGGGCGCTGTCACCGATCGTTGAGGCAAGAAGTCGGCGCTTGAGTCCATCATCAACGACAAGGTGGGCATCGATGAGTTCGAATGGTGGCCCAACACACCACCAGCGTGCTGAATTGGAGCCGGCGAAGCGGATCGATGTGGGGCATCGCCTGAGCGCGATCCGGGACGTGACGAAACAGGCGAGTCGGTCTTGGCCAGACCGTCAAGCCGCTCGACACCAGCAGCGCTGCTCGAAATGTGCGTCATGGTGCTAGAAGCATGCATTGTCGAGTTAGCCGATGCAGCTTGAGGAGCGTCGTACGAGTTGGCACGGATGCGGCCAGCAAACGGCTTCTCAAATCCACCGCTCAGCGAAAGATCCGGAGTCGAAGCGGTCTTCTTCAAAATACCCTTGGGATTCTTGAACTGAGCGGCACTCGCTCGCGATCTCTCAATGCCTTCGCCCCAGTGACGCAGACTGTCGGTTTCATACTCATCACCAGAGTCCTCGGCACCGAGACCGCCGGCGGCTGGCATGTGGGGAGGCTCAAGCAATTCGCTATCGAACGAGGCATCGAATCCGCCGTCGTCGCCGTATGGCATGCTGAGCTGTGGCGCAACGGGAGAGACGATGGGCTCCGCCTCTCGTGGTTGTGCCGAAACAACATCTGCGTACTGATCTTGCTCGGCATACGTAGTCTCGAGACCGTTGGGAGCATCCGAAGTGATGGAGCTGATGCTGCCGCCATTGCTACTGCCAAACTTTTTGCGCCAGCCGCGCTTCGACTTAAGCCTCTCCTTCTCCTTCTCGATCATCTTTTGACGGTTCTCACCAGCCTCCTTGGCTCTGGCCTCGGATTCTTGACGCTCCCGAGCAGCACGAGCCTCGGCCTCGGCCTGTGCCTGCATCTGGAGCTGATGCTGTCGCACGTACGATGCAGCAGGCGTCATGCCGGCATCGCCGACGTGGTTCCTCTCCAGCTCGACCGTGGCGTGACTGACAGAAGCGGTGGCAGGGGTGCCCTTCTTGCTCTTGCTGGCCTTCTTGGACTTGGTGTTGATGGCCGAATCATCCGAGGCCGTGGGCATAGCGCCGAACGAGTCGGCGTGCATGCCATCTCGACCTTCACGTTCCTTGTCCTTGTTGAACATGTTGGTCAATCCCATGAGCGAATGGCGGCGCGCCAACTTGCCGAGGTTGCCCACCTTGCGAAGCATGACCGAGGCACTCGAGACCGTGGAAGAGATCGAGATGTTGTCGGTGGACGAGTTGAACTTGCGGTTGAAAATGCTTCTCTTACCCTCGTTGTTGTTCGACAGAGGAGGTCGAGTGCCCCGACGCGATGTGATGGAAGCAGCGGAAGAGCCGATGGCCGCTCCGTTGTCGGGAGTGCGGGGAGGCGAAGTAGATCGGGTAGATCCGGTGGAGGCATTGGTATCTCCAGATGAGTTAGGCAAACCGCCTTCACGACCAAAGACAGGATTCTGTCGGCGAGCTGCCAGCGAAGATGTACCATTGTACGCGCCATTTTGTTGGATGTCGTTCATGTTGGAAAACGAGAGAGCCTTCTTGAGTTTGCTGGAAAGACCTGTCTTCTTGGCTGGCTTGGAAGCATAGCCAGGCATGGGAGTAGAACGACCGCCATCGACACGGTCATCATCACTGCCACCGTAGACGGCCTCCTCATCGTCATCCTTGGCCGCCTGCCTTGACAAGGGGGAAGGCTTCTTGGAGGAAGCGGCGGAAGTGATGCTTTGAGGTTGAACACGCTGAGTGGTGGAGGTGTTGATCGACTGGAGCGAAGTAGACGAATCTGAACGCTGATGGACGGGCTGTGCCGCGCCAGATGCAGAAGCGGAAGCGGTGGCTGTCCGTGACGAGGCTTCCGAGCTGACAGAGTTGGAGCTGTTGGTCCGTGGTGGGGCGCCACGCAAATGAGCGAGCCCGACCTGCGACGAACCAGAGCCCGGGAGGTTCTTGGCGGTAGCACCGTTAGCGAGACCCGGTGCAGAAGCCGAAGAAGGGACAGCACCGAAACCACGTTTACGCTCGGCAGCGAGCATGGGCGAAGTCTCGCGCGACGACGATTGCGAAGCTGCGCTGCCAGTACGCACACGAGGTGCGATGGCGCCTGGGCCCGCGGGCAGAGCACCGATGGCAGGTGCAGCTGTTCCAACAGATGGGAAATTCTGGCTGTTGGATCCGCCAAGATCTGAGGAGGCACTGCGCTGTGTCCTACGATATGGATGGAAGCCACCAGCAGACGAGATCGAGGAGGATGCGGAGTGTCCAGGCTGCGTCACTTGTCCGAACTGACTTGCAGGCATGGGCTGACCGTTGAAGCTGCGCATCTGATTGAGCTGGGGCACACCACCGTTATAAGAAATACCGGGGAAGGGTGCCATGCCTGCGCCGCCCTGCTGCTGGTCGCGTCGGAAGGTATCATTGTACGTGATATGCTGGGGTCGCTGAGGCGTAGACGAGGTGCGACGACGAGCATCGGTCATCGGTCCGATGTCGCTGGCAGCCGAGGATTGCTGCGCCTGTTGAGCTGCGTGCTGCTGGCCGTAGAAGTGCTGGGCCTGCAGCATATGCTGGTACTGCATCCATGCGAATTGGTTCTGCTGCTGTTGCTGCTGGTGCTGTTGTTGGGGCGTCATGTGAGGATAGTAGCCAGGCGTGGATTGCCCGAATGGTTGTGTCTGGAACTGACTGCCGAACATGGATGGTTGTGGGAGTGCGATTCCGCTTTCGTAGCGGAGGAGCAGGTGTGAGGAGGGAAGCGATAGCAAAGAAACGCTGGGAAGGACAGGATACCAAATGTGCAACCGTCCGGTGTTGGAGCGGCGCGATCGACAAGGATGAGGGGTCAAGCAATGAGCAGTTCAATCGCTCGTGGTCGGATGAGTTGAATGCGGGGTTGATCGTAGGAGCCGATGCTCACGTCTGGGTCACGAGATGCGCAGAGTGTGGCTGGAGTCTGGCCTTGACAAGAAGGAAGACAGGCGAGGCGCAGTTTGATTGCGTCTCGAAGACCGCTTTAGGAGTGAGAGTTTTGTGGCCGAAGCACCTGGGATGGCGCAATGAGAAGCGGCGCTGGATTGTCCGGACGACGTCGAAATTTAGATGAGAGCCATCCAAGCCGGTTTGCAGGGTCAAATGCGAGAAGAGCTGTCAAAGGAATGGATCTTCTTCCAAGGAGGTCGAAGGTGCGCACACGAGGTCTATAACCTGATTCGGGGGGAAGCAAGCAACTGCCGATGCTTTGTGCACTACAGCGGGAATTCCTGCTCACAGCAGTAAATGGCTGTCTGACAATCTCAAGCGAAGGTCTCGTGACTGCTGAAACGAGAACAATTGCAGCTGGGAGTCAGAGGTAGACTTGCGGAGAGAGTGTATGCAGAGAAGGTGGTGTGGGCGAGGATCTGTACACTGAGTGTTGTGTGCGAAGTTCGAGGTCTTGACAATCCACAAAAAAGAAGCGTAAGAGTCGATGCCGAAGGAGAGTATGCTCGCGAACAACAAAGCCAAGTGTAGTTCCGGAGTCAACAGCAGAGCGAGGACCTGCGGCGCGCGTTCAACGAAGCGCGGATCGAAAAAGGGTGAGAGGTCTGGACTGAAAGCGGAGAGAGAGGAAGAGGAGGGAGACGAAGCGCAAGTGTCGAATGCGAAATGGAAAGCGCGAGAGAAGAATGAGGATGATGTGAGTGAGAGAGAGAAGGAGTGATGAGCAGGGTCGTGACAGGAGCCTGACTGGCTGCGAACGAGTAGAGCTGCTGCTGGGAAACCGAAAGAAGAGAGAAGGGTCGGACGGACTGACAGACGGACGGACACGCACCCTGAGCGAGTGAGTGAGTGAGGCGTGTGTGTGTATGTGTGTGTGTGTGTGTGTGTGTGTGTGTGTCTGTGTAACTCTGTCACCTGAGTGTTGGGCTGACAAGTGAATTGTGTGCAGTGCAGCAGAGTTCGTGAGTGCGGCGCGGTGCAGTGCAGAGCAAGAGAGGGTGAGAGAACAGGAGAGAGGGCGCGAGAGAGGCTGAGAGATGCAGAGGGAAAGTGGGGCCAGCAAAAGGGAATTGCGATGCGGCGGAGGCGGAGGCTGCAGGCAGGCAGGCAGGCAGGCAGGAAGCACACCAAAGGGAGGAGGCGGAAGAGCAGCAGCAGCAGCAGAGAGGGAACGACAGACAGCACAGTGTCCGTGGGTTTCAAAAGAATGATTTGATTGATTGATTGATTTGATTGCTTGACTGACTGACTGACTGACTGACTGACTGACTGACTGACTGACTGACTGACCTGATGAATTGATTGGATGGTACACAGAGCCGAAAAAGTCACACTCAGAGTGTGTTCGTTTCGATTTTCTGGTTCTGATTCCGAATTCTGACAGCAGCAACATAAGCGGCAGCAGGAGGAAATTGCGCTTTCTGAGACGGCCAGATAGGGCCAGGAGAGAGAGGGCCGAACGGCCAACTCAGGCACTCACACTTGGTGGCTGAGGGGGATTTGGCGAGTCGAACATTAGGGCGGCCAGCCAGCCAGAGAGAGAGACTGCGAGGTTCGTGGAACAAGGGGAGAAAATTGCCGATGATTTCTCTTTGGCTTAGACTTTGAGCGGCGAAAATGATTGATTGATTCGCAAAATCAGCTACTGTACCTCCCTGACGATAATTTGCTGCACCTCTCTCTCGCTCTCTGCAGAGACACTCGCAGCTTCCATGTGAGAGATCTGAGCTAGAGGAGAGATTGCTAGACGCCGAGCTGAGCCAGATGCTGGCTGCATTCGCTATACAGAAGAACCCTACGATTAGCCAGCCAGCTACAGTACTGTTCGGTACTGTACTGTGTAGTAGCATCAGACAAGAATGTGAATTGTTGTAGGGTTAAGGAACCGTTCAGACCTTTTTTGAACTTGATGCCAACTACGCGAGGCCACATTTTTCAAACCAACACACTTCGGTTGTTGTTCTCATTCTGCTGCCCTCGCACTCGCACACGCACACGCCTACGCATACGCACATACATGTAAGCCCTGAGCAAGCTCATCTCTATCTGCGCGTATGCTGAAGCTTATGCCATTGAGAAAGTTGGAGCCTCTCTTTCCTTTGCAGCAGCCAAAACAAACTCAAGCTCAACCCTGCTGTATGCAGATGCCGGATCCTTTTCCCGGAGGAGGGCCAAGCGATGGTGAGGAAAGGGGCGAGGTCACAAACCCAAGCAAACGCACACAGGCACGCGGTGGGTGCGCGGTCAGTCGTCGTAGTACCGCAAGTCTTCTCTATGAAAGTGAGACAGGAGAGCCACTCTCTCATAACTTAGCGAAGAGGTGTTGCGAAGATTCAGGATTAATTTGCCAAAAATAAATAAATAAATAACCAAGGCCAAGAAGAAATTGGAGGAGGACGCGGCAATCGCCAATTTCAGCCCAGCCCTTAAGCTTGCAAAGGGCAAGGGGAAGGGGAAGGGGAAGGGGAAGAGGCACGTAAATTGAGAAGAAATCAGAAGAATGAGAGAATCGTGCATCAGGGTTTCGCGATGTGTGTGTTGGTCTCTGCGCCTTTTTGTCCAATTTCTTTTTATGGAGAAAAAAAAAAAAGGCAAAGGCTTAGCGTGGATTTCAAGGCGGAGAGCATCAAGCATCACGCGCAGATGCAGCTGGGAAGGAGCGGGCACTGGCAGACTACAGGCGATCCAAGCCAGGCCTGGCCAAACCGAAAAAAAGGGCTTCTGAAATTGGGGATTTGAGCCAGAAAGACGGCTTAAGCGAAGCGAGGAGAGGGGGGCTTGAGTTTCGATGTTGTTATATTAGCGACGCCGGCAGCCGCAAGCATACAGTAGACACGCACTCACACGCCTCTGTACAGCGGCGAATTGACTTTTGTGCCTTTACGAAACTCACAAGACAAGGCGATAGAGTAAGTTGCAGCCTTGCATAAGAAATGCGATCGTTTCTCGCAAACCAACACCGGCAAGCCAAGCCCCGAGTGCCAATGCAGACAGACAGACCCTTCGGGCGGTATACAGTAGACAAGAACTGTAGATCCAACCACGCTTGAAATGAGTCAATTACCCATCGCCTAGAACGAACCTCTCGTTGGTCTAGCTGTTATGAGTGGTGGTGTTGCCGTTGTTGTTGGTGGTGTTGTTGCTGCCGCCGAACTCAACTCTAATTAAGATTGAGCTCGAGCACGAGATGGGCCATCATTGTTGTTGATGCTCAGTGGGCTCGAGTCTTGATGTGCGAGATGAAATGCGAGTGCTGTCGAGATCACCGCCGCACCGTTCACTGGCAACAGCCGTTATTCCCATCATGGAAGGTGTGTGAGGGCGAGGCGCAATCCGACGGCCCCGAAAAAAAAGGAACAAGAAAAGCCGCACAGTGCGATATCCACGCAATGTTCACGCAACGACGCGCAGACCAACACACACGCTCAACAAGAAGCAAAAATGCCGCCGATTTCACAGTGACGATCGAATGCAAATCACGCTGACAGCAGCAAACACTTCTTCTTCTTCTTCTTCTTCTTCTTGCTGTTCGTAACAAATAAATGGTGGCTCGAACGCAAGATCACTTCGGCCATTTTTCTGCAGGGCCTCATATTTTTGCCCTTCTTTTTTTGTCCGAGAGGGAAGATATCGGCATCGGTTGGATCAGGTTCTGTGTTGCTCAAGTCGCTCCGGCTAGTCTCGGATGGTGCAGAGAATGCAAGCATCACAATACCGTACTGTGAATAGAAAAGAGGCGCTTCTCTGACGTTTGAGCACTTTCAATCTCCGGGCAACTAACGGCTACTTGTACTGTAATGTGGTTCCATCGGATGTTCAGACCGCGATCCATCCTGCGTCGATCGGGAGAGTTGCTCTTCTTGTTGCAGTTCAAGCTCTCTCCAAACCGTCAAACTCGGCCAGATGCATGCAGTTTACAGTAGCTTGTTTCGGAAAAGTCGCGTTGCTTCCAGCAAGGTACGGTACAGTACAGATGTGAGACATGCCCGGCTGTGATTCTTTCTCTCTCTTCCGTGGAGTAGGCTTGTCTTACGCTTGGATTGCACGTGAACACTGACATCAAGGCTGCTCTTGTCCGTTCTGAGGTCGTCAGTGTGATCCAATGCTCAGAGATGTGGAATCATGCCAAGCTCGCAATACCCATGCAGCCCTCCTCTCGCGGTGCAGATGTGGGACGCGGAGAGGGATGCACTAGTGCAGGCTGCGTGTTGGCGTACAGCTCACTTGCTCCAAGCTTGACTTAGGGCTTGCAGCTTTCCCTGCCGCAACCAATCCGCACATCCAAGACCAACTTAGTCTCGCAATGAAGATGGATGCAGAGTGGCGGGGAAGACCGTCGACGCTGCTCGTCTTGTCGTCTCTTTCGCTGGCTGGCGACAAATGGTTTCGGTATTCAGCATCGACCCTTCGCACCGTCGGAAAGTTGCATTTCGGGGGGTTTATTCGAATTTAATCTCACCAGGTTGTCATGATCCCTCCATCTTGCGCTATCGAAGAGAACCATACTGTCTCGCTGAGACACGCTCGGCACAACCCACTTCTCCAATCAAGGGTGTCGTTGTCTAAAACAGTGTCGATCAAACTCTCCCTCTCCCTGCCGTGTGGTTTCGCTTCGGAGGGGTGGAGATGCAAAACGTTCTCGTTATTGGCTCATGCGCAAGCACCATGATGCCGAAGCACAGTTTTTTCTACTACTGTTGCACAGCCTCTTCTCGCTCCTGCCAGAATTGCCCACCGAACAAAATCGATCCTCAGTCGCAGCTCACACCTCGATCCACCCCGATATGAACCACATCCACAAACGTTGCCAGCACAGTTAACTACCACTGTATGCAAAGCTCGCTGCAGCATGCACCAAATCGTCCTTTCCGCTTTCCCTACTTACCCACCCGAAATCCTGTCACAAGCGCTGCAATCTCGATCACGCTCGCGAGACCAAGACACTCTCAATCTGACATCTCTTTAAATCTCTGAACAGAATCACATTGTTTCGCACTCTGACTCGTTCAAGCCTAAGGTGCTGATACGCCTGGCCCTTTCTCATCCCGTGCACTTATCTGAGCTCACATTGGCACGATATCACCAACAGCTCCACTGAAAACCCTCTTAGCTTCTGAACAATTGTTGAATTAACCCGAGCAAATGACAATGGTGACTGACGACCTGACACGGACATATGGATGACTATCAATTGCGAGTTACCTTGACCCCTCCTTTCTTACTTTTTGGCATCATCGCCACTGTTCGGTGCATCGGCTGGGTCCTCGTGAATCTGACCCTCCTCCTCCTCTCGGCTATCATCGTCCTCAGCTGCACCAGTTGCGTTGGTGGTCGATGGAGCAGCAGCGGAGGCCGGACTCGCTTTGGGAGCATCAGCGTTCGAGCTGGTCTCCTTTGCGGGTTCAGTCTCGGTTGGTTTGGCAGGCGAGCGTGCGTCCTCCTCCATAGGCTGCACTGCCGTCTCCGAGCTGTTGTTCGCCTTGGGCGAAGCAGATTTGGGCGGAGGTGTACCGCCGACTGCTTGCGGCCCACTATCCTTCCGATTAGCTCCAGCCGATGCTTCCCGCTCAACAGCAGGCTCAGGCTTAACAGGGGCAGAGACGCCATTCGAGCTAGCTGCGGAAGCTTCAGCTTCGTGTCCAGCACCCGGCGCTGCCCCACTAGCACTTCCACTCTTGGCCCGCTTGTAAGAGTCCTCCTGTCCGTTTGCGCTCTTGTCCTCCTCAGCGAATGGTCGCTTGCCCAACGAGCTCTCCGCACGCTTGTCGGGGCTGTTTCCTCGATCGGAAGGTGGTGCTGGCATAGGAGCGGCAGGAGTCGAGACAGAAGCAGAAGCAGAAGCAGAAGCAGCACCAGCGAGACCCATGAGCGCATCAGCAGCGCCTTCGTCGTAGTCCTCATCCACCATACGAGACGAAGGTCCTCGTGCAGCTAGTGGCTCGTTGCTTCCATCCGAGCTGGCGGGGGAAGCATCGCGCTGAGCGCGCATACCCCCAGCGGGCGAGCCAGGTCTCGAATCTGGCAGGTCATCGCGCGATCGAAGTGGCGTTGATGCACCCTTCTTGATGCTCGATGGCACAGGTCCGGACTTGCCGTTCTTGGATGCAGGGCCGCCCTTGGCAGACCAGGGCGAGCTAGCTCTCGACCCAGTCGACTTGCCCTTCTTGCCCGCAGCTGAGGGAGCAGGCGAAGGGGGAGCAGGCGCCGACTCGAGCTCGTCTTTCGACTTGGGTCCTCGGCGTGCCTTCGCGCCGCCTGGCGCAGCAGAGGCAGAGCGGCCGTCTTGACCATCATGGACAGAAGGAGGACCGCCGTGCTCGCTGGGACGGCTGCGGTCCCAGTCGGGAGTAGGTCCACGCAAGCCGGGCGGCGGCTGTCGTCCAGGGCCGCCCATCGGACCATCAGGACCATCGCCGTAGCCATCGTAGCGGCCGTCGCCACCAGGTGGAGGAGGGAGGTGGCCACGCTCATGCTCAAAGTGGGGAGGAGGGGGAGGTCCACGTTCATCGTGACGCATGCCGGGAGGAGGAGGACCTCGCTCGTAACCACCACGGGGACCACCTGGGCCAGAGCTTGGGTGACCGTTATTGTAGTATTCGCGTCCCTCTTCGCGTCCGTAGACAGGAGGTCGACCGAATGCTGGCGAAGGAGCTTGGCTGCCACCGTGCTGGGAGCGGGCGTATGCTGGCTCGTTCTTCGGTGTGATGCGTCCGCTGGCACTGCCAGGGTAGCCCCGAGCAGCCTGTTCCCTCTCACGTTCACGTTCGCGCTCCCATTCCATCTCTCGCTCGCGTTCGCCCATGGGACCCCCCATTGGACGGCCGTAGTGATCCAAGGGCAGAGGAGGTCCACCTGGGCCGCCGACTGCAAGAGGAGGTGGCCCACGGAATTCGCCGTGGCCGTGACCGTGTGCGTGCGGGTGAGGACCTTGTGCGTCGTGCATCTCGGATCGCAGAGGCGGGGGAGGCGAGCGGCGCGGAGGCGAGCCCATCCTCCTGCCGTATGGATCCATGCGAGGCGGGCCAGGCGATGGACCCCGCGAGTGCGGGTAGCCCCCACGGCCGAGCAGCTCAGGTCCGCCTGGACCTCCGACCATGGGAGCCAATGCACCGGGAGGACCACCTCGCGAGCCTCTGTCGTCGGGGCCACCAGGACCTCCACGGAAGGGAGGAGGCGAATGAGACTGGGGAAGATGACCCGGACCAGGGAGCTCGCGCTCGACAAGATCTCCGCGTGCGCCTCCTGCACTGGCAAGCTGAAGACCTCCGAGAGCGGGAGGGTACGAAGGACCAGGACCACCGCCAATCTGAGTAGGAGGACCAGGAGCCATGCCGTTGTTGTTGGCGTAGGCTGTGGGGTGGACGTCCTGAGGGATGGGCGCTTCGGGCAGCTCGCCACCCTTGGCCTCGGCATTGCGAAGAAGCTGCAAGCGCTGCTGAATCTGCGGGTTGTCGGGATCGAGGTCGGCAGCACGCTCGTAAGCGTGGATGGCGTCGCTGATCTGGTTATTGCACGCCTCGTACAAGCTGCCAAGGTCGAACCAGACTTCCGAAATGTAGGGGTTGAGACGGATAGCACGCGAGTAGGCATCCAGTGCATCGCGATACTGGTTGATCTGATAGTAGAGAACACCGATCGAGCACCAGAAGGTGGGGTTCTTCCCATCGCGGTAGACGGCCTGCTGATACGCCTCGTACGCCTTGTTGTAGTTCTGACCGGCCATGTAGGCACGACCGAGCAAATACCAACTCTGAGCATCGTTGGGATCCGACTCCAAACTCTTTGTGAGGAACTGGATGGCTCGCTCTTGATTGTTGAAGCCGGCGTTGGAGAGGTGGTAGAGCCATCCGAGCTGTTGAAGGACCTTGGCATGGTTGGGGTTTTCGGCGAGAACGCGCTCGTATGCCTCCTTGGCGGCGTTGAACTCCTTCTGCTGCTCGTAGACGTGTCCAATCTGGAACCAAATGTCGATTTCGGTGAGCGGACGCGGTGGATTGTCGAGGATGTAGCGGAAGCATTCGAGACTGGCTGGGAACTTGTTCTGCTGTTTATATATGATGCCGAGACGGAAGTAAATTTCGTTGGCCTTTTCGTAATTGGGATCCATACGGACGACACTGGCAAATGCCTCTTCAGCGTGCTCGAGACTGCCGTAGCGATCATAGAGAATTCCGATGCCGTACCAGAGTTTTGGCTCTTTGGGGTTGGGAAGATGGTAGAGAGCTTGCTGGTAGGCAGTGTAAGCGCGCTGCAGATCATCCATCATCAAGTAGCAGTGACCCATAGATCCCCAAGTGTCGCCGTTCTCGGGTACAATGTTGAGTACGCGCTGGAAGTAGTCGACGGCCTTTTCAAAGTTGTCCAAAGTGCGATGAACGCCAGCGATAGCGCTGAGTGCTGGGACCGAGTAAGGATTGTGTCGAAGTGCAGCATCGTAAGCAGCAAGAGCGCGGTCATAGTCCTCCATGGTCTCAGCCGCTGAACCTACGGAAACCCAAGCGGACTCGTTGGCGAGCGAAAGCTTTTGCAATCCAGGTGACGTCGAAGATGAGGGAGGACCAGCAGGAGGGCCACCAGCTTCCATGATGCGGCTCTGAGCAGATGAAGACCGAGGAATGTGCGGAGGAGGAGGAGGCGGTGGACCACCAGCACCACCAGCGGCATCGGCCATGACCATGCGAGGAGGGGGGGCACCATGATTGGAAGGTGGACCATTGACGCCGCCGTTAATTGCATGTGGAGGTAAGCCAGGCGGCGGTGGCATGGACTGAGCATAGGACGAGTGGGGGTGGTGCATGGGGCCGTTGCCAGGTCCGGGAGGCATGCCAGGTCCACCTTGAGGAGGAGGGCCTCCGCCAGAGTGATGAAGATCCCTACCACCAGAATGAGGATGGTGGGAGGGATGAGCACTCATTCGCGAAGAGGGCGGCATGATTGATGACAGAGACGATGCTCGACTCTGCACTGCTGTTTAGCTCTGCGCCGGTGAAGGATCAAGGAGAGAGTTCGAATGGTGGAAGCACCAATACGGTTCGGATTAGCCGCGAAGAAAGTGCGAAAGTGGCCGCAGTCGGGATTCTGCAGTTGATATTGTCACGAGCAGCACGACAGATTGTTAAGAGGTCTTCGGATGGACCTATTGGCAGACAGACAATTCGGAAGAGCCGAGCGTGTGTGACCCTTTCCTTCTGTCGGATGCTGCCGAGCTTCGATTAGCTTCTGGTGATGGCGATGATGATGGCAAAGACGGCCGATTTCGCTTGCTGATCGGTAGGAATGAGGCGCCAGCAGTTGCAAACCAACAAGAGACACCGACGCAATCGAATGACAGTTGACGTGGAACGTTCAAAGATGATGGTGGTGGAAACAAGAGACGAAAGGAAGAACGTGCCGATCGACGGATGCACCTCTGACTGGACCACGATCTGCACCAGATTGCGAGGTTGACAGGTACAGCCAGGAAGGCAAAAGGCACACAAGGTGAAGGTGGTGTGAGGTGAAGAGACGAGGAGGTGGAGATGGAGGAGGAGAGGAGCAAGGCAGAGAGAGGGAAAGGTTGGATGGAATTGGCGATGATTGATGGGTTGATTGAACGAAGGAACGAACACGGCAGCGCGTCTCTCTGCAAAGAGCGCTGTCCCAAGCGGCGGAGGCGGTCGTCGTCCAAAGTCGAAAGCAGAAAGCGAGAAGCGAGAACAGAAGCGACACCAACCGCAAACAAGTGAAAATTGGCGAAAATGGAAAATGAGCGACTGACCGACTGACCAGAACACGGAGCACGGATGCTGTGAGAAGGAACAGGCTCAAGCAGCGGTAACGCAGTTGAGTTAGATGCAGATTCTTGCAATTGTGTGACGCTCACGCTGCTGCCTGACTGGAGATTAAGAAGAGAAGAAAAGAAAAAGATCAAGAGGGAAAAAATAAAAATAAAAAAAGGGAAGCGGCTTTCACCTTCTACGCACCAACCGGTCGGTCGCTTAGATTTAGTTGTGCTCAGCCTTCACGAGGTTAAAAAAAAAACGAAGGAATTAAATAAAGACTAGAAATCGGTGCATACAGCACAGCGAGGATAGCAGAGCATTCTCGACAAGGGTCAAGCTGTTCGGGCAATTGATCACATCACAGCTGAACGAGCTAACACTCATGCAGTTGTGCCAAACCCAGACGGACCGGCCGTTTGCACAGATCCATTGCACAGGCGTACAGCAGCCATCTTACATTTAGTACTGTATAGTAAAGTACAGGACAGTACAGTACAGTACAGTACAGCAACGTACTTATGATGCGGGTCCAAACGAAGGCGAGACAAAAAGCTCGCTAATAGATTTGGGTACCACACGAGGTGCCAACCTCAGGTTACGACGACAGGTAGACTGATCTCGAAGCGCAGCACAATGGAGAAATCGACTGAAACAGACTCGTTCTGCTGTTCGCGTGTGATTGAAAAGGAGAGGCCGCGAACAGAGCAGAAAGAGAGTCATGAAATAAGCACAAAGAAGCGAAGCAGAGCTTGTCTGCAGATGCAGGCAGGCAACGTGAATCTCGAAGCGGCACGCGACGACCCAAATTGACATTCCGGCCAATTTCTACAGGTGACAGATTGAAGTTTTATTATTAAAAAATAAAAATTTCAGGGCCACCAGCTGAGCAAAAAGGGCATTTCGCGGTTCTGTGAGGCCAAGGCACCGGAAGAAGAGCGACGACATGATGCTGCGGGCAGCTGCATGAAAATGTTTTTGGCGAGAGGCTCGATTGGCTCTTCGTGTGTCGTGGTGCGTCAAGGCGAATGAACCTGGCTGCCGGCCACCAATTCATTTTATGACAAAAGAAAAAAAGACGTTGTTGGCTTTACGCTTGAAGTCCCTTGCTGAAGCCGTTTGCAGCCAGGTCCACGGAGACCAAAAGAAGAAAATTGTCCGCACGATGAAAGAAGATAGCGCAGATATTAGGCGAATGGAATGGCTGCCAGGGTCGAGTCGTACACCACGACTGGCACCGGCAGGTACGAGCAACTAGAGCAGCTGCACGCAATCTCTGCTTCGATGTCGTCCTTCTTGTCGGAGCGCCAATGCAGTGTAAGCGGACTTGACCACAAGAGTGCACTTTTTGCATGGCAAAGTCCCGATTGACTGCCTCCCCCTTTCCGTCCAAACCCTAGCTCAACTGCAGATGACACTACCTGCATTCTTTTCCGTCGTTGCTGTCGAGAAGCTTCGACTCAGAGCGAGCACTTGGTTGCCAGTAGGTCGAATAGCAATGCAAAGTGTTCGACCAGCGAACAGAGGTCTTCACCGGTGTACGGAAGCCACGAATGCGGGATTCTATCCTCGATCTGTAATCAAAATGTTCCTGACCAGCTTTGGACAAACAAACCAATTTGATCGCGATTTGATTAGATGCTTCCGTAGGATTCATCGGGATCGGGCACCTTGAATCATCTATGCAGAACGTCCGGTTGACGCAATACTTAGATCTCAGTCTCCCATTGCGTCCATGACGCAGAAGCATAGACCTGCAGGCTACAGCACAAGCTTGATTTTGCAGCGTGACAAAGACGCGAAAGTGATAGAACGATGGATAGTGTGGTGATGGAATCGATTGACTCTCCTCTAAAAGTACATGTTATGATCAGAAATTGATGATGAGCGGATCATACGGCGATGCTCGGAATCGCATGATCCGCTTCCTAGCAATGTGATGGCAGATGATGGGCACAGAATCAAGGATCGAGAAGGTCCTCGACATGTTGCCAGTAGCTAGAGTTCTTGGACTGCTCCATCAACTTCTCGATCTCCTCCTTTGTGAGCCACTGGAACTCCTCCACATCGCCATTCTTAGCAAGCTCGGCATTGCCGGCAAGAACGTGTCCACGGAGGAAGTAGGTCTTCTCGGAAGCAGCATTCGCCGACTTGTACAGACCAACAGGCAAGTTGGACACCATCCAGATGTCCATCTTGTTGCCGAGTGTCTCGGTCACGGACGTAGGTGCCACATCGTGAAGGTTCTGGTGCTTGGTGTCAGTGAGAGCCTTGGCAGGGAAGCGCCAAGTTGCGGCAGCTTTGCCCGACTTTTGCTTGACGACAAGATAGAGAGTTCGATCCAATTTGCGCTCGAGGCTGCGAACATCGTTCTTAGCGTCAGCTTCGGTGGTTCTTGGCAAAGGTCGGTTCTCGGCATCGCCTTCAGCGGCAGATGAGGACGAAGTCGAAGCAGCAGTAGCGGAAGCGTCCTTGCCCTTGCCACCTTTCGATTTGGACGCAGCTGCGGCGATAGCAGAGAAACCTTGTGGCGAGCTAGACTGGTCCTCCTCGAAACGCTTCTCAGCTGCCGAGCCCTTCTTGAAGTAGAAATCCTTGGGAAAAGGCTGAGCAAGTGCTTCGGAAAGCTGACGATTGTAGTCGTGATATGCCTTTTCAAATGCAGTAGGCTCGCGAAGAACGACAGGTGGTCGAGAGAGAATGAGCGAGCTGATGATCTTTGAGGAGGACGCTGATGCGGGAGGTTCCGATGATGCAGCTGCGGAGGTGGATGCGACACTTGGAGTAGCGTAGCTTGAGGAGGAATGCACAAGACGCTTGGCGGAGCCTTGCGATTGCAACATGCGCAACCGCGGCGCAGCGGATCGTGTTGCCGACATCAAGTCTAGGTGTCTAGGGGGCACGGATAGAGCGTGGTGTGTGCAAGCTTGGATGAAACCTGTCTCGAAGCTGAAGCCAGCACGGAATTCCAGTTGCCGATGCAAACGGGAGTGATGTTGCAGAGGTAGTGTTGATGCTCAGATGACGATGAAGGTCGGAAGACTGAGGAAGATCTCAATTCCGAGAATCACAAATTGCCTCGACTGCCAGAAAAAAATGGGCTTCAACTTTCTTCTTGCTCAAGTGACCATATCGAAGCCAAAAAAGACTGCCCGATATCGTACGAATTTTATGCTATTCAGTCTAACAATTGCGTTGGAATTCCATTTGTGCTGTTGCATGCCTGTGTGTGTGTAATTTGTATTCGATCACGATTTGGACGTACAGTAGCCAACATTTTGAACTGGATCCTTGCTTTGAAAAAAATAAGGCAGCAGATCAGTCCATTCTATGCCATCTTTCTCTCAAAGGGTGGAGGAAAGTGCATTTCAAAATTTGCGGCAGGAGCGTGCACTCTCTTCCATCAGTCGTCAATGGAGAGCGTACGGGCCACCTTGAGTTACGATTGAACGTGCTTGTCTGCTGCGCTGTGCTGCGTTCAACACACAGGGGCTCAGTGTCGGCTGCAAGCACACAGGCAGCACCAACCAGGCAGCCAGCCTCCACGCTTAGCTTGTTCGAGAAGCTTGGCAGCAAATCGCTATCTTTCATCATCTCCCCGTCATCCTCGCTCTCTTACATCTAGCATAATTCTGACAGACAGCGCCCTGAACACTGGCTCATTCCAAACAGCACCTACTCAGGAGATACTCGCAGCTTTCATTGCCCATCGTCGCACTCACTGCCGATAGCGCTGATTGAACTGCTTGCGTGGCAGTCACTGCAATCGTAGCAGCAATCATGTCTTCGTCCTCCGGTTCGCAGCAGCCTGAAGCTCAGAACAACACCAAGTCCGACAACAAGAACAACAAAGGCAACGATGCCGTCGAACGGCCACCTCTTGTCTACCTCACCAACAAGTGGATCCAGGAGTTGACTCAGCGCATTCGTGCACGACCCATCCCATGGGAGGGCTATCACCGCGCTGACCTCCTCAGCGCAGAGGAGCTCAAGATGATCAAGAGCGTCGATGCCATCGTCGTTGGCAACAATCGCTCCAAGCTCGATCCTTTGCTCGACGAGCACGGTCCCGACTATGTCTCCCTATACCTCCGTCTGCTTTCCAAACTCAGCCGCACCGATACCCTCCAACAGATCCTTGTTCTGATCGACGACATGCTTTCGGACCGTGACGACCGCCTCGAGCTCTTCCTCTCGCTTGATGGCCAAGAGGAGCAGGACGGTGTTGGATTCCCATGGAAACCCTTTGTGAAGCTTCTCGACGTGCCTGATGACTTTGTCCAAATGAAGTCGGCTCAATTCCTCACCCTCCTTCTCGTCTTCTCCGCTTCCCACTCGTCCCAGCCCAGTCCACCAGCATCCGTCCTGCCTCGCCTCTTGACTTTCCTCTCATCCTCTCTCAAAGCAGCTACCGCCAAGCCCGGTGCCAGCTCCTCGGGTCGCAATCAGGCTGCCAATAACAATGCTTCTCCGGCTTCGCGACGATCTTCGCCGGACTTTGCTGAGGGCAACGGACCCGAGATTGCCCTCGTTCTGTTGGAATCGTTGCTCCGGACACAAAAGTACCGCCAACAGGCATGGGATCACGACGTCTCCAAGATGGGCGAAGCTCCAGCTGCCTCTTCCGGCAAGGCCAAGGCCAAGGCATCCAACGATGACGATGACGACTCGCAACAACAGCAGCAGCAGGCAGATGACGTGGACCGTGGCTTCCTTTCCGAGCTTGCACATATCCTGAGGCTGAGCAACGTTCCTGCGGGTGGATCTTCGTTCGGCTCGAGCGGAAACTCGCCAGCTGGCTCCGGTTCCGCAACACCCTCACGACAGACAGGATCGAGCGCAGGCAGCACCCTCGTTGCCGGTGCCAACAACGGCACCAACACCACGCGTGCAGGCACTCAGCTCATTTATCAGGTCGTTCTCTGCTTCTGGCTGTTGAGCTTCAACAAGGATATTGCCGCGGAGCTCAATGTCAAGCTTGGGCTCATCCCATTGCTTGCCGACGTTGCACGCAATGCTGTCAAGGAGAAAGTTACTCGCGTCACTGTGGCTACGTTCCGCAACTTGCTTGCTAAAGCGCCCGAGGTCAATGCCCCCGTCATGCTGGGTAGCAAGTGTCTCACACTTTCGGAGAACCTTCTTTCTAGAAAGTGGTCCGACGAGGAGATCGAAGATGACCTTGAGTACATCAAGACTGAACTGGCCGAACGACTCAAGTTTATGACGACGTTTGACGAGTACCTGTCTGAACTGCAATCTGGGCAGCTGACGTTTGAGAATCCGGTGCACGAGCTTGATGATTTTTGGAAAGAGAATGCGGCCAAGCTTGTGGAGGAAGATGGCAAGGTTCTGAAGCAGTTGGTTGAGGTGCTCAAGGAATCGGAGGATGCAACGACGCTGGCGGTGGCGTGTAGCGATGTTGGCAAGTTTGTGCATTTCTTCGAACAGGGCAAGAAGAGGGTGGGGGAATTGGGAGCAAAGCAGAGATGTATGGAGTTGATGTCGCATCAAGATGCCAATGTGAGGTATTATGCGCTGCATACGACGGGTAAGTTGGTTTCAGCTAGTTGGAGGTAAAGCAGTTAAGTTGCCAGCCCAACAGAAAGATGTAGTATCGTTTGTCAAATCGCAAGAGTTTTGTTTTGCAATTCCCATGTGCATGCTATCTATTTGAATCTATTTTGGATTAGAGTGTGAGTGTTAGATGAGCAAGGGCGAATCGATGACGGAGAAGCCAACGGCTACACCGCCTTCATCGCTGTCTCTGGCTTTGGTTCGGAGTAGGAATCCGCCGGATTGGTGGTGTTTGACCTCTACCATTGTCTTTGTCTTGGAGGGGTTGGAGAAGAGGATGGCTCCGTAGACGCCGAGTTCGCTGACAGTGTCTTTGGCCAGTACAGCCGGTGATGCTGACGAGGTCGAGGTCGAGGCGGAGGATTTGACCAGATAGTTTCCTAATGACGAAGGCGATTTGATGAGCGACATTAGGATGTAGCCTTGTCGTTTGGCGATGGCGCTGCGCTCTGAGGTGGAGGAAGATTCGAGGGATGCGAGGAAGGATGGGATGTCGGTTCGGTAGACATTGTTTCCTCCACCTTCGCGTTGCGGTTTCAGCACAAAATGTTGCGGCGAGGAGAGGGCGAGCTCGTACCCCCTCTTGCCCAGTTCCGAATCATCGAGCGGATACAAGTCTGTGAAGGTCTCCTCGATCCCTTCCAAGTGTGCTTCTTGACCGAGTGTCGAGAGAAGAGGTTCGAGTTCTCCCGGTTCAGCAAGAACCTGCTGCACCTTCTTGGCACCCGCCAGCTGGACTGCAATCGAGGGACATTTGATCGCTGCGCTGAGCTCGAGCGTCTTCCTCGTCTCCCAATCCCGCTCACTTGTGTAGTCGGAAGGTCCGTAGCCCGCGCGATAGTAGACGGTGCTAATCTCGACTTTGCCCAACACGGGATGCGAGAGAAAGAGCTCTCGTGAGGTAGAGGAAGAAGGGATGATTCGCGAGGCGATTTCGGCAAAGGATTGGCGCACGACACGGATGCCGAGGTTTTGAAGCGCATGTTCGAGCGGACGTTGATCGAATGCGTTTCTCTCTCCTTCTTGCACCACAAAGAGAACATAAGTGTTCCTGCCGGAGGAGGAGGATCCCCTCTGTTCCAAATACGCCGTGTGAGCCGCAGCGAGGCCTCCAACTAGGACGTCTTGCGCTTTGTTCTCTGGCAAGTTGTGCAAATCTGTCAACCCCGGATGCGCATCAAGGTAGTCTGTAGTCGAAGAAAGGTATCTATGCATGCCATTGACTTTCGTACAGAGAGCACCAAAGGAAGCCGAGATAGTGTTGAACTCGACCTGTTTGAGTTCGAGGTTGCCCTTCCTGCTGCCCATTTCGGCGCCTCCTTCGGCTTCCGCATCTTGGTCATGAAGCAGGTAATCGCTTCTGAAGAGACCCAATGACAGCGGCTGGACAAGATCATCCTTGACCGAGGTATAGATATCCCAAAGCTGCTTTTGGAATTCATCGACGTGAACGACGGATTCGCCAATGACTCGTTCGAGGAAGGCATGGTCGGAGGAGACCTGGGCGTAGATGAGGTCGTAGGCGGGTTGAATGGACTGTGCTTTGTTGAACAGATGGCGTGGGAAGGGAGACGGGAAGAGCGAGAACGGTGCATGGATAGCTGAATCGTTCGGCGGTGTGCTAGTGGGGGAGGCAGCGAGCGGACGATAGACGATGCCGTGGGAGAGAGCGTAGTCGGTTGCTTGGTGCGAGAGGAAGTCCTTGGACTCATCGGCCAAGGCTGGGGGCCATGCAGGCAAAGAAGAGCTAGACATGGCGTCGTGTGACCCTCTGTGAGGGAGGTTGTGGTGTAAGAAGAGGAGGAAGAAGGGTAGAAAGGTTGAGGTGATGATGAGGGACAGATCGGCTCGATGCATGACTGACTGTCCGTGCAGAGAGAGAGAGAGAGAGGCGGAAGAGAAAGGCGAATCGCGCCATTTTGAACCGATTCTTCTTAATTCCGACCCAAAAAAAGGACCCTTAAAATCCACAATCTTGTATCACAAATCCCACGGATCACCTTCTTGACAGATGCAAGTCACTCGCTTCATCGCATCACCACGACCATGGCTATCAAGCATCCTTCTCGACGTTTCAATCCCACTCTCGCATCACACACTACCGCCGCATCGCAGTCATTACACTGCACTACCTAGCCAGTCTACACATTCAAAGTGGAGCTCGCGCCAAGATCAGACTGTACACTGCTGCTACCTCGACATCAACTGGCCTCCCTGCTTGCCATCTACACAGCTCACATTGAGCACAATCATGACTATCATCATGGACACCAACCCCAGCATGAATACCACAGACCCCTCGGACCCCACCTTGATTCAGGCCCGAGAACAGAACCAGGCGCGCTTCTCCCGCGATCTTGAGTTCCTCTCCTCCCTCGCCAATCCCTACTACCTCAACCACCTCGCCCTCTCCAACGTCCTCTCCTCTCCCTCCTTCCTGCGCTATCTCAAATACCTCGACTACTTTCGCCATCCCAAATACGTCAAATATTTGCAATATCCACAGGCGCTGCATTTCTTGGACCTGCTGCAGGGAGAGGAGGAGTTTAGATTGGCATGTCGGGATCCAGCTTTTGTAGCCGAGGTGATGGGGAAGCAGGTGGCTCATTGGGCGACTTGGAGGGATCCAGAGGCTGGTGCAGAGGCCGAGGCGGAGACGGAGCAAGCAAGGCAAGAGGTACAGGCAGGAGAGGCGGCAACGTAGGAATAAAGGAAGGAGACATGTACCATTACAAAGAAACAAGACGCTTCGATCTATATACCCATTCAACCACTTTCAATCGACTCATACTGCATTTGCATTTCTCGATCCACGACTGTTCGTCTATTCTGATGCTCAAGAATTGTTCATATTGTGACAAGCCCTTTGCTGAAACAGTATGCCATTAGTCAAACATCTCTAACAGTCCCTATCTGTATCTCTCACTATGATGTTCCTCGACCAACCCTTGGCCCGTTATCCTCTCCCCCGCAGTACCCCACCCATCCATATCCGCCTCTTCCTCTATCTTCCTCAATCTCTCTCTCTCCCTCTCCCGCTCCTCCTCCGTCATCACCCTCCCATATGCGGGTCTACTTATGATCTCCTGACTAACCCTCTGCGTGTCCAACTCTAACGCGTCCGATTCGCCTGTATTCTTCCTCCTCACCCCCTTCCCCCTCTCCTGTTCCTCGTCGAACAACAAACTCGATTCGTCCTCTCCAACCTGCTCATACCCCTGCGCTCCCCTCGCGCCCGCACCTCGATTTGTCGAAGAATTCGCACCGGATCCCCCGAAGATACTACTCGCTCGACTCCGAATACTCTCTCCCAACTCATTCAACCCTGCAATCTCGTGCCCCACCGAATCCGCACCTCTCGTAATCAACCTATACTTCATGTAGTTATACAACCCAATGCCCAACAACGTTATACACAACCCTGTCACATTGATCGGCGTCAATTCATCCCCAAACACGCTACTCGCCAACGCAATCGTCAAGACCTCCTTGAAAATACCTGCTACACTTAGCGTCACCACACTTGTCCTTTTGATCAAGGCGAATTCGGCCAAATTCATCCCAAACGCCAAAATACCGGGTGCAGCAATCAGACCCACGGTTTTGACGGCGTGGGGCAACGTGTCGAAATACCCCGATTTCGCCGCAAAGATGTTGTGCCAAGATTCAAACAGGGCCGAGAGCGAGATGAGAGAGACTCCCATGACGGGGGAAAGCCAAAAGATGGTGGCGATGGGATTGTTCATGCCCATCTCGTCTCTGTCTAGCAACATTTGGGTGAGCGCCCAACGCAAACCTCCCAATGCGGACGCCGAAAGCACTTGCACGGCTCCTACAAGGACGAACTTGGTTTCTGCGGCGACCATCATGACCACGCCGATGGTGATGAGCGAGATGATACCGATGAGACTCCAGCGGATGACCTCGAGGCCGAAAAGAAAGGCGAAGAATAGCACGAATGCAAGATTGGAGCTCTTGCACATGGTGTAGAATGTGAGCGTGATGGTCTTGAGACTTGTGTTTGAGAGTCCGATGTCGAGTGCAGTCGCCAGTGCGCACGGTACGACTTTGGAGATCCAATCGAACCCTGAGGGTCGAGATGTAGTCCCGTTAGGCCGCCTCGGTACGAGATGCGGGAAGAGCTTCATCGCCGAGCTGGAAAGCACGAACTGCATCAACATATGCCAGCTTGTAACAAAGAGCGGGTAGGAAAAGTTCTTCTTTTCTGTTGAAAACATCCATTTGTTGTACACCGAGATGAGCGTGGAGAAGGTATACCAGCTTAGGATGAGCAGGACGTTGACTACGGACGCCTTCCAGTAGGCATCACGTCGTTCTTTGAGTGTCCCGCTCTGTTGGCGTTCCAAGGAGCGAGTGGAGGGGATTGCGGAAGCTTGTTCAGCGAGTCGCCAGTATGCGCCTGGATCTAGAGTGTGGCCGAATGTGCTGGTGGGTGTGCGATGGCCCGTGGAAGGTGGTGCGGAGACATCATCGTGATATGGACTGGAGCGACCGCTTCGAGAACTTGTGAGAGGTTGCGACTCGGCATATGCATCGCCATCTTCCGCGCCTTCGAGTTGAGTTCGAAGATGTGAGGAGGACTGTGGTGGTTTGGTAGCCCGTATTGTGTCGGAGGAAAGCTTGGTTGGAGTGTCGTTCGAGTTACGAGAAGAGGAGGTGGTGGGAAAGAAGAGGATATCGGATTCGGACGACTCCATGGACTGGTCCGTGTTGACGGAGCGTGTGTCTGCGGGTGGTATGCTCATGGTGATAGCAGCGGAAGTATGATCCGAACGACTTGGCTTAGGCTCAGGTTGTATCGTAGTGCCGAGCTGGCGAGCAAGTGTCAAGAGCGCTGCTACGTCGTTAACGACGTTGTGTGGGAAGAAGAATGGTTGCGCCTATGGAAGCATGACTGCGTCCCGGACCTTGAGCCAACCAATCCGACCAAAGACGATGATAGCTTCTCGATGAGATATGATTTGTGAGTTATGAAGGAAGCAAGCTGCAAGCACGGATACTCAAAAGGCTCATAGGTGCACAAGCGTGCATCAAACCCAAGTCTCTCTATTCGAATAGTGAGAGCCAAATGTGTCACTTTCAATCTGCGCATTTTGACTTCGGGGCCGTCAAATCATATTTTAAGCTGGAAATAGACGCGCCTTCCAGACCGACACGGCCCGCCCAACACCTCACACTTGATCTGCTTCCGTGGATCTGACCGTCTTTGCTGGACCCTGAGATGCTTCATCTGCCATGCTCGTAGGATTCTATTGGCTGTTGAGCGACTGCCCCAACCTTTCGCGGCAGCACAATCAGCTCTCATCAACCAAGCCAACAACCAACAGATCAGGAACACCAAGACATGCGAGTTACAACCAGTGTGATGCGAGATACAAGAGAGATCAATACTTTGTCCGTGAAGAGCGAAGACATGCAATTGCGCATCGAAACTACACGATACGATTAGGAACCGAACCATTGGCCGTGGGAGAGGTGAAGCACCTGGCCAGTCATGAGATTGGAAGCACCTGCATCTGCCAGGAAGACGTAGCTAGCGCCCATCTCAGCAGGCTGGCCAGGACGGCCGTGGAGAGGCACACCACCAATACCCCAACCCTCCATGTTGTCGGCGCTGCGACTTGCTGGTTGCAATGGAGTGTAGACAGGGCCAGGAGCCACCGCATTGACACGAATCCCACGAGGTGCAAGGTGGAAAGCCATGCTACGCGTGAACGAGACAAGAGCGCCCTTGGTGGAGCTGTAGTCGATCATAGCCGCTGAACC
The DNA here is from genome assembly GCA_023212835.1 of Pseudozyma thailandica. Lineage (NCBI taxonomy): Eukaryota > Fungi > Basidiomycota > Ustilaginomycetes > Ustilaginales > Ustilaginaceae > Pseudozyma > Pseudozyma thailandica. The sequence continues at coordinate 1,415,742 of JALCCH010000001.1, forward strand.
CTTGTAAGCCGTGACCGAAGAAGACTGAATGATGCTCGAGCCGCGCTTCATGTGAGGCAAGGCGAACTTGGTAAGTGCGAAGGCGCCGAGGACGTTACTGCGGAAAGTGGATTCGGTGACACTGAGATCGATCTCCTCAAAGTTCTTGCACGGAACTTGTTTGGATGCGTTGTTGACCACAATGTCGATGGAGCCCCACTTTTCGAGGTGCTTGTCCACAATCATCTTGCAGTCGGCTTCCTTCTCGAGGTTGCTGGGGACGCGGAGGATCTCCTTGGTGCCCATGGGAGCTTTCTTGACCAAGTCCTCGACCTTGTCGGCATCCTTCTCCTCTTGGGGCAGGTAGGCGATAGTGACGTTGGCACCCTCACGGGCAAAGAAGAGGGCTACAGAGCGACCAATACCAGAGTCGCCGCCAGTGACGATGGCTGACTTGCCTTCGAGACGACCGGTGCCCTTGTATTCCTCGAGGTAAGGCTTGCCATCCTTGTCCCACTTTTCGACCTTGATGTGCTCGGCGATGGGATCCATGGACTGGTCCTCACCGGGAAGGTTTTGTTCCTGACCCTTGGGGAAGTAGTTGGGGTAAGCGGTGATGACATCGTCATCCTTCTTTTGTTGAGAAGACATTGTGAAGTTGGCTTGTCTGAAGTGAGGAGGGAGCGCTGCTTTGTGAGATTTGCTTCGGAGAGTAGAGACTTGAGGACGAAGGCCTTTGAAAGTATGAACGAGAGGTCGGAGGGATGACCTGATGTAGCTCATACAAGGAAAGGTGATGCGAGTGGGATCATAAAGCGGGATTGCTAAGAGGAAAACGATGAACGGAGAGGGTTCATATACATGTTCAAGGGCACACGACGGTCGAGCCAAGCATTCTCGAGATCATGGATTGCTGGAGAGACATGGCGGCTCGGCTCTTGTTTGAGGAAGAGAGAGCGAGTAGAGTGACAGGAGACAGGTCTGGGACCTAATGAGCGATGTCATCTTGTGACTTTGACCGCCGACTTTACAGTGTCGGCAAGCGCAAGTATGATTGCTGAGTGAGGAAGGGGCGGATTGGAAGCACAGTGAGCAAGCTGCATGAATATTGCTTTCGCGGAGAGCGAGTAAGGGTACAGTATCAGATGGTCATGGGCATGGGCATGGACTCCACATGGCTGCTTGTCATACCGGTGCTTGGTCGGTGCTTTGGCAGTGACAGTGTGAGGAGGTAGAGCGCTGATTCATCGAAAGCGTCATCCGAAGCAGAGAGATTTTAGGGACCCTTTTTGAGCCCGATTTTTTTCTACATCAATTTCTGGCAGTTACAGTACTGTACAGGATATCGATTTTCGACAGACCTTGACTTGGTAGATTCCAATCTTCTCGAGTCAAGCTGAAGGCGGCTCTCGACCTTGTTCACAGCCCAGAATGGACCTCTCTCTCGTTGCTTTCGAGTGTCGAATAGCTTGCGAAGACTGTATCACCAGACAAAGCATTCACTGTGCGCTGGATTGAATCTGTTGTGCTGTGCTGTACTCTTGCTGTGTCGCAGGCTGCCGTGTCTTGCAAGCGCCTCGCGATTGTGAGTAGACTGAAGCTACATAGCAAGGCGCTTGCTCATTGAAGAAGAAGTTGAGGCAGAGCGAATCCAATCTCTCGTCTTCACGAAACTCAAACTTCCTCATCAGAACTTCGCTCAGGCACGAAGTGACCTTGCAAGCGCTTCTGACTTTGCATCGCCTATCGGAAGTCTTGTCACAAGACCTTGTTTTATACTACTTGTAATACTGAGTCGAGTCAACAAGAGTCACAAGAAAGCAGCGAAGGATGCTGCGTTCCTTTACAAGAGTGACTCTCTAAGAAGTTGTGACTCTACGATTCTGTGACTGAGGCCGCACCGCTTAGGCCATCTATGCATTCGCAAAAAGAGATGTGCAACTGCACGTCCGCATTTCGCTGCAGCCTCTAAAGTGATTGTGCATCAAAATCAAGAGCGCGTTACAGAAGGCGCAAATGCAGGGACTTGCCGACTGCGCAATTTAATCTTTCTCTCTCCCCGCACTCTCACTCTGGCGACTTATCTTAGCAGAGCAGAGCAGAGCCCGAGTCTAAGTGGCGTGCCGGACTTCACAGATTACAGCTGGACACCGGTACATCTTTTTGGCTGTTCAGACCCTTTGCACACATTGCTCTTCCACTTCCTCTTCAGCCACACCAGCAAGCTCATAAGCTCAGCCGCAAAGCTTCTTATCAGGTTCTCATCTCTCGGATAAGCTTTTAATCAAGAGTTTGGACCACTGCAAGGTCATCTTTCAGCGCTGCGCACTGACTCGAGCTTAAGCCTCGAGCTTTTCGAGTCATCTTCAGTCTCATTCAAGCACCTGAGTTGCAAGCTATTAGCAGTCGGTTCTTCCGCTTCACCAAGACTTCAACACTACTTGAAGCGTCGCATACTCTATCTCAAGCACCTCACAACGCCATCCGATCGGTCCGCCTCGAGCACTTCTGTCGCGTACTAGCAGGAATCAGAAAACATCGCTACCATGTCTGCAAACACCACCGCCACAGCCAAAAAGGCGCCAACAATAGATGCACTCACCGCGAATCTTCAGTCGACTACCATCTCATCGACATCATCACCATCAACATCGTCTTTTGATCCTCGAGCTGTCTCTGCTGCAGACCTCAAGAAGCTCTTACTCGAGCCCGTCGACGAGACTGCGGCCGCGATACCTGCACCAATAGCACCGCAGCCGGTTGTAGGTGCCTCTGACGCATCCTCAAAGGATGGCGAGACAGCTGCCGCTGCTCCTCCAGCACCTCAGGCCAAGGGTCTTGTCAAGTACATCGCTGACCGCGTCGCCTACGAAGGTGGCGAGTTCGTACTGCGCATAGGAGCTCCTGGACCTGAGGATACAGAGAGTGTAAGCTACACAGACGAGGAGGTCTCAATAGCTGTTTCCAACGTTGTCAAAGCATCCAATCTCTCCGACGCCGACGCCACTAATCTCCACGAGCAGGCTGCAGAGAACGGCAGCAAGTCCGCCCACGTTCTGATCCGCAGAATACCTGCCGGCGCGGAAGAGCTCGTTGAGCTGCGCATAGCTGTCATCGGCAATGTCGACGCCGGCAAATCCACTATGCTCGGCGTGCTCACCAAAGGAGGTCTCGACGACGGCAGAGGCAAAGCGCGAGTCAATCTCTTCAGACACAAGCACGAGATGGAATCGGGCCGTACTTCTTCCGTCGGCATGGAGATTATGGGTTTCGACTCCAAGGGAAAGCCAGTGCACAATGCCGCTGGTCCGGGCCACGAGCCTGGCCGCAAGATGTCGTGGGAGGAAGTTTGCGCCAAGTCGAGCAAAGTCATTTCATTCATCGACCTCGCTGGTCACGAGAGGTACCTCAAGACCACTGTTTTTGGTATGACTGGCTGCCTTCCTGACTTTGTCATGCTCATGGTGGGCGCCAATGCTGGTCTTATCGGCATGTCCAAGGAGCACCTTGGTATCGCACTGGCTCTTTCGGTGCCAGTCGTGGTGTGCATCACCAAGATCGACATGACCCCCGCGCACGTACTCGAGACCACGCTCAAGCAGCTCACCAAGATTCTCAAGTCACCTGGATGCCGCAAGACGCCCGTCTTTGTCAATGACATGGGCACAGTGGTCGAGTCTGCTCTGCGTCTCGAGTCCGAACGTATCTGCCCAATCTTCCAGATCTCCAATGTGACCGGGCTCAATCTCGACCTCCTGCGCAGCTTCCTCAATATCCTACCTCAAGCCAGCGCGGCCAAATTCCAGGTGAATCAGCCGTTCGAGTTTCAGATTTCGGACATCTTCAGCGTTCCCTTTGTCGGTACCGTTGTCTCTGGAGTCGTGCTGGCAGGAAGCTGCAAAGTCGGAGATACTGCGCTGCTCGGCCCTGACAGTCTAGGTCAATTCGTCACCACTTCGATTCGAAGCATTCAGAGGAAGCGAGTCAATGTTGATGGTGCCACTGCGGGGCAGAGTGTTTCGTTCGCACTCAAGAAGATCCGACGCAACCAGGTCAGGAAGGGAATGGTCATGGTAGCGCGTACCGACATTCCGCCTAAGAGCTATATGGAGTTTGATGCCGAGATTCTCTGCCTCTACCACTCGACCACGCTTTCAGTGGGGAGCTGCATGGTTCTGCATGCGGCGAGCATCCGACAGACGGTGAGAATTGTAGGGATTGCAAAGCTGGATGGGAAGCCGACGATTGCGACTGGTGGTCCGGCGGATGCAGGTAAGCCAGTGGTCAGGACGGGTGACAGGGCCAAGTTGAGATTGCAGTTCATCAGGTACCCGGAGTATGTCAAGCCGGGGATGAAGTTGATCACGAGGGAGGGCAAGACGAAGTTGATTGGGGTGGTGAGAGCGGTAGGGCAGACGGGACCTTTGGGAGGAGTGCCGACGATTCAGGCGCCAGGACAGGTAAATGTTCCGCCTGCGACGCATTACCCCCCTGCTTTGGGTGTCAAGTGAAGTTGGCACACCGTACTCTGCGAATTCAATCAATCATGATGCCAATTGCGACATATTCGAAGCGTCACCTGTCTGGCGTAGTGTGCTCAAGGTGCGCTGGACCTGTGGTCATGGTGTCGGCGAGCAAGGCGAAAGGAAGAGCGAGGGCGTATTACGTAAGCGTGTCAAATCTAGAAGGAATTGGAAAAAAAGGGTCTTGCGAACCAAATTTTGCCAAAGCTCTAGAAATTTGTATTCGTGTGTTGCTGCAGCAGTTCCACTCCTTCTTCCGAAAAATTCTCCACACCACCACCTCGTATTCTCGCCTTTACCCATTTGATCTCTATCGACTCGATCGACGCCACTTTTACAGCCATGGTGGGAGCGTCTTCGAAGGTTGCTTCCGGGTCGAAGCGCGTCGCGTCCACGAGCACTGACGGTAGTGCCAGCAAGAAGGTTAAGAAAGTCAAAGCTGGTTCGTCTTCAAGTGGTGCGGAGGATGCGTCGATACCGTTAGGACGGGCGTTGGCATCTACGGAGAAGAGCACAAGAGATGCGGCTGTTCGCTCGCTCCAGTCGTACCTGTCCACCAACGGTGCTCACACGATCCCGGATTTGGAATTGCACAAGTTGTGGAAGGGATTGTTCTACTGCTTCTGGATGAGCGACAAACCTCTGATCCAACAGAGACTTGCCGACGATCTTGCGCATCTTGTACTCGTCCACCCTGCGTCTTCATCGACCCACTCCGAAGAAGAAGAGGACACCGACAAGGGCATGTCGACGAGGGCGGAAGCCGGGTTGAAATTCCTCGAATGCTTTTGGGACACACTGGTGGCCGAATGGGCTGGGTTGGATAAACATCGGATCGACAAATTCTACCTCCTCGTTCGTCGGTTTGTCGCAGCAGGATTTAGGTTGTTGGCCGAGGAGAATTGGCCGCATGCGGGGGTTGCCAAGCTGGGTCATATCTTGGGCAAGTTCCCCGGCGGAGTGCTGGGCACCAACGATCCCAAGGTCCCCGATAGCTTGACCTACCATCTCAGCGATATCTACCTCGACGAGTTGGAAAAGGTCATCGAGGCGCACCAGGAAGAGTCCAACACCCACCCGGACGGAGCTGACGAAGAGCAAGAGGAGGAGGAAGAGGACGAGTTGCCGCTCATTCCAACCCTCGATCTACTCCAGCCGTTTGTGGACGCATTGGCTACGGCCAAGAGTAAAGCAATGTACGATCGGATTTGGGCGAATGTGTTTGAGCCTTTGCTCGACGACACGTTGAGGGCGAGTGCGAGGGAGGATGATCTCCACGACCTCTCGGACGACGACGAGCATCATGCAGAGGAAGAAGAAGAGGATGATGATGATGAAGAGGAGGAGGAGGGAGGGGATGAGACTGCCAACGGAACCGAATTCCACAGCTTTGCCGATGAATCCACTTTGCAAACTGGCGACGACGAATCCGAACTTTCGATTCCCGATACCAACTCGGAAGCCGCCTCGGATGACGAACAAGATGATGTGAGATACCCTCTCCTTCTGGCCCTCTCTGCAGTCCCAACGCCCAAGGATGAGGAGGAAGTGGATGAGGAACAAGGCGATGTAGCGCTGGTGTTGAGAAAGGCGATCTTCCAAGCGCTCTTCAAAGCGGCGTCCAGAAAGGACGCAACAGAGGCAAGGAGGAGACTTCTATACCAGCTCTGGAGGGATGAACAGGATCGAATTCGAGACGCTCAAGACTCGGACAATGACGATCAAGACGACAACGACGACCACGACGCGTAGACATCCTATCACTCTTTGTTTCTTTCTTGCATGCAATCCCACACACTCTACATTCACAGTCAGTCATGATGAATCATGAATTGTGCAAAAAAAAAAGACCTGGATTCACGTTGACAGGCGGCCTACTTCCAATTGGCCGAAAACGCATGTTCCTTGAACCACTCTTTTCCCTTCTCCTCATAATCTGCCTTAGTAATCGCAGTGTCTCTGAACACGTCTTGATTCTTGACACTCCATTTAGCGGCGCCTGCCCACGCATCGAACCTCCTATCCCTTGCGCTCTTCACTTTGACCACCACATTGCTCGGCTGACCTGCCCTGATACTGCTGAACAACCTCTCCTGGAAACCCTTATACCCCGTATGTCGACCCGTGACAAAGATGTTCTGCAGCATCCTCGCGCGCACTTGCGCATCAAAGGAATGCACAACATGCGAACAGATCTCGTCAATCCCCGCCTGATCCAATCCGGCAATAGAAGGTTGCCACAGAACTTCGGGAACTCGAATGCGTTCAACGTTGAGATGCAACTGGTGTTGGCGTTTGATGGATTCCGGATCGGCATCGGGTTTCGCCGCCTCATTGTCGTCCTTAAGGTGATCCGAGGGCGCAATCGAGCTTTCCTGGCCCCCGCCGGGTCCGTTGAAAAACGTGAGTGTCAATCGATTCTTCCTCGCCAGCCTCGCCGCATACGTATCATCCGGGCCAAAGTTGGGGTCCAGAGTGAGAAGCTTATTCTCAATACTCGAAAGGTTGTTGTAAGCCTCTTCTTCTTCTTCCGAATCGTCGGCGTTTTGAATCTCGCGATAGATGGCCCAATCGTCGTCGTTGGCTCCAAACGTATCTTCATCACCTCCCTTCTTTCGCTTTCTCGAACCGGTAGGCGTGGCACTCCCACTTCCGGGAGCATCGGAAGCCAGAGCCGTGATGTTCTTCATCCTCTGCTGCGCAGCCAGAGATTTGCGATCCGAAAGCATCTCCTTCATCCTCTTCCTCTCCTTGATCCGGTTGATCGCATCGTCGTACTCCTTTCTCATCTTGGCCGACCACACTCGAGGGTTGTTGATGCGTTCATCTTCGTCGCGCTTGAGGGCTTCTTCTTCCAACCGTTTCTCCTCCGCCTTCTCCGCCTTGGCACGCAGTCTAGCGTCGTAGCCCGCTTTCATAAGTCGCTGTTTGCGCTTCTCCTTGATGCCTTCATCATCCAGATCCGCATCGGCAACATCGACCAGTGGGAACGTCGGTTCTTCAACTTTTTCATCCTCGATATACTCTTCACCCAACTCTTTTGCACGGAACCGCTTGAGTGCGCCTTCGATCTTGTTGATCATCTTTTCCAGCGCCGCCTCGGAATCAAACCCATCACTTTCAAGTCGCTTGAGGAATTCCGCTTTTCGCTCCTTGCCTTTAAATTCTTTGAGTTGTTGGTAGTACTTGAGATCGTTTTCCTTTTGCATCATCTTTTCGAGACGCATCTTGCGCGTTTGTTCGCGAAGTCGATCGCCGGCCGCTTTACGACGTTCGGCTTGCGCTTGCAGTTCTTCCTCCGACTTTTGCTCGGGCAGAGCGTCGGCGTAGGGGAATTGGACGATTACATCGGCCTTTTCCATGGGCGTCCATGCGTTGGGCGTATAGGTCTTGTGCGAGGCCGGCATCATGGCCATACCCTTGATGTCGTTCGAGTAGTCGGAAGAGACGTAGCAGAGCTCCTCGAGCATGTTCTGTGCCTGCCATTGGGTGACGCGCGAAGGGAAGCCGGGATATTTGAGCTGGATGAGACGCAGGAGAAGGTCAGAGGCTTGCGCACCTCCCCAAGCGAGTCGTTTCGAGTTGTTGAGGATCCCTTTGCCTGCAACGGTAGGTATGACGACAGTGCTCGAACGACCTGAGGAGACAATCAGCGCGTCTTCACCAACATCGTTCTGATAAGCAGAGAAGAGACAGTCGACACCATAGTTGACATAGGGCACTTGGTAGGCTTCAAACATGAGCTCGTTCATGATGCCTCTGCTGTAAGCTGGGTTGCAAAGCGTTTCGGTCATGCAAATGGGGTGCTGCACGCGATCTGTGTCGATGCCGAGGTTGGAGAAAGTGTAGTCGAGGACGGTCTCCATCGCATCCCAGCCTGTCACTACGTCGGTATCAAAAGGACTGCGGATGGAGCTACGCGATAGACCGTCGGCGTAGACATCGTTTCCCACAAGCAACATGGTGAGGCTTTTCTTGCGGTCTCGGACCTTGGAGATGAGGTTGTCGTATGCGCAGAAGGGTTTTTGGGCAAAGGAGGAGCGGTCGGCCGCGTCAGAGAGTGCAAAGCCGGCGCGAAGTTCGCTGGAGCCATTGTCGATGATGATGGGGCAGTCCGAGTTCCAGTAGGTGGAGAACCTGTAGGCAAGCTTTGGCACGGGTTTGGGTTTGGGAAAGTCGGCGGCAAGATGGACCGGAACGTGGTCGAGGGGCTGATAGGGTTTGGAAGAGGATGATGCCGCGTCCGAGGACTGCGGCATGCGGTCATCGTAGACTGCTACAGGCGCCATGTTGGCGGTAGAGCCAGTGGTGAGCTTCCTGACAGCACAGTGCCTTAGAAGACACGAGGATCGCCTTTTGAGCTGTCGTCTATCGTGTATTGATCGCCGCGTCGAAGGAGGACTGGACTCGTCACGGTAGCGAGCCGTGCTTGCAAGTGTAGGTGCTGATGGTGAGAAGAAAGGATTGTGAAAGTCAGATGAACCGCTCAGACCACGACGAAAAGCAAAAGCCCTCGAATACCACAAATTCCGAAATCCGATTGTCAATCACGACTCAACCCTGCATAATGGTGTTGCAGCGCGTTGCGGAATGTCAACCGGTGCTGGCCCAGCTCAAGATGGGCAAACGCTTCAGCCGCTCTGCCTGCACATACATGCATTGCCATAACAGACAAGTGAGAGCACGGGGATTGCGACGGGACTGGGGTATAATTGCAATCTGACAACAAGCAAGAAGCTGTCACGTCATGTTGTCGCAAGTTCGATGTTGGGGCTACGGCTTGACTTCTGATGTCCCAGCCTTTACATCCGGCTGAGTCGAGCTCTCCCTCCTCTTTCTCACCTCTTCTAGCCAGATCGTACCTTCATTCATCTTATCCGCCTCCTCATTCATCCTATCCAACCACCTCTGCAACAGACTCGCGTTATCCTTCTTCAAATCCTCATTCCTGGCCTCGATCTGGCTCAATTCCAAACTCAATGTCGCCAGCTCATCCTGCAATATCTGGATCCCCTTGTCCTTCTCCCCTACAGCGTGACCGAGATCATCTGCTAGACGCTTGAGCTTTTCGTGTTCGAGTTGGAGTTTTGCAAGAAGTTCCGATTGACGACGTGCTTCTTCCTCTTTTTCGCGATGGGATTCGCTCATGAGTAGCAATCGTTGTGCATTTTGACCCTGAGTCTTGTAGAGGACAGCGATCTCTTCACGAAGCGTCGAGAGCTGCTGTTCGAGAGAGGTGATGTAGGCCTGTTGGACTGGGTTGGATGCTGTGTTGGCTGAGGAAGAGCGGGACGGGCTTGCCGCGCCCGAGGCTGACGCAGGCGATGACGATGGTCCAACGGCCGCGGCGTTTAGGAGGGCACGATTGCGCTGTTTCAGGAGGCGTGTTTGTTCTGTGAGCTTTCGATCTGCCAAGATACAGGGCAAAGTAGGCCAAATCAGCGTCAGCGAGAGACCACTTTTGTTATCATACGTCGATTCGAATGAACACTTACAGTGCTGGAAGAGAGCGTCGTGCTGCTTCTCAATCGCATCTCTTTCTTGCAATCGGAGAAAGATAGCTTGATGCCAGCTGGATGCTGTGCTGGCGTGTATCGACATTGTGTGCTCGGTGACGTTGCTATGATGAGGTTGATGTGGGTGATGTGGGTGATGCCAGAGAACCGAATCGAGATGTGAATGCAGTGTATGCACTTTCAAGTCCACATCCAGCACGGTTCATGATGAGGAAGGAGAGTGATGTTCAGGGTCCAACGGATTTTTAGTAATCATGTCAGACTGTCGCATCGAACACGTTAGTTTAATTACAAAAAATGAAGCATTTCGTCATGGAGTGCGAGTTGGAAAAGGATCGGCGAGGAGTGCGAAGTGGATTCAGGCAACGGCCCCTATAAGCCTGAGGCGCAGAGTAGTCGCCCTCCAGCCAAGTTAGCCAAAATAAGCATCAGCTGGCTGTACAGTACAGCGCTGTAGCTGTAATCTTGGCACATGCTCAGCCATTTTAGAAAGTGTTGGTGGTGCGTGCTGAATTCACAGATGAGCGGAGGTGATGCGCCCGCAAGCTGGAAATCACTCCACATTGGTGTATTTCTCCTCTCAGCACAACTGTTTTTGGTGAGCGTGTGATTCGCTTTGCTTGCTATCTTGCGTGTTGATCTCCTCTACCACTTCTGTCTACCGTCTTCTACGACAAGTTTTGGTCGACATCTTCGCAGACATCTTCGGCTTCCATTTCCTCGCAGCAAAAACAAAGTATCGACGGTCACCACTCCAGCTGGACCAACACATCCGTGATTCAAAGTAACACCCGCTGCACGACCCCACGCAACCATGGCTTCTCGCAAGAAGGTCCTCCTCAAGGTGATTGTAGGTATCCCACCGCATCCTAACGCTCTCATGCAATGCAACTCAATCGAAGGAATGCCGGGATGCAACGCTGATGATTTGCTCTTCTGCCCCTGTGCTGATCCTGCGGTTACAGATCTTGGGTGATTCTGGTGTCGGAAAGACATCATTGATGAACCAATGTAAGCATCACCGGTTCCCACTGCCTCAAACTCCCGATGCACCTTCATGCTGATGCTCACGCCATGCTTGTATCACTTCCACAAACAACAGATGTCAACAAGCGCTTCTCCTCAGCCTACAAAGCCACTATCGGCGCCGACTTCCTCACTCGCGAAGTCATGGTAGACGACCGACTCGTCACCATGCAGCTATGGGATACTGCCGGACAAGAGCGCTTCCAATCACTCGGTGTCGCCTTCTACCGCGGTGCCGATTGCTGCTGTCTCTGCTACGACGTCAACAATGCCAAATCCTTCGAGACCCTCGACTCATGGCGCGATGAGTTCCTCATCCAGGCCGCACCGCACGATCCCGAAAACTTCCCCTTTGTCGTTCTCGGAAACAAGATCGATGTCGAGGAGAGCAAGAGGATGGTCAGTCAGAAGAGGGCCATGACCTGGTGTCAGAGCAAGGGTAACATTCCTTATTTTGAGACGAGTGCAAAGGAGGCGATCAATGTCGAGCAGGCTTTCCAGACCATTGCAAGGGCAGCGTTGCAGCAGGAAGCAGAGGCCGAGTTGTACGCGGATTACCCAGACCCCATCAGAATCGACAGCGAGAACCAACAGAGCGGATGCAATTGTTAAACTCGGCTGAGTCGCTCGCCATGCCGCACGTTTCAGATTTAGAGTCGAGCTGCATCACACATGGGCTCTGCAGTGCCCCAGTGCACGCTTATTGTGGTTGGCAGCCTTCATTGATACCTCTCTTACTTGTTTCACCTCAGCCTTTTGATTGTTTTCTTGTGTCGTTCGTTTGATAATTCAGGATTGCTTGAGTTTGGACGTTTCAATCAATGGTTCAAAATGCCATGATGCTAGTGTACATTGCAAGATTGTGGATGTGGGGGTTGGACATGAGATGATGCTGGGTTAGGTTTGTAAACGTGAGCGTTTGCGGTCGGACTCTTGATCGTCTGCACGGCTGTTGTGGTGGTGATCGTGATTGCGCTCGCGCCGTGTGTGCGTATCGTGGTCGTCATTGTGATTGCGATGCTTGCGGTCGTCCGAGTCATGACGATCGGATCGGGAACGGTGAGGGTCGCGGTCACGATGTCTTTGGCGATCGTGGTGCTCGTCGTGGTTGCGATGGGGGCGGTGGCTGCGGTGTTGGACGTCTTGGTCGTGATGTCGGCGGCGGCTTTCGCGGTCTCGCTCATCCCGACGCGAAGACGACGATGAATGTTTGTGGCGTCGGTCTCGCTCATCTCTCGAGCTGCGATGACGGTCGCGATCCTCCCGGGACCTATGACTTTCTTCTTCTCGATGCGATCGGTTTGACTCGCGTCTTGGACTTCTACTTCTCCTCCTCTCCTTCTGCTCATCGTCAACTGGCCTCCGTTCCTTCGCATCCTCCCTTTTCGCACCCCATTCTCTTGACCCCTCGCTCCTAAGCTCCGCCCTATTCGCCCCGCTCCCTCCCTCCCCATCCACCTGCGGGCAATCTTTCTTCAAATGATCGCCCCCACACCTACAACATCCCCTCCCCGCACTCCCCCCAACCCCATCCAGCTTGATAGCGCTCTTGCTCGTATCCTCGTTGGCTAAATGCGTCCACTTACTCCTCCCCTTCTGCCCAAACCCTCTCACCTGCATCATACTCGGCAACTTGGTTACATCCACCTCCCTCTCCGTCTTCTCGTTATAGTCTCGCTTCAAAATGTCCATGTCTTGGAAAAAGCTTCCCTTGTGATAGTACTTCTGCATGAACGCCGGGTTGCTTCGCGATTCCTTCTTCTCTTGGCGTTGCTGTTGGGCTCGTTCGCGACCCAGGCGTTCCTTTTCAGCTTCGGGAAGCGAGCGGAACGCTTCAAGTTCGGCGGCTTCGGTGCGTTTCGCTCGGAGAGCGTCAAGGTCGCGTTGCAGACGGGCGAGTTCGCGTGTACGCCAGGCTTCAAATTCGGCCTCCGGGTCGAGACCGTCGGTGTCGTCCACTTCGGTGGAGACCGAGGCGGTGTGGTTCTTTTCGGCGAGGCTGCGTGCGATGGTGGCAGCAGCAAGGTCGTGCGCTTCCTTCTTGCGTCGTGCGGCTTCTTCCTCCGCTTTCGCTTCGAGGTCATTTTCGGCGGAATTTGCGTCGGCGGAGGCGGTGGGTATAGTTGTGCGCGCTCGCTTGGGCACGAAGATGGGTTTGAGCAATGGTGCAGGGGCTGAATCGTCAGAGCTCGAGTCTTGTTCAGAGTCGGTTTCGTATTCGGATGAATCAGAGGCTTCAGCTTGGTGTTGCGGTAGGCCAGGCGCGCCGGGCTTGCGGAAGACGGGTTTGGCGGGGGCAGGCTTGTCGGCTTCAGAGTCTGTATCTGTCTCGTATTCCGACGAGTCCTCCTCTCCTCCAGCTGTGGGTGCAGCAGGGTTCAGGCGTAGATCGAGCTTCTTACTGCTCGGACCGGCTTCGTTAATGGCAACTCCTGCTGTCTTGCGTTGCGATGCTAGCGCCGATGTACCTGAAGAAAGATCGGAGATGTTGATCACTCGTCCAGCTTGTGGACGTGCCTGCTCTTCCTCCTGAGGTTGGGCGATAGTTTCGTCATCCGAATCCGAGTAGTCGTCAGCACCTGCACCGAGAGGCGCCTTTCCAGGTCGATATCGCGCAGCAGGCCGCGACACCCGAGAGCCTGTCTTGACCGGAGGAGGAGGCGGCGGCGCCATCTTGTGCGCTTCAGTGGGGTCTTGCTGCCGCCAAGGGTGCGTCGTGAGTGCCACAAGAAAGGGTTCAACAGTGTTGGTGTTCTTTGGAGAAGATCCAAGTTACGGGAGTCGGAAGACATTTCACTCCACTTTCTCTCCAAAAATTCGGGATTTGGTATGCAGAACCAACGATGTAACACCTGTGCCCGAAAATGGCAGGGTCTAACATTCTTCGATCGCTGCTCATCCTTCCGCTTGATATGAGACCATGCGTTGCTGATACCTTGCTCTTCCCCGCAATCGTCCGACCACTTTAGAGTCCGGAAGCAAAGGCGTGAAAGCTCGATCGCCCTTCGTACTCCGTTTCTCCATTGTCTCGGGAGGAAAGGGCTGCGGAGTCCGCAAATTAGAGCGTCTCAACTTTTCTGATCCGATGTCAATGTCGGGCATCGAATGAACACACATATCCGATATGGTGAAAGTCGGAGATATACAGATGGTACCTGAACGGCTAGACAAGGGAGAGAGCGAAAGGTGAGGATCAGACGAACAGGGGTAAGGTAAGGTCAAACGCGGCGCTGTGAGGACGTGAAGCGGAGTGGGAACAGATATCCCCGCTAGCCGCTTGCGGTAGCTCGAGAGGCGACTCTTGATGATGGTTGATTGGCGGCTTGACATGTTCAGAGATCAGCATGGTGAGGGCGAGAACATGTCAAGATGAGGCGATCTTTGAGCTCTTCCAAGGCATCTGCTTCGACACTAGTAACAGGTTAGACGTCGGTCGCATTGGCAACAGTCATAGGATTGATAGGAAGTAGTTTGGTTCTGGCATCCCCTTGTATATCCTCACAGTGGTACTCGCTCTCTGGCTGTCAAACCCCGCAACCGTACGACTTTTGCAGTCTCACGATGAACAAGCACGAACAGCAAAGCGACTGCAAAGCACAATCAGAATCGCCAATACAGCATCACGAATAGCGTCACGTATCGGAGAAAAAAAGAGGCGTTGCGCTCGGTTTCAGTGATTCGCCTTCCGCCTACGCCTTCCGCGCTTGGCCTGATTCGTCTGCTTAATCTCGATTTTCCTGGTATCGCCGGCTGCTGCCATGATTTTGGATTCTTTACCGCAAACGGCTAAGACAATTCATAGTCGGAGGCTGGAATTCAGATGTCTCAGCTCAGACGCCGCCCTCACTCACACCTTTGACTCCTGAACTGCACTCTTGTCGCGAGCGCGAATGCGGCGGCGGCTACTAAGCTCTTCTTTCTGCCTGCCTTACTCGACAGCCAGTCCGTCTATTCTGCACTCTTGTCCGATTGCCTGTCCTGTCAAATCTGCCAAAATTGTTTTGTGCTAGTTCCAGGCCTTGATTGTCCAAGTGTCGCCTAGCGAGACAAGGCGCCGCCCCATCTCTGCGCTTAGCTGCTTCCTCCTTCTGCAACTCCACTTTTCCGTCCCTTCCTGCTTTGAGAACCTGTTTACTACTGCTCCTGCTAAGTGTGAGGTCGAGAGCAGTGCCTCGTGGGAGGCTTCGAGGCATGTTTCAGCCAGGCCTCCGCCCGTACTTGTCACCTCGAACACAAGGGCTTTTTCATGCATTACTTGCGAGACTGATTGCTGACTCTCCTAGCCGGCGATTGCAGTGAGAACTGCTTCCGTTTCTGTGCGGACAAGATGGTTGAATCCGAGCTGTCACCTTGGTGTTCATATAAGAAGCCCGACTTCTGAACAAGTCGGGGCGCCATTTCCCTTTCAGTGATCTTCATCCCTCCGCGAAACTCTTCTGACCATCTTTCGTTGCAAGCGAATCCTCTGCTCCAACTCACGAGCTCTCGCGCTCCCCTCTACTTCTGTTGAGCATATCGACCATCACGAAGCGGCAGGTCCGTTTTTCTTCTTTCGAGCAACCAGGCACACTCTGCAGGGATCACGCAAGAACAGGACAGCCAAGATGGCAAACCTAGCCTCGGCCATGACGCCAGGAATGGACAACCAACCAACTTTTGTCACACATCCTCAACGGACGGAAACTGATGAATCACTTCCTGAAGTTTCCGGTCTTTCCACGAAGATCTACCACCACCTTGGAGTGGATACCCCCTTTGACCCACAGCATCGTCTTGTCACCTCCTACATTCTCCCCGTCCCGCTCCTTGCGGTGGTCCGGATCATCATCACTATCTACTTTCTCATCACTGCCTTTGCCACTGCAGTCCAGGAGGGCATCGGGACGATCACCTACTTCACCTCGCTCAGCTACTGGGGTGACTGTGCTTATTTTGTCGTTACCACGATCCACACTTGCACTTTCTGGTACGCTTTGAGTAGGTGGAAGGCTGCGAGGAAGGTGAGCATGGAGGAGGGTGGGTCCAGGATCGAGATGCTCGAAAAGGCGTATCCGAGGAACGGAGTTGGTAGGATCGACGTTGCGAGGTCGAAGGCCGGCATCGATGCTTTTGGCACTCAGCTGCACGAAGGGATCGAGAGCGAGCTCACCTACTCTAGAGGATCAGAGTTTGAGATCGGCTCTCGTTACCCTCGCTCTTGGCTCTCGCGCTCGTTCTCGAGACCGCTTCAATTCTTCCACACTCTCTTGGTGTCGACAGTCTCATCTTACCCTTTGGTGGTTATGGTGATCTTCTGGACAGTGCTCAAGGGATCTGCACCTCTCGGCGATCCGTACTCTGCTTTCGCCAACATCGGCAAACACACGCTGAACTGGGCTCTCACCATGCTCGATATCGTCGTGCTCTCGCGCACACCCATGCGACCTTGGTGGCACCTCGTCTTCATCGTCGGCTTCCTTGGCCTCTACCTCGGCATCGTCCACATCACCTACAACAGGTACCACGTCTGGGTCTATGGCTTTTTCAACGTCCAACAATTTGGTACGCCTCTTGTCATCTTTTTCTGCCTCCTCCTGGCCGTCTTCGCCGTCGTGTCCTTCCTCATCACTCAACTCCTCATCCTCCTTCGCGAAGTGGTCTCAGCGAAGGCCCAGAAGAGTGGCGGCTGGGGCAGTGCCAAAGCTGTCGGTGTACCGGATGACGCCTGCATCCCCACCACCCGCGGGCCCGGACCCCTCGGCGGAGGAGGAAAACGCACCAAACCCGGCCACGACATCATCCACCTCCGCGGCCGATTCCCCCAAAACGCCCTCACTGGCGACCGTTCAAGCGGCATCATCGTTGACGACATCCAAGTGCACGCCCTTTCCAGGCTCGGAAGCGAGATGAACCTCGTCGACGACGCCAAATCCGTCGCAGCAAGAAGCGCGCGTTCGGGCAGGCCGAGTATCAGATTCTCGGGCTACGAGAACGAGGGCTACTCGAATGCGCCTAGTCGAAGTCAGAGTAGGATCAACGTGCCGCTGAGCGTGCCAAACATGGACGCGAGTTCGAGTGAGGCGCACCTGTTCAGACCCATGGTTTGGAGGACCGAGACAAGCGACTACTAAAGTGCTGGTCACAGTCGCTTGGATTCTCACCATGGTGTTCATAGGCATATAGTGTGTATATGGGATGGCGTGATAATACAATTGCAACATCGAATCCTTTGTTCTGCCTGTGCATGCACTGAACTGATCTGACTGAGAACGAGCGAGCACCTCAAAGCGATCTCAGATACCCATCCAATACATCAAAGAAGAGGGGCTGTCTAAAGATCGGATCGTCTGCCAACAACTGATCCCTATACACCTTGAACGCGCCATCCTCGCGCACGCCACCCACCCTCTGCCTGACCTCATCCTCCTCATCCAACTCTGCCTGTTCCGGCAACTCTCCGTCCTCATTCTTGATCCTCGGCTGCTCCTCCAACGCCCTCTTCTTCCTCTCAAACGCCTCCACCACCACCTCCTCCACCAACTGCCTACTCTGCTTCTTCCACGCCTTGAACTCCCCCAACCGATGCTGCCCCGCCACCTCGGCCGCTTCCGACCACATGAGCAAGACCGATCGCTTTACAAGCGTTCGAACTTCAACCCAGTCCTCGCCCGTGTTGGAATCGTTATAGTTGGCACGCACGAGCAGGTGGAGCGCAAGAAGCAGCGTAGCGTCCACTTTGACCGCCGTCACCACCGGTTCAAAGATGGACAAGTTGACCTCGGACAGCGCCATGATCTTTTCGACTTGCAGTAGGGCTTCTTTGCATGATGTGATCAGGGTTTCACGTGATGCGACCAGGGAGGCGCTTTCCTCGAGTTGGCCAAAGTAAGGTCGCAGGAGTCGAATGCGCGTCCAGTGGTGAATCAGGTGCGAAAAATGGTGAAGCATCACTCGATCCGAATCGTTCTGCTCTCGGATTCGCGCCAGGTGTCTTTCGGCGATTCCGTTCCATTCCGAGATAACACCGAGCAGTTCGGCGACCATGACCGAGTGATGACGGCGTTTGTGTTCAAGCAGGAACGTCGTGGACGCAGATAGGAATTGGAAAAAATGCGTCGAGATTGAGCTCAGCTTCGGCCCTGTCGGCAGCGCCCATACTTCTCCATCCGCAAGATGCGCCTCATCGATCGCGCTCAGACAAGTAGTCCAATGGTCGTCATCAATGGGCTCGCCGAGTGGCGGGGGAGGAGTGACGAGCTCGAGATGCCATGTCAGAGACACCCAAAGCATGCGCGCTGCTTCACGGACCAAGTGTGTGCGCTCGGGGATATTGGTCTGCAGCAGCTCTCTGGATCGGATATCGGCAGAACCGGACGAGTTGGCGCGAAGAGAGTCCAAAATGTTTTGCTCTTCACTGATGGCGAACACGTCGCCACCTTCGAAATGAGCTTTGCGCATCGCCGTGACTGCGCCCGTGCGAATCGTGACATCGTCGCTTTCGGCTGTAGCTTCCCACCTGGCTGCATCGTCTTCGGCTGAGCCCAGCTGATGCATGCAAATGCTCTTTGCGCTGTTGAATGAGCTCTGCAGATGATGCAACGCGATCCGAGACCGCCCTCGTCGAAGCTCGTAGAGATAGAAGAGGAACTCGGTGCAGACCGTGTTGAGGTTTGGCTCGTGCTTGAAGTTGCTCATCGCCAGCAGTGCTTGGCAGGTGGCATGCCATCGATCCGTCATTTCAGGCACCTGCTCCGCGGTAAGCGCGATACCTTCCGCAATCACCTCTTCCACCGGCTTGCAGTCAATCGCCGAAACCATGAGCTCGAACAACACCGCCAAGAAGGTCAGATCAACATCGGGCTCCTCCACCTGTCCCGTCCTCCAGTCCGAGATATCGCCACGAAGGTTGATGAGTTGGATTCGGATAAGTCGCCAGCTGATACCGAGAGGAGACTTGCTCTCAAAGGTACGCAAACTATCAAGCAGCACGTTGACGACATGATCGTTCGGCAGCAGACCTAGGATCAACTTAGTCTTCTCATGCGTCGGCTCCGAGGCGAAAGGGAACAGATTGCCAGCCTCCAACGCACCCACTGCATCTGCGGCTGCTTTATCCGTCGTACTACCGTTCGCTGATGCTGCGCCTCCAGCAAGCAATGATCCCGCCACGGCAGGATCCACAGCGGCGGCCGCACCGATACCGCCATGCTCAGCCAACGTCTTGGCGGCGAGCAAATTGAGCCGGGCGGTAGCAGCTTCATTCTCACGCATCTCGCGTGTGATTCGTTCGAGCACAGCTCGTGCCTCGGGGTTCTGCAACGCTATCAGCGCTGCTTGTGGCGTTGCCTGTGATGTCCTCACATCAAATGCTGGGTCTGCGAGATAGTCATTGCCCAAGTAATGCTGCAGTGTTTCCGGGTCGGCTTCGTCAGCAAAGACGCAGCGGTCACCAGGGATTCGCCGGCGTTGGCAGGGGCCGCAAAGGGGGCGGACCTTGTCGCATTTGACTTTGCGTGCTTTGCATTGTAGACAAGTGTTGACCTTGCGACGTTTGTTGGCCAGCTGCTCGTCGTCGACGGGACGGGGGTGGTACAGATCCGACATGTTCACTTCCAGCCCCTCGTCACCTCTCACTTAGAGCTTCTGTTCTGTACGATCACAATTGCTTGTACGAAAGCGATGCCGGTTCGAGTGACGAGCCGATGTCGGCGAACACTTGTGTCGAGCTCGTCAGTGTAGACGTCAATGATGTTTCCTTCGATGCGATGTGTTGCTGAGCTGTCGCCCAGCTCGCGCGATGCGCTACCGCCTCGAGAGGGCGGTGGTAAAGAAGCTGAAAGCTTGGCTGTCCTTGCCCGAGCTTGGGTCGTCGCCCTGGCTGGCTGATCTTGCTTGGATTGCGTTGCTGTTGCCGGTGCCGCCTAATTGGTTCGGATAGCTGACGTGCTGCTGCTGCGCCTTTCGAATGGACGATATAAATCAAAGTCGGCCGACGAAGTCCTCGGCCGTAGAGTATTTGCTGGTGAGCGCTGATGAAAATCGGTGTTGCACTTTCGAAAAAAGTTGGTAGACAAGCTGCAGGCCGAAAAGGTACCCAACTCACTCAGCGCTGCCACTTTTGAATTTGTGATTCCATCCACTTTCGGCAACAAATCAAGCAAAGTGGAGACGCGACGCGAATTTCAAGCAAAACGTGAGAGCTGCAAGTTATGCTCACTCGTGCGAATCAATACGAGCAGGAGCTGTTCCGCAGCGTTGGAACACCGTTCAGGGTCTTGGGCCGCGGCTCTTATCCTGTCTGGACCCTGAATCTGGCTATCCATGATTTTGGCTGAAGCCTGACGGTGAGGCTGGAAGCCCGTGTCCCCGCCAAATCAAGTTCAACACTGCCCTACAGGTCGACAGATACGTACAAGGTGCTGCTGGACTGACATTGCATTCGTTGATGCTGCTGAGCTGATTGGCAATCTCCGTCACCGAACTTCCAGTTCTGCGAAGGGGCATTTCTCCGTTGCTAAGGCCGTAAACAGGGAGGACGGACATATCCGGATATCATCAGACCGCTTCGTCAGCCCGCAAGCGACACACTAAGACAGCCCGGACAGTCTAGACCAGCTTCGCTTGGTTCATGACCGGTCCACCCGGAAAACGGAGACGACCTTGTGGGATGAGAGCACGAGTCTGGCGATGAACGTCAAGCTGCTTGGACCTGATCAGTCTTTTCAGCAGAAGCCAGGTTTCACAGCTGAAGACGACCAGGAGTTGCTTTCGGAGTGCACTCAGAGCTGACGGGTCGGTATGCTGTTTGCAAGCGTTGTGATACGCTCAGTCTTATGATATCTTAGCGGAGCTATAAAGCTTATTGACTTGCGCGGGTGGCTGAGTCTGTCCGGACTCCGCTCTTGCGCGCGCGACATGCTGTCGACCGAAAGAAGACCGCTTGGAAAGGCAGAGACCGTGTTGCATCTTCTTCTGAGCTGCTTGTAGCGCCATCACAAGTTCGTGATTTGTCAATGAGAGAGTAGTCCATCCTGGCGCTGTGGTGGGTGCCGGGAAGACGAAAGCCGCGCAAGAATGAGTCCTGATCTTTGCTCGAAATGGGTGCCTCCGAGCGGCATCAACGGAAGCTTAACCGGGCTGACGTAGAAAAGCACGATCGACCTGACGACCGCTCATGCTGCGCTTGCGGCCCTTCTCTCTCAGGCGCTCATCTTGCGCAACGACTAGAGTCTAAGCATTCTACTACACACATCTCGGCAAGCGAAAGCGACCCCGAAGGAAACGGCTTCGCGTAACGATTGGCAATGTGTAGTCGAGCGATCCCGCCAAAATGTTAGTTGTGGAAAGCCGATGCAACACCGTGTTCAACAAGACCTCGCTTGTTAAGCGCGCGCCTTATTTCTGAGATGCGTCTGTCAGTTTATCTAATTTGGTGATTCTGGCGTGATCTAGGTGGGCATTTCGGCCAATTCCTCGGCAGGCAAATTTGTGCAGACCCGCGGATATCCTCTAGACCTCTATATGTACAGCTTCATTCCACAAATCACAGCTTCAAGCGAGCGGATATGTCCGACCACTGTGCAAGCAAGAATGGACTAGAGAGGAAAGGACAAGCTTTCGACAACTGCGTGGTGAACAGAAACGTGAGGGCCGGTGATATTATACCTTAGCTGCAAAGCATCATACTCTATCAAGACGGACTCAGGCGAGCTGAGCTGCACATTGTCTTGACAACGAGCCGAGTCGGTTAGGTGACTTTGAAACACAGCTCTACTCCGCTGCACCTGTCACGCGAGACTCAAACGGTCATTGTCCAGTCCATTGGACTGCAAACATTTGGACGCCCGCTCTTGTCATTCCGCAATCATCTTTGCTGATCAAGGACTTTGTCGAGTCTTGACTCGATCCGGAGATGAGGTGGAATCGCAGTGGCCTCAGTTCATCTCAGCTGCTCTTGAAGCTCCCCTCTTATATGTCTTACCGGAGAAGAGCTGCAATGTCATTGACTTGACTCGACTCTGATGCGATGTCAACGGAATGGTATGAGCAAGAGGACGCATCTTGGATCAGGCTTGTCTTTTTTGGCAGTGACGGTCGGTCCCAACGGATCTATGATGCATCTCTGTATCTCGCCGCGGCATCGTGGTTTCGAGAACATGTGTTTTCAGCAGAGGCCAGCGTTGGGATCGAATATGCAGGAGGAGCATTAATGACGAGATGATAATGCTTCTCTGACTTTCTGATGAAAGTGAAACCAGCTGCACAGTCGGGTTTGGCCCTCCCTTTTTTGAAGGAACAAAATACAGTAAACCACAAGAAAAATTCAAAGAACCTACAAGAGAGCCTCAGAAGGTCGATTTTCGGAAGGCTTGGAGCAAGCTATCGTACAAAGTTTGGACTGGACGTATCCCTCTCAACATCCGTCATTATGAATTCGAAGCCTCATCAGGCTGGCTGTGTGCTGTGTGAGAAAAAGAAAAGAACAAACTTCGGCATCTCCGACGGATCCAATTGTTCCTCGTTGACTTGCTTTTGGTGGAAAGTAAATTTCAGAGCAACATTGAAGGAAGATTGAAGGAACGGCATGAAAGAAGATGGCGCTCAAATGAAGCCTTTCCAGCTTGGCAGCTACAGTAAGGTCGAGTGAGTGGAGGGTAGTGCACCGGACAGATATCCAGGCTCGCCCGAGTCATGCCTCTGTCGAAGATCAACATCAGAATTCGGCTTTGAGCGGTCGCATGCTTCGGGCAGTCCAATCAATTCAAGCTTTGAACATGTTGCAGCCAGAGTGAAGAGTTAGGAACAAGAAACAGAACCGATTGACTTGACTTAGGCTTCGCTTGCACTTTATGCATGCATGATCTCGTCTCCAAAGACAAAAGGGGCCGAAAGGCTACTTAGAGAGGTACAGTAGAAGTGACAGCCATTCCGTTCGATCCGATCTTCTGCACGAAAGACTTTCTTGCAGCGAGATCCACACCTTGTCTTCGCTCCGCCGTCCCATTGCTTCGATAGTGATCCAATGCCGCTTCTGCCACAGCCACAAAATAAAAATAGGATTCTAACTTATCCGCTCCGCGCTTCCGCTTCCCAAAGGGGGAAAAAAAAAAAAAGAAAGGAAATAAACCATAAGAAAGGATCTCTTCGGCTTTCCAAGTCTTCGTTTGTATTTTGCTGGCCCTGCTCCCGCTTTTACGCTTGCGCTCAGTCTGCCGTGGCCTCTCGCTACTTAGGCGGTATTTTCTGTTGATCCTGCCTGTGCTCGCCATCTGCAGCTGTCCGTGTTCCAACTCCGTCTCGTCATTCTGCACCTTTGGGCTCGACTCTGTTTCGAAGAGTCTCGCTCATTTGCTCGCTCGCCCTTCTCGCTTTCATTATACAGTACAAGAGCGTCGCTACTGTACTTGGCCGGTCTTCTCCCTTTTTTAAAGTTCCTTTCTCCCTCTTTCCTGCTCTGATGTCCCTGTGGTAATCTGGATCAAACGCCATTGTCTAGTTGTCACATCTTGATTGACAGCCGGTGCCCTCTCTTTTGGCTATTATCCCCATTCAATCACAACTCGCCAGTGGCTTGTCTCGTTCCACTCTGCTCCCCTCATCTCGTCAAACGCTTCTTACCTTCCTACTCTTCTGCTCGCCCCTTCTGTTCCCTCTTCTTGACTGCCATCCACATCCACATTCTGGAACGGATCATCTTCACCTGCTTCCTGGGTGTCGGCACCTGGTTTGGAAACATCACCTCGTCTCGCGGATCGCACACCACAGTCCGCTCCATCCCTCGCCGTCACGAGCCCGACAAGTCCCACCTCGTGCTCAAACTCCACCGCACATTCGGACCTTTCTTGCATTCGTCCCTTCCGCCTCACCATCCTGTCTTTGCAGCACTCCACCATCTATATGCCTCTCAACTCGACTTTCATCCACCCTGTTCGCACACTTATCTCTCCTATTCTTCCTCTAAAACTTTTGTCGCTCTAGCGTTGTTCTGATCAGAGGTAAGGCAGCTTCCATCGTCCATACCTTTGACAACATCGTACCTCGTTCGTCTCTTCTCTTCCTGGCCACTCCGCATTTGCGACACCGCATTCCTGCCTCTGTGCCTCGTCTCGTTCTACCAGCAACAAGTCCGTCATCAATATTATCCTCGTCCACCTGATCAATTCAGGCGCTCAGGCATCAATTTGAACCTTTGACGCACACGCTCATCTCAATACCTGGCTATCCTGCGATTCCTCGTCCAATAGTCTTGCGAGATCTTTGCATCCTCTGAGCGCATCCGCTCTCGACCAAGGGGTCTCTTCCTTCGACGCCTTTACCAGCGCAACACAACTTCTCATTGTCAAAAACTTAGAGTGGTTAGCTCTCATACCTTTGGACGAATATACACGAATCGACTAAAGGCATTTTTTCTACCACCACTACCTTTCCAACTTCAACATCGCCGCCGCTTTAGTCATGGCTGCTTCAAATCCCCTCATCAATTCTCCTCACACAAACTTAGGCCGTCACTCTGAAATGCCTTTCATGACCCGTCCCAAACGATCCGATTCGATTCAATACGACAACGCCGGTCCACGCGGTCTCTTCGAGCCCGGCTCCTCTAGAATGAACGACATTCCCGAAGAAGCCACCTTCATACCCACCTCGCTCGGCGAGCATCTCTTGGAGCGAACCTATCTCGATGACGTTGTTCGGCCTCTAGTTCGAGCCTTAGTCAAGGCTCGCATGGCTACCGAGGGAGCTTCAGAGCAATCGCACGCATACGCAGATCTCGACAAGCTCCGTCGCGAACTTGAACGTGCTGCTCAACGCGCTCGCAATGCTGAACAGGAACGAGATGATCTCGCCCGTCGTCTTGACCTGGCCGGAGCTCCCGACGCATCGCTGCGCGATCGGCCCGACCGGCATGCCGATCATCCAGCTCCAAGCAACCACGAGTCGGCTTCGTCCCGAAGTCATCCACAGGCTGGTCCGTTGGTGGGATTGAAGCGTGCTCGTCCCAGTGATGCCGATTCTCACCGAGGTAGCTACGATCAACGTTCGGGCCCACCAGGTTCTTCTGGCATCTCCGTCAGCGTCGCTCACGGTGAAGGGCCCAACGTAGCATCCGTCACCGTTACTACAGAGGGCGGTCCTGCTGCTCCGCACATGAGCCCGCGACCTCATCACGGACCTATGGGCGAACAAATGTCACCTCCCATTTCTTACTCTCATCCTCTTCCCCCTCCGCGTCACCGTCCTTACTCAGACATGTACTCGGACCATCATGACGGCGAATCAAGACTCTTGGCTAGGATGCCTCATCCCGGCACTCCCATGGATGGCCACCACCCTTACCCTGATGAACGCGGAGACCGCTACAGCATGGCCCCCGGTCAAGCTGTTCATCGCCCATCTCTACCGCCCTTCAGCATGAGCGGTCGCTCTCCGCCCACCAGCAGCTCCTATTTGACATCAAGTAGCGAGCGATCCTCCATGCCCACCCTCACCACCTACCCCTCCACCTCCTCTTCCAGCTCGTTTTCCGCCCCGGGATACTCGTCCGTCCATCATCATGAATACGACATGGATGAGCGCGAACGATCCCGCAAGCTAGGCCGTCCTCACGAGCATCCCTCGTCTCTTCCTCTCGGACCTGGTCGACCCCTTGGCGCTCCTTCGAGTGGGTACAAGACCATGGCTTCAGCCGATAACAACTATCCTGTGCGCAAGTTGGCGTCTACCAAAAACAGGACTTGCTCCAACTGCGCCGCTCCGCACGATGCCAAGTTCCGCCGAGGTCCCAACGGCCCTGGAACATTGTGCGATAGGTGCGGATCGAGGTGGAAGAAGTTCAAGGAGCAAGAGAGTGCTATCAGGCGCGAGCAGCAGCAGCAGCATCAGCAACAGCAGCAGCAGCAGGAGGGAGGAGGAGGTGAGGCGGCCATGGCGGCTGGGGCGGCTGCTCATGCCAGACTCAGCTCTGCGAGTGCTAGTTCGCAGTCTCCGATGGATCAGCTTGCAAATGGCGGTAGTGGAAGGGAGGAAAGTGCGACGAGAGAGCCTGCTTCGGCTATGGTCAGTCCGAGAGAAGCAGGTGCTCAGGAGTTTCAAGCGAGCGAGTCGAACTTTGGTCAAGCTCAGCAGACTAGGGAGAGGGAGAGGGAGAGGAGTGCCAGTGTGGATCAGTTGATTGATGAGTGAAATCTTGAACCAGGTGGCTGGGCTTTTGCAGTAACTTACAGGCGGAATGTCTAGAGTAGGCGATGCCCCTTGGTACACTCGGCTTTCATGTAATTCTATCCCTAGATCTCTTTGTCTCTAGTCACGCTCACACTCGACTTAGTCGTCGTTGTCGTTGGGTAATTTCATCCTGTCAAGAAGTGTACACATGGTTTGGGTCATGTCTGAATCTAGACGTGTGTGTGTGAGCTCACTTGAAACGATGCATTTGGTGTGGTGAGCTGTGAGGGGAATGCGTTTGTGTGAAGGGGAGTGGGGGGAGTGAGGGGGGGTATCAAGATGGTTCCGACACATTGTCGAGAGTCGATTGGGCACGAGTTTTTTCGATCGTGTTTTGCTGCACGATTGGTGGTGGTGGTGGTGGTGGTGGTGATTGGGCGTGTTTGGCAGCGGCCAGACCGGCGTAGTAACCGGCATACCAAGATTCGCACAACCTCTTCTGCATCTCCTCCTCGTCTTGTTGCGGCTGCGGCTGCAAACCGATGGTGTTGGGGGTGGATTGGACCGTCTTGATGGCCTTTTTCCAAGCAGTGTTGCCGTCCAAATGGGCGCACTCGACGATTGTCACGATTGGTTTTCCCCTCCTCGCCTCGTCGCCGCGTTGGCGGGTTGGGTTGGATGCCGCACGTTGTTGGGAAAGGATCTGCAGAGTGTCCTCTCTGACCTGCTGGGCTAGGAGAGAGTTGTGGAGGGGGGAGTCTTGCCATAATGCAGAGCGGGGGTTGGGTGCGGTGGAGGCGCGGGGTGGTGGTGGTGGTGGGAGCGAATGCAGGTCGCAAAATTGGGCCAGGGCGGCGTTGTAGGCGTGAACGAGAGATGAAGGCCCCCAAATCTCGGTGTGGGATAGTGTTCGACCTCCACCTCCGACTTCAAAAGGAGGTCGATGGCCGGCTTTCAACGTGGGGGCAGCTGCACGTGTGGGATCTTGGGAGTGGCCGTTGGATGGAGGTTGGGATGCATCGTATGTCCTGTGGAAGTCTTCAACAGAGGGGATGGCGAAGGGGAGCATCTCGTCCTCCTCCAAGTCTTCGTCTTCTTCGTCGTCATCGTCGTAGTGCAGGTCCTCTGCGTCAAGATCTTGTCTGTCTTCGTGGTGCTCGTCCTCGAGGTCCAGGCTATCCGCGATCCGATGATCGGGTTGGGCATGCTTATGCGTCGGATCGTACGGCTCTCCATCCTCATCGTACTTCCACCCTGTATACGCTCCCGCCTCCCCACTTTGTCCGACCACATGATCGTCTTCGAATGCATCCTCCAACCGCGCCTCCGCCTCTCCTCCATCGTCGTTCAACACAACCCCCTCCTCCTCCTCCACCACTGCTACTTCCTCTTCCTCTACTCCAACTCCGTACTCCAAGCTTGGCTCGTATGAAGGATCATCCCAATGCACCTGCGCTACTCTCTGCTTCGCCTTCCCACCTTGCCGATGACCCTGGCTCGGAGCTGATTTGCGCTTCCTCCCCCCTACCCCTACGGCTACGGAATCGGAGTGATTCGATGGTCCGGCTTCACCTTGGTCCTCCGCGAGGTCAGAGTACGAGATCACCCGGCGTGACATACTTGCCCCTTACCTTCTTCCCACAATATCGCGCGCGTGGAGGTATGACAAGAATAACTCAACGTCAACGTTGACACACAAAGTGACTTAAAGAGTAGCAAAAGTCGCACAGCTAGCTGCATACGCCCCCGCCCGAGTTCCGGAATTCAACCCACCTTTTGGCTTTCTCCTCCACACTTGAACCCCCCACGTCCCGCCTTCCTTTCCTCTCCTTCCCACACCACACAATAATGTCAAGCACCTCTTCTCATCAATCGAATGCTTTCACTATTATTGAAAGAAAGTGTAATATGCTAACAAGTTCTGGATGTGTTGCTATGGGTATCTCAAGTATGCATTTCACCCTCTACGCCTCTCTGGTGAGGTGCTAGGACCACCATCCACCTTCATCCACCTCGACCTCCCTCGCCCCCCTACTACTTCCCGAAACGCTTCTCACCCCTTCGTTCTTCTTGGGTGCGTGCATCGACGCCCAAGCTCCCTCAACTTGAGGTGGTTCCACTTGCTCCCACCCGTCAACGAGTTGGGCTTTGAGCCTCTCCACCTCCTCCTCTTTGACCTTGAGTTTCTGCCTCACTTCTTCATGCACGTCTTTCTCCACAAATGTTTCCTTCATCGCCCTTACCTCGCCCTCGAGCTCCAAGAAGCGCTCATCGTACCTCCTCAACTCCTCCTTCAACCCTTCCTCCCTCTCCCTCGCCATCTCTACCTCTTTCTCCCACTTCAGTAACTCCTTGACCTTCTTCTCCGCCTCCGCAATCCTCTGCTGCGCCAACGCGGCTTTCTGCTTCTGCCCCATCGTCACTC
Organism: Pseudozyma thailandica; assembly: GCA_023212835.1. Classification (NCBI taxonomy): domain Eukaryota; kingdom Fungi; phylum Basidiomycota; class Ustilaginomycetes; order Ustilaginales; family Ustilaginaceae; genus Pseudozyma; species Pseudozyma thailandica. The sequence goes on from JALCCH010000001.1 coordinate 1,444,352, forward strand.
CCTGCAGGTTGGAAATCTTGGCATCGAGTTCAGTGATGCGTTTTTCGAGCGTAGCAATAGTGCCTTCGGCTTTGCCTGCTCGCTCCAGCGTCGACTTGGCCGATTCGTAAGCTTCCCGCTCGGCAGATTGCGATGAAGTGAGCAACGTGGTCAGACGGGTCTCGGTCTCCAGGCGAGCTTCTTCCGCTTTTGCAGTGCGAGCGTTGGCGTCCACCAATGCCTTGTCAGATATTTTGCGCTCCTCGTCAGCATCCGTGTTTGTCTTACTGAGTTGAGCTGTGAGCTGCGCAATCTGCTCCCTCAGCAACTTATTCTCCTCCTCCCTCGCCTCGGCCTTCGCCACCGCCTCAGCCTTCCCCACCTCAGCTTCACCAAGCCGCCTCTCTGCCTCACCCACCCTCCTCCCCAATTCCGCATTCTCCCCCACCAACCCTTCCATCCTCCTCAACACCTCCTCGTGCTTCTCATCCACCCTCGCATGCTGCTTCTCCAACCTCTCCAATGCCTCATAACTACTATCCAGCACATGATACACATTCTCCACCTCGGCCAAGATCTTCCCTCCCATCCCCTCACCTTCCCCCCTCACCTCTTCCATCTTCTCAGCGAGCGTCTTCGATGCCACTTCAACTGCCTCCAACACCTTCTTTTGAGTTGTGGCGGTTTCAGAGGCTGAAGAGAGGAAGATCTCCGTTTTGGCGTTGATGGCGCCCGGAAGTTCGGTGAGCGTGCGTTCGGTGTCTTGTTGCATTTGGAGGATGCGCTTGCTGGCGGAGCGTGCGTCTTCTTGTTTGGCGATGAGGGGTTCGAGAAGTGCGAGGACAGGGTTGAGATCTACCATGTGCTCGATGGATTGCTTGCCGATAACCTCGGCGAGGCGGGTGACAAGCGCGTCCGAATCAATAGGATCTATCTTGAGCGACGTTATTAGTGGCTGAACCAAGTTCACGGTGGATTGCGCGATTTGCTCACGAATCGGACCGAGAGTGTCGACGTCCAGCAGCGACGGTAATTCATCCCTGAGCGTAGTCGAGAGATCATCCTTGACCGCCGACAGGGAGCGCGAGAGTGTGGCGATCTCGGACTCTAGCATCTGCTGCAAGTTGGAGCGATCGGAAGCACCCTTCTCGGAGAGGAGGAAAAGGTTCTCGTCCAGCTTTGCCTGCATTGCTTCCTGTAGCTTCAGATCAGAGCCTCTCTGTGTTTCCTTCGCCGAGGCGGTGTGCGACTCGAGCACCGTCCCAAGCTGTGTCACGAGACGCGAGGTGACATCTTCCACAAAGCCCGTTGGGAGAGCAGCTCCATTAGCCTCGTCCTTCATCGAGGGAGCCGCAGCCTCGATCTTCTCAACGACTTCCGCGATCTTCCCCTCAATCTGCTTCCCAAACACGCCCAGCTTCATATCCAGCATCTCCTGGACATAGTCAAAGTCCCACTCTCCTTCTGCATCCACCATACCCGACGCAGCCTTGACGTCTCCGGACGAGCCCCTCTGCCTTGCCGGTCGAATCGTCGCCTGTGTTTCATCCGACGCATCCGTGTTCTTCCTCACATGTTGCGAGAAGGTTGTTGCCAGACTTGCGTTCAATCTGTGCGAGATTTCTTGAACGATCCTCTCCGGGTCCAAGCCCACCTCTGGGATGACACCGTTGCGAGGATGCGGGCGGACCTGACCCATGATCGTGACCTCATCAAGAATCTTGCCCGCCCAACCTTCGAGTGCTTTATCGATGCGATCGGCGATCTCGTCCACAAAGTCAGTGAGAGACTCATCGTCCTCGTCTCCATCACTATGATGCCGGTGACGCTGGTCGGCGCGACGAAGTCTTCGATCGATAGACGACATGCCGTGGCTGCTACGCGAAGGTGAGTGCCATCGCACGATCGGGCTTGCGCGGCCATTGGAAGCAAACGAAGCCGCAGAGGATTGGTAGCTGTGAGAACCTGGGATTTGAACAGGTCCGGTCTTGACCCTACCCCAGCTTGTCTCCGGATGCAGGCTGGGCTTCTTAGGTTTGAGCGTCTCGGTGGATTCTCCCCCGATATCAGCGCCCGTACTCTGTGGCGCAATGCTTGACGACACCTCGCTGTCAAGTGTGAGCTTGTCCGGCCTCGAACTCTGCTGCGAATCCGACTGATCCATCTCAGACGGACGTCGGATGGGAATTGCTTTGCTTCCCTTCTCAACTACAAAGAAGTTCGGATCGCGAATTGATGGGAATCCTTTCTTATCTCCCTCCTCGTCAGCTCCTGCTCCACCCCAGTCAGGAAGCATCGGTCGCTTGAACCCAGTGGAAGCCTTCGCCCATGTCGGAACAAACGACGGCGCATCAGCAGTAAACCTCGACTCATGCGAAACCGCGCGCTGCTGTTGCTGCTCGAACCCAGGCGGTAAGAACGGCGGTGGACCATGCCTTGCAAGCGAGCTGAAGCCACGAAGAGGACCTTCGATACTAGCAGCTGAGGCTTTGGGTCGGGGAGGACTGCTACCATACTCGCCGTTGTTGTTGAAGTGATCGTCCTCGCTGTAGTGGTCGATCGGACCGTAGCGAGTCCTTTTCTCCCTGCCTTGCGCTTCGCGATTCTCCACACCTTCCTCGCCGCCCTCCTCATCGTTGGCTTTAGACTGCTCAATGTTGGAGTTGGTCCTGGCAAGCTGCGGCACCTGCAAGCGAACGCCGTCGGGGGCCTGGAAAGTGAACGAGCCTGGGGTGAATGCAGGTGCACCGACGTTGAGATGGGGAGCGCTGGTGCTGGAAGGCATGCCAAGTGCCGAGCCGAAGCTGGATGTCTTGATGCTGGGTAAGCGGAAATGACCAGCCTCGTCCGCGGCGCCGCTGCTCGCCACGGGAGCAGAAACAACTCGGTTCGCGACAGCAGCACCGCCGAACTTGAACTCCTTCGCATCCGGATTGAGCATCGACATACCTGAGGCTCTACCCAGCGTGCCTGACATTGTCGGTCCATTACCCGCGCGAGTCTGTGCGACATTGACCGATTTAGGCGGAGGGAAGCGGAAGTCCTGGCTGAGACGCGGGCCGTCGTCTGGACGTCGTGTTAGCCGCTCGGTATGACCAAACGTCCGCGTCTCATCCAGATCTGACTGGACTTCATCCGAAGGATTGCTGATGATCTCTTCCTGCTGAGAGCGCCTGAATCGCTCATAGTCATCCACACCCTCGGCCATCTCGTAACGCCTCTGCAAGTGCAAGTCGGCCTCGCCAATGCTGCTGCTAGGCAAAGTGTTGTTCGTGTCAGCACGAGCACGTTGGCGAGCTCTCCGTTCGTGTCGAGCAGCACGCTCCGCAGCGCGATGCTGACGGCGCAAAATTCGCTCCTCCCTCGCAGCCTCTTCATCAGAAGGATTGCTAAACTGCTCATCCGAAGGAGTCAGAGAGTCCCGAAGACTATCCTCGTCGTCGTCGGACATAACTTCGTACTGAAGATGATCATGCCTGTCGCCAAAAGCAGACATTTGCGCGCTTGTGCGTCGATTCTGCCAGTGCTCTGGACCGAACTCTTCGCCGTCGTCTTCGAAGTCGGATGCATCCGCATCCTCGCTTGGGTTAGTCCGGATCTCGACCTCGTCACCGTCCTCGAGAAGCTCGTCGCTGTCATCACCGCCACGACGAGAAGTGCTGACAGAGATCCTCGATGCTTGTCTCGCATGCCCCCTGGAGCCTTGGCGGGGTGTGCCATCCGCCTGTGGCTCGACCTCGTATCCGAATCCTCGACCCAGATCCTTCCAATTGCCGCTTCCTGCAGCAATTGGCATCGATTGCGCCTCTTGCACTCCTTCGGCGTCGTCCTCGGTGATCTTTGCCAAGAAGGGTTCGGCTCTGCCTGGCATGGCCTCGGAGTCAGATAGCGGCTTTTCCGGTATATCATGGGACTCTGAGGGCGGCTTTGATGGGCCTTCATCGCTATTAGCACGAATCATGTCCAAAGCACTAAACACCTCAGCACCGAAAGGCCCGCCCGAGCTAGGCAAGCCGAGAGACATGGTATGGCCGTGTCTCGTCTGAGGCCGAAGGTTTAGGTCATGACTCTCTCCACGGCGACGTGCGAAGGCCTCGCGCAATCGATGAGGAAGTTCCGACTCGGGCCGTCCAAATGGCTTGTGAGCGCCTCTTCCACTGAGCGCCTTCTCATCGGCAATGGGCTGATTGGGATCATCCTTTGCCGGCTGCTGAGATTGCAGGAAACGATTGAGCTTGAACGATATCATGCTTGGATCAGCTGGATGTGAGATAGATATGCTGTGACTTTTGAGATCGCCATTAGCTTCAGCGAGAAACGCTTTAGGATGGGGTAAGGATGAGTAATGAGCTTGCTCAGCTTCGGCGGCGGCAGCTGCAGCGGCGTCGGCTTCGATTTGCTGCTCCTCGATACGCATCTCCCAGTATTCATCCCAGGCGCTCATGCCGGGGAGGTAGATCTCGATAGTGTCTGGCAGGCCCATCGAGTGTGGCCACGGCTCGGGATGGATCTCGCAAGTGATGAAAGCATCTTGTGGTGCATCAATGCAAGGCACGAGGTCGTGTTGGTCGGGATGGAGAGGCTGTCGCTTGACCCATTTTTGCCGTGTGAGCGCAGCGGCACGAGCATGACGGTGTTTGGCAGCCTGGATTTTGCCTGACCCTCCAGCTTGCTCGTTATCCTCAGCTTGGTCTACTTCAACAGGGTCGTCCTTGGCCGCCAAAATCTCCTCGTCCTCCGACCGCGGCTGCTCGCTTGGAAACGAAACCACAACCTTTTTCTTGGCCTTCAATGCAGCCAAGCTAGCAGCAAACGCGGCCGGATTCATCGATATGGACGGGGTCGAGTTATGTCCATAAGTCTTAAGCGGGGTGACGGGCGGAATACCCTTGTTCTTGCGCATGAAGCCACCTGGGCGAGGAATGCCGAGATTGGTTTGACCTTGAGGGATCATGAACGGGCTCGCCGATACTGGCGTGCCGGGCGATAAGGGAGAGGGTGGACCTGCGAAACCGGAAGGCTGTGGCATGTTGTTGACGATAGGAGGCGAAGCGAGGAAGGCAGGTAGACCAGTGAGTTGAACGCTGAGAGGGTTCATGCCGTGACCTAGTCGATGTCCTGGGATGGGTGAGCGGGAGACGTTGGGCATTGCAGGTGGTGGAGGACCGGAGTGGTAGGGAGTTGTGGGCGTTTGAGGCTTGAAGATGCTAGCGGTCGCCCCACCGCCAGGAATGAATGGGCGAGAGTTGGCGCTCATGTGGACCATGCCACCGGGAACATCGCCCCCTGGCGTCATCTGGTTCTGAATTTGCGAGAGCTGCATTGTGAAACCATGGGCGAAAGAGAATGTCAGTTCAAGGAAGAGTGCAGGAGGACAGGGTCAAAGTAGCGATATGCCGATTGACCAACTTACCGTGCTGGAAGCCTGCTCAGAGACTGTTGGCAGCATCTGCATCGGAGAAGGCTGTCTTTGTGCTGGTGCTTTATCATTTGCCAGAGCGCCTGAAGGCTGGAAGACGGGCGCCGAGACGTTGAGCGTTGAGCCGTCCATGTTGCTCTAGTCGTTGCAGCAGTGTTGTGCTACGTCCCACGGATGCGAGATACAAGCACTGGCCACTATCAACGACGCAAATGAGCTCGCTCAGTCGAACGAGGGCGTGACCGGTCGTTTCAGAACGCAACCATATAGCAAGGTCTTGAGTCTAGCGATGGCGTGGGGGACCAATTGTTGATATGAGGCGAGCTGCGAGATCTATATGCTTTTTGCTGCAACCCAATACTATGGCTTTGATGTTGTGATGAACTGTAGGTAGTGCGGATCGTGTGCGAAGTCGTAGGAAGACGAATCGTTGATGGAAGGTATGATCAGCTGTCTGCCACATCCACAACCACATCCCGCAAGGACCAACAGCCAACTTGAAAGCAACACACGCATGCACCAACCCAAAGCTTCCTTCCTTTGACCGCTCGAGCAGCGGGTGCATTCACATTTACTGTACAGTACTTGCCCTCACACGCTTCTTTTTGGTGCGTGCGTGCAAGCGTGCATGCATGCGTGTGTGACTTTATCGCAAGCGAACCCTCTTTTCCCCTCGAGATTGGGCTGGTCAGACGCACGCGCATGCACTTTCGAATACAGTACTGTACGCTTCAGCCGACAAGGTTTTGGCGTAAGACAGGGTGGGAGTGAATTTTTCAACCTCCGCACTTTTCAGAAAAAGAGTGTGGCGGGAGTATCATCTCCAGACTGTCTTCTCTTGCACCAGCAGTTTATCTCATGAGAGACCTCGTCGCGTTCAAGTGAGAGAGTAATCCAGGGGGGAGAGCGATTCTACAAGGAACATGAGTTGGGCAAGCGTTGACGTCTCGAAGAATCACCTTGACGAGGAATCTCAAAGGGGATCGTCAAAAAGTGCATGTTTCAGACAAGATTGACGCGGCGCGTTGCCGAGGTTGGAGACCAACACTTTCGTTTCGATTCATTCGGCCGTTAAGCCTTTCGCAACGTGTGGAGGAAGTTCCGATATCCGACACCTCGACTTGCATTCGGCAGTCATGTACGACCCTTTTCTTCTTTCATTCTACAGCTTGCTCGTACAACATTCCAAAGATGACGAAGCTGGTCCTCTCCACGGCCAACTCAGCTCTGCTGCGGCGGGTTGCACAGGAGTGCGAATCGGACCATCATGCAGTCCAGTCACTCAAAGAGGCTCTCCTTTCGCAACCAGAGCGGGCGAGAATGACTTGCTCCAGCCCTGCCGTTCCCACCGATACCAGCACGAGCACTCCCGAGTCGGTTGTATTGGACCATAGGCTGCTCATCAGCCTCGCATCCTGGGCGACTTCCTCCTCCTCCACCAATCCGAAGATCGATGCGGGTTCACTCAAGCTCTCCTCCCTCGTCACCAATTCTTCCGTCCACATCCCGCCCCCACCCCCTTTCCATCGCTCACCCGAATTAGAGGCTTCACTTGCATCCATCCGCCGGGCCACAGAGGAAGCTGAATACCAACGTATCTCCTCCTCCACCCCCTCCTCCTCTACTAGCGCATACAAGATCCCTTCGGGCTACGTCAACATTGCCGGCACCGACCCCACCCTCCCCCTCTCCGCCCGCCTCTCCCCCTCCACCAAACTCTCAGCCAAAGCCGAAGAAGAAGCTTGGAAAGACGCCCAACGCCAACTCAGCGTTGTACTCAACATCTTTTTATCCACTCTTGCCACAGCCACCGCCGCTTGGTGGGCAAGCGGAAACGCAAGCATGGCTAACAAGGTGTTGGTCAGCATGCTAGTAGCAGTGGTGACGGCGCTCGCCGAAGTCGTACTCTACAGTAGATATCAAGTGTACGTACACGAGAGCAACAAGATCAAGACTGGCAGGATCAAGGGTTCCGATGTCAAATCGACCAAAGATCGGATAGACACGTTCAAGCCGCTACAACTGGGCACAAGCACAGCTACACGATCAAACGACACTGCAGCTGCCAAGGCCCAGAAAGACCCATCATGACGAAACGCAATCCAACACAGTACCACATAAGTTGATTTCATCCTTTTGATTGAGTCTGTACGCGTGTATTGCTATCTACACGTCCTCCTCTAGAAACGCTTCTACTGATCCTTCGCACAGTACTGCACCACGGCCCACTTGCCGTCCACTCTCCACTTCTTATCCTCCTTCTCCACCTCTTCCTCCTGCCCCTCCTTCAAGCCCACGCAAACATCCGCCTTATTCGTCCTCAAAGCCAAAATCTCAATCGTCCCCGCCAACGGTCCCAGCGACTCCTTGAAAGTCGTCGTCGACTTCCAAGTTGCATCCGAAGTGAGCTTTCGGTAATTGAGATCACCTTTGAAGATGACTAGGTCGCTCTTGGTCCTCAACTCGTCGTGCAACTCCGGAGCGTAAGTGGCCATATTGGCGTACGAGACTGGCTGAGTCCAGAAACCATTAGCTGCACCAGTGTCGGCGCCGAGAGGAGTGTCGAGCGGGACGGAAAGCTTGAAACGACCGGATTCCATGTGCTTCATCCACCTCCTGACCATGGCCTGAACGGGCGTCTGCGAAGAAGGAGTCTCGTCCTTGACCGTCGTCGAACGACCACGACCGTGACGCTCGTCATCCGCACTGGGCTCTTCATCGTGGATCGAGAGCGAAGAGAAGCGCGAGCTGTCCATAACGTACGATCTTGAGGGCGAGATGGTCTGCGAACGAGCGTTTCTGAAGTAAGCAGGGTCCATCTGGAAGTTGCGACTGCCAGCAGGAGCACGGCCTCGACCAGTCGAGTCGACACTGCCGTCACGAGCTTGCAGGTGCAAGCTACCCGAAGGGTGAGGCGAGCGACCTCGCTCCTTGCTATCAGCCATCTGAAGCGAGCGAGAGCCTGCTGGCTGAGATCCCTGACCACCAGAGGCGTTGAAAGAGTACTTGGAAGGATCAGCCTGCAAGTCACGGCTTCGGCTGACACTGCGGTGTCGATCCTGACCAGCATCATCCTGACGAGCAAAGAAGCTGGGCTCGAGCAACGACTCGATGGTGTGACGGAAGTCAGGTGGCGTCACATCTGAGACGAACCAAGGCATGTTCTTGGGATGGAAGACGACCTCGGCAACGTAAGGCGTGGTCAAGAGCCAGTCAGCGAAGATCATGTCAGTGACCAACTCGAAGCCAGCGTTGTCGAGTACAATGTCAACACGACCGTCCTTGAGCGAAGAGATCTTCTTCCAAGCCTTGTCGAGATCGTTGGCCAAGATGTACTTGCTGCGAGCCTGCTGCTGCTCCTTGCCCGTGGTCTGGAGTGCCTGAAGATCCGAGTAGGAGAGATTGGTGAGCAAGCTGAGGTCGGTGGCGTTGCCCCAGAGCGACATCTGAGCCATCTCGTGGAAGAGGACCTCACGACCCTCGGGAGTAGATTCGGGACCTTGCTGGCTCGAAAGCGACTTGGCGACAAGATCCTCAATGGTGCCAGCAAGAGCGCTGATGGCATTTCCGGAGCTCTTGAAAGTGTCAAGCTTGGTCTTGGAGAAGGGATCGTACTGCTTCCAGTGCTCACTTCGAGCGAAGAAGGTCCTGAGCAAGCGGTAGAGGTAGCACTCGGCAAAGAGCCACGGTGCCGAGAACCATGTCCACTGTTCCTTCTCAATGGTCTGATCGAAGAGTTCCGTCGAGGGGCCAGCGTCGGCATCTTTGCCAGAGACGACACCAATGGCCTCGAGGGGACGGTCGCGGCTCATGTCATGCTTGAGAGCGGCGATTTTTTCGATGATGCGCTTGCCTTCCTCGATCTTGGCGGACTGGTTGGTGCGCGAGTAGGAGAGAGCATTGTTGGCGCTGTAGATGGCATCGATGACCTGAGTGAGGATGGCGGGCCAGCGGTGAACGGTCGATTCGTAGGCGAAGCTAAATGATGCGATGCACAGGAATATGAAAGGCAAGATAGTTGTCAGCGGTGGCTATACGATGCGAATGTGAGTGTGTGTTCATCACATACCTGGACTTGTCCTTGGCCGAAGAAGGGTCAACAGGGGGAGACCAAACCATCGTGATCAGTGTATGTTGTGTTTTAATTGAGCGCGGTTATGCTGAAGCCTGAGAAGGAGCAAAAGGAGAGCTAGAAGTTTAGGGCCTTCGAAGATGGAGTCAGATGTCCGTGCTTGTGTGAGAGTGTGTTGTATGCCGGCTGATGGAAGATGTGAGTGGAGGAGAAGAAGTCGTTGGAAGCCAGAGCAAGAAGGAAGAAGGACAAGGCAATGCGAGTCGACTGATTGGCTGTGGGGTTGGAATTGGCACGGGCCCACCTCGCATAGTACAGTACCGTACAGTACCGTACTTTGGAAGCGTGTGGAGCAGTTTTTGACTGTAACTGGATTTCAGTTGGAATTTTGCGAAGACAGCAACTGCCAAGCCAAGCCAGGCCAAGCAGGCAAGCAGGCAAGCAGGCAAGCATCTTGCTTGTGCAGGGTCACATGCACCTTGAAGTAAATTCACCACTTCGCAACACAGTCCCAGCCAAAGCTCAATCGCACTGGCCAAGTGCTTCTGCAGTCAACTCACACAGACTTTTTCTACTGTTCCTTGTCGCTAAGCTAGGAAAGCTCAGATGGACCCAGCCAGGGCAGTCTGAACGATATCGTCAGCGGCAGCAGCAATATCGCATTCACACAGAGGCTTCGAGATGCAACGTCACAGATCGAGATTGTGATGAGAAAACACAGTACGCCCTACATTCTCGCGTGCGATGCAACAGTGACAAGCGAGTGAAACAAGGAAACCATTGCTATGACATATGCTGAACCTGCTCGAGCGTGGAAAATAGTGTGACAGCCAGCGCTGCCAGTAGTGTAGCGTGACGACAATCAACCCATGCCAGCACCGCTCGGATGGCCAAGGTGGCACATCCAGATCCTCGTCTTGTACAGTCGGAAAAGCTCCTTGACCAAGTCGCGGAAGTCGACACGCATGCTGGCCGTATAGTAGAAGGTGAGCTTGCGCCTATCCCATTGCATCTCGGCGGCCACAACGCTCATTGGCAAGCCGCGTTGCACCACCTTCGATATACACAACTGGAGTGCGCGATCCTCTTCTTGCGCCTTGGCGAACAGCGTGCTCGTGTCGGCCGCCGTCGCCTTCGTAAAGAGTCGCTTCGGATTGATCGTCCGCATCGGTCGAGCCCCCATGGCGTTGGAAGCTGGTCCAGAAGCGTGTGCTCCGGCGCCACCCATCGTCGAAGAAGGCGAGCCGCTCAGGCCTGATGCATTGGAGGCTGTCTCATCTCCGCTGCTAGACGTACCCATCGAGCTACCATGAATGCCAGATGCTCCTACAGCCGCAGCTCCGATCGTCAGGTCCGACTGATGAGCCAGGAAGGCTTGCACCTGCTCGACCGTGATGCTGTCATTGACGACCGTACCCAAGTCTTTGCCGCGATCAGCTTCGACAATGACCAGATCGCCACGTCGGATCGGCTCACGTTCGCGATTGGAGGGCGACTGCGATGGCGAAGTGGTGCGGAAGAACAGGTCGGTGCGTCCTTGCTTGAACTCGACAATGTAGAGCGGAGTATCCCTCGACAGGCTCGAGAGCGGCACACCCTTTCCAAGATCTTGCAGCTCGCCTGTGGTACCTGCATTGGACACAGGTCCACCTTCACCACCCATAGGACCTGGAGGTCCCATCGACGAGGGTGGCATGGGGCCAAGCGCTGCCAAACTCGAGAAAGTCAGATCGTTAGCGGACAGGGTCGAGAGAGCACCGGGAGCAGGCAGGCCGACCGCTGACGCGCCGAACGGAAGCTGTTGCGGTAAGGCAAAGGCGGGAATCATTGGCATCTGCGGTCCGAAGCGTTGAGCCTGAGCCATTGCGGGTGGCGCGAAACCGAAAGCCGGAAGGATACCGGGTCCAGCACCGGCAAGGCCGCCAAACTGATCTTGCGCAAGCGAAGTCGCAGGCTGGGAAATGGTGAACGACTTTGCCTGTGCAGACAAGCCGTGACTGGCGCCAGTGGCAGCGCCAGAGCGTATGCCAGTAGGTGAGGTTCCGGGACTGGCTCGCACAGTACGAGTGCCTTCGCCTTGGCCGTCGAAGATCGAAGCGACACCGGAAGGATGAGGACGCATGCCAGCATCAGCTCCGCCAATGGACGTCTGTCGTAGCTTCCTGGTGATCTCTGCCAACGTCTGCTGACCATCGACACCAACACCAGGCGAGCGCGCAGCCATCTGCGAAGGTGTCATCATGTCCCAGCTCGCAGAAAGACTGTCAGCGCCACTGCGTATGGTTTGCTGCGGATCCGCAAAGCCGTAGGAACCTGCGCGGTAACCGCCAAAGCCTCGCTCGTCCAGTGCCGAGGGCATCGAAGCGGCGTGCGCACCAGCTCCACCCGCACTGCTCGTAGGCTCGCGCATGGAGTCATCCGAGGGTCTTGCTTTGCTGTTACCCCTGGAAGAAGGATCAAAATCGAGATCACCAGCCAGATCATCCATCGACAGAGCGAGGCTTCCTCCGGCGAAAGGATTGAAACCGGGGATCACGCTGCTGACGCTGCGGTCTCTTCCCTGCAATGCGGAGCGAGGCCATCCTCCACCACCGACCGAGGATGGATCCGTGCGACCTTGCTTGTTGCTGTCTTGTCCTCGGGCGTCGGCTACATCAAATCCAATCGCACGACGATGACCGCCGATCACACCCGCTGACTCTCGACCCGGACCCGTGCCAGCTACAGAGTGACGTCGAGACTCGTAGCCTGAAGCTGGGTGCTGCGGAGCTTCGCCGACTGTTTCGGGATATGAAGAGAGCTCAGGAGCAAGCTCGGGCCCGGTGCTAAAGGGCGAAGATGTTGTCTGATAGCTGCTGCCGGCTCTGGATGTGCGCAGTGAGGCTTCCGAGAAGTCGAAACCGAGATCATGGAACCCGGCAGGCGAGCTGAGGAACGGCGATGGCGAAGCTGGTTCAGGCTTGGAGCGAACGAACGAAGCCGAGAAGCCGCGCTGCAGTTGAGGAAAAGGTCTTTGTGAAGCGCCGCCGTTGCCACTTGCGCCGGTACCAGCGTCAGAACCACGATTCTCCCAGATAGTACGAGAGGGAGCCCCTGTAGCAGGTGCAATGCGTCCAGCAGCGTTGCTTGCCCATCGATCCACAAAGGAAGCGCCATTGCCGTGGAGCGCGAGAGCTGCCGCGCTAGAGGCAGATCGATGACGGGATGCACGCATGGCTTGCTCGACCTGCGCATATGTCTGGTTGGGGTCGAAGCCGAGCGTTGACTCGCGTCGAAGTTCGGAGTAACCAGGACTCTCTTCCTGCATCGTGGCGAGAATACTCCCAGTTCTGGATGCCAGCGATGCTCGCGCCTCCTGCGATCCGTCTAGAGGATGTGGCGAGCGAGCCACGCCGGCACGGGAGAGAGAAGCCTGCTGCTCATGGCGGCTCTGAGCGATGGAAGGTGCGATATCGAGCTTCAGACCAGCGGATGGGACGGGTGGGATCGAAGGGCCGTCGACCGAAGTGGCAGGCGACGTGCCATGACGAGCATCATCGCCATTGAGCGAACCTGGATTGGATGGGTTCGAGGGCGTTGGAGACGAGCCAGGCGAGCTGGACGAAGTGTGCTGCCTGTTCTCCTCTTGATGTGCAGATGAGAGTTTCGGGGAGTCGGTGGAGGACTCAGCCCTTGTAAGGGCGTCTCTTGGACGAGCGGGCTCGCTGAGCTCGGTCATGGTGCTCTCGGCAGAGTAGTGAGCGAGCTTGTGCAATGATACAAGACTGCCTCGGTAGCGACTAGTGTCGCACCTTCGCGAATGTTGATATAGACGTGCGCTGAGTCCCTTGTCCTGATGAATGAACTCTAGGTCTAAGGCTGATCAGCGTCTACGTTGTTGAAATGGAGTGGTCGACTGCGGCACTCAGAGAGCTCTGCTACCGAGGCTCGATGTTGAGAGGACGATGGCTGAAGGCGTGTAAAGCTCGCTGAGAAAGGTCGACTTTCGAGACGTGTACGATCCGCGCGGATGCGAGTAGAGCTCTGTGAAGGCTGCGTTCGGGATGTTTTCTTGGTAGGGAAGGAGTGCGATGCTCTGATAGATGATATGGAGACGGAACGGGAATGGGAGAGTATGGTTAGCTCGAAAGCGCCACGAGAAAGGTGAGGCTGAACAAATCCATGTACGAGCAAGAGAGAGGTCAGGTAGAGGAGTCGGAGAAAGGCGTAGCGACGATTGGCGACGACCTTCAAAGTATGTGGAAATGGATGTGTAAAGAGAACGATCGAGTTCTTGGAGTCAAGTGTTATGAGGGAAGCAGGAGCGAACGAGAGCGAGAAGCAGGAAGGGAAGAAAGAACAGATCCAGCTTTGAGAGTCGTCCCTTATATGTAATTGCTTGCCCAGCTCGGAGTCGAGCCGCCGCTGCTGGTCATCTGCCAACTCGCAGCCATTCTCTGGCCGCCGAATTGCAACAGCGACTCTGAAGCGTTAAGCCAGGTCGATCGGCGACTCCCTTCTGCCTCTTTTCGGACCGCTTGACTGAGCGTTGCTGCATCAAAGCAAAGCTTCAAGCTAGACAAAGCTGAGGAGAGCAGAAGAGGAGGGCAGCCGAACAGCCATACTCTGTCCTCTGTCCTCTGTCCTCTGTCCTCTGTCTTCTGTCCTCTGTCCAATCACATGTCGACAACTTCGAGGCGTGTGTATCGCAAAATCTCGTCTGTTGCCTCCCTCTCTCTCTCTCCAAAAGAGAGGTTTGTGACTTTATCGAGAATGGCAAGAACGGATGAGTGTTGAAGATGAGACGGGAAAGTGCCACGAACCATGACTGTAACAGAGGGAGAAGCGATAGGCCGAGGAGCAAAGGAGCAAAGGAGCAAAGGAGCAAAGGATCCAGACTTGGCCCGTGTCGTGGTTTTCCGGACACGCGCGCGCAAGAGGCGAACCCATCGTGTGTGTGTGTGTGTGTGTGTGAAAGTGTGACGAGGAAAAAAAGACGAGGCGGCGTCGATTTGTCACACCAGAGGCTGCCTCCAGCTGAGCAAAGAGGCAGAGCATACCAAGATCGTTCCGGCTAGCCAAAAGCTAGCCAATCATCGTTGGCTAAACAGAGGAAGCAGCGACAGCATGCGGACATGTGGGCGCCACGTAAGGGTCACATTTGTGATCCGAATCAAGGGTGCCGAAGCCGAGGACGGAAAGACGAGGAAATCCCAAGGAAACGAGGCAACCACCGCGGCCAAAACGATCGCGACGATGCGAACGATGCGGAGGTGTTGAGATGCAGAACAAGCCGACTATTCGGAAAGAAAGCGACGGAACAATTGGCAAGGGTCTCTGTGTGTAGCGATCCCGAAGCTGCAGCCTGCCTATGCAGGGTCTCGACGCTCTCGGCTTCCGAAAGAGAATGGAGAAGACCGAGAGGTAAGGCTGTTCTCGCACAAAACCACCATCTTGGAGCGGGCTACACTTGGCAAACACTGAATGCAAGCTTGGCAGACAAGGCAGATTCGAGCTTGTGCGAAGGAGCGTTTCAGCACGCTCGTCCATCAACAGCTGCAACACAGATGTCCCGTGTCCACTTCATTCATACGGCTAACAGTCAGCAGCCGATCCTGAAGCGACCAGACCAGCTTGCATCCGTTTTAGCCGAAAGCAAATGGAGTCGAGATTGTGTGACTGCGGCGGACTTTCCGAAACCTGAACCACGAAGCATGAAGCACGAAATACGAAATACGAGACACGAAACTCTTCCAGCTTTTTAGCCGTGACTACAGCCTGTGATGGGATCGACTGCGATTGCACCAACAAGGTCATTTGACCCCGAAAGGCGATCGCAGTGTCACACAGGTTGAGCTGTGCTCGCTGGTTGACAGGTCCGACCAAATCGAAACCTCCCGTTTTCGGTGTCCCCGTTGGCAACGAACCTTGAAAGGCTGTGTGTTGCTTGTCTGCCCGAATCTCCTGCCGGGACACTGACCAGATCGAGAGTTCCGTCCTTCCACTGTCGACATCCCTATCGGAGGCAACGGACAAGTTCGATTCCTTCTTGTGACACCATCCTTCACCCTTGCCGAGCTCTTAAGACACCGGAGCTGATCTTGCTCAACTCCGACTCTTATCTCTGACTGATTGAGAGACCAGACTGTTTGGCGCAGAACCGTCCTCTACCTGACTGACTGACTGACTGACTTGCTCGTTGTCGATCGTGTCGAACTTACCTTTGATGTATCTGGAGGGATGTGAATCTTCTATCACAGTCCCTAATGGAGGAGGAAATCGATTCTTGATGCCTCAACACGGCTATATGCGGTCCCGGCCAGCACAGCCCAAGCTTGCAGTCTTGACGAAAAGCCCTTGTCCGAGCCTCAGTAATTTGTGATCTACGTGGTCTTTCTTGTTTTTTCTTGTCCTTGATGCTTTGCTGTCTTGTCTCGTCTACAGATTCAGACGACTCTGGTCGTGTATAGGTAGCTTGATTTTGTCTCTTGCGACTAGGACAGATCTCGGCAGCTGAATGATTTGAGGACCAAAACGGTGTCTATGGATATCTTGTCAAATTCGAAAAGCCTCTAGCTCCAAGCCAGCATCTACCGTGCCAAACGAGACTTCGGGGTGGCCCAGCGGCCTACAAATGGGAGAGGATGAGCTGCGAAGCTCGGATGTCGATGTGGTCTTCCTATGAGCAGGACAGCTTGAGATGCAGGCAGTCGCCTTGAGAATGCTTAATCGAGCTGAGCAGAGGCGAAGGTGAAAAGGGTCCGTAATACGATAAAGAGTTGAGCAACGCTCTAGAAATCGGCTGTGGTGCAAACTTTTTTGCGGTGGTGCGTGGGGATGAGGGTGAGAGCGGTGACAGAAAGATCGAGAGAGACGTCTATATAAGAGCGATGGAGGCGGGTCCTGATACTGTATCGGCGGCTGTTGTCTGCGCTGTAACGGTGATTGAGTTGAGGACAGACAGGAAGTCGGGGCGGAGAACGGTGAATGAAGGAAGGCGATAGGGCAAGTCCATGTGAATGCCGTTGTCAAGGACGGAGATGGCGATGGAGATGGTGATGAAGATGGCGGTGAAGATGGTTTGCCGAAGTTGACAATGATGTTGATGAAGACGATCAAGAGAGATGAAGAGAGCGATAAGGATGCGCAGAATAGAGGCCGAAAGGAGGATGCGCTCCTCTAAGGACAGGGGAGAAAAAGGATGTGTGTTCGATGCTGGAGGAGAGAACTGAGGAAGAGATGATGTCCCTCGACCGCAACACGGTATGACGCCGCGAGAGAATGAGTTGAGTTGAATTGAGTTGATATGAAATTGTCGAGCGTCGTCGTTTGTGTCTGTCTGTTACAGCACAGACAGGCGCGGGGGGAACAAGCAAAGCGCCTTCGAGAGACTCTCTCTGTTCACGCGCCATTATTTCTCGTCTGTTTCAAAGAGAGACAAGTGAACTGACAGATGCACGAAGCTGCAGCAAGTCAACCCCGGATTTCTCAGGATTCGAGCGTCTCTTACCGAGTTCTTTTTGGACTGCATCCGATCCACATTTGACAGGCCACCAAGCAAACACGAAAGCTGAAGAGAAAGAGGGTTTTTCTGCACTAAAATCTGGGGGGAGCAAATTGGTCCATACTACAGCTCAGTACAGACCTGCACAGCACAGTACAGTCCCACATCCGAATCAGAAAAGCCAAAATTGTGGGAACGCTTTCCACGCATTCACAGTTCTTGGACCCGCGCGCCTCACCGTCTGAGAATCAAAATGGACATCCACACGGGACGCTTCGATGTCCCTGCAAGCGGAATGCTCCCGAACCACCATCTGTGTATATTTCTTTGCAAACCGTCGATGTATTGGTTCTCAAAATGTCTGTGCCTCGTTTGCAGATTCTATGATTGTTGGTCTCGGCATAGCTTCCGAGAATCGATTGCCTGGCTGCAGTATACACACGGCATGGTTGAGGCGTAGAGAGAGAGAGAGAGAATTCGGATCGGAGCACCCACTTTCAACTCGACTGCGCAAGCGAACCCTGAACTGTATTGTCGGAGTAACAAACTGTTCAGTCAGAGGGCGGCTGGCAGTTGTTGAGGCAGTAGAACAGTCTCGAGCTAAAATATTCTCAGCGCCAAATTCTACAATTTCTAGACTTATTCTTAAATCTTTTATTTCTTCGATCTTGCCTCCCATTTCGCGGGCCATTCATTTCTTTTCTGAAACGGTGGCGCAGCATTCACAGAAACAAGTGCTTAGTGTCATTTTTCCTCTCTGTCCCTGAGAAGAGGCAAGACCGTGACGTGAATGTCAACATGAAGCGATATGCTCGAGGCAACGACTAGGGTGAGATAGCTTGGATCGACAACATCATGTTGATCTTCAAAACGTGATACGGCGAAAAGGCGTAAAAAAAAAGATAGAGGAGGTGGGTTCAGCCATGGGCGAGAGAGGGCACAGACTTGTGTGGCGGACGTGCGCCTTGTGGGGGTTCAACGCCGGCACACGCACAAGCTCACCAGCAGCCAGCTAACCTGCCGCACTGACTTTTGACCCCTGATGACGCTCAGCAATACTCAAGCCACACTCCGAGCAAACATTTGGTCGTGACCACAAGCTTACTCCGTGTGTCTAATTCTCATTCGATCGAGTCTCGAATCGAGTACGACATTGAAACTCTATGCGGCTCGTTCCTTTTGCATGCATACGATACGACTAGCTGCGGGCTTACGCGGGTCGTTTTCGATTGTATCGCGTTGATCCAGAAGAGGTTTTCCAACACGGTACAAACAAGGTGGTGGCTTGGACCCCTTTCCTGAGGTTGGAAAGATCGCAGTGGCGTCCTCGTTCCAGACTCTAGTCTTGTTATCAGTCGATCCATCATATGGTATGAGACATTTATTTCCAGGCCTATATACATGGTGGCAGTGCTGTCAGTGCTGAATCTCGACCCTCTTTCCTGGGCTCCACTCCCTCGCGGCCTTTTCGATGTTGGTCCAATACCTCAACTGCACCGCTGCCTCTCTCGCCTCCTCCAAATTCGGCGGCTGGCTATCAAATGCATTCGCCAACCTCTCCACGGTCGCTTCCAACAACTTGAGATTATCGGCTCTCACCTCGGCTGCTTCCTCTTCATTCTCCGCTTCTTCGAGTCTTTCTCGCAATTCCATCACCTCCATCAACAGCTCCGGATCTTCGAGTGAGTCTGACTCAGATACTTCGGGCGCGTTGTACCGTTCGAGCAGGTAGTGCGCGCGCGGGAGAGGGTTGAGGAGAGTTTCGTAGGCTCGGTTGATGAGTGCCGACTGCTGCGCGCCGATCTGCTGTTCTTTGTCTGTACGGTTGACCATGCGATCCGGATGTGTTAGTGCCATTTTGAGCCTCCAAGCACGCTTGAGTGCGTTGACATCGACCTCCCAGCCGCCTTTGGGGATCGAAGCAAAGTCGAGATCCATGGCTTTGTAAAAGTCAACATCCGAGGGCAGGGGTTGAAGGGTTTTGCATGCTGGGCAAGCCAGACTTTCCAATGGTTGAGACTCGCCGCAGTTGGGACAAGCTTTGAGCGGTGCATTGATAGTCGAAGTGCTGTAATGGAAGCTTTTCGATGCTGAAGTATCGTTCAAGCGCGGCGGTGCTAGTGGCAGTCTGTGCCTGGTGTTGAGTGTGTCGCCTCGAGCCGAAAGAGAAGATACAGCCAAGGCTCGGGACGCAGCGCCTTGCCTCAATCGCAAGCGAGTGATACCCGCAAGCGCGAATTGCAGCGCACGAGGAGCAACACCTGTCGTCATCTTTTGCGCTACTCGTCTAGTCTCTCAGAAGAAGAGCTTATACAGCAACCAGAGTCCCACAAATCCACCCACGATATACAAGGTAAGCTTATGCTGCCTCGCACCGTTTACAATCGTCCTCTGAAAGTGATTCGATGTCCTGGTGAGCTGATTGCCAAAGTTGTCAAACGAGTCTGAAGTTTGTGCTAGAAGACCTGCACGTTGGTTCTCCGAATCGTTATGAATGTCGATGGTGACCGAACGAAGCGACGAGACCTTGGAATAGAGGGCGTCGAGCGCGTTGTCGTTCTGCTGTTCGTAGACTCGATCCGCCGAGGTGGACATCGAGAGGACTCTTCTTCCCTTGTTGAACCTTGAGAGATAGAAGAGACGGGGTTGATGGGAGTTTCGGAAGAAGATGCAGGATGAACGTGTTTGAGAAGCTTGGTCGATTTGAGAGCGAGGTGGAGGTTTTGGGCTGGATCAAACACGCAGGCTGAGACGCAGTGTGAGATGAGCATGCTTTGAGTGCATCGAGATCGGCACGATGAAAAGGTGTGAATTTTCCCCGATCTGTGATTTTCGGAAGAATGCGACTTTTTTGCATGTGTGCTTCTCCGACTCTTTCTCGTCAAGCCAACACGACTTTGGTTCTCCAACATATCATCACATCACATCATCTCACCTATCATCGAACACAGCCTGAGAACTCGCACGACTGTCGCAGGCTCTATCGCACACATCAAGACAATGTTGTCATCACTCACTGCTTCATTCAGCAGACTCGGCTTCGGCGCCGCCGCTGCTGCTACCACTACTGCTAGTGCCGGCCCTTCCTCAACTTCTCGCATCGCATCTTCGATTCGATCTCTTCATCTCGCTTCCGCCGCCCGTCCTTCTCTCCCTACATCGTCTTTTGCCTCATCACAGCTCGGAGCCATCCGTCACCGCTCGCAACTCGCGCCTCGTCGCACCAAATACCGCAAGGCACACAAGATTACCATCCCCTTCAACACTGGTGGCTCTACCAAAGGCACCACGGTCCAAGAAGGCGCCTACGGTATCCGCCTCCTCGCCCCCGCGCGTCTTTCCGCCAAGCAACTCATCGCAGCAGAAACCGCCCTGAAGCGCAAACTCAAAGTCGTCAAAGGAGCCCAAGTTTTCCTCCGCGTCTTTCCGGATATCCCTGTCTGCATCAAGGGAAACGAAACTCGTATGGGTAAAGGTAAGGGCACTTTTGAGTACTGGGCATGTAGGGCAAACATGGGCAAGGTGATCTTTGAAATTGGTGGTCCGGTCGAGATCAGGTTGGAGGTGGCCAAGGAGGCGTTGAGATTGGCAAGTGCAAAGTTGCCAGTGCCGACCGAATTTGTTACGAGGGAGTCAAAGCCGAGGATTGGGAATGTGGTGGTGGACAGCACCGAGACAGTGACTGATGCGGCGGCGACAGATGCGACCCCTGAGGGCGCTGCGGCTATCGCTTCTGCATAGACGCTCAAAAACCGCTGTACTATAGACTTTCCATGCATCATCACAATCATCAGTTCTCACTTTGACCAATTGTCGTTGCTGCGAAGACGCATGCGCCGGTACAAATACATTGCAGAATGACAAGGCTGATCGAGCCATTGAGAGTACATCGGAGAGTGGCTTAGAGCTCGATGTGCTCGACGGGAAGCGTATTCGCCCTTGTCTGTGGCAGATCTCTGTGTCCTTCAGCCGGGTGCTCCGGCATGACCTTGTCCACCAAGTCCTCCAAGTCGTCTTGCAGATCCACCACATCCTCCTTCACCTTCTTTCTTGCTGCATTTGTTTGTGCCGCCCCAGCTGCTGCTGCTGCCGCGGATACTGCCGAGCTCACCGCTGTAGTCACTGCTGCCGCAACACTCGCAACGGTTTCGCTACTCGTCACAGCCTTGGCTGCCTCCTCCAACATCCTCACTTTCTCCTCGACATCTGCCGCGCTTCTACTTCCCAATCCACCCAACAGCTTGTTGAGCCCAAAGAGACGGAAGAAGAATCCCAGAATTCCAATACCTTTACTGATCAGCCTGACGTATACGATCCACCCCACACAGCCCAGGAAGAAGATGAAGCTGGCTGCAACCATGCCCTTGCCAATCAGATCCTCCCTTTCCATCGTCTGGATCATCTTGACTGAATTCGACATGAGCGTGGATAGGCTACCGTATTGGAAGCTGAGGCTGGAGATGGTTTGACTGGATTCTTCGAGAAGTTGTGAGGACATTGCGGATTTTTCGAGTTCGGACGACATGAGTGCTACGGTGCGTCGGAGGGCGTCGGTGACGTCCTGCGAGGCAGTCATCATCTTGTCCTCGCCTGAAGAGCCTCCGCCACGAGAGCCTGTGCGTTCTTTTGCGCTGTCGGCGGCAAGGTTGAGCGATGCACGAGCGTCGGCAGTGCGAGCATTCTCGATGGAACGACGAGCGGAGAGGAGGGCTGAACGCACAGCTTTACGGATATCTTCAAGCTCCTGGCTGGCTGAGCTAGCTAATGAAGAAATCTGCTGACGCTCAGCTTCACTCTCCGCTTCATCCACAGCGAATTTAAGATCGTTGACTTGTCGTTTCAGACCTTCGATGGAATCGATGACTTCCGCCTCATAGTCGGCCAGCAGTGTTGTCGATTTGCAAGTTTGCAAGCGTGGGACTTGATGTGAGAGAACATCTTGGCTGTATCGCTGGAAGGATTGGTGGACGGAGAGGAGATCTGGTGGAATGAGCGGACGTGAGCTCGATGCTGTGGTCGATGCCATTTTGTGCGTTTGGCAATGATGATGAGGCCTTGTGATGGAAGAAGAAGTACAGTAGATGCGATTTTGACGGCTGCAGGAAAGCGACGTGGCCCGTGTACGTTTGAGTTAGTGGAAGTCTCGGCGTTTTTTGGAATCATTAAAATTCACAGCCCGCAACTCTCATTTTTGTCACTCTTCTGTTTGTGTGACTGCAGAGAGCGGTGTTGGCAAACAACAGACATGTGCAAACATGCAGCAACTTGCAGATGAACACTACTGTCAACTTTACAACCTTCATCGTCCTCCATCCTTGACAAGGGGCTCGTCCTGGCCCTCCTCCTACCACCACACAATATTCGCCGAACACTCCGCCCAAACACCCTTCAGGTCGCCATTATCTTGGAAAACTCGCTCCCGGAACGTTAAGTGCACGCTGCTGGCAGTCGAGTGCTTCACATGCTTTGCCCCCCCCACTTCACAACCCGACACGCCCCGTGCAAACATTCTCCCCCTCCACCGGATCGATCACCCTTATGACATCTCAGGACTGCATTCGAAAACCACAATAGCCAATCTCGACCCTCGGATCTCCTTTTGAGACACCTTCCCTTGGGCCTCGGCCTTTTCGTCACTGTCAGCAATCATGTCAGCTAACATCTTTCGCGAGAGCTATGCTGAACCCGACTCTACTGCCTCTCACGGCGTCACCACTTCTCCGCAGACTCGGCCCAAGAAGTCCACCTTCATGAATCTTCCTGGCGGCAACAAAGCGATCTTCGCCTTCGTTCTCTCCCTCTTCGCCTATACCCTCCAAACGGAATTTGCGCAATATGTCCAACAGTCTCTCAACTATCGAAAGCCTTTCTTCTCGCTCTACCTCGGGCATTCCTCCTTCCTCATCCTGTTTCCGATGCATCTATACTTCCTGAGGTGGTCGACGGGAAGACCAGTGTCGCATTACTTGCATCTGATCGCGCAGAATTTGAGGTGGCAGTTGGATACGCCGGCGCAGGCGTTGCCCGATGCAAATGCTGATGCGGTCAGGAAGCGGCTCAGTCGTGCATCAGGCAGGGGCGTTGGAGCAGGGGCGTCGGAAGGGGAGAACGAAGTGGAGAGCGGAGGCAGGAGAAGAGACAGCTTCCTGGAGCAAAGGTTCGGTTTCAACGTGTTCAAGCTCGCGGGATTGTTTCTCGTACTCACGCTAGGCATCACCATTCCAGCACTGAGCTGGTATTGCGCTGTTCCTATGACGAGCATGGCGGATATCACGGCGATCTACAACACATTCTCAGTGTGGGCGCTGGTGTTCTCGGTGTGGTTTCTGGGCGAGAAGTGGGAGAAGAGAAAGGTGTTTTCGGTCCTACTCGCCTGCTTCGGTGTAGTCATCGTAGCGTATGGTGGTGCGGATCATAGGAAGGTTCCCAAGCCGATCGATCCGGTACATGGCAAACCGGATGACCCAGTACAGCAAACTATACGACGAGCCCTTTCGAGTTTTCTATCGAAGCGGGAGGAAGAAGCCGAACCACCTGTCAGCAGCGCACACAACCCAGTACTTGGTGATTTGCTAGCATTCATTGGTGCTGTTACGATGGCGGCGTACGAGATGGCCTTCAAGCTGATCGGAACACTCCCGGATGACGCCAAGCAGGCGGAAATGTACTCGGCTGTTCCAGGCGGTCGCAATCGTCGATCTCGCAGCTATATCCGGTATCAGGGCGAGGACGGGCATAATCACCAAGGTAGCCACGAGACGGAAGGTCTGCTGCGAACATCACAATCCGAGCCACGCAATGGCGACCTCGGAGCACTGCACGCGGAAAGCACGGAATCGAGTCATCATATCCTTGGGGATGACGATGAAGAGGATGACCTCAAAAAGCGAGAGTCGGGAGAAGCACGAACCTACTCGACCATTGTCAACAAGCTCATTGACCAGGATCAACCCGACTACCAGAGCATCACTCCTCCGCCGGAACCTACAAATCCTTTCGAAGACATGGACGGAGCTAAAACGAGTGACAAAGTTCACGTGCATGCCAAGCCCGTCCCCTCGTCAAAGGACAGGGATGAAGACGAGGAAGGGTCGCAAGTCACCGAATCGGATTTAGACGAGGAGGAAGAAGAGCTGGTTCTTTCTGGTGCCACTCGGCTGCACAGGACGCGCTCGCACCTCTCCACCTCGCACCTTGCATCTGATTCTGCAGATGCCTCGTTTGATGCACCCTCGACACGCCCGGGTCCGAGCAGAAGGACTTCGTCGTATCACAAGCACGTGCATGACCCCAGCATCCCTCCGCCGCTTCCATTCGGACTGCATGCCAACATCATGACCGCGGGTATTGGCTTGACAACATTCACCACGTTCTGGATTGGCTTGATCGTCGCGGACAAACTGGGATGGGAGCCATTCGAGCTACCGCACAACGCACGAACGTACGTCTCGCTAGGCTTGGTAGGGTTTTGCGGAATCTTCTTCAACGCTGCATTCATGATCCTGCTTTCGCTGTGGGGACCCGTGTTGGCGAGCGTTAGTTGCTTGATGACGACGATCTTGGTCGAAATCGCAGACGTGTTGCTGGGGCACAAGTTGAAATGGATCAGCGTGCTAGGATGCACATTTATCGGAGCCGGCTTTGCGGTGTTGGTGGGTGGCGATGGCATTCACTAAACCAAATTTGTAGCATGCATGCATTATTAGCAGACAAAGCTTGGGCCTCGATCTGCGGCAATCGGCTTTCAAATGTGTCTGTCCAAAGCATGCGCATGCCAGATCCGAAGCGCACCGTGCCTTCATTAAGCTCATTGTTGTCAATGCAGAAAGAAAAGCATTCCAGGGTCACAAGAAAAGGCTTTGCGCCTGCACGCATGCGTTTGTGTGAGAGGCAAAAACGAGCGTTGGGATCCCACCAACGCTAGTCGCAAAACATCGCTTTGCATCGCGTTTTGAACCTAGCTTTTGTCAAAGTGTTCGGCAGAAAGCTTCTGACGCTCGCTCGGACTCGGTTCTGGTGCGCGCCCGGGCGCTTAAGCCCTATGGTCGATTCCAGTCCGAGCGAAAAGGGTGCAAAAGCATGCTTTTCGGCATTGAAACCCGCTTCTAGGCCTTCCAGCGAGTCGATTAGTGGGTTTCATGCAAGCTAAGATGCGAGATGCGTTGGAAGCGTTGCAGGGTCAGCGTGAGATTTGAACCCAGATGAACCCACCAGAACTTAGTTCACAGAAAACGAAGTGGATTACCATCATTCCCTGGAAAGCGTGCAGACTATAGAGCAAAGCTTTGATCAAAAAGGGACTGGGAGGGTGTTAATCAGCATGTGACAAATCGAAGAACCCTTTGTTCGACAGCTGCGCCGACAATGAAGCAATCCTGCAAGCACCGTGTGTGTGGCTTTGCAAGACATACTGCACCCCTAGGACTGCTCAGCTCTCCCACATATAACCTCATCCGTTTCGACCAGCTCTTCAATCTTGATGTGTCCCTCGAATATCATCTCATCCACGCTCTCTCATTCATTGCTCTCACTCTTTTGGATCGTCCTTATTCCTCTCACACCATCTTTGCTGAGCAAAGAATAAGACAAACTACTTTTATTCCAAACGCCTCTGCATCGTCATTGCTCTCGATCCCCATAGCGTAGCATAGACAGTCGTACATTTGCTCAAGATGAGACTCGCGGCGTTCGCCTCGCTGCTCACCCTCACCCTTGCTGCCTTCGTCTCGGCGAAAAAGCACCATCACAAGCACCAAACTCACCATTCCAACGCCTCTGACAAGGTGCAGGCTCGAGGCAATGAGGGCCACGAAATTGGCATTCCCTGGGGCTGCGACCCGTCCTGCATCAACGGCATCCAATCCACCGGGCGCACCGATCTGGTCTTCTACCATCACTGGCAAGACACATCCGTCCCGGACCTGGATAAACTTGGCTTCGACTACGTGCCCACCTTCTGGGGACCGCAAAAATGGGACAAATGGAACGCGGTCAAAGCCGAACTTTTGCATCGACCTCTTCCGAAATACATGCTTGCGTTCAACGAGCCGGACGTGCAGGGGCAGAGCGATATGGGACCCAAAGCCGCGGCCGAGTTGTGGATGAAGGAGATGAAACCGTGGGCCGACCGGGGAGTTCAAGTAGGAAGTCCGCAGGTGTGTTGGAACATGCAATGGCTCCAACAGTTTATGAGCGAATGTAAAAAGTTGGGTTGTGATATTAGCTTTATCGCGCTGCATTGGTATGGGAGTTGGCAGGATTTGGACAAGTTTCAAAAATGGATCTCGAGCGTCCATGACGAGTTTGGCCTCCCGATTTGGGTGACGGAATACGGCACGACCCAGGCGAGTAATGGAAACCAGGAACAGATCAAGCACTTCCACATCAAGGCATTGGAATGGATGCGTCAACAAGGATACGTCAAGCGATCGGCTTGGTTGGGAGGTTTCCCGGTTAACCAAAAACCCGACCCCTATCCAAGCAATTTGAACTCTTACTTCAACGGAGATGGGTCGGCAAGAGATCTCTTGTGGTGGGTCTCACAAAATGCCGGAGGTCCAATGATCTCGCTCCCCGGCCTCAATAGGCGCGACCAAGCCTCTTCCAAATCAGAAAAGGCGCCGCAACACAACAAGGAACATCGCAAAGACGACGACGTCAAGCCTCCGCACCATAGGCAATACGACCAAGATCACTGCGATTACAAATGTCAACTCCGCGAAAACTCGATCGAGAAGCACTACGGTAAGAAACACGGCATTGTCCAGATCGACGATAAGCATGTTTGCGTCGAAACGCCCTCCAAGCTCGATCGCGATGAACGAAAAAAGCTCTCCACCTGCCTTCGTCAACATGGCCTCCTCGCATCGTCGCACAAATGATCAACGAAATACTGTTCGACATTATTGCCTCCATTCCATGCGCCGATTGGCTAGTTGCGCTGGAGTTGGTCTTGGCTTTTGTTTTCCTTTTCGTTTTGCGCCTTCTCCGTGCCACGCTTGATGCGGGTGCCTTTGTGATATGGTTGCTTGTTCCAATTTGATCTCTGCTTCTCTTTCGATCCTTCTTTTCCTTTGTGTAAGTGCATCAGTGCCGTGAGCGAGAGCCGGTGAGTTCGGCAGAATAGAAACAAATACATTGCCTATCAAGCCATGTCCTCAACTCTTCTTTCCGTTTGCCTGTATCCATGCAAAGTCCATTGTGAGTCGCGATACTCACGACTTCGTCAAAGCTGATCGGTTCGTAGCGCAGGATCCTGCCCCATACCGAGGCGTCGTTTCGAATAGCGTTCGTCATCGTCTCCGCAAGCGCGGGAGAGGGCTCTACTGCTTCAACCTCCTCTTCCTCCATAGCTAGAGCGTTTTGTGCTGCGAGTGGAATGTCTTCCGAGGACGTCGATAATGTACGTGATTTGGATCGCCGTCGGGAGGCCTTCGAGGGGGGGATAGAGGCTGATAGTGGCAGCCGGGAGGAGAGCGAGTCGGAAGACAGCTCGCCATCGGTAGCTGAGAGCGCTTCGGCCTCGAGCTGAGCTGTGTAATCGCCCGCTTCTTCAATCGAGACCGGTTCTGCGAGCACGACAGAGTCTGAGGAGGAGTTTGAGCTGACATCAAGCACATACGGATCGCTCTTTCTGCCCTTTCCCTTGCCCTTGCCATCTATCTTCACCAAGCCTACCGTACTGGCTTTGGCGTCATCCACGGCATCCATTGTTGGAAATACGAGCTTCTTCCTCGTCTTACCAGGAGATCGTGGTACAGCAGGAACTTCCAGATCGGCCTGAGTGTGCAGATCCTCTAGTGGATGTTCAGAGACAGCCTTTGACTTTTGCAGCGCTGCGTATACAGCTTTGAGTTGGTCGATCAGCGTACTTCGCTTGCGTGAGACTTTGAATCCGTATCGCTTCACTTCGGCTTGTAGTTTGGGTAAAGTCCATGCATCGAAGTCCGGAAGAGCGTCATCTGGCGAGTCGGCTGTAGAGTTGCGTCGGGTGGAGGGGCCTGCTGTGGCATTTGTGCTGTATGATATCGAAGGTGCGAGTTCTTGGCCACTGAGCCTGCCCGAGCGACGAGACATGATGAGAGATGGCCGCAGAAATGAGAGACAGTGGCCCGATGGTGTTGATTGATGCTGCTGGCGAGCAGCCAAAGTGCAGCGGGTGAGGAGTGGCGCGACTCTACTCATGCGTGACGGTTTTGTGTGAGTGTGCTGCCCCTCTCTCTAGGTCTTGATCTCGTGCGACCTCTATATAGATGGTAATCGCTGGAATGATAACATCTTCGTCATCATGTGGCGGCTAGTGGCTGCATCGTTCAGGGTGTGTCGGGATGTGTGGTAGAATGAGGAAGATGACGAGGAGGAGGAACAAAGGTAGTACATTCTCCTCCACTTGTCCAAGTCCGCATGAAACCCAGTCTCCGAAACCCGAACCGTTTTGCCCTCGCTCAGGGTCCACCCTTGCACCGTGCATCCTTCCCTTCTTCCAGGCGCCCTCCTCCCTGGCTCCTGGCTCCTTCGTCTTTCACCTCTAATCTATTCAGCGCTCTATCCTTGTTGCACGAGCGTCAGCATGTCGAGCGCACACCTCGCCCCGCCCAGCGCCAAGCACACTTCCTCACTTTCCACCTCGCCGTCCTCGTCGCATAACCACTCGAGCTCCTCCTCCGCCTCCCATTCGCACCATCACACAATACCAACGGCCACGCTCGTCGAACCACCTGCGCTCTTTGCCTCTGTCGCACCCCAAATCTATCGCTCTGCCACACCCTCCCCTGCCTCGCATTCTTTCTTGCGTCAATTGCAGCTCAAGACCATTTTGTCGTTGACGGCAGAGTTGCCCTCGCCGAGTCTCACGGCATTTTGCAAGAAGGACGGGATCAAGTTTCTCCATTTCGGACTCAAACGCTGGGGGAACGAGGATCTTGCGCTTCACGACGCCTCCAGACCTGCGGTGAACAAGACCGAAGAGAGCACCGAAGACTCTCTCGACCTGAGCTTCTTGCACTCTTTCAAACCGCCCACTCTCCCCTCCTCTTCCTCCACCTCAACATACACACCTTTCTTCTCCACCTCGTCCCCCACCCTCACCGAAGAGTTGGTCAAAGACTCTCTACAAGTCCTGCTCACTTCCTCCTTCCACCCAATCCTCGTCACCGACACTTCCGGAATCCACGAAATCGGCGTCCTACTAGGCTGCTTGCGCAAACTCCAACGTTGGAACTTTGCAACCATCCTGCTCGAATACCGTCACTTTGCCGGAAACAGGGCCAGGGCAACAAACGAAAGGTTTGTAGAAATGTTCGACACGGATCTCATCACTTTTCCGGAAGAAGACAAATTGCCATTCTGGTTCAGGGAGCAGTTGAAGGCGGATGATGACGAGTTGGATTGCAGCGAGGACTTTTGACCAAATACGCAACTCTCCTGGTTCAATTGCAGTATACCCCCGTTCTAGTATCACAAAACAGTCTCTGGTCTGTGCAGATTGAACACGTTGATGAGAAGGTGAGACTGACCATGGTCATCAGAACGGCAGCGCTAACGGGAGGTTGGCAAACGGCAACCCGCTTCCCTTCCCCTCGCTCTCCCCCATCAACCCCATCACACTCATCTCCTTCAACTCCTGCTTTTTCCTCTTCTCCTCCTCAATAATCTCCTCAATCGTCTCCTTGACCTTCCTCACCCACTTGAGGTACTCCTCCACTGCCTCCTTGGCCCCGCCGTTCACCAATTCATCAAAATACTCCCACGTATCATCCTCCGGCCCGAACCCCTTCCACCTGACCAAACACTTGGACTGCGTCGGCGTGATGGCGACAATGTGGGAGACTTCGTACACTTGTTCGCTCCGATCGATGGGTGGAGGGCGTTCGTAGTTGTCGGGCGGACGCGGGATGAGCCACTTAGCAGGGAGGTTGCCGGAGATGGATGTGTTGGTGGGGGCGAATGTCTTGACTTTGTCGGTGGAAGAGGACGAGGTCTTGGAACCGTTGGAGCGGATGCGTTCAAAGTCGAGGCCGTCAACTCCGTCCTGGTCGTCCTCTTGCTTGACTCGCGGTACCACCGAGACAGCTCGAGGAGTGGAGGGTCTTCCTTTCTTGCCTTTCTTTGCTGGCCTACCCGCAGCCTTGGTTTGCGCCGCTAAGCGATCTTTGGCACGACGATACTTGAACACCTCACAGAGCGTGTGTTCGATATCTACCACATTAAGCCCCGGCTTCCTCGCAGGACAAAGATGCGGCACATCTTGGATCCCATACTTTGCCCAGTAGTGGTCTTGATTGGCTTGGATCCACCGCATAGCCTCGAGCTCAAATCCAGAGACAAACTTGCCAAAGATATCCACTAAACACGCCTTCGATCCCGGCCCACATGCTGCAAACTCTTCCTCGCTAAAATTGAAGTGTTCGCACAGATTGAGATCCAGCAGCAACCTGCAAAGAACATAACGAAAATCTCAGATACTGTCAGCAAAACGATCGTCAGCAGCGGAAGGGCTATGGGGGTTGTACTCACTGCATCGCCAAGAAGGGGCCCAAACTCGGGAACGTTGCCAACAACGAATGTGCATCCCTCATATGCTTCAACTCCTTCAGTCTTTGTGGCAATCCTGTGCGCATCATCAGCTCCACCAACCTCAATGTACTCTGGAAAGGATACTGAGTCCTAAACTCCCTCGGCGCTGGGATAAAGTAACTGCTCCCATACACCGGATTCCCGGCTGCGATATGAGGCATCAAGATATTCTCATACGCCTCGGGACTGAATCCTTTCGCTGTTGGTGCACCTCCGAGAGCTTCCCTTATCACCTCGTATGTCGATATCCTCGCAAAAGATCTGAAGAGGAAGATCCTGAAACACACCTCTTCCAGCTCCTGCGGCCCATCCTGGACCACTTTCGTCAGCACGTATTGTGTCGATCGATCCAGCACGCGATAGACGTTTGCAAACTTTGTAGAAGAGAGCACCGGGTCAGTTGTCCATTCGGATTGAGGAACGCCGGAGCGACGGGCGAGAAAGACGGCGTGTCGATCGTGAGCGTAGTGGAAAAAGGTCCGGAAGACGTCTTCGTTGAGTGGGAGGTGGAGGTTAGGAAGGATAGTCACTTCGCCTGGTCTCGCTTGAGACGTGGCAGGAGGGGCAGAGGAGGAAGCAGATGCAGAATCTGGTTCCGTCTCCAGGCGTGGTCGCTTGACGTCTTCAGGATTCGAAGTTCGTGGCGAGGTGAGATTGGGGGAGGTAGAGTCGTGATCGCGCTTCACTGCCACGGTGGTGGTGGTGATTGCAGTCGACATCGTTGTTGATAAGACTTTCAGGCTCGACACCGGTGACGGAGCCTCAGCTTACTTGCTCGCAGCGGAGAATTAGTGGCGAGGTAAGATGATCAGAGGCGAAGTGCTTGGAGGTGGTGGTCGAAGAAGATGCTGGAAGCGAGAAGCGATGCGGGGTTTATGGCCGATGGTGGCTGGCTCAAGCGAACGTCGTTCGTGAACTCCCGTTGGACCCTGAGTCTCAGCCTCGCGCCCAAAAAAGCCAGAGCTCCATCATCGGCAATTCTTCCGACCGCATTTCATCCTATTAATTTCTTCTATACGTACTCACACCTTCCACCTCACCTCATCACGCCGCCTTTCCGTTCTATCATCTCATCGGCTCTCATCCGAAGGCTGAGTCATACAGCATGCTTCGCGTCGCCTCTATACCCACCTTCCGTCGGATTGCGGCTTCCCCGAAACTCTGCACTCGGCTTACCCAGCGCTTCAAATCAACTCTTAGCGTAGTTGCTGCATCTCCATCGGCATCTCGCGAAGTTCCCACGCCCATCCTCTTCCTCACTGCTTCCAAATGGACAGCCTCCCCACCAGCGTCAGAAGCGTTTGCAGAATGGGTCAAGCACTTCTCCTCTCAAGGATACCAATCGCTTCTACTCGACCTTGATCCCGACGAACCCACAGCAGACATTAAAGACTCGGCAAAGCTCATGGAGGTCTTCGAGAAGGATGCCGTCGAGACCCTCCGCTCCTCGGGTCAACAAACGCCTTTCCCACCAATTATGATCTCTGCCGGTCCAGCGAGTCTCATCGCTCAGACATACGTTTCTTCGCGTCCACTGACGGCACTTCAACTGGTCGATCCACCAATCAACAATCAGTATCTACAAAAGGATAGGCCTGAGTTGCTACCGACAGAGTTGGCAGAATTTGATTTTGAGATCACTTTCCCGGTGAGGGTGGTATGGAGTGAAGCAGAGCTCAGGAGGCAGGCGCAGGCGAGTGTGCCATGGTATGATGCGCATAGGATTGAGCACGAGAGGGAGGAGGAGGCGGATGAGAGTTTAGATAGGTACACTTTTGCAACGCCGGAAGAGGGGGCCAAGGAGACTCAGCAATGGCTCGAAGGCGAGGTCGGTGTGTAAGTTTCAACCCTCATGATACTCAGGAATGAGATGAAGAGGGTGTCTGACATTTGCAGCTTTGACTGAACAACAGGTAGTCTCGAAGGCGAGCGCGTCGATAATAATGTCGGACTGTTCGAGGATTTGGACGATGTTGAGGTCGACTTCGAAGAGCATACAGCAGAAGACGCAGCAGATAGAACCCTCGAATCTGCAACGGCAGAGAGAGAACGAGGCGAGCTACCAGCATGGTTCACGTCCGGCACCTACACCCTCCAACCAGGCTCGCGCAAATACCCACTCACTCTCGACGAGCGAGATCTGGCCGAAAAGTTCATCCGAGGCTCGGGTCCCGGCGGACAAGCCATCAACAAGCTCTCGACCAATGTCCAGCTGACTCACACACCGACGGGGATCAAGTTGACGTGTCAGGAGACGAGGTCACGAGATCGCAATCGAGAGTTGGCGAGGAGGAGGATGAGTCTGACATTGGAGAAGCTGGTAAGGGGAGAAGGAGGGGGGAGTAGGATTGATAGGAAGATCGAGAAGGAGAGGAAGAAGAAGATGAATAAGAAGAAGAAACAGAAGAGGAGACTGAAGGGGAGGGCGGGTCAGGGTGGGCAGGAAGAAGCAGCAGCTAATGGCTCCAATCAAGATTCTTTGCCATAGCTCAGTTCCACCAAAGACATTGTAACAACACACAGTAATCACAACTACTCGACACAGAATGCTGAAACGAAACAACGGCATCTAAATTATGAGAACAAAGAAGGGCCGGAAATCAGACCTTGCCAGCCTTGACATCCTGCATGAACGCCGTCATCACCTCTGCCAACTTCTGCGTCTGCTCCACCGTTACGGCATTATACAAACTGGTCCTAATCCCACCTACACTCCTGTGACCTTTGACCTGCACGATATTTGCCTCTGCACACCTCTTTGCAAATGCGTCTTCTAATGCTTCGTCCGGCTTGTTCTCTCCCGCTTTGCTGATGCGGAAGGTAACATTCATCCTACTCCTCGCACTAGCCTGGCGCACCGTAGGCAGATATACACCTTCGCTCTTCTCGATAAGTCCGTAGATGAGGTCGGCCTTCTGTGCGGAGCGCTCCGCGGCACCCTTCACTCCGCCCTTGTTCTTGAGCAGGTCTTCGAAGACCAGTCCCGAGGCATAGATGGCGAACATGGGAGGCGTGTTGTAAAGCGACTGGTTGTCGAGCATATTCTTGTAGACCATGGTGGTGGGGATGCGTGGGCCGCCGTGAGGGACGCCGGAGTCAGGGTCGACGATCAAATCCTTGCGTACGATGGCGATGGTGACTCCGGAGGGTCCGACATTCTTCTGCGCACCAAAGAAGATGATGGCGTGGGCAGCGACGTCCATAGGGCGGGAGAGAATGTTGCTCGAGCAATCCGCTACGAGAGGCACAGTCTTGCGATACTCCTCTGGCAGGTCGTGGATGGCGAAGCCGGGGTTGGGAAATTCAACACCATCAACCGTCTCGTTGTCGCAGTAGTAGAGCATGGCTGGCTTGCTCTCGACAGGGCTGAGCTTCCATTCGCTGATGGGAGGGATAGAGCCGAACTTTCCATTTGCGCCTTCGACTTTGCGTGCGTCGATGGCGACGTTGGTGGTAGCTCCGAGGCGAGCGGCCTCCTTGACAGCCTTGGCAGTCCAGGAACCAGTCACGGCGTAATCACAGGGAGGTCCTTTGTTGCCATTCTTCTCAAAGTAGTCAGGGTTCTTGACGGCGTGGGCAGCAAGAAGGTTGAGCGCTGTGGCGGAGAATTGCTCTGTGCCTCCACCCTGAAGGAAGAGCACAGCGTGAGTGTCGGGAATATCGAGAAGCGCTCGAAGGTCGGCTTCAGTCTTGTCCATGAGCTTCTGGAAGGTCTTTGAACGGTGAGAGAGCTCGATCAAGCCCATGCCAGTGTTGTCATAGTCAAGAATTCCCTGAGCGGCCTCGAGAAGGACCGAGGTGGGAAGGGAGCTAGGACCAGCACCAAGATTTATGGTCTGCTCGCGGCGAGAAACGTCCAGTGTCTTGCTCATCTTCGCTGTATGGATAGGACGGGATGGTGATACGCAGGTTGCTGAGTGCGTTATGGGAAGAAGTGAAGTCGCTGGAACAGAAAGTGGAGCCTTGGGTGGCACGGTGACTCGAGAAGTGCACGATTTTGGAAGGAATGCATAAAAGATTCGGATCTCGGAGATTGGCGCACGGTCTGCTGGCATCATTCCGAGATTCCGCAGCTCCAACACTGTTCCTTCTAGCACCTTTGCTTGTCCATCTCGCCTTCCGATGGCTGCGTACACATTATGAACGGAGAGCACAACAACCAAGGTGCGCAACACAATGATGATGGTGGTGACACCGCTGTTGCAGGCCCTTCCAACTCGAATCAGATCAGCACCTCGTTCTTCCCACCACCTCCGCAGATCTACAAAAAGTTCACCAAGCGCAATTTGAAGTACCTCGAGGTGCTCAATGGCCACAAGCTCGCGGACAATGAAGCGTCGTGGGAACAGCTCACTCCACCTCAGAGAATCGATAGGCAAAATACGATCCTTCGACAGCATCTCGCTGCCACGAAGAAAGAGGACGGGCAAGACGGAGATGACGTCGACATGATGGCAATTGGAGAAGACGAAGCGGAAGCAACAGAGAACAAGCTTCCAGACTTTGACCTCAAAAAGGAGCTCGAACCACCAAATGTGGACTGGATCGAAGAGGATGGCGGGTACACTGTCTTCGGCCAGCTTTGGCCTATCCCGGACGTCACGCCGACATTAGAGCAACTCGGTATACCGGTCTTGTACCCACTGGAAGGCACAGATCGCAAGCAGCTCCTGCTCACCTTGCTTCAAACACTGCTTCAGACATATCGTGAGATCACAGCAGACTTGCTCAAGCCAGCCCAGCCGTACGACGTATGGGTGCCTGCCGTGCCCGATCCGAACCTAACACCAGAACAGCAGCAACAGCAAATGGCGACCAATCCAGGCTTTTGGACTCAATCGACAGAAGCGAAAGATAGGTTGAAGCATATGCAGAATGTGGTGGTCAATATGCAGTTTTTGATCAACGAGTTGAGACCGGTACAGGCCAAGGAGACGCTCAAGTTGATCATGCAGATGCAGTTGGACAGGAGAAAGCAAGAGACGCAGTTGATACGAGAGTAAGTTGTTGACCCTTCCTTGCAAATGCTTTCTGGGGATGAAGAGCGTTGAGACTGACTTTGACCTTTCTGTTCTTGTCTCGTTCGAATAGACGCTGTTCAAGCATGCGTGAACGCATCAAGCAGCTCAAGAGCATGCTCGCCAAGCCATCGAGCGAATGATGCCGACTTGTTTGCATGAAAGGCGCCAAAGATAGCAGCCTTGTATACCCCCTTCTTCCCCTTCTCACTTGGGTGTTTCTCAATATCAGAGATGGACTTTCTCTTCAGGACCGAGGCCGGCATGTGAAGAACGAGCGAGCCCGATCGACGTATGGCTGCCATGGCCGATGATGCAGATGACACGGGTCACGTAGACGCAAGTCGGCTGTAGGTCGTGCAGGCCGGCACTGGTGACCCGAGTAGCTTTCCGGCGCTGAGGATTGCACACCAGCCGACTTGCTTGTGAGATCTAGGCAAGCTCGGCTATTGAAATTGCTGCAGTGCGTGTCAATAGCACAGTACGTAGTCCACTCTTGGTGTGCTGCACGCTTGCTCTTTTGTCCTCGTGACCCCATGCAATCGATGGACCTTCTCACGCAATCTTCATCGGCGAGGCGGATCAAAGAATGTACAGAAAGATATCTCCTTTACAAAGCATGGACTGTGACTGTTCCTCGAATCCGTCGTCACGAAAATAAACACAGAAGAAGCTGATCCGGAACAAGGAGCTGCGGTTGGGCGTAGAATGCTGACGCACCAGCAAAAAAGGGCGCGTGTTCATGCGTCCCTTTTTTTTTTTTCCTTTTCCCCCCCGTTCTTGTTCTTTCTTGGAAACGCTTGCAGAAAGCTGCGTCGTGCAATGTTGATCATCAGGGTCCACTCAGTAGTGCAACACACACTCATCGCTCAGACAGCAGCAACAGCACAGCAGCACGAGAAAGGGCGAGCTCGAGACAAGCGCGAATTCAACTGAAACTCGAACAAGAAAGCCAAGAAATTAAAGCTTGTGTTGCACAAAAGACAGCGCATCACCAGAGCACAACACATCACATCACAGCACGATGCAGCACAGCACAGCACAGCACAGCACAGCGACTCAAGGCGAACCAAGCCAACGGATGCGTTCCGCCGTCTCCACCGACATTTGACTTTGTGACAGGGTCCTCTCTCCTCTCTTCTCTGTCCCTATTGCCTCTTTGCTCCTTGTCTGTCTTCTTCCACACCTTTGTCAGACCCAATTTCAATCGCTCGAGGCGCTCGCTTTCGGTCTCGTCCGCTACGTCTTCATCGAACTCCCTTTCATCCCACAATTCCATCGCGATCCGCACTTTCCCACCAATCTCTTGCTGTTGCCAAGGGCACACCCGACATTTTCATCTCACCCACACATTGGCATCACAGTGCGCGATTCTGGTTTAATCACCGATACAACAACGGACCGCACCTGATTGCATCTCATCTCCGCATCCCTCGCTGTCAAGGAGCATCATATCTGTTCAATCTGGAACGGCATGCGCTCAGGCTCTTGAACCCCCCTTCCTCATCCACAAGTAATCTCGGTTTCACCAGAGCAATCGCTTCTGCTCATAACTGCAACTACTACGCACCTCAATCGGACAACTTGCAGTACCTTGGGCTCTCCTACCCTACGCTCTGACCCAAGATGAATCATTTGCGACCATCCAATTACGGCGCTTCGTCCGTTCGATCTTACTCTGCCGGCTCCTACGGCTCTTCGAACGGTTCCGCCTCGTCTTCCGTATCGATGCGCGATAGAACTCACACACCTGCCACGAGCCCTTCTCTGTCCGACCAAGGCACATCCTCATCGTCAGATCCTTTCAACTGGTCAAGGCTGCCTCGCGCACATCCATCTTCCCCGCAA
This sequence comes from Pseudozyma thailandica, assembly GCA_023212835.1. Taxonomy (NCBI): domain Eukaryota; kingdom Fungi; phylum Basidiomycota; class Ustilaginomycetes; order Ustilaginales; family Ustilaginaceae; genus Pseudozyma; species Pseudozyma thailandica. The sequence continues at coordinate 1,481,746 of JALCCH010000001.1, forward strand.
CCATCCACGGCTGGCTCCCAATCCACTCTCTCCCCCCTCGAACTCCTGATGAAGAGAGGCAAGCAGGTACAGCACGACATGGTTGCACCAAACGAATACACAACTTTCGACTCCAATAGCCACCATATCTACGAGCGAGCATCTGCGTTAGCCCGCAAGACATCGGTTCGCAAACCACCTGTCCAACCTTCGCCAGACCCGGACGACTTCGACGATGCACTAAGTATACGTAGCGTCAACTTGCTGTCCGAGGACGGATCCACCTTTTCGCGCAGCTTTCGTGGCTCTAATCCTAGCTCAGCCAATGTGTCGCCTGACCCGGACGCCGCGAGTAGCAGCTTCACAGTAGAGCGCGGCTACAAAGGTACCTTTGATGACAGGCCAACCTCATTTGGCGACGAGAATCAAGCAACATGGCAAAGACAATCCCCATCTCACCTTCTCAACAACGCCTTCCGTGATTCGATGGGTTCTGATATCTCGTACAACTCAATCACACGCAACTCCACAGCAGGCGACCTCTCGCGCAGAGCATCCATAGACACGGTCCGCAGTTCCGAATTCGGTGTAGATGGAAAGTGGGGGCGTGCATGGGCTTCCAAGGCGGACGATGAGGAGAGTGTCTATGGAGAGAGTACCTATGGCGATGACTTGGACGAAGACGGAGTGGACTCGAGTGTGATCAACTACACTCTAGACTTGGATCCTTGCAGAGGACCTGGCGGACTTGCCTCCGTAGCACAGCAGTGGAAGCTCGACAACGCGCCGCCTCAGGGATCTAGGTCTATGGATCGCACTGCAGATACGATCACGTCCAGCAAGATCTCGACTCCAACCATGCGCGACGTGCAGGAAAAGGTTGTCAGTCTTACAAGATCTGTCCCGCCTCCTTCGACATCTACATTGCAGCAGCCTCCCGACTGGCATGGTGACGGCGGCTACAGGCATAGCATGGTACCACAAATCGAAGAGCAGCAATACGACGCCGACTTCCGCGCATCACAGTTCTTCGACCAAACACCACTAGCGTCTGCCGATCGGTTCCGAGGCCATCGCCACACATCATCTACCTCGACAATCACCGGCAGTCGCATCGATGACAACAGCCCGCAGCTGGCCCGCGTCTATGTCTATCCGCCGAGCCCGTCTGGCTCAGAAGCTTCTAGATCCAGCGCAAGTGCTGCTTCTTCACAGCAGCCTGGTCAACCTCGTCCTGATCAGCAACGCTACTCTTCCATGCCCAACCCTGCCTCAGCCAGGGTCGAGACCTTTGCGGATTCGCCAAAATCGAGCCCACTCGGCGAGACTCGACGTGCGCCGCTTGCTCCTTCTAATTTGCTCTCAGGACCTCGCAGCGCATCAGCTGGCACGTTTGGTTCGCAACGACCTCGATCGTCTGGTCACCCCGCTGGACGTGCTCCACCACCGCCTCCGCCGCCAGGTGCAGGCACACCCGGGAGCGAGATGCCAGCCGCAGGTTACGGTGACCCCAACCAGTTCTTTCAAGGTGTCGACCGCCCCATCATAGGTCGCAAGCGTCAAGAGGCGATCGCACGGGCTGACGGCAGAGAGAGCATGGTGTCGGATCTCGATGTCGAGACGCTCCGTCTGGATGGCAGTAGTCGACGCGACAGCTCTAGCACCATTGCTAGCTTAATGACCTCTCGGATGTCTGTCGGCAGTGTCAATCACGATCGGCTCGCTTTGCAGTCCGCAACATGGCAAGACCGGTCATCCGTCATTGCTGCGCCTACTTCTCCACGAGGCAATGAGGCGCCTGTTCTGCAAAACAGAGCATCGCAAGCTTCATTCCGATCGCTACAGCCGGACACCTTGCCTGTCAGTGGCAATACCAATCGACCGCCCATGCTGCGCAATGCCAAGTCCAGCACCGCCCTTCCATCTTCCGCGCCACCGGAATCAGTCGAGATGCAGCCCACTGCATCAGCGCCCCCCGCTGGTTTGGGTCTGGGTTTGAACTCATCCTCTACGCCTCTCGTCAAACCTCGCACCTCGCCCGCCGTCGATACGCGTACCGGTCCTTCCACCGCCGAAGACTTTCTTTCTCAAGGCATCACCTACCACGAACAAGGCGATCTTGCCCGTTCCGCATTCTACTTTGAACGATCGGCCAAAGTCGATGGCGGCTGCGTCGTTGGAATGTGCATGTTCGGCATGGCCCTTCGTGAGGGTTGGGGCGCTCGAAAGGACCCCGTCAAAGGTTTCACTTGGATCCAACGAGCGGCCGCACGAGCTGGCGAGATGATGGCCAACACCTCCACGCCCAAGAGCGACTCGGAGCTCAAGGCGATCAAAAGCGAGCTTAAGCTGAGTGTTTACGAATTGGGCAAGTGCTGGTGCTACGGTTGGGGAGTCAAGATGGACAAGCATATGGCATTGGAGTACTTTGAATTGGCGGCCAAGTTGGGCGATGCGGATGCGCAAGCGGAAGCAGGGGCGTTGTATGCGGCAGGGAAAGGGTGCAAGAAGGATCTCAAGAAGGCAGCCATGTATTATAGGATGGCAGAGCAAGGTGGGTACGATACGGTGGGGTTGAGTTGGATTCATAAGGATAAGTACAAGTGACTGCTGAGGAGTGTGATAACTTACAGTAGTAGTTGACAATGGTATACAAAGCATGAACAGTCACATATAATTGAGAAGGTGTGTGAAATGTATATGAGTCTTTGCAGCGGTTAGAAAAGCAGAAAGGAAACACCGAGCATGAACAACGGTGGACTGCAGCGTTGAGCAGATGTGCAGGCGTATGAGCCAGACCAAAGGTGTTTCGAGTTGCATCGAAACAATGGCACGAGCATGATGGATGGGGGGGGGAGAAAGATGATGTGATGATGATCTCGAGTGTACATGGGAGAACTAACGAGAAGATTTTGCGGTTATATAAGCATATGCTTGGGTCGGTTTGGAAGATTGATCTGATCTGGGGTCCGAGTTGCGATCTTGGACGTATCTCGGTGTTGATCTTGACCATGCGTTCCCTCTTCCTCCCTCCTCGCCGCCTGGTTGGTGTAGGCGACGTCGGAGCTGCCCGCAACATATACACATCCACCCACACTTGGCCAAAACCTCGGCTTCCACCCCATCCCAAGCTCCTCTTTCGAATCCGATGCCCTCCAACTCGCACACCAACGAAACACCATGGTTCATCGACACAACCCACACCCCATTCCACCGTCGAACAGCCCAAGGACACTGCCCAACTTCTCCTCCTCCATCATCCTCACCCACTCGGGTTCAGTATGTCCTTAGACGACAGAATAGCCCTCGCACTCTGAATCAAGCCCAGACTCGCATCGCCACAGTTGCCAAGATTCGCATACAGCCACAAGATGGAAATGTTCAATGGCACTTTAACGCCGCCACGCAACCTTTTGGAGACGCTTAGGATAAAAACAGACTTCCAACGCGGTGACAGGTGATAAAAGCGCCCACATTAGGCTGATGTTTGAGCGAGTTTTGGTATCGGTACAAGTACATAGTTTTCCGCCTCTTGTATGACGGGTTGAGTTTTTTACAATCATGTCAAAGATGGCTTTGTCGACAATGATGATGGTTGATGCTGCAATACGAGTTTTTCTTCTTCATCCTCCTCCCCTCCTTTCCCCTCCCCTTGCCACTCCTCCTTTCCTCCTCTCTTCCCTTCTCTTCTCTGTCCAATAGACGGTAGGACTCTACTTTTTCTTCCTATCATTCCAAACCTGTCCCGGTCCCGCTTGCGGCGCCTGCTGAGGCGGATCCCTGAAAAGATGATTACACCTACAACACACATAGAACAAAATCATCCGATTCAAAATCCTCTTGCTCTGATCCTGAAACAAGACCGCCTCGCCATGTCCGCAACTTGGACAACTCAAATCCTGCGTCCTTCGCAGCGTTGGATCTTTCATGAGATTATCCACAATACCCGGTTGTTCCTTGGTGACCGACATGAGGTCGTTTCGATAGACAAGCGATTCGCGCGATTCTTGTTGGTAGTTGCAGTTTCGGCAGGCGTACAGGAGCACGTGATTGGTGCGGTCGACTTCCGGGTAGAGGAGGTTGTTGCATTCGGCGCAAAAGTGGAGCGAGGACATGGTGGAAAAAAGAGAGAGAGAAAGCCCCCGAAGCGGTATGGGGAGGGGGAGATGGGTTGAAATGTTGCGGCCACGCGAGGGAGTCGGAGAGTCTTGAAACTGGTAACCGATTGGATGCTAGATGGTGCGCGGTACGAATCAGCAGGTGGAGTCGAGCGAATGAGCTGAATGATGCCAGTGCCCTAGTATCGCAGGTATATGGAGGCTAGTCGAGATGAGTGAGCTCCTTTTGAGTACGGATGGGTGATAAAGACCGCACTGATACGACCGACCGAGCTTGCGGAGGGCGTTGATGGATGTTGGAGCGTGATGCTTGTGAATGTTACAGGTTCAATGCAAGTTGGCGGTCGAATCAGCGGGTGTGTACGATTGTGTGAATCAAGATGATGATGATGGTGATGATGATGATGGATGGATGTCGAGTGCCATCAAGTATTGCAGAATGAGTGATGGGAATGTCAACTGCGCCAATCTTCAAGTGTTGGAGTCTAAAGCAGGCAGAAACGCGTTCTTCGACTCGGCCGTATCCTCTTTGCCCCCAATTTCGGTGATTTTACTCTGCTGTTACGTTTCCATCTACATTAGCCGGCCAAATATTGTAACGCAAATTAGCCGTTGGCTGCTTCCGAGCTTGCCTGACGGTTTGATTTCGACCGAGCAAATCCAACGACGAGAGCGAGTCATGCGACCGACGGTGTCGGCTTTAGCCAAGAATTGCTTTCATTCTCTGTGGGGACCGTGCAGCTTTCATTCCGTTCCGCAACGGCAGAGTAGCAAACAGCAACGGCAACCTCACCCAACCGACTCGCCTCCCTCCTCCTCCCTTCCTTCTTACATTCTGTCACCTTCTCACCACACACCCCTTGTCCCTTTGCTAGACTCTGCTTCGACAGAGCACATACACCACAACATGATCACATTGGCAAGAACCGCACTTCGAGCACGCTCAGTGGCTCCCACTCGTCTCGCAGCCTTGCGATTCGGCTCCTCCACTGCCACTCTTCAACATGACCCCATGACAGGCGAAGCTACGGGCACCAAGCACCTCGATGCTTCCTCCGTCGTCATCACTCGTTCCAACGCTCCTCGTACACCTCCTCCTTCCCAATCGCTCGTGTTTGGTGCCAACTTTTCCGACCACATGCTTTCCGTTCCTTGGAACAGCGCGACCGGTTGGGACGCTCCCAAAATCCACCCCTACTCCCCTCTCCAGCTCGACCCCAGTGCCGTCATCTTCCACTACGCCCCTTCGCTCTTTGAAGGTATGAAGGCGTACAAGGACGTCAACGGCAAAGTGCGTCTGTTCAGGCCAGATATGAACATGAAGCGAATGAACACTTCGGCCGCTCGTATCGCCTTGCCCACCTTCGAGGGCGAACAGCTGATCGAGCTCATCAAGAAGCTCGTTGCGATGGACAAGGGCTGGATCCCTTCCGAGCCGGGACACTCGCTGTACATTCGCCCTGCGCTCATTGGCACCGAGGCTGCGCTCGGTGTTCACCCGACAAAGGATGCGTTGCTTTTCGTCATCTGCTCGCCCGTCGGACCATACTACAAGACTGGGTTCAAGCCGGTTGCATTGGAAGCCGATCCTAACAAGGTGCGCGCTTGGCCGGGTGGAACGGGCCAGTACAAGCTCGGTGGCAACTACGCTCCCGGTATTTTGCCTCAGCTCGAGGCGGCGAAGCGAGGGTACCAGCAGAACCTGTGGCTCTTTGGAGATGAGCATTTGCTCACCGAAGTGGGCACCATGAACCTCTTTGTCGCACTCAAGAAGAAGGATCATATCGAACTCGTCACCCCACCCCTCAACGGAATGATCCTACCCGGTGTCACGAGGGACTCGATCTTGCACATTGCAAAAGACCACATTTCGGGCAAGTATCCGCTCGAAAACTTGCCCAAGAACCTCAAAGTTACCGAGAGGGAGATGTCGATTCATGAAGTGATCAAGGCGGAAAAGAGTGGAGAGTTGGTCGAGATGTTTGGTGCAGGTACAGCAGCGGTTGTGTCGCCGGTGGATAGGGTGGGATATAAGGGTAAGGATATCAAGATTCCAGCGGGCGATGGGATTGGGCCGATTGCAAAGGCCATGTTGGAGAGGATCACCGATATTCAGTTGGGCAAAGTCGAGCATCCCTGGAGCGTGGTTGTGGATGATCTTTGAGGAAGGGTGGGAATAAATCTAAAGCTCAACAATAGAGTAACGTTATTTGCAAAGATTTGTTGCGTAGTGTGCCGAATGTCTGTGTGTGTGGGAGCTGAGCTGAGGTGAGGTGAGGTGAGGCGAGGGTCCAGATTGGGCATGCAAGAGAAAGCAGCGATGTTGGAGGTGCTCTGTATCACCAACCACCCCTCGATCTTTGCTAGGCTATCGCTCATTCGAAAAAGCTTCTACCCTACCTCACATGCACATGCACACGTACTGTTCTCACATATCTCCTAATCATCATATGTCAAACCTGGAAACATTCTCGCTACATTTACCCGCCGAAAATGATCGATGGATCGGATGATTGATTGGATTGATTGATTCGAGCTGTGTGCTGTGCATGCCACGCATCTCATCTATGATGTATCCATCCTCTCTTCTCCCGCTGCATCTGCTCGTGGTGCCGTATCTACCTGTGGCTGCTTAGCCTTTGTTCCAATCTCGAGTACATCCTCCTTCCTAATCATGTCGTAAATCTGCTCCTTAGTCCAAGCGCTAGTCCCCTTCGGAAACTGATACTTCTGCTCCTTGCTAACCCTTTCATTTGGCGTCTCGTAGTTCCTCAAATACTCGGTCTTTGTCTTTTCGATAACGCAAACGTCTACGTTGCTACCCGATCCCAAATCGTTAAAGATACCCGAGCTGATCGCTGCTGCCACCAACTGGATCGCATCTTCCCGGCTCATGTCCTTGGTCCACCCGCTCTCAAACACCGCCATGGCCGCGAGCGATCCGGATCCCATCGTCACATACGGCAGCTTGTCCGTAGATCCATGAGGAGCCACCGTGAACAGATGCGGACCGGTCGAATCATACCCGCCCAACACCAACGCTGCTCCAATATGCCCTTGGTACTGGAAAAGCCTCTGCTTCAACATGGTCATGGCCGTCACCACCCTCGGTTGCCGACCCGTGTTCAGCTCATGCAACTGCATGTTACTACTGATCAACTGCGTCACAAACTCGGTATCCGCAGCCGTACCCGCACCACAGCATCGAATGTTGTCCGAAATGTAATGGATCTTTTCGCAGTTCTTGTCGGCAACAATGGGACCTTCAGTTGCGCGCGTGTCGGCACCGAGCACGACACCGTCCTTGAAAACGCATCCGACAATCGTCGTTCCCGTGGAAGTGGCAGTGAAGCCACCAAGACCCGAGGCGGAAAGGTGGTGATTACGAGAGTAGTTGGAAAAGTCGAACCCGGAGGAGGAAGTGGTACTGGCGGAGGCAAAGGTGGCTGCCATCTTGGTGAATGATCTGCCGCGATGCGGTCGAGGATTGAGATGAGACTGAGTTTGCGAGTCGACGTCTGCGGAGATGGGGAGAGGTAGAGAGGACGGTGGGTCCAGCTACAGCAGCGATATGCGAAGTTGACGCTGTATTGAATGAGGTCGCAAAAAGTGATGGAGGGAGATGGTCGAAGATCAAGTGTTGAAGTACGATAGGAAGGATGATGGGGGTGAAGGTGGACCATGCGTGCGCAATTCGCAATAATAGTATTGAACATGTGGAGTGATCGGCTTGTTTCGTTAGACTGCTCAGCTGCCACTACTTACGCAGCTCTCAGTCTCGCGTTGACGCAGCCTCAGCCTCAAAGACCAACCAACACACACGTATACCATCCATCTTTTTGGGGAATTCTCAATAAATATGCGGAGGATCTTACATCTTGGCTCTTTTTTCCCCTCCACAAACCCGCCGCGCACTGACACCCACCATTTCTTCTGAAAAGCACAGCTTGACAGCTCCCCATCCTCACCCTGCTCATCATCCCCTATTCTCTTCTGCCATACACCCATCGCAATGACAGCTACACCATTCTTCACCCCCCTCGAAGGGGCACCTACTACCTTTGCAGGCTCGACGCTGCTCATCCCAGCTGTGTCCATCGGTTCGGTCCCGCAACTTGCCATCGATCTACTCTTGCACCACCCTTCGCTCTCGCTCCAAAAAGTGGGTCGAATCGACCCCAGTTTCTGCTTTCCCTTTATCGGTCCTTCCGACACCGCCTCTTCTTCCGACCTTACAACAGCACTCGAGGTCTTCTCCAATGGCCGATTGACAGTCATTCAACAGCGTTCGCCTGTATTCAAATCTCGAGACGAGGAATACATTTCGGCACTCACCGATTGGATTGGCTCTTCGGGATTTACCGAAACCCTCTGGCTCTCGTCTATCGACGCAGCAGACAGAACCGATGCAGAATACCAAACACCCATCCTCCACCTCCTCCCCGCTTCCTCCTCCTCTTCCTCTTCCTCTTCACCACCACAGACACCAGTGTTGAAAGCATTGACACAACGCTTCCCCACCTTCTCCGCCTCTACCGAAACCCCAAAAATTCCACACGTACCAGGATCACTACTCACACGCAAACTCCTCACCCAAACCTCAACCTCGAACACCAACATCAATCTCGCCGCATTGCTCTACTTTGCAGCAGAAGGTGACACCCGTCCCGACGCCCACACCCTCGCCCAAACCACCCTCTCCCTCCTCTCCCTCCCCATCCCACCAGAATTCCAAGAACCACCCTCATGGTCTGCCCTCTTCGGCCCACCCGCAGAATCCTCTTTGTACGCCTAGTCTCCCCCTCCTCACACAATACACAATCGCACAATACACAAGATTGGTCCCACGAGTATATTTACATTCACAATCTGAACCCCACGAAGAACCGAGGCTCAAGTGGAAGCGAGCAACCTCTCGAGCGCCTTTTCTGTCCTGTAATTACTTTTCTCCAACGCCTGAATCACTTTCTCCCTTGTGAATCCCATTCCGCACAACTGCTTGACCGGCGCTGCATCATCCGGAAGCGCACCCGTGTAATCCTCTGCCTCGGCAATCGCATTGTTGCCGCTTCTGCCGCCTGAGCGAGACGGCACCGGCGGTGGCTGAGTGCTCGATGACCCCGACGTCGACGAAGGGTTGTATCCGGGCGGAGGGCCAGGTGGGGGAGCATAAGTCCCCATCGGCGCAATCGGCGAGGTGGGCGATGTCACCGATGCAGTAGCGGAAGTGGTCGAGGTCGGAAGCGCTGGAGCAGCCGCTGCACCAGTAGCAGAGTTGGACGAAGGAGTGGGATCAAATGCATCTTCGAAGCTGAAACCTGAAGTGGTGTTGGAAGCCGTACCCCGGTCAGTGTGAGAACCAGTTCCGGAAGCAGCAACAGCAGCAGCAGCAGCACCCGCACCCGCAGCTCCAGCGCCAACCGCAGCAGCTCCACTAGCGTGACTATCGAAAGCAGCGTCAAAGTCATCAAACGCATTGTTGTTCTTGTTGCTGCTCCCAGCGCCTGCTGCAGGAGCCGCACCATTGGTAGCAGCGCTAGCGCCAGTGGTTGTACCAGGAGCGCTGAACGAAGGCACAAAGTCGAAATCATTATCGAATGCGTCGTCGAAGCCAGACGAGCCTGCTACGGCCGTACCCGCACCTGCTGCAGAAGTGGCTGGCACAGCTTCAGAAGGTCCGAGATCCTCGAAGGCACTGTCAAAGTCATCAAAGTTGCTTCCACTTCCGCTGTCATGAGTGCCCTTAGCAGCTTGAGTGGTCGAGGCAGGAGCGGCGCCAAAGTCGTCCATCCCAAAGGGATTCGTCGAAGCCGCAGCAGCAGTGGGTGTGGACTCGCCCACAGGCTGAACGGGAGCCGCAGTGCCAGCAGTGCTGGTAGGCTCTGCAGCAAGGACAGTGGGAGCGGTAGCAGGAGCAGCCGAGGTGGCGGATGCGGTGGTGTTGCTTCGCACAGGAGCGGGAGGAGGAGCACGGCGCGTCTTGATCGATGCAGCAGGACTGCTGGAAGGGTCCTGGCCAGCAGCAGCAGCAGCAGCAGCAGAGTCAGTGCTCGCTGTCTTGTTGGCCAGCAACTGGCTCAGAGGGACGTCATCGGTGGGCGAAGTCACAGTGTCGCCGTGGCCGCGTTCACCGAGCGTCAGAGCGCCGGCGCCAGCAGCGAGAGCTGCCATTCCGATACCACCGGCGGCAGCTGCACCAGCATGACTTCTCTCAGCATCCTTGGTCAGAGAGGGCTCGCTAGGTGGCTCAGCCGTGATGGCATCGTTGTCCTCGCTTTGCCCGGTCTCCTGGCGGCTGACGGGAGCAATCGAGGTAGTCGAAGCGGTGCGACCTCCCTCCACAGCACCAATAGCAGAAGGCTCAACAGGGGCTGAAGAAGTCGTCAGAGTAGTGGCAGTCACGTCCTCCAGACCGCCAGGAACAGTGCGGTCCTCTGCACCCGTGGACTGCACAGAAGTGGAACCGGCAGCATCATCAGCGGTGGGATCGATCTCGGGGAATCGATCAGCAGCGGTCGAAGCAGCTCCTGCAGCAGGCACAGCGGCGGCACCCCTGTTCTTGTAATTATCGAGATCCTCGGGACCTTCATCCTCGTCCTCGGAGCTATCCTCGTCTGCATCAGGCTCATCAGGGCGGTTCATGTCGGTGTCATGCGTGGCATCACCGCCAAAGGGACCATCCGTGCTGTCATCAGCGTGTGGCTGCGCAGAAGCCGTAGCTTCATGAGAAGGTGCGACGGCATGTACAACGCCAGCACCAACAGCAGCCGCACCAGCGCCTCCAGCAGCAGCCAGTCCCGCGTTGTGGTGATCGTCGGTAGTCTCGGGCTCGGCAGCCGTGGTGGCAGTAGCAGTCTCTGCAGAAGCGGTAGGCGCAGCAGTGGCCGAGGCGCCAAAGTCATCGCCGAAATTGTCGTCAAAGTCAGTCGATGGAGCCTGAGCGTGACCTTGATCGGCTGTAGTGTTCGCCGTCTCACCCGGGACGGCAAAGGCGTCATCGAAGCCAAGGCTTTGAGCCTCGTGATGCTGGCTCTCGGGCTGTTGAACTCCGAACGGATCGGCTTCGCGCGCATCTTGAGCGTGGCGTGGCTCGGCAGCTTCTCCATGGTGAGCTGCTGCGGCAACAGCGCCTCCAAGAATGGCACCTGCGCCTGCACCTGCAGCGAGAGAGGTGCCAACGGAAGGAGTGCCGGGCGCAGGCGACGAGGTAGCGCCGGTTCCGAAGCGGTCGAAAGGATTGGTGCTACGAACACTGGCTGCAGGGCTGGTCACGCTCTCGGGAGCAGCGGAGTGGGAGGGAGCTGCGAACGCCGCATCATGGTGTTGGCTGGTCGCTCCTTCGCCAAAGTCTCCACGCTGGACGGCCTCGATCTCGCTCGCGGTCTTATCCTGGTCGGCCTCTGCAGTGGCAAGCTGCTTCTTGCTGATGGCGACCAGTCCTTTCTGTTGTCTAGCCTCCTTGCGCAGCTTCTCGAGCTGCTCCTTGAGGTTCTTGGTCTCGGCCTGAACGTCATTCATGCGCTTCTTCATGTCGCGCACGTCCTCGCGATCGCGCATGAGAGCCTGCTCAAGCTCGTCCTTCTCTGCCTTGAGTGCACTGAGCTCGCTTTCCTCGCGGATGACGTCCTCGCGCAGCGTCTTGAGCTCGGCGTTCTGCTTCTGCTGGCGCTCCTCGAGATCCTTGACCAGCTTGGACTCGGTCTCGTGCTGACCTCGGACGGTAGCAAGGCGCGACTCGAGCTCGGCGATGGTGGAAGCGTTGGTGGCCACTGAAGTCTCGAGAGTGCCTCGCTGAGACTGCAGGTCAGAGACGGCCTTTTCGGTGCTTTGCAGCTGGATCGATTTGTTGCCGTATTCGGCGCTTTGGTCGGAAGCACCGCCGAACGCGCCAGCTGCAAGACCGGCGGCGCCAGCAGCAGCTCCGCCAGCAGCAAACGCGCTCCCGAGTCGCGAGGTGGAGGCAGCTGGCGAAGCAGGACCAGCGGGCGATGCGATACCGGGCGACCGGAAGGCAGCAGCGCTGCCGAAGCTTCCGCCGGTGGGCGCAGGCGACAATGCGGCTGAAACAGGCTGAGGAGGCTGAACAGCAGTAGGCGTGCTGGTCGTCTCACCGCCTCCGAAGAAATCATCGTCGAATGGTCCGGGTGCAGCTCGCTGAGAAGCTGCCGGTGCTGGGCTGCTGACTCCGAACGGGGTGCTGGTCTGAGCGCCAGCTACGACGGGAGCAGCGGGAGAGGGCGTGATGAAGGCGGACGATGCCGAGATGGTGGGAGGGGGCGGATCGTCGTCCATGAGCGAGAACAGATCCTTCTGGGTATCAGATTGCTGCGGGTTGACAGCTGCAGGAAGGTCCATGCTGCGCATCGAAGGAGGAACCAGACTGGAAGGCAGTTCCTGGGGCAAAGGCTTGCCGGCGAGTTGACCATTGATAAGGTGCATAGCGACGGCAAACTCGTCCTTGGAGAGGGTGCCACTCTGCGTGATATCGGAAAGGTCCCAAACATGAGCGAGGACCGACTCGGTGAGCTTGCTCTGCATGAAGAAGGGAACAACGGCGCCGCCGTCCAGCCTGCCTTGCTTTGAGACATCAAGGCCATCGAAGAATTGGTCGGCACGAGCCTTCTCGTCTGGTGTGACATCCCAAGGAGCGGAGCTGGCTGTGTTGCCAGCAGGCGTCGGTGTAGACTGTTGTTGCGTCTGGAAGGCAGAGGAAGCAGGGAAAGTGTTACCGGTCATCTGGCGCTGAATACCTGACGAGCCGAAACCGGATGCCGAGCCACCGGTGTTTTGTGCTGCAAGCGGTGATCCTGGAAGGACACGCGAACCGACACCACCGGAGCCCTTGGCCTGCTCATACAGACCAGGAGGCAAGGCGGCTGGGATGGAATTGAGGGTGCCATTCATGGTGTTTTGAATGAAATGCATAGCAATGATGAAATCGGTGAGGTCGAGTGCTCCACGAGCTTGGGTATCGGCGAGATTCCAGATGGCGCCGAGCTTGTCAAAAGGAAGCTTGGACTTGACAAAGATCTCCTTGGCGCGGTCGCCGTCGATGAGGCCACCTACTGGACCGGAGTTGGCAAAGATGCGTGTGTAGCGTGCTCGATCCTCGGGCTTGATCTCGATGACGCCAGGCATATTGACAGCAGCAGCAGGCTGCGATCCAGTAAGTTGAGCTGTGACGGGGAGGCTGATGCCTTCCATGGTGGGAGGAGGACCTGGACGTTTGATGGAAGCTTCGGTGATGGATTCACCACGCTGAGCATGGCCGATAAGACGAAGAGCGATACTGAAAGTTGGAGCAGTGAGGAATCCATTGTTGGCACTATCAGCCATGCCCCAGATCTGGGCGAGGGTGGATGGTGGAAGTTTGGATTTGGCAAAGAAGGGTACAGCAGAATCGCCAGTGACGATGCCGGTTCGCTCAGGGTCGGCGAGGTTGAAGAGGTATCCAAAGGCGTTCTTCTCGACCGTAGAAAGAGCGATGGGAGGTGGTGCTCCCGAGCCGGATGGTGCTGGGCTCTGCATGATTGCGGTCTTGATCGAGGACGAGCAGGATAACAAGGACCAGGGACTGATGTCCGCTCGTGTGGACCGTGAGTGTCAATTACACCTGTCGAAAGGCGAGAGGACCGGGCTCAAATGAGATTCGTGATGGATGGAGAGATGGAGGTGAGGTGGATGGAGAGATGGAGGGAGAGAGGCGTTGGAGGGAATGAAGTCGAACTGCGTGTGCGGATGACGTTCTGCATTCTGTGACTGCCGAGTGTCAGTAGTGAGTGTGTCTGTGCGGGAGCGAGGACAAAGCAGTGGAACGGTCAATTTGGATCCGAAGCAGAAAGGGTTTCTCTCTGGTCGATTTGAGCGGAGATCTCCACTCTTTGCTGCCTTTCTGCCTTCTTTCTCTCTCTTCTCCCTCTCCACGCTTTCGGCTGTCTCTTTGCCGCACTGCCCTGTTGTGGCTCAGCCTCTTCTGCTTACTCTGTGTATGAAATCAGTATGGCTCGTGCCCTGTCCTCCTTGCCTGCGAAATTGCAAACAAATCCAATTTCTAACCTGGAGCTGAGCTTGAGCTCGGATTTCGGCCCGTCGATCTTTCATTGTCCTCTCTCTCTGACTCTCTCTCCGCAATTCAACGATGCGCTGTGCCGTCACAGCACAGAAAATCTGGCCTTTTGTCGTAGCGCAGATCAGCAAAAGAATAATTAAAAGCGGATTTTTGTGACCTTGATTTTGACGCTATTTGCTTCTTCCTTTCTCGTTGTTGGAGACTGGGCTGGCCGGCCTGATTGATAACGGAGTCATGCGTTTGAGAACAAAGTCAAGACTCACTCGTATCCAAGCTAGCGTGTAGCGCCTGTCGAGGTGCGAGACGGGAGACAAGCACGTATCTTTGACATCGTTCTGACAAGGCGGCTGCCTGCATGACAGATCTGTCCAAAATGGACCCTGAACTGACCAGTGTTGACATTTTGTGGAGCTCACTTAAGCATCGCTTATCCAAACATGAACCTTCATTTCTACATCATCCCATACTGTTTACTTTATCTTGCAATGGCATCTGCAGCATGCAGGTGATCACACGGCCTTTCTAGCCTTGCGTCCTAAGTGAAGAGCTGCCATGGCTTCCGACGACGCAAAGAAAGGCGGCCAAGGTCCTCTCTCCGCCATGTCGATTGCACGCTTCATCCCACGCTTCACCAAGCCTCGGCTTTTGACCAGCAACATCCCAACCTACCGCCAGTCTTTCTCGCGACCAACAGAGGAGGATGAGGATGAGTCAATAGCTAGAGATGCGGGCAGCGTCGACCAGACAGAGGAAACACAGCAGCATAAGGCAGAAATAGCGAACGCGCAAACTCCATCCTACATAGAATGGAGCAAGCTCTTACCGACTCCTTCGAACCTACTTGGCTCTTTCCAGGAGCTCTGGTCGCAGGGATCTTATCAAGAAGGCAGGCATCAGCCCACGTCAACATCTCTCGAGCCTCAACATGCCCATGTCAGCACTTCCACAAACCTTTTGCCACGGCCACCACCACGCTTGGTCTTTTTTGGTGAGCAGCATCACCAGCCACAAGTCATGCGCGCCCAGCTGCAGACCTTGCATGGGCTTCATGAGCAGTGTCGTGCTTGCACGGACCGAGGAAACAGATCGGACTCCTCCAAACCCTCACCAGTGTATCGACTTCATCTTGTACTCGAGCATTTCTCAGTGCTTGATCAAGACATGCTCACTTCCTTTTCGCAAGGGAAGACGGGGCCAGACGAGCTCGCCGAGAAGTATCAGGCAGAGAGCCAAGAAGCTTTCCATATCGGACATTACATGCCCCTCCTCATGCTTGCACGTGAGCTCAACGTCCCGATCTGGGGCGGATTTCCACCGAGGAGCTGGGCGAGACTGGTGTTCCGTGATGGTGTGGACGCCGTCAAGCCGGATGAGGAGCAGCGAGTAGCATCGACAATTCAGGCTGATTCAAGCGCAATGACCTCGCCGATGTCTTCAGGCGGAGGTCTCATGACAGCGACCTTAGGTGCAAGAGCTCCACTCTTTACCACCTGGGATGTCGTCACCAAGATCAGCGCAGCTCATCGCAGCTATCTGTCAGCACTCATGCGTCCTGATATGCCGCCTCGCTTTCCTCCACTTCCGGGCACGGAAACATCGCAAGAGCAAGATGACGCGCTGCGGCAATCACCGATCTACCCAACATGGCTACTCAAGCCGCACAACATCGAAGTGAAAGGGTTTGGGCCTGCTCAAGCGCTCAAAGACTCGTACCTGGCGCACGTCACTTCGTGGATTCTGCGCGCTGATCGACACGCAACTGAGCGCCCTGTCGTCAATGTTGCTTTGGTGGTGTGTGGCTTGGGACATTGCGAGTACGGCTTTGGAGCGCCTGAGAGAGTTGTGCAGCTTCTGGCAGAGCAGAGCGATCCTGGCCACGGGGATGATGCCATTGTTCCATACATTATAGCTAGTAAGCCGCTGGACTCGGGCATTTGGCTGGGCTACGAACACGCTCTGGATTCCAACAGCCAAAGTGCTAGCTCAAGCAAGGCGAGCTCTGCGAAGAAAGAGTCAAAGTCAAAGCGGATCCGAGAAATCAAGACGTCGCCAGAAGATGTTCGACAATGGTTGAATGATGCTTGGGGTAGAAGATTGGCAGATGCGGTGGTGTTGTACGACTGGATCGATGACGAGCCTGCAGACCAAGCCAATCCCAACGCTCAAGGTCATCAGCCAGCAGCGTCTTCAACACACAAAGCCGAACCAAACACTGCTGTAGACTAGCACCATCTATTCCATGACAACAAAGCCGAACCAAACACTGCTGTAGACTAGCACCATCTATTCCATGACATTAAGCAATCAATCTTCCAATTGTACATATAAAAGAAAAGGAGCACAGTTTTTTATCTATAGAGACTGGAGGGTATCACTAGACCAGAGTTGGGCCAGTAGCCAACGATAGACTGAGCACGATTATGGCTGTTGAGAGGAGGAGTAGTGCTAGACGGATCTTTGCATCTTGTTGGATTGCCGAGGTTGCAGCATTGGATGAGGTTTTGCCTTTGGACAAGATGTTGCTTGTATTTGGTGGCACCACTCCATTCGCACCCAACGTGTTGTAGTATGCAGGGCAATTTGCATCCACTCCACTTGGGACTGGGTTGTTCGGACAGCAAGCGGAAGATTCTTGAGCCCAGTCCGAACCTAGGGCTGCTTTGTTTCCCCAACCTGCCCACTTTTCACAAGACACAGCGGCGTAGCTTACGTTCCAGGCTCCATAATCGTGCGTCCCTGGGAAAAAGTTTTTGGGAATACCTTTCGAGGGCCATGCGAGGTCGAAATGGACGTCGAAACCCAAACTATTGCCTTGCCAAGTGCCATTATCGAGTCGGGTCGAGTTGCACCATGGACCGCCTACGCCTGGGCATAGGTCGGTGATTTTGACGACGAGATTGGGGGTGGAGGAGGAAGAGACTTGGGTGAAGTTGTAGTAGATGCCGTCTCCCCAAGGCTCGTTGGTGCCCGGGGTGGGAGGAGGACGAGCGAGCGGGGTGGAGACGAGACGGATTTCAAAACAGGTTCCACAGGCAGCGCCGAAGGAGGTGTTGGATCCGTAGGCAGCACGATTGAGCGCGGCGGTAGGGTAGGAGGTGGAAGCGCCAACGCAACCACACGATGCAATGTAGTTGGAGGGTAAAGAGTAGTGTGTGAGGGAAGCGTAGCCTGAGGGTGAGAAGTCGACGCCTGCAAGAACTTGCGAGATGCAGAGCAGCAGGAGAGTGATGAGCATCCGAGTCATGGCCGGTAGTCTATCGAGGGGTCGGACCATCTTGATCCTCTATCAAGAGCACAGAGCAAGGATTGGGGTATCTAAGGGGGGTATCTTGCTTGCAACGGTTATGGTGGAGGTGAGAGAGGGGAGGGGGGGTTTCAACTCCTCGTCCACTGCGTCTTCATCGTCTTGTCTTCTATGGTGGATGTCACGAGCAAGCAAGTTGGCATGATAGGATCAATGTATGGATGCCGAAGCGGCGATAATGGGCATGCAAGTACAGTGAGTTTCTCGAACTCGCGAACCATTTGTTACACAGTACAGCGAAAGCCAAGCGAGGCGTGCACAAAGTTAGGGTCCAATTGCCGCCGCTTTGAGCGAGGAAGCATCTGCAGCCAACTTGCCTCGTTCTGCAACATGTCGAACTGATTGATCTACTGTATCTGCCTTCACCCGCTTGTTTGTCGGGAACGCCGCCAAGAATTTAGAGCTCTTTCCGGTGATTTTATGATGATATGTGAGATGTACAAAACTAACATGCTGCAAAATCAAATCGATCACAGAGCATGTTCTTGCAACATGATGAACCTTGGCATCATGAGACGATGCAGATATTGACAGTCTCTGGATAGCTATGCAATCAGGATGTAGATGAAGCGGGCTCTGTTGGTGTTCCTGAGTAATGATAAACGAAGCATGTCAGCTATCGAGTATGAGGAAGCTGGACTGATCGGGAATGCTGTCATGCAATCATGAGTCCAGAGTCTGGCGGCCGCTCCAAAAAGTGATCTGGAATGAAAGCATTTTTATCGAGATTTGAATTGTCTCCAGCTGGCAAGGATGAAATTTGTAGTCTGCACTTCATCTTGATTGGTACAGATCGTGATTTGTGTAATACAGACGAGGGATGCATTTGAATGATCGAATACAATTTGAGCGCTCAGCAAGCGTTGTGTGACCCGCAGTCTTGTCTATGCGTTATTCGCTGCTGCTGCTGCTGCTGCTGCCTGGAAATTGAACAGGCAGCCAATAACCTGCGAATTCACACAGTCAAGTCAGTGCACAGCACAGCACAGCAGTAACCAACCAACCAACCAAGCTCAAAGCGCTGTGATCTGCAGTCTCAAGGCTAACAAGCCAACACAAAGCCAAGAAAGGAGCAGCACCGATACTCTGTCACTCTTGCGGGATTCCACTTTGCCTAGGCTCTTCCGTGAGACTGCGACAGAGTTACTACACAGAGTATACGTTCTCAATTCTGTGGTTCAACCGATTTCACTGCAACGCTCGGTCGACACCTCAGCTTTCCATCGCAACTTTTTCCTGCTATCATCCAACCAACACCTTCTCCCACACCTCCTCCTCATCCTTCCCGTTCTCAGCCTTCATCCTTTCCCACCTGCTCACCTCATACAGGCTCTGCTTCCAACACGTCGGCTCGCTTGTCTCGACAGCAGTGGCCAGTGTTTCAGTGTTTCTGGAATCTGGTGGCATTGCTAGCATTGCATACTGCGGCACGTTCCTATCAACACTTTGGAATCCCTCTGACCCCATCAGCATCCACTCAAAGCTTACCCGCATCTTTGCACTACAGGAACAGTCGTTGATAGCGCTTGCAGTGATCAAGCTCAGACAGCAACTCAGCCCGGCATTCCTTCCGTCGCTCGAAAACAAGCACACAGCACGACATAGAAGCGCGACTGGCTCACCACCGTTGGACAGCTAGCTGATCGGCTCGATCTGCAGATCGCAACATCCAAGCCAGAGCTACAGCTTCCCGACTTGCCTTTGTCGTCGACATTGCTCGCTCGCCAACCATCCTCACCGTCGCTAGCACTTTGATCGACCGCCGTGGGAAAATTCGCCAAAACGACAACATTGTCAGCAAGCGCTTGCAGCACGGGCATCAACCTCATTGTCGACTCGTACTTTTTTGCTTGCATTGCGACTCGCAAAACAGTGACCCACCGCTGATCTGCATATTGTCCCACAAACCGTACGACGAAAGCATCCTCCGATCTTGCATGTTCAGCAACTAGCTCTTTGGCATCTTGTCCCCACACATTCATCCGTCATTGGTGCACTGGTCGCCATCGTCAGCTTTTCGAGCCTTTCGAAATCCATCACTTCGATCACTCTCGTCAACCACACGTTCTTCCGAGCAAGCTCAACCATTGCTCACGCATCTCTGTTCAGCATCTTGAACTACCTACCTCCCCGTCACCGCTCCTGACGCTGTTCAAGACAGAGGGCCGTGCGCCAAGGCGGCCAACATGTTCAATGGCTCCGCTCCTCCCAATGGAGGAGGCGCTGATGCCAGCAACCAGCCACCCAACCCGGCCATTGTCAAGGTCGTCTTGGAAGCGCTCCAGAGGGACGGCCCCAACCCCGTCGTCAGCCTTGACCAGCATGCATTGCTTCTAGAGACGCTCCTTTCCGACGGCGTACCCACCACGCCTGTCCTCCATCCAGCTCAGCGTCAACGTCTCTTCAACGCCATCGCTGACAAGGTCGGCCCCGATGCCACTGCTGATGCCGTTCGTCAAGCTCTTCCCAAGCTCAAGCTCAAGCAAGAAAAGAATGTTGCAGACCTCCTCATCGAGCTCGGCGTCAAGAGTCTCCCCACCGTCGACACTGCCATTGCTGTCTTGCAACGTTTCGGCTTGACCGAGGCCAATCCACCAGACGAGCGCATCGTCTCCGAGATCCTTGCCCTCCTTCTGTCGGTCGACCCAGCCATCTTCGAGAGCGATCGCGTCACCAACTTTGCCAACCTCACCCGTGCACTTGCCTCCATCAAGCAGCAACTCTCTTGGCCTCGCATCATCCGCGGTCTCGATGAGCTTGATGGCTTCAACCCATCCTTCCATGGTCACATGGCCGGCACGGCGGATGTGCTTCTCAATGCACCCGTTCAGGGTCAAGGTCAGGTCTCGGCCGTCTCTGGCTTGTGGGGTCCTTGGATGCACCGCCTTCGACAGCTTCAGATCTTCCATGGTCTTCTCGCTCTCGGCTCGGACAAGTTCAGCTTCGCCTCGCTCCCTGGCCGACGCATTCTTACGTCCGACCACATAGCTGAAGCACCCGCCAGCGTCCGCGAACTGGCTGGCAAGCTTTTGCCCAATGCATACAACTCGCTCGACTTGGTCGAGACGCTCATCGAGATCTCGGCTTCCGACGACCAGAATGTACGATCGGCCGTGCAGGAGGTGCTTGAACAGGCCATCAAAGCTTGTCCCGAGCTCATCCTCCTTGGACTCGTCCAAATCCCTCAGCCCTGGAATCCTGTGCACGCCGAGCTCGCTTCGCAGCTGCTCACCATGTTCATGACGCCTCACAACAGCAGTCTCCTCGTCTTCCACCGCATCTGGCGCACTCACCGCGAATACCTGCTGAACGCCTTCCGCAATTTCTACCTCGAGAACCAGCTCAACCTCAGCCGTATCGTCGATGTGGCCCAGAGCCTCGGCATTGTCGACGAACTCGTCGAGGCCCGACCCTTTGCATTCGCTCTGGACGTCGCCGCTCTCGCATCTCGACGTGAAGCCATCGACCTCGATGCTTGGTTGCAGGACAACATCAACCGTCATGGCAGCGACTTCATTCGTGCCGTCCTGGAGTTCCTTGACATCAAGGCCAAGGATGACCTCGCCAAGCCGGACCCGCACGCCGAGCAAAGCTTCGTCCCGCTCACCGTGCAGAGCGTCGCCAGCTTCCTCAAGGCCCTGCGTTCCAACGGCGAGAGCATGAGCGCCGAGGAGATCGACTTCTTCAAAGGAGTCCGCAATGTCTGCCTCCAGCTTCATCCTCGTCTCATGAACCTCGCCCCTGGTGCCGAAGGACAGGAGCCAGGTCTTCAGGTCGTCACCTTCTCGCAGGACATTCACGAGGAAGCCGACTCGTGGTACCGTCAGATGTACGAGGGCAAGATCAGCATCGAGGACATTGTATTGCTCCTCCAGCGCACCAAGGCTTCCGAGAATGTGCGAGACCATCAGATCTTTGCCTGCATGGTTCACACCCTCTTTGACGAGTATCGCTGGTTCGAGATGTACTACCCTCCCCGCGAGCTCGAGATGACCGCCGTCGTTTTCGGATCTCTCATTCAGTATCAGTTGATCGACTACATCCCTCTCGGCATCGCCATCCGTTACGTACTGGACGCCTTGCGCAATCCGCCCGACTCGAACATGTTCAAATTCGGTCTGCAGGCTCTTCTGCGCTTCCAAAACCGCTTGCCCGAGTGGCCACAGCTTTGCCAGGCTTTGCTTTCGATGCCTCATCTGCAGCAGTCGTACCCCAACATCATCCGCCTTGTCAAGATGGCCCTTGCCGGTCAACTCACCGGCGCCGATGTCGGCATGCCTGGAGGGCAGTCGCTCGAGGACAAGAAGGCACCTTTCCCCGCCATCCGTGCCGACCCTCTGCCTTCCGACGGCGAGCAACGCGACCCGAGCGAGGAAGTCACTGACAAGGTGCTCTTCCTGGTCAACAACCTGTCGCCCACCAATCTCGAGTCGAAGCTGAGCGATGCTCGTCGCCTCATCACCACCGACACTTTCCGTTGGTTCTCCAACTACCTGGTCCTGCAGCGCATCAGCATTGAGCCCAACAATCATGGGCTGTACGCACAGTTCCTCGACGGCTTGGAGGCCAAGGGTCTCATGACCTACATCCTGCACGAGACGCTTGCCAAGTGTCAGATGCTGCTCAACAGCGACAAGACGGTCCAGTCGACCCAGGAGCGCAACCTACTCAAGAATCTGGGTTCGTGGCTCGGCAGTCTCACTCTGGCCCGCGACAAGCCCATCCGTCACCGCAACATTGCTTTCAAGGAGCTCCTCATCCAGGGCTACGACAGCAACCGACTCATCGTCGCCATCCCCTTCGTTTGCAAGGTCATGGAGCAATGCGCCAAGTCGAATGTCTTCAAGCCTCCCAACCCTTGGCTCATGGCGGTTCTGCGTCTGATGGTAGAGTTGTACCAGTTCGCAGAGCTCAAGCTTAACCTCAAATTCGAAATCGAAGTGCTCTTCAAGGGCCTCAACGTCGAGCTCAAGGACGTGCCGCCTACCAGCATCCTTCGTAACCGACCCAGTGCCGAACAGCTGCTTCAGCAACAACAGCAGCAGCAGCAGCAGCAGCAGCAACAGTCCACGGGTCAGCTCCAGCATCTCAGCCAGCAGCAACAGCAGCAGGCCGCACAGCAGATGCAGTTGCAGCAGCAGCGTCAGCACCAGCAGCAACTCTCGCAGCAGCCCGCCACCGGTATCGCCCAGGATCTCGAGCGCCTTTCGCTCGCTGGTGGCTACGGAGCCGCCGCCGCCGCCGCTGGTCGCATGGGTGCTCAGTCGCAGAAAGCCAGCGCTGCCGCCGCGGCTGTGGCTGCAGCAGGTTCGGGCGCTCAGCCCGGTCAGTCGGCCGCCGCAGCTGCCGCTTACAACGAAACGCTTGTCTCTATGCTTCAGAGCCTGCCGCAGTACGTGGTGATCAACCCGCAGCTCACCATGTTCAGCAGCAATGCAGCTCTCAAGAGGCTCATCTTTGTCGCTATCGACCGTGCCATCCGCGAGATCATTGCACCCGTCGTCGAGCGATCCGTTACCATTGCTTCCATCTCGACTCGTGAGCTGGTCACCAAGGACTTTGCCATGGAGGGCGATGAGGACAAGATGCGCACTTCTGCTCACCAGATGGCTCAAAACTTGGCGGGCAGCCTCGCTCTTGTCACCTGCAAGGAGCCTCTCCGCATCAGCATGGTCCAGAATGCTCGCACCCTGCTGCTCTCCAACGGCTTCACCGAGCAGAACCTGCCTGAGCAGGCCATCATGGTCATCATGCAGGAGAACCTCGACCTCGCTTGCTCCGTCATCGAAAAGGCTGCCACGGACAAAGCCGTTCCGGAAGTCGACGAAGGTCTCACGAACGCATACTCGAGCCGTCGCGAGCACCGCACTCGTGGTCGCGGCTACTACTGGGACAGCGCCGCATTGGCTGCTTCGCAATACGCCGCAACGCTTCCAGACATGCTCCGCCTTCGCCCCGACGGTCTCGCCCCTGCTCAGCTTCGTGTGTATGATGGCTTCAGCCGCCGCATGTCTCCTGGTATTGATGGTGACAGGGGCACGCCCGCTTCCGTTCACGCTTCGTCGGTGTCTGGGCGCTCCGAAGCCGGTTATGCGGAGAATCCCGCTCCTGCTGCAGGCATTGCCGGTGCCGGTGCCGTCAGCGCTGCTGCTCTGCAGGAAGCAGGCGCTACTGCTGGTGTACCGGCTGGTCTGCTACCCATCGCCACTGCTGGTGCCCTTAATGCTCAGCAGTCGTTGGTGAAATTCTCGCAGGGAATGGCTGAGCTCGAGCGTCTTCTCGAGGCGGCTGACCAAGAGCAGAGCCTCAGCAATCTGCCTCAGGATCACGAGATTCGCCACGCACTCCGCCTCATCCCTATGGTCGCTGCTCAATCGACTGTTCGCGACGAGACTGCACTCGCCTTCTCGCAGAAGGTGGTTCAGCTCTTGTTCAAGATCGAGACCAAGCTTGGCCGTGAGGTCTACGTGGTGCTGCTCGACCGTCTCTGCGAGATTTCGCTCAAGGCAGCCCGCGAGGTGACTGCCTGGCTGATCTATGCCGAGGACGAGCGCAAGTTCAACGTGCCCGTCACCGTCTCGCTCGTTCGTGCTGGCTTGGTCAACATTGCCGAGCTTGATGTTCAGCTTGCCAAGCTTGTCCTTCGCGACTTCCGCGCCAGCGTCATCGACTTTTCGGCTCAGCTCGCTCTCGACTGCTTGCAGGAGCCTGCTTGTGCGACTCGCCAGCAGCTCACCAACACCATCGAGGCACTGCAGCGTGCCGGACAGCGTGGCAAGGACACGGATGCGTCCAGACGCTTCCTCCACGACCTCGAAAGCGGACTCCTCAAGAGCAAGGTCGATGTGGGCAACACTGCTCTGCGTGAGCAGCTTGCTTACTGCTTTGCAGAGTGGGCTCGTCTCTTCCAGCACTCGCCCAACCCTGAAAAGTCGTTCATCGACTACGTGACGCAATTGCAAACGCAGGGCATTCTCAAGGGCGAGGACATTTCATCGATGTTCTTCCGCGTCTGCACCGAGGTGAGCGTCGACAGCTACATCAAGCAGAAGGCTGTCGGAGGTTCGCCTGCGACTGGTATTTTTTCGCCCATTGATGCGTTTTCGCGCCTCATCGTGCTCATGATCAAGTATCACGCCGATCCAACTGGAGCCAACAACGAGCAGGCCAAGGTGCACTACTTGACGAAGATTCTTTCGATTGTGGTGCTGGTGCTCGCTCAGTCGCACGAAGAGCTTGGGATCCATTTCCAGCAGAAGCCCTTCTTCCGACTCTTCTCGAGCCTGCTGCACGACTTGCACGCCACCGAGTCCAGCTTGGGCCCTGCGTACACGCAGGCGCTCTTGGCCATCAGCAACACGCTCAACACGCTTCAGCCATCGTTCTTCCCCAGCTTCACTTTCTCTTGGATGTCGCTCGTATCTCATCGCCTCTTCATGCCGAAGTTGCTCGAGGCGAATCAGAGGGAAGGATGGGGAGCATTCCACCGCCTGTTCGCTTCTTTGCTGCGCTTCATGTCGCCGCTTCTGCGCAACGCCGAGTTGCAGGATACCTCGAGGCAGCTATACCGCGGCACGCTCAGGATTTTGTTGATCCTTCTGCACGACTTCCCCGAGTTCCTGTGCGATTACCACCAGAGCTTGTGCGATCTGGTGCCCGCATCGTGCATTCAGTTGCGTAACCTGATTCTGAGTGCCTTCCCCAGGAACAGGAGACTGCCGGATCCATTCAGTCCCAACTTGCAGATGGCCATGTTGCCCGAGGTCAGCCAGGCGCCCAACATCTCTTCGGACTACACGGCGGCTCTCAACCACGTCGAGGGACTGCGTGCAGCGATCGACACTCACTTTGACCAATCTCGAGGTGAGGTGTCGGAGCAGTTGATGGGTCTACTCAAGCAAGCTACCCTTGCCGCCTCTCGAGGTAGCATCAACGGGGCCAGCAAGGACGATGGCGCGGCCAATGGCAACATGAGCTCGCTCTCGAGCAGCGGTATCAATGTGGCAGTGATCAACTCGGTGGTGCTCTACATTGGTGTCCGATCTATCGAGGCCCGTCGCAACGGCAATGACGATGCTGTTGGTGCTTCCGTCCTTCGCTGGTTGGTCACTGACTCGGAACCCGAAGCTCGATTCCTTGTCCTCACTGCAGCAGCCAACCAGCTTCGATTCCCTTCGAGCCACACAGCGTATTTCTCGTCGGCTCTCTTGCAGCTTTTCGGCGAGAGCGAGGACGAGCTTGTCAGAGAGCAGATTGTTCGTGTCCTTTTGGAACGTCTCATCATCAACCGACCTCATCCTTGGGGCTTGTTGGTCACATTTATCGAGTTGATGAAGACGCAAAGGCACAGGATCCCAAGGGCTCCAGCAGAGATTCAGGCGTTGTTGGATCACATTGCCTCGACCCTCACCAGCAATGCTGCCAGTGGAGAAGGGGAGGGAGTGAACGGTATGAACGGAGTGGGAGGTGCCTACGGAAGCATGCAGATGGGCGTGATGCAGCAGCAACAGGCGTAAAAAGGTTTTGTAACTCATAACGGATTCATTAGCTTCAGAACAAACATCATCCAAGTGCTTCATCTCTTTTTGTACTTTACTATCATTGTTTCGGTTCATTCACATTGGTCTCCCTCTTTCTTTGTTGTCCAGGGTGTGCGAGTGTGAGTGTGAGTGTGAGGGCGTGAGGGTGATGTGGCGGCTGCAACATGCATGCGGTGAATGGTGGTGGACGGGCAGGAGTACTGTACAGTACTGTACTGTATGTACGATGCCCCTTTTAGGGCTGAAAAATCACAATTTGGGCTGCATGGACAAGGGTTTGGTTTTATGCGGGATTTTTCTTTTAAGGTTTTGACAGGGTGAAGGTTGCAAATAGATCGTAGTACAGTAATGCTTGTTTCCTGCGTGTCAAGGAGGCCTTGCGAGCCTTGACGGAGAGGAGGTGTAGACAGAGCAAAAGGATCTGAGGAGGAAAGAGGAGAAACATCCGGGACGGAAAAAAAAGGTAGCAACATGCGGCAAGGGCATGTCGAGTTCCGCCAAAATCAATGATGTTGTTCTTTTTTTCTTTCTTTCAAGCTGGGATCTTGATGCATGTATGATGATGGGCGCTTGTGATTGTGCAGCATCTCGCATATCTCGTTTTTCTTCCACTTCACAATGGGGGCAGGTAAGCATAGTCCCGAAGTTTGCATGCTTTTCGTGTAAGATGGATGCGAGAGAGGACAATGCGAGTTGGCTGCAGGATTGCGCCCACTTCGCTCGGCGGCCTATTGTTGTGTGCGTAATGGGACGGAAGAGGCGATGCAGAGGGTGCAAAAGTGTCGGGTCAGAGTAGGTCGTTCAAAGCAAAAGGTGTTGGTCCCGAAACCCCCACTTCGAGGAGTCAGGCCCCCTTTCTTAAGTCCTCGTCTTCGCCACCAATGGCCAGCTAGTCTAGCAAACAACATACACACACCAACAATCACGCTTTTGGCTATCTCTTGTCCAAGCTCAACCGTCTTGACCTCGTCACCGACCTTCATTTTCACCGCGGAGCAAAAAGGTTAAGCTTTGTGCCTCGATGTAGAGGAGGTGATCTTTTTTGTCTTTTTGGCTCGACCTGGCGAGGGTCCGTCACATTCAGCAAGAAGGATGAGATCCCATCTTGGCTCAACTCCAACTTTGGCCCAGCATCGCGGCCTGGATCACGCAAGCGGTGCTTCGTTCAGCTCCGGTACGACGTATCATTCCTCCATATCCTCGCCACCTTCTTCATCGCATGATGAATCGGAGCCTCCCACACCGACCCAAACGACGCGGTTTCGGTTGAGCACGTTTAGCGTGGCGCATTCAGCTCGCTACTCACACTCGTTGGCCAGCCAAGTGGAGCCAGACGAGATCGATAAAGAAGAAGTGGAGGAGGAGGAGGAGGAGGAGGAGGAGGAGGAGGAGAATGGGTGGAGAGGGATAAGTCAAGCGCCTACCCAATGGGCTGAAAACGGCTGCTCGGTCCAGCATTGCTAGTCCCAGCTTTGATCACACATCCCGGCCCAGACGGGATAACCAAGACCAAGGCGAGTCGTCCTTCCTCTCGATCAGTCGCGACGATTGTTTGTGCGACACTAGCACATCCACCGATGACAGCAGCAGCAGCTGCCACTCTTGCCACCCTCCACCCTCTTCCAATACTTCCAGCAGTAGCACCACTCAACGCCCCGACAAGTTGACTTTGGAAAGTCTGACACTGGAACCGGCAAGGGAGTGGGGATGAATTTCTGGCTCCTCATCCGGGACCCTGGCAATGAGAGGAATACGTTTTTCGCCAATCCTTCCACTGGCGAGTGCAGGTGGACTCTGCCAAAAGGCACCATGGTTCTGCCTCCGCGAGCTGAGGGCGAGTGGTGGGAGCTGGTGGATGAGCGCAGTGGGAGCGAGTACTACTACCATACGTTTACAAGGGAGACGAGATGGAGTCGACCAGGGGTGGATGAGGGGATGGTGGTTCCTATGAGTCGAATCCAACTCTCCTCTCACACTCACCACCAGCAGCAGAAGAGTAGGAGGACAGCGAGGGGGTGGGAAGATGAGACCAAAGCCACGGCTCGAAACTTGGCATTCGTCGAGCGGGAAAAGGAGGAAAAATCATTCACAACGCCACTCAGGCCACGGACGAAGAGCCAACATCGGGGGATACTGAAAGACTCCTCTCCCTCGCCATCATCACGGTTAGGACGATCAACTTCCACCTCGCCTCGAGGAATTTTCGATGGTGACGAAGAACCAGCACACCGCGCTCGCGTTAGCATTGTAACGCACGACCAGCGCGCGCTCCAACTGGCACGTCAAACCTTGACCCCTCCTTTGGCCCCCACCCCGCCGCCCACTACCATCACCACCCATCGTCCACGCATCCTACCATCCGAACCAGATCGAGCTTCGCCCCGGCAAGCACGCACAGACTCGTCGGGCGATGGCGCCGTCCCGATCCGCAAGCTGGGTAAAGGGCTGGCATTCCAAGCGTCGCACGCCAGTGTCTCGCACAAAACCCTCACCTCTCCCCCATCCCCCGCATCCAAACCTAGCGTAACCCATCCCGAAAGACATGATATAGTCTGCCTCCCCACAGACCTCACTCGCACCCTTGTACGTCTCACCCTTAACCACCCAAAATCTTCATCCACCACCAGAAAATGTTCCTAACAAAACGACCCCAACACTGGTTGTTTTTCACTACTACAATGCACAACTTCACCCACCGACTCCACTCCTACCACCACCACTACTTCTGCTGCTACTGTTAATAACAATTCCACTGCTTAGCATTTTCACACTCTTTCTCCTTTATTGAGACGGTAGATCGACTTGCATTCTTTCTCGCTCAGCATTGGTGGTGCTTCCGAATATACCCATCAGCTATTTTCATAAGGCGGTGCTAAAAAATCCACCTTGACCACACCCATACCTGTACCACTCAACAACAACCTTGCCCTGCCCATGTTCGGGTTCCACCTGACTGCAGTAACCGCCAAGGTGGGATGCCAAGTTGCGATGTGCCAATTCTTCGCTTCTGCCTGATTTGCGATTTCCGCATGCCAATGATGTTTGATCACCATCTCTCCCGTCGTTCTATTCAGCACCATCTGGTACACTGGCAGATGATTGCGTTGAGCTCGACGAAGAGTTCGCAGCGTGTTTGCGATTTTCACCTGACCGTGCGCCGTGCCCATTGCCACCATCGGATGGAACGCCGAGCACGAGAGCGATACACATCGACTCGGCGCATGCGAGATTTGCCGAGAACGAAGCATTTCCTCCGGTCGCAAAGAGTAGTGCGCCACCGATCCGTCGGCGTGTTCGTGGACCAAACTGCCTCCAGAGAAGGCCGAGAAGGCGCAAGCGTAATGCACTGTACGGCTGCGTTCAATCTGATCCGACGAGCTCCGCCTCAAATCCACATACGCCGTCCTACCATCCAGCCCAACAGTGAACATGGTCAGGGCCAATCCAGTGTGCACCAACCGCCCATCAACGTCGATGGGGGGAACAAGGATGAACGTCATATCCGTAACTGCTGACCGATGCGCACGAACCGTGTAGTCGGGCGGAGGCAAGTGTGGTTGAGGCGCCCGAAGGATGCGACCGACGTTCCACACTCCTATCCAGCCTTGAGAGCCTCCAAAGGCGACAAGCTCACCTCCGGCCCAAGCAAGGCTGGTCGCCGCCTGCGTGGGGTGCGACAAGGTCAAGATCGGATCGAGTCGAACAAAGACGGGCCCGTCGGAGGATCTTGGGATCGAGTCTGGATGCGGCACAGAGAAGATCGAAAGCTTGCCATCGACGAAGCAGCCAGCCAAGAGACCAAGCCGACGAGTCCGATCTGATTCCTTCGTCTCTGGTTCGTTGGGATCCACAAAGTCATGCCCAAGAGGACACCAGCTCAGCTTGAATGCAGCTCCAAGCTCGTGGCAGATGACCATCTCAAGCCGAGCCTCACCCTTGGCTGTTGCAGGAGTCGTGGCGGACGCTTGCGGGTCAGGAGACACGCTCCAGATCTGCAAATTCGCTGGCGCGGGATGCGACTGCTTCTGACCAATAAACGTCATTGGCGCTTTCGACGTCGCTGCGGAGACGACAAAGTACTCTTTGCCCTCATTGAGGTGGACCGGCACCGGAACCCAATCAAGATCATAAACATGACCTCCGACGTTAAGCAGATGACCCTCATCGGGGACCACGCCCAAGCTATCGAGACGCTTTGACGTGCATTTCTCGATCTGCACAGGGACCTCCTGATCGGGAGGCCCGACAGAGATATGGAGAATATCCCCATAGATGGGACCCTTCTCTTGGAAGCCAAGATTTGGAATGTCGGCGAACTTGGGATCATCGAGGTTGACAGGAACCTGGTTCGCATCGAGCGCTGCTATTGCGTTCTCGTCATCATCACCTGCTTCGCCGTCCTCGTCTTCCTGCCCATCGTTGTCTGCGTCAGCGTCAGCGTTGCCGCTCTTGCGGGGTGTCCGCTTGGATGACTTGGGCGTGTCAGTGACGATGCTTCTCTTGAGGCGGTTGCGCATCGTAAGTTCCGGAACTGTGAGCTTCATGACTGTGGTCGGGTGGCGCAAAGGTTCGCGTTGCTGTGTACTGGTGTCATGCAAGTACCTCTGTGCGCTTTCCTGTGACAGTATCTTGAGTTCATTCTTACGAGCGTCGATCCAAGGCTGTACGAAAGGCCAACCTTCTTGCTGCCCTGCATCAACATCGCCCTGAAGAGGCTGCAGCTTTGATCTCTTCACCCATGTCGATCTTTCACTGTTCTCCTGATACCCGAACGCTTTTCCGGGATACCACCCGAGGTCGTAGATCCCCTCGTTTGGCAGCCAGCCTACTTGGTCTAGCCAGAACTTGAGCAGATCCCTCTTGATGCGAGGGTAAGCGCTTGGATCGAGCTGTGCCTTGACGAGCCCATCGCTAGGCCAAGGCAATGCCTTTGCAGCGTGGATCTCGGCACTGGAGGTGCTTGGCTGGAACGCGATGTCTGTGTTGCCAACGGAGGCTACCACATCCGAGTTTGGGATGCCGAAGAAGGGCGGCTGGTAGACGCCTTGTAGCCACAGAGGACGCAGCGATCTAGGCTTGTTCGTCTTGAGCTGGAATCTGTTCAGCGAGTGAAGAGGCCCCTCTTGACTGTAAATCTCAAGATCTGGATCCTTGCCATAGTATGGTTCGTCGCCAACATCTTCAAAATCCTCGTCTTCAGCCTTTGCCTTGCCTTTGCCTTTAGCGCTACGTGGAAGCCGTGGTGTTGCCGCTTGCGATGTGTCTGCTTCAGCAGGTTCTGGAGTGGGATTGTATGATGAGTTGGCAGAGTTGGCGGCTTCCGGGTCTTCGAAAGCATAAGTGACCGTCGGCACTGCTCGTCTTGATCTCCCGCGTGACGGCGCAGGAGTCGAGCCTGTTGCGTCCGCAGTAACGGGATATGCGCCAGCGTCTTGATTCTGTACCGACTCGCCACCGCCAAGCTGGTTCGCCTCAGCTTGTGATTCTGCTGGTATGTGATCGACCTTGGCCTTCTTCCTCATCGGCGTCGTTGCTTGGGTGGATGCAGCAGGCATCTCGAGATCGGATGGACGATGGTCGACCTATTGCCGTTGTTGCTTGATTTTGACGTTGATAAATAGGGAGGAGGCGTTGCAACTCGTTATACCACGAGATGCTATGCCTTTGTCAGTGGTCTAGCATGGCAGCTCCATCTGAGCTTGAGCCGGTCCTTCGACGCTAGGTCCTTCAGGTGTGATGATCGGAGGAAAGTGAAGGTTGGTGGCAACCTGCAATTCAGGGTCCAGTCCGTGCCTGAAGCTCGATTTTTTCGAGTCGAATAAGTCACTCAGTGAATTTCGGCGACGTAGGAAAAATCGGCTCGAATCACGGGCGGAAAAAAGATGGTGACAAAAAGTCGAGAGAAAACACGCGACTGGAACTGTTGCTCCTGGCAGCATAGCAACCATTGCAAGCAAGCTGCGCACTTGCTGCAGTCAGTCAATGTCAACACAAGTGTCCACCATTCGCCCGATAGAGCAAAGCACGCACCTTGTCAGATCGTATTGAGGAAGTGAGATTTGTTGCAGATGCGGCACAGGGATATTACTACTCCAAGTTGACCGAGGTGGATTGGGTAAGATGAGACGAGCTGTACCTGCATGTAGCAGCTTCAGGGTCTGATCTCCGTCCAACTTGAGCGGCTGATCCACTCGAGAGTTGATTGAATCCTGTTCTCGGGTAGCACTGCAGGCGTTGGCTTTGATGAACATCACCTAAGGATATCGAAAGCTTTACACACATCCGGAATCGAAAGCCATTGTTGCCACGAGTCAAACCCTTCCATCACCCGCTCATCTCCTTTACGCGCCTGACCTGCAGCTGCTTCCGCTGTCAAGCGCAATTAGTCCCGTACATATCGGCATCGCTACCAAATTTCTACGCTACAGAGGTCGGAACGGCAAAAACAAAAGCCGTCGAGCCACGGCGAAGCGGGACGCTGGGAATCGGAGTAGAAGCCGAGTGGCTTTTGCAACTGAGAGAGAGCTTTTTTTGTGGCGCTTTGACGGCTTTCACTCATACTCAGACAGTCTCTTGAATCTCCGCGAAGTGCGTCAAGATGATGGTCACTGTTCTCTCTCTTCTGAATGCGTCTGTTTGGCGGATTAAAGGTTATGGAAGGCCGAGAAATAGGCGCGCTTGGAGGATCCAAGCAGCTGGTGCCGAGCGCGTAAAAAATCGAGCGAATTCAAGCAGCAACAGCAGCAAAAATCCGAGAGATGCTTCTTCAACGCTTGGTCGATCCCGGATCAAAGTCCGACCATGAGTGACCGCCTCGTTTGGTGCACCTAAAAGCAAATCGCAACAGCCACTGACTGGGGATCCATGATGATCATGCGTAGCGTCCAAATGTCTTCCATACGCCGGTCAACCTCATGCCTAGCACCCCGCTTCCGCTTCCCTACCCGCTCCTTTGTGCCACTTTTGCAGCGACTGATGGCCGATCCTAATCGAGTTCTGCCATGAGGCGAACCTGACTAGGCTCAGCTTCATTGACCGAGACACTCTATGCTTGGAATCATGGCTGGCGATATTCATGCGTTTTGCGTTGTATCCTTTTGACGTGCAGCAATTTTGGCTCAATCGACCTGCATGCAGTAATGAAAAAGCATCACGTCGCAAAATGCATTTCTGGTAGGAGAAGAGTCGTTGAATGAGTAGCGAAACATGACTGCATTCTTCGTTTTACTCTCCCAACCGGATGAACGTCGACTCCGTACCAACTGCCAGTGACTTATGTGCCCTTTGCAAGTCGCAATCCTCTTCAAGTATCTTCAATCGGCGTTTGCACTGGTTCACGAGTGTGTGTGTGAGTGATCTCGGCAACAGCGAGACAAAAACTTGGCACAGAGGAACACTGCAATCGTTAGCGACTAGCGGCTAATTCGTTCAATTATGTACGTAGGTAGCATAACTCTGCGGCTGCCGAAAGGTCGATGTACATTTCCCACTGCAAAGATATAATCCAGACCAGTCTCTTTCAACTGCATCGTCTCCGATCAGCAGACATCGGGTCTTTCTGGTATGAGATCCTTATAGGGAAGCGGCGTCGGGAAGAGTTGGGTTCAGTAACGACAAAATCGACCGATCCTGTGTTACGACTGTACTCCCTATCGACGAAATATCGGTCAGTCAAGCACCATGACGAGGCGGAAACCGAATTAGGGGTTAGCTGCATAAGAACAAAACGTAACGCGACAGCTCCAACAGTGCCGCGTGGTTGCAAACTAAGAGTTTAGGCGGAATTGCAGAGCTTTAGGCTGTGTACTGTATTTTCAGTTGGGGATAGATCAGGGGCGAGACGTCGAATTGCTAGCCGAGCTTGTCAGCTGCCAAACTTGACACGGCGATACACAAATGCCTTCTTCTGATATGGCAATAATGGCAAGTTCAGCGCGAAGCATGCTCGGTTTGCCCGAGGCATGAGTCTTTGCTTTTCGCATCGGCTCACTCCAGAGTCAAACCTGATGACGAAGACCTTCGCATCGAGGCCTCGATTCGCATGCAAGCCTTTGTTTCCCATGCCATGCATCCATCTCGCTTGAACGGGCTCTAGATGTGGCTACCGGACCTTGCATCAAAGTGAATGCTTCCCTCCTGTTTTGAGTTCGTCCCATCTTCCCGCCGCCACGGCGCTCGCAAGAAAAAAATGTTCGAGAAAGCGTATGACGCGAAATGGACCCCTATCTCGCTCGCCACGCACCGGCTCGATTCTCCAGGCGCCGCTATCGAGGACGAGGTCGATGCCGCTCACCTCCTCGCTTGTGTTCGGGTCTGCCTTATGAAGCGATCATCATCATTCGATTCGTCTGATTTTCTCTGTCTGCATCGTCGTTGTCGTAAGTGCCAATCCTGACTTCGAAAATGAAATTCATCTGCGTCATCATGATCGTGATGGTTGGAGGCTCAAGGACTGGAAGTCAATCCCGATGATGAGTTCTAAGGCTGGCTGAACTCGAAGCCAAGCTCGCACTCATACATGGCTGTGGGGTGATGGAAAGTCGACAAGACCGGACCTGCGAATATTCCGAGGGCGCTTGTCTAAGTAGGCCTTCCCACGCTTCGAATCTTCCGCTGTGATGAGAGACCAAAGTTGACTATACGAAACAAGCTGAGAAGCATCCTCCACCTCTCTCCATGTTCAGCTTCACAAAGAAGGTCTGATGCGATTGCACGCGTACCTGATCTGGAGGGACGGGACGTCTCGAAAAGGTACGGATGGGCCGGGTAACGCCAACTGCAGGAAGATGTTTCATCTTAAAATCTTTCGGGCAGCTCGATCTGAGACACAAGCGGCTGTCAAAATATCCCTCCTTTGGACCCCACCTCCGTTCATAAACCCTTCCGATGTTGGTATCCTTAGCTCGAAAAACTAAAGCCTCGATCGATGGTCATGGCAATCTGCTTTTCAAGGCTCGGAGTATCCGACTGTCATCATCTGCACCGCGTCAAGCATTACATGATTCCTCACGTTCGCGAATCGGCAATGCCGATGTTAAAAATACCGTGTGTGCTTCGGTTGCGATCAATCACCGAATGGGAGAAGAGGCTTTAGCAGTTTCAAGCCATACACTCCTTGGATGGCGGCACACAGCCTCGATCAGCCTGACTATCCGCTGAACGAACCGCTGCATGTGAAGAATTCCACGGAACTGAGGTGCTGCGCTTGAAATCCTACTCCCACACAAACCTTAGTGGGGAATACAGTAAAGGCATAATTAGGACCCCGCTCGTGGTTGCACTTTGCAAACTGCTTATCTGAGGAGGCCGCAGGTACGGACAAAGACAACTGCATATCACTGTGTTGGCACTCAGCTTGCTTGTGCTGGCAGACGGACAAGAAGGAATCGGGTAGCATGAGCCGGTGGAGGCAGTGTCATGGTCGCAAGTCGGCGACAAGATTCTTTCTGCACAGGGGTTGCAGGCGCTGCAGTCTCGATATCAATCCGATGTAAGTTACCGTCATGCATTCCGCATAAGCTTGTTTGGTGCATCATGCAAGTGACTCCTCGAGATGCAGCCTGCATATATAACCGTATGCTGCATTGCTTTAGTGCTCACACGGCATGGACAATGATCATCGCCAGTTGATGTCATGCATGTTGAGGGAAGTGAATCGTTCTCTCGCTCTTTTTTGAGCAAATCTTCCCATTGAATCTTCGCTTATGAATGTGTTATGTTGCAAGTCCACGGATTGCTGCATGAGTAAAGGGAGCCACTCAATGATATCCCGTCTCTCTCTGCTCGGAATGGGCTGATTTGGCAAGTGTGAGAAAGAAGTACGACTTGTTTTGCCGGCGAGCACATGTAGCGGGATACGAATGTTTACGACGTGTGACTTCAGAGAGAGAGAGAGAGGGGAAGAACCACAGAGGTGCGCTTCGAAGCGAGACAAGTCTATTCTCGAAGAGCGTCGGAATGGCCATATCTGGGCTTACTGTCAGCCGTCAAAAGGTCTCGTTGGGCTCTTCTGTAACATCTTGGAAAGTCCGGACATTCACATGCGTTCTTCCAGCCCCTGCAGCTTGGGAGGCGATGCGGATCCCGGGCTTAGGACGGGATGGGATGGCTTTTGACAGGAGACAAGCGTCATCAGGCTAAGCAGGGACCTCAGACATGACAGGAAGTTTGATCATTATGGTGTGATGGGCGTAACGAACCGAGCCCAGCTTTCAGTGTATTTCAATTCACACTGCACAACATTAAGGCGTCCTTGGACAAAACCCTTCATCAGCCAAGAATGATGGATAAACGCAGACGGGCAGGCAAGTTCGGAAATGGTCTGGCGACGTCAAGCTGACCCCTGTCTACTAACCTCCCACGGGGCAGTTGTCACAATCGTCATTGGCCGTCATGCATGATGGGCGGCTCAAGCGGTGTGGTGTTGGACTTGGTGTTCGTCGAGCCGCGCTGGGCTGTGGTAACTCTGTGGCTGACAAGTAAGTACTCTCCTGTCTGTCTGGCTCGACAATGGGACCTGCCAAATTGAGCCAAAGAACAACAAGTTGTGAGTGTGAGTTTGCTGCACGATTGGCGCAACCGTAGAAACGATACGAACCGCTCGAAACAAGTCGTGCAGGGGGAAAGCCGAAGAATCAAGGGCGCTTCCCTGCTGCAGTGCCCACGATATAATGGTAAAGGGGGTCGCGACAATTCAAATTTTCTATTTTTCCTAACCCCGCTCTCGTCAAGCGCCCCCTCTTTAGGTCTGCTGTGTAAGACAGCAAAGAGTCACTCGAGCGGAAAAAAGGCAAAAGAAGAAGGAAAATTAAAAAGAAATTGCGCTTTTTGACTCAACTCGCTCGCATGCAAGGCCCAGCAGCCCTAAGTTAGCCAGGAGTAAACACGCAATCTTGTTCAGCTTGATGCCAACCAGGACAGGGGCTCTTACAGTCATAGAGTTCCAACGCTGCACCATGGCGATCCGTGCTTGTGCTTCACCGTCATTGTCGCATTTTCATCCATTTCATCATTTTCTTTTTTATTTTATTCCCTTTTCTGGAAAGTGTGTGAATGCAGCAGACACACTACACTGTATGTTGTGATGTTGTGGTTGAGTGTGAGTTACTTTGTCGGATTCGAATGCTCGAAATGCACCGAGAAGCGGCTGATGAAGCCAATTTTGACCCAACCACGCCCTCCGACCGCCTCTTCTGCTTTGCTACTTACTGTACTCTGTATCCTCTCGAAAGCGGACACTTATGCACCTCTGCGCTGCTGCTCTCCGCTCTCCACTCTCCGCTCTCGACTCTCGACTCAACTCTGTGTGCTGAGCCTCAACCACAAATCAGCTCAGCTCCAGGCAGCCACTAAGGTGTGGTTTCAGCTATTCGCTCCAAATCAACTCGTTGCCCTCTTCATCCACATCCTCATCCTCACTCTCACCCTCATTCTCACTCTCTCCTCTGCCATCTGAAGTGGCTTCATCTCAGTTCCGTAGTCTCTTCCCCTCTCGACTCTTCTCCAGCTCAATCGCTCGCTTTCTTGGTACTGCTCGTCATCATTGGCTCGGCTTAAACCCCTTTCCTCTCCCGACAGCCCCTTGCCCTTGCACTCGTCCTTGACGTGCCTCTTTCTTCCCGCATACCTCACCACTCGATTTCCTTGACAGCAAAGCCCTGATCCTCCATCTTCATCACTTCTTCATCATCCTCGATTGAGCTCGCCGTTCGAACCTCCTTTTCTCCTCTCCGATACAGCACTTTTCAGCACCTTCGCCGACGCAACCACACACACGCACACACACCTTGCATTAGTCTTCTTCCATCCCCGACCCGAGCGCGTTAAATCACTTGCACCTGTGACAGGGCGACCATACATTAGCAGTACCTGCTTACCGCTTCTTCAATTAGTCCCGACCAGTGCGCGACTCTCTTCAAGTCCGTCATCTTGAGCTCTCGGTTCCCGAATCATCTCTGTCAACAGCTCATTGAGGAACCACCGGCAGTCCTTTTCCATCACACGCCAACGCACCGGGTCTCTTCCTGCACACCATCACGACTCTATACGACTTATTTCTGATACGACCATCCTACGAGCCCACGACTATCTCAAAGACGTTAACGACACTCACCACGAGAGAGAGTAGACCGGTCGCGTGATATGCTCTAGATTCTCCTTCGTCTTTCCTCTCCACCGCCAAGCTGACATCGATCGCCTTCTCGAACCCTTGTCCAAGCTGCGCTCATAATACTCCATCAAGATGCCCAACCTACCACTACCTTCCAGATCGCCTTTGCTGGGAGGGCGTAAAGCAATGCGCGAGACAAGTCCTTCCCCACCTACACGCACAAGCTCGGCAACCCCACTACCTCCAGCGCCCGTAGCAGGACCAAGCAGCCCTGCTCGCTCGCCCACCAGACCAACTGCAAGCGGCAAAGAGCTCTCCGACCAGTATGAGCTCCTCGAAAAGATCGGCGCGGGCTCCTTCGGTACCGTCTACAAGGCTATGCACAAGGAGACGCGCCAGATTGTAGCCATCAAGCAAGTCGACCTCGAAGACTCTGACGATGACATCAGCGAGATTCAGCAGGAAATTGCTCACTTGGCGCAATGCGATAGCGAGTGGGTCACTCGCTACTACGGCAGCTTTGTCAAAGGCTACAAGCTGTGGATCATCATGGAATATCTCGCAGGTGGCTCCTGTCTGGACTTGCTCAAAGCTGGTCCCTTCTCCGAGCCTCACATCGCCATCATCTGTCGCGAGTTGCTTCTCGGTCTCGAGTACCTGCACAATGAAGGAAAGATCCACCGTGACATCAAGGCCGCCAACGTGCTTCTCTCAGCTAGCGGTAAGGTAAAGCTCGCCGACTTTGGTGTAGCGGCACAGCTCTCCAACAACAAGTCGAGACGCAACACTTTTGTCGGTACCCCCTTCTGGATGGCACCTGAGGTCATTCGTCAGGCAGGCTATGATTACAAGGCCGACATCTGGTCGCTTGGTATCACCGCTATCGAGATGGCAAAGGGTGAGCCACCCTTGGCCGAATACCACCCGATGCGTGTTCTCTTCCTCATCCCCAAGGCCAAAAGCCCCACTCTCGACGGCAACTTTTCCTCCGCTTTCAAGGACTTTGTCGATCTTTGTCTTATCAAAGACCCCAAGCACCGTCCATCTACCAAGGAGCTCCTCTCACATCGCTTCATCAAGTATGCCAAGAAGACCGTCCTACTCACCGAGCTCATCGAGAAGCACCAGGAGTACAAGGCTCGCGGTGCAACCCGCGGCGGTGCTATCGTTCGCGACCACTTACGTGGCGTCGACATGGAATCCACTATCGGCGCTAGCACCATCATGAGCGAATGGCAATTTGATACCACGCGCTCGCGTATGTCGGTCTACGAGGATTCAGACAACGGCGATGAGTTCACCGGTTCACTCGATGTTTGGGCCAAACCAGGTCGCGGTCCTCCTGCAACCAATGAGGATCGTGCCGGCTATGACACAATTCGAGGTGGACGTCCAGCTGGACAGCTCATGGAAGCCGTTGACAGTGCCATGCATACTCCGAGACGCAATGGTACTATTCGAGCTCCCCAGTCTGCCGGAACGGATCACGACGATGTCTCGGACCTGTCGACTGAAGCATACACCAGCAGTGATGCACTTAGCCGCTCTTCAAGCACACCTGCCACATCAACCGCCTCCACTCCAGCCGAGAAAGGGCGGGACTCGATCCATGTGGACGCGTTGTGTGCTTCTTTCCGTGGCATGCAGCCTTCTGACGCCGACCGATACATTGGCAGTGGCATTGGTAGGAACGCAGCAGCTGCTTCGTCAGCATCGCACCTCGCGCCGCCTTCCGCAAGCGGGCTTGCAGAGAGCAGTGTCGATGTCGCTACCGCTGCTGCCGTCATGTCATCCTTGAAACCTGGTTCCACGGCCACTCAGCACATCCGCTGCGCTCGTGATGGCAAAGCATCCCCGAGCCACAGTCGCAATGGCTCTGCTGCGTCGTCGTCTCGATCGCAAGATTCACGTCAGCGTCGAAGCAGCTGGAACGAGCGCAACGATATCAATGGCACCGTCCTCAAGGAAAGCGATGTTGCCAACGGTACCGAGACGCTGCGACCAGTACGTCGACTGGACGTAGGTAAATCGGCTAGAGTCAGTCAGCAATATGTGGGCAGCTTGCGCAGCGGCTCGGCCCCTTCCGGTCTGGATAAGCCGACACCAGGCTCTCCGCAGCGACCATTGCGACACTCGCGATCAGCCTTGGCGAGTTCTAGCAGTGCAGCCAAAGCGCATGCTACTGCCGGCGAGAACCTAGTACGCGATGTAATCTTGCCAGTGATGGATCGTGCAAAGGAGCAGGACCTGAATGCGGCCGAGATCGAGGCGCTCGACATGATCTCGAAGGGATTCGGGGACTTGAGTATGCTCAATTCGCGTCTGGCATACTCGACCATTGTAGATCTGCTTCTCAGCATGAACGACAACGAGCAGGCACGCGAGAACTTGTCCATGACATTCCGACAGCGAATCTCTGGGCCCAACGACGTCAAGCAGCAGACAGCCTCAGCGGAAGAGGCGGCCAGGTCGCCAATTGCTGATCTACTATATGGGCGCTGGCTGGAAGGTCTTCGCACGCGTTGGATGGGCTACTGAGCTCAGCTCGGCTCAGCTTTGCTTTCAAGCATGTCGACATTGTTCTCCTTTGATACCCCGCACTATTATGGCTTTGCTGCTGTTGCAACCTTGCATTTGATCTGACTTATCCCTGCACTCTTGCATATTCTATCCTCTTTATCATGGACACTAACGTTTTA
This sequence comes from Pseudozyma thailandica, assembly GCA_023212835.1. Taxonomy (NCBI): domain Eukaryota; kingdom Fungi; phylum Basidiomycota; class Ustilaginomycetes; order Ustilaginales; family Ustilaginaceae; genus Pseudozyma; species Pseudozyma thailandica. The sequence continues at coordinate 1,522,564 of JALCCH010000001.1, forward strand.
TCGTAATCTCATCGTCGTTAGAAACTCTTGTCTTGTTTTCTCTACTCGTTCCGTGCTGCGGTGTTCTGTGCCGTTTGGGGAGAGAATAAGATAACAAATTTCCATTGCAAAAGAGGCACCCAAGATCAAAAGCAGTCCACGGCTCGAGAGATAGGGATAGATAGGGATGGATAGGGGATGGGGGAGAATTGTGAAAAGATCTAGGGTGCTAAATTTGATCTTTGGGAGGGGCCATGACCTGGTCGAGATGACTTGATTCGTGTTCTGCGTCTTTGATGGTTTGTCTCAACTTTTCGATTTCCTCCTTGTTGGGGACGTGTTCGTTTGTTCGTAGCCTGTTGATAAGTCGAATTCCATTGACTGCCTTTCTGAAAGTCCGTTTGGCGTTGAAGGCGCTCTTGATATCTGGCAACAAATCCTTCTGATCTCCTGCCGACGTGTTTGCAGCAATGGCTGGCGTGGAAGCCGCAGATGCTAGCCATGGATGTTGAAGCGCTTGTTTGGCAGTCAAACGTTTGGAAGGATCAATGGTGAGCAATTGGTGGATGAAATCTTTGGCATTGTCCGACACTTCTTGCCAGTACATCGAAGGTTCAAACCGATAATCCGCGTTGATGATGGCTTGCATCTCTTCCATGGTGGTATCCCGGTCAAAAGGCGTATAACCGCACAGCAGAAAGTAGGTGATGACGCCAATCGCCCACATGTCGACCGGTTTGCCGTGTCCCGTCTTTTTAAAGATCTCAGGTGCCATGTATCCGGGTGTACCGCAAGTGGTGGAAAGGACAGTAATCTTTTCGTCATCGACAACGCGCGAGAGACCAAAATCGGCAATCAGAAGGTCACTTTCCTCCGTCTTGTCGCGGAACAACAGATTCTCAGGTTTGAGATCGCGATGAACAATGCCCTGATCATGAAGATACACGACAGCTTCCGTAATGGTTCGCACAATGTGTGCGGCGTCCTTTTCGTAGTAATTCCCGCGCTCGCAGATTCGATCAAAGAGTTCACCCCCAACGCAAAGATCGGTGACAAGGTAGAGGTTGTTCATGGTCTCGAAATAGTCGACGAGAGTGACGATGCTTCGATGGCCTTGCGAGACTCGCTTCAAGGCGGCAATCTCGTTGCGTACCATGTGTTCGCGACCTTCCATCAGCTTTTTGGAGATGACTTTGCAGGCGTAGTATTGACCAGTCTTGATGTGAACAGCTTCCTTGACAACGGCGTAGGTGCCTTGACCGAGCGTTCGGCCTGTCTTGTAGGCGCATGGGACTGTTTGTGGTTGTGCCATCTTGTCGAGACTCGCAAAGGGTATTGAGATGATGGATGAGAGGGAAGAGGGTGCAAGGAGTGGAGTGGTGAAAGGTGAATTGACATTTAGTGTGCACTTTTGGCTGTTGATAGCAGTCCCAGGTCAAGTCAGGTAGCGGATCAAACGTGCACGGGCGCATGAGAAATGGGCGCGGTTCTGGATTTCGAGTCTAAAACTCAAGAGTGTGCATAGCGAGATACACTTGACCACCGAGCCTTTGCCTGCAGCATACTTCGTGTGATTCTTACTCGACTGGACTGGCTGTGTGTGCGCAACCGCAACGCATTTCGTGCTTCATCGCAGATGCTCAACAAGGCACAGGAGCCAGCCAAGAAGAGGATGAGCATACACAAGATGCTGAATCAGTTCGACGGATGTATTTGTGTACTGTACATGACTAGATGCTGTGCTGTGGAAGGTGCGGATACCTGACGATTTGGTGCTGTAAATAGATACCCTGTCCAGTGTCACTCGCACGATAGATCCATCCAGCCCAATCGGCGCTTCTTCCGGAAGAGGGGAAAAGCAAAGCAGAAAGCAGAAGAAATATCGTCGTCTAAGCCTGACTGATGTAAAGCCGCGCGCGTCTTTTCTCTGTTGGTCTCTTTGGTGTGGGTCTGTGGAATAAGTTAAGGGTGCTGCTGTTGCTCTCACTCCTCTATTTGTGTCTGCAGCCTTGTGCATATTCCACTTTCGGCAACCTCTTTCCTTCTCCTCCTTCTCAACACCATCATCGACCTTTCCCTTTTCCGTACCACTTATCTTGTGCATTTTATACAGCTCTATCTAGACACAACTTGGATCTTCTAACATACTCTTCAGCTTTCTTTTCAACTCGGCTTCAGCTTTCGATCGCTTGCTCAGGATCCCAAACGCTTGACTGCATCTTGTACTACCATCCGCGTATCCATCCGATCGATTGCTTCTGGAAGCTCGGTCACAACATCTCCGAGGTCGCGTCTCAATCCGGCTAGCAGCACTCTCGTCACATGTATCGTCTTTAATCTCAGGGCTCGACCCACCCGCACGCTCCAACAGCATCCACAACTAGATATCTGCACTTGCCCGTCATGATTAACTTCTTTGGCGGCAAGCCATCTACCACCACCTCCAAGTCCACATCCGCACCCAATGGCACACGCACCACCACATCTTCCTCGACTTCTGCCTCCTCGCAGCCTCCATTGAAAAAGCCAAAAGTCGCCGCATCTCCTGTCACCGTTGTCACTACCGTCAAGCGCAAAGTCGCACCCCCCACCAAAACCTCTGAGCCCCGCGACCCTATCGCTGCTCTCTCTGGATACAATTCCAAGAATGCTCTCCCCGAAGAGAAGCGTCGTCGCATCATCGAAGAGCGCTTAGCCTCCCAAAGGCAAAAGTCGATTGAAACCAGTCTCGAGGCCCAACTCAGGGCGCCCGTCAAGTCGAAGCGAGCATCGAGCTCGAGTTCCAAGCCAAAACCAAAACCAAGGAAGACCAAGAAGAAGGTCATCGACTCCGACAGTGATGATGACGACATCTTTGGAGGAAACAGCAGGAATGGCAGCACGGGTCCTGGCACACCGAGGGGAAGCAAGAGAGCAAGTATGGACCCGCATCCAACAACAGACAGTTACCAGAAAGTAGGCAGAGACGGTGTGATCCCAAACTACACTGTGCCGAGAGACATACTCGCAACTGCCACCAACACTTCGAAAGAGCAAAGGGAGCGCAAGAAGCCGATATCGTCTGCAGACATTGTTACGACCAACTTCAAAGCTTTCGGTCCTTACTTTAACGGCCTTGGCGATGCACCCAGGGCGGTGTTGGAATATCCAGGAGCGGGAGCTTCGGAAGAGTTCCTTCTACTCGTGCCTAAAGATGCCGACGAGTATGATCCGCTTATGGAGCTTCTGGCGACAGTCAGATCCATCGTGACACATTATCTTACACCGGAGCAAAGAAAAGCATTCGGTGCATTAGACAGCCTGGAGGTCTCGAACAACGCAGGAATGATCCTTCCAAGTGCTGTCAATGGAGCTTCCTCAACCACCACCTCGGGCTCCCATCCAGGCCAACTTGCACAAGCCCCCGCACCTAATGGAGCTCGTGCCAAATCCGCCGATTTGCTCGACTCGGAAGGTACGAAAGCTTCGCGCAAGGCCGAGCTTGTTGGCTCTTCCGCTGCTGGAGAGGATGGAGCGAAGACGCCCGAGCCGCAAATCAATGGTGTCTCTCATACGGCTCCCGTCTCTCCGTCTTCCCACTCGACTACAACCAACTCGGGATCTGTAGCGAAGACAGCCCTCGTCAAATCCGCCCTTACACGCCTAGATTCGCCTGCACCAACCGAGTCCTCAACCACTTCGGACCACAACGGCGACCCTGACTCGATCCTGCGCTCCTTCACCAAAGCTCGCAATCGTCGTGATGGACCGCTCTTTATGCGCACACTCGCGCGCTTCAACACCGCGCTCACCGCCCTACGCGATTCCGGCGCGCTCGACGAAAACATCAAAGCCCTCGGCACCTCGACGGGCGTTCCCGAAGGCATTTGGCGACTTGTGCAAGACCAAGTCTATGCGCGCGTTGTCGGCCCTCGCGTCGAGGAACTCGGTCGGTACCAAGCGTTTTCGGACAACGTTTATGGCGAGCTGCTGCCGCGCTTCATGTCCGAGATTGCCCAACTTACGCAACTCGGTCCGGGCAAAGTGTTTGTCGACCTGGGCAGTGGTGTTGGCAACTTGCTGATTCAGACGAGCTTGCAGACGGGAGCCGAGGCGTATGGGTGCGAAATGATGCCCATCCCGGCGTCGCTTGCCAGTCAGCAGATTGCGGAAGCTAAAGCAAGATGGGGAGCATGGGGGTTGTGTGGTGGGCCGGAGATTGAGGCTTGGACGGGGGATTTTGGCGAGCATTCGGGAGTAAGAGAGATACTCAAGAGAGCGGATGTGGTGTTGGTCAACAATTATGCCTTTCTGCCAAAGACCAACGAGAATCTGTCGTTGTTGTTTTTGGATTTGAAGGATGGAGCCAAGGTGGTTTCGTTAAAACCGTTTGTTCCGCCGGATTTCCGGCTTACGCAGAGGACGTTGAGTAGTCCTCTGGCGATTTTAAAAGTGACCGAGAGGATGTATACTTCGGGATGTGTGAGTTGGGCGGATGGAGGCGGAAAGTATTATATTCAGGAGGTGGATAGGAGGTTGGTGAGGGAGTTTTTGGAGGCGGCGAATTCGGCATCTGTGGGGAGGAAGGGGAGAGCAAGGAGGGTTGGGAGTGAAGATGGAGGGGCGGTGGGGGGAAGCGATTTGATGGTAGGTCAGGATGTTAGGAGGAAAAGATGGAAGGCGGCTATCGAGGATGATGATGATGAGGATGACGATCAAGATGATGATGTATAACACGCTCAACTTTCCGACTGGACTGGACTCGGCTGTACTCTATCGGTGCTGGGGCAGTTTGCTAGATCTTATTACACCTCTTGCACATGACATGCGGAATCAGTAGTGCACAAGGGGGGGGTGAGTTCGAATGACTGGTGGTGTGAATTGGTGTCTATGAGGGGTATACAAATACAAAACGTCAAACTCTTTGTTTGGATAATCTAGACCTTTTCTGCGCCCATCAACCTCATTGCCGTTTCAAAAGCAAACAGTGCGGCAGCATTGGTTGGGAAAGCTCTCAACAAGCACGGCAAGAAGCCCGTATAAACACCCCTCACCTTTGTCCACCAAGCCACCTGCCTACCTCTGGCATTCCATGCGCTCAACCATGCACTCTTGATATCCTTGTATTTGGGATTGGTGATGTTATCCGCCATCATTCGGTTCTTGATCACGTCTGCGGGGAACGCGGTCAACCAGAACACTTCTGCGCCCAAACCGCCCGAGATAAACGTGATGGTGCCCGGCGAGAGTTCCCAAGAGGTGCCCTTCCACGAGGAGAACAGGCGTTGGAAGTATTCGTACGATCCGAACATGGCCGCGAAGGACGAGCGGAAGAGCAGAGTTGCGGGCAGAGCGTGCCACAAACCCAAAACGCCACGTTGCGAGATGATCTGTTGGATGCAGTCCAACGGGCCCGAGAATTGCTTTGGGACTACTGTGGTGGCTGGCGCAGACGAGGTGTGGCCGGGGAGGTGCAGCGAGACCCGTTGCGTCTGCATCTGAAGCTTGGCTTTAATAAGTTCAACCGGAGTGGTCACAAAGCTGTTTGTCCACCCTGCCATCAACCCGGCAAGAGCGTGGTATTTGACATCCAGACCTTTCACCCCATCCTCCTCGCCAAAACTGGGGTTGGTGTATCGAGCAAAGAATCGTCGGTAGTTGTGCAGCGAGCCCAGCAGCACCGAGTCGGTGATCGCCCACCCAAACGCAGGTGGTGTAGCGCCCTTGTACAGACCCAACAGCGATTCACGTCTTGCGAGTTGGAGGAAGCAATCCAGCGGTCCTGTATATGTACCCAGCGGAGAACATTGCATGCGAACCTTGATGGTATCGAACGGGTGTCCGACTGCGAGCTTGGTGAGGCCAGAGACGGTGCCTCCGAAAAATCCCTTTATCGAAGCTCCGCTTTCGGCAGGTGCAGGCTTTGGCGATGGCGAGGAAGGGGATTGTGCAAGAGGCGCGGTGGGATTTGGTGGTGGATCCGAGGACAGATGTGCAAGCTTTGGTATTGAATTGATCGAATCAGATGTGGATGACGATGACATGGCGGCCGTAAGGAGCGCACCGCCCCATGCTGGGGTGAAGGAGGACGTGTACATCCCCTCCTCTATTCCTATTCCTCGTGAAATGCTGCAGTGATGATGAGGTGGAAGATATGGTGGTGATGCGAGTGTGAAGAGAAGGAGGATGGAGGCAGCGGGAAGATTGGGATTGATTTCGCATCAAATCTGATTTGGCGGCAGGAATTTCTCTCAGCTAACTTTTATGCGACTCCGCGGGATTCTTTCCGTTGACGTGACGCACAAACCACCACGCTTGCACACCTCAACCACCATCTCTCTCTTGACCACTCTTCTCTCTCTGTCTCTCTCTTTACACACATCCTTGCGTCGATCGCACAGGGAGCGAGCTGGTCTCATACTCCCCCGACACACTTTCCATCAAGATGCCGGCTTCAATACCGCTTGCACAGCATGTCCCCACACTCCTTTTCATAACCATCACCGTGCTGGTCAGTCAGTTGATCAACCGCACTCAACCTACCCCATACATCGATGAGATCTTTCACATCCCTCAAGCGCAGCGATTCTGCGCTGCGATGGGACCTTCCGATCTTGGGATATCCGCGAGGCTAAGAGGTGTAGAGTACGATGCAAAGTTGACCACGCCGCCTGGGTTGTATTTCATCTCGTTGGCGCTGGCCAAGGTGCTGCCAGGATGGGATTGTGCGGATGTGGTTTGGTTGAGGAGCACGAATCTGATCCTGCTTCTCACGTTGCCGGTGCTGATTGCGAGGATCATCAGGCAGAATGATGAGCGCAAGCATGCGAATCAGTCTATGGAGGATCCGCAGACCGCCGTTGGACCGTCTTCGAAGCCGAAAAAGGCTCTCTCAAGACGAGAAATCGAATTGCTCCAGAGGAAAGCTCAGTCTGAACAGCCTCCTACCCCGGACGCATCGAATGAGGATCTTCCCATCCCAGACGATGTCCCAACTGTCACAACCGGCTCCCCTCGAGCAGCTCCATCATTACCTGTGGGCGAAAGGGTCAAGCGACCATCATCAACACCCTACCTCATGGCGGTCGCATGCACAATATCGTTCCTTCCTCCACTCTGGTTCTTTGGTTTCCTCTACTACACCGATCTCGCCTCCATCTGGCTTTCCCTCGCATGTATCTCCCTCTTCAACGACCTCAACCACGCCTCGGATCAAAACGCGCATCATCGCGCCGTCATGTGGATCAACATCACCTCCATACTGGCTGTACTGGTAAGACAGACGAACGTGGTTTGGGTGGTCTTTGCCGCTGCTCAGGCTGTACTTGGTCAACTTGTGCCTTCAGAAGCATCGTTGATGGCCGAATTGGGCGCGCTGTTGAGCGGTGCGACGGGACTGGGAAAAGACGGTGGGAAGAAGCGAGACAAGTTCTGGAGTACGGTAGGAATGAATGCGGCGCCTTTGGTGCCGATGCTGCTTGGTTGTGCGTGGTTCGTAAAGTGGAACGGCAGTATCGTCTTGGGCGATAAGACGAATCATCAGGCGGGGCTACACTTTCCTCAATTGGGCTACTTCCTGCTCTTCTCGAGCGGGTTTGGACTATTCGCCTTGGTATGGTCGCTCTCTGCATGCTCTCCGATCCACTCAACGGCATCCGTTCCGACGCAGCTGGTGAAATCGCTCAATGTCGCAATGCGTGCTGTGACCAAGGCAGCTTTTGGCTCGGTCACCAAAATAGGTATGTTGGGTGCGAGTCTCGGGCTGTTCTACAAAGCCGTCGAACGCTTCACCATCGACCACCCATTCCTGCTTGCGGATAATCGACATTATACATTCTACCTCTGGCGGTTCTTTCGTCGCACCTATACCCTCGCTGGCCTACCGTTTGCAGTGCAACCTCGATTCGCGATGGTGCCCGTGTACGCACTCGGTCTCTTCGCCTGGTGCACAGCTCTCGCCCGCAAAGGCGCACTGTTCACCTTGCTCTTCTGCGGAGCCACAGCTGCGACGTTGGTGCCAACACCGCTGATCGAACCGAGGTACTATCTCTTGCCCTACTTGGTGTTGAGGATCTACACGCAGCCCAAGGAGGGGGAGGGAGGCAAGGGGAGGGTCAAGTGGGTATGGTTAGGGTTGGAATTGGTTCTGTATGCGGTAGTGAATGTGGTGACGGTGGGATTGTTTGTTAGGAAGCCTTTCGAGTGGGCGCAAGACGCGGTGGATAACAGCAGAGCCGAAGGTACGATTATGCGCTTCATCTGGTGAAACCCACCACAGCATCCTCCTCGCTAACACTGCTGTAACCGAATCATGGTAACAGGAGTATATCTTTCATACCATTCATAACATGGGAGAATAATCCGCGCGGTCGACGTTGGAATGACTCCTGACCGAATCTTGTTGTGCTGATTCACAACGTCCATTTGCCGACCCGACGTTGTGGCTGATCTAAATGTCGAGTGATGAGTGACGAGCGATCAGAGGATGTACAGTATGACGCAAATTACTGAACAAGCAATTGCGAGCATCGTGCGAAAGTCGCACTGCGGATCCCACTTTGCACCGGACCGTAGCACCACCACCATCGGACCGTCTGTTTGTTTCCGCCACGCGCGGAATTCCGCCGGTAGCCCCACTTTATTTTAGGAAATGTCAAATAGTGGACAAACTCCCTCCGGACCGCGCTCTTTTTGATCTCGTTTAAGAAGCCGGCATCGTCGCGAGTTGGTTCGGCATAGGCTTCTACCGTCGAGGTCGGAGAATAATTTCGCTGCCTTTAGATGGACGGTCTAGCAGTAATTCCCGGGCGCAAAGTGTTTGTGTCTCCACTTTGCGGGGAGACGAGCCGATCGGATCGACGCAGGAGTGGCGGGCTCGCTGATGCCCTAAGCCGGGCCTGGACAAATTGTTGGGTTGAGAAGAGTCAGGCGCATGCATGGATAGTGGATTGGCCAGTTGGACGTGCACACGGCTTGACAGAGACGAGTTGGGTCTGCTGAGTGGGAGACGAGGTACAGAGGGGTGATGGTGGGATTCTTCGAGTGGGTAGGGTGAGAGGAGGGGCATGGGCAAGGGTGACTTACATCGTCTTCGGCTTCAGGACGGATGCATGTCTTGGTTGCATGCAGCTCATTGCTTGGCTGTGGTGGAAGTCTGTCCTTCCCCGCTTTCCAGTCCCATCAACGCTGTCTCTTCGTTGAGGACAGGGATCATATATACACGCTGTCCATCTCCGTCACAATGTGATCCGACACCATAGCAACCCCGTCGAAACTTCTACGGCTAGGGTGAACATCCATCAAGATGATCTTGACCCCACACACCTTTACGATGCATACTCTCCTCTCCACCCTCTCCCTCCTCATTCTCCTTCCTTGCTTGATCTTCGCTCGTCCTGGCGCTATCACCTTCTCCGATCTGTCTGCCCGCTGGCCACAGCGCGAAGTCACACTCCGTCACTACACGCTCAACCTCACCACCCACACCCTCTTCCAAGGCTGTTCCCCCTTCGGCCCCGCTCCTCTCGTCAACTCGTCCCTCCCCGGTCCCACCCTCCGTGCTCGCGCGGGTGAGATCTTGCAGGTTCGAGTATGGAACCACCTCGACGCACCCGAAGGTCCCTTGGGGGGGAACCTCACGATGCATTTCCACGGGTTGAACATGCGCATGCACCCGGTTATGGACGGAACGATGATGGTGTCCCAGTGGCCGATCCAGCCGGGCAAGTATTTCGACTACCGGATCCCGTTGACGGTGGAGGATTTGGGGACGTATTTCTACCACTCGCATGTCGGAGTGCAAGCCATGACTGCGTATGGAGTGTTGGTGGTGGAAGATCCGGAAGTGGACCAAGTTTGGGATCCGGCAGACTCGACAGTTCAGTACAATGACGATGCCGGTTCGATCAAGTTCAAAGACGTTTACGGTGACGAAGGACTACATAAGGAGGGAAAGAGTGGGAAGAAGAGTCCGTACCAGTATGACGAGGATAGAGTGCTTGCTGTTAGCGACTGGTGGAACTACCAGTCAATGGATCTGGTCGAGCATCAGTTGAATGCGAATCCTTTCATCTGGCCCGGCTCTGCCAACCGTCTGCTGCTCAACGGAAAGTCTGCGCCGAATTCAGACTTGCCCAACCCAGCCTTGTGGAAGACGTGCAATCAGACCAAAGCCGACACGATCGGCGTCTCGTGCTCCTCCGCCCCTCGCAACTGCGACAACCAAACCGAATACCCCACCATCAAAGTCGACTACGGCAAGACCTATCGACTTCGCTTCGTAGGAGCGCAGAGTCTGATGTATGTCACGCTTGCAATGCTTGCGCCTACCCACACTGCCTATGTCAATGCCTCGGATGTTAGGATGGAGAATTTGACGCTTATCGAAGCGGATGGGTCGTACCTCGACCCACTCCCGGTGCAGACGGTCGAGTTTGAAACTGGTCAACGATACTCCACCCTCTTTACGGCGCGAAGTGCGTCGCAAGTCGAGGCGGATGGAACCAACGGAGTGTACTGGATGCGAGCCGAGTCGAGGTGGAGAAAGGGCCCGTCGATGTGGGTCAAGATCGTCTACCCTCACGCCGATACAGAGGCTGTGCCGCCGGTGGCCGAGGGGAGCGAGCAGGCGCAGTTGCTGCCAAAGGAAGTTTTCGGCTGGAGGGCTGCAGACATGTCGCCTCTCAGCAAATCTGGCGGTCCGAAATGGTGGTACTCCCCCCACATGCCTAAAGACGACGAAGTCACCAGGACGGTGATTATCGACACCCAGCAAGCCAAATTCTACACCTCGGGCAAAGGTGTGAGATGGGACGAGAATGGTGAGATCTACAACGAGTCTTTCCCCACCACTTCGCCCTACCTTGTCCGTACGTTTTTGGGCGATATTCGTTTCCCTTCCTCCTCGCAGTACTCGACGGCGCTGAATCCCACTGCGTACCATACAGCCGAGGGCCTGCAAGAATACGTGGGGAATAGTACGGCGGAGCGAGCCGCTGCTGCGTCCCGAAAGTGGGGTCAGGGTTACGATGAGGGGCTCAACATGTACTTTGCGAGCGAGGGTGAGGTGGTGGATATTGTCATTGTCAACCGACCTTCAGAGTTGGGCGGAGCGGTAGAGATTCACCCTTGGCACATGCATTCGACCAAACATTGGACCAGGACGATCCAACCAGGCACGTTCAACTTTACCCGCCTCACATCGCTCTATGCGGCCAACGCTTCTGCTCCGGGTGCGGGCAATCTCCCCGGGTACGCAAGGCCGATCCACCGCGATACGACAATCGTATACGCTTCTCCCGGAGCAGCCTACCTGGATCAGAACATTACGGACCCGCAGCATGACGGAGGTTTTGCGGTGCTTAGGTACAAAGTCGAAGCCAAAAACGCCGGGTTTTTCTTACTGCACTGTCATATCCAGTTTCATTTGTACATGGGTATGGCGACAGTATGGGCAATCGCACCGGACAAACTCGCAGATCAATCGGGCATCTATTGGCCAACAGGCAAGGAAGCCAGCAGTTACGGAGTCCAAAATCCCGCTGGCACGGATGCAAACCCGAACGTAGAGGGTTTGAGCTTGGATTACCTCAACTTCAACCGCAGCGTCCAGGCGGTCGTATAAACATGCCGATGACTTGTCTAGGTCCAGCATTTCTGTCATGACCAAAACCGAGGGCATATCAACCCATACACTCTACTCCAATGACTCTGACTTGCGCCTGAGAATGTGTGAAAAGCTCAAATCTATCCACCTTTGCTGTTCTCATGATCCCAAAAACGACCCTCATCTATGAAGCACTGTAGCTCGTAAAATCGAGAGAGACACGAGTCCTATACACTCGTCGAGTTCAAAACAAACCATCGCCAACCTCAACAGGACCCAAAGGTACGATTCGTTCAAGGATCAGGATTGAGATAAAGAGCAAGCATAATTTGAGATTTCATTATCGCAAAGCACCGTACAATACAGTAGAAGCAAGCCTTGTGCGTAATTGCGACTCTATCTGGGGGTGATTTGACATATTTGCGCAGCAGCTAGACACCGCCGCTGACAAAGCTTTGTTGTCGAACGAGGTGGATCCTCGCCCAACCCCGCACCTCATCAGCGCTGCACCTAGTCTGTTTTGAGAAAGGTCTGGAGTTTTTACCAGACACGAGTCTCGAGCAAGAGATCAGACTCGGGAGCGAGTCCGAGACAAGCACGGAGGAAGTTGGTGCAAGCGGCACGCTGCCTGTTGAGCGAGTTGACCACATCGGTACCGGGCTTGACGACAGGAGCCTTGAGCGAGTACGACAGAAGCGAAAGGACCGAGTACATCGAGTTCCACTCCTTCTCGTCAGCACCAGCCTTGTAGGTGATCCTCGTCATCAACTCGGCAAGGATGGTCAAGTCGAGGAGCAAAGGCGATGCAAGGAGCGAGTCCTCGCAAAGGTTGGTAACGTAGAGCCTGTTGCGACCACCCATGCAGAGCTCAGAGGTGTAGTCATCCATAGCGACCTTCTGGTCACCAACAGCGGGCTGGTACTTGATGACGATGCAGTGGTCAGGGTGCTCGCCCTTGTCAGCCTTGCCGTCGGCAGTCTTCTTGCCGGGAACAGCGGGCTTGTAGAGCAAGTGGTTGGCAGCACAGCAGTCATCGACAACGGAAGACTTGGAGATCTCCTTGGACTTGAACTGACGCTGCGAGCTCAAGTTGTATCCATCGTTGTTACCAAGGTGGTTGTACGAGGCAATGGAGAGAGGCTTGATACCAGCGTTGACGAGGAATTCGGCAAGAACCGACTTGACCTTGGTCTGACCGGTCTTGAGGTCGTCACCACCGATGAAAGCCTTGTGCTGCTCAGCGAGCTGGATGCAGCCGGGAACAAAGGTGTTCTGGGGAGCACCGTTGACGTAGGGAGCGTTCTCGAGAATACAGGCGATGGCGAAGATGGTGGAGGGGGACACCTCGGCGTGGTTCTCGTTGACGGCCTTGAGAAGGTTGTCAGCAGTGTCGTTGACGCCGGGGATGATCTCGGAGTAACGCTCAGTGTTGGCGGTCCAGACAACAATGACCTGGTCGAGGTTGTTCTGGCGCTTGAACTCGCGAATGTCGGCACGGATCTGGTCGACGTGAGCGGCCTTGGACTCACCGGGAAGGGTGTTGTCAGCACGCTCCTCCTGGTTCTGAGCGATAAAGTCAGGGTAGTAGACGGAAGCGAGAGGTTTCATCTCGGCCATGTAAGGGGCAACCTGGCGCTGAAGGTCGTAGTCGAGGACCTTGGCGCGGGTCATGGCCTGGTCCATGGGCATACCCGAGATGTCCCAACCACCAAGTACGAGGTCGTTGGGGTGGACCATAGGGAGGACGTTGGAGAAGGGAACCCAAACATCCTTGCCGGTGGCAGGGTCAGTACCGAGGCGGATGGTGGAGGCACGTACGAGCGAGCCGTAGTAGTTGGGGACCTGAAGGCCGTCCTTGTTGTGCCAAGTGATGTTGTGCTTGTTGGCGAGGATGGTGGCGGTGATGGTGGTACCGTTGTTACCACCCCAGCCGACCATCATGAGACCGGTGCGGGGGACCTTGCGCTCGGTCTTGAACTGGTACTGACGCTCGATGGGGGTAGCGACGAACTCGGTGGTGCCATCGTCGTGGTGGACCTTCTCGACGTGGGTGTTGAGATACTGGTAGTCCGAAACGATGGTCTCGGTGGTGTACTTGACCTTGTCCGAGTTGACGCGGATGAATTCGCGCTGTTCGTGACGAGCGTTGGTAGGGTTGATGGGCACATTGGCGCCATTGCCGTTGGCAGCGTGGCCGTTGGCAGCGTTGTTTCCGTTAGCGACAGGAGCCATTTTGTTTTTAGAAGAGATGTTTAAGACGAAGTTTTGTTTGGATTCGAGGGCTTTAATGCGCAGCGAGGAAGGCAGGGGCGGTGTGCTTGCTGCCCCTGTGAGAGTTGTGAGACGAGCAGAGCTGGTTGGAGAAAATGGTGGGCAACTTTAAGGGATGCAAGTCCTGTGGTTGAGACAACGACTTGCAAAGACGATAAGTTGTGGTTTGGCTTTGGGTGATCGCGGTGAAGGTCGAAAGTGACGATAGATACGCTGATGTACAGGTGGGAGAAAAGGAGGAGCGATGAGAAGATTGAAGCAGAGATCTTTATATGCTGACGGAAGGGCAGAACACGTTGACAGCAGCCCACCAGTGCAGGAAGAGAAAGCTGGAGAGAGAGGGAACCGCGCTGTCTGGGGCATTTTTGTTTTGGAATGGATCCTCATTTTTCCGATTGTGAGGCACTAGAGGAGAGGAAGGTGAGCGAAGTTGAAAACGATACACTGTAAGAGCAACAAGCAGCAAGGAGAAGATCGGCTTCCTGTCCGCATGCTTTTTCCTGTTGACCGGACCTGGACTAGAGTGACCAAAAAACAAGGCTTCAGAGCAGAGGAAAACAAAATCCCAAAAAAAAAAAAAAGGATTCAGAAGAGCCGATTTGGAGAGACAGAACGTGAATGCGTGTATGTTCCTTGTGTTTCGGACTGACCGGGGTGTGTGAAGCGTCTGACAAGCCGCCTGTCGATCGATCCCATTGTCAGCGCATCGAAAAACGCTTGCAGCAACGCACTCTCTGAGCGACAAAAAGTCTTGAGCCCCCGCTTCCCCACAGACACACACACGAATCACTTGCTGCTGCCCAACTGTCATATGTCAACAGAAGTTGCTTTGCTCTGTCGCACATGTCATCTCATGGAAAGCAGGTAAGAGGCTTCGTCGCAGCACAGCGAGTATTGCGCAGCCGATTGCAAGATCGGAAAAGTAGAAGAGCCCGGGCTTGCTGTGTCGAGATTGCCGCGACATCGTCGAAGTGGGGATGTGGGAGGAGGCATGCGTGTGGACACTCGGCATTCAGGGTCGAGGCGATCTAATCGATCAACCAAGAAGCAGCTGCAGACGCTCTGCAAAATTCAAGATGTTTGCTGCAGTGTAGTGGGTACAGTAGTGTCTGTACGTATCTGATGCCTCGGAACACGGCAACGACACACGCGTGTGTGATGCAGGTCGTTGTTGATGCAGTACAGTAGTGCGATGCGCTGGGCCCTGAAAGTGATGCACACCAACGATGCGAGGCCAAACCGGAGTTTCTTCTCCGCAACGAATCAGTGCAGAGCGGAGCACAGCGTAGATATCCAAATTTCTCTTGCTAGCAACTCAGCAACACAGCTATCACCACGTCCTTCGGATTCCACTGCCTTCCTTCACAGTGATGGCCATCGACGCTGGTCTATCGAGGCTCGCCTTCGAGGTGCTTGTGGTCCGAATTTGGCTTCGGAGAAAGCCGACTTCGAATTGGCACTGTGTGGTTTGTGGGGTGCCAATCAAACAATAACAACCTTTAAGCGAGATGTCCAAGGTTGCAGTGAGCAGCCGCGCTCTCGAGCCGAGACGTGAAAGCCGTAATCACCGTCTGCTGAGGGTGCTGTGTACAGTACATGCGTGTGCAGCGGCAGCTTGCTTCTGGAGAAAGATTCGTCTGCATCCGATACATGAAGACCTGCTCCGGCTTCTTGCCTCCCGGCCTATCAACCACATCTCGACAGCTCAGGAGCGAGACAATCTCACAAATTCATGACCCGGTGCTTGACAAGTTTCCTAGCTGTCTTTGATATGGCTCGTTCAAGCTTTACAGCAATGATAGGAGAGATGTTGGATCCCATCGAGACTCCCAAACGAGCTCCTTGAGTGTGGGTATAATGTGACAGTAAAATGGTGACTTTGATGTGAACCTTGTGAATTTAGGTCGAGGTCAGTTGAGACCCGTCAAAAGTCATAGGCGTCGGCAATCAAGCTACTTGCGGCTAGCAAGTTGCAACGTTGGGTTCACCGTTCGCCTCTGGTTGGCAAGCCAACTTCTACCGGGAGCGTTCAGACCGGTCAATCCGCTCAACGCCCTCACTCCGCCAGCCGCGTACGACGCCGAGCTCGACCTCGCATAAACGCCTCCGCCGCTTCCACTCCCACCGCCACTCGGGTTCCTACCCGACTCCAGCTCCACCATATACCGCCTGCCAAGTTCCTGGAACGCAGACATCATAAGTCTTTGTTCGCGCTGCAGGTTGCGGATCTGCTCTCGCATACCTCTTGTCTCCTTCTCCAGCGTCTCGCTGTTGACGTCGCCTCGTCCGAGCAAGCCACCTTCACCGCCGACGAGTGACCCGGCGGCAGTAGCTGCGGCGATGCTGCGGTCCTTCTCCTTGATCATCTTGTCCTGCTGCTTGATAAACGTCTTTGCTTTGGCAAAGCGCTCTTGCAATGCTTTCAGATCGCGTGTTGAACTCATGGCTTCGCTTTGCAGTGTGGCCACCATGTCTTCGACTTCCTTAGGCAGACCCTTGCCCTTGAGACGAGTACGCAGTTCTCCAAGCGTGCGTTCGCGTTTGAGCGCTTCGTCGCGCTGTCCGATCCCTTCGGCCTGCAGATCCACCTTTTCCATGAGCAACGCGTTCACTTGAGCCATGTACATGCGATTTTGTTCGCTGACTGATGCAAGCTCCGTCTTGAGCTTCTTCACATTCGCCTCGAGTTCGTCCTTGTCCCCTTCCATCGAAGCTCGAAGCGAGTGAAGGATGTCGACTTGATCCTTGTTGACAAGCGTCAGGTCAGATTTGGCCACCGTGAGCTCACGAGTTGCTTGCTCGTTCTGCACCTCAAGCTCGGCCACTCGTCGCTTGCTTGCATCAAGCTCTTCTACCACATCGTTGAGTCGCAGTCGCAGAGCGTGTGCTGCTTCTGTGCCGTCGCCGAGATCCGACTTGCCGCTGCGGATAGCTTCGAGCTGGTTCTGCAGCACCATCTTTTCGCGGTGCTCACGCAAGTAGTCAGCCTCGTACCTTGCTTTCATCCGCTGCGCATCTTCAAGCAAGTTTTCGAGGACGATAAGGCGAGAGTGATCTGCTTTGTTGGTTTTGGCTGCCTCGAGCTCGCGCGCCAGCTTGCGTACCTTGATCTTGAGGTCGGTCATTGTGGTACCGCTCAAAGCGTCCTCGAGCTCGCCGGAGCGATCCAGCAGATCATCGTCGCCGAAGTCGTAAGCTTGCTCTTCGCTGGCTCTGCTAGCATCCGCTGCCACGAGACCATCAACGCCGTTGGCAGACACATTCGAAGTGCGGCTGATGAGCTTCTTTCGTGTCGTATCTGCAGCATCACCGCCCAGCTCAAGCTCTTTGATGCGCTCCTGGTACAACTCCATCTCTTCCTTTTCGCTAGCACGCTGAGCCTCGGACGCTTTCAAGCGCGAAAGAATCTGCTCCTGTTCGTATTTGGACGTGGCAAGATCGCGCTGCAGATTGGACGATTTCGACTCGAGGTCGGCGATCTGTGTCTTGTATGAGTCCATCAGCGGCTTGAAAGCCGAGACGCGCTTGTACTCGTCTTCCAACTTGGCATTGCGATCGACGAGTTCGGCATTCTGATCCTCGAGTGTTTTGAGCTGGCGTCGGATATCTGCACCTTCCTCAAGCTTCTTCTTGTACTTCTCGATAGCGTTTTCTGCCTTTTGCAGACGATCAGCAGCGTGTCTGTACTCTTCGATCTGATCTTTGAGCTTCGTGGCCTCCTCAGCGCTCTTCGACAATTCCTCGATCTTGCGTTTAGAGTCCTCGGCTGACTGGAGCAATTTCTCGTTATCCGTTTCGAGCTCGGCAACAGCATCTTCGCTGCGACGTAGATCATTCTTGAGCTTGTCGATCTCTTGACGCATGATTACGTCCGCTTGCTCATTGCGCTCCTCCTCAATCCGCTTCTTGTATGTCTCGTGCGTTGAGACAAGCTGCTCCTTCTCCGTTTGAAGATCTTCGAACTGATTCTTGACATTGCGATGCGTGTCGAGCAAAAGCAGATAATTCTTTTCGATGTCTTCCTTTTCTGACTGCATGGTTTCGAGTTCCCTCGCAAGCTCAGCAGCAGATCTATCTTCGTGTTTCGCGTCGATGCTGCTTAGATCACCAGCAGCGACCGAAGAGGCTATTGAGTCATCGGCGGCAGATGCAGCTTGTTCTTCTGCTTGACCTTGGTGGATAGAAGTCATGATACTTTCGATTGCCATCATGAGCTGGTGCTGATGTTTTTGATCCAGTGTCTGAATGGCGGCGATGTGGGTCTCGTTCTTCTCGCTTTGCACCGCGATGCCGATGGCTAGCAGGCAGAGCTTGATGAGCTCAGCGGAGTCCGCAGAGCGAGCGATGGCATTGAGGTCGGGTGAGGGTAGTGGCGTGGGAGCACATTGCAAGCTTTGGGAGTAGAATTGCATCATGAGCTTGTAGAGACGCTTAAGGGTTCCGATGGTGAGTACCCAATTGTCCTTAGTGTCGCCAGCATGTGGGTTGCGGAAGAGGTCGGCATCGATATTTGCTAGGATCTGGAAAAGAGCAACACCATCTGAGAGATCTGCTGGCTTTCGAACAGCTTTGTTGGAGTCGGGTATATCAGCGAGGACAGCCTGGGCCCAAGCCAGGAAAGCATCGATCTCGGCATCTGGTGAAGTGGATGCTTTTACGGAAGAAGAGGAACCCGCAGACGCGGGCTGTGATGTAGGTGAGTCTTGCGGCTCGGACATGGCTGACACTGTGCTTCAATGACCGAGGACAGAACGATGTAGCAGTTGACTTCACAAGTGCCTTACACGCGCTTGGTTCATGTTCGTTATATCGATCCGATTGATGGTTAGGGATGTGACACTTGGGCGGCTCGATCTCCGATGATCACCTTGACTTCGGAATTGGAGCGATGGCAATCCGTTGCAGGTCCTTGACAGTGGCGTGGGAAAGGTGGAATGTGTCAAGAAAGGATGAGCCGATGACTTTGTTGGTGTGTTCGAGGTGAGAAGGGGAAGATGCAAGCCGGAAAAGTGCATGCGTGTGGGCGGTCTTCTTTGAAAGTGGAGTGAGAGCGTGGACTAGTGTGAGTGTTGGTCTCTGCAATGGCCAAATTCAATTCACATCCGCGGTCTCTCTGTATTGCCATCACGTGAAATCGCCAATACAAAATCGCAAACACAGGCACAGGCGCGGCACTACATGCAGCTGTGTGAGAGAGAGTTGTGAGCTGTGTCCATCCTTCCTCACTTTGAGGTTTTGACCACCACAATCATCGTCTCTCACGCTTTGTCTTTTGTATTGTCACCAACTGCAACGCTTGCCGTCTTCCGGCGCCGTCGAACACCACCACTCGCTCGATCATTCAGGCCTATGCGCCTGCACTCGTACTTTATTGGCAGTCGCGTCAGCACAGGAGTCAACAAGAAGAAAGCACCCAGTCCGCAATATACCCTCCGCATCGGCGGACGGTCAGAACATGACCATCATGGACGGCGATGATATGCAGAGATTATGGTCTCTCATCGAAGACCTCACAAACCAGCTTCAAGCGAATCGCACGCTTTGCGAATCGTTGCAACAACAAGCAGATCAACTTCGTGGTCAAGCCATCCATTCCGGCACCGGTTTCGCTCTACGCAGATTCAACACCGACCTGAGCAAGGAGAAATTCGAGTCCGAGCTCGAAGCTCTCAATGCTCATCTTGTCAAAGAGAACCTCAGCCTGTCACACGAGAACAAGCAGCAAGCCGTGTTGTTGCGCGAGTACGAAAACACACTGGAAACGGTCATGGCCAAGTTCCGAAGCTTTTCACATTCCACTCAGCAGCACACTTTGCAGCTCACACAGCATTACGAGTCCCTTCTGGCACAAACAACACATAACGCAGCGGAACAGACCTTGGCGGCGGAGACAGCGTTCAGCGGCACGCTCACACATCTTGGAGGATTGGTGAGG
This sequence comes from Pseudozyma thailandica, assembly GCA_023212835.1. Taxonomy (NCBI): domain Eukaryota; kingdom Fungi; phylum Basidiomycota; class Ustilaginomycetes; order Ustilaginales; family Ustilaginaceae; genus Pseudozyma; species Pseudozyma thailandica. The sequence continues at coordinate 1,542,333 of JALCCH010000001.1, forward strand.
AGAGCCATGCAGTCAATGGACGGTGAAGTCAGCGAAGAGGAGGAGGACGAGGAGGACGAAGTGAATGGCAGGCCACGCAAGACAAAGCGTGGGTGGGTGCAAGACCCGAAATGGTACGGCTCCGGAGGATACACAGGCAAGACCACTGATCCAGTTGCCCTTCGCGCAGACGAGGCATTGGAGCAGTTGACAGAAGAGGAAAGGTTGAGGATGGAGAATGATACCCTTCGCGAACTGCTTGGGCTCAAGGAGAAAAGCGATGCTCTGCTATCGAACGCAGCTGCTGGCGACCCGCAGATTGGCACAAGTGCTCATGCTATGGCCAAGCCACTATCACCAGCCGAGAGACGCGCATCTCTCACCGTGGACGAGGCCGCAATCGCCGCAGAAGCAAGCGGCCAACCACCAAACAAGGCATTGTCCGTGTCTTCCATCACGCGTCCCGGCGAGGAGACGGATGCAGCATCTTCACCGTCTCGCGCATCGCCCAAGATTGCACCAACCTTGGAACGCAAAGACCAGATCATCGAGGAAGCCATTCTGGCGGACGATGAACATGTTGCGGATCGCGGCAGACGCGCTAGCGGTGCAAGCCCGTTGATGAGCTCCGAGATCGCAGCTTTCAAGAACGAGCAAGAGGCGAACACAACCACAGCTTCGCTGCCACTCGTCTTTGCAGCTGATGACGCAGAGTCGGCACCTTCCTCGATCGAGGAGTTGCGCGCGGCCGAACAGCAAGAGACCAAGGCCCCACAAGTACATGCCACACTGCCCGCACAAAGCGAAGCTGAAGGAACAGAAGCTGCAACGAGTGGAGATGCGGACGAGATCACGCCCATCGATGAGGTAGACGTTCCAACAACTGCGAACGATGGACCGAACATGCTCGCCGAGGCAGCACCTCCAGCGCTTGTGTCTACGGGAATCGAGGACAGCGATGCGACTGTCACTTCCGCCTCTGGCATCGATGTCGCCGAAGCTTCCTCCGCCGAGGGCAGCCCAACCGTGTCCTCTGCATCATCTGACACATCTTCGTCCTCGAACGACACGAGCGTGTCCTCTGCTGACGAAGCGAAGGCCGCTGACGTTACCGAAGGCACAGCAGAGAGTGCACCGCCAGCTGACAGCGTAGAGGGGGACTTCCAACCCGTCGTTACAGCTGAAGCACCCAGCACCGACTCCGCAGCAAAAGCGGCTCCGATCAGCATTCCCGCCGAACCAGCAAAGGCAGACAACGAGAGCGTTTCGCCAGAAGCAGCCGAGACGAAGCTGGCGAGCCCAGCAGCTGATGTCACCAAAGCCAAGGAAGAGAGGAAGGAGGGCAGCAAGCCGGTCGCGGCTGAGAAGGAGGTCAAGACGCCAGCGACGCCGAATCCGACCAAGAAGCAAGATGGAACGGCTTCGCCGAAGAAAGGAAACAGGAACCGCGGTGGGAAGAACAGACACCACAAGTCGAATTCTTCGGCAAACAAGAATTGAGCTTAGCATGTAGCATCATTGTCGTTATCTATTGCATTGCTTTCGTCATGTTTCTCGCTGTGTATGAAGACCAACGCTGGTTACTGTGTGAAACTTGAGTGCGTATGAGTGCTCCACGGCACTGGAGAAAATTGTGATGGTGCGGAACGCGGAATATCGTGAATTCCCGAGAAGTGTTGAAATTGTGCGCACGAGCCTTGTTTTCCTCCTTGCTTTAAGATCAACACTCACTTACTTACCACCTTGTTCTCGTGCTGCTCATCACCTGCATCATCGGGTTTCCTCGCCTTGAGCTCCTCCGGACCAATTCTCAACCATCAGAATGGCGACGACGCCTCGCGGACCGCAGCAGCGCTTCTCTGTGCAAACCAACGCATCCACTTCCTCTGCCTCGTCGCATCCATATGCTAACGCACCGCCTCCAGCCGATGCATCTTCGGCCGCAGCGTACTCCTTTTCACACGCGCAATCGAACGGCATTCCACCACCGTTCTCGTCTCGGAGAACTTCGGCTAGCGTTCTGTCGAGCGCAGCCAACTCTGCGCATCAGACGGCTTTGATTTCTTCTTCTTCGGCTTCGACTTCGGTTTCGAGCAATCGATACTCAGGGCCTAGCAGCGCGAATCGACAAGCATCTACTGCCTCTGCAGCAAGTAGTACAGCAGCAGGTTTTGGAGGTCGATTCGCGTCTTTCACCTCGACAACTCCTATCGATGAAGGCAACACGTCGTTTGCATCCTCCATCGCCGCGCCTTCGCGCCCCTTTTCAGTGCCGGACATTGTGGAACGACCAAGAGACAAGACGAGGTTGAACGAAGTCTCGCTCTCCTCTCTTTCGTTTCTGTTTTCGGAGATCGTCAGCTACACGCAGAATAGGGTGACGGGAGTGACGGATCTGGAAAAGAGGCTCTCTCTGATCGGGTATACCGTCGGCCAACGCGTTTTGGCGATAGCCATGCACAGGCAGGAAATGACGAGCAACCCTAAGAACCCCAAAAGAGAAACAAGACTTCTTCCGACGCTGCTTTGGATTCATACGGGATTTTGGAAGGCAGCGTTTGGCAAGCCAGCGGATAGCTTGGAAAGGAGTACCGAAGCTGGACGCGGGGATGAGTGTAAGTCTGTGCCTCCGATTCTGGTATTGACCATCAGCCTTACTGACGAATGTGCTTGTTTATATTTAACAGACATGATCTCGACCAATGTGCCCACGTTCAGTAAGAGCATTTGCGTGCCCAACGACATGTCGCAGCTGTCGGTGGAAGCCATGACTGCCGGAATGGTCGAAGCTGCATTGGATGGGTTAGGATTCCCAGCCAGAGTCACAGCGCATACGGTGGCCACACCACAGTTCCCAAACAGAACCACCATCCTTATCAAGCTCGATAAGGCGGTCATGGATAGAGAGGACGCCCTTGCCGCCTCTTGACACACACTTGGAATCCACAACATGACAAGTGTCCCTTCGATTCCTGTAACCGTTTGTGGAGGCTATGTCGATCGAGGAGGAACAAACCATTTGGCCTGAACGAATCGCCTTTGCATGTTGACTTCGCTTTTCCTATTCACGGCGGTTCTTCTGAGTGTTTGCACCTCTCCCTGTAGTCCGACTTGAGCGGCCAGGTTTTCGAGGTAGTCTTGTTTGAAAAAGTAGTTGAAAGTGTTGTCGCCTCTTCGATACCAGTTGTGGTGCGGATCGTCGGAGAGCAGGCTTGGTTCGGCCCATGCGGCGTCTTTTTTGGTGTGGTAGCGTACTTGGGAGAGATCGCCGTAGGCGTAATCTCTAAACAAGATATGGCCTCCATTCGAGTTGGATGCGAGGATCGAGGCGAGGGAGCGGAGGACTTCGACGTGAAGGTGGGGAGGGATGGCGGAGAGGACAAAGATGAGCGAGATGGTTGTTGGGTTCGCCCAGGAGTCGTAGGGTGGGGTGGAGAGGAAGGATGTCAAGGGTAGAGAGGGAGAGGTGAGGTCAAAGACAAAGGCATTGACTCGTTGTTCGTTGTATAACGGGTGAGCTTTCACCATATCCACAGCTCTCGAGGAGAAATCACAACATTGCACTTTGAGCTTCTCATTCGCCTCCAGTAGCGGATACAGCATGTTCCCCACCCCACATCCGACCTCTAGCAACACCCCTTCTCCACCTTCGACGCCTTCGGAAACCATCCTTGTCTCTTCCTCCCGATCATCTTCGCTTTTTACAGCCGTCAAAGGTGTCGGAGCTGTGTTGATCTGCTCTCCAAACTCGCGAGAGGTCCAATGACGGTCTTTGAAGAACTTGTCTTGGTGGTTTTTGTAGAATTTGTCCCAGTTTTTCGCCGCTTCTTTGCTGTGTTTGGTGACGGTGAAAGGGGTAGCGGTGCGGCGATTGGTGGAGAGGATGGTGGAGATAGAGGCTTCCACGTCAGCTTGCTCCGGTTGGGACACGTGCGGGGCTGGTGAGGTAGCGTCTGCCATTGTGAAGCCGGTCTCGTTGAAGATACGAGGAAGAAGGAGAGGAGGAGCAGGAAGAAGAACGAGAAGAAGAATGTCGGCAAATAAGAATTTTTGTGAAGAACAGGGTTCAGTCTGGGTGAGTGTGGAGAAAGATGAGCCAAAAAATCCCGCACATGCGCGAGGCATAAACTGGAGCTGCTGAGGGCGTGCCTAGGATTATCGCGATATGAGCATCAAACAACCCCACGCCGACTTGATGCCACTCAAAGGCTGCAGTCCCGTCTTGACTCATCACATCGAATCCATCCAATCTTGCTTGGATTTGTGGTCCACGTCTCTGGCATGCCAGGGTTGTTTGAAACGATTCGATCTGTTCCGCGCTCAAAGTTGCACTCATCCGATCGAGGTGCCATGTTTGACACAGGACTAGAAAGTCGGGCCGCTCTAGCGGCGTGTCAAAGCTGGTTCCGTTTGCAACACCTCACGGAAAGTCTCGAGTAAGATGGCTGAAGCCTGTACTGTCCGAAATCAAGTATGTACAAAGTGTCAAGGTTGATCATTCCTTGCTGCGATGGCAGTCATCGAGTTGCGATGCGCTGCATCAATTCGCCCTCCTCTAGACAGGATGCTTCGCGATGCTTCACCCACCCTTAGCAGCGCATCTTGCTCCGATAGCTCACCCCTTAGCCCCCAGCGTATGAGCCAGCCAATCCAGCCCCTCCGTCAAACCCTTCCCTGTCAATGCCGAGCAACCAAAAATCTGCCACGTCCTCTCCCTGAAAGCTGTCAATGCCAAACTCTCACTGATCTCGGCTGGCGTCATTGCACCTTTGATATCCTGCTTATTCGCCCATACCAAGATTGGCGCCTTTGTCACCTGTTCGTCTTGTGCGATCCTATGCAGCTCTTCTCGTGCCAAGTTGACGCGTTCGCGGTCGTTCGAGTCGAGCACAAAGATGACAGCGTCTGTGGAGGCGAGGTAGGATGTCCAGGAGGTGCGAAGCGAGGTTTGACCGCCCACGTCCCAGAGGGTGAATTTGAGATTCTTGTATTCAAATTGCTCTGTAGTCAGCATAGCGGGCGAGAACAGAAGGAGAGAGGTTAGAAGGGTGATCAAAGTATGGCAAGATGAGGATGATGGAGCGTACCAGTATTAGAGCCGACCGTGGGGGCAGTGGAGACCACTGAGCCCAGTGTCATTTTATACATCAACGTCGTCTTTCCGGCATTATCAAGTCTGCCATCGTCGTTTCACATAGCAAGAGGTATAACAGAGTCAGCAGGGTCAACTCGAATGCGCAGTTCCATGCCAAAGAGGAAAGAGAGCTCACCCAAGAATGCAAATCTTCAACTCTTTCGAACCGAAGAGAGATGACCATAACGAACTGAACGCCACGCCCATGGCTGTAACAGTATGTGTGGGAGCGAGTCAGCTCGTGCGCTGCTCACTTTGTCTGTTGCTGCTGCGAATGCGGTGACCGATGGCAAAGATGGTGATGAGCAAGAATGTACGCGTGAATAGGTGTTGCTCGGCGACTTTCTGTAGAGAGACAGCACAGCATCACGGCACGCGGCTAGTCAAGTTGGAGCGAATTCCGTGCGACAGGAAGATCTGCCTCCACTTGGACCACGCGCGCTAACTTTGTCAAATTTCAGGGTCCAAGCTTTCGTCCCACACCCGACATTTCACCTCCTTCTCTCAGCATCATCACTGAACGACAAGGGTGATGCCGAAGCAACGTGGAGCTGCCGCTCAGCCATCCGCTCCGCAGAGTAAAACAGCAGCGCATGCCGATGCCGACTCTCAGCAGTCAAGCAAGGCATTCGCGAAGAAGCTCGTGGCAGCTCAAGCACAGCTGCTCAAATTCTCTCTGCTTGCCCGAGTCGCATCCCTAACCCTCCTCATCCTCACATCTGCATTTCAGCAAGCCTTCGACACATCTCATCAGCTTCTTTCCTATGCTCTCGATCCCTCTACGCAGCATTCGCTCTCCGCCGGAACCTTCAAGTGGCTCCTGACGTTCGCACGATGGGATACGATCTACTTTGTCGCCTCGGCCTCTCCCACCATTGGATATACATATGAGCAAACGCTCGCGTTCCAGCCCGGCATCATTGCTCTACTCCGCATCTTGGGATATGTCACCCCTGAGCTGAACGGTTCGTGGAGTCCAACATCAGCAATCTTGCTCACGACATTGCTCGCGAACGTGGCAAGCTTGTTCGCGCCTGTCTTGCTGTTCCAGCTCTCTTGGCGGATCACGAGCAACTTGAAATTGTCATACACGGCAGCGCTGCTGAGTATCCTCGCCCCTTCAGCCGGTACAACGCTAGCATCACCAACGCCGGAAGGTTTCTTCAGCTTTGTCAGCCTGATCGGGATGCTCACGGTTGAGTCCACTGCATCAACACTTGGGTGGGCAAGGCTCTTTATCGCGTCCTTCTGGTTCGCCCTTGCCACAGCTTTTCGGTCGAATGGAGCGCTGCTTGTCGGATACATTGCATTCAAGCTCCTCGCCGACGCTAGGGCAGGGAAGGTGCTCTCAGCGGGGATCAAGCTGGTGGTCTCAACGGCAATCTGTGTTTCGCCCAGTGTGCTGTTTCAAATTTGGGCGTACTCCCGCTTCTGCCTTTCAGAGTCTGGTGCGGAAGGCGGGGTGGACAGACCATGGTGTAAGGCGTCGCCACCAAGCATATACAGCTTCGTACAATCGCATTATTGGAACGTCGGCTTCCTGCGCTACTGGTCACCCGAGCAACTGCCCAATTTCGTCCTTGCCATGCCGATCTTGCTTCTGATCGCGTACACCGGTCGGACATATTGGCGCTCATGTACGCTTTTGGAGGCCGCTGCATCGCTGATAGCGTCCTCAAAGACGGGGAAGACTGACGAAAAGCTAGGCCTGTCGCTGGGCTCGACGCCCAAAGTCACGCCATACGTCGTCCACAACGTGGTACTAGGTTCGATACTGCTCCTCGCATCACACGTACAGATAGCGCTGAGGCTGAGCACACCCGGCGGGATGCCAGCGGTCTGGTGGGGTGCAGCACATGCCGTGCTATATTCGAACAAGCTTTGGCTGAGGAAGCTGGTGGTTGGCTATTTGACCATGCAGTATGTGGTCTCGATAGTGCTCTATGCGGGATTCCATCCTCCCGCATAAGCAAACCTCAATATTAGACTCAAACGATATACGATACCCTGATTACCTGAGAGCGAGCGCGTGTGATAAAAGGTGTGGTCGTCAGCAAAGCAAGCCTGGTGAGAGCACGGAGAATTGAGCTTTCGGGAGAGGCAAGGTGATGATTGGAGAAGACGGAGATGTCGGCTAATTCAGTTGAGAGAAGAAACGGGCAAGCACAAAATGAATGCGGAGAGAGAAGATTGAAATGCAAGGACGGCTCTTTCCGTTAAGCATGCGCACGCGACGTCGCTCAGTGTTGGAGATCAAGTTGGTGCTGTTGGTCCTCGAAACCGCACTCGGGAGAGGGTACAGTAGTAGGCACGGAACAGGCGGTGATGGCATGATCGTCGAAGAAACTTTGTATTCGGGGACGATCCGATTGGTGGGAAAAGTGTGAGCTTTCGGATGATCCGTATGGTGAGGAATGGCTTTCAAGGTAGCGTGCGTGTTTGTCGGATATGTCCCGAAACGAGACTTGTCACAGCCCGATCGTAGAACGGAGGAGTTGGGTTGAGCACAGAATTCACCGACTACAATGGCTGATCATTTGCTATGTTAGAGGTTAGTGGCGGTTGTCGACAGCGACCGGGAGGTAGAAGCATGCCCCCGTACTTGCGCACAAGTAGCCGAGGTTAGACTCCTGTAACGACGAGATGCTAATTTTGGCTGTCGACTTGGCCAAGTCTCTAAATAAAGTATCATCCATCTTGCTAGACCAACTTAGTCAACGCTCTCTCTGTCAAATGGTTGCAAAGTCATCCCACAACGTCGACTCTTAACATGTGAGGACTCAACAAGGCACATGAACGCCATGCTGTCGAGCTAGACCTAGGATTCAATCGCAAAGCTGGAAGCGAGTGTGGAGAATCCGGTCCTGCAACCGGCCATTCTGTGATTTTTAGGAGTGAGAGCTTCGACGTCACCGGGGCTCAGCAGCTGGTGGAATTTCAACTGCTGCGCCTGGGCCAGCCAAGGCGTGAAATCGGTTACATGTCCATTTACTTACTGCATTCCTTGCTTACCCCGCTTGCACCCGAGCCAACTTTGGCAGCGCGGCTTCGGCTTTCTCCACGCCTTCCGACCGTCGCTCCCCATCGTCCGCATCTTCTTTCTCCTCTCCTCACCATCCATCCATCCATCCGTCCGTTCGTCACCGTTGACACCAAGCGTCCCTCCCCAGCACGCATATCAAAGACACACAACGAATCGGGTTCCATCCTGAACTACGCCGAAGCAACCTTCATCGATCCCATAGTCGCTCACAAGATACTCACAAGTAGCAATGTCTCAACAGCTCAAGCAACAACTCCAATCCGCTGGAATGGAGGAAGATTCCGCCTACTACATCGGTCGTTATACCGTTCAAGGTCTTCAATACGGCTGTCTCCTTGCGACTCCGCTGTACCTGCTTCAAGCTGCCCGCGGGCGCGGTTTCTCTCTCCGCGGACTGGCGCGCTACAACTGGATCCTTCCCGTCACTGGCGCGGGTGCCGGCAGCGTTGCTGGCTACGCAGCAGCCTCGCAACTCGATCATCCTTCGCTTGCAGCCCGCACCTCCGGTCTTCGTATGGACGCGCAGAGAGTAAGACAGGATGATCTGCACCTCATCGGAAGCGTCCTTGGCGCACTGGTACTGCCAGCAATCTTTTTGAGGAGGACAGGGTTGGTGAATGGATTGTTGGGAGGCGCCGGATTGGGCGGTGCGGCAGGATTGTTGACGCACCAAGTGCAGAAATTGAGCAAGTCGAACGACCCAGCAGGGGAGATGAGGAAGAAGGCAGAAGGTGTGGCAGATGAGGTCAAGGGCAAGGCGCAGGAGGTCAAGGGAGAGGTGCAAAAGAGGCTTTAGGTGGTGATATGGAGAGTCCGGAGGAAGCATGTGGAGAGATGAGCTTCAGCGAGGGCGAGGGACTGCGAAGAGAGAGGCGAGGAGAATGCAGAAAGTGCAAGCTCAACCCGCTCTCCGCGATGATATCATGTTGGCGGCATCCAAGACCGACAATATCAGACAGCGACATCTTGTGGTGGATGCTATCCGCGTGCTGCGGCCCCGGGGCTCGCTACGCCGATGAAGAGAGAGACAGTCTCAAATAGCCACAACTTCACGGTTACGACGCAGTCCCCACTCAGCCTCGCTCAGGCATAAACTCTTTTGCATCAGCACCAACTCGACTCTCAATTCTCAGCCTCAAACAGTCCAGTCGTCCCCCGCAAATACTCAGATCTTCATCCTGACTTTCATTATTGTGAATACCTTCTCATGCAAACAACTTGTTCAAACAACAGCTTTGCGAAGCCATGTGAGATGAAGGATGATTTGGTGTGCTTATGATTGACTTGTAGACCAGTCGACATCGGAGAAGCACAAAAAAGGTATCAAAGGTATTTGTGAAAGAAGAGATGGTCTAGCCCATTCTCATAGGCCCTGTGTTCATTCCTCCATTCGCAGCTCCACCTCTCGGCCCGCCCCTGCCTCTTCCCCGGAATCCACCTCTACCCCGACCCCTTCCTCTCGGGTTGCCGCCGCCGTAGCTTGCACCGGTATCGCCGAATGTCTGCATATTCTTCATCTCTTCCGCCATTCTGTTCGCTCTACCCCTACCTCTGCCACCGCCACCCCTTCCGCCCCTACCGCCTCGACCACCAGGAGCATCAAAGAATCCACTCCCGCCTTCCGCGTTTTCCGCATTCGACGGAGTAGTTCGCTCGTATCTCTCCTTGACTTCACTCGAGATGTTGTCAAAGAAGCCCGACTTTTTATCGTAGAAGTTGCCCGGGCTCTCGGACGAAGGTGGTGGGATGGCGTCAAGCAATCCGGCTCCATTCTGCTGAGAGGTCGAACCGTCTGCCTCGGTAGCCTCCTCGCCAATGTTGTGCTTCTGGAACTTTGCGTTGGCCAATTCGAAATCGAACTCCCTGTTGGGCATGCTGGGACCCTCGGCTGGAGCGCGAGGCTGTCGGTGATGGTGGTGACCGCCGTTGGCGTTGTTATGCTGATGAGCAACGCGACCTCCACCGTCGCGACGTTCGGATCGTGCCGCCGCGTTGGCCGCTGCTGCCGCTGCATGCGGGATAGCTGGCAGGCCATGAGCTGCAGGAGGGAGAGACGATGGTGAAGAAGCAGTGGCAGTCGCGGAGGGCTTCGAGACGCTCAACTTAGACATCTCCTCGAGAACCTTGTCTGCGCTCGACTTCTCATCTGCCTTGGCGGGCTGAGCTGCAGCAGGTGGAGAGGCCGACTTTGGTGCGGCTGCTGGTGCTGCGGAAGGAGGGAGAGGTGACTGTTGGGAAGGAGCACCGTTGAATTGCTGCGGTGGGGGAGCCATGCCTGGAGCGCCAGGGAAAGGCGCACCGCCAAATTGAGGACGAGGCGCCATGCCGTATGGGCCGGGCGCGGCGAAACCGCCGGGGCCGGATGGAGGTGCAGACGTCTACCGTTGACAAAGCAAACAACCAATGATTGAATGAAAATGTCAGTACATTGTGCAGCAATGCTTTAGCAAGATCTTGAGCAAGCTCCTTAAAGGGGAGACGGAATCAGTAGGAAGGCAACGGAAACATCCACACGGTTTTGCGCTCTCGGACAATGACACGTCCCGAAGGACAGTTTTACATCCGTAAATAGTTCATCACATAATGTCTCCCCCTTGAGAAGCTCGCGAACGAGATAGTACTTACGTTGAGAATGGCGGGATCATTGAGAGCAGGCTGCTGTTGCTTGGGTGGATTTGGGTCATCAATCTTGAGATCTTTGACATCGGCAGCACGGAACATAATATATTCGTAGACGTGGTCGCTAGGAGGGATCTCCTCTTGAGGGCGGCCTTGAGCCGAGACTCGGCCTTCGGTACCCCATGATCGGACCTTTTCAAGAGCGATGGTAGCCTGCTCGGGATTGATGGAAGCCAGAAGACCTTGATATCGGATATCGGATTTGGAGATGAGCGAGATAAGCGCTCCGATGTATTCTGCAGTCGCCATGATTGATGTTGGGATTGAGAGCGAAGGGCAATCACACTGATGGGCGATTTAAGAAACGTGGGTGATGTCGTCGACGAGAAGACAAAAATTTGAGGCTACGAAAGCGTTGCGACCGTCAATAAAGATGCACCGTAGGCAGATATGATGTTCGAACAGGAAATACTGAGACGTGGGGTGCTAGGGCTATGTATAGCAGAGAGAAAATTTGCCGGTATAGATCGAGAAAACAAATGTGTGGTGATATGGGACTGGATGCTGAACTGAGAGAGAGACTGAAGGGATGATCAGACAGATGGGAAAAGAAGAAGGAACAAGACGGCCGAGGGCAAGAAGTAGGGTATGATGATGATGAACAAAAGAGGAAAAGAGATGGGGGAAAGTAAGGTTACCTGAGGGGTTGCGGACGAGGATCACTCGTTGACCTGAGCGCTGCCCACTCACCTATAGGTTGAAAACTTGACTGCTGCCAGTTCCAACAGAGCCGCTGAAGACTGGCACCCAAGTATTCGCGTCTTCCCTCTCATTCCTGCTCTTTCCAATTTTCCAGGCAGCATAGTAGTGATCGGGTCATTTCCAGTTGCTTCAAATTGAAAGGGCGCGTTACGTAAGCAACATCGAGCATGAAGAAAACACTCAAGTGCAAGTCTCCCGAATTGGATGTGAGCACCTTCTCGATGTGGTGTACTTACACAACTCGCTCCGAAGTAGAAGCACACAAAGGCTCGGGAACAAATACAATGAAATTGACAAGATGCGTGAGAAATGCGAGTAGATATCCGGTCAATTAGTGAAGAAGGGGTCGATGGGGAGGAGGAGGTAGGCAAGAAATACAGAATCCGGAATGGAAGATCAATATCCGACGCAGGTGCGGAAGTATAGCTTGCGTGCGCATGTACAGAATGGGAGCTGTCTATGAGTTCCAATGCGAAGATGCGTGGACTCTGAATGCTGTGGAATGCGAAAGACTAGGAAAGGTAGTGAGACAGGTTGAGCTGGCTACCGTCTCCGTACTGGTTCGAGAATTCTGCCAAAGCTTCGGCTGTCTTTTGCGGATCTTCGCCCCACTCGTTGCTGCCGCCGTACCAGCCTATGTTCTGGTTCATGACAGGTGTAAGTGCTTCATCGGTGCTACCATTGCTGCTGGCCGTCGGCATGCCCGGGCCACCGGCTCCGATCGCTGCGCCACCGTGCAAGCCTGAGTATCCGGGACGCATCAGAGGCGAGTTGCGCGCGCTTGGAGCGAGGAAGTCGTACATGCCCGAAGCATGAGCTACATAGGGCGATGAGCTCGGCATCATGGCGCGTGGAGTGGAACTTCCGTTCGCCGATGAGCTGGGCTGCAAAGGCTGCGAAGTAGCAGCACGAGCACCATTCACTCTTGGATCGGATGATACGTCACCGCTGTCGTTTCGAGTGTTGGCCTGGTGGTATAGGTAGTCCAATGTGTGGTGTCGGAGATGGGCTTGCTGAGGCGCGTAGAATCCGTTCTTGTGCACATCGTGCTGCAAAGGCAGGTCCAAAGGCGCTGCAGCGTACCAGTTGACTTGACCGCCAGGTTGATCGGCGAACAGATCGCGTGTCTCTTGCGGCAACGCTGCATAGAAACCTTCGCCTCGTTGCTGGCGGACCAGATCGACAACTCCAATCGTAGGTTGCTGCTCCACTGATGCTGCAGGCTGATGCTGCGAACCAGCAAAGTCGGAAGAGGCCACCTTACCCATACCGGCAGAGGCGACACCAGAGGCGATCGCGGCGTTGCGCAAATCGGTGAGCAGATTGGCATCCACGCCACCTAGCTCGTTGCTGACCTGTATCATATCAAGCGAAGCGGCTTGGGGCGTTGAGAGCAGCTGTTGCAAGCGGAGATACTGGTCGGGGGTGATCCGCGCTGCGACAAGCGAAGCCAGACGTGTAAACGCTTCACCTGCAGCTTCCCCACCATCGCCACCCCTGCCCTTCTTTTTCGGCCGGAAATCGTCCGGTGCATCTTTGAACAGGTCGGGGAACTCCGCTGCCTCTCCACTCGCTGCATCTTCATCACGCAGAGCACCTGGTCCTTGTACACCACGAAGGAAGGGTGAATCCTCTTTCGGTGGAGGAGCGATGGCCTTCTCGAAGTAGTTCATTGGCGTCTCAACCTTACGGATCTCTTCGGGCACGCAGCTGGCCCAACTCTTGATCTTGTGGAAAACGCGCTGTTGCTCATTGTACCTAGACTCGGTCACGTAGAGCGGGCTTCGCGGATCCCAGTACTCGGGCTTGGGTCGGCCACGGATGTACTTCGTGTAGAACATGACCATGATCTTCTCCAAGATGTCTTCGATGTGGTGATCGGCAAAGTAACCAGTCTTGACTACTTCGTCCTTGAAAAACTTCTTGGAAGCGGGGTGGAATGTCTGCTCTGGCCTATAGTACCAGCAAACAGTGACCCATCCCTGGTCTGGGTCGTCGTCCTCACGGCGAAGCACCTTGAAGATCTGCGCCACAATGGGCTTGGTCGGATCGGACGGGTTGATGAGATGTATCCAATCACCGACACGGAACGCTTTGCCCTTGAGATTGAGATGTTCATAGTAGGTCTTGGACTTGCTGCTAATGCGGGTAGTGAGATCACCGTGGGAGCCGGCACTTGCGTAAAGCGGACCATGTGGGATGGATGAGAAGTGATGACTGGCATCGGCTTGCGCAGCAGCTGCATGGACGGTTTCAGCTGTGATGGGCTGACGTTGAGATGGCTTGGCCTTGGTGATTTCGTGGTAGAGACGCTGCAATACGACGGCATCACCGTACGGCTGCGAGCCAATAGGATGAAGCCTTCGGGCATTCTCAAAGAGTTGCAGCATGTCCATTTCAAAGTCAGTGGCCTTGGGATACTCGCCTTCGGCAATGCGCTGCGATATAGCTGAGAGCGAAGTTGGCTTCTCGACCTTTTCGTAATATTCTGGGTCTGCCTCCGGGTCGGGACACTCCTCGAAGGCTTCAGCTAGCCTTCGCCCAGTCACATCAATGTGACTGCGGATGCTCTGGACAATGGCGGCATAAGCGCGTTGTGCCTCAGCAGGGTTGGCGGGTTCGGTCATCCAACCAGCGTCGTGTGCATACGGCACCTTGAGCTCGGGCTCATTAGCATCGGCTTTGCGTCGTGTGCGGCTGGCAGAAGATGCACCTGCGTTTCCGACAGCTTGACCGAGGCCTGCGCCTATTGAGCCGCCTGCAGCAGTCATGATGGTGCCCTCTGCTGATGTTGACGCAGTCATGCCACTTGCCGAAGCTTGCTGTGCTGTTGAAGTGGTTGTCGATGATGCCAGAGCCACCGCTTCTGCGCTTTGTCGACGTGCGCTCGAGGCTCTTGCTTGTTGTGCCTCTCTCAACTGCTGTTGGCTCTGTTGCTGCTGCAGTTCTTGTTGGCGCTGGAAGGTCGGCATGGATGGGAACGATGGCACGGCGAGAGGCGATTGGATGCTGCCAGGTGGTGGGTGGTAGAAAACGTTCTGCTGTTCTGGAATACCCGGACCCAGGCTATGCGATGGATAGCCGGAAGGAGGAGGCGGCTGGAAAGGCGAGCCAGTGGCGGAGTAGCTAGTTGGTTGTGCTGCTCTCAGACGCGGCGAAAGGTGCGAGGTGCGGGGTTGTGGTGTTGGCTTTGGAGGCGGTGGTGGCGCAGGCTTTGTTGGTGGGGCGTTGGGATCACGATTTTTTGGTGGACGTCCACGACCTCGTTTGATGGGGAGCGGCGTGGCGAGAGGAGAGTTGCTGCCGGATGCCATGGCTTGTTGCTGCTGTTGCAGCTGATATGGATTTGACATGATGGCGGCGACGCTGGATGATGCTTTTCTGTCTTTTTGAGATCCGCAAGCTAGAAGCAGTCACGAAGGATTGCGGTCAGATCCAGCTATCTGAGACAGGGTCTTTGGTCGGTCGAAGGTATGGATAGACCGCACACTTTTGGTATGGCACCGTTGTCGATGGCGTTTGAGAGTGCTGTCGGGAAACAAAACACAGGTGCTGGATACCGGAAGGTAGGGTATGTTGATCAAAGACGAATAGCGCTTCAAGAAGTTGCCGTCAATTCGTCAATGAAGCCGACGCGTATCACTGCACTATCTCCGATGCTGAACGGGAACTTGATGATCACTGCAGCAAAGTGAGCACTTCACGTTGCGCGATCCGACGAGAATGGTGTGACGAATGCAATCGGTGGAAGTGTATGAGCGAAGCTGAAGTGAGATGCGAGTGTTGAAAGTAGAGTAGCGATATCGGACTCGACCGGCAAGTTGAGAAGAAGAATGAGATTTAGAATGCTGCTGTACGCCGGTGGCAATGATGGAATGCGTGGATGCTGATGGCGGTATTCTCGCAAAGACCAATGCGATGGATCCGAACGGTACGGGCGATAAGAGTAGTGGTTGATGGTGACGAGCACCCTTGGATAGAGGATGAGGATCAAGGCAAAGTAGGGTGGCGAAAGAAAGAATCGCGAATGAACGAATTGGACAGGCCGAGTCTGACAGTCAGCCAAAATCCGGTGAGCGTCAACCCAGGCGAAAGCGAGCTTCTGTGCAGCCGACCAAGGCGAGACTTCTGAATGGCTAAGCAATTTCAACTCACAATCATCACACAGTCGCGTCGGGGGAGCTTGCCGACCACGACCACGACGCCTTTTCGCCTTCTCCTGCCCCTCTTTTTTTCTCGGTAGTTTGAGATTGCGAAATTGAGAAATGTGCGTCGTGAACTCAGCTTTGACTTCCTTCCAACCGCGTACAGGCTTCCTTAGGATTGAAGCTATGTTAGTCGACATTTCGCGGCAGCACACCGCTTCGTCCGAATCTTTCGAGGAATTCAGAATTCAGCATCTCCACTGAGCAGCGGCCAAGAGGCGATATTTGAAGATCGACACACACTCCCTCGACCTAGCTAGCACACGGCGTGAAATCTCCCACAGTCAACTTATCCAGTCTCCGTCGAAGCCGGTAATCGAGATACAGGTTGATGTGCTTGCCACCACAAAGGAGTTGATCGAATCAAGGAATGAAGCAAGACTTGTCGGCATGATCAGAAGCAATGCTGGATCACAGTGGATATCACTTGATAACGATGTAGAGACAGCGGTCAGCTCACTTTGTGACACCCTGAAGCGTCGATGAGACTGGGACCGGAACGGAGCGAAAAGGAGCGTAACTTGGAGCGTACCAGTACTAGTAACGAACGAACAAGCACTCGATTTTGGGCCTAACTGCCACAATCTCGCTTGGGGACGGCTGTGCAACACGGCTGTCAGCAGCACTGCGGTGTATGCTGCTGCGACACTGAATGAGCTGTGGGAAACAAGATGCAAAACGCAATCGTTGAATCTCCACGGAACCTCTGCTCAGCCAAACGCGAGGGCGAGAGCTGTGAGGGAGCAGAGTGTGTGGAGCCAAGCAGTCGTCACCGGCATCTGCGTCTTTGGCTCGACTCCACTTCGCCGCTTACACCTCACACTCACAGACTCGCACCGAGGGACTGTCAGTGTGTGGTGGGATTGGGCTTGGCGGTCAAGCCTTTGGAAACTGATGTAAGCGACGCTTCGTCGCTCTCGCTTCTAGATGGCCACACTACTAGTATTCGTATCGTCCTCACGTCAACGAAAGTTTGCTCGCCTTTTCATTCTCTCGAAGCGGGACTGCACATATTCCCCCCACTCAACACGACGCTTGCCCTCGCCGCTCTACTAGTCAAGTCAAAGATTTGAGTGAGTATCGAAATCTGCTTCTTGACTCGACCTCGGGTGACGGCAAGTACGGCAACTTGAGCTTGATTTCGCTTATGCACATTCAAGTGATTTTCAAAAATGCCGCTCCACTAAGTTAACCATTGTGCCTGTCTGCTGTGGCTTTCGGATAAAGCTATCCGGTTACGACACACAGCTTCCTGACCTCATGATTGAGCTGGCTTCGCTTGACGTCAACGTCAAATTACAGTCAGCTTCCATTTTTTGCTCCACACTCACACTTGTTCTCTCAGTCGAGTCTGAGCTTTGGCAGCCGATTTCGACTTCTGCCCTTATTCTCTGACACTTTTTAGTCTCATACACACTGGACGACACACAAACTGATGAACAGATTGAAGCTTGAGATAGTAGATCGGACACTTTACAATACAAAGAGAAAAGGAACAGAAGGAACAGATACGAGCAATCTAGCCGATAAGAGAGTGGAGATTAGGAACTTATGTTGTGGACGTGACAATCAGAAAGAGGGGACAAAGTATCGTCGGAGAAGCCGACGACGTTGAGAAAGCCAGACTACGATATCACAGGCGCGAGTCTTCGATCTCGTGCATCAGGCGTCTGCCTTCACGAATACCTTCGTGTTCGTGACCGTATCCGTTGGCTTCGAGAGCAAGGGCAGCATTCTCGAACAGCTTGTTGCCAAATGCTGCTTCCATCGCTTCCCACACTGTCTTGACATACTTGATGTCGAGCTCGTCACGCACCTTCTTCGGAAGGTCCGCCTCGACGTCCTTGCGATTACGCTGGGGCAGCAAGACCTTGCGAATGCCAGCACGCGATGCTGCCGTGAGCTTCTCTCGGATGCCTCCCACAGGCATCACAACACCTCGTAGCGTCACCTCTCCCGTCATGGCCAGGTAAGGAGAGATGGGCGTCTTGGTGAACAGACTGACCAATGCGCAGGTCATGGCGACACCTGCCGACGGACCGTCCTTGGGGATAGCACCGGAGGGCAAGTGAAGGTGAATGTCATTCTTGGGGAACTCGGAGTCGCGCGAGTGGATGATGCCGAGCTGGAATGCATTGCCTTTGACCCAAGAAAGCGCAAGCTCGGCTGACTCGCGAATCACGTCTCCCAACGAGCCTGTCAGCTTGAGGTACCCACTACCAGGTGGAAGAAGCAACGATTCGATGTGCAGAATGCCACCCGAGCCAGATCCTTGGTAAGCCAGACCGGTGGAAACACCTGGACGAGCGTTCGCCTCTGCAACCTCTGGTTCGTAGGTATCAGGACCAAGGTACTTCTCCAGATCTTCCTCCCGGATGACCGGATCGTACTCCTTGGGGTTGCCCTTGTCATCTCGCAATGTGCCCTTCTTCGACATCGAATACTCAACCGCTTTGGCTCGCGCCAGAGCTCCGATTTCCCGTTCCAGTGTTCTCACACCGGCTTCGCGAGTGTAGCCCATAGCCACCTTGAGCAGCACATCGTCAGATACAACAAGCTGGTCAGACGTCAGACCTTGTGCCTTGATCTGTTTGGGCAGCAAGTACTGACGAGCGATGGCGGTCTTCTCGTCGTGGGTGTAGCCAGAGATGTGAATCACCTCAGTTCGGTCAAGCAAAGGAGGAGAGATAGTGTCGAGCGAGTTGGCGGTGGCGATGAAGAGAACGCGACTCAGGTCGATGGGCACATTGATGTAGTGGTCGCTGAAAGTGTGATTCTGCTCAGGGTCGAGCACTTCAAGCATGGCAGCCATCGGGTCGCCGTGAAGGCCGTTGCCACTGCCGAGCTTGTCTACCTCGTCGAGCAGAATGACAGGGTCAGAAACGCCGACCTTTCGCAGAGAGGATACAATGGAACCAGGCATTGCACCGACATAGGTTCGGCGATGGCCTCGGATCTCGGCCTCGTCACGGACACCACCGAGAGAAAGTCGAGTGAAGGGTCGCTGAAGCGCACTGGCGAGAGACTTGGCGATCGAAGTCTTACCGGTGCCTGGAGGTCCAACGAGCAGAAGGATAGGACCCTTATCACCAACACGCAACTTCTCGTTGCGACGGCGACGCTTCTCTTCCTCGAGCTCCTCCTTGGAGATGCCCTGCTCTCGTGCAACCAGGTCCTCGCCTTCTTCGCCGTCAACAGACATGGAGAGGTCATCATCGTCTCCGGACGTGGCTTCGTCAGTAGACTGAGAAGGGGTGCCCTTGCGTCGCTCTTCAGTGGCCTTGCGCTCGGCAGTCTCTTCGGCCTCGAACCGCTCCTTGGCCTGGTTGGTCTTGAGCTCAAGAACAGCGAGGTACTCAATCAAGCGCTTTTTGACCTTCTCCAAGCCATAGTGGTCGGCGTCGAGGATGCGACGAGCTCGGTCGACGATACCCTCCTCTTCAGCTGGAGCGCTTTGGCTCTTCTCGTGGAGGACCACAGCCTTGTCATCAGGATTGCGGGTTGGCTCTACATCCGAGCTGATCTTCTCCCATGGCAGCTCGGCCATGATCTCGAGGTAAGTGATGACAACGCCACGCTCCACGCTCTGCTGCGGAATACGAGCAAGACGCTTGAGCTCCTTGTCGCAAGCCTTGCGTGCTTCAGGGCTGAGACGTGCCTGCTCAAGCTTCTTGGCAAGCTCTGCGACCTCGTCCTCGTCATCATCACCGCCGCCGGAGCCAGGGAGGCCTCCGCCTGGCATACCTTTAATACCAGGCTTGGCGCCTCGACGTCCACCGAGGGGACCAGTGATGATAGGTCCACTACCATTCTCATTGCCAGTGTTGTTGCGAGAGGCAGGGGCACGGATGATGATGCCTCCGCCTGGCTTGTTGTCGTCCTTGTCATTGGTGTTGGACGTGACAGCCGAGATGCGCGCGGCGACGCCCTGATTGAGAGCTGCCAGCTGGTTCAGCAGGGCTTCAAGCTGGGAACGGATGACCAGCTCCTTGTTACTGGGGTTCAGTGGAGAAGAGAGGGCGGTGAGAAGCTCGCGAGCAAGCTTGACTCGCTTGACTCCGTTCTGGAGGACCTCGACAGAGTGACGGACGCGCTCACGCTGATCCCAGTCGCCGAGGATGGCTACGCGGTCGGACCACTCGCAAGCGCCTCCAAGCGTGCCGACAACAATGTCTGCGAGTAAGGCCGCTTGGGATTCGCGACAATCCTGCATGAAGCCGCGAAGCTTCTTGAGCAAGCTTGCTGGAAGGAGCGGCAGTGCAGGACCAATGATGGGAGAAGGCGTGTTGGGGCTGCTGTCAGTGGGAGGGTTGAGTTGGGCGATGGCGTCAATGAGCTCGGCGGAGGCCTTCTTGAGCTTGACTACAAGATCAATGTCACCAGGTGAGGCTTCAGGGAAGGTGGGCCATGACTCTTCGTCTACGAATGCGGTAGCAGTGGCGAGCGGGATGGGCACATCGGGAATGGAGAGGTTGGTCTTGGGGTCGATGGTGGTGGCGGTCAGAGGCGCACGAATGGAGAGCCATCTATCAATGCGAACACGAGTGAGACCTGAGACGAGAAGTGTACACGTCTGGGTCTGAGGGTTGCGGACCAGGCGCATGAGACGAGCAGCACAGCCCCAGTCGTAGAGATCGTTGATGCGAACGCGAGTATCGTTGTCTTCGGCGCTTGTTAAGTTGCGACTGTTGGGGTCATTGGGCAAAGATGGATTGGTGGCTCGAGATGCTGGCTTGTCAGCCGAGGCGGTGCCCTTGGGTGCCTTGAGGGTAGGCACGCAGGCAATGATGATGGGTTTGTTGGAGTCAAGCTTGTTACGACCGATCTGTCGAGGTTTGTGCGTTGCATCGTTGTTGGACTCTACGCCATCTTTGAGGGCTGAGTACTGCAGGGCAGCCTTGAGCAAGCTGAGCGAGTGCGCATAAGAGATGTTGATGGAAAGAAGAAGATTGGGATGCAAGACGAGCGGGTAGGGAAGCGGCAAGACCGGCAAGCGGTCAGGGATGGAGATGCTAGGGTTCATGCTGAAGGATGAAGCAAGCGGCGACTTGCTATCGCGGCTCTAGAATGGCGAATGAATCGATAGAAGCAGCTGCCACAATTCTGAAATGATGTATTCAGCCTGTTGTATGGCGCAAATAGCGGAATAAGCTGCGAGTAAGATGGTTGCTGCGGGGAAGGATGGCTGAATGAGAGCGATCGTCAAATGAGATGCGATGTTGGACGATTGAGCGGGAGAATGTGTGCGAATACGGGTGTTGAGGTGCAGTAATTTACTGAGGGTGTGTCGAAGAAGCGAAGAGTATGAAGTGAGGAGGATGTCGATTTCGAGGTCGAGGTCGAGGTCGAGGCTGGTGAATTTAGGTGAGATGGTTGATGACCAAGAGAAGGTTGGGTGAAAGTGACGAGGATGCGATGGCTAAGCGAGCAAAGCTTAGAGCAGCACGGAGTGCTAGCTGAGCTAGCTGAGCTTGCGTCAGTGTTGGCTTTGACAGAAAGGAAGCGGACTCATGTGCAGATCAGGAAAGTGAACGCTCAATTTTAGGGTGCGAGCGAGGGAGCGAGCGGGCAAGCCAACCAAGTGCGGGGGGCGGATCTCTGCTCGGATTCAGTCACGGTCGAGGCAAGGCAAGGCAAGAAAGCATCACGGCAGTTCGGGGCAAATTGTGACCGGTGCTTTGCTTTGTCTGAAAATGCAGGTGCGGTGAGGGTCGCATGCGTAAGCCAAAAGCACGAAGGTTAGCGTGATTTGGTGTGTGGAGTAAAAAGCACCGGTTTTGAGCTCAGCTTTCAGACTCACACTGCGAGAGGCGCTACGCCACCAATTCACATCGAACGATGAAATGACGGAGAAATTGCCAGAAACGATGGACTCTCCTCTCGCGCGCACATCCTTGCCAGCCAGCTTGATGTTGTTCGAATACTGCAAGGCCCTTCGTCACTGATTCAAGCAGCAGTCATGACTGCCCGTAGATGAGCTTAGGACTGACCTGCATCTACAGTGTATCTCAGCTCGACTCACATGGTTGCTGCGACGGCGCTACCATAAGTCAGCACCAGCACCAACATCAGCATCACTATCTTCACTGCGAGCATAGCATCAAACCGTATACTGTATCATTTTGGCTCGTCCAGACCGGTACGCTGTCACCTCAAATCTGGACCTTGAATAGATCTAGATGGGCGGCAACGGCGGCAATTCGGACTGCTTTTCCCCTAGACGATAGCTAATCTCAAAACCACAAAATGCTACTTTCTGTATGTGTTTGCAATGCAGGAACATCATTGCATTGAAACTCATTACTAGCAATCAGATCGTTACCCATGTTATGCATGTCAGAGGTTGCAATGCTGTGCTGCAGTCAGATGCCGACGAGGGCGCTGAATTTGAGTCATTGAGACGGCAGCTACAAATCCAGAAAAAGTGTGAGATCGAGTCAATCGCTCGATCCAGCACCCGATCTTGCTCGTGCCCTTTCTTCTCATTCTCTGTAACATGGCAGAAAAATTTGAATCTTGGTTAGGATTCGTTGTGCATCCGCTTGATGCAGAGGCTGAGTTCGGGTGAACAAAAATGAAGCCTCTGCCCTGCCTGACTGCAGCTGAAGCGCGAGGTCAAGTCAAGCAATTTTTGGAAAAATTGGCAAGCTGGAAGTGTCACACAGGCGAATGTGGCAGGAGACACCAATTTTGGCGATCCAAAGCCGACATCATCATCTTGACCGGTGCTCGTTCCTCCTCCTCCTCCTCCTCCCACTACTACCCTCACTGCACACAGCAAAGTACTGTACACTTGCGTCTCTGCATCCTTTGTGACCTCGCACAATCATCACTGAGGCCTTCACAGCTCAACAACGCCAACAACAACGCTCATTGCATTGCCCAGAGCCGCACCTCCGCTCTCAACGCTTTGTCTCTAGCTTACCTCTCACCAACCACTACGCCGTTTCCTTCGCTCTCTCAGGCAACTGTCACAAGAGCCTAGCTCGCATCGCAGTCTTTTTCGCTTCGAGCATCCTCTACTCACTCTTTCGTCGCTAAACCTACCTTGTCGCCAACTACTCAGGCAACTACCGACACCGTAGTTTTTATGTCTCTCTTGTTTTCCACCATAACTCGTCCATCTGTTGATTCGTCTTTCGCCCGTAGACCCAAACCGCCTTATACGGTTTGTCATTGTAGCTGTACTTGATACATCTACTTCTTTCTTTTGATCTTCTCTCGACCTTTTATCGTCGAGATTTCCTATCCAACACCAGCGCACGCCGCTCACAACAATTGCAACCATGTCTGTTGTCAACATTCGTCGTGACGTCGACGACAAGTTCTACCGTTACCGCATGCCCCTCCTCCAAACCAAAATCGAAGGCAAGGGTAACGGTATCAAGACCGTCATCCCCAACATGTCCGACATTGCTCGCTCGCTCAGCCGTCCTCCCACCTACCCGACCAAGTTCTTTGGCTGTGAGCTTGGTGCTCAGACCTCGTTCGATGAGAAGAACGACCGATACATCGTCAACGGTGCCCACGACGCTGACCGTCTCCGTGAGCTCCTGGACGGCTTCATCGACAAGTTCGTCCTCTGCGGCGACTGCAAGAACCCCGAGACTGATCTCAAGATCCTCAAGGATGGTGATATCCTCCGCAACTGCAAAGCTTGCGGTAAGCGCACCGGTGTCGACATGAAGCACAAGCTCACCACTTTCATCGTCAAGCACCCACCTCCCAAGCGTGTCAAGGGTGCAAAGGGTGCCGGAAAGGCTGCCGGTCAGGATGCTGGCGATGCCGGCTCCGACGACGAGCTCACCAAGCGTATCAAGGCCGAGGCTGCCGAGATCCCCACCGCCGAGCAGCGTGACAACGTCGACGATGACTGGTCCGTTGACACCTCCGAGGCAGCCGTTGCCGCCCGTGTCAAGGCACTCGAGGGCAGTGTCAAGTCGTCGCTCGTTCTCGGTGATGACGACGACGAGGACGAGGAAGACAGCCCTTACTCGCAGTTCGGTCAGTGGCTCATTGCCAACCGCAAGGGCGGTGAGGAGGGTCGCGAGTGCACCCCCGCCGAGGTGTACAAGAAGGCTCAGGAGTTCGGTATCGAGAAGAAGCACAAGACTGTCCAGGTTCTTGCTCAGGCTCTCTTCACTGAGGACGCTCCTAAGGAGATCGAGAAGTACGGTGCCGTGCTCGCCAAGATGGTCGGTGACTCGGAGAAGCACCAGAAGGCCATGCTTGGTGGATTTGAGCGTCTTGCTGGTGTTCAGTACCCTTCGCTCATCCCCAACGGTGTTCCCAAGATCCTCATGGCTCTTTACCAGATCGATGTGCTTGATGAGGACTTTGTCAAGAACTGGGGTACGCACGTGAGCAAGAAGTATGTCGACAAGGACACTTCCAAGAAGGTCCGTCGTGCTGCAGCTCCTTTCCTCGAGTGGCTCAACGAGGCTGATTCTGAGGATGATAGCGATGAGGACGAGTCGGACGAGGAGGAAGAGGAGGAGCCCAAGCCTAAGGCGAAGACAAACGGAAGCGCTGCGAAGAAGCAGCCTGCTGCTGCCGCTGAGGAGGAGGATGACGACTCGGATCTCGATAACCTTTGAGTGTTTAGCTGGGCGGATATGTTATTACTGTTTTGGTTCTGTGGTTCCAGTTGCTGTGGCTCACCTCTCATAAGTATCGTTGGCTCGACGCGCATAAATGTCAAAAACAGTTTCGAGAATATGACAGCTGCCGAATGTGTATGGTCTAGAAGTATTGCTCGGCTGTGTGCCTGGTCTGCACACAACTCTTGTGCACCAAGCTGACACAGACTGAGTTGCTAAATACACGTTGAGGGGGGGAAACGATTTGAGAATTCAACATTGCTTGGGCTACTCTTTGTGAGTCGAGATGAGTTTGGCCAGGGATTCAACCAATGAAGCGGAGACGATGATGAGTGTGGTGACGACCTTTGATGCCAACCAAGCCTTGAGGGTATGTGAGTTTAGATTTCGTAATTGGCGGCGCCGACGACTGTGAAGCAAGCATAGGTAGCCACGATGAGGAGGGCTAGGAAGCTGAGGCCGCTAATGATTGCACCGAAAGCGCGGTTGCTTGGGGTGCCAGAGTAGTAACCGATGGCGTAGGGGATTCTCGAGACAACCCATGCGGCCGAGATGGCGGCGGTGAGTCGGGGGAAGAAGAGGCCGTTAAAGAGGGTAAGGAAGGCGAAACCGGTGAGGTTTTCGAGCGTGTTTTGGTGAACACGTTGGGCGCAGTTGAAGAGGTGAGCATCGCGATTCTTGTCAGCAACCGCCTTGTCGGCGTACATGTAAGGGTACGGAATTTGAGCGGTCTTGCGTGCGCTACCGGCTTTGACACCCATCAGGAAAGTGACCCAAATGGCAGAGACGACGCACGAGACAACATAGCCGTAACCGACCGGGAGGAAGAGGCCTTGAACCGTGGCTGGCTTGGGCGCGAGAAAGTGGTAGAAGGCGGGAATGGACGCAGTGAGCGCAGGAAGGGCGATGCTTTTCGACATGTTGACGTGGATGAAAGTGTTGCTAGACGAAGATGGACAGGGATAGTTGAGCAGTCGGAAGATATCGAGAAGCGTGAATTGATGATGAGAAGAAGAAGAAAGCGACAGGATAGGAATGACGACACGCCTGCACACTGTAGACCTCTCTCGGACTTGAATACGCCGAGCTTCTTAGAAGGGGATGCGTCCTGTCAAAATGAGCCTCCACCCTGCGACTTGCCGCGTGTTGCTTGATGTCATTGAGCTTGAAGCTGTGCCCGATTCGAGGCGAGCAATTATGGATTGGATAGCCGATGCAGAGCCCTTGATTTTCAAGGCGTGTTTCTGGTCGATCTGTTGCCAAAATTGAAGTCTTCTGGCCCGTGCAGACAAATCGGAAAGCATGGCTTTGTTGTTGCTACTTCGAACATCCTTGTCCGTCGAGGCTGTACAATGTCCAGAATGACAGCTACTTGGTCGCTCAAGGTAGGCGTTGTCCGACCAGTTGAACACAAGTCTCTTCTTTGTCGAAGTTTATTCGGCGTGCATTGTCTTCGATAGATTGGTACACTGGTAGGGCCAAAAAAGAGGTCCAAGTGGGTCAAAGCCTGGTCGCAAAGATTGCTGCAACCTCGACAAGTGTCGGAGACGAGCCTCGCGATTTCATAGGACAGCCTCTCTCGCGCCTTTCCAGCTGACGGCTGATCGAATGTGAAGTCGTACATTGTCCGCCATCTTGTGCATCTCGAACAAGAAGCTCGAGACTCGTGCCTTGGCCAGAAGCATGTTCCACAGCTGTTTCGTGGCGAAATGTCCGACTTCCGACTCGTAATGTCAGTAAGCTTCGAAGTGAGGGCTGTCGCGCCCAGGCAGGAGCAATACGCGCCAATCGCACATGAGACTCTCGTCTGGCGTCTCGGCAAACAGCTGAGTATCGCCCGTGTAAGGCAAGGACCTGATGTGGCGAGAGAGTTCGTCGATCTTGTCCTGTGGCTTGGAAAAACAACAGGAGTAGGTCACGTCTGAGTTCATCGTAGCCTGAGGACTGACAACGTCTTGTCGATGAGCAGCAGCATCAATCGTGCAGGCTCAAGCTCTGTCTTGTTGACGTCGGAGACATTTCCTTGCAAGCTGTCGTTGGATGACAGGGCCATGAAGGAGAAATAGGGGTGCGGATGCGAGATGGGGAAGCAGGACCGTCGAAAGAGCTCTCCTGAATTGTTGTTTTGGACAAGCCTTTGCGGAGAGGACGTCGGTCGTCCGATCTCGCCTGTAGACTCGCCGTGAGCCTTGCGGGATATGTCGCAAAGCTCGGCACTGTCTTTCACGGAGCTGTTGGACTTGCAGAAGGAGATACGGTTTCTCTCATAAGGTTTGGCTGGAAGAACGCCGTATGGTTGCGGGGCTGAACATAAAGTTTCATCATCGCATCTTGGACAGGGTGATACCATTCAGACTGTGACTTCGACTTCGTATCGTATCAACTTGCTTGTCCGATGGAAACCGGAGGCAGTCATGATTAGAACTGTTCCCGGACCAAAGCGGGCCGAGTTTGTCTTTGTTTCAACCTCAAGCGCATACTCAAGCTCAGTGGAAGCATTTCATCAGCCCGATAGCTCCGGTGATGTAACGGGACGGAGGAGAGGGACGAACATGACATTTGACTGTCAGAGGTTGATGCACGAAAAGGTACAACGGAATCACGCAACAGCTGTGAGAATTGACTCGTCACAGGAGAGAAGAGGAAAGAGTGGTGCCCTGAAGGGCAAGAGCAGTCAGCTCGAAGGCATGTGTGTGCACATTCATTTGTGACCCGAAGAGGGAGGAGTGTAGCGGCTGTGGCCTCGACCGTCATTGTCTGTCATTTTCAATACCGAAAAAGATTGTTGGTTAGTCCAGACTCAATGCACTACCTAACACATGTCTAGAGTAGCTTTGAGCGCAACCTACAATAGGTAGAGCCGTCAGGGTTGCTGTAGTAGTACGAGCCATCTCGGTTGGAGTAGTGATAGCTGTTATAGTTCGGAGCATAGGGACCGTAGTCCCTAGCACAGTAGTGGTTGCCCTGCAGGTTGGTGCCTGAGCATTTGTAGGTGAAGCAGCCGTACCTATCAAAGTTGATAGACGAGTTGGGGCCGTCCTTCTGAGACATGATGGTCGCTTTTGTAACGGTGCAGATGAGTGCAGATACGATGAATTCAGCTGAAAGTTATGGAGATGATGGTATCAGAGCAGATTACGGTACATTGAGTGACCATTTCTTTGATGAGAAGAGTGACACATTTCGGTCATTTGCTTCGGTCAAAGTAAGCAAGCCATGAAACCAACTATGCCTGGCGACTTTTTAGCAGAGTGATTTTTGGTTTGGCCTGCTTTAAGGTGAAATTGAGTTGGACCCTGCATCAAACATGATTTGGCAGCCAGTTTGGATTCACGGTACATTTACCGCACAGCACAGCACAGCACGAGCCCATGTACACGCACACTCACACCGGGCCCACGCGGTAAATGTCAAACTTGTCTCTTGGCACTGTGACTGAATCCGCAAACTCGGGTTCACCACATATCCGCTGTCGTTCGCTTAGAATGGCACACCACACACCACATGCTGTCCACCAATCTTCCCCGCACCTCCTTCCATCTTCCTGTCAACCTCCATACCTTCCTCTACCCTCCGTCTGCCCTCCCTCCTTCCGCCCAAGCTCGCCCCCCGACACGGATCCGACCTATGAGCACCATCACACCCTAGACATCAGCATCCCGTCCAACTTGCTCATTCTTCCTTGCTTGATTGTGGCGGAAACAAGCTCTGCACTCTCGCGGAACAGTACTTCCCTGGACATTCTTTATAGATGGTGTGCGCATGCATTCACCCCGCCTAGCCTTTTTGCTCCTTCTTTATCTCCCTTAGAAGCTTAGGAGCGATGGTGTGTTTCCGCGGCTCCCTGGCGCCTTCGCCCACAGTGCGAAGAATCCGAGCCATCTGCACGACCATCTCGCTCTACGTAGAAGCCTTTCTTTGCCACCTCCATACAATCTTCTACTTCTTCCTATTCCACACGTATCAGCCAGCTTCTCGTGCCTGGTGGGATTCCACCAAAGGCTCCGCAGTCGTCGTCTACGCTCCGCACAACGATGCTGTTGCTCGATATGTTGCGCTCCGTCTATCTTCCGGCTCACCCTCAAGCTTTGCACTCAAGGATGTTGGTCCAACCAAACGCAATCCCCAGGCTCCATACACTTGCTTCGTCTTACACGCCGATCCCGATCAATTCTCCATCACCGTAGCCCAATGGGCTGCCAAGAAAGCAAGGATGGAGAAGGCGCTTCTCAAACAGCAAGCGGGAGGCCGATCACCCGTCTCCAACTCCAGTGGTCCTTCTTCGCCAACATCGAGTTCTAACACTCAAGATGCGGATGTGTTGCCAGATGGCAGCGAGAATAGCTCCAACCCATCTTCGCCAGCGCCCGCGACAACCGCTGCACCGCCTCAGAGCGGTGGCGACGAGACACCTAGACCACACAAGTCACGCTCACGGCCACCTCCCATCTTGCTCGGCAAATTCAGACGTCGCTCACGCAGCTGGTCAAGCTGGGCTACACCGGGACTGTTCGGTTACGGTGTCGATATGCTCAAAGGCTGGATGCCCGGCCGCACTGGACCAAAAACCCCTCCATCTGGAACAATCATCCCCATCATGGCGGATGTGCAGACTGCCGACGGTCTGGCCATGATCAACTCCACCATCTCATCTTACTGCAGCTCGCACGGCCTCCTTCTCAGCGGCGTCATTCTGATCCCCTCGGTTCTCTGCCCTCGCAACGTCCCACTCACCCGCAGCGCCGCTGCTCTGGCTTCTCGAGCTGACGTACCCAAAACGCCTATCAGTGCGTATAGTGATGTGGATCCCTTTACTCTCTGCAATCGCGACGTTTGGGGCGAGATACGGCCTTCGTCTGGTGGCAGCGGCAGCGCAAGGTCCGCGCACGGAAACAACGGTGGCAGTCATGCCGGACCGCGAGATCCCTTCGGCCTGGCTCCACCCTTTCGAGATGCCACGGCTGAGCTAGGAGCATCGGTCGAGTCTTCGTCCTCATCTTTCTTCAACGCCCACGCTTCTCCTCCGCTGTCGCCATCGAGCACCCGCATCGTACGATCACAAGATGATGAGCAGGCTGCTCTGTACAGCGCACTCGCTACTGACGTCGTACAAACCAAAGCTCTCATCAATGTGCTTTTCCCGGCATTGAAGCGCGACAAAGGCCGGATCCTCGGCCTGGTGCCCAGCGGACATGGCCCAGATCTGCCGCAAGATCCTGATACCCTCTCTCTTCAGTCTATGCCTTCCCGCGGCTCCAATGGCAAGACGCGCGACCGCTCACTCTCCACCTCCTCTTCCTCCGGCCAGACTTACGGCGCGGAGCAGCAGCAACGTCAAGCAGCAGACGCTGCACCAGTGCTTCGTACTTGGCCAAGTCCAGTCGTCAACACCGTCCGAGAGGCTCTTCGCACCCAATACCGCGAGCTGGCGCTTGAGTACCGCCGTCGAGGTGGTGGCGCTCGACAAGTGCACGTGTCCATGATCGAGACCAACTCCATCATTCGACTGCCACAAACTCGGCTCAAAAAGGTCGTCAAGTGGAATGAATCGGTGCGATACTTTGTTCATCATGGTCGCAAGAGGAGATGGTGGCGGGTGCAGGATTGGATCAGTCTGGCTGGAGCCTTGGATCGGCTTCCCTTCGTCGGCCGGTTCGGACGCCTCAGCGAGCCTGCCGACGAGGGCCAGCAAGGCAGGACAGGCAGAGGTCGAGATGGTGGCAGGTACGAGATCTACATCCCTGTGGAGCTGAGACCCTTCCTGAGGGGATGGTCACGACCGTTTGCTGAAGCCGGTGGAGCTGCTGCTAGTGGAGGAGACGCATCTCTGGGCACGACGGTGGCGCCATTGACAGTGCGAGCACTGCGAAGGCTGGTTCGCGTGTTCCGCTGGCTCGAGCTCTGCTCCGTGCCGTGGGATGACCTTGCCGAGCACGTCGCTGCCGTCAGCTACCCAATCGCGCTCGGCTCGTCCTGCCCGCCCACGCCTGGCCCCTCACAGTCGCTTTTGCATCCCTACACCGTCTCGTCCAATCACGCTTCGTCCCAACAGTCGCAGCTCTCCTCGCAACAGAGTTTCTTCCGTTCCTCCTTGCTCATGTCTACCAGCACCAACAGTCGTCAACATCCTAGAGCACCCTCCGTCGATGGCGACGAAGACCAGACGCCGGACTTTCCCTTTTCCACCGCCAGCTCCGGTCCTGCATACACATTCCTTCATCCCACGGATGCCAATGCAGTCAGAGTAGCCCGGACATACCCACGCGAGCTGACCCACCAAGATCCAACCCCACTGTTCGAGAGCATTCGCTGCGCTCTCACCAGCTATCACCCAAGAGCGGTGTACTATCCGGCTTTGTCGGCTTGGGCGGCGAGCTTCATGCATTCAGTAGCACCATGGGTGCAGTCGGATTTGAAGGCTTTGCTGGCGGGGTACTTGTTGACGTACGCAGTTGAGGGCGATTCGAGCTAGGAACTACCCTGGATGCTAGAGGATGGCGATACTTTTGGTTCACTTGAATACGTTCATTTACTACACATCCTCGTCGAAAGAATTGTTGTGCGAGCTATTGACTGTGCTTATGACCTATTTGTGCTGATCTGAACAGGCTGTCATGATAACAAGGAAAGGAAATAAGTTAGGTGTTCGTTGAACAACGAGCGGGAGGCCGACCGACTTCCTCTTGTGTAGTGGCACCACTGCACGAAATGAATGCATCATGAAGTGCTGTATGAACGTTGGAGGCGTCGGCGTCAGTTGCCTTTTCGCCGATGTGAGCTTTTGGTTGACCGATTCGAAGCTGAACTGGATCATTTGACCGGCCACCAGAATGGTGCGACTTGGCGAGTCTGTTGACGACTCGTGGCAAAAATTGGTGAATCGGATGTCAAACAGTCTGTCAGTCTGCCATCCCATCCGCTGGTGTTGGACCATCTTTGGGGGAAGCTTCATTGCGTCCACCAGTTGTAGCACAAACATCGTGCGTGATCGGATGCTCAAGTTGACGAATGCATGTCGGTTGGTAATAAGTCGGGTTCATTATGTCGACGCAATGTCTGCTGCGTATGGCATGGAAGGCTCATACGAAAGCGTCGGCGTGAAATCGTACCTTGACCAGACAACTCCATACATTGATGACCATCACAGACAGATCCTCGTAGACGACGCCGGTCAGCACTTGTCGTGGCTCGATACTCTAGTGCAGTCGACACGAACCAGACAGAGCAGTCACGATACAGAAAAAAAGAATGATAGACATTGTTCAATTAAAGCATCGTCAATGTACAGCCAAATAACAGGCTGTCGCAGGTGTAAACAGACCCAAAGACAAGCGACTCCGCTATGTGAGGGTAAGATGAGGTCGACGGGAGGGCATCGTTGTGCATGACATGCATGGATGATCGTGTATGACAGTGATGCATAGAACCTCCCGTCGACCCCTGATGAAGTGCGAAAATTACAGAAACCGGTCGCCTACTTTGATGACGAGCAAACGCTTAGGCGGAGACGCCGATCTGCTGCGAGTAGATGTCGGCAGCCTTGGTGCTGGAGAGAGGGATGTCAACAACAGCGGGGCCAGCAACGACGTTGTCGTCAGAGATGGAGCTGCCAGACTTGGTAACAACCATGTAGCTACGGCCGTAGAAGATGTCCTCGGGGACGGTAACGGTGTTGCCGTCACCGATCTGGGCGTAGAGGACCTGGAGACCAGAGAGGAAAGCGGCGTACTGGCCGGGCTGAACACCGTCACCAGAGACGGTGACCTGCTTGCCGGCACAAACCTTGCCGGAGATGGTGGCAGCGGGGAAGGCCTTGACGGGAAGAGCAGGGTTGGAGTCGGGGCAGGACTTGATCAAGGGGGCAGCAAGCGAATAAGTGCCGTTGAATGACAGGGGAGTGTCAAACGCTGAGCCGAAACCATCGCCTTGCTGGACAGAGCTCTCGACCCAGCCTAGAGTATCGAACGAAGATGATGTTGCAGGAGAAAGATTGATGATGATGGCGAGGACGAATGAGAGAGGGGTGGCGAAAAAAAAAATAAAAAAAAGGGAAAATAAAAAAGGCAAGTGGTAAAAATCCCACAGCAGAACGCGACATGTCAAACAAAGAGATGACAGAAAAGGAGATTTCGTATCAGTATTCGTTCAGATCATCATGTCTTGTCGTCGTACAGCATCAGTAGAATGTACTCACTTGCGTGACGGGCCTCAACGGTGAGGATGGAACCGGCAGCGGTCAGGTAGTCAACGTTGGTGATGTTCTGAGCGGCGCCGAGGTAAGCACTGTTGCCAATGCCCTCAAGGAGAGCCGAGGTAGCAACGAACGACTTGACGTCGGTAACACCGAAGTCGTAGGTGCACTCCTTGGTGGCCTGGTCGCCGAGAGCCTTGGTGAGGAAGTCGACGTGGGCCTTCTCGTGACCGCCGATCTCGACGAATCGCTGACGAACCCAGTCGGGGTAGCCGGCAGCACGGAAAGCGGCAGCGTCGTAAGTCTGAAGCGACTCGCGGTAGAAGGTGGCCTCGAGGTGCTCAAGGGTAAGGGCGTAGTTGAGGATGACAGTGTCAATGTCGGCCTGGCCAGGGGCGGCACGCTTCTCGAGAGGAGCGGCGGCGACGGCAGCAGCAGCAGCGGTGGCAAGGACGGCGTACTTGGTAAGCATTTTGGTGAGGAAGTTGTGGAGAGTATGGGAAGAGGAGGTGAATAAGCTTTTTGGTGAGGAGAAGAAGAAGGTAGGGGATGGTGGAAAAGGGGGCTCTTATGTACCTCTTGGACAGGGAGGATGGGTAAGGCGATGGACCGCTCCGTCGAAAGACACTCTGTAGATAACGTTATGACAAGGGAGGAAGGGAGCAGCTGTTTTGCCGAGACACCACGGGAGGGGGGGGGGAGGGCATTCTGAAGGACAGGAGGGGATCCAATTCCGCCAAGCCAAGTTCCGGACGACTCTTGGCCGCTGAGTCCTATGATGGCCTCTCGCTCGTCTCAAAACACATGACATTGTCCTTTCTTCATGCGTTTCCCAAGATGCCGGTCGATCTTCGATCACATCAAGTTTCTCTCCACACCTTGGTTGTGCTCAAAGTAGAGCTTAGATCAATACGCCAGATTTGTTGCGTGAACGCAAAGATTATGTTGACTTGGGTGCTCTGTTCGCCGGCGATTGGACTCATCGTCTTGACACAGATCCGGTCCGTTCTTTGGGTCAAGTCTAAGCCTTCTGATTGCGAAAGCGCGCGCATCAGGAGGAGGATCATGCGAGGCAGGCTGTGCTCGAGACGTTGGCGAAGCATCTCACGGCGACTCGATTGAGATTACGACATATCAAGACATGCACAGCGAGAAGGTAAGGCGCCTGCATGCGACGCAATTGTACACAAGCGCCGGCGCGTTCTGCATCAACAACGAACTCTTTCGCAATGCAGAAGGAGCAGCAGAAGCCGTCTGTCGCCGCGCTTGGTAAACAAGACCAGTTAAAGAAGCGTTTGATGTGAATTGAGCTCATCCGGTCGCAAAACTCAGCCATCCATCGAATTTGTCGGAACTGCAAAGGGCAAAAGGAGCACTACAGGCTGGGGTACTTTCAGAGTCAAGACCAAAGCGGTAGGCATAGCCCGATGTTGGGACCTGCATTGCACAGAAAGGTAAGAGAGAAGAACAAAGAAGGAATCAATCGGACTTTCGGATGGGAGGCGGACTTTTGATGGACCAGCTTAGCCGAACAGGTCAACTGAAGCAGACTTGATAGAAGGGACGAGGAATTCTGCATGCACGAGCAGATCAGTTGTGACGGGCAATTCGGGCCGAAACAGCAGTGGCCATTGAAATGAAAGAGGCAGCATGGGCACAGAGCATTGAGAAGCCTTGAACGATGGGAACAATGGGGATAGCGTAAGCGATTGAAGAGCGGCCCCACTTTGGTTCGAAGCGAGGGAAAAAGGTTAGGGATGGGGAGAAGGATGTCGATCAGCTGAGTGTGCAAAGGTGGGCGATCATCATTGTGTAAGGGTCCTTGACTGCACGTTGTGAGGGATGTCAAAACATCACCTGAGTTTGAACGACGGATGGAGAGAAAAGCTTGGTCATAACCAGATGCCGGCAGCATCTACTCCACGGCGCTAAGCGAGATGCTCCCCTCGGCTTGACCGAAATCTGGCCGCGAGCGTTTTCAACGCATGATCGCTACTTGGTAGAGAATAGGACCCCAGAATTACAAATGTCTGTCATTGAACCCTAACTTGTTGGTGCTCGTCACAACGTGTGTTGGAGCTCTCCGTTCAGACACATGCCACGATGTGTCTCGAAAAGCACGATCGAGCCGTGTCTGAAATTAGATCTCAGTGCACTTTCCAGCTGCTCGCATCGACTTTGCCCTGACTGTTGAGCCATCTGACTTCCAGGAAGATGTGTCGACCGATTCGCGATGACCTTCAAGGCCGTCCTGGGTCAAAACGATGAAGTTCATGGAATGCCCCACTTTAGAGCGCGTCCCTGTCAATTTTTGCGTAGGGTTCCTTCGTTTACAAAGAAAGCGGCATTGTTAGTGACGAGCACAGACCAGCCTTTTCACAACGATGCGGTAACTGGTCAAACAATGAGTTGATGGGGGGCAAATGTACGGATCAGGCCACAAGTATCGATCTGCAGGGTGATGAGGCTATGGGAAATTGAAAGCTAAGCGCACGGGACGGGAGACATTGTTGCAAGCGAGCGGCTTGAACTTGACCCATCCGGCCAAAAGCAGAGAATGGACTGCGTCAAAGGGGAACAAATTGATGCAAAGCCCCACACAGTCTGAGGCAAGAAGCGCTGTGGGGCTCCTGCCTGACGCTCTGAAAGCCTGGTCAGCCATCAGCATCAACAACAAAAGGTGTACGCGAGGGACCAGGGGAAGGAGGGTTGTACAAGCTGAGTCGAGAGAAACATGCAAAGGTTGAAGGTCCGACGCGCGTACAGGGTGAGGATCGTCAGAATCAAGGGCGAGAGGATCTACTTTCTACCCTTTTCTATCCAATGAGGTTGTTGTTCAACAGCTGTGATATGCGCGCCTTCGGAGCTAGGAGGTGGAAGAAACCGTTCGCCGTGCTTTTGGTAGGCGCTGAACCTCATACTGTAATGCAAGTGGCTGTCTACCTACGCTCTGGACCAAAACCCACTGCACGCCTCGAAGAAATCGCTTCCACTCCGCTTCCTTTGCAGCCCCCTTTGCGTGTTGTTTGTTTTCGTTCTTGTCCCCATCCGGTCCAGTTTGCTGTCCTTTCCATCCATATTCGGCTTGTTCGTCTTTTCTACTTTCCCATCGTCGGTCAGAGCATCGTCAACGTAGCACTTCAACCATATGACTGAGAATCTGGCAAAGAGAAACATCCATCTTCGTCAAATCTAGGAATGTATTCAAGCAACGTGCAAAAGGCAGGGAATCATCGAGAATCATGCCACTTTGGAGTGTTTCCCCCAACCTCGCTTAGCACCTCTTAGCTCCACGGCCTTCGCTTGCAGCGTGCCTGATTTTCCTGTCATTTTAATCAAATTGCAAAAATTGACAGACGGCTCGTGCTTTCCTGCGAGGCATGGCAGATTTGCAGACGCGAGATGCGGCGACCCTTGCGCGCATCCTGCAGCCTCGGCTAGCTCGTGCGACGGCCTTTGGAATCACAATCACAACTTTGATTTTCTCAATCGCTCGCTCCTCTTTTTGCCCTTCATTCCTGTCTCAGTTCAGGCTGGTCACGCAATCTTCAACATCAGCGAGACCACGGGTCAAGGCGAGACAAATGCATTCATACACCTTTCGCGCAGCCGCTTCACACTTTCTAAAGTGTTGTGACATGTGTAGATCCCAAGTCATGGACTAAGTGTCGCAGTTGCCGTACGAGTGCAAGTGGTACTCATTATTTGCGCAAGGGTCGTCTGGCAGAAAAGACCATAGTTGGCATCGTTCCGATTGCCCATGCTCACTGCCCGATTGTACCTCGCCGATCTACTCGCGCATACACTCGACCCTGGGTGATAGTGCAGTCAAGTATCACGGATGAATGCCAACCAAGTTACTAAGCCCACGTAAGTCAAAGCTGACTCGCATCAGGCAAGGTAGCGATACACACCTCGCGCACCTTCAACGCGTTCCATGTACTCCTTCTCAATTAGGATCTCAAACACCTTTTTGATCTCGGTCACATCCACCGAAAAGCGGCTCTTGATCTGATCCACCACCTCGGTGATGAGCTCCGAATGCTTGATCGTCTTGCGCGCCTTGAGCACACGTACAGCTGCTGCCTGCAAGATAAGCTCGCGATCCAGGAAGACGCGCTGCTCGGTCGACTTTTGCTCCTCGGCCGTCTCCTTCATCTGAATCTGGTTGATGCGAATCCTGTGGCGTTCGTTCTTGAAGTTGTCATTGAACATGAACTCGTCTTCGTCATTCACGTCCTTGCCCTGTGGAAGCTTGCGAAGCACTCGCGTAGGGATCTGACCGCATGCCAAGCTCTGCAGGGTACGTTTGAGTTCCTGGTCATTGAGCCCGGTCTGCGTACGAATGTCGGTGTAACCAAGCTTCTCGCCGGGAGCAAGTGTATTGAAGAGCATCAGCACAACAGCCTGGAAAGTACTGACATGTAGCTCCTTGACTCCAGCCTTGCCAAATTGGGTGGTGATCGAGAGCGTTCCCAGTGAGTGCTGCCAGTGGAGTCGACGTCCGCTGTTGCGTTTCTCATAGAAGGCTTCGAAGCGCTCTGCGGCAGCGGCGAGCTCCGCGGGCAGAGCAACTTCGATATTGGGATAGGTAGGCCAGTGTGCCTGGGTCAGCACGCTGACGCTCAAATCAAAGTCATCCTTGGGCGACTCTTCGTCCTTGCGCTGCTTGGTTGCGAAACGTTCGTACTCGTCCATAAGATCTTTGGACACGTCGACATCCTTGATCATGGTCTCGAGCTTGGCCGTGAACTCGGGACCACACTCTTCCTTCAGCTTGAGTAGCATGCTTCGCTCCGCATCGGACGAAGCGGAACGGTTGAGAAGGAGTCGCTTGGCAAAGTGGCGCTTATAGAACTCTTCAAACATGTCCTTGGCATGTGTGTACCGGAACAAGATCAGAGCCTCGTCGAGGTTATGCTCTAACTCTTGATCCGTCATGGTCTTGTTACCACTGCGGAGTTTTGCGTCCAGGAACTTGGCAATGAGCTCGGCTGGTTTGTTCTCGCGTTTGTTGACAAAGACTTCGAAACTGTCTTTCTGAGCATTGACAAAGTCGGTATCCCGCTGGAAGCCGGTCGAAACAATGGTATCGATGAAAGACTTGAACTCGAGAAGTCTTTCGATCATGTCGTCATCCTTTTCGCGATCGTTGACAATGGAAGCACCATGGATCTTGATGTACTCTGCGAAGGCTTTGCGCATGTCGGTAAGACGATCGATGCTCTTGATCAATGCGTACATTTTGGCAAGACCAGCGAGCTCTCTTGCAGTGATCAGATCGGAAAGGGCTGCCATGATCTTGTCAGCATGCTCTGTGATGAGCTCTTTGCGAGCGGCAGCAATGTTGTTCAAGCGGCCTTGATCGGTGAGAAGACACCACTGGCTACGTTGCTCTTCTTGAACGATGCGACCATCGGCATAGTCGACATAGTCAGTTGGGGACAGCGAGCCGATGCTACTCGCAGACTCTGCTCGGTAAAAGGCAGTAGTTGACTTGATGATGGCTTTGTCAAGCTTCTTTTCCGCTTGGAGCTGGCGAAACATGTCGGCAATGGAGACGTGAAGATCTCGGTAAGATAGACTTTCGTTGCGCTCACCATTGAGGGCAGCGATGATACGGTCCAAGATCATGCTGGAGAGCGAGTCGTCCTTCAAGACGCGGTGGCCAAAGATGTCGAGGCCAAGCTCCCAAATGAGAAGTCGAGTGCGTTGAGAGTCTTCTGCGTCGTGAGTGTTGGTCAAAGCGGATGTGGCATTCATGACGTTGGCCTGAAGGAAGAATCGGTCCAACGGCAGAAGCACATCACGAACGAGAGCCAAGTTGTTGCACCAATTGGACCAGATCGACTGGAGCTGTGTGAGCCAAGTGATTTTGCTTACGGGCGAATCGTTGGTGGATCCTGAGCTATGCAGAGTAGTAGCGTAGCTTCCAGCCGCACGTTCAAGCTCGATCTTGATGGTATCGTACAAGTCGGTGAGCTTCTCAGGCGGTGAGTAGGTCACCAGGTTTTGGGTGATGGCGTAGAGAGATTGAAGAGAGGCGGAGCCAGACGAGCTGGAGGTCAAGAGCATTCGAACCGAACGTACGAGCTGAGTCGTGGCTTGCGAAGCATAGTTGGCCGGCGGAAGGGTCTTTTGAGGGTTGAAGGAGGCAATATGGATGTCATTAGATCCAGCTTTGTCGCCAGAAGTGTTGTTGGATGTGCTTCGAGATTTGGCTAGGAAGGCCGAAAGACCACCGTTCGAGGCACCCTGAAGATTAGCAGGAGTCTGGTAGAGGGCGGCATTGGAAGCCTGAGCTCGCGAGAGCAGAGCATCTGCCAAGGCCATGACGAAGGTTTACGAAAATATCGTCAAGGTGACAGCATAGGCGATCCTGTGATGTCGGTGATGATGTTGCTGTTCAAAGTGAACAGCTTGCGTCAAGGGTCCTGAATGCGCGCAGAAGTTAGAAAAGCGGGGACGTGCGAGAGCTGAGTCGCAACCACAAAAGAATCAATCCGCAGTCCGAGTGAGAGTGCAGGTCCGTTTGCTCACCAGCCAAGATTTACCGCTTCTGCTCCACATTATTTGCGCTGCTCTCCTGCAAGTTGCGAGAAGAATGAGAAAAATTACATGGAAAAAAAGAGGCTCAAAAAAGAAAGGTGAAAAGAAGTCGTGCAGTAATGCAGAGTGAGAAAGATCAGGCCTGCAGAAAGCCGAGTGGAGGAAAGCGTGATCGAAAAATTCGGAATTCGGTTTTCCATTTTGCAAGCAAGCATGAGTGAGCTTTGACTGAGCGCTCTGACCTTTCAAAAGTGTGGGTGGCTAAGCGACAGAAATCAAAGAGTGTGCGTGTTGCAGTCGTGAGCGAGTCTCTGGATTAGGATTCTGTTTCACTTTGCTTCCACACCTTGTTCCGCAGCAGCCGTTTTCATCAACCTGTCAAGACTCCAATCATCGCAGGCATACGTACGCTTGTTTCAATCGACTTGGGCATTGTTCGAGCTGATCACTCTTGGCTTGACACGAAAAGCATACATTCTGCAAAGTGGATCTCTAGCAAAACCTCGCATCTCGATCAGTGCGACACTTCTCGCAGCACCTTTTGGACGAATCAGAGGATACGGTCGTCACTTATCCACTTCAGTTTGGGCTGAGGAGCTCGCTCCATAGGTAGACAAGGCCGCCGTTGCTCTTGCTGCTCTCAACACAATGAAGATCACAAAGACGCCCAAGCGTCTAGCGCCAGCTGTAAGTCCACCTTCCAGGCCCCCTTTAAGCAGTGCGACTAGACTTTGACTGACAATTCTCGCTACTATCCCCCTTTTTCTTGAATGCATTGCTCTCCTCTCAGGCTCCCGAGGTATTGGCGCTGCAAGACCGCGTCACAAAGTCATCAGACGATGAGCTACCCGGCGTTCTCGATAGCATCTCCGAATGGTGCTGGCCTCGAGGCGATTTGTACTACTGGACCGGCGTCCTAAATCGCTTCGATACTATTCTCGAGAATGTCTGCCGCGATTATGAACTTTCCAAGATCCAGGCTAACGAGTTCACGCCGCTCACAAAGCGTCTCGTCGTTAGCATCCTGCGCTTCTCTCGACTGCTCATCGAGAACTGTACTAATCGCAAGCTCTATAGCTCTTTCGAGCACCTCAACGATCTCTTGTACACTCGCGATCTCGACGTCCTCGAAGCCGCTCTTCGTCTCGTTCTTCGAGCAGCTCAGCAACACAGCAGCCATCACCCTCGCCATGAGTTCCAGATCTCCAAGGACCGCCTCACTACTCTTGCCATGATCTGGACTCCCAGGGACCACGGCCTCTCTCTTGTCGACATTGCTCAACCGGATGTACAGATCCCCGCTGAGCTCTCGCACGTTCGATTCCAATTCTTCAAGCGCAGTGGTGCCGCCTCGCAGGCAGTGTCCACCTCGACCCAGCCTGTTGCTTCTACTTCTGCGCTCTCCGCCAGCGCCAACTCACCCCATCAGCCTCAGCCGCATCAGCACCACCACGCCCACCACCATCAGCATGACCAGTCCACATCTACGCCCACACGATCGCGGCACAGGGACAACCGTCCAGTCATGCTTCCGGCTCTCTCCACAGGCGCGCTGCCAGCTACACCTACACGTGCTGATGATCGACACGATGGCGGCGCTGCTGCTGCACAATCAGGATCGGCTTCAGCTTCGACCCGTCGTGAAGGGCTCGTCACTGTGGATCTTGGCAAGGTCTCCCCCGAGTCGAACGACCCCGCCGATCTACTTGCCAATGCCGTCGAAACCTACGAGATCCCTCCCGAAGAGCGTTTCGAGCTCTTCCAGCGCATCCGACTCGCGTTCAGCTTTTCAGATCTCAATGGCCGCAAGCAGCTTCTTACTTGCCGTCTCCTAGCCATCGCTTGCTACGGTCTTGTCATCAGCGAGCCTGTCGCCGGCACTCAGCTCTTCCTCTACGAGCCCGACCTTATTCAGCGCATCGCCGTTCTGGTCGATCCCGTGCAGAAGCTCGACATGGGCATCCAGAGCAGCGCTTTTTACGCCCTTGACAGTCTCGGACGCTATCGCAACAAGGTCAGCGTAGTGCTCAACTCGGTCAACGCATCCGTCAACCACGGAATCATTCTCAGCGTGCTGCGTAACCTCATCCAGGACCTCAGAGATGATGCACCTGTCTCGAGCGATCACTACGTCGATTCGGTGCTCAGCTTCATCGCTTTCATCGCCTCCACCTCGGTCGGCAGTCACATGATTGTCGGGGCTGGTCTCATTCCGCTTCTCATCGAGCTCATCAACATCAAGAACCCGGACCGCTACATGGTGCAGCGCACTGTTTCCCGAGCCATCGGTTTGATTGATAGTCTCCCATATGCGGTCCCTCAGGCCTTCGACCTCTTCGTCAATGCTAAAGGTCTTGATGTTGTCGTCGATCGTATCGAGGCCGAGGTTGAACGTGACATCGACGATGGCTCGGCTGATCGTATGAGCGACCGCGTCTTTGGCGAGCCTGGTCCGGACAACCTCTACGGCCGTCTGGCCTTTGGACGTGCTTCGTTGCTTCGAGCTATGTTCAAGTCCATCACCCAGATGATGTCATCGACCGGCACGGGCGACGGCCTGCGCAACCTTATCAACACCTCGCTGCCCGCCTCGCTCAAAAAGATCATCGAGCACCGCTCCATCTTTGGTCCCCAGATCTTTTCGCTAGCCATCAACATCATGGCCACCTTCATCCACAACGAGCCCACCTCGCTCGCTATCCTACAGGAGGCCAAGTTGCCCGAGACTTTCTACGACGCCATCGAAGCTGACATCGAAGCAAACTGGGACGTCATCTATGCAATCCCCAATGCTGTCGGCGCCATCTGCCTCAACCAGGCCGGCCTCGATCTTTTCAATGCCCGACCCATCATCCCCAAGCTATTTTCGCTCTTCACTTCCGAGCGCCACAGCAAGGTCTTCCAGGACCGCGACAACGCTAACTCGTTTGGTGCCTCGATCGACGAACTCATGCGCCACCAGCCCAGCGTCAAGACGATTGTTATGGACTCGATCATGAAATGCCTCGACGAGATCAACGAGATGGGTCGCAACTTTATGCTTCCCCAAGATCCTAGGGCACGTGCTGCTTACGGTCTGCTTCCCGTTGGCGACGCTGCTGCAGACGAAGCTGCCGCAGCTATCACTGCTGGCTCGACTCGCGGGCGCTCTGTCGCGCTTGCAGATGTGGTTACCGATGAGCCTGATCCTATTCGAAAGGAGGATAGTTCCAAGCTGGAGTCCAATCCGGTCATCACCTCCATCGATGTCATCGCTCGCTTCCTGGAGGGTCTTTTCCAGAGCTCCTCGCATTGCAAGGACTTCATCAAGATGGACGGCCTTGACAAGCTCCTCGGTTTCTACTCGCTGCCCTGTCTTCCCTACGACTTCTCCGTCTCGCTGCTCGCTGACTCGCTCGTCACGCTTGTGCGCCTTATGGCCGAGATCAGCCCCAGCACCGTTCTAATTGCCATGCTGAAGGACGTCAAGGCTGCCTCGGAGGAGGTCGCGGACCTCTTCGGCATACCGGATAAGTCGTTCGCCTCTTTGACCTACGACAACACCATCTCGCGTCTTCTCTGGATGGCAACTCCACGTGATGAGGCTGAAGCCGAGCGCGCCAACCTCGCTTTCCGCAAGCTTGTGGGGCTGTGCTCGCGCGCTCATCTCTTCACCGATTGCTGCACCATCACCTATGTGGGCCATAAGCTTCCCTCCATCTTTTTGCAGACGCTCGTTGCGAGTGCTACCTCGGGTACGATTGGCATCACTGAGCTTGGCGCAATCCACCGTGCCCTTGCATGGGAGAACATGTTGCTCAAGACATCGTTGCCTCCACCGCCGCCTTCCACCACGTCTGCGAACGCCGCTGCAGAGGTCAAACCAGCAGATGCTGCCCCAAGCGATGCTTCGATCTCAGCTGAATCCCCGCAGCGGACGAACGATGCTGTGTCAACTGCCACATCCTCGGCAAATGTCAATGACCGCGAGGCAAGCTCATCTGGCTTGGCGGCTACATCATCGCCTCAGGTGCAGCGCCCCTCTCAGCACGGCGTCCCTGATGACCTCTTGCAAGATATTGCAGGCACGATCGCGCAAAAGGCACAGCCTGAAGGAGCCTCGCAGACGCAAGAGGAGGACCCAAGACAGAAGAACGCAGCTGCATTGCGCTTTGTGGCGTCGCAGATTCCATCGTCGCTGACGCAGCTTTTCGAAGAGACGGTTCGCTACTTGGCCCCACGCCGCAGCGTCGACCCTGCCCACAAGGCATCCGCCTACACCGCCTCGGTCGAGATTGCCAAGTTCCTCAAAGATCACCTGATTTGGCGAGAGTCCAGCAACGGCATTAACAGCTTCGCCTTTGCCACGCTCATGATCTGTCAGACAAGCTGTCTCCTTTTCGATGAGCGCCCGAGCTCACCTGTCGTCTATTCAGCTATTCTGCGAGCTTTCGACAAGCAGGGTGGCATCGAAGCGCTTTTCGACCTCTTCCGTAGGTATGTGGCCGAGATCGACCGCTTCTACAACGGACATGGGAACAGCATCGAGCTGTCTGCAACCGATCTCGATGAAGCTGGCATCAAGCTTGGCCACACGTGCGGTGGTCTCAAAGTGACGCTTGGCTTGCTGCTCAAGCTCGTTCACTGCAAAGGTCTGATTGACTCCGCACAGACTCTTCAGCTCATCCGCGAGGGCGGCAAAGACGTCTTTGAGCCTCACGCATACTTGGTCAAGATTCGCTTCGAAGTGCTCTCTCTGCTGCTTTCCGTCTGGGACAAGCCATGGTTGCCATCTCTCCCTGCTTCTGTCAATAGGCTGATGTTGCAGAATTTGCTTACCATCCTCAAGGCGCAGAACGAGTCGGCGCCTGCTCCGAAGAAACCCACAGCAGCGCCCGGCTCCTCCACTTCAGGGGCGACGCTGGAGACTGGTGTGCCAGGGATGATCAACATGCCGAACCCTTTTGCGTTTGGTAGCGCGCCGCGCGTCATTCCTGCTCCCGTGCGCAGGCAACCCACAGAAGATCGTGTGCGCACCATGGTCGACATGGGCTTCCCTGAAGGTGCCGCGCGTCACGCTCTGACTAGATGCCAGAACAATCTCAACGCCGCTACCGAGTATCTCTTGATGCACGATGACCTTGTCGTTCATTACAGAGACAATCCAGACAGGCCTTGGAACGCTGGAGGCAGCTCCAGCAACCAGTCTGGAGCTCGCCCTGCCGCCGGGACATCTGCCGAAACGTCCGCCACTGCTGACGCTGCCACAATTGCTGCAGGAGCCGCCGTTGATGGCGACGGTGAGGAATGGGAAGACCAGATGACAGATGCTTCCGGTCCCTCGGCGAATGCAGCAGCCGACGCCAACCCCAATCAATCCAATTCCGGCGATGTGCAGGATGCAGCAATGGCCGATGCCAACGCGACCTCTGAAAAGACCGAGGCTGCTAGCAGAGAGAGCGACGAGACCATGGATGCCGACAAGGTTGCCAAGAAGAAGGCTGACCTTGAGCAACAGCGTGATACACTTCGATCGTCCCTTGTCGAGCGTGGTCTGGAGCTCGCGGACCATCATCCCGCCTTGGTGTTCGAGGTCAAGTCTGCCATACTGTTGGACGCAGGAGACCGAGTCAAAGCCATGCGATACATCGACAACATCGTCAAGGTCATCGATTCGGAAGCTTCGAATGCTTTCGGTGTCAAAGCAGACTTTGTTGCTCTGCGCATGCAATTGCTTGCCCTCGTCTTGCACGACGAGCAGATCTTTAAGCAGCTTGATCGCGATATTGCTACCACGGTGATGCGATCTCTCGAGGATCTTGTCCAGATCTA
This sequence comes from Pseudozyma thailandica, assembly GCA_023212835.1. Taxonomy (NCBI): domain Eukaryota; kingdom Fungi; phylum Basidiomycota; class Ustilaginomycetes; order Ustilaginales; family Ustilaginaceae; genus Pseudozyma; species Pseudozyma thailandica. The sequence goes on from JALCCH010000001.1 coordinate 1,587,226, forward strand.
CGGATCTCGCCCCTCTCCAGCTTCATCTGCCGACGCATCAAATGCCGGATCAGCCGTGCAACATTCCACGTCGTCCACGGTTCCAGCCAAACGCCAATCTTCGCCCAAGTGGCTTGCATCTCTCATCCTCGCCCTCGTCGGCATATTAGGCTTCTCCGAAGACATCGTCGAGGTCAAGACAGACGATGCTTTCTTGGATATCCCGGCAGCTGCCGAGACCAGCGAGGCCGGCAAGTCCGATGAGGGCAACGGTAAAGCTGGTGAAGGAGCCACTGAGTCAAATCGGACTGAAGGCAGCGCCGAGCAGGCTGCTTCACCGCGTCCTCGTGTTCGTGTCGATTCGGTCCCCATCTCGGACGCACTTTTCAACTTTGTGGTGCAAATCTTCCGCGAGGCCACAACACTCGAACGGAACGATCTTCTGGCAGCCTTCCGTCTATTGACCATCTTGACTCGCAACCACTCACTCGCAGCTCGATTCGCACGCGAAGGAGGCGTGCGCTTGATCTTCGAGCCTTTCAAGGTGCTTGAGCCCAAGCAGGTCTCTGGCTGTCAGCCGTTTGTGGCCATCGTCCTCCGCCACATTGTCGAAGATGCACAGACGCTGGCCACGGTCATGGCGCAGGAGATCCACAGCCTCGTCGCGCAGTCTCGCAACAAGACCAGCGACACCTCGACTCTGGTTCGTCAGCTCGACTGTGCCGTCCTTCGTGACCCCGATGTCTTCCTCGAGTCTGCTATCGCCAAGGTCGAGATGACCGAGTATTCGCCAACAAAGGGAAGCGGCCATGTCAAGCTCATTCAGGAATCGACGACTGCGGAAAGCAGCGCCAAAGAATCGCCCTCGGACCTGGCTGGCAACGGACAGAACAGCCTGGCGAGCTTGCGTCTCGGTGACGATCCGATGGATGCAGCGGCGGACACTAGCAATGCAAAGCCAGCTGACGAGCCCGCCTTCTTCAAATCGACTACTCAGACTGCCTCGACTAGAGCGCCGAGCGAGGAATTGGATGGCTTGATGGCTTTCCTGTTGACCGAGCTGCTTAAAGCCACGACGCGCAGGTCTCACGTTCCCACGTCTACTCAATCTGCGGATTCGGCCAATGCCGTGGCTCCCAGCGGCACCTCTCAGAGCACGGCTCCCACTTCTGCTTCTGGTACCACAGATGCCACGCCAGCTGCTGCTGACGCCGGCTCGTCCAGTGCTACCGGCGCGGACAAGGAGAAGTCGCCAGAGGAGAAGCAGGACGACATCACCTTCTTCTATTCCTCCTTCCTGATGCAATGTCTCACTGAGCTTCTGTCCTCGTACTCTTCGTGCAAGACCTCGTTCATCAACTTCAGCAAGAAGCGCCTCTTCGCTGCTGCAGCCTCTGCCCATGCTACCCCTGCATCGACACCTGCTGCTGTAGCATCAGCTTCCATCTCTTGGGTTCCCGGAACTCCTGGCAGTAAGGAGGCAAACCGACCACGTGCAGGTATCCTGAACACCTTCTTGACCGAGCTCGTGCCCGCAGGCTTCCTCAGCTCCTACGGTAGCACCGAATTGCGCAGGAAGATGACGCTCTCCAACTGGGCAATGTCGGTCCTCGTCGCGCTCAGCGCCGACGTTACCGTACACATTGACGTCAAAGAGGTACCAACTGACTTGATAACGGTGCGCAAGACTGTGTTGGATGCTATTGCTCGCGCCATCAAGGAAGCTGCTTCCTCTTCCGAGCCCATCGAAATTCGCTACGGTCGTCTCTACGCACTCAGCGATCTTTGCTACCGATTGCTGATCGCACGTCCCAACAGCACGGGTGGCAAGCAGACCGAGGACTTGACCCTTCACATGGCCAAGACGATGCTCGAGAAGAACTATGTCACCGTACTGACAAGTGCGATTGCTGACGTCGACCTCAACCTTCCAACGGTCAAGTCGCTTCTTGAAGCGATCCTCCGACCTCTCGAGCATTTGACCAAGGTCGCCATCAAAATGGGCAAAGCTAAGGACAAGAGCGGCAACCGTGCCGTTATCGAGTCTGAGGACGATACCGACTTCTCGTCGGACTATGACATGGAGGATGAATTTGACGATGAGGACGAGGACGACGAAGACATCGAGCGTGAAGAGACACCCGACTTCTACCGCAACTCCTCCCTCGGAATGCATACAGGCGAGATGGAGCAAGGCTTCGACGAGAATGAGATGTCGGATGAGGACATGGACGAGGACGAGGACATGGAGATGGATGACTTCGACACCGAGACCGGCAGCGAGCTGTCCAGCGATGAGGAGCTCGAGGGAGAGGACGGCGATGAGCCACGCGTCATCGAATTGTCTGACTCTGATACCGACATGGATGACTCGAGCGACGAAAACTCCGACTTGGACGGCAGCCACACGCACACGCACGATCACGGCGACGGTGGCAGCATCATGGGCGAGGAGGATGAGTGGACGGACGAGGATGAGGATGATGAGGATGGATCCGACTTCGACAGCGAGGAAGAGGCAGCTTTGGACTTTGTCTTTGAGGATGGCGAAGGGGGAATGCCGCCGATTCCGGAGGAGTTTGAGGAAGGCGATGACGAAGGTCTCATTCACGGCGATATGGCCGACGGCATGATGGACGACGAGGAGATTGAGATGCTCGAGGAGGATTCGATGGACGGCGCTATGGACCAAGACGAGCTATCACAGCTTGAACTCGCCGAGGAATACTCCGCTCCCGTCGATGACCGATTTGGAGCCAACTGGGGATGGACCGCTGTTCCTGACCCTCGCTCAGGCGCATCTGGCGTCTCCGGCGATCGACCGCGTCCTTCTGGCCTGTTCCCGCCTAATTTCTTCTTGCCAAACGCCCTGGCCAACATGGCAGGTGGCACCGGGGGTCATCGTCGACGCAACTTGCTCGACTTCGATTCGATGATGGCTCCTCGCCGTGCGGCTCCTCCTTCCGACGAGATCTCTACACATCCTCTGTTGGTCGATCAGTCTGATGCCGACGCCAGCCATCACGCTGGGCGAGCGACCCGCCGCGGATCTGGTGGCGGACAGCTTCCTTCGGGCTACGCTGACTGGGCACAATCGGTGGAAGAGTTCGTCGGCGAAGGCGCATTGCAGTTCCTCGAGAATCTTCTCACTCGTGGCGGTGCCACCAACCAAGGCATCCGTATCGAGGTCGGCGATGGCGGTAGGATGCTCATCGATGGCATCAATGTAGGTGGCCGCCCGGGTCGCGGAGGTCACCATCACCACCATCATAGCCATACGCACCACGGCCGTGCAGTGCTCGGAGGCGACACGCCACGTGCTCCCAACAGCCGTCAAGCTGCCGCCATGAACGATCTGGTCACGCTTGCGCAGTCTTTCACACCTATGCCAACCATCACGAGGTGGTCTGAGGAGGCGCTGATCTTGCTTCCCTCGTCGCCTGTCTCGAGCGAAAGGACGTCCAAGATGCGTGCCCACCTGATCAACGCCCTCCTGCCCGGGTTCAAGAGACACCGCCTCGAGACCCGCCGAAAGTTGGAGGAGGACCGCAAGAAGCTCGAAGAGGCCAAGCAGACACGCGATCAAGCAGAAAAGGATCTGAAGCGTTTGCGAGAAAGCAAGCAGCAGACAGAGAAGGAGCTTGCCGAAGCTCGCGAACGGCTGGATCAGGCTCAGGCTCGCGCCAGCGCTGCTCGTGACCAACCAGCTATCGAGGCACCTGCATCCGGATCTGCCGATGACCAGCTGCAGCGCCAGCAAGAAGACAGTGCCGGAGCACCTCAGCCAAACAGCGGTGCAGAAGTTCCAGTGACTGCGACCGCTGCTGTTGACGCTGCCGACGCCTCTGCCTCCCAGCCCGCTCCTGCTGCCACACCCGCTGACGATGTAGAGATGGCGGATGCTGAGCCTTCCGCAGCACCTCCTTCGAACGACGCCGATGGCGCCAGTGCCTCGTCCGCTGCACAACCCACGCGGACCGCCACCCATGCCGCTGCACAACCCACGCGGACCGCCACCCACGCCGCCAGCGCAGAATCGCAAACTCCAGCAGCAGCGAGGGCCACGATCACGATCAATGGCGAGGAGATTGACATCACGGACACTGGCATCGATCCCACCTTCCTCGAGGCATTGCCTGACGAGTTGCGTGAGGAGGTGCTCAATCAGCATTTCCGTGAGCGTCGAGCCGCGGAGGCGACCCGAACCCTTCCTCAGCCCACTACCATCGCTCCCGAATTCCTCGACGCCTTGCCACCTGAGCTGCGTGCCGAGGTTATCCAGCAAGAGGCGATCGAGACTTCGCGCCGTCGGATGCGCGAGCAGATGGCGTCCCAGGGCGGTGTTGACCGTCCCGACCACGGCACCGTTCAGCCGGCCGGCGAGCGTGCTGCCTCCTCAGCGCGACCTAACGGGGAAGGTGCAGCCTCACAGCGCCGAGACAACGACTCACACGGATACTCGCTACCCACTGACGCCATCGAGGAGATCCTCAGGGACGACGACGATTTCCAGGTGCTCTCGTCTGGAAGACCTGGTGGTGAGCACTCGGCAAGACACCATCATCGCTTCGATGAGGAAGAGGACAGCCAGGACGTTTCCAGTGGTACGGTACGTGCCGTCCCAGCTTCATCGGCGGCCGGTCGAATCGGGGCTGTGCCCATTCGACTCCTCAATGTGTCGGGTGGTGCACCCCGCGCAGGCGGGCCGAGTGGTGTCGAGAACGCGAATGCCGAAACATCCAGGAAGTCGGGACCGCGCGATGCGATCCAGTTGTTGGACAAGTCTGGAGTGGCCACGCTTGTGCGCCTGCTCTTCTTCCCACAGATGAACAAGACGACAGCCCTGCACAAGGTGCTGGCCAATTTGTCGGAGAATGCAAAGACGCGTTCGGAGCTGCTAAATCTGCTGTTGATGGTCCTTTCGGAAGGATCGGTAGATGCGCACGCCGTCGACCGCTCTTTCGTGTCGATGAGCAACCGAGCGAACCGAATGCATTCGACGCCTTCGAGGCCGACGCCAAAACGAGCCAACACGGGCCCTGCAAGCGCAGTCCATGGACATGCTTCGACCCCAGGCGGTCAAGCGTACGCAGGCTCGACGGCACCTCTGTCCAAGACGGGCGATGAGGCGCCATTCCTGATCGCTTCTCGCAGCATCGACACGCTGCTTCACTTGACAGCGGTCAACACACAGGCTGCTCTCTATTTCCTGCGGGACGACTCGCGACCCCCGAAGCGATCCAAGGGCAAGGAGAAGGAAAAGGAGAAGGAGAAGGATGTTTCGGAGCGTGGTGCAGCCCCGCTCAACGTATTGTTGGGTCTGCTAGCCAAGGAGACGATTCTGGCCAACGATCAATTGGTCGAACCGCTCTTGGCGCTACTTAACACCGTCACCAAGCCTTTGCTTGCGGTGACCAAGCCGGAGGAGACAAAGAAACCGGCGGGCACTTCTGACTCAGCTGCCGAAGCGGCCACAAGCACAGAAATGGTGCGAAGCGATGGACCTGGCCCTGTCACAGCAGGCAGTGGACCTGAGACTGGCAACGAAGCAGCACCAGCGGGAGCCAGCAGCAGTGCGGCTGTCGGAACCGAGGCGCAGGCCAGCGAGAAAGGAGCCGATGGTACCACAGTCGATGGTTCACTGTCTGCGATGCCCCTGGTCCCTGCGGAGCGACTGTCGAACATTGTCAAGCCATTGGCTACGGTGATCTCGAGCAAGGGCTTCCAACACACTCTAGCGGTGGCATTGCACCTTTCGGCGATCGACGGAGCTCGGGACGTGATCTGTGACGCACTTCAGGCACAGGCAAACCGAGCTTCACAGTCGTTGGTGATGGATCTGGACGCGCTTTTGTCGACTCTTCCTGAGCCGGTGGAGGAAGAAGGGCTAGAAGAAGCCGAGAAGAAGGGAGGTGAAGCTGGCGGGAATGTGGAGCCATCGCCAGCAGCAGCAGCAGCCGCCGCCGTCTCAGCTGGTGTGACGACATCAGGGATTGTGATCAATGGCCCTACGGTGACAGATCGCATCTCGGCGATGAGCGGAGCGCAGCGGATCGAATCCAAGGCGCTGGCTACATTGGCGAGTCCGTCAAATGCTCAAGCGGTTCTGTTGCGCTCGCTTCGTGCGCTCGACTACATCATGACTGGACGCTAAAGAGCAGAAAGCATCCAGTCAAGCATTTTCATACCAACAACATCTGTAACTAGCAAACGCATGATTGAATTATTCTCCTGATATCACCGAGGTTCTTCTCTGTCGCTTCTTGACGGACCAGAAGGCTTGTCTGCGGAAAGAAAGGCAAAATGTCGTGAGAAGCGGTGGAGCTGGGTGGCAGCTTCAGAAGCACGGTGCAATCTAACTCGCGATGCAGATGCACACAAGAGAGTGAATGCTTTGCAGTGCATACTAGTTTACGACGACAACGTAGAGCCCTTGCATTGAATACCGAGCGGTGACTTACAACACAACAGACACTCGACAACCAATTGTTGGATGCAGTCAAGGCTTGCGTCTGCCTGCTTCGGCTCATCCAATACTCTCACGCACCGGGTTCGCTTTGGACCTTGGGCCTTGTGACTATCAGACGTGGGCCGTTGCTCTCGTGCTGGCGGTGCTGATACGAGGTTCGGGCCAAAACTACTGCGCAGATCAGCCGCTCGGCCAGCCCAGCATGCGACATGGTAATCGTGTTGCGCTGAGGGGCCGGCGCGGATGTCTTGTAGAGCCTCACGAGCTCGGACTGCGACAGGGCGACAACTGGGACTCATTGACGGCGACGGTATACTTTTGTTTCACTCGAGACCGATAATCACACATCATTGTTGGTATGTGCCAAAACCTGACATCGGGTCCTCAGATCTGCAGCCCGATTGCTATCCCCCCTGACCACCACAGATCTGCACTTGTGGTAGCTGTGGCAGGAATGACCCACATGCACCACAGCATTGGAGGATAGTTGTCCATGCACTTTCCCCTGTTGAGGTTTCACAGGAACCTCATCACATGTATTACTCAGTCACGCTATCTAGCAACTCAGTACTCCACCCTGTGGTACCCAGACCCCACAGTCCTAACCAGAGGCTGCTGGAATGACCACTGTACTTAACTAACAACACTCTGTGTGACTGATACTGACCACACTTTTTGACTGTGAGCCCCGGCATTCAAAAGCAATAGCCTGCAACTACATCACATGAGATTGAATTGATGGCACTAGCAATGTGATCCTGCTCAAGAGGATGCCCATCCTTTGCCACAACAAGCCAGCAACTTGTCTTCTGCATTCAGCCTGCAGAATCCTCTGGTATGACTCTCTTAAAGGTGTTGTCATTTTGACAATTATCATACATGCAGGAATCCTAGCCAGCAAACCAGGTTGATGAGACCAGCCTGCTCCATGGGCTCTGAGCAGCCAACAATTGGCTTGATCTTGCTGACAACTTGCTTTGCAGTGTTGAGTCATGGCAAGCACCACAGCAGGGTTCAATTGCATGACCATGCTTTTCAGCAAACTTGCAGAAAAATCATCATAATGGAAGAAGGTATTGCCCATCACAAATGTTGTGCAGCAGCTGTCAAATTTGGGGTAGATGACCTTGTTGAAGAAGTAATTGAGCAGTATTGAAATGCATGTGACAACAATAGTGTGATGAGCTTCAAGACCAGCAGGGCTGACTTTCATCATCAGCAACGCATGATGCCCCCAATCTGCTGGACAACACATAGTCTTGAACAGTGTGTTCATTGGTTAAATGAAGAGTCACCTCCAATCTTTGTGCAGTCACAGTCAAGTACCATCATCTAGCAGTTTAGGCATGCATGGCAAATGGTCATGGTTGCAATACAGGGCAGCCTCTTGAGACTGTCTGTTGTTCATAGTATTATAGGATAGACCCTGCTTCCAACAAAATACCTTGATCTGGTTCTTTGTAGCTTTTAGGTACCTCTTCTCCATGAGGTCACAAGGCTGGCAGTCCATGCAGGGGGTACACCAGCCTTGGTGTTCTATCTCAACCTGGGATAGGTAAGATCCCAGGAAGGTCAAAAACCCAGCAACCATGCAACCCTCCACTGGACTGCATCCAGCTGAAATCAGCTCATCCACCCAATGTCCATCCTCCTCATCCTCAATGCCAGCCTGAGCCAACCAATCCCAACAAAACCTTGAGCCTCAGGGTCTAACAAGTGGTCTCGTTGTCTGAGGGGCGTGATACCTTTGATTTCCCCATCATCATGATCAAGAGGAAATGGACGTGTGTCCAGAGCGGGTGTTGGAACTGGAGTCCAGTCCTTCCGTTGCAGCGCCACTTGAATGGAGTGGACCATCTCAACTCGACTGATCCTCCCACTCTTCCCCCTCACTGCGCTGTAATCAACGCCGGCGCAACGAGCAGCCCAGCAGATCTCGCGGTCAGTGGTGGTATTGTCAACAACGTATCTTTGCTTCTCGGATTGCAGAAGGGTCTGCTTTGATGATCCGCTTCTTGAGGATGTGGCTGACTGCTGCATCTCCCACTGTGTGCCGTCGTTCAACATACCTTTTGGAGCAAAAGGTGAGTCAAACAGAAGGATGAGCCACTCAACCAGCTCAGCGTGTGGCATGGTTGCAGTGTCCAGCTGAGGAGCGGGGCAGCTGTTTTGTATATTTTGACAAGCTCTGCCTGTGACAAGGTGATGAGAGGGACCTGCTGGTGATGATGATATAAGATGTGAGCTTCCTGAGCCTGGCGGTCTCTCATATTCTTGTAGGATAATCCCTGTTCTTGACAGAACCCCTTCACCTGAATACTTGTGGCCTCCAGGTATTCCTTCTCCGTCAGATCCTGAGGCTGGTAGTCCACGCAGAGGGTACACCAGCCTTGGTGTTCCGTCTCAACCTGGGATAAGTAGGATCCCAGGAAGGTTAGGAACCCAGCGACTGTGCAACCCTCCACTGGACTGCTGCCAGCTGTGATTAGCTCATCTACCCAACGTCCGTCCTCCTCATCCTCCGCTCCTGCCTGTGCCTGAACCATGCTGATCTCTGCCTCTCCTCCCTCCCCTTGCTCTGCCCCCAACGTTGAACCAGTGGGGACTTGCAGCTGTGCTCTCAGCTGCAAGTCACGCCCCTGGGTGGTGTTTTGATACGCGGACAATAAGTCTGTCTCTGCATCTTGGAGGTTGCAGATGAGCTGCCTCTGGCCAGGCAACAGGGCTTCAACATCGTCATCCTCAACATCCAGTGCCAAAGAGATCACGATTGCGCCAAGAATGTTGTCAGTGTAGAGCTTTGTATGCAGCCTGTCCACCCATTGGCGATGATGTTGGATCAGCAGGTGACTCAGGATGCCTTCAGGTACCTGAGGCGCATCAGCACCAAAGGACTGTCCGGCCTGCTGTCTTGCCATGTTGGATTGGATCATTGCCACCTGCCTCAATGTCTGGGCCAGAGCCGCCTGGTTGATGGGCAGGTGGTCCAACATGTACATCATCTCCAGCATGCTTGAGTGTCTGTGACAATGGCCCATGAGGAGACAAAGTTGAGCGTTGTCCATCTGGCCCTTGGCTGTGTTTGCAAAGGTGCGACGAAAATTGTAGAACTGGAGGCTGTCCCACCCCAAGATACTTGCAATCTGCCGGAGCGCATCTCCTCCGTTGTTTTGCAGCATTGCCACAAGCTCCAACTTGTGACATTTCCTACCCTGCTCCCTCAAGTTTAATCTTGAGCTGTCCCTCAGCAAGACCAGGACCGTCCTCCACTCCTCCCTGATCTTGAAGACGGTCCGCAGCCTTGGCTTCCTCCCCTGGCCATTGTTGAAGAGCAATTTTTGCAGGCTAGCATCGTCATCAGGCTCAAAGACAATGAGCCATAATGCGAGAGCTAGGAGCCACTGGATGACACAGTGCTGCAAGGCATGCACTGGTTGTGACAACATGTTGGTCAGGATGACCTCATGAAACTTGCGATGTTTTCCGTGCTGCCATTTGATGGTAAGGAAGAATCCAGGCTCAATGATTGGTGGATCACCAGCCTTGGATTTGTTCCTGGGGCCTAGGTACATCAAGACAATGTTGCCCCAGACAAAGGGCAATGACCTCTGATTTGTTTCAATCAAATCAACCCTGGACTTGACATAACAAAAAGAGCTCTGATGGTTGTAGGCCTGAGATTGCTTCCAGCATCAGGGCCAAGCCCATGGTCAGGCAGTCCTCTGGGGGAGGTTTTGTCTGCCACAGTGCAGCAAAGATTGCTGAGACTTCTGCTGGCATCAAGACATGTTTTTGCCACTTTGCCTGGGTCAGGAGACCCTTGTTCTCCAAGAGGTGGTTGAAGTTGATGATTTTGTTGCGCATGGCTTCAAGGTTAGCTGCATGCTCTCCTTTTTGTTGAGTGGCTGGTGCTTGACACACTCTTGCTGCATTGACAAGAAGAAGTTCCTGACAGATTGGGACAGGAAGAAGTATACCATGAAGCAGTCCCCTAGGCTTGGACAAGGAAGGTTATTGAGCATGTTGATGTCAGGCAGACCAACTGTTTTCAACAATCTAGCAATCAGCAGGAGCTGTAGAAAGGCTTTGGAGGGATCACATCAGTCAGCATGCAGGGTTTCATTGAAGATTGCATCAACCATGCAATTGTTTGTGCATGGCTGCTTCCAACCATGTTGCAGGTTCTCAGGAGCAATACAGCAGAAGCAAAAAAGCCAGCAGCAGCAGGCAGCAAAACTACAGTATACAAAGCATGGTATAATTGCAGGTTTTGGTCTTGATATGGTTCTGATTTTGCCTGCTTGCTTGTGCATGTGAATCAATGCATTGTTTGAGGATGTCTGGACCCTCTTTGCTTGGCTTTGCCCTTCATGCCAGATGCAGGAATCAAATTTAATCTACCAAAACCATGAGAGAACAGCTCCATCTCTTTTGAAGCCCATTTGCATTGCACAAGTCTCTGAGGTGCATCAGACTGAATGTTACTGAAAGTACTCCATCATTATTTGGGAGACAATAGGATGGAAGCACTGAGTAGACCATGTTTCTGCTGTTGGCCAACTGACATTAAGAGCTATCTGCATGCTGTGCCTGAGCAGGCATCAAAACAACAGAGGCATGATCAACAAGAACAACAGAGGCATGATCAACAAACCAATAAAAGCAGAGCTGAATTGCAAGGAGTAAGAGTGGTACCAAAGATGGACATATAGTGTCCTCACAAAGCATTGCAGAATGCCATACCATTATTGTCCATTGTGTTTGAGAACAGAAGAACAGGAGGAAGAACTTGAGCTGTGATTGGTAGAGCTATACATTTGGGTCAATGCAGCTCAAGACTTGCAACAAATTTGATGCTTCTTTGCTCATGACTATGCCAAAGAATCAGCTGGATCTGCAGTCAGAGTCATCCATTCATATGCATGCTGAGTGCTGAAACCTTAACCTTTTTTTTTTTTTTTTTTTTTCCTTCAAAATTTGAGTTTTGTTTTGGGTTCTCTTGTTTTTGCTGATCTGGGATTGGCTGCAGCCACACTAGTCATCGTGGCAGTCGGTGGGGCTCGCTTGAGCCAAAATGGCACTTCGCCTAACAGCTCTCGTGCTGCGGAAAACCCGCTACAGCAGCACCGCGCGTCTCAAGCTGTCGTTGTCTGCCTGCAGCTTGGCCGCGTTGTGGTTGAGTAGGAACTGCGCATATTCGCCTGAGCCCAAGCGATAGTGTCCAGAACCCTGTTTGGGCCATCTCTCCGTCTGCATCGACAACTCCGTCGAACCCGTCCATCTCTCCGTCCGTCTGTGCCTGTCTGTAGCTAGTTTTTGAATCCGCTCACACTCACACACACACACTCTCTCTCACTACGGTACTCTGCAACCTACCAACGCCGCTGTGAGCTGATTTCTTGCTCATCCGCTCTCCATCTCCGACACCCATTTCCCGCTTCTAAGTTTCTTGCGTCCAGTCTTGCTCTCACTATCCAGAATCTGCCTGCTTTCAACTACTTTCTCATCGCTGTTGTTGTTGCAACTGCCGGTGTCACTGCGTCTACCACCATTTCACATTCGCATTGAGGACGATTCTCCATCTCTGCTCTTCCCTTCTTGCGATTTCGACACCAAATCCCGGAGCTCTGCATTCGATACACCTTACCCGCTCGGACTGCATCGTTGGCTCTTATCACGTCCATTCCAAGATATCCGATCCGAAATGAGCTCTTCTTGAGTTCTCGACAATTGCTTCCGCCTGTCTCAGCAACCAATCTTCCCATAATATCACATCGTTCTCACGCTGCTATCGGCGTATCCGACATCTTTGAAGCTTTCATCTGCGACAAAGCGTTCAACACCCGTTGATTCATATCTCTTGCTCCGCAGCAACTGCGCATTCTTGGCTCAAGCCCAAATCCCATCAAAAATCATAAGTCCGAGCAGATTCGAGGTCTGTCAGCAAAGCTGAGGTCGACTTGATCCCCCACGAAGCACGCTCAAACGCCTCTCAGATCAGCTACATCATCGTCAGGCACGTGTTTGAGCACACCATTCTTCCAACTTGCAGCCTCACCACCCGATCATCTTTCATCTGCCACTCAGCCGCCTCCGCATATCTGCTACCTGGTGGGCGATCTCAACGTGCGCCTCGCCCCACTCTGCTCGGTGTTCCGTCACAGCTCGTCATTCCATAAACCAAGCCAGCACAGTCAGCAATCATGGCAACTCCTTCTTCGTCCTCCTTGCAAGACAAGCCGTCGTCTTCTTCTCAGCTGCCGACATCCACCTCAATAGCTACAAGCACGACTGATAGTCGCTCCAGCAGTCGCAACGCACACCGCAGAGGTTCGGTCTACTCTGATCAGTCATGGTACTCGGCTGCCGACGGTCCATCCTATCGCAGACGCAAACAACCTCGCGTCGCTTTGCATCCAGAAGACCAGCCTGCCTCCTTCAGCTTCGTCTGTCTCGGTACAGGCGGAGGACCTCTTGAAGGGGATTGCTCCTGCTATCTGCTCAAGCCAGCTGATGCGGACTGGCAAGATGGTTCCATCGTCGTAGAGGGCGGCTCATGGCTTGGCGCTCTCACCGATGTTCTCGAGCAGCATGGCCCCGATTCAGCTTTCCACGATTTTGAGTTTCCATCCACCACTCCTTCCGCCTACCTTCGTGCCGGTCTCATGGCTTCCTTCTCCAAGGCCTTCTTGATATCTCACGCCCATCTCGATCACATCCTAGGTCTCGTCTTGGGCTCGGCTTCGTTGCCAGGAAAGAGGACCGTCTTTGGTCTCAAGCCTACCCTCGAGAACATCCTCGACATGTTCAACGGCAAGATTTGGCCAAAGCTCGCTTCCTGGAAAGAGGACGAGCCATACACAATGTATCACATGCGCAGCCTCGACAATCAGCGTCCGTTCTCGGTCAGCGACTCGCTCAGTGTCTTGCCTTTCGCCTTATCCCACGGACTCAACCCCTCAGAACCTCCAGCACCGCCTACGCCTACGTATGCTCCAGCTCAGCTCAATCAGACCTACTTTAGCAAGCGTATGTCGCTGCCCATCAGCACTCAGATGGCCACCTTCTCGCTCTCGCGCGGTCCCGACGATCGCGTCCGCACTCTTGAAAGCATCACACAAGGAGGCGAGTCCAGCCTCGCTTCACAACGTCGGCCTTCGTTCAATAATAGCCCCTTCTTCACTAACGCCAGTACCAACAAGGCTTCAAACGGCACATTGACTCCTCTCGAGTCATCGCCTCTCAAGCCCGGCGAACCCGTCTCTCCAAGAGCGTCACCCGCTACGACTGCCGGTACTGCCTCCAGTTCTTCTTCTACAAGCTCCTTGTCCTCTGCTGCGATGCTCCCGTCCATGAGTGGTGGTCCGGGGATTCCGACGCGCAACATCAATACTTCTGGCGAGACACAGCCTGTTCCCCAGCTTTCCAGCAAGCCGCCTGAGCGACCAGCCAAGAATCGCAGGCCACGCACGGCTCAAGGTTCCGAACGGAGACCTTCTCCCCCTTCAGCCTGGTGTCCTCCTGCTGCATCATCAGGCACTGGATTCAGTGGGCCTGCAATGGGTGCCTCTTCGGGTACAAGGCAACCACCTCGTCGTGTCTCCATCGATCGATCACCGCCTTCGCTCGACTCGACGGCCTTCTTCATCACACACAAGGGCCATGACAAGGATGTTCTCTTCTTTGGCGATGTCGAGCCCGATTGTGTCTCCAAAAGTCCTCGTAACCGAGGCGTCTGGAGTCATGCTGCAGAACGATTCGCAGAAGGCAAGCTGAACGCCATCTTCCTCGAATGCAGTTTCCCCAAGCACCACCCCACCGAGTTCCTGTACGGTCACTTGTCCGTCGAGCATCTCTTTGATGAGTTGCGCGTGTTGGCACAAATGGTCAAGCGATACCGTCAAAAGATGCGTCGTCCTTCGAATGCCAGCAATCGCAGCACCGGTCACAACGGCAGTACGGGTAATAGTACTTCGACGAGTACGAGCAAGACAAACGGAGACACACGCTTTACGCACCCGCATCTGGCGCCTTCTCCGCTTGGTACGGCCGCTGTCTCGGAGCAGAGCGGGACTGGAGCTACTGGCGGCAATGTCTATGATAAGGACTCTGAACTTCGTGGACAACTGCAAGGGCTCGGAGTTATTGTGATCCATGTCAAACCGGCTCTCTTCCCGACCTTTGTGCAGGACGAAGAAGCGCCTTCGCCTACGTCGACCACTTCGGCCTCTTCATCCCTCGCAGCGGCGGCACATGGAGATGATGTGAGTGTGGAAGGTTCTCTCCCTGAGCCTCAACTTGACCCTCGCACAGCGCCGCAGAGGATTCTGGACGAGCTGAATCAGGAGGAAGAGCTGGCGGGATTGGGAGTCAGGTTTGTGATGGCGGAGAAGGGGATGAGGATCGAGTGTTGAGCCGAAGAGATTTGCTCGGTCTGTATTGTAGAGTTGCGCGAAGAAGGAGAGATTGACTTGTGATTGTTGCAAACTACGTAGAGAGATGGCGTGTTTTTGTTCTGAGGGTGCAAGATTTGTGTTGAGCATGGAATGGGTGAGCATGAGGAGCTTGATGTACCAAATTGAGTCTGGACGGCGGAAGGGGGGCGGGACTGGGAGGGAGGTTGTGAGAGGCATTTGAGGCGACATGATGGGGTTGGAGGGTGAGACTGGGGGTGGAGGAGCGTCGTGTTCGGGGCAATTCGATTCGCGATGAAGTGCGAAGCGTGTCATTCAGTTTGGCGGGTTTGATCGATGTAAGCATGTTTGGCTACTGATGATGTTGCCTTGAGCCATTGGAGCTGCGGTCAAGTTTTCAAAGCTGGATGAAATCACAATCACCTCATGTCCTTGGTCTACCTGCATCGATCGACTGTTGCAACTCTTCACCCTGCTCAACATCTCCCATCACCCACATAGACTGCTGGATCCTAAACAATGCAAATACTGATTACTTGTGCCAAACAACTAACAGGACTCCAAACACCTTGCTTGCCATGATGGTTCAATAATGAGGTCTCTGACCAAACCCATCCCTCGGGGGCTTAAGATAACTATACCCCCTCCAGTCATACGTTTGACTCGCCACCTCATTCCCCCACCAGTTCAACTGCAGACTACCATTCTTAGGCAACAATAGGGCGAAGAACACCACAATCGTCGAAATAATAGTCCCCGAATCCAGCGCAGCTGCTAGCACAAAATTGTACTTACTCCACCATCTAAAGTTGTACTTCCTCACCAAATACTGGAAGATGAAGCCGACCGTGAACCAAGCCGAATAGTTGATCCCGCTTGCTGGAGGAATGTACGACACACCCGCAAAAATGACCGGCCACGAGATGTATCGAATCCACGACCTCGGGAATCGCCTCGCGAGCAACCAGAATGGCACCGGGATCAGCGCGCCGAACAGCATGGCCCAATACATGGGTCTGTAGATCGAATCCGTACCAAACATCCTCGCCGGTCCGATCGCTCCCCAAACCAAACTCGCCGTATAGAAAACCGAGATATGCGGACAGGTAAAACTATCCGCCTGCGCAGGAGAACAGAGGTTCTCGATGTTGCTAAACATCCACTCCTTGACCCCCAGTTGGACAAAACATGCCACTACCACCCCGGTCAGCTGCGCGATGAACGTAAGACGAGGGGGAATCTTCATATAATGACCCAACTTTAGATCTTGGACGAACTGAAGTCCACCGATGAGACCCTGGAGGGCGAAGGCTTTGAAGATCATGTTTGGCAACGGCTTGCCTGGCAGCATGTACCCGACGATCAATTCTCCGATGAGGTTCGTTCCGATCGCTTGGCCCGTCATGGCGTAAACGAATCCAGTGGGAAGGATGTAGATAACCGGAATGAGAATCGAGACGATCAACCCCCAAATCGGCAGCCCCGTATCATACACTTCCACCATAATGACACCAAAGACGAGAGCGACAAGGAAGACGCACGCATACCACCAATCCGGCGTCTCCGGATAATGCCTCATAAATTTCGCATGCACATCATCTTCCTCCGTCCTAATCCTCTGCAGTCCCTTCTTGAGTGCCTTTCCATGATACAGCGCTGTATGCGTCAACACCGAAGTCAACATGGCGAAACCTGTCGTATACACCAAAGACAGTGTCGTCGAGAGGTACAATGGCGAATACGCCTCATACGCATCCTTATCCAAATCCATACCATTCGGAATCACCCTCGAGATGTTGTATGGTCGTCCGAATCGATCCCAAGAAGCCGAGCTGTTGAAGGGGAGGAAGCTCTGGTACCAAACGTTCTTGAAGTACATAATCGGCGCCACGATCCAGAAGAAAATGACAAAACCTGCAAAGATGTTGCACTCGGCCCACCAGGGAGTCACAAGAGGAGAACCGATGAAGATGATCTGCGTCCAATCGAACGTCAGCACCGACAGGCCCAGACCCGAAACGGTGCCAAAGACGATATTGACTGGCATCGAGTTGGGCCAAATCCAGCAAACCCAGTTGAAGAACGAGAGGGCGGTGAAAAGATAGCCGGGCACAAAGTAGAAGAAGAACGCCGCGATGGAAACGACGGTGAAGAAGCGGAATCGAGTCATGGATCCGTCGGTGCCATCCTCTTCGGCGTGGAGGGTGTTGAGGATGGTAGCCTGAACCAGATTCTGAGGCCAGATCATGCTTGCAGGCCAGACGAGGAAGCGTCTGCACATTCCGGCGAGACCAAACCCGATCGTCTGGGCACTGAGCACGAAAAGGATGTCGAACCCAATCGGTCTTGGCTCGCCATAGAAGCGCTCTGAATCCTGAACGATGATGACGTTGAACGAGTAAGCAGTGACAATAGCAATGCTGGCCATTATCGAAGTCAGCGCATGCTCCTTGATGTTGTAGATGCCTGGGTTGAGCGAGAACTCGGCGCCACCAAGCCATCTAGGCAAAGTCCAGACGCGGATGGGCATGATAGCAGCCAAGACCTTTCCGATAGGATAAGCAACAAGGAGGACGATGGTGCTGGTGAAGGTAGGTGCGGGGTATCGAAGGGAGAAGAACATGTTTGCACCTGCAGCGACAATGGTCAGGACAAACGAGATGAACCACATTCGCAATGTATTGACAGGCATCTCGGTATCATCAATGTTGGAGACGGAAGCACGCACTTCGGGGTAAGGCGAGTCTTCCTCCATCTCCATCTCGAGCTCGACCATACGAACGCCTCTGGAACCGACCTCGGCACTTTCCAGAGCAGGGTGGACGAGACCGTGACCTTGGCCCATCTCGTTGAAGTTGACCATGTGGAACTCGTCCTTGTAGGCATCCTCGTAGGTGTAATCACCAGCGTCCATGGGATACTTGACGTCGTCGCTCTCGGGGCTACGACGGAGCTCGGGTATGGAGGATGGGTAGGCATCAATCTGTGCACTTTGACGCTTTCCTTGCGCCGGGATGGGCTGATCGAGCGAGATGCCGCCACTTGCTGTGGTGCCAATGTCGCGAGTGCCGTGAGGTAGAGATGCACGTAGGTCGGAATTGCCACTACGACTAGCGGGGAGCGAGTCGACCTCGGGAAGAGCTTCCATGGAAGGGAAGGCGGCGTAAGAGCGAGCATGATTGAGAGGCTGACCGGATGGGTCGCGGGTGAAGGTGCTCGATGAGTCGTAGGAACGGTTGTCAGTGGAGGCACGCGGCTTGAGCGACGAAGTAGACTGCTCTGTGAGCATGCCGGGACGCTGATCGTTCATGGTGATCTCGGAGGCAGGAGATGCCCTTGGGTCTTCGTTTTGCAGATCGCGAATCTGCGAGTGTACAGGCGCATCGGCGTGTGCTGCTGCCAAGTTTTGTGCGGAAACATCGACGAGACGACCTTGGGAGTCGTAGACGGCACCAGTGGCCTCGTCGAAGTAGTAGGTCTCGTTCTCATCGGGATTAGCGGCGGTATGCTGTTGTTGCGAGTAGTCCTGCTGATGTTGAGATCGGTTCTGGTTGTCTATGGAGGGATCGAGCGGGTTATGGTGGAGCTCTGGTGCGGGCCCAAGATCCGGAGGTACGAAGGCAAAGACATCGCCGTCGTCTTCGGACTCGTACTCTTCTTCATCCCATTCCTCCTCGATGTAAGTGTCGTTGTGTTGTGGATGGTAGGCACCCTGACCTTGTGTGGGTGGTCTGCCGGCAGCAGTGCCACCGCGTGTACCAGGACGGCCTGTAGTTGGCCTTCCCGTCATAGGCCGACCTGTGGTGGGTCGGCCGGTTGTGGGTCTATCTGAATTCATTCCGGAGTGGCAAAAGGACTTGAATAGGTTACCGAAGATGGGTCTAGCACATGAATGTTTCTAGAATCCGGCTATATCTGGTCGATTGGACCGACTGAGATGATGCTGAAGGTGATGAAGGAAGCTTCGTGTGTAATGCCGGTCGACTTGTCGTGAGGGGACAAGAATATGAGGTGGCTAGCGAGACAATGCGGAAGGGTCAAGATGACGGAAGGATAGAAGGGAGAGAAAATGTTGCCGAGTCCTCCGTTGCCACACGAGAATGGGTCCGTCGCGGTATGAGAGCTGAAGAGCTGTACCAGACACCAAGCAATGAGAAGTCGAAGAAGAAGCGGAAAGCAGAGTGGCGAGTCGAATCAAGAATGTCTGGACGGGGTGTTGAAGAGGGAAAGAAGAGAAGCGAGGTGATGATGAGGTTGGAGAAGGGAAGACGTTAGGCACCAGAACCGGAAAGGCAGCCGGTGCAAGAACGGTGATGCTCTTGTTGGAGTTTGACAGGGACCACAACGAGAAAAAGCGATTCTGTGCGCTCCTGGACTGTAGGTTGTGCGGGTGCTCAGATAGCGCGTTGTACCGTATTTCTGCAGCAGTCTGTGACACATTCCCACACATACAGTAGAGGATGAGAGAGAGGCAAGAAAATTCAAGCGTCGTCGTGTCGGTTGATTCGGCGGAAGGTCACTACTGGTGAGTTGAGTGCTGTCTAGGCGTGAATGTGCACATGCGCATGGAGAAGCTCAAGAGAGAGAAAAAGGGAGAGGGTTACGGGGTATAGTACTGTACAGTGAAGTACAGTGTAGTGACAGAAAATGTGCAGTTGACATCTGCCATCCAGCAAGCCAGGCGGAATGGAAATTTTTTGAGTTGAGTCCAAGCATCTCAGACGCAGCAACCTTCATGCACAACAGATACAGAAATTGGAATAAGGGTCGGCTAGGCTAAACGAAGCCTGCACACAGAACGGCTCCTAATTTGCGGCTCCTTCTCTGACAATTTACAAGATCACAAAAGTCGGCTTCGGCAGCTCAGTCTCTACCGACTCGAGGAACGGATTTTGATTTTTTTTTTTTTTAAAAAAGAGGAAGGGGGTCAAGAGGGGGGTTGAGAGGCGTCACCACTGCAGAGCGGGAGTGAGTGTGTCTTGAGGGCTTGATAATGGGCTCGCATCGCACTACCGAGATCTTGCAATAATATGAGACCACAGCTCGTCATTCACAGCCGACCAAGTGAGGAAGGAACAAGGAACCTGCTTAGGCGAATTGCCAACCGTCGCTCAGCCTGCACAGGCACGATGGCATGTTTCCAAGAGACAGCAGCGTGTTTCGAGCGCTGACTCTTTGACTTTGACTTTGCTTTGTCAAGTCAAGCAGGCACACTCAGACACGGCATGATAGATGACACAACGCAGAGTTCATACGCCGGACCACAGCTGCAATCAGGACACTACCACCCCCACATTACAGCTTTCCCTTGTCACAAAAAGCGGATTGCGTGGTCCGAAGATTTCGCCTCTGTCTTTGCCACAATCAGTGAACCACAAGAATGGACGCAGCCAGTCGTCAGCTAGCAAGCAAGCAAACAAACGGTTCAGAATCGAAGCAAATGAAGGCTTGGTGAGGCGAACCAGCAAGGAGAAGGACGGGGCTAAGGATCGTGATTTCATCGGCCGCAAGGGGTTACTGTATCTGCTACAGTAGTCATTGATGGGCAACAAGAGATGGATCTCTTCGCCACGCTCGACTTGTCAAACCAGATGGACAGCGCTCATGCACACAAGCGCACACAAGCACTTGAACACTGTTGCAACTCGTCTAACCTCTATCGGAGATCGAATTTCAACCCGCATGCAAGGAGCAACCACAGCCAAAAAAGCATAAATTTCCCCTTTTTCTCTTCTCCAGCGCTCAAGCCTCAAGCTGAGCCAGAACGTGCAAGAAGAACAAGAAGAAAATAAAATAATTGACTTTTTCGACGTTAACAATTTGTGTCGTCAGCCTGTCTTTCCTCTATCTATCCAGCACTTGCCTCCTTCCCATTCAGGGTCTTTCGACGCTAATGTGCCTTGACGCAAAGTAGAGATCTATCTGACAGCAACCTATTCATCACCTTTCTCGGATCCGTCGCTAATCTCGATTCGCTTGTCCCGGCAGGCAGCATTGTTCACGCCTCCTATGCGATCTCAGAGCACCACCATCACAATTCAATCTCATCGTCGGGCTCTGGATCCATCAGATTGGTAACATGGTATGAATTGCCGAAAGTTCCCTGTGTGGCAGATCAATGTACAGTGTGGTCTCCTGAAAGCGAGTTGGATGATGAAACAAGCCCGAAGGGAAGCCTATCAACAGCCTACACCTGGACAAAGTCGTCCTCACCACCCTCAACAACATTGCTTTGGTCCTGCGAAGCCTGCTGCGAAACAGCCTCATCGCTGGTCAGCTGCGACCAATCTCCCGAGTTCTTCGAAAAAAAGCGCGTGCTCATCAGCTCTCCGTCCCCTGTCGGGCTCTGCAGCACTTCGCCATCGTCATCATCATCCTCTGCCTCGGCTTCCGGCTGCGGAGCGGCTTTACCATTTGATAGACGCGATCGTTTCGCCGCCATCCGCGATGCCGGAACACGGTTACTCAGATCAAGTCTCGATAGATCCTGCGATCGGCGTCCCGCAACGAACGCCAAGAACGGATCCGCTGCCTTGCTTCCACTACTGCTCGAAGGTGAAGTGCTGGGGCGGCTCGGACTGTCTGATGAGTTGTCACCATCGCCGGCAGTTCCGGCGCTCTCGAGTCCTCGCTGCGGCGAAGAGAGGGTGATGCCACCGTCTGTGTCTCCTTCCTCCATACTGCTATCCGCTTGCTGCGATTCCTCTTCTTCTCCGTCCGCTTTTGCTTCCTCTGCTTGCTTGGATCCAGCCTCAGATGCCTGGCTCTCGTCCTCGATCAGCTCGCCTGAATCGCTCGAGTCGCGGTCCACACCGAGCAGATGGTGAGGTTCTTCATCCGATCCCTCCTCATCCTCGATGTCATCATCATCGTCATTATCGCCATAGTCGAAGAATGCAGATCCGTTTGCTGTCACCCAATCCGAGCCAAAGTCCAACTCCGTCTGTCGCTTGACTCCGCCAAAGATGCTTGCTCTTGACATCTCAAGGTGCTGTGCGGACTGTGCTTGCGTCATGGATGCGGAAGAGTCCGTATTTTCATCCGTGTTGGACTGACTCTCTTCGTTCGCGTCTGCTTCGGCTTGCCCTTCCTCGCCGCTGTGGCTGTCATCATCCATGTGGAAGACATTGACATCGCTCTCGTCACCGTCCGCATCCACAAAGTTGTTGGTGAAGCCGCCCTCGCCCTCGGGTCGATGAGGACCACCATCCGCAGGTCCGAGAACCAGCCTGCGCGGTGCAGCCTCTTCGGATTGTGCAGATGCAGTCAGCTCGTTCACCTCTTGTTCCGACAAGATGTCAGCCACGGGCTGCTGCACTTGCCATGCCTTGTCCTTGGCCAGCTTGGCAATCAGCTTGTTCAGCTCCTCCGACCTCGACTGCGCAGACGCGTACAGCTCGTCCTTTCGGCACATCTGGCTGAGAACGCGAGCCAGCGCAATGCGAACATCAACAACGCTGTCGTCACCCATTTGGTTCAAACGACTGAGCAGCAGAAGCTCGCAAGAAGATCGCTGAATGCCGGATTCCACGAGTGCACCGATGCAGAGCAGACAGGCGACTCGAAGACGGTAGCCTGGACTGTCTCCCAGATCGCTCACCATGCCAAGGAAGCCATCGGCGATCACCTGGTCGTGCTCAGCGAAGGCTTTGTACAGGTTCGGCACGCAGTGAATTCCGGCGTCTCGCACCGCGCTGATGGGATCAGCAAGGGCAAGCTGCATTAACGAGACCAAGTTACCCTCCTCGTCTTCGAGCAGGAATTGCTTGGCCATGCTTGGGATGTGCAGCGCAAGTCGCTCGCGTAAACGCCAATCTCGAAGCGTTCCCGAGGACCACAAAGACAAGAGCTGCCAGAGCATTTCCTCAGCGCCGCCTTGCGGCAAGCATGAGAGGAAGACGTCAATGTTGTCAAACATGGCTGTACGGACTTCTGGGTCATCATCAGTGACGAAGCGTGTGGCTGCTGGCAGCAAGTCATCGCGTGTAGCCTCCTGGCCGATGATCTTGGCAACCTCGTGAAGGGAAGCCGCCAGACTCTTTCTGACCTTGGGCTTGTCACTTCGTGTCAGCTCGGCATGTGCCTGCTTGAGACGGCTCCATTGATCGGCGCCGAGCGTGAGAACGACAGCTGGCAAATTGAACGCGACAACGAGAGGGCGTTCAGGATCGATGTTGTTCACGCGGAAGTTGTTATCCCAAGGGGCAGCGTCCATCATCGAGCTCTCGCTTCCTCCGTAGCCGAAGCTGGCTAGGAGCGAATCCTGATCGTCGCGCAGCGACGTTGGCACACCGAGATCGTTGTCATGGTCCATCATCATGGCGGTCTCTTCCTCGAACAGCGCTTCGGTGCCTTCGGGGTCGCTCGTCTTGTCAAATGTAAGAGAAGCATCGCCCTGCTGCGGTGGGCCATCGAATGGCTCGCCGAGGAAGAAGCGTACGAGCTCTTCAGGTACGCCAGCCTCCGTGTTGTGGAACATGTAGATGACTTCACCGATGATCTCCAGCGCGGCAATTCTGAGCTGACGCGAAACGTCGTTGACCAATGCGCGCATAAAGACAAGCGTCTGCTCGCGGCGAAGCTTCTCGTCAAGCCTTCCCAGGAGGGCTGGGATAGAGAAGCACGCAGCTTGACGCACATGCCAATTGCGGTCGTGAATTGCCTTGTTGAGCGCAGGCAACACCGTCTGCTCAACAGCCTCGACCGTCATGTTGCGTGACAAGGGTCCGAGCGAGCTGGCCACTTCCTTTCGCACGTAGAAGGCGCTGTCATCGATGAGGCCAAGAACCTCGGGTGCGAACCTGGCGAGGAGAGTATCTTGAGGAATGAGCTCATCAGCCGCAAGAGCAGCAAGAAGACTGACCGAAGCCATGCGTCCAACAGCAGACTCTTCGTCCTCGTCGATCTGCACGTCGCTGACCGAACCGTCGCTCTGCTGTCCAAACATGTTGTTGTCCTGACTCCATGAAGACGTCTGCTCACCGGAGTCCTGCTCCTCGTCCATGGCATCGCTGCCTGGTGGAGCGGCTTCCGTCGAAGCAGATTTCTCGCCTTGCTGATTGTCGCCGGCGTCTTCCTCCATGGCTTCGCCTTCTCCGTCTTGACTTTGAGATTCGTCACTAGATTGTGCCTCGCCCTGCTCTATGCCATCGGAACCCTGCTCTGCGGCAGTGCGGCCGTGGTTAAGCTGTGCCAAAGCAAGCGCAACGTTCTCGAGCAACTCGTTCTTGACAGCAGCCCTGGCGTGGTCATCAAAGTGGTAATCTTCGTGAGGCACTGGCTGACCGTCTCTGCCCGAAGCATGCGTAACGTAGCTCTCGAGGTCCTGCGCCTGCTGTCGAGCTCTAACTTCGTCTTCGCTCTTCTCAGCAAGCTCTTCTTTTGAGAGCTCAACATCGCGACGGTCGAGACGGTAGAAGAGGTGGACGAGCGATTGTTGCGTGGCGCCAGCGATGATGGTGTTCTGGTTGAGTAGCAAGGCGCATAGCAAGGTGGTGAAGGCGGTTAGGCTGATCTTTGGTCGAGAGGCCTTCTCTTGCTGGTCTTCGTCCACAATCCGCATCTCGGTGGACTCTTCTGCAAGTTCCGCGATGGGGCAATTGCGGAAGAAGAACCACATGACTCGGCCAATTTCGGGTGCAAAGGCCGCGCAGACATCGAGCTCATCGGTAGCGAGGCCGTTGAGCAAGGGGATGATGTACTCGACAGCATCATTGAGCTCTACCTCGCGAATCCAGTCGGGCAAGGACTGCGAAACCAAGACCCTGTGATATGCCATATCGCTCTTGGCAAAGAGGAAGATACGTTCGAGCGTGTTGAGGCTCTCTTCGGCGTTGTCCGATGCTCCTTCAAAGCCTTGCTCGTCGTCGTCATCCTCCTCGTCTTCGTCCACGTTCAGGCCACTTTCCTCCATCATGGCATCCATAGGCTGCGCTTCGCCGGAATCGAGACCAAGAGCGGATGGCATGACTGTATCCGAGAGCTGAGCATCGCTCGGGATCCCTAAAGGCGCGGTATCTTGAGAGCTAGGCTCGTCACGGAAGAAATTGAGCATGGCACTGCCGGTTGAACCCTTCTGGGCAGCAAGCGCACGGGCGGAGCTCTCAGCTTGTGCCAGAGGATCCAGAGGATGCCGGAGGTGGTCTATGACAGTGATAGGAGGCGGAACCACGCCAGACCGAGTCAAGCTGGGACGCTTGGGGAGAGCCGGGCGCTCTGGTGCATTGGTCGTGTTGCCATTCTCTTGCGAGGACTGATCATGCTGAGATTCCGCGTTGCTCGTCTCGGCCTTATCATCGCCCTCAGCGTCATCGTGGATGCCGTTGATTCTCCTTGTAAGACCTTGATTGCTGTCAGCCTCGTCAGCGTCTGCCGCGTCTGCGACGTCCTCGTCATCGTACTCCGAGCCATCGTAGTCCTCATCGTTGGTGCCAACGCTTTCCCTCTCGGAATTGGAGCCATCCTCTTCGGAGCCGACGTCGTCCGGATCGTCACTGAGATCGTAGCCGGATCGAGGGGGCATAGCGATGAAACTGCGGGTCTTGGGCGGACTCTCGCTGAGGCCCATGTGCGAGCCATTCGGCCCGGCCGACGATGCGGGAAGCTCGAGAAAGGGCGAACGAGGAGAAGTTGGCGACAGTTTGGGTGAGGGTGTCCTGGTTGGGAGCGGAAGCGAGTGAGGCACAGGAACCGAGTTGGTTCGCTTCTTCGGATCCACTGCAGCAAAGGTCGCGGAGGGCGACTCGGCACGCTCGGGCAGCCAAGATGAGCCGGTGCTGCTGGTACGATGCGATACGAGTGCCGTGGCCACATCGACGTGTGGTGGCACCTCCATGGCCGGGGAAAGCACTTTGCTGGCAGGACTCTGCGCAGGAAGCGATGCGCCCGCACTGGCCGGTCTCGACACGACCTCTGCCAGCGTGCCAGGTCCTGAAGCGGGATTGAAGCCGATCTTGACAATCGGTTCCGTTTTGGTGATCTCGGTGCTTCTGCGAGGACTGCTGGAGAGGCTGTGAGCATCTCGCAAACCACTCGGGCTTATGCGCAAGATGGGAGACGAGGAGGAGCCACGGAGCTCGTGTGGTCGACGCGCCTTGGGTCGTCCGAGGATTGTATTGGCGGTGCCGGCAGGAGAGCTAGAGTCGAAAGACGTCGAGGGTGACCTGGACATGTTGACGGAATCTGAGAGTGCAGAAGGCGAAGAGCGGCCAGGCGAGCCTGCTACTGGCGAGTGGGACCCAATTCGACGCAACTGATCGGCGCGGTCTGGTGTAGACGAGCGCGGCCATATCGAGTCCCAAGCGTGCTGAGCATCTGGATTGGCGGGCATAGTAGGTGGCGAGGCCGAGGGAAGGAAGATGGGCGAGGGTGCGCGGAAAGGAACTCCGGTGAGGTCGGTACTGGCACGGCGAGCGTGAGCGAGACCGGCGTGTGCAGACATGGTGGACTGAAGTCGAGGCGAGATGGGCGCACCATTGAAGGCGCGAGCAGGTGAGCCGGTGCGCCTGGTGCTTCCTTCCGAGAGATGATGGGGAGCAGTCCCATTGGCCTGGTATCGGTCCGAAGAACGAGAGCCGGATCGCCGTAATTCGGATGGAAAGCTTGCGTCTGGAGAGGCACTGCCAGTACTACTGCTGGAACTGGTGTTGGATCCAGCGCTGACCTTGCGTGAGGATGGATACAAGTTGTTGGCTCCGGCGCTGAGGTTGACGGCGTTGACAGGCCTGGCACGTGCATGATCATAGGAGCCATTGGCGGCACGAGAAGGATCCAACGAGTTGACAGATGTGGACTGGCCTGGGTCTGGTGACGAAGGATTGTGATCTGAGATTCCGAGATCAGCGGCACTCCAAGAACCGGCTGAAGGGTTCAAGGGGCCGAAGCCAAGGATAGGGCTGGTGCGATCTTTTGTGTCAATCGAATGATTGCGGTTGTGATGGTGATGTTGTCTCCTGACACCGGAGCCCATGGGACGCGATGGTGGTTGTTCGAGGCGGGGCGACAAACTAAAGTTGGCGTTGATGCCATCCTCCGAGACTTTGATCTCTGGTTCCTTGGGGCGTTCTTCCGCCATGACTGGCTGACTGAGACTACGAGGCGTTCGAACTGCTCGGACCCACTCGCTTGCAAGAAAGTGGATGCTTCAGTATCGGTGGCGGGGTGGCTGAACAGAGAGTAGAATTTGACGGCGAGAGACGTCAAAAACGGTCGTGAGATGTTCGAGCTACACGACGACACAATACAGCTGATGTGTGCACTTGCTGAAGGAAGCAAAATGCGATGGTGATCCGAGACGTTCAGAGCCGATCCATGATGGCCTATTCGCCGAGAAGAAGCTCTGTGCTGGCCGGTCGATGCAAGTAAGGTCGAATGCCTCAATGAGTGAACCCGGATCGAGGTTCGAGCACAGAAGAACCAATACAGCCTAGGTTGATTGGAGAGTGTCAGTTGGTTTTGAAAAAAGTGTGATGGTAGGGACTTTGGAAGTGAGGGATGCCGGTGAAGAGTCAGGACCGAATGACCGCCGATTGGAGAGTGGTGCTGCGTCGGATGGCTAGTTATGCTGAGGACATAGATGAAGGCGAAGAAGACGCCAACGATGGAGTAGGCAACGATGCACTGAATGAACGGTGCTATGTGACCAGAACGGTCCGGGACCTGATGGCGCAGTCGTGTGATGGTTGTCAACGACGAGAAAGCAAAGCCAAGCAAAGCAAAGCCAATCAATCTGAAAAACAGAGATGATCTTCATCACGAGATGTCTGCCTTTTTTATTATTATTATTTGTCGCGAAACTGACGCCCACTCTAATCTCACACACATACAAACATATTTTTTCTCTTTCTCTCTTCTTGCTCTCTCTCTCTCTCTCTCTCTCACGACTGAACGTCGATTTCCGGTCCGTCTGCCTGAATTTTTGTGTTTCGACACTCGTGACACTTCGGGAGAAAGAAAACAATAAATTGATTATGGGAAAAGAACAAAAAGAAAAAGGAAAAAAAAAAAAAGAAAGGAAAAAAGCCAAGATGGCCAGACGAGTCGAAAATCGGCTTGGTCGCCTGTTCCTGCTTTGTGACCCGATCTCGGGTTGTTTGTTTGTGTTTGCGGGATACATTGCTCGCGAGCTGCAGTAAGGCTTCTACGTGTAGCTCAGCAGTCAAGCAGCAAAGGGTGAATGTAAGGGCGGTTGAAAGCAATGCAGATCTCCCCGATGCAGTGTCTGGTTCTGTTGGTCGCTCAAATGAGCAGACAATGCTTGGGCTCATTCACGATAGCACGCAATTGAAATCACAAGATGCAGACAATGCTCAGCCCACGAAGAAGCAGCCCAAGTTTCCATCATCGCAGCCGTGCGTGCTGAGAACCATGACTTCCGGATGAAGCAGGAGTCTGACCAGCATGCAAAGGGACCCGATGCACACAGTAGACGAGAAAAGGATTCAAAACACTGAATAGCAAAGCGGACGCGGGGCGAGGCAGACATTAGAGTACAAATAGAAGCGGAAGAAGTATGCGAGGATGGGCGGACGGATCTGAAAGAGTTTGAAAGGCGCATGACGAGAACGTGTCGGACAATGATAGAACAGGGATACCCCAGCGAAGGCACTTACTACAGAGCGTGCTTGGAGGTAGTGAGTTCAGCTCTGTTGGAACGAGAAGGGGTTTGACAAGCACAGCGACAGAGAGAGACCGACTCCAAGTGCATCTGCAACCGAGAAGTCGCAAACTGTGCGCGGGGTCTTGAGCGATCGATCGACTGGTTGCCTGGCTGATCAATGTATATGTCCGCGACACAGGATGCGTTTATTCAGAGGAGACCGATTACGGTTTGGAAACCAGATACATCTTCAAAGCCGCTGGCAATCACCAAAAGTGTTCTCGCCCGAGTACGATACGTAAAGGAAGCCGTCTTCGTCCTTGTGCTCCTCGTAGATGGCGCTCATCAATGCTGCTGTAGCAGGAAGGACTTCGTCGACAAAGATGAAGATGGCCTTCTCGGGAGCAAGCTTGATGCGCTTGCGGATGACGTAGACAAACTGTCCTACTGTCAAGTCCGATGGCACCAAGTACTTCTTCTTGTCAATCGTGGGGATATCGGTGCGGTCGGCCTTTTCGCAGATGACGGGGATGCGATCCGGATACTTTTGACGAATGCGCTCGGCCTCGGCCTTGCGCTTCTCAAACGAATGCTCGTTCTTGAAAGCAGAGCGCATCTTGCCGGCGTTTCTCGGAAGAAGACGTTGAGGCTGTGTCGGTGTGGGGATGAGGAGAGCCTGCCAAGGCCAGATGTGTGTGTTGAGCGAATAGAGGTATCAGTTGAACACGAGTACGCCCGACTTGTTCGAGCTATGTGGATAGCGAGGGTGCTCTCGATGCCGTGATGAAGTAGACCTGTATTCTGGACAATGCGGGCTCAATCGATGCGAAACCGATGATGTTTGCAGATCCTTGCTACAACTTGACGTTATCGAGATGCAATAGATGAGCAGCTGAGAGTTTGCTCTTGTCCGTCGATCAGTGTAGGTGAGGATGAAGTTAGGGGATAGCGCTTTCTGAGATGTCAGAGAGCAGTAGCTGAATGATGATGGTGGTGGTGATGGTGATGAGGTGACAAGATGTGGGCTCTGTGGTTGTTGCTGGCTGCGCGGCTTGTGATTGTGGAGGAGCGAGGGCGGTGAGCATAGCCATCCGCAGCTAAATCGTGATTGATACACCGCAGCGCTGTCCCACTTGCTGATAGCCAAGCTGCTTGCCTGCCGCACGCAAGCGCGCACGCTCCGCATTCAAGCTGAGCTCGAGTGTTGCTGCGCATGCTCCCTCTCTCTCGCCTCGCTTTCGGCTCATTCACGGACCACCACCCAACGCGCACTCTCTGCGAGCTGAACCCTGACTATCAAAAATCACAAAAAAGGCTGAACCCTGAAACGGTCTGAAAGTCTGCTTTCGTGCGTAGCAAGGCAAAAGGCTGACTCCGTCATGGGCAGGCTGTCCGTGACTCCTGAGACGCGCGATCTGGCCGTCGACCTCCACAGAGTCAAGTAGGAAAAAGCAAGAAATGTTAGGCTTTCCTTCCGAACATGTAGACTGGCGCGCAAAATGTGATCACCTTTAGATGAGAGCCAGAGACGCGCTACGTTGGAAGAAATGCGACACGCTCCTCATTTGACAAAAAGCTCATTTTGCTCAGCGAGTTTCTGGTGTCACTCTAAGCCAGCGCCGCACAAGCCGCCTTCCTTCCTAGAGCTGTTCCGCAGCGTCGACTCAGCTTTCCTACTTGCTCACCACCAGCTTGCATCATCATCATCCGCAGCTGCCAAAGCCCTATCCCTCGAGCAGCAATCACACAAAAGCTCTTTCAGGCATATTCTCATCGCACTTCAGCCTGGACGAGATCGGATCAACGTTGGACTGCCTACTTGCCTTGTACGAGGTACCATCAACCAACCTCCCGCTGCAAGGCTGCGCAACAGCTAGACCCTTCTCGCCATGTCGGACCAGATCCAAATCGACGCTGGTGCTTTCCAGCGCAGGGTCAACAAGCTCCTTTCCGCTTGGAAGGATGGCAGCGGAGACTTCGAAGCTCTCGGAGATGTGGACTCGCTTCTCGTTGTCATGGGCGGTCAGAATGATGACTTGATCTACTCAAAGACCACAGCCATGCACTCCTGGCTTCTCGGCTACGAGTTTCCCTCCACTGTCATGCTCTTCACAAAAAAGGCTGTCATCTTTGTCACAAGTGCTTCCAAGGCCGTTCACCTCGAGGCTCTCAAGAAAGGCAACGCTTCTTTCAATATCGACATTTTGAAACGATCCAAAGACGAGGCGAGCAATCGCGCCATCTGGGATGACCTCATCGGGCGCATCGAGGCAGAGGGCGGCAGAGTCGGTGCAATTCCGAAGGACAAGCCTGTTGGCAAGTTCGCTGACGAATGGCAGAGTGTCTTCGAGAAAGCGCAATCTAGCAAGGACTTCAAGATCGTAGATGTCAGCACATCGCTCTCCGCAGTATGGGCAGGCAAGGACGAGGACGAGATCAAGGCCATCAAGTACGCATCGAGAATGAGCTCTGCCGTCATGTCCGGCTACTTTGAGAACGAGATGTCGGCTATCCTCGACGAAGGCAAGAAGGTCTCTCACGAACAGCTCTCCGAGCGAATCGAGGGCAAGCTCGATGATGGAAAGATGTGGAAGAAGGTCAAGGGCCTTGAGGGCGCTGATCTTTCGCTCGCCGACTGGTGCTACACACCTATCGTCCAGTCTGGTGGCGAGTACGACCTCAAGACATCCGCTGTTTCCACGTCCAAGCGTCTCCAGGGTGCCGATGGTAACGGTGGCGTTGTCATTGCCAGCATGGGTATCAAGTATCGCAACTACTGCTCCAACATTGGCAGGACCTATCTCATCGATCCACACAAGAGCCAGCAGAAGACGTACGCGCTCTTGCACGAGCTTCAGACCGAACTTGCCGACAAGCACATCCGAGCCGGCGCCACCTGCAAGGACATCTACACCAAGGCTGTGGAGATTGTCCGCGCCAAGGACGAGAGCTTGGTGCAGTCCTTTGTCAAGAACATCGGTTTCGGTATCGGTCTCGAGTTCCGCGACAGTGCCTACGTCCTTTCAGGCAAGAACAGCCGCACGCTCAAGCGCGATATGACCGTCAATCTCTCCATCGGATTCCAGGATCTCGACGACCCCAACCACAAGGGCGCCAAATACTCGCTTCTTCTGATCGATACCCTTCGTGTCAACGACGACGGAGCCGCCACCTTCCTCACGGATCGAGTCCGTGGCACCAACGATATGGCCTTCTTCTTCAAGGACGACGAGGAGGAAGAGGAGGAAGAGGACCGCAGGAGTCCAGCCAAAGCAGACGGTAAGGTGACGCCAGGTGGCAAGGTGCTCAGGAACAAGAACCGAGGCGCAGCTCTGGACGACTCGGCAGCTGAGAAGATGAAAGTCCACCAAAAAGAGCTCGCAAAACAGAAGCAAGAGGACGGTCTTGCGCGTTTTGCTGGCGAGGACGGCGAGGGCAACGCCTCCAACGAAAAGGTGTTCAAGAAGTTCGAGAGTTACAAGCGCGAGGCTCTCTTGCCGACCAAGGTGGCTGACCTGAAGATCATGGTCGATCACCGTGCTCAGTCCATCATCCTGCCCATTTACGGCTACGCAGTGCCCTTCCACGTCAACACGCTCAAGAACATCAGCAAGAGCGACGAGGGCGAGTACACATATCTGCGTCTCAACTTTGTGACGCCCGGCCAGATTGCAGGAAAGAAGGAGGATGTTCCCTTCGACGATCCTGACGCCACTTTTGTGCGTAGCATGAGCTACCGCTCTACCGACTCGCAGCGCTTCTCGGAGCTCTACCGCGAGATCACGGAGCTACGAAAGTCGGCCACCAAGCGAGAGGCAGAGGAGAAGGAGCTTGCCGACGTCGTCGAGCAGGACAAGCTCATCCTCTCGAAATCGCGAACGTACACGCTTCCCGAGGTCTTCCCGCGACCCGCCATGGAGGGCAAGCGTGTGCCAGGAGATCTTACGATTCACCAGAACGGTCTGCGATTCTCTTCGCCGCTGCGACCGGACCAGAAGATCGACTTGCTCTTCTCCAACATGAAGCATCTCTTCTTCCAGCCATGTGACAAGGAGTTGATTGTCATCGTCCACGTCCACCTCAAGTCGCCCATCATGATCGGCAAGAGAAAGGCCAAGGACGTCCAGTTCTACCGCGAGGCTTCCGATGTTCAGTTCGATGAGACCGGAAACCGAAAGCGCAAGTACCGTTCGGGTGACGAGGACGAGATCGAGCTCGAGCAGGAGGAGCGTCGACGACGATCGCAGCTCAACAAGGAATTCAAGGTGTTTGCCGAGCGCATCGCAGAGGCATCTGAAGGTCGCGTCAGTGTCGATGTGCCGTACCGCGAGCTTGGTTTCAGCGGTGTGCCTTTCAGGACCAACGTCTTGTTGCAGCCCACCACCGACTGTTTGGTCCATCTCACCGACCCACCCTTCCTGGTCATCACTCTCACGGACGTCGAAATTGTGCATCTAGAACGCGTGCAGTTCGGTCTGCAATCCTTTGATATGGTCTTTGTCTTTTCCGACTTCTCGCGAGCGCCCATGCACGTTACATCGATCCCGACGACATCGCTAGATGATGTCAAGCAGTGGCTCGACTCGGTCGACATTTGCGTCACCGAGGGAGCAGTCAACCTGAACTGGGGTGCCATCATGAAGACGGTCAACGAGGATCCATACGACTTTTTCGTCGAAGGCGGTTGGGGTTTCTTGCAAGCCGATTCGGACGATGAAGGATCGGATGACAGCGAGTCGGGATCCGAGTTTGGTAGTGACATGGACGACGGACAGGAGGAGACGGACGAGGAATCTGACTCGGGCAGCGACTTTGGCGATTCGGCAGAGGACGAGAGCGGATCGGAAGGCTTTGACGAGGATGAGAGTGAGGGCGAGGATTGGGATGAGCTGGAGAGAAAGGCGGCAAGGGCTGATGAGAAGAAGCGTCGCCAGCAGGGCGGATCGGATGACGAAGACGATGGCGGCAAGAAGAGCAAGCGCCGCTGAACGCTTTCACCTTTTCCGATCTCTCCCTTGTACCAACATTCTGCTTCCTGTCCGTTCAATTTGCAATCAATCATGAAAACCCTGCATCGAGTCCGATTAATTAAAGCAGCAAGGTTGCCAACGATGGCGGGTATAAATTGCGAAGGTTCTGTATGATACATTTGAGTTGTGATATCTAGTCTTCCTCTGTGAGGTCGCTCAAATCCGAATCTGACGCATCTCCTTGATCTCTGATCCCCTCCATCCTCTGCCTCTGCCCATCCGCCTCTACTTCATCATCATAGCCTTGCAAATGCACGGAATCCGGAAACCAGCCAAACCTTGCCATACTCACTTTGTACTTCGCGTTTGGATTGGCGTGTCCGAAATCGATTGTCACGCCCTCTCCTCTACCGTGGATGATGACGACACCCTCGGCCTGGAGACGTTGAGCTTGGCGAGCTGCAGCTTGGCCGCCGTCACCGCGATCGGCGATGGCGCCGGAGGAGGAGATGACTCGATGCCATGGAACGGTGGGGTCTTGAAGGAATTTGAGGGCGGAACCGACGAGACGGGAATGGGAAGGGTGGCCAGTGAGCTTGGCGATGTGGCCGTAGGAAGTTACGTGGCCATAGGGGATGAGACGGGTGATGTCGTACACTTTGGCTGCAATTATAAAGGCGAGGCAAAGTAGACAAAGAAGATGATGTTAGCTCACTGGGTGGTTTGCACAAGTAAAGAGGAAGAGCTGCTTACCGTGAAAGACTTCAGGATTGACTTGCGGCATCGTGAGCAAGCACCTGCAATGCGAGCTCCAAGTGAAGACAGAGGAGACAAACAAGGACGAGGTTTCTTGGATACGAGCCAGCTAAGGCATGAAGCCGGAAGGAACTCAGCTTAACGTTCTTCGCAAGGGTCCGCTACCAGATAGGGAATAAAGTTCTACCGCGCGAAAATGTGTGGTGGCCCGCGGCTTTCCCCACACGCGTTCTCAGCCGTTCGAGCGTGATATCCGGAAGATGCTCAAAGTTGACAGGTGCAAACACATCCGCCTGTCGTCCTCTCCCTCCCTTAAACTTCCACCATATCTAACCTTCCTTGAAGTCTCTCGAAGGGGTATCTCTACAAGATGCTAGCCAATGCTCTCGCACCTCTAGCGCAGATCAACACGCGATTGGCTCAGCCTGTCCATCCTACTCTCTACCCCTTCCCTCTCGCGACCACCCTCCACGCCGCCCGAGTCGCCCTTGCCTACCGAGGCATCTCTTCCGGCTTCCGCGCACGCCGTAAAGCTGAAGGCAAGCACACCCCCGCCGAGCTCCATGTTTCGCCGCTCCGCGATGCCGCTGGCTTCCTCGTCATGGCCTGGGGAGGCGGATTCATCGCCAACTACGTCCTCTGCCAAATCCCCGGACAGCTGCTCACCGTCTGGCCGTGGATCAACTATCTCAGCGTCTACCTGACTGTCACTGTACTCGTCAGCACTTTGGGTGCACCTAGTGCGAGGTTCCTCGACATGACTCTCCCGGTCCTCGATGGAGCTACGAGAACGGCAGCTACGTACGGCGGAATCAACATGGTGCTCAATCACGCCAACCCTGCCGCTCGTAACAGTCTATTGCTCCAGATCATCATCGGCACTATCTCCGCCTGCGGTGGAGGAATCTCCGCTTTCACGCTAAATGTCTTTGACCCACTCGGATGGAGCTTCTCCACACCTCCCTTCCTCAAAGCCAAGAGTCTCGTCGAGTTTACCGACATCTTCGCGCCCGCCCTCGCAAGCGCCGTTTTCGGTGTGCTGACGTTGAGTCACCCCGGGTATGGAGGAGTGCTGTCGTTCGTGCATTCAAAGCCGACAGGAGTGTTGAGTCAGGAGGGGGGAAAGGCGGTAATTTCGTTTGTTATTGGGATGTGCTTCTTTGTAAGGGCGATTTGGTTGCATGTGTTGATGCCCGGGCCGCCACAGCAGGCGGCGAGACCGATTGCGAGCAATAAGGCGGTTAGAGGTATTACTGCCAAGAAGAATTGATGACGAAACTCAAACTCAAGCACAGTCGATGGACGAATGAAAAGCGGGGTTAGAGATGCGATTCCAAGAGATGTATGCAATCCGTGTATGATAAAGATCCAATGCAAAACTACTCCATACGGTCTAGACGTGCGCGTGCTCTAAGCACCCTTTTCAACCGCCTCGATTCCTTCCTTAACAAACCTCTCCAACAACGCATTCACCTTGTCCGTCAACTGGCTCCCTAGCGCATGACCCGCGTTCTCAAACTTGACAAACTCGGCTTTGGGCAGATGCTTGCTCAAATACTCCGAGTTCCTTGGATCCACCAAATAATCCGTATCGCCCGTCAAGATGGCAATCTTGGGCACGCTCCTGTTGATCTTTTCCAAATCCTCATCTGGCACATTGTGCGTCAGCGCGGCTTTCATCTGGCTAACGGCTCCGTGGAGCGATTGGCGCGTGGTGAAGCCGTATCTCCATTTGAACATGTCGAAGAGGACTTGTTGGTTGGTGCGGTTGGGGTCGGAGGCGGAGGGTTGAGAGAGGAAGGTGGAGGGGAAGAGGGTGGTGATGAGACGGTTGAGGCGGTAGGCTTCAGAGTCGAAGCCGAGAGTTCGGCCGCCTAGGACGCGAGCGAGCGAGGTAAAGCCGTACGTGGGGACGCGGTATCGTCGACCTGGAGCCGTGGAGATGAGCGTGAGCGAGGCGAGGAGTTCAGGTCGTTGACGAGCCATCTCGAGCCCGATCATTCCACCCATGGATACGCCGGCTACGTGAACGCTGCGCTTATTAGGGATCCAACCCAAGTAGTCGAGAAGATCAAAAGCATCTTGTGCCATCCCAGAGGTGGTATACCATCCAGCAGGAGTCTCCGAGTTGCTCACCCCGCGATTGTCGTATACCAATACCGAGTACTTGGGATCCTTGCTAAGGTGTTCTACTTGAGGCAGCCAGGCGAAGCAGGAGTTGTTCAGACCCATAACGAAGACAACTTTGACCGGGCCAGTGCCGTGGACTTCGTAGTAAAGCTTGAAACCATCGGTGCTGCCTTTGGTAGGGCCGGAGCGACCTTTGCCGACAAGTGCATGGCCCTTCTTGTGGACGGTGGCGGGGTTGAAGACAGAAGGGAAGTAGTCGGGGCCAGCATCGGCTTTGGCTTTGTCGAGATCGGATTGAGTCGCGCCAGAGTAGGCAGCGCCGAAGGGGAGGAGGGCTTCTGTTGCCATCTTGTGGTGATCCTGGTGGTCCTTGAGGGGTTCGTAGCGGGTTGGGAGTCTATGCAGTGTCTAGTGAGGTCCGGGAATGCTTCTATGCGCTGTACAAGTGTACGAGCCGGAATCGCGATGTATATGTGGTGGAAAGCAGAGGAAGGAGGTGGATGTATGCCTGCGGTGGTGACTTCTGAGAAGGACAAGGAACCACAGCTCGCCTTGTCTGGATGCGTTCTGCATGATTGCCCTTTCACACGCCTTGCTCCACCTGCAACCCTCGCACAGTGATTTAGTAGGCTTGGTTGTGGTACAGCACCGGCCTCTGCCTTTATTTTTGGTCATTTTCCGGGCCGATTTTTGCGGCATTTTTTTCGACTTTTTCTTCGTTGCTCCGCGGTGAATAGCAATTTCTGTGAGAAGACATCGTGGCTTTCGTTACACCACTTCATCGTTCTGGGCACCAGCTGATATGACTGGCCGGACTCATGCTGTTGAAGACACAGCGAATCACAAAGATAGAACCAGTAAGCTCGGACGTCCAGACAGCGTGGCAATAAGGGATAAAGCTGCTCTTAGCAAGCTCTTGTAGATTCGTAGTTGGGTACAAGTACAACTGATTGTGACATTGTTCGCTGCTGAGGACATTAAGAACCAACGGTATGCGTAAGAACGATGGACAGGGCAGCTGGTAGGAAGCTCTTAATGACTGTATCTAGAGCTTAGTCGTGTTGGCTCCACTTCCATCCGCCGTAGCAGCATCCCCCTGCTTGATCTCCTGCAAGGCTCTCGCCATAGCCTCCAACCACACCTCACACTCTATCGGTGCCTGCGCCATCCCAATATGATGAGCATGTGCCAACACCGGCAACCTCCTCAACGACCTCCCTGACAACCCCTTGCACCCGTAAGCAATGTTCAACAACTGATACCCTGCCATACTTCCCCCACTCGCTGCCCCTCCGCCTGCAATCTCCTCGTACTCGCTGACTGCTTGACCGAAACTCGGCAGCTCTACATCTGAAATGAGCCCGACACGAACGAGTTCACGGAGACAACTCTCAAGGATCCAGTAGATGGCTTTGGGTGGAGGAAGGCCGACGTACTGTTTGATGTCGGCGCGGTCGATGAAGGCGGTATCGATGGATTCGGTGATGTTGGAAGTGGTCATGATGAGGACGTTTTTGCGGTGTTTCAGCTTATCGAGCTGAGTGAGGAGGGCGTTGACTACGCGAATCGAGTCGGTGGGTTCGGTGCCGGAAGCGGCGGCGCTTCGTGCCGCCGTGAGCGATTCGACCTCGTCAATCAGGACGACAACAAAAGCGTCTTCATCCTCGACCATCTCGGTGATCATGCTGAAGAGGCGCTGGACCAGCTTGCCCGACTCCGAGAACCATTTCGAGAAGAGCGAATGGCTGTTGATTTCGACCAGCTTGCCGTGGGTATAGCGATGCGAAAGACGAATTGCGAGTTTCTGAGCCAGAGCTTTGCATAGACTCGTCTTGCCTGTCCCTGGAGGACCGTGAAGGAGGACTACACGATTCCAAGAGACGAGGTTGAAGTTGACGTTGGCATCCGAGAAGAGCAAGGTCGTGTAGATGTAGTTGAGAAGCTTGGATTTGATGTCGTCTTCGTAGACCAAGCTATCCCATACGCCGTCCAGGGTGCGATTGGGAAGCTCGGATACGCTCGCTGCTGTTGTCTCATCGCCTTCATCAGCGTTTGGGTCGGCAGCAGAGAACTCATCGACAATGTCAGTGGATGACGGTTGGTATACGTGGATGTCTAGCTTGGCTTCGGCGATGGGGACGGATGCTGATGGTGCTGTGGTTGCGATTTCGGCGATTCGTATCCTGTCAACATTGGCTGCGAGGAAGGCTGATGCAGTCCAATCTGTGATTTCGGTCTCGCCTCGTAAGGATGCAAAGTTTGCTTTCAAGAAGGAGAGTGCTTCGGAGCGGGTCTCGTCATCGCTAGCTGTAGAGATGGCCCGTAGCCGAACCTCGACATGGACTGCTGTGGTGCTTGGACGCTTGGAGCCTTGCGCCGGTATCGAAGGCAGTGCTTTGGAGTCGGCCTGCATCCTCAATTGCCTTGGCCGTCTTTCGTATGAGATGCTGTCGTCGGGTCGTTGGCTGAGGCGAGAGGAAGACGTCGAACAAGTCGAAATAGTCAAAGTTCCACACGACCTCGACACCAACACTTTCTTTCCACCCTTGTCGCGGCAACCAACACTTTCCGCGACAGTCCGTCACGTGTTTTCGTCCCTCTAGAATGTGAGGCCGATGTCAGACACAAAATATTTCAATAATTGATTGACATCGAGATTCAATTCGCCGATATTCGCCATCATTGACAGCTCACGATGACGGCTGGTAAGCACATCTGCACTGATGAGTTTGTGCTCCATTTGAACGCTCGAAAGAGGTGCAAGCTGGGCGCGCTGCGCAGTTCACGCTCTTCGGACGGCTTATCATGCTGCCTGTGCCAATGTGAATGCAACTGCGGCACTTAGAAGATTCACAAAGTGTGCAAAGCGGCATGTTCGGCGAAGTTGATCCTGCGAAACAAAGAGCATGGCATACCTTGGCGAGGGGGTTCCATCTGTAAAGTGACGGTGTTCGTCTCGGTGCTAGCCGGCTTCTTCAGCCGAGTTCCGTGGGAGTCGGTTGAGAGCACATCATTGCCAAGGCAAGGCAGGATGATCTGTTTTGCGAAGTGCTGGCAAGTGACGGGGAGACGTCATGCCACGCGGCGTACCCAAGTTGCCGAGCAAGAAAGAGTTGTGCGAGACGACGGCCTTTCTCTCTCGCGCATGCCGCTAAAAACGAAAAGCGAGCCGGCGAGGTTTGTGAACCTTACTCACAGAAGCGTAATTGCTTTGCCGTGAGGACGGCAAATTGCCCTGGAGAGTGTGTGTAGAGCCGTGAAGGGACCCTCTTTCTTTTTGTCTAGTTGCCGCCCATCTCGGTGCCTTATCCCGCCTGCGAGACTGGCTCGCAGGCGGGCGATGCATAATTGATTGCAAGCTCGGCGAAACTTGATCCACACGGTATATACTACAACCTTGCCTGCACCGCCCGCTCCGTGGACAAAATGTCCAAGAAGTCTCATCTTTGAATCAAGCGTTCGGCTCTGTGGATCCGTTCTCTGTGTCAAGTGAACTGTGCCACGCCATCGGATGCAACGGATGCAACCATATGGCTTGAGTCAGGAGCTGATCCTCCTTTTCCATACCTGCGTCACGGTTCATGCGATGGTCGACAATTTGGCCAATAATGAGAGGTAACCGAACGGCAACACTGACGACGAAAAGAGGATTGCGCGCTTCTGTACACAGTACTGTACACGGCTCGGCTGGATCAAGTTGAGAGGATGAGCACTAATGCAAGCTCGCCTGCGGATTGGCCAATCGGTTTAAGTCTTTGGCTGAAGAGCCAACCTGAAACGGCTGTTGCGTGATGTGCAAATTGCGAGGCTCGCCTGCTTTGCGAGTGCTTTTGCATTGCGGCTCACGGCGCTGCCACTCGGCAGAATTCAAGGCACGCACGCTCGACCCCCTGCCTCGCTTTTTTTTGTTCACCACGCAACTCGCTCATGCTGTCGTCCTTCGGCGGTATTTCAACCCTGCAGATTCAATGGTTGACTGAGTGAGCATGATGCTGAGTCGCTTTCAAGCCATTTGGCAAGCGAGAAGTGACATGGAAAGATATCGCCGCAGCCGAGCAGGTAGGCAGTTCGTGTAGCAGTTTTAGAGGAGAGGAAGGAGAGTCGCGATCGCCGGCATTCGAAATGCTCTCCAGTCATGCGAGGTTGAGGCCTGCACCTCAGATGAGAAGCAAAGAGATCATTGTCGTTCGACAAAAAATGGTGTTGGAATCGCGTTACGCTTTGTAAGGTGACCAATTTAGGGCGAGTAGGCGAGCGGGAGGAGATTGGTTGCAGATGGCGGAATCTGCCCAAAGTCAGGATTGCAGTTTGTTTCAGCTGAGGAAGAAATTGCTGCTCTGGGAAGAGATCACCACAGAGCAAGCAGAGCATCAGCAGCAGCAGCAGCAAATCCAGACTTTCTGAGAAAATGCGAAATTGTTTCGGGAGCACCGAGTTGGCGGGAGAAGTGCCAGAGTAGCCCATTCTTCAGATCCCGTGTGGAACAAACTCGTTTTGCAGTGTGCAGAAATTCACCCTACAGTAATTTGCATTCGGTGACGGTAGAATTTTGGCTCAACAATCGTTTCAGCCTCCCCACACTTTGATGTCCCGCTCCAGCAGCAAGCCCACTTTCATTTGCACGCTCCCCTGTCTTCCGACAGCAAAGATGGGAAGATGCATTTTCAATTGCATCAGCGAGACTTGCATGGCATTCAATGAAGCAGGGCAAGTTGTCATGATACCGGTGTAGCAAAAGGTTGCCGGGATTTGGGGCCGGTCTGGCATGGTGTGCAAATGCAGCCCGTCGCTGAAGTCCACGGCTTCTCAGAACGCATGTGCAGGCAGCGAGATGCAAAGAGGTGAGACAGCAAGGCAGCAAGCGCCAGGGTATTGGCTGGAGAAATCTACGATTGCTATATGAAATTGGGCCAGCACAGCGTACAGTAGCGAGAAAGTGACCCTGCCAAGCGACTTGGCCTGAACCATGCTTACTCTTTGTGCCTTGTACCCGCAGAATTTGACCGCAGGGCGACCCGAGATACTTTAGCACGTCACAGTCGACGCAGCTAAACTGACTTGGTGACAACCTGTGGCAGACGTTTCGCCTTTTTGTTCGGCGTCAGGTAGTGAGTGCTGCTTCTGGCCCCTCCAACGACGTCTGCCTTGTTGATTTGCAGCGGTCGGCTTGACACCGACATGAACAAGAATCTCACTTGAGAGGTTGTTGCTGCATGCAGCGTTTCATTGCTCGCTTTGGTTCCAGCGTGTCAATTTCGGGACACAACGCAAGACCTAGCTTCCCTCGCTGTTGACAGGGTCAAGCAACGAAGGACAAGAGCGAGCATTGCCATGGTTCGGGTCTTTCCTGGCGGACTCGCAGTGATACTGGTTCAGTGCTAGCTCCTAGACCCAGGTGGTCGGCGCAAGACTCCTTCGGAAAAGCCTGCTGAGACGCAACGGTATCGAGGTGCAGTATACCGCAAGTCACTTAACCCTTCGATGATCGAATCTTGACAGCGATCTTGTAAGCGGCAAAACTCGAAGATTCGAACGACATAGCGAAGCTGCATCCCGACACTTGAGTGTACTACTGTAGCTACACGTTTCTCGGGATCTATAGCTGCAGCCAAAATTCCACCCATTGACACCCGATAGGGGAAAGTGCTGAGATAACTAAGAATGGAAGTTCAAGGTAACTAGTACAGGCGCAGGAGAGTGTCTTGCTGCGGTGGTGAGAAGATCAACGCATGCCACGCTAGAGTCGGTCTTACCTTGCTCACACGTTGCGATTCGAATCCGTATACATAGGATCGAGTGGTTGCCGATTTCTTGCTACCAAAAAGCGAGGCTTGACACTGTCAGCGGTCAGCTTCAACGAGTGTGGAAGAGAGGAGAGAGGGAGGCGAG
Organism: Pseudozyma thailandica; assembly: GCA_023212835.1. Classification (NCBI taxonomy): domain Eukaryota; kingdom Fungi; phylum Basidiomycota; class Ustilaginomycetes; order Ustilaginales; family Ustilaginaceae; genus Pseudozyma; species Pseudozyma thailandica. The sequence continues at coordinate 1,629,430 of JALCCH010000001.1, forward strand.
CAGCGACAGCTTACAGACAATAACACAACCGAGATCGAGTCGCCGCGCAGTGCTTCTTTCGCGCAGGCACAAGGGGTTGGCCTTCACACTCCGATCAGAGCACATCACCACTAACTAGTCAAGCCAAGTACTGTAGCTGGCTGAGGCTCTTGCTTGCCTGTCTCCATTCAAGTCAAAATTGATCTTGGATGCCATTGCTTTCGGATTTCAAGCACCGCTCGCCTCTCACTGTTGTCGCCCCTTGCCTCTGCCTGGAGCATTGCCGCTCGCTACACGCCGTGAGCTGAGACTCAAAGCCAACCGGCCAGCCAGCCAATTTCACTCCAAGCCCCGCTGCAAATTCTTACTGTCAGCGAGGATTGTCTGATCTCAGCTCGATCGACTCTTCCCAAGCTCAATATGTCGAGGCCAAGAGTTTCGTTTCAATTCAATCAAGACCTCCCGTCTTCGCTGAGAAGCAATTTCTTTGACAATCTCAGAACAACTCCGTCGGCTAGTCTAGTCTAGTCTAATCTAGCCCAAGCCCACACCTCGGGTCGCTGACCTTGGAGCCAAAACTGGATCCATGTTTTGTGGCTGCCAGATCTGGACTTGCTTCTCTCTCCGTTCTGTTGCTTGCAGACACAGGGACGCAGATGTTGCGCAACGATGGTACACACAACATTGCGACACAGGGGTCGATCTGTTTTTGACAAAGGTCGCCGTGGGATTCCTGCTACTGTACTGTTTCGTCTTGCCTTGCCCTCTTCCCCTTCTTCCTGAATCAGCGAGCAAGAAAGAGAAGCTTGCCGACTGCTAGTATGCCTCGAGTATCTCAGAGCAATGCTCGTCTTGAATCTTTGCCGAACCACTTTCACCCGTGGCGATGAATTGCGATGAGCAGAGAAGGGAAAGACGGGAAAGGTGGTCCGAATTCCGCGTCAATTATTGCCTGCATGATGCAGGCGTCGCCGAGTGCTACTCACTGTGCCCTCTGCAATTGTTCAGCTCCGCACGCTGTCTGCATTTGAAAAGCACTGGAACACCGTGTGCGAGCAGAATGGACCTTGTCGCTGCCGATATTTTGGGAAGGCTTTCCCTCGAACGGCTTCCAAGTCGCAAGCAAACTTGCAATTCGGACTGAGCTTCTACTCTATGCAGTACCTCGCTTTTTGACCCTGATCAAGATACAAACTGTACGTTGCCACGGCGAATTAGAGCCGTGTTTCAATTTTACAATGCCTCTGTTGTTCGCTGAACACACACACGCCACTCCGTTTCAGCACGGTCAAAAACTCCCCTTTCTGATCCTCGCTTAGTTTGGACGGGAATGCGAGGCGTCTTCTCGGATCCATCTGGTCCTTCAAATTGAGCTACCGCCATAGGTTGCTGCTACCAACAAAAACGTTTGCGCCTCCAAGACTGCATTCTCGCCATTTTGCATTCCCAGCCTCTTGAAGCGAGTCTCAGGCCTGCTCTGCTGTACTCAGCTAGACTCGACTCCCGACCGGTGCTGAAGATCCGATCTGCGTATGCATTTGGAAAAGTGGCGATATCCTCAAAGGCGACGCGGAAAGCGAATGTGTAGCGGGATCTGAGTTGAAGGGAAAAGGGCCTGGATTCGCACGAGTTCGCATCTCAGGCGATTGAACGGAAAAACCATCAGATTGTGGTACAGGCTGTGGGCTAGGATTCGGACACTCAATTCCCGCATCGCTCTCTCGGTTTCGCGATGAGCGTTCAAGCTGAGACTGGCGGAAAATGGTTTTCATGCTAGTGTCTGTCTGCTTGCTTTCGTCCATACTCGAGACGCACATTGTCGCCCAATGTGCACCCCTAGTAGGCGAGGGTGCAGCGTCAGCTCTTTGCGTGATGCAAGTGTCACACGCTGTGATATCAAACATCAACAGGAGAGATCAAACCGAAATGAAACTGCAGAGGATGGTCATCGACAACCGCGGCGGCCATTTCGTCTGCAGATCACCGCGGACCGCAAGCTCTCACCACGCGGCGAAATTGAGGCGATGCAAAGAAGGGAAGGATACAGTAGCCGCTTTTGTTGTCCTTGTTCACGGCAGCAAGCAGGCGGTCAAGGTTGGCTGTTGATAGCGACAATTTTTGTAGAGAGGGAAACGTCAGCGTCGCATGCTACCGACAGGCTAGCTGTCAGCAATTCGATTTTGCCCGGCAACGAATCGAGCTCGTTCATGCTTCTGGTGTAGCCGATGTGAACAGGTCCTCGAGACCAGACCATAAGGCTGAAACCACTTTTAGGAAAAAGAAAATTAAGTCGAAAAGCACAGCTTGGAAGCTGCGAGGGTCGTGCCGCTGCGGCCTCATCTCCGAAAGTCGACGTTAGGCTCCAATTCTCATTTTGCTGTCTGAGTCTTTCTCGCTGTCATCGACTCGAATTCTGTTCAAGTCGCTGTGTCAATGACAACAGGGAACACCTTGTGGATCAATCGAGATCATGTAGGCAGAGTCAAGCCGTTGTCTGCATTTGTAAAGAGCTACACTGCCTGTTGGCTGAGAGGGCGAAGGGTCAAATCAATTGTCGCAGTGCGATGTACAGTAGCTTTGTTTTCTCTGTTGGCTGCAAAGGGACATTGCCAAGCGTGGGCTGTTGTGTGCTCGGTCTGTGGCTCCTGCCGGCGACCCATTTTACTTTACACCGTAATTTGACACGTCAGAATCCAACACAAAGCTATGCGAGGCTGTTCGCCAGGCTTCCGAGGCTCGAATCACATCTGTCGATTGACTTCTGCGTGGTAGAGTAATTCTGCTTTCATAGGTCTGTTCTTCGCATCCTCATTCTACTCTCACACGCTCTATTGATGTCGAGTATGCCGTCATGGCGCAAAGTGAGGAAATAGATAGGGCTCAGCGGCCGCATCAGAGTGCCAACGAAGGAGGATCAAGCGGCCAACGATTGCAGATCAACGATTGCGGACCCCGTTCAAAGAGCGCCCGGCTCTTATCCTCATATATTCGCTGGCTTTCTTAGGGTGTGCTGGAACCATGCAAGTCTGGCGATTGTCTTCTACTTTACTATCACTGTAGTGAACAATGACCAAATATCATGAGGTCGGCAATAGTCGACAGCAGCGACAAAGCAAGGAGTCAGGGGATTCCAAATCGAAACGGTTGTTTGACGAAAAAGAAAAAAAACTGACGCCCGAGACGGTTGCGGAGAGCCAAAGTCGGCCATGATTTTGCTTTTGTACAAGCGAAGCGAGCATCGCATTGCAAGCCCACAGTTTTTCAGCATCCACGCGGCGCGGACTGCCCTGCAGCTGACTCGCTATATCGGCCCTTCCGGTGCGTTCCCTGCATGTGCCTATTCTTATAGTGTCTGGAATTATGCATCTTTTGCTGCCTTTGTCCGCAAGGTAAGTCACTTGTTCAATGAAGAGGAAACGAGGCTCGAGGTCAGCACACTCTATATGGCTGCACCTCGTGCTCCTAAAAAAGCTTTGGTGCACTAGTTGCTGCTTCTCTTTGGGCGGTGCAACGGATTGTTCGCATAGCCAAAAGTGTCGATAGCACATTTGTCTCATGGGATTAGTCCTGCAACCTGAGCGGCTCTACCACGTAGTCTGTCTCAAGAGTCAAGGCATTCGATTGACCATGGATCTACGCCTTGAGGCTGACAGTCATACACGCCAAGAGGTCTTGTTGAGGCTCCTTGAGCCGGAACCCACTTTCCCTCTTTCGTGTGGAATCTGCCGGTGAACATCGCCAAACGGCAAAGCGGCGGGGCATGACCGAGTCGAGAATCAACATGTCTCTTAAATTACAATAATCTGCAGTGCGGTTGCCGTTTCCTGCCTCGTCGATTTCGAATCCGTTTCCAGCGACATTCTTTTTAATTCTGTGCATGTGTGCCAGAGTTGTGATGTCTGTTGGTCTGTTGGCTAGAATTTTCACGGAAGCAACGCAGCCGTTGAATGGGGTTTGGCAGACGCGTATTTATTTTTTTATATCCCATATCACGCAGGTGTGCATCTCGGCTTGGCTCACCAACTCAAGCCTCGTTGGCCCGTTGAGATCATTGTATGGATTTTAAACCTATCCCACCTGAACTCAATGCTCAATAATAGTCGTCCTTGACTTTCCGACCGATGGCTGGCTCGTTGGATACAGAGCTCATCTTGAGTCAAGGCAACAATCGAAACCACAAGGCGAACAAAGCTGAAGGCTTTTGCAGCAACAAACGGAAGTTGACGTCGGAGATGAAGCTTTTGCTGTGCCTAGCCAAAGCTGAGTTGCATATCTCGGACAAGGGGCCCACACATTCACACACACGATTGCGGCTTCGGCGGCAGTGCCCCTTCAAGAGGCTATGACAGTAAGCTCTAGATGACTACTGAAAACGTCAAAAGAGAGGGGGGCAGTTGGCGGGCTTGAACTGACCCGTCGAATCCATGCGGCACTGGGTTCTCGATACTTGGGTGGAAAAGGCGCGAAACCCAGATTCGTTTCCGCTGAATGGCTTGGACTGCAGGTCTTTCCGCTCAATGAACGGGCTTGGCTTGGCTTGCTGCAGTGACTAAACAACTCCTGTGTTGAGGTGCCAAAGCTCTGTTGTGGGTCTTGTCTCTCTGCTCCCTCTCTCTCGCTCTGACTTCCCACCTGTCAAGCTTTGTACACTGCATTCACACTGAGACCGAACAAAGGTGACGGACGGTTCGCCCACCTCGACCTAAGCTTTGTCCGCTTTTGCCTCACCGCCTCTGTGTGATTGCTCCGCCTCCACCCAGAATTGGGATGGTGGATGGTGTTGCGAATGAGTGGATTATTGTGAGTGATATCCACACTCTGTGACCTCTCTCAACTGTAATTTTGTCCGCTGCGTCGGTTGCTGCGACATCTCTTCGGAGGAGCCTTCCTCTGGCTGCTGCTGCCTCCTTCCGCACATCAGAGCTGTCCTCCTCCTCCTCCTCCTCGTCGACCCACACCTCAACGCATACTATTGTATCCGCTTCCTTCCTTTGCATCACTCTTTCTTTCTTTCCCCTAAATCCCTACATCCCTACATCCTACACGCACACACTCTTGGCTCCTTGACGGCGCTTGCTTCTTTCCGTCGATCTGTCTACATTCTTACCTTCATCCATCATCCTTCAGCACCATCCTTCACCATCACCTCCTTACTCTTCTCTTCATATTTCTCTCTCAGCATCTATTAACGTCGTCTGCCCCCGCACCACTTCCCACGTCTCATCAACTGTAGTCTCTGTCCAGTCACCAAAGCTTTCCAATTTGCACTGGGTCTCATCGTCTCGACCTTTCGCATCGAGAGTCACCATCTGGCCTTGTAATCCAACTTCGCATTCTCGAGCCTTCCCCTGTCACCGGCGTCTGCGTTCAACTATACACGACATTCCGCGCCCTCAACACCTTTAGGACCTCTGGCCACAAGTCATCGCTGTCACCGCTATCACCGCTGTCACCGCTTTCTCGCTCGCACTCTTCCACACCAGGTCATTGCATCCTCGTTGTTTCTGTATCCGTACACCATCTCCATGCTTGCTTCCTAATCGGCCTGATCTCAGCATTCACCAATCACACCAAGGGTAGCTCTGGTAGCCGCTCGACCAATAGCAGCACAAAATGGTCTACATCGCTCAACCAACGTCCGCATTGCCCATGTCCGAGGCCTTCCGCAAGAATCTTCCTTGCGACGGCGCCTATTTCGGCAAGGAGAACTGGCCGAGATCTCAAAAGCACTCCTGCACAGCAACAACAGCAGCAACAGCAAAGCCAGTAGACAGCGTCCCCTTCCCCACCACTTCCGACTCGGACGCCGAGGTTGAGGCAGCCACTCTCGCCGCTCCTGCCAAGGCTCCCGTCGACGATGCGGATCTCAAGTCATCTACCTCGGTCAGCGACTGGTGTGCCCAGATGGTCTGCTACATCTGGTTCAGCGGCATCGACAGCCACGAGCCCAGCCACTCGCTCTCCGCCGTCTCCAGCTCATCCTCCCGCCCAGGTCGTCTATCCATCACCAGCTCTCCTACTACACCCAAGCGACACTCGAAGAAGCTCAGCCTCGGCAGTCTGTCCGAAGCAGTCTCCTTCTCCGTTCGTGATCTTCACAATGCCGTCGAGGCACATGCCCGTTCCGCCGTCGACACTCACCGTTCGCGACCAAGCAACTCGGAGCGATCCAACGACCCTCGCCTGCTCCGCCTCTTCCCACGACGTCGTTTCACCGACTTTGTCCGCAACATGCTCAACACAACACAGGTCTCCAAGTCAGTCATCATCCTCGCCCTTCTCTACATTCACCGACTCAAGTCCAAGAACCCAGGACTCCGCGGTCAAGACGGAAGCGAGTTTCGACTTTTTGTAACCGCCCTCATGCTTGCCAACAAGTTTCTCGATGACCACACTTACACCAACAAGACCTGGTCCGAGCTCTCTGGCTTGAAGCTCAAAGACGTCACCAAGATGGAGATCGAGTTCTGGCTCGGTCTCTCTTCCAACATTCACGCTTCCGACACCGAGTTCCGCGGCTGGATCGGCACGCTCGAGATCCTTGCCGAACGCCGTCAGCTCGCGCTCAACGCACACGAGGCCGAAAAGCTTCGACAAACGACTCTCCGCCAGCAGAACTTCGCGCACCACGCACCATCAAGGCCCCTTCCTCCCACCTTGTTGCATCCTCACCAATCACCCGGCCTCAGCTCGATCTACGACGCTCCTCGCCGCATCGCTCACAACTCGCGCGTCAGCCAGTCTCGATCTTGGTCGCCAGAGCACCAGCTCGCTCTCGACACTCGTCCTCGTTCGTCACCCGCCGCTGCTACGAGTCACTTGAGCCACGTCTACGCACCGGCTCCTGCCACGGCTATGCCAAGGCTCGATGTCGACACGAGTGCACAGGCAATGCTGAACAACTTTGGCTACCCAACACCTGCCTCGGCATCGCTCCAGGTTGCCCAGCCTGAGGCTCATACAGGATCCAAGAGGTCGTACGCTCAGCACGATCAGACGAGCCCACTCAGCGATGTGCATTGCTACCACACTCCTTCGCCTGAACGCAGCAGCAAGCGTCGTCAGGTGGATGACCGAGCCCTGCATGCTTACTCGGCTGGCACACGCAACTATGGTCTCAGTCCACCGTTTGCTCAGCCTTGCCCGCGATCGGTGTTCGAGCCACTGGTCTCGACGCCCAACACCTTATTGGCACCCTATGTCATGCAGCAACAAGCAGCTGCAGGTGTGCCTACGAAGCACCACCCATTGGCCTACTGGCAACTCGCTGCCGGCTACGACCGAGGCATTCTAGGTGTCCACATGCCTGCGCCCATCGCAAGTCAGAGCGACTACTTCCACTGGCACCCATCGCAGCGACAAGACATGGCGGGCGAACAGGACCATTTGGATCACTTGGTCATCCGCAAGCCTCTGGCCACTACCACTCCTTACCCCACACCCCCCATCGACGCCTTTTCGCCCTTCCACCACGGGAGCTATGCCTCCAAGCAGGGCCTCATGCATGGCTACCCGCAGTTTGCAGTGCAGGCTCCGCATGCGCCATTCAACAATGCGGAAGCGAGCTACGTCGACCCGCTCTTCATCCGTTATTAATTACCCCTTCCTCTCTCTCTCTTGCCATTCGTTCAGCATTAGTTCTCGTTAAAGCAATTCTTGTACTTTTAAGCATCTCAATTAGTCCCCTTGACAACATCATATGAAGGTTTTGTAGTAAAATTCAAGTTCTCGAAAGTAGTTAGCATTCAACCAACGTTTAGCATGAATATAACACGGGCTTCCTCAACCGAACAACTTGGGTGTGTGCGAAAGAGAGTTGTGATTGGTATGGAATGTGATGCGAAAAGTGGTAGCCGGAGCGAGGGGAGGCAAGACAGAGAGAGAGAGAGATAGATGTGTTTTCCCTTAAAGAAGACCGGCGTTGGTAACGCTGACTCTTGTATCGGAGATGTTGTATTTTGCGATGAGTTTTTCGGTTGAGAGGTAGATGGCTTCGGTGTCTTTATCCCAGCACAGTCCGCTTATGTTTACGCTTTGGGCGGATTCGTTTGGTCGATAGCTCGACGAGGTCGAGTGGGTGAGTGCACTAGTTAGCAGGTCTTCTCGGCTGCTACGGGAAACGGGAGAGGTGGAAGTTGGGTTCGAGAGCCATTCGGGAAAGTAGTTGCTCCCCCTTGCGCCCGCGCCAGTAGTGGTGGAAGACGTCGGCGAGGAATCGTCCCCAAGCGCTCGACTAGAAGGACCGCGATCGACTAGATTAATCGCCCTATTCCACTCCCTCATAAACGTGGCGTGGATCATACTTCTCCTCTCCCGATCTCTTGCCATCCCCTCCTCGCTCAGCATCCTAAACCTCTCACCCCCCTCTGCGCCCAACATGCCACTCCCCGAAAGCGCAATCCTTCTCCCGCCTGCGCCACTACTTTCCCAACTCTCCACCGTCGTCGCAGGAGCAGGACTCGGAGCTGCAATGCGCTGCGTCTCCTCAAACGTAACCGTGTCCGTCACATGAAAGTAATTCCTATGCTCTGTGAACGCCAAAAACCTTCCATCGGGCGAAAATTTGGCCGTCCTTGCAGCTCCACTCCCACTCCCCACCGCAGCCTGCGACGTACTCACAGCTGCCAACCGTCGACTACTCCTGACGTCCCACACCGACACCACCCCGTCTTGGGAGGCTACGGCAAACTTGGATCCATCCGGACTCCAAGTCGTGCTGAAACATGCATCGGAAGAGGCGCTGTAGGTGGCCACCTTGACGTGCTCTCCTGATCGCGAGACGCTATGAATGAACACCTCGGGTGTGTCACCCACAGCTATAAGCGTGCGCTGGTCGGGCGAGAGCGAGGAGTGGTTTATCGCCGTAGGGAAGTGGAGCGTCGTATTGCGACTCAATCCAGGCAGGCCGGATTCGATCCTACCCCCTGCACCCGGGGTTGATTTTGGTGGTCGAAGCTTGTACAGTTTGATCGATTGGTCGTTGTTCGATACCATGACTTTGATCGGCGCCGTCATCGATGCTTCTGTGGCGCTGCTGGAAGAGTGAGAGGAGGATCTGGCATTGGGTGACCTCCTCCATCTCGAGCTGCGATTGACAGACGACGGATCGAACCCATAGGCGGCGGCTAGCTCTTCAAAAACGCTTTCGGATAGTTCGGATTCCATCTCCTCATCCCCGAAAAGGAGGCCTGGGCGGGCGATGTTGGAGGGCTCATCGCGGGCCCAAGGCGAATAAGTTTGGGTCGGAGAGGCGTCGACGATGTCCGCTTTGCTCGGGCTGGACGGAGCGGAGCCGGCAGAGGTGGAAGTAGAAGCATGAGGGGAGCAAGGATGATTCAAGTCCGCTTGAATTGTGATGGCATTATTGATGGATCCTCCCGTCGGCGTCCGTAAGAGCCATGGGGCTGGTGGACGCTCGGCATAGCTCGAGTCGAGCTGAAGATGCGGTGCGCCCGAAGAAGGCGAATGTAACGGACGAAGAGCTAGTTCGCCATGCTGACCGCCCGCGGCGAGCAGACCACACCCGGTAGTAAGGCAGTTGGGCTGAAAGTCGAGCGTGCAATAGACCGAAGGCTGTTTGAGCGTAGTGAAGTCAGCTTGCTCGACTTGGAGTCGACTGACGAAGAGAACTTTGTCTTTGACACCTGTGGGTTGGAGAAGATCGCGAAGTTGGAGATGATGGATGTTGACGCGAGCGGGGATGATGTCTGGATTGGTATCGATGTGCTCTACCTCGCGTGTCATTGTGACTGAGTCGCTCGAGGTTTAAGCAAGTAAGAAGGATGTGATGAGTGCTCTAAGCACCTTGATGATGCTGGAAGCAATCGTCAGAATAGGAGGCTTGGGCGCAACTTGATCTGATGGTGGTCAAGTCGCTGATGTGAGTATCGAGGTCGGGTCGTCCGAGTAGGTCTTGAGTGGTCGACGATGGCTGTCGTAACAGCTTTGCTGAGTATGAAGTGTGTCGGATGTGATGCGAAAGAGAAGCAAGCGGACCGTGAGTCGAAGGTCGAAAAGTGGTTCCTCCCGTGATAAAGAGGCGAGAGGAAGGGTAAAGTGTGGAGTGAGAGAACGACAGACTAAGAGAGACAGGCACGTCAGCAGAGACTGAGTTGGGTTGGCGCTGCATGCATGCACGAATCTGCACGCTCTCAGACCCTCTCCCTCTTTCTCTTTTTTCAACATATTTATGCGAACGGCACTAGAGCAGAGGCTTGGGGGAGTTGCTCCACATTTTGGACAGCTTCCACCAGCAGCGTCGCAGTGTGAAACCGCAAAGAAAAAGCGGCAGCGACTCTTTTGTTGGATTTCAAGGCTCAGCCTGTATTGCAAGTATGAGCATGACCATGAGCTTTCGTATGATCTTTTGTTCATCACCAGTTCATCTCAAAGATGCTGTTCTTACTTTCATCGTGAGGATGCGAGCGATTAGCGATGCTATCACTTGGCTTGTGTTGATGTGTGACCTGCTGTGCTCTTATACCCGAGACACGCGATGTGGTCAAGTTGCGTCCCGGTTGACAGGATTCTTCATGTTACAGATCACTTGCTAACAACTGGACTCTTTTTTTCTCCCTGCCTCACCGCAATGCTGTCAACTCACCATGTTGCCCTTTCGATTATATCCATCTTTTGAAACATTCCTTTGGTCCAGCAGCTGTGGTCATCCTCTCAACGCTGATTACGATCAGATTGTGCCTTATTCCACGGCTGTTGTTGCTTCATAGCTGAATCTAGACCCTGAACGTCGGTGTACACTTGAATATATGCAAGCGAACAAATCTCAATTTGAAAATAAGTTAAGAAAATTACCCAAATCTAGGCTAAAAGTTGAAAAATAGAGCTGCGCCCTTTCAAGCGTCACGGCTTCCATGAAATCGACGTTGGCTCCGCTGCTTACCGACGACAGCTCTCTCTCCCTGATTTCTGGCCAAAGGGCAGTGTAGATGAGGCACATCCGAGAGGCGAGGAGAAAAAAAAAAATGTCCACCACCGCACAAACAACGCGCTCATCTTAGGACAAGTCATTGGAGGATTGAGATCACCGCAACTGTAACAATGCTCATCATCATCATCGCATCAACGCAGTGAACGACATACACAATCGCCCAGGCTATAGCATGACAACTCACGGAGCGAGATGATGGTGAATGCGGTGTGCGGATGGATTGGAGACGAACGGGAAGGGGGAGGGTCGAATTAATGATCGGGTAGCTATCCTCATCCACCTTCTCACATGCATCGTCCTCGTTCGTCTTGCTTTCATCCCACAGCCCATTCAGTCAGCTCCATAGCTCACCCACATCTCAATTCAATGGCCTCGATGGTACGAAGAGTGCGGCGAGCGCGGCGAAGCGATGTGCCTACTCCAACGTCAATCTCGCAGCTCTCACCCGAAGCTCTCCAAAGCCAGTCCTGGATATGACCCCCTGGATCTGTCGTCTTGAGGAGAGGTCTCGGTCAAGTTTCATTCCCGACTCTCTTATGAGCCTACACCGAAGTTTGGAAGCTGTCTCCCTCGCTAGGAGAGCTGAAAGGAGAGGGATTTAGCCATATTCTTGCAATGATGTCGCGTGTGACTACCTGATGTCCCTGCTAGAGGGTCCCATGATACTTGAGATAGCTTTCAAGGGATGCTCTCTATGCCAATGAGAATGGTCGTCTGTCTGCGACACCTGAAGCCGAAAACGTAGTTGTGCTCCAGGCATAGCCATAGGAACGCTCATCCCCGCTCAGACCCCCATCAGCACAATCGCAAGCTTTCATTTTGCGAACACAACCGTCGTCGTACCTGAGCATGATTCGTGCGTGGTGCTTCGTAACTCTGTGCGATTGTGACGACATCGAAGATGCTGCGGATGATGTCGTGAAGCAGGATGCACAACGAGCTGTAGCCAAGCGCTGCTGATGACCACCTCGACGCAGCTCGGGCAAGAATCATGAATGCGAGCAGAGGAGCGTGTGTCAAAATTCTCGCTCTTTCAATCAACGCACAATGCCGCGTGTCTGCGTCAATCAATCAAAAGTCAATACTGTACCCTTCTTCTCTGCAACAGCTCCGCCGCCTTCCTTTCGCCTCTCTTCTCTGCCAGCTCTCTTACGCACATTACTGTACCCTTCCCGCCACGCACTCTCACTCAACGTTGCTCCCCTCCTCGCTCCTATAGTCTCTACGCCGATTTCCTTCCCTCATTGCCGTTGACTTGGAACAGCTACCTTACTTCTTTCCGGTTTATCCTTTCTCTCTCATTACCCACGTCCACCCCTCATCACCATCCACCATTGTGCAAACACTTATCTATCATCACCACATTCGTGTCCTCGACTCGACACAAATCTTTTGCTCAGTAAGGTATGTAGCTGCATGCTTTCTTGTTGCTTCGTGTCTACCCCCCCTCTTTCCACTCGCCTCGAGCATATTGGAGTTGTGTGCTTGCTCTGTTGTCGACCTCAGCGTGCCCATCCTCCCTTTGTTCGTCTCCATCTTGTCTCGACTCGCCGCAGCTCCCTTTTGTGCCCAGCTATCTTTGAATGATTGCTGAATCGCAGCTCGAGACCTTCGTCAGTATACCATTTGCTACATGCTGCTGAGTCGAGCCATGTCTGATGCGCAGCTGGGATCGGTGCCTAACATCCCCGACATCTGCTGCGCTGAGAGCACTGACGATGACTCGCGCACGCTCACCAGACTTTGTCAAAAGCACATGTTGGCCTTGGAGCTCAGTCGTAGTCCTGCGCTGTGATCGCTGTGCTGCCGCGATCAGGGTCATATCATCTCGGCCCTCATATCATCCCACTCCCGTGCAGTCTACGCCTTGCATCCCCTCTTCAATGCCATCACTATTTCTCGCCATCGAGACAAATAGGTTCTCCCAGCTGCCTCTGGCGCCGTCAGTGTCAGCATCCTCATCCGCCAAGTCCTCTCAGATCCTCCCTTCTCTTCAGCGCTACTACTATCGTTCTTCCAACTAGCCGATTCGTCCCATGCCTCCTTTTCTCACTCTTCAGCTTGTCATCCTCCGGGCTTGATCTTTCCCTCTCAGTTTCCAGATCAATTGGAGCCAAGATTTTGGTTCCGGCTCAGTCCGACTCAGTTGGCGCATCGCAAACAGTTCATAGCTGACATTTTCCTACGTTTGCGCTTTGCTTGCTTGTTCTTGCCGCCGCCGCATCAAACTGCATTTCACCTTTAACCGTTTCCTCTTCTTACATATTTTTTCTTTTTATTCGCCCTGGGCCCGCTAACTTTGCCTTTTGTCGCTTTGTGCTGGCTACGACGCAACACTGGATCCACTCTATTATCGGCGTCTGGGTGCGTAACGTCAAACTGCTCTCATCCTTCTCACTTTGCTTTGACTCTGGTGTTGCTCGATACCCTCGTTCTGCTGCACTCTGCCTCCCTCCCTACCTCCCCCTTTTTTCTCCGCTGCTCGTCGTCGTCGTCGTCGTCGTCCACGCATCCTATCTTCTACATGCTCTTCCTTTTCACCCACCTTTCCTCTTCCCCAACTCCATCGCAGCAGCCACTCGGCTTGCCTTTCCCCTTTTTGCATTGCGCCCTTTGCGCATTTTACTTTCACCCCTTCTTCGGCTAGCCTGTTTCGTTCATCGCCCTTTCGTCACCTGCATCTCTCCCACCAATTTTCTCTCCCGGCTCCTTCCTCCTAGCTACCTCCTCTCACTTGGCTAGCATATCTCCTGCAGGTCCAGGAACATTTCAGCTTGCACATCATCAGCTGTTATTCCTCCTCTAGGCGCTACTCACCTACTTTGTAGCCCCCCACCACCACCTTCCCTCTCCCTCATTCTAATCCTCCTCTAGTTTAAGGGCTTGCTAACGAGGAGTGCTTAGCTTGCTCTGGCTGCCTGTTTCTGCGCTCCTCACAGCTTGATCAGCTGCAGCGATACCGTAAGCGCACTTGCTCGTTCGCCATCATCCTCTTCCACGCCTGCATTGCCGCAGCGTTGCGTCAGCCCCATCTTGCTCTGATCTCGCGGTATTAAGCTTTCCTGTCGAAAGCATCCGGCTGCGCCATCATGGCCACCTCTTCTCTCGCTGCTACTGGCTTGACCGCCTCCAAATCCGGTCTCCAGCAGCAGCAACAGCAGCAGGCTCTTTTAGATGCCTCCGCTCCTGCCACCTCCACCGCCAAGTCCGCAGCCCCCGTCACCCGTGTGGCCATCCGAGACGGGAAAATGATTGGCATCAACGATCACATCTATTTGTCGCCAGCATGGGCTCCCGGTGCAGGCGAGCCATACATGATCGCTAGGGTCATGGAGTTTGTCACCGCCGCCTCCTCTCGCAGCGGAGCAGCCGCACTTGCCAGTTCTTCCGGAACCTTGCAGGTTCGAGCCAACGTCTTTCTGCGCATGCGTGACATCAGCCTCCGCAGCACCAACGACCCACGCCTCCTCGTCGCTACCATGCATTCCGACGTCTTCAGTCTCGAAAACGTACGCGGCATCTGCGAAGTTCGTCATCGTGACTTGATAGGCTCCGGCACCGCTCCCGACGTCACCCAATGGAAGAAGAAGGAGGATCACTTCTACTATTACCAGCTCTACGACCGATACATTCACCGCTTTTACGATGTGATTCCCACCGAAAAGGTCCAGAATGCGCCGCCAGAAGTGCTCACCACCCTCCGCACACGCTATTCATTCGTCGTTGCCGAGGCGGGCATGATCAACGACCTCACAGATGCATTGCGGGGATGTGCCGTCTGCCACCGGTGGGCGTCAGGGCCGGAATCGGTGCGCTGCGATACATGCAAGAAGTTCTTCCACATGAAGTGTCTCAACCCACCACTCGCCAGCAAGCCCGCCAAAGGATACAGCTGGACTTGTGCTCCTTGCTCGCGCCGACATGAGCAGGATGTCGAACTCACATTGCAGACAGGTGGACAGCTTTCTTCCGCTTCGTCCAGCGCCAACGGTAGCACCTCAAGTCCAGCAAGACATCAGATCACTGCCATAGCCAACAAGCCTCGCGGTGCTGCTCGAGGTCGAGGCAGACAGTCGTACCCAAGAAGGGGTGCTGCAGGAAGAAGTGATGACGTGGCTTCGGCCAGCAATACGCCTGATGGAAGTCCTGCACCGGAAAAGACGCCCGACGATATCAGAGGAACTCGTTGCTTCAATCGCTGGCCGTATCGATACTTTGGCCAGCATACCAACGCGATGGACGTTCTCGATCCACACGACTCGGTGTATCCGATCGCCACGACTAGATTGGGCCCTAAATACCAAGCTTCGCTACCGACATGGGACGAGCAGAAGGAGGCTGGTCTCGGCGTTCATTGTCGCACGAAGGACAAGGCCAAGGAAGAAGAAGGTGGTGCTAATGGCGAGGAAGCTGCTGCAGCCCAGGCTACAACATCGACAGGTGCACCTTCGCACAAGAAGAAAGGACGTCCCTTCAAGCGCAAACGTGAGGCTGTGGAGAGATCCGACACTCCCACCACGGGCACCAACACTCCCAACGCTGCACCCGTGTTGCTGCCAGCTGAGCCTCCCGAGTTCGAACGAGGTACGGACGACAGCGTCGAAGTCGGGTTCTTGCCAGAAATAGCTAAAGAAGAGCGAGAGCTCGACGCCTACCTCTCGGCAGTCCAAGCTCACTTCAAGTCCATCCCTCCATACCACACTGACTTGCTCGATCGAGCACTCATGACTTTCACGCAAAAAGAAGGCAACCCCGTTTCAGCACTCATGGCCATGTCAGCCAGCACCACCAAGCAGCTCCGTATCAGCCATTGGACGTCCAAGGAAATCAAGCAGTTCGAGAATGGAATCGCGCAAGTCAACTCGGATATGAAACAGCTCAAAAAGTTTATCCCGACAAAGAAGGTGGCAGAGATTGTGAGGTACTTTGCGGTGTGGAAGATGCAGAGGATCAAGGCGGATTTCGAGGCCATGAGGGAGGCTAAGCCGGTCTCTACGGGGTCGAAGAAAGCCAATGGGGCGAACAGGGCTGCGGCGCCAGCCGCTCCGGCGCCAAAACCGACGACTTCGAGGGCGGTCTCGCCTTCGCTCTCGGTATATGGCGACAGTGCCCCCTCAGGACCAGCAACGAGTTGCGCCATGTGTTCGACTACAAGCAGTCATATATGGTACAAAGGTCCAGCATCTTTGGCGAATCGAGTACTTTGCGTGAACTGCGGCTTGTACTGGCGAAAGTACGCCGCCGAGACCTTCAATCCGGACCTAGTCTCGGTCAATACACGAAACAAGACGGCCGCAGCTGCCGCCTCCGCTGCCTCTGAAGACGGGTTGGGTGTTGCACCACCCGCCAAGCTCGCGCGTACATCGAAAGACGGGAAAGGGAGCACTCCAGGCACTTCTCCCGCCCCTGTGGCGCCTCCGCCCGTGCCCAAGCCTGAACCGCTCAAATGCGTCATGTGCAAGCGTATCGAGCCCAAGAAAAAGTTGGCGCAGTGCAGGCAGTGTTCGCTGAGCGTTCATCAGGGATGCTATGGGTTGACAGAAGAGGAGATCGAGATGGACGTTTGGATGTGCGATCCGTGCAACAACGAGGTCACGCAGGAAGCGGCGCTGTTGCCGAGGTGCATACTTTGCTCTCCGCAAGCGCAGGAGGATGCAGCTGCGAACTCGGCGAAGCATGCGGCGGCGGCGGCGGGGAGTGGCGAGGGCAAGCAGCGCGGTCGACCCAAAGCAAATGTCAATGTGGAAGGCGCGGAGGGGGTCAAGAAGGAACCCACCCAACCGTCTTTGGCGGCCGTCAAAGCGCCGCTGGGGGCATTGGATGCGTTCAAGCCAACAGAATGCAACAATTGGGCGCACGTTCTTTGCTCGGTCTTCATCCCCGAAGTCGTCTTCTCCGACGTTACGCGGCTTAAAACTGTCGAGAGCTGTGGGAATCTCCCGAGCTCGCGTTACGAATCGCTCTGCGGCATCTGTCGCATCCCTCGAGGAGCTTGCGTCTCGTGCTCCGAACCGAGCTGCAAGAAGACCTTCCACGTCTCTTGCGCATACAACCAGCTGCCCGGGTTTACGTTGGCGTTTGAGATTATCCCCGTGAAGAGCACGAGGAGGGAAGTGGTTTCCACGGTAACATTCAAGGGGGAAAGTGGACATATGGTGCCGCAAATCTGGTGCAAGGAGCACAAGGAGGTTGCCAAGAGTAAAAAGCTGTACGATTTGGCCGAGGTGGATCAAAAGACGGGCTTGACGAGTTTGCAGATGTTTGTTAGGAGTAACAAGCACCTGAGTGTGCCAGCGGCGAGCGTGGGGACGTTGGTGGGCGAGACGAGTTATGCGTTGTTGAGGAGGGCCAAGAGGTACGATTCGGTACTGCTGAGCAATAATTCTGCGGTGGCGAATGCAAGTCCAGCGTTGGGGAATAAGAGTTTGACCTCGGCAGTGGGAGTGGAACCGGCGGCAACGGGGAGGAAGAAGGAGTGCAAAGGATGCAAGACAAGGATATCGCCTTATTGGTGGCCACTCGGGTCCACATATACCGAAGGGCACACGCAGGTAAAGGTAGAACAAGAGGCAGCCAACAAACAAGGAGCAAGCCCAGTTTGTTGCAACTTTTGCAAACAAACCAAGTTCAAAGACATCGTCATCACCACCACCACCACCGCTGAGTTGTAAAAGTAAGTTATATCACGTCGAATCTTGTAATCATCATCCTCATTCAGCATTGTATCACACACGATACGCATACACACACAAAGAAAGGCGCGATTAGAGATGACTTTTTCCAAAAGAGAGATCAAACTACAAGCTCAAAAGTCGATGAATAGTGCAGTGCTTACTGCTGGGCAGTGGAGGCGGAATCGCCCTCGCCCGCGGCTGCCGCCGCCGCCGCCGTGGTGGAACTGGAAGTGGTCGTAGTAGTGGAAGTTGGAACCGGAGGTAGCGATACACCCTTCACCTCTTCTCTTGTTTCGTTCAATGCTGGATCTGACCCACACTCCGCAACCACCGCTTGTTGCTGCTGGTTTGGACTCTGCTCCACCACGCCTTGACTTGTCGCGGCTTGATTCTCATTCTCTGCACTGGCCCCACCCGCAGCCTCTGCCACCGCCGCCGCTGCTGCCGCTACCGCACTCAACCCATCCAAACTCTGCCCTCCCCTTGCTCCCACGCCTCCACTTGTCGCTCCACCAACCCCCGCACTCCCCGCCTGCGCACTCGCCAGCACCTCCATCTCCTCCTCTGTCGTAACCTGCGGAATCTCTGGCAACTCCTTGGCCATCTCGTCCGCCTTGCCCTGCGGCGCAGCTCCTTCAATGCTCGTCCCACTCAACGCCGCCAACGCCACCCTCAAAGTATGGTTGTCTTGCCGCAACCCATCAATCGTCTGCAACGCTTCAATGTATCGCCGTTTGCACTCGGTGGCCACCCTCACAGCCGCCTCGAGACGCGAGGATTTGGATTCGAGCACTTTGACGTACCTGTCTCGCCTCTCTCGGAACGCGCGTTGCGCGGCTCGGTTCTGCGCCGCTCGTTTCGAGGTAGACAGTTGACGCGTGGGCTTGAACGGCGGACTGCCCGAGCCAGATGCACCGCCCGAAGCAGCAGCAGCAGCAGCAGCGTTGGAGGAAGAACCAATCGCCTCGGCGGGTGGGGGAGTTGAGGAAGGAGAAAAGTTGGCGGTGGACGCAAGATGCTGTTGATACGCCTTCTGAATCTCTGCTGGAATATTTCCTTCATTCCAGCTATCAGGGAAGTTGAGCCCTTGTCCTTCTCCTGATGCCGCCGCGGCCGCCGCAGCCGCTGCTGCTGCAGCTGTAGCCACGTCCTGCTCATCCTGTCTCGCAGCTTTACTTCCCCTTCTGCCTGACGTGCTAGCGCGTCGCTTCTCACCCCTCTTCTCCGACGCTCCTTCCTCACCGTTGTTGACCGGAAGATTATCGTGGTGGACGTCTGGGTTCTCGACGTGACCATGCTGGTGATGCTGATGTTGCTCTGACTGATCATACTGCTGTTGCGAAGCCGCTTGCGCCAACTGCATCACTGCCTCCATAGCATGATTATGACTAGCATCGTGCATGGTAGCATCGTTGGCCGATTGGGCAGCCTCCCCAGCGCTGGTGTCGAGGTTGCTATGTGTGTACTCCGAGGCTGCATTTCCGGCGTTTAAAAGGATACAGAGGGAGAAGATGGTGTGAGTGCGATGGTCATGCTTAGTCATCTCGAGTCAGCCATTGTCTAGCTTAGGGTGGGGGAGAACTCACAATTGTACTCTGCCTCGGCGGTGGCAGAGTCTTGCATCGCCTGCTGATGAGATTGGGATTCCTGTTTGCCGTCCATGATGAGATATGCCTTGATATGAGAAGAGCCAGTGTCGAGCTTGTCTGTATTGATTTAGGCCGGGTGGAGGCAGATGTCAAATAGCGAATTGACAGGTTCAACCGAGAAAAAAAAGGGGCTCCGGGCGAGACGCGTATGGCTAGAATTGGCGTCTGTGTGGATGGATAGCGAGCTGAAACACCAACGATGTTGTAGATGATGGTGGATGGAAGACAAGTGCGGATGAATCGTAGAGATAGCCTCGACCGTGTGAAAGAGCTGGATGCGTGGGCCTTGAGCTCGTTGCTGCAAAGGATGTAGAGTGTGGAGTCAGTGCAGGGACGATGGTGGTGGTGAAGCTGGAAGGACGATTGCTGAGTCAGGCTCACGCACTGAGTAGTCATATTCGCGATTCGGAGCAAAATTCAGGATTCGATTTTCCGGATCGGGCAAAAGCTGGCTGCCGATTTTTATTAATATCGCTAAGCTGCAGCAAAGAGCTTGCTGCACACTTTTGCATAGACCAGCTTATACTGTAGTTGTGCACGTTCATTTTGGATTCTCTTTGGCCAAAGGCGTCACTACTGCATAGCTTTCTTCTGTGCCCTCCTTTATCGAATGAAAGCGCGCAACAACAAAATGCCACTAGGTCTGTCGAAAGGGCGCTTGGAAGGGCGTCTCATAATGTGCTGATTGGGGCAAGAGGGGCGAGCGAGAGAGAGGGTCAATGTGTGACTTATCACCGAACGAGGTCTGAGGATTCTCCCCCGCAAGCAAACACAGACAGCAAGCAGACAGAAATTGAGCGAGAATTAATTGTTATTTTATTTTTGGGTGATATCCGAGTTGCTGTGCTGTGTCGTGCTGTGCTGCCTTACACATATTGTGACTGCGCTTCCACACGGAGCGGGGGAAAGGGTAAATGTCGGCAAAAGGCAAAGGCAAAGGCAAAGGCAAAGGCAAAGGGCAAAAGGGCGATACGGCTTCAGAGCAGTTTGACAGAGTTGTGTTGCGCTGTGGTGCATTTTGGATTACAGTATTTGACATCAGGCACAGCAGACGCTCGCTCGCTCGCACAGCTCAGCACAATCCGGCAGTCGTGAGTGAGTTGCTGACCATTCGACTTGGCTTGGCTTGGCTTGCTCCACTCACTCCCTTGTTTCCTCTCACACCACCTTTCCCTATCTATTCACTCATTTGCCCTGACCGTTACCAACCACCGGGCCAGTACTCTTCCACCTTTGGTATCTTTTCAATCACCACGTACGAGATCAGCATCCAGTGCGCCATAACGAGCAACCAGTCGGACAAGTGGACGGTACTATTATTGCCATTCCCTCGTGCGCTCCACACACAACAACATCATTGGCATATCGAGCTCGCATTGGCACACAACTTGTTTGTCCTGATCTCTTCTAGCTGCAATCCCTTCAACCAATCGAATCGCCTCCTCTTGCACATAATTGCGGCCACTCAGCCTTGACCCGCCCCTCCGCCTGGGCACGGTGTTGCTCACACCCTTCCATCGCTTGCTAGCTCTTTGAAGCTCCCAAAGGCATCTTTTGACGAGATGAGTGACGTACGCAAAGTCGATCCAGCCGTCCAAGCATCTTCATCATCCTTATCATCATCATCATCATCATCGCCAATAGACACGACATCATCTGGCTCCTCTAGATCCAGGTCACAATCCAAAGCACGCTCCGATACACACTACCCTTTTCGACAGTCTGTCCTGGACATGGATGCACTTCTCACCTTTGCCGACCATGATCGTGACACAGCGCATATCTACGACTCGAGCAAGCCAAGATTTCGTCGTCCATTCGGCATGATGAATGGAGAACGACTATTCAACCAGCAAGTCAAGTCGATTGGCCATGCTCAGGACCCTACTCCCACCATCAAGCCGCTCGATATCATTCACATCCCGGACGAACCCATCTATCAGCGTCCACCGACCACCGATGATACGCTTGCTCTACTTCTTCCGCTGCTCATCCTTCTTTCGACCTTGCTCTTCTTGCTGCTTCTCTTTATCATCCTCGTCATTGTCGTTCGACGCAGGGCCCGCATCTCACTTGGAGACTCGGATGGTCCGCTCGACGTCGGCAGAGAGGAAGAGTTGGAGGGTCAAGGTGGGCTCGATTGTATTGAGCAGAGGTGGTTGGAGACCGTGGAGGAGCCAGTGCAGAGGGGATATCGAAGGGCCAAAGATTGGATTTTGGCTTATCCGCCAGGAACGCAATCCACCGACATCACCCTCAGCCAATTCCTCAGCATTCAAGAAAAGGGAGTCAGCGCATGGTCATTCGACCCTGACTACGAGAGCAACCCTTCCGTCTTTGTCGAAGCCAGGACCGAGATCACCTTTATTGCCGATGGCGAAGGCATGGCTCCTCAAGAAGGTGGAGGTGTCTGTGTGCAGAGCAATCTGCCACTACCCAAGATCAACGAGGTCTACTATTGGGAGGTCAAGATGTTCAACAAGCCCGATTCGACCAATGTGGCCGTGGGATTGACCACCAAGCCCTATCCGCAATTCAGGCTGCCAGGATGGAGCAAGTACTCGATCGGCTACTTCTCAGGCGATGGATTCAAGTGTCACAATTACCCCTTTGCAGCTCAGTCATATGGTCCGGCTTATGGCCAGGGTGATGTGATCGGTATTGGGTACAGGCCTAGGACAGGCACGGTCTTTTTCACCAGGAACGGCAAGAGGTTGGAGGATGCCTTCATTGGATTGAACAGGTACAACTTGTTCCCAACGGTGGGTGCGGACGGAGCTTGTGAGATTCACGTCAATCTTGGGCAGGCAGGATTCGTGTTCATCGAGGCAAATGTCAAGAAGTGGGGTTTGGCGCCTATGGTGGGCACTTTGGCACCGCCGCCGGCGTATGGTCAGGAGCGGGGAACGATCTTGATGGAGAGCGGACAGGGCAGCGGGTCGGCAGATGCACAGCAGCAAGGAAGTTCGGGAGCAGCGGGGAGAGACGAGCCGCCGCCGCCGCCCATCTCGCCGTATGACGAGAGGAGTCCTTCGAGTTCCAACGGGGCAGCACCGGCAAGGAGTTCGTCATTGAGGCCGAATGGGCCGGGACCCGTCAATACATCGAGACCAATCAGCAGGCCTTTAGAGAGGGACGACTCATCTGATGGCAGCCCGCCGAATCCGCCCACGCCACATAGGTTGGACATCTCTCTTCACTCACTTTCGGATGCGTCGAGGGGCGGAAGTGGGGAAGAGGATTCGTACTTCCCGACAACGCCTCCGAGTCCGGCAGAACAGTTGCCGCCTCCCGCACAAACGAGCGTTTCAACCACTCATTCGCCCCCCTCCTACGCCGCTGCTGTCCAACACGGAGCTCTGGGTGGAACGAGTGCATCTTATCATCAAGCAAGAAGAGGTTCGGGGAGGACACATCAGCTGGCCAATGCAGTGTTGGGCATGTTGAGCGATCGAGGATTGTTGACGCCCTTGAACCACAACAACCCGTCTCCGCAGCCGAGTCCAGCAATGGGTGGCAATGGGTATGGTGCTCACGGCAGTGGATATGGAGGTGGGCTCAGCGAAGCAGAGTACGAGAGGATGTTGAGAGCCAACACCGCCAGGAACTCCAGAAGTGTTGCCGCTCCGGGCAGTGGAGCAGCGGGAGATTATAGTCTGCAAGGTTGGGCAGCGTGGTTAGGTCTCAGAAGGCCAAATTCGGCTAGGAGCGAGAGTGGAAGTTCGACAACGGGCGTTAGTGGGACGCCAGGATTGAGCAATGCGACCAGCAGTAGTAGTGGGTCGAGTGCCAGTAGCAGGGCTTAATGCATGCATGCAATGCTAAGCTATCCTTATCATAGTAGCAACTGATCGGGTAACTAGTAGAAGTGTGGAGAAAAAGGATGAATGGGGGTATTGGGTTGATTAATTGAGCAGATGGTTTCTACAGTTGTCGAGATGGATTCCCGCCTTGCCAGTACGGACGGCGTTGGCGTTGGCGTTGAGGAGAGCCTCCATGTACTCTTCCTGCTCCTGTCCCTTCTCCTCGCGTGATCTTGGGTCGTATCCTTTTCCCTCGGCTGCGCGTTGGTTCAGTTCTTGGTCGTGCTGACGTTCTGACTCAACCAACTCAAACCTTCATACAAGCCCTCTCCACTTGTTGCGCAACTTGGGTGTACGAACCAGCTCCTATCCCTCATTCTATGCAGACCCAACTTCTCGGTGACTTCGGCTGGGCTCATTGCGCCTGGCAGATCCTGCTTGTTCGCAAACACTAGCAGCAAACAATCCCTCATCTCCCTATCACCAATAATCCTGTGCAGCTCCTGCCTTGCCTCATCTATCCGATCCCTATCCTGGCTATCCACCACAAACACCAGCCCTTGGGTTCCTGTATAGTAGTGGCGCCAGAGCGGACGAATCTTGTCCTGACCACCGACGTCCCAAACGTTGAACTTTACGTTTTTGTATTGGACCGTTTCGACGTTGAAGCCAACGGTGGGGATGGTGGTGACGGACTGGTTGAGTTTGAGTTTGTACAGGATGGTGGTTTTACCGGCGGCGTCGAGGCCGAGCATGAGGATGCGCATTTCTTTGTTGCCAAAGATCTTGCCCATGGCTTTGCTAAGTGAGGAACCCATCTTGACTGAAGATGTGCAAAGGGGGGTTGAGGGTGCGAGAAGGTCGGGTCTGGGTGTGTGAGAGAGCAAGGGCGAAAGATGGGTTGGTTGAAACGATCGCCTTGCGGTGTGTGATGCGAGATCGAGGTGCTCGTATGAAAGGGGTATAGAGAGCAGCAGGTCCGAGAATCCGTGATCAGATCGCCTGGCGGGTATGAAGATGTGCCTGATCGATCCAACACTCGTGCGGCTGTGTGTATTGATGCTGTCTGCGAATCCGTATCGAGCCGGCTGGATGTTGGCTACGTTCTCCGCCTTTGTCGTAGGACGATATTTGCTAACGAGCGTAGTCTGAATGCAGTAGATCTTGTAACGACCGACTTGATACAGTTACTCTTGCTGCTATCCTGAAAAGAAGGAACAGATCCAACAGCCACTAGATGGAAACAATTGGTGATGGTAGTGCTGAGCAAGAACAGATCCGGGGAACGGCGACGTTTCGACAAGCGGGCGTTGAATCTCTCTCCCCCTCTCTCTCTCATACACACTCTCTGTCACTGGCCTTTGCCAGCCAGCCAGCCTGCCTGCCTGCCTGCGTGTGTTTTGTGTGGTGTTGGGCTCAAGGGGAACTGCACACGCACACGCGACTGACTGACTGACTTGACTTCTGCCTTAAGCGAGCCGCACAGAAATGAGAAAAAGGGGGGAATTTGGAGAAAATCAGAGAAGAGAGGGCGTTGGCAGATCCGCATTTCTTTGTGACTGAGACATTTTAATCGAAAACTGAGAAATATGTACGATGAATTCGGGGCAGAGAAAAGATGGCCAATTCTCCAAGTCGCTGGCTCTTCTGTCTGGGTGAGGCATGGTAGTGATCAAGGCTTTTCTCTTACCCATGCGCCGAAACTCGACATGGTGGTGGAACGATTGCCACAGGAGTGAGAACAAGTAGCGATTATGTCGAGCAATCAAATAAAGCGCAAAGGAGAAAGAGACCGAGAGGTATGTATCATCGCCTTCCACGCCTTATCCACCGGAAGGATACACACACACACTCACAAATCTCTCGGGGGAGTGTGGGTTGGCTGGCGGATCCTATCGACGTTCTGAATACTATATATATACCATTGGAAGCGAGGGGAACTGTTATTACACCGAACCAGAAAGACCAGGAGCCGGTCCAGTCTGACCAGAAGGAACGCCACCCTTGACACCTGCCGTCTTTTCGAAAGCCTGAGTGAAGTCGGCCTTGATATCCTCGATCCACTCGTACCCAACACTGACACGGATCAAGTCCTTCGTAACACCCGAGCTCAACTGATCCTCGTCCGAAAGCTGCTGGTGCGTGGTGGAAGCCGGGTGGATGATGAGCGTCTTGGCATCACCCACGTTAGCCAGGTTGGTGGCGAGTTTGAGCGAGTCGACGAAAGCCGATCCAGTTGCAGCATCGCCCTTAATGCCGAACGAGAGGACACCTCCGAATCCACGCTGGAGGTACTTCTTGGCAACCTCGTGGGAGGGGTGCGACTTGAGACCCGGGTACGAAACCCATGAAACCTGAGGGTGCGCCTCGAGCCACTGAGCGAGCGAAAGGGCGTTCTCGACGATTCGGCCAACACGAAGCGAGAGAGTCTCAAGACCCTGGAGAAGCAGGAAGGAGCCGAACGGATTCTGGCAGGGACCGAGATCACGAAGGATCACGACACGCAGGTAGATGGCGAAAGTGATAGGTCCGAAAGTGTCCCAGAACTTCAAACCGTGGTAACCGGCCGAAGGCTCAGTGAACTGGGGGAACTTGCCGCTCTTGCTCCAGTCAAACTTTCCACTATCGACAATCACACCACCAATGGTAGTACCATGTCCACCGATCCACTTGGTAGCCGAGTGAACAACCACATCAGCACCGTGCTCGATGGGGCGCACGAGGTATCCACCAGCACCGAAAGTGTTGTCCACAATCAAGGGGATGCCGTGGTCGTGCGCAACCTTGGCAATGGCAGCAATGTCGTGCACAATGTACCTGGGGTTGGCAATCGACTCGATGTAGATCGCCTTGGTCTTGGCGTCGATGGCCGCAGCGTACGCTTCGGGGCTCTCGGACTTGACAAACTTGGTAGTGATGCCAAGACGCGGGAAGAGGTTGGCCCAGGCGTTGTAGGTACCACCGTAGAGGTAGGAGGAGGAGACAATGTTGTCGCCAGAGCCGCAGAGACCCATGACGACCATACCCTGGGCGGCCTGACCGGAAGAGGTGGCAAGAGCGGCGGCACCACCCTCGAGAGCAGCCATACGCTTCTCAAAGACGTCGTTGGTGGGGTTCATGAGACGCGAGTAGCTGCAGAGGTTGACATGATCGACAAGATGCGCAGGGTCCGCAATTCGCACATGAGCAGAAGGGTGGAAAGGGGAAACGTTCTCATCGTCAGCATGCTTTCCTCCCGATTGCTTCGGTCACTGCAGCTGCAGCATGCACCGAGCATTCGAACAAGAGAAACCGGCTGCTTTCAGCTCGACGTGATCACACTTACATGTTACCGAACTTGCGGAGACCGAAAAGGTCAGCACCGTGAGCCGAGTCATTGAAGGCAAACGACGAGTTGGCGTAGATGGGGACGGCAAGAGCGTTAGTGGCAGGGTCCACCTCCTGACCGGCGTGCAACTGAAGGGTGTCGAAGCTGGAAGCCATTTTCGGTTATCGTGTTTCTTCTAGTAAGAGGAGAGAAGAAGGGGTATGAAACGATGGTGAAGGAGGAGAAGCAAGGGGAAAAGCGAGTCTATGATCAGACGTTTATATTGGTCTGTGGGCGGAGTCAGTCAGTGGAAGGTGCGGACGTCGAGGCACTTTCATTGGTTCTTCGAGAGTGATTCACGGCGACGAATTGTCGTTTCAGGCGATGCGACCGCTCTGGCACAAGCGGGAGGAAGCCACCTGGTCTTCTTGAGTCGCCAAGGAGCCCTGATAGTCAAAAGGCACTCTGATGGTCTGACTCTATTTCTTCTTCTCGGCAAGGAGCAAAGGAGAAGGAGAGTTGAGACAAAATGTCAAGACGGACGAGCGAAAGGCGTGCTCGTCAAGCCCTGCAGCACTGTGCAGCTAAGAAAATGCCATGTTGACCATTGAAGAGTCCGAGCGCTGGAAATGCAAAGCCGTTCAGTGCCCGTCGTCAACAGACCAACGACCAAAAGCTCGGCTAATGGATAGCAACCTTGTCTTTGGCGAATAGCGCGAGGGTACCGTTTCCTTGTGCAGACAGATCTTCTTGAAATGGTCTGTGCTTCAGGGTCAATCAAGCGTACACAGACAGGCAGGCAGACCTCGAGCAAGTTGAAGCGGGGCCAGCCAATCTGCGTGCATCTTCATGAAAGAGATGCGAGAGACACACATCATCACGACAGTCGATGGCGTGCTTTTGGCCTTCGCGCGTGAACTGGATTCTGGCAGCAGAGCACAGTTTGGCAGGCGACGGGCAATTTCATGCCGCTTTGCCGGTCAACCTGACAAGTCGAATATCAAATTTCGCTCAAGGCCATGTCTACTTTATCCGATCTTAACATTGTTTAACATATTACATCGGTGAGGCTCGAAGGCCGATGTGTTTTTGCCGATAGATTCTCGCACGGTCCGCCAGTTTGAGCGTCTCAGATTCCATCACGCAGGTTCCGAGGCGCTCGAGAGAGGTGGAGTTCAGCTCGATGCATGCATCCAACACTTGCGCTTGTTCTCGACTGCTCTCGACTGCTCACCAACATCATCTTTCGCCCGCTACCACCTCGTTGCGACATTAGGGCAGCGCGGTCTAAAAAACAGAAACCATGACGGATCCACTCGATCTCTCGCTTGACTTGCTGCGTCGCTTGCCGCCATCGAAAGTCGAACAAAACCTAGAATCCATCGTCAAGCTCATCCCATCGTATGCAGACGACCTTTACTCTTCGGTAGATCAGCCGCTCAAAGTCAAGCTCGACGATTCCAAACAAGGTGCAGGACGCGAGTTCCTGTGCTGCGACTACAACAAGGATGGTGACAGCTGGAGATCGTGGATCTCGGACACCTACCACCCTCCTATCACTGCTGATGCCGACGAATCGACCGACGGGGAGCCAGGCACAAGGCCAAGCGCGCCATTGAGGTCGCTCGAACTCAAGGCAAACGATGCATTCGAGACATATGCCAAGCTGTACTACGATAATGCGCTGTCCAGTGTCTATCTCTGGGATTTGGAGAGTGAGCCAAGCTCGTTGCCTGGTGCCACTGTTGGCGGTACGCACGCACCCTCGACCTTTGCTGGTGTTGTTCTGCTCAAGAAGTGTAAGTTGACAAAGAAGTCGATGCGTCCCTCCAATTCTTATGGATAGCGTACTGACATGTGACCCTTTCCGTATCCTTCTACATGAATCCCACAGCGATCGGTGAAGCTACAGGGAACGGTATTTCTGGTGCATGGGACTCGATCCACGTTTTCGAGGCCACTGAACGTCCCTCTGGCGCTTCAAAATCCTCTTCAACTGGTAGCGGTGCTTCTGCCAGCTACAAGCTCACCTCGACCGTCATGCTCAGCCTCATCCGTCGTGATGAAGGTACCGAAGACCCGACCGATCTTCAACCTGCCTCAACCAAAGTTGGCACTGTCGAGATTGCCGGCTCTCTCACTCGTCAGTCGGAAGCCGACTACGCATTGCCAGACTTTGTCACGCACGTATCGAATGTCGGGAGGATGGTCGAGGATATGGAAGCCAAGATGCGTAATCAGCTGCAAGAAGTCTACTTTGGCAAGACGAGGGATGTGGTTAGTCACTTGAGGAGTACACAGAGTTTGGAGAAGGAAAAGAGGGCGAGAGATCTGCAGAAGGAGTTGATGGGATTGTGGAAGAAGTGAGCGACTGCAAGGTAGATCGGAAGCAGTGCATCTGCGTCGAACATAAACAATACATCATTCACAGTTCCACGTCCTCGGACAGAAGAGCAGTGTGTTCCCTGAAAGAAGACGAGTGAGAAGTGTCTGTCTTCTCGAGCATGGTTCTATATCATTCAGCTTCAGAGGAGACAAGGCTGATGAGGAAGCTGGTCCTGAGCATGACAGCGTGACGGACAAACCTAAGAAAAAGCCGAACCCCTGTCACCTCCAAACCTAACATTGCTACATTTTGGCCATCGGTGAGAGGACGCGGCCCCTGCGCAGCTGTGAGCCATGCACATCAAAAATGCAGGGTTCTCAGTCGGCCAAAAAAAATGAAGAAAATGGACTCAGCTGAGCTTTGCGCCGTTGCACTGCCTCGCATCGCTGCGTTGCGCAACTAAGCGGCCATCAACCCCGCAATTTGACAGTTCGCAAAAGCTATCCACTCCCACCTACTCACCATCAGCATCATCGCAAGCTACTAGCACATCTTTCAAGTCGGCGGATAACATCCAAGGAGATGGAGTGCTAAGCCCGATATTGGCTTCTTCAGGCTTTTGCCCATTCTTTCATCTTCAGCCACAGACTCACACGTCGGGACAACCTCTCTCGATCAAGGCGAGCTTCATCTCGCTTTCTCACAACGACGACAATGGTGCATCCTTTGGTCATCACCGCCGCCGCAACAGCTGGAGTAGGCGCGGTAGTCGCTTTCGAAGTCACCGTCTTCAAGCCTTGGCGTGAGGAGAACTGGCCGCACGGCTTCGGCCAAGGTGTTCGCAGCGAGTTTCTCAAGATACGCCGTGAATTCGAGGAAGCGGTCAACGAGATCCGAGACGACTTCCGCACACAAAGAGATGGGCGTCGACGTGGTGGAAGGAATGGCGGTGGTCACCGCAGACTGAGTGATGACGAGCTGGACGACTTCCGCAGGGGGGTGGGGGAGGAGGCGAGTAGTGAAAGTGCCCAGCACGAGTTCGAGATGCACGAAAGGCAGGCGAGTGCCTATCGGGACAGATTGAGGGTGTCGATGAGTGAAAGTATGACGAGTAGCTCTACGAGAGACGAAAGAGGGCTTAGAAGAAGGAAGCCGAATAGCACGGAAGATGGGACGGAGGCAAGCAAGATCAATGTGCCAGTCGTGGACGTCCGAAGGCAATCATCTCCAGAAGTCCCACATCATAGGCTGGGGGACGCCTCGCCGAGCATCGTAGATGGCGCCTCGCTGGTCAGTCCCTTGGACTCAAGATTCTGCTCGATCAGGAGCGTTGACGACAACGCAAGCTCTCCCAGTGCTACACTCAACGAGACAAAGAAAGACAAGGTGGACGAGCAGAGCGATGCGGCAAGGAACGGTCTGCTTGGACTCGAGTTCAGCCATCACCAGGCTTCGTCCCCCATCGTTGCTTCTTCCGACAATGCCGCAGCACCAGCAAGCGATCCCTTCGCCAATATTGTAGATGGCACGGCTTCTTCGTGGCATGCAGTCTTCAGCGACCGCGCTTCCGCGTCGCACGCAGACCTGGCCGAGGAAGAGGATCACGTCGTTCTGGATACCAATGGCCTGTCTCAAACTCTTTCAGACCAGCAGCATGCCTTCCCTGCTGAGGGTCACAGCAACTCATCTACCGCACCTGACTCTCCGTACCAGTCGAACCGCGCTTTGCAGCCTATCGCTCAGGATGCGCCATCGACAGGAAGCCGTTCTGGATGCAGCGAGGGGGAACCCGACTTCGAGATTCTTAGTGACACAGCTGAGTCAGAAGGGAGGTGGTCGCATCTGCACGCACCGCCGAGTCCGACCATCTCGAGTGGAAGTGGTGGTGAAGCATTGGGATCGAGGGGCGCTCTTGACGTACTATCACTGCCCAGCGATGGCGAGGACAGCTGGGCTGAGCTGAGTGACGTTGGTTCAGACTCGGAAGGCGCTGCTCGTACTGGCTCTGGTACGAGATCTATCCGAGGCTAGGAGAATTGTTAAAGGGGAGAGGATATGTTTCTGTTGCATTGCATCTTGTTTCTTGTGTATGTCCCTGTTTGCATCTATCATCTATCATGCCGTACACGAAAGCATCATCCAGCCTTCCGTTGCTTGAAGTAGGTATGATTCGGGCCGAATCGGGCGTGAAGCACCCGATGAGATTGAAGGGAGATGGTAGCTGCAGCGTCGGCAATGAGACGCCGTTGACGTTAAGAGTAGACTCGCTTGCGGGATGTCATGTCTCACTTTTGGCCTTCTGAACGCGCCGAGGAATTGGAAGCCACTACCTTGGCACGTCCTGACTTTGGGACGGGCAATTTGACAAGCTTTGGAAGCGAGACAGGTTTAGTAAGGCTGGCTGGAGCCACTTTCATCATTCACTTGATTTGCACAATAGGCTCGTATGGCCCCGCACAATGTAGATGGCTGACGTATCGATAGTAGAAGAGGTCGCCATCAAGTTTGATGTCGGGGAATTGGAGGAGGGGGAAGATTTTTGGTCTAAGGCCTAGCGAGATTTCCCGGCCAGTCTATCGATATTCGAGGTCAAAGGGTGGAAGTGTGTAGGCAAGCTGCGGGGGATTTTCAAGGTGCATACCGTGCAGCATCGGCGCCCACAATTTCTTCTGGCTGGGAACTGTACGGCCAATTCCGGAGAAACGTGGGCTGTGAACTCAAGATGAAGGATGGGCAGCAGCAAAAGGAAAAATCGGACCGATGTGCCTCCGTGTAGCAATCGATTGTGCAAAATGAGTTGACACGTTCGAAATTCGGATGCGAGTTGGGGCCCGATTAGTTCGAACTTCTCCTCGCCTTCTCATCAAAGTGGGCGCCTTGGGTGGATGGAGTCGGCTAGTGCGCACTTCTTTCTGCCCCCTCTCTTGACGCTGTGCCACTTGATGCTGGCAGCAGCAGATAGAATGCAGAACACGCCTCTGAGCGCGATATTCAATGTCGGATCGAATAGGAGAATCTGCAGCCTGCAGAGCAGACAGTGGGAAGAGAGAGCAAGACACCATAATATGAGATTGTGATTGGATGTGAGTGCGAGAGTGTGTGGGTTGGTTGGGGGATCGACTGTGCGCTTCTTCACCTGCGCAAGAGTGAACCCTCTGACACCGGCGACGGCGACTTTTGAGACTGTTCCAGATCTAGGCGAGCGTGCCACCCAAGAGGCGCACAAGAGGCTCACGCATCCATCCTTTCGTCGCAGAGGCACCAGCCACAGTGTTGGACCCACAGGTCTATTTCGGAAGGAGGCGCCACTGAACTCAGAACTCAGAACTCTGAGAAATTCCAAATTCTCGAAAACTTTCGAGATCTTCTTACGGCACTTGAACAGTGTAGTTGGTCTTGCCTATTTTCCGAAAGCGTTGTTCTGGGTTGGCGGCAAACTGTGTGTTGTTTCTGCCCGAACGAGAGTGTCAGAAAAGGCGGCGGCCACACTACAGACTTGCCGCTGTTTGCAGCAGTCAAGGCACACTTCGATGATGCACGCTCAATTCGATTCGATTTTCCTTTATTTTGGCCAATGCACCGAATTCTCTGTCTGGGCACACCCTTTTCCCGCTCGAACCACCCAAAAAAAACGCACAAACAGCGCACCGCACCATCCAACACACACTCAATCAACGCTTTGGCATCGGACAACGCATTCGCATTCGCATATTGGCACTCGCACTCGCATCGCCACTCTGTCTCTCTCTCTCTCTTACACACTCGCCCAATCTTGAATATATTGATTGAGTAGCATCTTCCGTCCTTCTTTCTGTCCTTCCACCAACAACACCTTCTCCTCCCTACTTTGATTGGAACACTTCCGCCCCTCAAGGATGTCGTCCAACGCTACTCTCTCCACGCCCAACAATGGCGCTCAGATCAAGGCTTCCCGCACTCGCGGTGCCTCCCACATTGTAAGTTTTCCATCATCATCATCGAGCGCAGGGATAGCTGTTGATCGTGAAAGGGCGAGTTTGCTCGCATCAGCGGAGCAGACCATCCTCTTGCGAGCATTATGCTGCAGACGTTGCGGGCTGTTGTCCAGCTCCACGATAAGCTATGCTGATTCGGTGCGATTGCGCACAAGCCAGCACAGCTCTGCTGTGGATCAAAAACTGTTCCTCGCCGAATGCAAAGCGTTGTTGCTAAGTAGAAGGAGCGCTTGCTGACCTCCTCCAACCCTCTTTTTGCTTCACGAATTCGCTTCCGACACGAACAGGACTTCAAGTCGGCCACCACCGGTGTAGCTGCCAAGGCCATGCGCAACGAGCTCAACGCTCTCGTCTCTGGTATCGATGACCCTGCTGTTCGCAAGGTACGTATTCCTTCCACCATGCTCTTTGAATAGGAAGCCTGCTCTTTCCTTCTCGCTCAAGCGATTCGCACAGCTGCTGCAGTATCTGCTCAAAACTTCCGCTTCTAGCGAGAAGCTTGAGCATATGTGTTTCTGCGCAACTGGGCCGAAGGCTCTTCTCCTGGTTGCAGAGAGATCGCAGACTCGCCGCTCTGATGGGTGACGTCGGCTTCCTCTCTCGAGCCAGCTGTGGAGTGCGCAGTCTCGCTGATGAGCAGAGGAAGGGCAGAATCTGTCCTCTCCAGCATCCTGTGATGCATCGCAAAGTGACGCAGAACGCTGACAAATTCTCAATTCGAACAATCATTGCTTTCCCACCTCGCAGGCCTTCGACGCCGAGATGTCCAACTTCTTCAACCTCTTCAACCGATACCTCTCCGAGAAGGCCAAGGGCGAGAAGCTCGTCTGGGACAAGATCCAGCCCCCTTCGCCCGAGCAGATCACCCCTTACGCTCAGCTTCGTCAGGCTACTGACCCCTCGATTCTCAACAAGCTCGCCGTCCTCAAGCTCAACGGTGGTCTCGGTACCACCATGGGCTGCACTGGTCCCAAGTCCGTCATCGAGGTTCGCGAGGGCATGACCTTCCTCGACCTTTCCGTCCGTCAGATCGAGCATCTCAACAGCTCGCACAACGTCAACGTTCCTTTCATCCTCATGAACTCGTTCAACACTGACGATGACACCGCCCGTGTTATCCAGAAGTACGCCAACCACAATGTCGAGATCTTGACTTTCAACCAGTCCCGATACCCCCGTGTCAACAAGGAGTCGCTCCTCCCCTGCCCCCGCAACGCTACCGACAACAAGAACCTCTGGTACCCTCCCGGTCACGGTGACTTGTTCGATGCCATGAACAACTCTGGTCTCCTCGACCGCTTGATTGCTGCCGGCAAGGAGTACCTCTTTGTCTCCAACGTCGACAACCTTGGCGCCGATGTTGACCTTAACATCTACCAGCACATGATTGACACTCAGGCCGAGTTCATCTCTGAGGTCACCGACAAGACCAAGGCCGACGTCAAGGGTGGTACGCTTATCGACTACGAGGGAACCATCCGTCTTCTCGAGATTGCCCAGGTCCCCTCGGAGCACGTCGAGGACTTCAAGTCGATCAAGAAGTTCAAGATTTTCAACACCAACAACCTCTGGCTCAACTTGAGGGCCGTCAAGCGCGTTCTCGAGAACGAGGAGCTCGACTTGGAGATCATTGTCAACAACAAGGCGTTGGAGAGCGGTGAGGCTGTTATTCAGCTCGAGACTGCTGTCGGTGCTGCTATCAAGCACTTCCGTGGTGCCAAGGGTGTCAATGTTCCCCGTTCGCGCTTCTTGCCCGTCAAGTCGTGCTCGGATCTGCTGCTGATCACTTCGGATCTGTACAGCTTGGAGCACGGCAAGCTTGTCATGAACCCAGGCCGTATGTTCTCCCAAACTCCCGTGGTCAAGTTGGGAGACACTTTTAAGAAGGTAGCTCAGTTCCAGAAGAGGTTCAAGAGCATTCCGGAGATGATTGAGCTGGACCACTTGACGGTTCAGGGTGATGTGGTGTTTGGAAGGAACATTACGCTCAGGGGTACGGTGATTATTGTGGCGAATGAGGGCAACAAGATCGAAATCCCAGAGGGTAGTGTGTTGGAGAACAAGTTGATTTCGGGTAACTTGGCTATCATTGATCACTAAATGGAGGGTTAGATGGCGGTGAGATTCTGCAATACTTTTGGTAAATAGTAGCGATTTGTTTGAATAGCTCAACCTTTGGTTTGACCGTGTGTGGATGTGGGGGTGCGGGGTTCGGCCCGAAGCATGCGAATGTGTGCGCGCTGCGAGGTTTGGAATGTGTTCGGGATGAATGGAGGAAGGGGGGGAGGACTAGAGTACAAGTTTGAGTCGATAAGTTGGGTCCAATTGGATATCCTGTAATGCCTGTGACGCTGATTTTGCGTTTGCGTGTGTGTCGAATCTGACTTCTGCTGTCCATGCGTTGTCTGTTTGATCATTTATGCTCGGTTGAGTTGAAAGGTAGCCGTCGTATTTCGAAAAGAGGGCGGAGAGCACTGCTTTCTCGATCCCAATGGGCAGTTCTACCGCCCTTACTACCACTCCCTCTTCCTCGTTCTCCTCAGTGTGTTCGACTTTGGCGCGTTTCCCCCTCGCTTCGTCTTCTTGCTCTTCTTCGACTTGTTCGGGGATTCTCTTCTCACCTCTTCTGGAGACAGTGGTTTTGCTCGCCTCGAGATCCATTTCCATTACCGCATCTTGGCCCAACTCTCTCCTCAACAACGCTTTGCTTTTCTCGCCCGTGCTGTATTCGATGACGAGCGGTTTGCCGTAGAAGCTGAACCCGGAGAGGCCCCGTTTGGCCGCAGTGGAGGTGGAAGGGCTTTCAAACACAACGAATGCTTGACCTCGCATGCCCGGTGCGCGCGTAGAGACAATGTCGAGCACCCGACCATAGGTGGAAAAGAGCGAGTGGAGCTGCCGACGCAATTCTGTGTGAAGCAAAGGGTGACAGGGATTAGCAAGAGGGTGAAATAGAGTAGGGGGAGAAAGAGGGGGGATGGGGAGATGTGCTTACCGGGCTTCTTCACTTTGCCTTCGATATTCTTGACGTATAGCGTCGGGGAGGGGGCAGCTGTCGAGCCGTTTGTGGCTTTGGATGTGGACGCGGTAGCCATGGTCATATATATGCGCTCAAAGAAGAGCGGCGTGAGAGGACGATGGAGGTGGCTTTGGAGGACGTTTAGTTCGATTGGACGGGCGGCGCGGTAGCGTTTGTTGCGATGCGAGCGTCTATCTTTGTAGTGCCACAGCTTCGAGAATGCCGCAGAGTGATTGCGCCTCGAGCGTGTATAGCTCGGTCTGAGCTCGAGTTGATGATATCGCACTAGGAGGAACGATTATGATCGAATCGGTGGAGTGGGGATGTCAATGTTGATAGGATGTGAGTTGAGAAGCTTCTTCGGATTCTCCACTCAAACGCGAAGTGTGACGAGTTCGGGAATCGGCCCTCTCTCAAAATTCTTATGAGGCTGTACGTTTCAATGTAGTCTAACAAAATGTCTCCCTTTTTTTGTTGGAGTCCGCGGCCCCTTCCCAAGCCTAACCGTATCATCATTTCCTTCATCCTTTTGTTCGGTGTTCGGTGAGACAGGCTTTGAGACGAGCCGTCAGTCCCACAATGTCTCAACTTCAACCTCAAGCTCGACCCAGGTACCCGCAGCACACTCTGCGGCGGGTAAGCAGACCGCATGACAACCATGTGAACTTTCCTTCACTGACAAACACAGCCATCGCCATGCTTGATGGCTATATAGAAAGGGTGTCCTGATGGTCAGCACGACGGACGGCAGCTCGAATCTCATCCGTATTCAACAAGAGCGAATGCAAGGCCAGCCATTTGATAGAAAGAGGAAGGGCCAACACGGACATTGTCCTCGGCATCCTCGGATTTTAGCCTTTTGCTTCTTCCCCGCATTTTGAAAGGAAATTTGTGCGAGGGTGTGTGGATTGTGGATTGTGGACGTGCGAACAGACCAACTGATTATCTTCTTGTGCCCACGCCGACACTTCCGAGTGTGTGTTCAGAGGACCCTGAGCAAGCGTGTGTGAATGTTGCTGGTAGCTTGTGTGAGCGTGTGTTGACTGCCCCACAATTCGGCATGGGACATCCCATGACCAAATTCAAACATCGTCAGCAAGCCGCCACCAGATTGCGCAAGACGCCAGCCAACCATTGCCGATCGACTTTCGCGCGCGGCAAAGGATATCTATAAAGTCTATTCACCTCCATCTTCACTTCCCCCCACCTCTCCCTCCCCTCCTTTGATCATAGACCGATATTCGGAGCCCTCTTCCACCTGACGTCACCATCGGAATTACTCGCCCAAGATGACTGCCACCAACGGCGCCTCCTCCTCCTCTTCCCTCGACCCTTACACCAAGTCATGCCAAGATGTTTCCGGCCCCAACGCCCACGCCCGCGGCAAGTTCGTCCTGGACTCTCTCATGAAGCACCTCCACCTCTTCGCCCGTGAAGTCCAACTGACCAATGAAGAATGGCTTGCTGCATGCGACCTCCTTATCCGATCCGGCAAGATGTCCGACGATCGAAGAAACGAAATGATTCTCATCTCGGACGTTCTTGGACTCGAATCCCTCATCGATGAAATGACCTACACCCGTGCTCAAGAAGGCAAAGTTGGCAAATCCAGCGACTCTGAGGCGACCCAGAGTGCGATTCTAGGCCCATTTTACCGCGAGAAGGCACCAGAATACCCGAACGGAAGCGACATTGTTCTCGACCACTCGATCAAATCCTCGGAAGGCAAAGAGGGCGAGACTTGCTTCATGCACGGCACTGTCACCGACGCCGCCACTGGCAAACCCGTCGTGGGCGCAAAGATCGACATTTGGCACACCGGTCCTAACGGCCTTTACGAACAGCAAGATCCCAATCAACCTGACATGAACTACAGGGGCAAATTCACCACTGACGCCAACGGATACTATGCGTTGCAATGCTTGCGTCCCACCGCCTACCCGATCCCCTACGACGGTGGCGCAGGAGACATCCTAAAGATCCTCGATAGGAGTCCAATGAGGCCAGCACATATCCATATTCTAATCGAGGTCGAGGGGTATAGGCAGTTGGTGACGCAGATTTTTGACTCAAAGTGCAAGTATCTGGGTGCGGATGCCGTGTTTGCGGATAAGAGTGCGCTGACGGTCGAGTTTGCCAAGCCGCAAAGTCAAGAGGCCAAGAAAGCGGGCACTCAGACCGAGGTCAAGTACGATATTAGGTTGGTACCCGCCAATTAGAACGGGCAACTATGGATGCGATTGTATACGAGTCCACTTTCGGGAATCGAGATCATGGTACAATTGCGCTTCGTGTCCGAAGAATGAACACATGGTTATACAATCTGATGTGGTGCGTTGTGTATACTGAAGAGTTGTGAGTGCGAAATCGGGGTCAAGTATCGGGCGTCGGCTATGCATGATTGCTGAAATCTCGATGACTTTGCAGGCCGACGGCTATTGTACCCCGCACGCACGCTCTTCTCCCTTTGTGCCCGTGCCTTGACTTTCCCCCCGTCCTACTCGCATTCTCCTCCATCACTTCTATCTGAACCCATACCGAATCCTTTTCAGATCATGCCGGTCTGCGCACTTCATCTCGTCCAACTCGTCGACGCCAGCTCGTCGGGTGTCGATTCGTTTCTTGCCTCCCTCTGCTCGTCGCAGGGTGACGAATTTGGCGTGATTACAGTTAGCAGAGTTCACGCACCCATCATTCGACCCACCCTTGTCGACCATAAAGTACTCAATGAAACTCCCTGGACACTGCTCATCGTCGCTTCGGGAAGGCATCCGCATCAGCTTCCAAAAGGCTCCGCCGGGAGCATCAAGAGTAGCTACTCGGTCATCTCGGGTATCCCGGGCAAGATCGTGACCAACTACGACAAGATCTCCAACGACCTCAGGGCGAAGGCGGGGCGAGAGCCATTGTTGGAGATCAAGCTGGATGAGAGCGGGGATGTGATTCCGCCCGCTGACAAGAACAAGGCAACGGAGACGAGGGAGGATGGGCAGGACCTCTCGCTCTCCCCCGCCCTTCTTGGCTTGGCCAAGCATCTCAACCACACTGTCCACCACCATGGCCCGGTATCCATGCTCAATCTGCTCCACTTCCACACCGCACCCAACGCCGTCCCTTCGTATCATGAATACGGACGCCGCTTCGCTACCGTCGCTGGCAAGAGAGGAGGAAATGCCAAGCTTGTCGGGATCGTCATCTCCCCCCTCCAAGAGAACCAGACAGACTCGAGGGGGAGGCAAGATAGGGAAAAGGGAGATTGGTGGAACGAGTGCACGCTCGTCCACTATCCCAGCATCAATCATTTCATCGATATGAGCGTGGATGACGAGTATCAGTACATCAATAAGGAATACAGACTCAAAGCGATCAAAGATACGGCTTTGATTTGTACAACCGAGATCTACCTTACGCCTTACCGGGGCAAGGCGAAGCTGTAACTTCCTCACGTATCCAATCACGCTACCTAATTTTCCTGGCAGATGTAGAAACCGGGTGTATATTGCGTGTGTCTAAGCCGAAATGCTAGTCTCCACCTGTTGCTGCTTGATCATTTTCCGCCTTGCCAAACCTTTCAACGCCCAACTGACGTTTTCGTACACTACAAACGTCACACACGTCCCCGGCAGAATCCTAACCAGATTCGGCACTAGTCCTTTATAAAACGCCCTCAACCCTTCCTGCTTATACGTCAACCTAATACACGTCGGAATGTCTGGATAGATGTGCGCGGTGGCATGGTTCTGAATCCTACTCCTCACCACTTGATACGGATAGGTCAACAGAATGGCGGCCACTTTCGAGACGCCAGACATGACAATGTACTCGGTATTCGCCAGCTTGATATTCGAAGTATCAGAAGAGGTGGAAGATGGGGAGAGTTTGCGGGCGGCGACGGATGTGCGCCATTTCTTGAGCTCTTCATACGCCATGAATTGGATAGCGCCATTCGAGACGCCAAAGAGCGCGAGACCGGCACCTTTGTACAGACCGCGGATGCCTTCGTTGCGGTAGATCGAGGTCAGGCCGTGCCACAGCCCACGGTAGACCTCTGGTGCCTTGCCACCCGCCATATTACTTGCAGTCAACGCCGAGGAGCGCGGGGTGGTGAACATCCTCGTCTTGACCACCCAAATCGGATTCGTCATAAGCGCCGTAATCGCTCCACTTTCGGAGGCAGCTAGCAGATGTTGTCCCGCCGAGAGTTTCGCCTTGCCTCCCGTCGCTGGGTCTATCGAGGTATCATTCGCCGACATGCGTTCTTTGATCATCGTATACCACAAAAAGTACAACCCCCAACTAGCCGAATTCCCCGCTACGTTGGGCGAAAGGCCGCGATAAAGACCTTTCCACCCATCCGCCTTAACAATCTCTTTCAGCGCGCCTACCATGTCGTTCCCCACCTTTCCTCCGAGTGCGTAATACCTCCATCCCTTCGCAGCGGCGGATGAGGAGGGGAGGTCGATGGCTTTGCCCTTGCCTTTGACGTCGCGAAAGGAGAGAGGGCGCGGGCGGGAGGTGTCCACCTGGTATTTGGTCTTGATGAGGTCTAAGGGGTTCATGCAGACGGTGGCAACAGCGCCGGCTGCGATGCCGCCAAACGCGTGGTCGAGGGCAGGAGTGGGGAAGAAGGAGGGTGTGATGGCAGGAATGGTAGGGGTGGTGGAGGGGGCGGCGGAGACGCCTTCGCCATCGACGGCGGTAGTGTTTGCTACGGAAGTGCTGGCGTTGGTAGAGGTGAGGTGGTGCCGTGATGGACCAGCTTCAGCGGAAGTTGCGCTGGACATGGTGACGGCGATGTGTGATATGTTGCCAGCCTTCTGAAGAGTGGCGGGAGAGGAGACAGAGAAGAAGAGGAAGAAGTCGTTTAGAGCAAGCTGCTCATGTCGTTATCGTGCGCTCCAAAAGTTTAGCTACAAAAGTCCGGTTGGTTCAGAGTCCAAGGATAGATCGGCAGCAACGAAGCTGATTTTGTTTGTTGCGATACTTGTGGTGGATGAGCAGGACGGTCCGCGATGTGGGACGTTGATGTGTTGATAGAAAGATGTCAAGAAGACAAAGTGACAGCCGAGTCAGAAGATCAGAAGAGCATGTGGAGCGAGATTTTGAGTTTTGAGCTTTGGTGAGCGTCGAAATCTTCCGAAGAAAGCTCTCACAAAATCTCGGCTTTGCCGACTCACGGCGAGGGGCCCTTTTCCCGTCATTTACATCTCGCCACCGCTGTTAGACCAATCAACTAACAGTGGAATCGTGTTGGAAAATTTCCCGGATTGGGTCAAGGCCAAGAGCACGGACGGAAACAGGAATAATGACCAAACGGCATGCAACATCCGGCAAGTTGCTACGATCGACGTTTTTGCAGATTCGAGAAGAACACCTTTGGTCCTCGAGATTCTCTGCGCGCCATCTCATCTCCTGATAGCTCCTCCTTTCAGAGCCGACTGACGACCGCCGCATTATCGTACTATCGCATATACTCAGCAGGGCAGCGTCAACAGCAGTCAACACTCAGCAGCATATGCCACAAAGATCAAATCAAGGCAGATTCGTAAAGATTAATCAATCAGCTCGTCCCCGACCTACTATCAGACACCATGCCATC
Source organism: Pseudozyma thailandica (assembly GCA_023212835.1). Taxonomy (NCBI): domain Eukaryota; kingdom Fungi; phylum Basidiomycota; class Ustilaginomycetes; order Ustilaginales; family Ustilaginaceae; genus Pseudozyma; species Pseudozyma thailandica. The sequence goes on from JALCCH010000001.1 coordinate 1,670,708, forward strand.
ACCGAATCTTCTCACAACGCTCGTCAAGCGAGCAGGAGAGAGCGAATCATCCTCTCTCCTACCACTCTGGATTATCCTTGGAGTCGGAGTCGCACTCGCTATCGGCTGGTTCGCGCTCTCGTCCTGTCTTGGCGACAGCGCTCGTGAAGCACTTGCGGATCGACTTCGAGGGCTCTTCTCCCGCAACCGTGGTGGTGGAGCTGGCTCGTACGGAGGTGGCATGGGTGGTGCTGGCGGCAGTCGCAGCGCCTATGGCAGGATGCACGACGAGGAAAACGAGGCTTTTGATATCAATGCTGCCGAACACGACTTGTACGACGATCTGGATACGCACCATCAGCAGCCTTATGATCACCACTCGTCGTATCCTCCAACGGGTGGCGCAGGAGGTGTTAGCAAGTACGATGAGGATGATTTGTATGACCGTCGTCCCTGATGTGAAAGTTAGACATCATCGCATCAGCTCAAGCGTCGGACGGTACGGTTCGTGAGTCGCAAGAAGCATGCAAACTCGGCCATCTTCCGTAGCGAAGCAGCTACTCAATCTTCTCGCTGCAGTCCAGCCCCAGGACCGGCCCTGTTCAGGCAGATGAAGGTCCATCGCGGCGAAACGTATCCAGGAACGAACGAGGGCTCAACCTGTGTTCGGAAGCGCCTTCACCTCCCGGCTTTCGAGTCGAGCTCCAGCAAAAAAACATCAACCTTTTGCCCTTTATCAGAAGGCTTTCTCAGACATGTCATGAGCGTGCTCGGGTCATGATGACAGGCTCGCTTGGCCTTTGCGTGGCCATCAACTGATGATGCGAATCACAGTCACGCTTGCTCACTGCGACACAAAACCTCCACCTCTAGCCGAGCTTGTACCAAAATCCCACGCTGACTCAACGCCAAAGTCAAAATTCCAAGGCAGCAGCGCGCAGTACTTTCAAGCTGGACCCTGCATCGGCCATGACAGATCTTCGAAGTTGCGACGCATCATCACCGCAGAGGTGTTCACCTCGACATGATGGGTGAATCATCCTGATCCTGTAAGCTCTGTGCGTGTCGGTCATGCGGTCCAGGGCCCTACAGCGCGGACTCTGAGTCCGCTGGGAGTACTTACAATCATCTGCAAGGACCCAAACAACCATTGTCACCACCACCACATACGTCTTCGTCGCTGACCCATCCACATCATTAGCACAAATATTCAACACTAGCATCAATGTCTTTCACTTCAGCACCAGCGGACCACACGGCGGCCGGCTATCTGTCTCCGAACAAGATGTTTGACCTCACTGGCAAGGTGGCACTTGTCACTGGCGGTGGTACAGGAATTGGACAGATGCAAGCGCGTGGCTTGCGTGCTGCTGGCGCCAAGGTCTACATCGTCGGACGTAGGGGCGAAGTTCTCGAGCAGACGGCCAAGATTCATGGTTCGGACGACCGACCTCTCATCTCGCTCACTGCCGACGTCTCCAGCAAAGAAGGATGTCTCGCTCTGGCTGATGAGTTCAGCAAGCATGAGGGGAAGCTCGATATTCTCATCTCCAACGCAGGTCAGGTCGGACCTCTCAACGAAGGCTCGACTACCATCGATGCTTCTGGCAAGTCGCACCCTGAGCATCGCGAGGAGCGTCTGTCTGCCGAAGACTTTGCCAAGAGCTCGCTCAAGGATAACTCACCCGACGACTGGGACAGTCTCTTCCGACTCAATGTCTACGCTACCTACTTTTTGAGCTTGGCTTTCCTGCCTCTGCTCTCGAAGGGTACCGAGGCCACCAAAGGCTGGTCCTCCACCATCATCACCACTGGCTCCATCTCGGGCGTAGTCAAGCAATCGCAGAAGCACATTTCGTACAACGCTTCCAAAGCCGCCGTACATCACGTCACTCGCATGCTCGCATTCGAAGTGGCTTCCACCACCACAGCCAAGATCCGTATCAATGCAGTGGCACCGGGGACTTTTGCATCGCAGATGACGGCCAATGACAAGGATGACGAGACTAACATGTCGAGTCTGCAGGGTAAGATGGACAAGATGTCGCTGCCTGCGGGTAGGCCAGGACGGGAGGAGGATATGGTTCAGACTACGCAATTCTTGGCGAGCTGCCAGTATCTCAATGGTCAAATCATCTGTGTCGATGGTGGATACACACTCACTGAGCCTTGATCACACTGGGCCCTAAGCTTATCGATGATGAATTCGACTGGAGCATCACAGCAATCACGACCTCTTTCAAATGCAATCACATTCGCTTACTCTTCTCACATCACAAAGGGATGGCGTAGCCAGAATTGTGCATTCCGAGGTGTGGCGGGATTTTGCTCGGATGCCACAGTAAGACCAAGCAGACAGGTTCGGACGGACGCGGCATCTCCTCGGCGATCCCGAGACGCTTTCCAGCTGAACTGAAACTTGAGCTTTGACTCCTCCGTTCCTTCCTTCCAACCCTCGATCCTACACCATGCTTCACACGGCTCGATGGCTGTCATGCGGTGAAATTTTGCTCTCGGGACAGCCGCATAGGTACAGTATCCGTTCAGCATGCATACATCACTTGAGTCAAAAAAATGGCTGCCGCGCAGCGATCAATGCTGAGTAATGCGGGATTGAAAGCACTTCCGCCAAAGACCTGATTTTTCATACAGTCACATCGACGGAACGCAAGAGAGAGAAAGCACAGACCATGTATGCTGTTGACTGCTCCGAACAGCTGCTGCTTGGACCCTCAGCAGCGCAGCCAAGTGACGCTGAGCGCAAAGTCACACGCTCGCGCCGCCCGCGGCTTCATCGCAATGTACTAACGAGTTGATAGGGTCTAATCGCGTGCGTCCTTTGTCGCGCGGTGCCTGACAGCTACTCACTCTGCGACTGTAAATTCAGCTCAGCGCTCTTCTTCCTCATTCTTGTTGTTTCGCAATGGCTGGTCTGTTTGGCTCAAATCGAGACCATCAATCCTCACTCAGCGCAGAGCAGGCCAGGTCAGGCCACGCTCACTGCGGCACAGCTGCTTCTAGGACTTTTTGTCCGAAAGTGACTGTGAAAAAATGAAACGCATCGGCTTGATTCCGAAAGCTCGTTGCGTAGGCACTTTTCTCCCGACGCCACTTTTCGACTGCGCAGCTTCCAAGGCTTCTGAAAGTTCTACATCGCTCTACATCTATGCCGTATTGTCGTCAACCTATCATCCTGCACTTCGCCTTTCTTGAACTCTGCAGTCCACCCTTTCGATCTCTCCTTCATAAGCGTTGCTGCGCAGCAATGGGATTCGAGCATGCCCTCTCAAGGCTCTGCTGCGGAGAGGCGCAAGTCACGGACCAAACTCATAAAAGCGGCGCAGCCAGTGCGTCCACTTCGATCTGCATACATGCATGTGTGCATCTTTACTTGACGGCGCTGCCCCTCGTTCATCTCGCCTTTTCTCCCACCAAAACCGCATTTCAGCATTTCACCTCCGACGCAACCGCCTTCACGACTTCGATTGACAGTCTTGCCACTGTTCTTGGTGATATTTGGCTCGAAGCGCGGTACTGTAAGAAGCATCGCATTCCGTCACCGGTCAAAACTTTTTTGTTGCTTTGCCTTTGCCTTGGCGTGGACAAGGTTTTCCGACATCGCAAATCTTCCCAATCTGCTTTGCGGCCGCCAGTGGCAAAGAGGCGTCAGCTTTCTTATCCAACCGATCGCCCCACCGTACTCAAACAAGCACCGGCTTCAACCGACCATCCCACTCGAAAATTGGGGCGAAAAGATCAGGAAGGCAGTCGAGAGCTCAGCATGCTTCCGTTGTTCGTCTCGACTTCCATCTTGTCGCCTCTCTGACTCTCCAGCCTTGCTATCGATTCATATACCATCCACTGTCACGCGAGCAAATTGCAGCTGCGTCGGTCGCTCCAAGAGCACGAAGATATCAAGTCGGGCTCGTCTTCCATCCAACTGCTATTGGATTGTCGACGCTTAGAGCTCAATCGATCTACCAACGCGGCTTCATCACGCTCTCAAGTCCAGAGCACACATCGTCCTTGAGCAATCAGAAGGACGTGTGCCGCTTTCTTGGGGGTGACAAGGGCGTGGAAACGACATCAAGGGTATTGGCTTTGTCTCCTCTTCGACAGCCTTGAGCAGTCAGACAAGCTCGTCTGAAATCGCAGATCTGGGCTTAGCACGCTTCGATCTCGTCTGCGTTTCATTCCTCCCATACCAGTCATCATGGAGCCTGTCGCTACGCATTTGCCAAGCATGGAACAAGCATTGGCATCAAGCTCTACTCTGTTTGCTTCCAGCTCTAGAGCAGGTCCTGCTTCGGACGGCTGCACCGCAGCCGCGCCTGACCAGAGTCCAGTTGATCCGCAACCTTCAAACGAGGAGATGGCAGGTGCAGATCCTCAAATCCCTCGCCAAGAAGAAGCGCATGCAGATTCTGAGCGGAGGATCGAGCAGCGAGACTTTGGAGAAGTTCTTGACCTCGACGAGATTCCGAAGCTTGCATCTATGAAAGCAGCACCCGAAGTCCAAGAGGCGTTTGAATCGCCAGCCACTCAAGCTGAACATCACGCCAAAGTCGGTGTTGTTTCTCAGGGCAATGACGATCGCGCCTCGGTGACACAGGAGGAGGGACGGGAGGGTCTTTCGGCAAATACAGCACAACCTCAACTGTCGTCAAGCGTCGCTGAGCATTCGATGGCAGAATCGGAACAGCCGATGGAAGCTGCTTCACCTGCATCTTCTTCCGCCGACGCTCCAGGATCCGACTACGAAGACTACAATGACCGACACTCCGTGCATGAACACTCGCCGCCGACGGAGCCTCATCTTGAGCACGAGACCGAGCAGCCTGCAGACACGAGGAGGCCGCTGCCAAGCATTTCCGACAACACTCCTGACCTGAAACATGCACAGTCAGCAGAGCTTCACGAAGAGAAGGAAGACGAGCCGCGCGGCGCTTCAGCAGAGGTCGAGTCCCAGCGTACTGAGGTCGGACAGCCCGCTACAATGTGGCACTCCAACCTTGAGATTTCATCACCAGCAGTCAGCAGTGGGCAAGATCAATGCGATCAATCTGCAAACAAGAACGGTCGGGCTGACGACAGAGATGGCTGGAGTCTGAGGATTTCAGCTCTTTTGAGTCAGATTGAGGAGAACGCTACGGCTTCCAAGTCGGATGGGCCCGTACAGCAGGCGGAGCCGAGTCGTGCTGACGACTCCTCTATGCAAGAGCCGTTGCGCAGTGAAGGAGAGGTTCGCGATGAAGGAGAAATTCCATTCTCTCAGCCCACACTCCACAACATTCTCATCCGGCCTGCTGAAGATGACGGTGCTGCAATTGCCAAGCGCAATAAAGTGGAAGACACCGTTACGGCAAAGGTACAAGCCGGTTCTGCGGAAAACAGCTCTGCATCTGCGACAAGGAGCAAGCCAACCTCCAAAAAGGCAGCATCTGAGCCGAAGAAGGAGCCGAAGCCAAGAGGAAAGAAGGCGTCTGAGCAACCATTTGGAGAGGCTACGCCAGCGACAGCGGCTGGCGAGTCTTTGCACAGTGCAGCGCCCGACGCCGGTCTCGGAGCCGATCCAGCACTAGCTCCAGCTTCAGCTGCCGAAGCTGGGACTTCCGCCGCCAAACCAGCGAAAAAAGGCAGAACACCAGCCAAATCTCGAAAGAAGTCGAACAATGTCGAAGAAGTTAGCATTGAAGCATCTCAGCAGCCAGCAGGATCAACATTGGCTATGGGTTCCGTCACTGATGAACCGATCTGTACGTCGCCGGCCATCGAGCCTGGCGCATTTTCCGATGTTGCGGTACAGCCAGCTACGAAGGGCAAAGCCAAGCCAAAGCCGAAACCTAAAGCACCAAGCAAGGCGAGAGGCAAAGCAAAGGCTGACCTGCCGGAGCCATCCCTGGCCCAGGAACTAGCACTATCCGCCGAGATGATTCCTATGCAAGAGCCAGCGGCGGCATCGAACCCTCCTGGCGCACGCTCCAGAGCGAGGAAAGCGAAAGGACCAGTCGCGAAGCTACAAGCTGCGAAAGAAGACGGGCCCGTGTCGGAGCTCGAGCTAGACCCTGTGCAGCAGCAAATCGATGCTCCACCTGCAGTCGTGGAACCTGATCCTATACGAGGCGGTCAAGCAGTCTCGGAGCACGCATCTTACCACGCCAATTCTTTGCGCTCGGAGCAGGAAGACAGTTCGATGATGAGCCAACATCATGAGGGGTACGCTATGCAAGAGCAACAACAACAACAGCAGCAGCAGCAGCAAGCTGGTTCCAGCGATTACGCAAACACCAACATTTTCTCTTCCATGCCTCCGCCAATGTATCCTGCACAGGCGTACTATCCGATTCGAAGGCAACAAGCAGCTCAGCAGTCTAGCGGTCTCAGCTCCCTGACGAGTGCAGCAACCTTGCTGGATCCCGACCCACGATGGACCGACTCGACACTAGCCAGAGCAGCCGGTTCTACCTCGTCAGGCTACGGAGGTATGAACGAGCCGACGAGCCCTACCATCAACACATCGGGCAGTATCGGTGGCGACGCCGCATCCGAGACATATTCAATGTCTCCGGACCGATCGACAATCTCTGGTCCCGACATCGACCCGCGCTACATTCCGACAGGCTGGCGCTTCCCACAATTCGACATTATCAATCCCGACTTGCTCATGACCGTGCTTCGAGAACGTACCGTCTGGACTTTCTGGGATTGCTATTTTCCGCTCGGTTGTCGCGATCAAGATCTCGTCCTCATGTCCAATGATGGCGTAGCTTTCCCCTGCGCCGCTTGGAATCCTTGTCTCTTCTCGATTGTCCTCAAGCGCGTTATCCAAAATCCCAGTCGCGAGATCCGCGCGATTTTATCGAGAGGTCCAGAGAAGAATCGCAAAGATATGGGCTACCAACCCATCCCTTGCATCCGAATTGACGAGGACTGGCATGCAACCAACTTCTTGTTGAGCTTCCTCCATCCCATACCGACGATTTTCTTGCCCGATCGGAAGACGTGCGGGCTTGTATATGAGGTGGGCATACGGTACGGAGTGGAAAGGGCGATTCAAGCGGCGATGCAGAGAATGGAGCAGCTGGACGAAGAGGATGGGAATAGGGCGCCGAAGGAGGGCAAGGCGAGGACAACGGGGAAGGGCAAAGGTAGGAGCAGTGAGGAAGAAATTGCGAGGGATCTAGCTGAGAGGAGGGGCGCGGCGCGGGGCAGCGGCTAAGGATAGGGCGAGCAAAGGAGGGTTGAAGTGTCACATAGCAGGGGCTCCAAAGGACGAAAAGTATACACGCCATCGTCCAGTCGCATCGACCACGACACACGCAGACACACACACGCAAACACACACACACACGCAAACACAAAGCATTTTGCAGCGAAGCCAACTGTAAGCATTGAATCAAATTTGTACTATTGAGCAATCTAAGTTTGCAGCATGTCTAACCATCGTCTATTGGCTTCCTTGAACCACGCTAGTGAGGATATTGCTCAAGATGCGGGGGATGTCCTTTGTCTCCCTAGCCACATGGGTCTGTGTGGGCAACTGTTTGGCGAGGTGAATGGCTTCTTGACCTTTATCGATAAAGATGAGGCTTGTTTTGACTTGAGGGTCTAGTCTGAGGAGTTGGGCTAGGCGGGTGTGGGTGATTCCGTATCGCGAAAGGTTGGCGTCCGAGAGGACAATGACAAAGTAGTCGTCCATTGGGCTTGTTGATGGGTCCTCATCGACGATTGGCGCGCCCGTGGCTGTAGATTCGTCGAGTTTCGCAGAGGCTTGCGGGTCGGTGCTGAAGAGGCGTTTGACTTGCCTAATACTCTTTTCTATACACTTCATCGTGTTATCTCCCGAATCGCAGTATTGCGTGTGACTAACAATCGCACGCAGGATCCTGTACATGTCTCCATCCGTTTTCGGCATTCCTCCAACCGAGACTAGCGGGATCATATCCTCGTCTCCACTATGACCCACAATGTCGACCGCAAACCTCTGCTCTGCCTCTTCAACCCGGCTGAAAGCCTGCATGACCATCAAGGCCACTTCCAACTCTCGTTCCAACCTTCCATCAAACTGCATGTGGTACATACTCGCACTCAAATCCAGCACCAGCCTGATCCGCTTCGGTTTTACCTGCGGCGCACCCGGGTCCGGAGGCATCTCTGCTCGTCGTTTGAAAATCCCCCTCTCCCCCGCCAATCCTTCGCTCAACCTCCTTTCGTCCAACTCGCCCTCCTGCTGTCGCGTCAACCAGCTGCGTTCATACCGATTGGCTTTGAGATCATTCAGCACGTTGGAAAGGTGCTGAACCTGCGACGCCACTTTCTGCTTCATCTCATGCAAATTCACCGCTTCATGCGGTTGCATCCCATTCTCCCTCAACTCCTTCTCGAGCGCCTGCCTCGCCATCTCCCTCGCTTGCTTCTTCAAATGCTCCGGCACATCCTTCTTGAGCTCCTTCGAAATCTGATGGATCTTGTGCCCCGAATACTGCCTTCCGTACCCGCCTCGCCCACCAAGCCCCATCGTATCCCTCCCGCCCGTACCGCCCTTCCAAGTATTGCCTCCGACATGCTCCTCATTGTTCGCGTCGGTTTTGCCCTCCTTCGGCTTATCAAGATGCGTATCCCTGCCGGCTTTTTTCGGATCAAACTCTTCCTTACCAGGGTGGAACTCAACCTTGAGCGGATTCTTTTCGGCTTCCCTGATGCGTTCGAGATCGGCTTGACGGAGGACTTCCAGACTCAACTCTTCAATCGGAAGGTTGCGCTTACGAAGCGTTTCGACCACCCAACGAATGGATTCGGGGCGGTGCAAGTCGAAAGAGAGCGTGTTGAGCAGGACGGACGAGAGCGATTCAGAAGGATACTTCTGCATGTGAGCCACAAGGTGAAGCAGCTCACGCAGCGAGTAGGGATGGTTGATGAGACCCGCTTCGAATCCAGCACGGAGGTCGTGGAAGGCAAGGTCGAGGCGACGCAGCAGATCTACATCGACGTTGGGAGCAGCAGCCTTGAGCAAGCGCACTTCAGATTCGATATCAGGGTTGGCCACGGCGTAGCATGAGAATCCTTCACCGATGACTTCGATAAAGTTGTTTCCGAAAAACGGCCATCCCGGTCTGTTGGACAGAAGCACGAGTCTGAAGTCGGGATGGACCAGAATATCGTCACCCGATGCCTCGCCCTTGGCGATACGAGCGCGCTCACCGACTTTAGCAGGGCGGATGCGACGACCATCCGGCAGACTGAGTTCTCCTCGTTCCGCAAGACTCTTGAATACCGCCGAGACGGCGGTCGAACACTTGTCCGCTTCATCCACTACCAAGATCCTACCCAGCTTCACGGCGCGGACCAGAGGCGAGTCGTAGTAATGAATCTGACCCTTCTCCAGCGCAATCTGCTGAAGCAAACCTGCCACAGTGGAATCGCGGTTCATCTGGATGTACTCCCTGGGTCGACCGAGCAACTCGAGCGTGCGATCAATGATCTTGTTCTTTCCCGTACCCTGCGAGCCCATGAGCAACAGGTGCTCATTGAGCAGCACAAGATCTTCTGCGAATGAGCGGATGAGCGCGCTCTGCTGTGCGTTGTTATAGAAACTTCCACCAAGGTCGGGGATGAGCGTCTTGCCCTCGGGATCGAGCTTGTTCGCATCGTAACGAGGGAGGGAGCGGAGGGGATACTCGCGATCGGACCCATCGGAGGCGGCGAAGTCCAGCGTTCCTGCACCGTCGCCGTTGGGAGGGAGATTGATTTGGGGGTCACCGATCCAAAGACGGGGCACGAATTGGAAGGCTCCTTCAGTGCCAGGTTTGTAGATGCCGCACTCGGTGAGAAGGTTGGCGATGACTTCGCGGACGGTAATGGGGAGGAAGTCAACGAGCAGACTGCGCCAGATGAGACCGTGGAGATCGCAGTCTTCTTGCCAGGTGGCGAGACGAGATGCCATGCGGATGACCTGACGAGTGCCGAGGCGACGAGACTTGGCGAGACCGAGATTGGGATCAGCACTAAGGGCGCGGTACTTGTTGACAAAGTTGAAGAGGTGCTTCATGTCAGATGTCGGCTCGTCGAGACCAACACGAGAGAGAACGATGTGACGCTCTTCGTCTTCGTCCATCGCGCGAGTGCTGCAGATAGCGAAAAGCGTGCTTGCCTCCTCGTCCAGCCATCCGGTGGCTTTGGAAGCAGTGGCGACTACTCTGAAGGTGGACTGAATGGGCACAATTTCTCCAGGAGCAATGCTGGGTGCCAGCATCAGGTCAGCCGTGTTCGAGGGCGCAGCGACAGCTTGAGGTCTCTTCTCGGCGAGATCAGCCTCGGTCATACGAGCACCGTTCCAGAGCTCCAGTTCGCGATCCTGCAACAAACGCGAAAGACTGCCAAGGGTTGGACCGAGGACTTCAACACCAGCAAGATGGATCAACTTGCCTTGCATCGCACCGCGAACAAGAGGGGCAGGCTCCCAAGTCGTACTTCCATCTTTGGCTGTAGATCGTCGCATCAGCAGCTCACCGCCGCCGAGGTCCTTCCACAACCAGACAGACTCGAAAGCGTAGCCGAGCGTGGCTGCCATCAGGCTGATACAAGTCGTCGTGGAGGAAGAGGGTTGATGAGCGGCTGCTGCGAGAGGGTCTGAGGTCGAGGCAGCGCCCGGCTTGTCTGACTTTAATGCTTTGTTGGCAGGGACGAGGCAGATGTCTCTGCCAAGCGCGTGAAGCTGAAGCAGTCGGCTATAGATGGACAGAACTCGAGGCGTCACGATCAGCTGTTCGCCGAGGAAGGTGGTGTCACCAAGGCGAGGGACGGGTGCAAGGTCCAAAGCACCACAAGGGACCTCGATAGTGACGTTGGGCGCGGCGGCAGCAACATGAGCAAATGTAATCTTGGCAGTGATGGGCGAGACTCGCTGGACGTTATCAACAAGGTAGCCCATGAAGCCAGTGGCAGCCAAGGTGTCCGGATCAGCGCCCTCACCTTGTTCCTCGTGAATCTGAAGCTGGGAGAGAAGCGAGTCGAGTGTCTTGCGCTTCTCCTGATCGAGACCAAATACTTGAGGGTAAGCGGAGCTGAGGAGAGCCAAAGTGGACGCGCTTGCCTCGGCATCTTTGCTCTCCTCGGGAAGATCGCGGGGCCACTTGGGGAGCAAAGGATCGTCCTCGTCGAATTCGAGCTTCTTGAGCGACGTGGTGGGTGGGAAAGTGCTCACGATGTCCGTGAGCAGCGGCAGTGCTGTAGTTGGAAGGTTGGGAAGTCTCGAGGTTGGTGGGATAACATCGTTGCCCTGAGCCAAGGTGGTATGGTAGCGAAGAAGTGCTGCCCATTGGCTCCATCGTGAGCGAAGCTGCTGAGTGCCTTCGGACAATTGTTCGGGAAGGGGCACCGTAGATTGCACAGAGCCCTCGATCCAACGAGCTTGGAAACGGGATCGGAAGGGAGGGTCCAAGGGATAACCACGGTAAGGAGGGACAGGCACACCAGTGGCAATGACTCGGAAGTTGGGATGGACTGGAATGAAGCGACTGATGTTGCCATCTTTGAGCTGACCTTCCTCCTGACGGAATGCTTCGAGCTTTTCAGCAGGAATGAGGTGTCGGCCATCGGCAAGGTTCTGTTCGCGATTCTCGAGAATGTTGTTGATGATAGGAGTGACACCGCGCTCGGCCTTCTCGACGCCTTCGAGGATGAGGAGATGACCGTTCTTCATGGCACGAATGACCGGACCATCTTCGAAGACGAGATTGCCTCCCGCGGACAAGCTCCTAGTCTGAAGCAGCTCGGCTTCACCGACATCACGGTGGAAAGAGACGTACTCGAAGGGAAGTTGGATCAGGGAGGCAAAAGTGAGACTGAGTCTACGAGCGTATGGACCGGGTGGAGAGAGCAAAAAGACATCTTGACCGAGCTGCCACTTTTTGGCCAAGAACTCGAGGTGTTCCAATGCGATAGGATCGTCGAGGTTGAGAAGCAGACGCTCTGAAGGGAGACGCTCTGGCAGCTTGGGTTTGAAGACAGGGATGGAGACATTGGGGCCCAGAGTGAATGTACCGAGCTTGTCACGGTCGTCATTGAAAGCTTCCTGGCTAGGCAAGGGGCGTGGTTGTTGTGATGGTGAAGATGTCGTGATGGGAGCAACAGGCTGGACATGGCGACCGATTGCCTCGATTCTGCGCTTGCCCAAGGCCGATGGGTTGGAGTCGTCGGACATGACGAACGCTGGCGTCCGCCTATACAGGAGCGGCCGAGTGTGTGTCAAGTGATGCAGAGGGCGGCTGATGGTGGCACGTTGTGATGCGAGGGAGCTCGTTTGGATATAAGAGAAGCTACCAGGTGCTCGAATGGGCAAGCAACGTCGCATCGGAAACCAAGCAGTCGGCTGCTCAGACACCAAATGCAATACACCAGCTGCGGTCGCGGTCACAAGGAAGTGCTGCGTCTATGGGCTGATGTGCTCGGACCAGGCGTCGAAAAGGTGGGTGGTGTGTGACAAGATGAGAGAAGTGTGTTGCTCGGAAGAAAGGATAGCCAAGCTACCCGGTTGAGAATTTTACAATGCCGGCCAGCCAGCCAAAGCAGGGTCTGTGCAGTCAAATTTATTCTAGTGCGGGGAAGGCAGAAGACGCTTTACGCAGCTTGTACTGTACTGCACAGTAAGCCACGCTGAGAAGACATGGGAGAGCGAGCACAAACTGTTTGGAAGATCTTTTGATTTGCGTGTGTCACTTAGCATTGAAATCTGTCACGCTCTCACACCCACACTATGGCAGCTGTCTTGCACTGTACCTATGCAATCACCATCATGCGGTGAATTCAATTCTCGGCTAAGTCAAGACGAGTCTCACGCAATCGCACCCGGCTATTTCACCCCGGCTTGACCGAAACAGAAATCGCCCTTCCTCAACCCCTGCAATTCATCATTGCGCTTCTGTTCGTTATGGAATTAGACTCAGCGATCATGCTCAAGACCAGATCCTCACGAAAGGAAGCATGTCATTATCCAAAGCGTTTGTGGGAGAAGCAAAAAATGCCAAAAAAATGTCCGGACAGCCGGAATCGAACCGGCGACCTATGGTGCTTTTCCGTTAATGCCGGATTAGGGTTTCCAATTACAAACCATCGCTACTTCCAACTGAGCTATGTCCGGCCGGACGATGCCAAGCCCACAATGCTCAGCGTATATAAACATAGACGCGGGCAATGTAATGATTGGATGTGAAATGAAGCGCGAAATAGAAAAAAAAATGAAAAAAAAAAAAGAAAATGGAAAAATGAATCCCGGAAATCGAAGCCGGTTGTCGCTCGGCTGTCAGAACGAGGATCAAGGACCGCACTTTGGCAGCTCAGCGCCGGGAACACTCAACATGGCGGCGGATAGCTACACGTACTGCACAGATCAGCGACACAGCTTTTGCAAGATGCAAAGGCTGAACACAAGCTGAGCCTATGTTTGAAACATTGTTGTGGACGCTTTCGTGAGCCTGAGAGTCTCGTCTCGGCTGAGACGACAAAGAATTCGCCGAGTGTGCACAGACAGGAAGTACGTTGACTGCTTCCAACGGTACTGCTCCCTGCGTCTTTCGGACACAAGTACGATTGCGTTGCTGTCGGTACCATAGTATTACATCGCTAGCCAAACCTGGTTATTGTATGCGCCGGTCAATTCCGGTATCGATAGGGTGAGACTGAGATCGCAGATGGGACTTCCCGGCTGCACCTGAAAACCTTGACAAGCTGTTGGATCGGTTCCTTTCCAAGAAACGAGACTAGTGCACGAAATTAGTGCGAGTTGTCGGAGCGTTTTGAATGCCTTGCTAGAGTTGACGCCGGTCACAGGGCTGATAGCCCCACGCTTGACCAAGACGTCCTAGTGGCGCAGCAAAGCCCAAAACGGGTGTCGTTGCTGATGAGCTCGCTGGCGGACGACTGTCCTTCACGAGCATGTTTGAAGGCCACTTGCCGCATGATGCTCCAGCTCCAAGGGATAGAGCCTGCACTAGCGCTGGCAACGTGCTTCTGGCAATGGGTCTAATCGACGGACCATCGAGTCTAGACATTGATATGGACTTTGCGCGTTATCTCAAGTCGAACTCCACATTGTATCTTTCATCACATATACATGCAGTTTGGGAAACGTCACCAAAAGTCGCTACCTAGAGAGTTTGATCCAGCATAGAAAGGTGTGGGCAATCAATCAATGTCACTAGGCCTCGTCAAGGCTGAAGTATCCACGACGCACGTGGATTGAATCGAGCCGATCCAACTGATCCCCCTCCGATGTACACAATCGGCTGCGTGACATGGGCTTTACCATCCTCACTCGCGAGGTAGCTGGCATAGCAAGCCACAGAGCATTCGAGACGCTCTCTGGGCTCCTTGCCACCAGCCACTAGTCACCACCGATTCCGGACTGACTGGACTGACTCGCTAGACCTTCATCCTTATCGTCGTGACACAAACTATATTTGAAATTGAGCTTTTGCAACAACCTCCGCCAGCCGCCTTTTGTGAGTCACCTGACTGACACCACCGTAGTATCAGTGAAACTGTCAGAGTGCGTGCTGCGAAGCTCACTCATCCACACATTTAGCCTGATTTATGTACGTAATGTTTAATTTCCCGCCGAAGCTGCCGGTCGTACAGTACTTGCCTCGCGCCGAAAAGAAAGAGGGGGGAAAATCGAGCTCTAAAAAAAAAGAGAGTGGCCTGAACAACTCCGCACTGAGAATAAATAGACTACTGTGCAATATTGGCAAGTCGCGACCGATGAGCGTGGCCGATCGAATCGTGCACTTCCAAGTGACGAGCAATCAGTTTCATAACTTACCTTGAAGGAAAGGCTGGGTTTGAAATGGGGTTTGACCATGTTGTTGCATGTGCTCGCAACACATGATACTGTACTCGGTACTATTGTACTGTACCTTGGTTGGCGGGTTTCATGCTCGCTCGCTTGCTCAGAACAGGTGGGGCAGTACCACGGTATCGTCACTCTGCCCCCAAATCTACAGTGAACCGCTGTATGGCATGGACAATTCGGAGCTCAGCAAAGGCCGGTGTTGGTGTGCAGTGCAAGGCGGAAGTGGTGTTTCCTTGTGATCAGGTTTCTTGCCGAACAAATGAGAGCGGGCTTCGCGGTCAGGGTATCTGCATTTCATGTCTGGCTTTGATGACTTTCAAGCGGGGGATAAGCTTCCGAAAGGGGATCAATGTGAATGCAAGCCGGATTCAACCATTGAGTCTTGATTCTTCCAGTATTCAGTAAGGCAGGCAAGCTTCTGGACCACAACACGATTGCAATTGCAATGGAAGAGAGCGAATAGGAGAGGGACAAGAGGCAAAGGGCAACGATATGTATCGGGCGATGTAAATCGATTGTCGGAATTGACATGAACGCCCGATTGGATCCAACGTCTCGCTCGGTTCGGCAGAACAACCATTCTGTTCCGTGACAGCGTGACGACAGGTGCACGTCGAAAGTGACGAAGGGCTTGGCTCCTGTTCCGGGACGGCGTGGCTGACAGCCAGAACAAGCCGAACGCAACAAGACGCAGACGGCGAACGCATGCCGTCTATCTGACTTGTGACTCACGGCCAGAAAGACGACCCAGTCATCCTGCCGCCATGCCGGGATCTTATTCAGACTGTGACGCCCATTCCGGCTGGCTGGCTGGCGGCAAAAGGATCGACATGAACCGTTAAAAGTCCATGCCGACCCACAAGAGCGTCTGACGAGCCTGTGTGGCTGTCAAAGCAATCCACGTCGCACGTGTACTGTAGATGACCCTCAAGTGTGGTCGTCAGCCATGATGAGAAACATGGCAAAGTTGAGCGCCAAACGTTGTGGGCAAACAGTTGTAGCGGAATTTCAAGATAGAGGAGGATGAGCATGCTCGTTTTTCAGACGGCGACTCGTTCGCAGCGGCCAAGCCTGTTTGAGGTTGCACAACGACGTCAGATTACATTATTGAGCGCTAAAATGTGCACACAAGCTGAGACAAATAGAACTCAGTGGGCTTAAAGTTTCTTTCCCTTTTTTTTTTTTTTTTTTTTTTTTTTTTTTTTTCTCGGAATCAGACATTCCACACTCCGACAGCGCGCTAAAGCTTCTTCGCATCGTCTTGAGTCGCCGAACCCGATGCCGATGAGCCGTCACTTTGCCGGTTTGGCCTTCATTTCAGAGCCAACTCGAGCCGGTTGCAGAGCCTTGAACTTGATTCAAATACAGTAATGGTGGTGGAAGGAGATGCGTGGTACAGTACAAAGGTCGCAAGCGGAAAAAGAAAAGTTCGCGTGCTCGGCTGCGCTGTGAGAAGCATCGGTATTGGGCCTCGCCTAAGCGCGCGTTGGCAATCATGACTATGCTGACTGCTTGTCCAATTTATAATCTTGCAGATTTGGGCTGTCAAGTTCCTGAGCACCGACCCGCTTGTGCCAAGCGAAGCCAAACGAACAAAAGCTATGTTGCTTGACCGACTCGGCAGCCGCTTGGGCTACACACTCACATGCCGTCCTCCTGATGCACACTTATCAGTCTTGCGTGGTCTATCACTCAGCATCGGCTAACAAGGTGGGATTTTCTCACTGTGCGCATGGCACTGCTTTGCTGATAACAAGAGACTGCAATAACTCAGTCCCGGAACGGTGGTGGTGGACTGAAACCAATTGCCATTGATGTAAAGTACGATTCGGGATTTGGTCGGGACAACGCATCCGACACTTCGCCCTTACTCTTCGCCAATCAAGTGTGTCTTCGTGAATGGCGGTGGTCGTGGTGATGATGGGGGGCTGCTGCCTGTGTTTTGGGCTGACATGCAGCGGGTTGGTATTCCGACGGCAACCTCTTCTCGCTGCGACCAATTGCTTGGCGCGGTGTCTTAACTTTGTCCGCTCTGATACTGCCCTCTCTTTCCCTTTGCGTATTGCCCAGTGACTCTCACGCCAAGCAACTAGCAAAAGCATTCCCCACACTCCGCCAATTGTTAGGATTGCAGCCTGTGATGCCATTACTTATCTAGCCAAGCTTTAGCAGAACTTCGTTCTGTTCGCCAAAGAAAGAATTGGCACGAAGAGAGCTCGGATCGTCATTCGCGCATTGTACGAATGTAGAGTCAAGTGCTTTGAGCATGTGGATGCCGACGTTCGGAACACGAATCCCCCTTTTGTAAGGCCGACATGCGCGACGATCCCACTACAGTACAGTACTCAACATCCATGAAGGCGCTAAGCGCCCTCGAGTTGTAAAGATATCATATCAACATGGACACTCTCGGCTGATCGAATGGATCTTTTGACTCTCGTTCCAAGTCCAGCCTGAACCGCGGAATTCACGAACAAGCGATGGGTCTCGGGCAAGCTGCGCCGGAGTGCTGAACCATACGGCATTTGGTCGATATCACGCTAGCTGACTGAGTTGCATGTTTCAAGAAACTGACGGGCAAAAAAAAGGCATGACGCCGAGTGCCGAGCATGACATTGTACGCCATGGGATTGGCAGGCAAAAGGCGTGTGGCAGCGAGTGCGGTTGCAAGCGAGGCACCTCTCCAGAAAAGCCACCTCTAACTCTGCAATTGTGCAGCAGTCCTGGCGAGAAGCAAGGGATCTACGCAAGCACCCATCCAGTACCCTGACTAGCCTGTGTTGTGGAAGCGGCAGGGCAAGATTGGCTCTTTACCGTGGTTTCCAGAAGCTGAATTCGAATCGCAAGTTTTCCCTGCGACACAGTTAGGAAATTACAAAACGAGAGGAAAGGAAAGGAAATCGTTGTCATTTTGCGGCATTTGCTTTCGCGGCTCGATGGTTCGCCGTTATCGTCAATTCGCTGCCGTTACACCCAACTCGCAACACCGACACAAATAAGACTCCGCTCTCCTTGTCCGCCCCATGTGTTGTAGCAGAATCGCGCATGACGCTTGCTCTTGGCCGAATCAAGTCACAATCACACACATACACACACGCTCTCTCCCTCTGCTCCCGGGGGCTTTTCTTTTTGACATGCTTCCTGACGCAGCATGCATTTCGGCCTCTCCTGCCCCCCATTGTGTCGACAAACCTCGCAAATTTTCAAAGCGAGTGGGAAAGACAGGTGCCGGCCTGTCGAAAGTTTCTTGCCGAGAGCATGGCTAGCAAGCCACGTACCGAACAATGGCTACATGTGCATCTAGCTGTTCGCCAGTGAGGTTCCTGTTTTTCAGGCTGAGTTTCTTCCCCTTGGTTCTTGTGCCCTTTGGTGCGTGTGACGAGTCGTAGGATCCCTTATATCATCATCCTTGCCTTGACTGGTCATGGACCTCTCGCCCCGTTACCAAAAGGTTTTGCTCGATTCCTCACCGCTACGCTATCAACTCGTCATCCTTGCGCCCTTCAATGACTCCTTCCTCACCATCATCTACACTACCAACAACACCAACAGTGCTTGTATCGTAGAGTACCCACGATACACGTCTTGATCCACACATCCAGCAAACAGATCGCTCAGGCACAGCCCACTTGATCGCACCCATACAACGAGCTTTATTTTTCTCTTTTTTCTGCCGTGACTTGCTTTACCGGCGTTAAAACATCAAAGCATCTCATCTCTCCCACAGCCATAGCAATATGACCACAGTGGTCATGTCACACGCCACCACATCTTACGATCCATACTTTGCTGCTGCTGCTGCCGCCGCCGCCGCTCCTTCTTCGTCGTCTTCCTCAGCGGCGTCCTCTTGCTACGGTTCGAACAACTCTTCACCTTCCACAACACCGCCTCCTCCCACCACAGCTGCCGTGGCGCTGCAGACGGCTTCCATGATGTGCGCCTCCAGCTCTCCAGAAGAGTCGCTCCCATTCGTCGTGCTTGTAGTCGACGACAATGCCATCAACCGAAAGGTACTCACCATTCCGTTGCGAAAGCAGGGCATCGAGGTTGTTGAGGCCGAGAATGGTCTGCAAGCGGTCCAGATGTATGCTCAAGTTAGGCCAGCGCTGGTGCTGATGGACATCTCGATGCCCGTCATGGATGGCTTTGAAGCAACACGACAGATTCGAATGTACGAAGCCGGCCAATCGTCATTGCCTTGCTCCTTGGAAGAGGCTGGGCCCGTGGACGAACTCATCAAGATGGTACTCACACATCAACGCGCAAGGATTGTTGCTGCGACAACGCATTCGGCGGATCGCGACTTTGCAGAGGGTAAAGATGCGGGCATGGACGATTGGTTGCTCAAACCCATCCGGCCTAGTGTGCTTGTCAAAGATATCCTGGAGTACAGGCGGAACCATTTGCAGGAGTTTGCGGCGACGTTGGGTGCTATGAGTGCAGCCGAGGTTGGGTTGGCGGCGGAACAGACGGCTATGGAGATGGTGTTTGAACAGGCTTCGGCGCCCACCAATACCGCCTCACCCCCCGCCGCCGCCTTCTTAGCTGCGTAATCCAGCATTGCTCTCCTGCATCTGTCGTCCAGCCAAAAAAAAGTCTGTCTCCATTCGCATCGCATAGCATTTTCCTTGTCTTTTCACGCTCTAATCAGAGTCAGCAAGCCTGCTCTTCCGCCCTTTCCATCATCATGATTGTACTTGTATCTCGCACATTTTCATCATCATCTCTCTCTCTCTCTCTCTCTCTCTCTCTCTCTCTCTCTCTCTCTCTCTCTCTCTCTCTCTTTGTAGCTTGCACATGCTTGCTTTGTATCTAATCGAAACCGAAAAAAAGACGAAAACGAAAAACATTCGAAACCGTATAGTGCGGGTGTGGATGGGGGTGGTGAGTGTGAGCTTGCGGGGTAGGAAGGGAATTGCCTAGGGTGTGCGGCCTGTACGGTCCAAGCCGGTTGGTGCAGAGATGCCGCATACGCCTGCACAGTACAGTACAGTACAGTGCAGTGCAGTCTAACGAGTGCCAATGGATGCTTGGCCTCACGCTGCGTGGCCGCTGCTCAGAGTGTCGACCGTCATCCAGTCTTGCGAATCTGTAAACACTCAAAACCCTACCACGCAGCCGCGAGTCCCTCGCCTCATCGCAGCCATGATAGCCGCATAACCAGCAGATTCATTAGCGACGAAAACGGCTTGCAAAAAGCAGAGACTGGAAAGAAGACAGATAGTGACAGCATTGATATATTTCCTTGCCCTGACGGGCTTAGGCGTTGAGCGATGAGCATTAGTTAGTTGTTGAATCGGAGGATAAAGTTGACAATGACAGCGAGCAAAAGCATGATCGAAAGGACGGTGGGGCCTAGTCTGTCGTCGTAAGGACCGGAACCACGGTTGCGGATCGCCGACGCTCGCCAGTGGTACGTCAACAGCGCGTAGATCATGATGGCCATAGCTGTTGTCGCCAAACCAGATCAAAGAAACAGAAACCAGAAGCGTAAGCGGATTGATAGAGCTTCGAGAGTGGTGGGGAGCGGTGTACTTACCAACAAAGGAGAACATGGCTGCCGAGATACGACCGATCCTGTCACCAAAGTTGAGCAAACCTGCAGCAAGCGCCGACAGTGTGACGGTAAAGTTGAGCCATGACAAGACTGTTTGATGCGACAAAGAAAGCAGAGTCAAGAAAGAGAGAGAGAGGGAAAGTCAGCATATTGTCCTGCGCTGAAACGGGCATCGTCCGGGAGTTGCTCCTGGAGTGGGGAGTCCCACTCTGATGCGAAAGAGATGCAAGACGTACATGTTCGCTCGTTGGCGAAAAAGACTTTTGGCTCGACACGGACGGGAAGCGCGATACGCTTGCCCGCGGTACGTTGAAGAAGTGGCTGGGTCGACATTATAAGTATGCAGTTGGTTCGCACTTGGATTGTGCTCTCTTCCGAATCTGTGTGGGCTGGATGAAGGTGGATGTAGTTTTGCTTGGGTGCTCCAAAGGATGCGATATGCTGCAGATGCGGATGCGGATGCGGATACGGATACGGATGGACAGGTTTTGGGTGATGCGTAGGGGTGAACTGTGGTTGATGACGAGGTGGCAAGAAGCAAAGATGAAGAAGGATGATGATAATGGAGGATGGTGATGATGGCTCAAGGTATGAACTTAGCCGATGCGTACGGGCCTTTGATGAATCGATTCCTAAAATTCCACTTTCAGCGGTCACAGTCAACGGCAACAGCAACAGCAACAGCAGCGACGCTAAATTCTCGAAAATATAAATATATGCTCGCTCGCTCGCTCGCTCACCCAAATTTGGCATGTGCATCGTTCTCTCGTCCACTGTGTGACCAAAGTACAAAATCTATATTCGCAAAACTCAAAATAGCGGTCGTCGAGTCGAATAGATTCGGACAAATAGACCAAGTCCCCGGTGTAGCACTTGTGTATGAGTTAGCATTCAAGAAGCCGGAAGAAAGCGATTCGATTCGTTGTGGAGACCTTACACAAGGTTGCAAGTCTCAATTTAAAATTGCTTGAGCATGCAGTGGCTCGCTGACTGCCAACCTCGAAATTTGAGCGATTCGATTTGTTCGTTCTAACCATGCCTTCGGTTCATAGAAACGTCGCCGATAGAGCTGCACTCTGAGTCTTTACCATCATCAATCTTGCATTCGATGTTGGTCCTCCGAAGCTGATCTGATCTGACGCTCATCTGTCTCAACACATACAATACTACAATCACTGTAGATTGCCAGTTGCGAGAGAGGACACTGAGAAAGAGCAACAGTAAACGCAAAGGATTCGAAAATTGGAAGCGGAGGACGAAATTGGGTCGCACGTGCGCTCTTTCGTGCATGTTTGTGCATATTTTTCTATCGCTCTTCATGCTCGGCTAGCTTGATTATCGGCCGATACACTTTCGCTGCTTCGCTTCGACATTCCCATCCTCGTGCCTCTCTCTTCCTTGTCAAGCACCACATGTCCAAGGTCACACGAGCATGTCCAGCATATTCATTGCAGCCCAACCATGCTTCTTCAGAAGCCTGTCAAATGTCTGCTATTGCCGAAACATGGCTATGTACAGATTCAAGAAAGATGCGATGCGTGTTGCTGGTGTTGCAGCTGTCATTGCGCATCTTGAGGGCACCGTCAGATGCTCGTCTGCTCATGTAGACAGCGACTGCCCTACTCGTCCTTCTCATCGCCATCCTTCTTCTCGTCCTTTCCGTCGTCCTTCTTCTCCTCTTTCTTCTCATCCTTCTTTTCGTCATTCTTCTTGTCACCTGCCTTCTCCTTCTGTTCTTGATCCTTCTTCTTCTGCTCTTCCTCCTTCTTCTTCTTTTCCTCCTCTTCCTTCTCCTTCCTCTCCTCCTCCTTCCTCTTTGGGTTGCCAATCTTGACATAGCTATCTCCCTCCGCACCCGAACTGGTCGCCTCGACATCACCACCCACCTCGGTGTGCTTGATAACACCACCCTTGTTACCCTTGGCGCTCTGCTCCAACAACTTCATCTTGGTAGGTCCATCCGCCTTGACCTCATCCTCGAGCTTCCTTGCGGTACCACCCAGAGTGCTTCGGCTGCCGGGAGCATAGTAGTTGGTACCGGCGAGGGTGGCGATGATCGAGGTACCCACGGCGAACGTGAGCCAGAAGCGGTAGGTCGAGTACCATTTGGGGACCCAGCCGGCAGTGGTAGCGCGAAGGTCGATGAACCACACCGCTACGAACGAGGCCCACTGGCCGATGAGTGCCATCTGAGGAGCGAGGAGAAGGGTAGGCCATCCAAGGACTAGAGGGAGCACAC
The DNA here is from genome assembly GCA_023212835.1 of Pseudozyma thailandica. Taxonomy (NCBI): domain Eukaryota; kingdom Fungi; phylum Basidiomycota; class Ustilaginomycetes; order Ustilaginales; family Ustilaginaceae; genus Pseudozyma; species Pseudozyma thailandica. Next base: position 1,693,331 of record JALCCH010000001.1, read on the forward strand.
CGATAGCGTAACGACGGTTACCGATGCGACCACCGTACTTGCTGAATTCGAAACCCCAGTGAATAGCTCCAAGGAAAGACAGGAGCACTGCACCGAATCCGACCTGGATGTTTTGAGCGTGTAGCAGAAGAGCACTGGCAGTCTCGCTGTCCATCGACTTGTCCAGACCCAAGCTCACCAGGTGCTCCTTTCGTGCAAGCCAAATCGACGCACCAGCTGTACTGACGTAGGGGATGATACCTGCGCTTCCCCAGAGCAACGCCGGTTGGGGTACAGCCTGAGCCATCTCACCAGTGATGCTCTTGGCATCCTTGAGGATCTCGGCAGCACCCGACATTCCGCCTCCACCAGCGCTGTGAGCCTCTCCAGCAGCTTTGGATGTTTCTCCCTTATCACCACCGGCGATGGCAGATTCGACACTAGCTTTGACCGACTTGGCTTCCTCCTTGATGTTCTGCTTGGTGTGCGACCAAGAGTCGGAAGCAGGCTTACCCGCTTGAGGGTTGGCTGCATCGCGCTGCGTCGAGGTTTGCAGAGCTCGAAGCTGCACAGGTGCGAACAGGGCTTTTCGCGAGACTAGCACCGATGCATTGGGAAGCGCCGCGGCGGCGGTGGTGCGCTGGCTTCTGAGACCAGCGGAGAGGATGCCCCGAGAAGCGGCTGCACCGATCATGTTGACGTTTTTGAAAATGTCTGTAGACGAGGTCGTTTGTTTCGATTGAGTCCAGTTGAATACTTGCTGCTTTAGAGAGCCGTTGTCGAGGATGGATATGTCCTACGGTCCACTAAGTCGACTGCAATAGGATGTATAGGAAAGACACTGGTCATAGAACACTGGCAAGGTACGAAGTTTGTTTGTACGAGGTCTCCTCCTTTCAACCAAGATGGAAAAGTTGTCCCGAACAGAGAAGTGGAGGCCGACCTCTGCAAAGGTGGAGCGTGCGTATCGGCTGTCCGAAGGAAGCGATCTTCAACTCGAATCGAGCGTAAAGCGTTTGCAAGCCTGAATTTTCTCCAGCAGGGTCTCAGAGCGGTAAAACATTGTTGCTAGTCATCCTTGCATTGCTGCCAAGCGTACTGTAGAATGTCAGAGACATGTGGCCAGCGGGATCAACTGAGGGTGTACGAACAAAGAAAAAGTCACACCGACGTGAGCTTGCAGCAGCAGCAGCAATCGATGATTTGAAGCAGTCATGCACGATAGAATACGTCACTAAGCAGCTTCAAGCTGTCACACAAATATGTTGCTCACGGACCATCAAATTAGATTTGTGCTTTCCGCGCCATCCTAACATTTGATATTCAGAATGGGGCAGATGCAAATGCCCGATGCACAGATCGCCATTTCTCCACAATTGATTGCAAAGCTAAGCTTCGGGGACTTTTTCTTTTCCCTTATTGCCCCGGCACTCACCCATCTTCTCTTCATTCTCGACACCAATAGCTTTGGCGCAAGACGTAGTGAAAGGCACATCAAATACCCTCAAGACTAACGCAATCATGTCGAGACGTCCCATGCCAAGCTTTGTCGATCTGGCGCATCGTACCGCCGTTACCGGTCTCGTTGGTCTTGGTGTGAGTATCTTGCCTTCTCAGCTGTTTCAATCCAGCGCTTGAGAGCGTGCAAAGCAGGAATAGCTGATATGTACATCTCCTCTACTTTGTTTCGTGTAGATCTGGGGCTTGTGGCTCACAGCAGCAGTATGGAAGTCTCGTCGCGATGAACGCTTGGTAAGTCGCTTCCACAGATAGGTCCACATGGGAAATGTAGCATCATAGCAAGGACAAAGAGCTGATCAGTCATGATCTTTCGTCCTTTAAATGTTTCAGATTATCAATGCCAACGGCGGTCAGATTCCCATCTCCCAACAAGCGCTTGCGCTCTCCCAGCAGCAGAACGGCGAGGATCCATACCCAGTGACAAACGATCCTAAGCACGAGCCCGGTCGCCGCGTATAAACGCTCACGCTTGCAGCCTTATCAACGTCAGGCCATACACAAGAATGCTCCGCTCTCGCTGCATCTGGACTCAACATGTTGACAGGTCGACACCCTTCAATTGTACTTGTATACCACCATCTCTTGCAATAACCAAACCGTCTCGTTTGCAGAAATAGCAAAACGATGTGAGGCACGATTGCTCTGAAATGGCAGCACGAATAGGAGAACGATCAGGCTCGTTTTGGAGTTGAGCATGGGTCCAACCTTCATTACGCAAGACAGAAAGATGGCGCCAAAAAAGTAGCCGAGATGCAGAGGTAGACAGAACCTGAAACGACGTTGAAAATCAACACACAAAGGTCAGCTCAGGGAAGTTATCGGATTTGCATCGAGCCCTCTTCAGTCATCGGGGGTTAGTGCTCACAGAACGTTTCAAGTCAGCCAGAAAATGAGTATGAGCGACCGAAGTGGCTCAAGACATCTATTTCTCAGCCTGCGCGGAAACCTAAGCTGAAGCTCCGCGAACCCATCGTTCGAGCTCTTGCTCAACGTGGCGCGAACGTCGTTGCATCCTGTACGAACTGCGCGAACCCTGCTCCGCATCCTCATCGCTTCCATCAAGTTCGTCTTGCTCATTCATTTCCGCCTCAGACTCCAGCTCTGCATAGTCTTCCCGCGATAGCAGCAGTCGATTGCCGCCTGCATAGGCCCCGCGAAGATCTTTGCCGTTCTTCGAATGCAGCTTGCTAGTCCTCGACTCCAAGCCCTCAGCTGGAAGCATTTTCTTGACCCTCTTCCACAGCTCGACGTCCTCTTTGGCCGCGAAGGAATGATTCGAGGTGTCGAGGGCGATATTGATGACCTTGACCAAATAAGGTGAAATTTCGTCCTTGTAAGTTGTGTACCATGTTTTCAGGTCGGTATTCGGTTGGTCAACAACTTTTTCCCGCAGTCGAATCACGCCTCTTACCACGGCTTCCAGTCCGACCCGCTCTTCCAGCACAGCGAGCGCTTCTCGAGCCACTTTTACGCGATTGTCGCCCTGCTTGAGTGCACATTCGCCGGCGATCCTAAGGAAGAACGAGTAAGCGCGATTGGCGTGAATGCGCGCCATGACTTCGTCTTTGGATGGCCCCAAGTGCTCGTCGCTTTTGCGAGAAGACGATCTGCCCGGAGACCCTCCTGCTCTATCAACCCATCGAGGAGTTGTGACCGTACCGCTGGCGGACCTTAAGTCGGTCCATTCACAGAACAGCTTTTTCGTCTCGGACCAGGGATTGTACTTGCCATTTTCCGAGTCGTTGGAGCTTTTGGCGAGCACATCTGCAGAGAGACCGACGGGCTTGTTGAAGCCCATGAGATTCGCACGCATGACTCGAAGGTACGCGACATGGGATGGATTCCACTCTCGCACCTCGCCCAAAGTAGAGACGCTGTTGCCTTGCTTCGAGCGGCGCTCAAGGCGATTGACGGCGTCTTGCTCGGACTTATCTATATGCTGCGTTTGGGTAGCTGCTTGCTTCATGGCTTCGAGGAGGGTACGCGCGGCAATCGGATCGCCGACTTCCGCAAAGAGCCAAAGCAGTGTGACAGCGTTGGTTGGTCGCAGGATGGTGCCGAAAACCGCCGGTTCTGCAACAAGATCTGTCGCACCATCTCGTGAAATGGCTTCCAAATGCTCTGCGTAGCCTCGAGCCCACAGATAATTGAAGAGCGCAACGCACTGTTTCCACGTATCGCATCTCGCAAAGATGCGCATTACGTTGGAGACCGTTTGCGGGCTGCGGAGCTCAGCGACTGGCTTGTTGGTCTCATCCTTGCTGTCGGCTGCAAGGTAGCGTTGGTACTGCTCAACGACCGTATCCTGCGAGGACCTCGGATCCCTCAGAAGGCCGTCAGCGGAAGACTCGAGGTCGATGCCGTAGACCTTGGTCAGCACGTCGTAGGCGAGGCGGAGCTCCACATCAGATGGCGCCTCGCCTTGCGGCTGGAGCCGAGTGAAGACGATCTGCATGAACTTGTCGTCGGGAGCAAACCTCGCCACGGTGGTGCCGTCTTCTGTGTCGAGTCGTACAGCAGCAGTGCCATCCTGCTTCGGGCTCTGGGGAGGCCTGCGACGTCTAAATTGAGTTTGAGGTTGCGCTAGTCGCTCGTGACGCTCGAGTTCTATCAAAGTGGCGATCCTCGACCAGATCTTTTCAAAGTTTGTAAGGCGGTCGGATTCACTGAACTTGGTGCCTCCAGCAAAGAAGGCCGACAGGGTGGTTATATCGCCGAGTGGAAGCCAATCTGCGAGTTTGCGGTTTATAAGTTCGAGTTTGTCCTGCGGTGAAGCATTCGGCAGCAATCCTTTCGCCATCGACTCAATCTGAGCGGGCGGGAAGAGCTTGTCGAAGAGCTGCCTCTGCTCTTCCTTGAGTCCGACGACATGCAAAAAAGTGACATAGGCGCCGAGTGCGGTAGTGAGCACCTTGGGGAACTCGCGTGCTTCCGCGATGTTGGCCTGCTGCGAAATGAGATTGCGACGAGCTTGATCCGAGAGTTTGGCCAATTCGGTCTTATCGAGAGGGAGGGGTTCTTTAGGTTTGTATGTAGAGCTGTGAGATCGGAAATAAAGAGGAAAGGCTTGCTTCCAAAGCTTTTCGAGTTCTTCGTAGACTTCCTGAACACGCTGAATATCTTTGGATCGTGTTGCCGCATCGCGCTCCCCTCGCTCGAGTCCCGCTGCTCTATTTCGGTTCATGTTCTGAGTGAGGCCTGAGATAATGATACCATAGGTTGCAGCGCCAGGAAAGATGCCGTCCTTCTTCATCTGATTGATGAGCTTGAAAGCGCGCTCGGTTCTGCCGTTCTGCACGCAGAGACGAACGGCAGCGTTGCAGGGTGCTTTGATGCGCGAGGCCGACTTCAAAGCATTATCCCTGTCGAGGAGAACATCTTTGTCCTTAATCATGACACGCAGCGCCCTCATCTCGTCTTCGAAATGGCTCAGAACATCATTGATCTCAGCGTCGAGCTGCGCAGGGGAGCGTCGTAAGAGACGTGACCGACCATCGATCTCTTTAATGGCAACATGGATGTGATCGACCAACTTTTGAGCTCTGAGGCGGAAGCCGACATCGTGTGAGCGGTGATTAATTTGTGGTTCGCGACCAGAGTTCGATCGCTGGCGAGAGGGAGATCTGGTGGCTGTCGACGGTGTTGATCTACGAGTCGAGCTTGAGGTACGAGATTTGGCTGGACGATCCTCGCCGTCGTTCAAAGTGGCAGGTGACTTCGGACTCCACTTGTTCTGTTGGCCGAGCCGTCTGAGAGCCCCTTTGACGTTGTATGCGGCGTTCTGGGATTTGCCTTTGGAAACTGATGATGTGCCTTTACGCCGTGCCTGTGTAGAAAGAGACTGCGCATGTATCCTGGGTGCTAGGAAAGGAGGTAGCAGCAAATGCGCCGAAGAGGTGGTGAGCTGACGCAATGGCGGAGACAGAATCGTCACGCTGTTGCGGCACACCATCGCAACGAATGGAGTCAGTCGACTGTGTGGTGGGTGAAGAGGAGGTCTTAGTAGCTGATGTAGGTTACTGTAAAGTGTGATTAGACCTTTGGCAGTTGAGAAGGCGCCCAACTTTTTTGTGTGTTTTTTGTTTTTTCTTTTCTTTCCGGAGCTGCCCTTTCTTCCAGTGTCTGAGTCCTCGCACGCACGCGAGTTGCGAGTGAGAGTGGAGGAATCAAAGGGTCCTCTTCGGCAATCTTGACGGAAGCCAGAAAAAAAAAAGGCGGACTAAAAATCTGGCCGGAGAAAGCAGCTGTTAGACCCTGCTAAGACACAAAATGGAAAGTCGGATCCGAAATGGATCCGCCCTGATTGGCCCGTGATCGGAATCTTGAATTGAGTCCTTCGCGCTCTCTCTTCCATTCCTACATCATCTCGACTTTCTTCTCGTAGTCCAGATCGTCAATCGTTACCGCACGCAGCAACGCCGGTCCACCTGCTTCCTACTCAATACCGACAGTCAGGCCTCGACTCGCCCAAGGTAGTCAAACCAGATCGAAAATGGCCACACACCGCGATGCCAAGTTCCCAGGGAAGCCCTACATCGACCCGGCTCCTATGCCCTCGAGCCAACCACACATTGAAGAGCTCGGTGTCACCTCTGCGCCGCTCAAGTCTGCATCCTTTTTCATCGGCGAGCACTGCAAGGACGTCAACGAGGACTTCATGCTTTGCAAGGCCGAGAACCGAGACCCAGCTCATTGCCTTAAAGAGGGTCGCCGTGTAACACGATGCGCAAGGGACTTGTAAGTGTTTCCCGCATTCATGGGTCTGGCGGTCAACACAGACCATGTACGCTGCTTGCCCGGCTCCTGCAAGCTTTGGACGCTGCTTTGGCTGCCGGCATGCCTGGAATGACACGCACTCGGAAAACTCACAACTGACTTTGCTTTCCTGCCTTTACCCACATCGATACTTTTCATGGCTCCGCGATCCACTGCAAACAGGATCAAGAAGTTGAGTGACAGCTGCGGAAAGGAGTGGGAGGCGCACTACAACTGTCTCGAACAGCACAACCAGGAGTTCTACAGGTGCAGGAAGCCAGAAAAGACACTGAACCAGTGCGTCTTTGAGAAGCTGGTATGTATCATCATCGCCATCTGCGGCACACACGAATCGCAGCTCTGTCCAGCATTTCTGACTCCTCTCGCATGGGATTATGTTGTCTTTCTTATCGCCCACAGAAACTCGCCAAGAACATCCCAGGATCGCCAGAAGGACAGCCCCAGATTCACGAGAAGAAGAACCCTGTCTGGGGATAAAGTAGTCGCGCGCAACCTTACACCCGTCGCGAGGTGATTCTTAGACTTTGATTCATGCGCATCACCGCAGCGGCAATATAACGACATTCGGTTCACACCTTGATCGCGGAACGGCAGATCCCAAGGCAGAAGCGACACAGAGAGCACAGACCAGGAAAAAGGCAGCAGCACACAATCGTTGGGATCGTCATTAGACTTCCAGGTTGGATGAATATGTGAACACGCAGAGTACGAAGTCACATTGCAAGGATGCGAAAAGCGCGGATACCTTAGGATCACAAAGACTCTTGAATCCACTGTCTCAGCAAATTTCCCGCTTGCTGCGTCGACAGTGTGCCACCGACATCTCGGGTGCACTGGCCGGATTCAAGACTGCGCTTGATGGCGTTGTCGATGGCATCAGCAATCTCTGGCAGACCCAGCGACCATCGGCACATGAGACTGAAGGACTCAAACATGCCGATCGGGTTGGCAAGGCCCTTGCCGGCAATATCGGGCGCCGAGCCAGACACGGGTTGATACACGCCAACCGGCATTCGTCCGTCGGCCGAAGGTGTCGGAGGAGCGTCGATTTCGGCAGATCCGAGAAGACCAAGGGATCCTGGGATCACTGAGGCAAGGTCGCTGAGAATGTCACCAAAGAGCTGTGGCACAAGATACAACCAACGTTTGCAAGAAAAGGCAGTCAGTAAGAAGCACAGCAGGAGGCGTTCACTGCTCAGGCGGAACCTACATTCTCTGTGATCAGAACGCCGTTGAGCTTTCTTGGATCACGGGCGAGGACCATAGCAGCCGAGTCGACCAGGTGATGGCTCAGCTTGTTCACGAGCTGCGGGTACTCGTCACGGATAGTCTCGGTGACAACTTGACGCCAAAGACGCGATGATGCCATGACATTTGCCTTGTCGACCGAAATGATGGGAAGTGGGCCGTCGTTATGGGCCAGCGAGAGAGCCGCTGCGACGCGGACTAGACGAACCACTTCTTCGCGGGTGTATTCGCAGAGATCCGAGGCTGTGATGAGACGAAACAAGAGCGTTAGTATTTGGACTCTTCAGAACACCTGAGCCGAAAGCAAAGAACACATACCTATGGTTGCCTTCTCGTCTGGCTCTTGCTTCTTGCCAAAGTAGATGCCACCTGCATTCTCTCGCAAGGTGATGATGTTGACACCGCGCACGACATCGTCTTTCAGCGAGCTGAGCTGAAGCTGACGCTCAGAAACGATCTTGGCTGGTCGGATATTCGCATAGAGATTGAGATGCTTGCGCATGCGAAGGATGCCTGTCTCTGGTCTTCTGCTCGAGTCACCTGCGTCCCACTTGGGCCCTCCGACACTGCCTAAAAGAACGGCGTGGCACGTTGACGCTTCAGCCAGGGTGCTATCTTGAATGGGGCAGTCATGCTGGTCCAAGCACGAGCCACCAATGAGTCGTTCGACAATTTCGATGTCGACGGGGTAGTGAGATTTGACCAGGTTGAACAGAGGCAGCACTTCAGCCATGATTTCGGGTCCAATATGGTCCCCTTGCAGAACCATAATCTTGAACGCCTTGCGGGCGCGGCTGTTGTTGTCAGTCGTCATCTTGAGGTGGTGATGGATGAAGGAGCGTTTGGTCACAATGTGCGCGTTTCAGCTGACAATGTCTACGCTAACGGATAGAAGAAGCAAGCGAAGAACAAGCTTGAGAGGGTATGTTGTAGGAAGAGATGGGGACGGTGTTGCATACGACCGGTTGGCTCAGAAGGTCGCTTCTTGTCGAGCTGTGTGTGTGTGTCAGTGAGCTTTGTGGCTTGGACCCTCGGCAAGTTAAACGGAAGCATTTCGGGATTAGGCACACGTTTCCCCCGCAAAATCACTCGCTTGTCACAAAGCCGAAGTCAAAATCCCGACGCGTTACTTTGGCCACGCATAATCGCGGCCCTTCTTGCATGGCTTGTTTGTCCTAGGCAAATGCTTGACTGCCTCCGTGCCTATGCGCGCTCATCCCCACATTTAATAAGACGTGCCTGCAGATGTTCGTTGTACTGTACGCCGAAAGCAAGCCAGACCAGCTGAGTCGTAGTGGGGTTTCGGGACGAGTTCGAGCAGATGATGGGCCTGGTGATGACGGCTAACCTCACCATGCGCGTGGCAGGTTGAACGGCTTGATAAGCTAACGTATCGAAGCGTGGGCAATTTAAGACAAATGCCGCTCATCATGACAGTGCTGTATCCCACGGAATTAGGGCCGCATAAGACACCGGTGCCGCGTGGCTTGCCTTGCAATCCTTCTCTTCCATCGCTTACCGCCCGTCCCTTACCCCGAATCACTGAAGTTCTTCCTTCTCGTCCGTGCTATCCAACGCTGAGCCAACACAGACGGTTGCGATCGGAACCTCATCCGCTCACGCAGACTCGCTCGTCGCAGTTGCTGGCAGCTGCAGCTGAGCAAGACGACCTCGCCTCCTATTCACCAGGCATACTTAACGAACAGCATTTGAGCACGCGACCGGACACATTCACGCACCCGCTTTCCTTATATCCCTTTCACCTTTGACCGACCAGCATTACCTGCCGAGAATCAGTGACTTCGACCGAAACACAGCACCACGATCATCTTTCAATTATCCTCAGCTCAGCCCCACACTGGCATTGATACTGTACAAGAATCGACGACGAGGATGAATACCAAGCTCAAGGACCTGTCCTTGCTCGATGCCTCGGACTTCCTCAAGGCCCCTGGAAATCTCGATGCATCGGACAACGAATCGTTTGATGTCATGGGTGAGTCAGTCAAACATGAGAATGCCCACGAAGAATGACCAGCATCGATTGATACAGAACAAGGCTAATCCATCGCCTTTGCCTTTGGAAACGACTGCCAACTGTTTTTGCGTTTGTTTTCCCCATTAACCACAGATCCAGGCTCGGGCATGCCAATTTGCAGCATGAAGGCATCCAATCTCAAGGACGTAGACCGAGCCATTCAAGCTGCCAGTCAAGCTTTTCCAACCTACTCGGCTGTCCCGGCCAGAGAGCGAGCGATGATGCTTTTGAATTTTGATCGCCTCGTCCGCGAAAACCTTGAGGATCTGGCTTGGATCCTAGTTTACGAGACTGGCAAGCCGCTCGAAGAAGCTCGCATCGAAGTGCAATATGCGCTAACCTTCAGTTGGTGGTACGTAGGAGAAGCCGAGCGAGTTCAAGGTCAAGTGGTCAAAAGCGCAACCAACCCTTCGCTCCGATTCCTAACAATACTGCAACCGATTGGACCGGTGGCCATCCTGACGCCATGGAACTTCCCTGTGGCGCTGTTTATCCGCAAAGCAGTCAGTGCTCTCGCGGCGGGATGCACTATCGTCGCCAAACCCTCACCCGAAACACCGCTGTCCACACTCGCTGTCGCCAATCTGCTTCATCGCGCCGGATTCCCTTCGGGCTCGGTCAACATTGTCTTGGCATCGTATCGAAACACGCCGGCCATCGGGCAAGCGCTCTGTTCCGATTCACGCATCAAGAAGGTGAGCTTCACCGGTAGTACTCGCGTGGGCCGACTGTTGATGCAGCAATGTGCGCCGAGTCTCAAGAAGATGACCCTCGAACTCGGGGGTTTGGGCGCTTACTTGATCTTTGAGGACGCAGACGTTGAAGCGGCGGCTAGTGCGCTTGTTGCCAACAAGCTGAGACATGCAGGGCAGACTTGCATTTCGGCACAGCGCGCGTTTGTGCACGAGTCAATTCTTGATCGCGTACTCAAGAGCATCGCACAGCAGCTCGATCATGTCAAGCTCGGACATGGTTCCGAGGACTCCACAACTCTCGGACCGCTGCAGACCGAACGAAGTCAGCAAAAGGCTCGCGAGCATATCGAGGATGCCAGAGCCAAAGGTGCCACCATCTACACGTCAAACACTCTCGTTCCAAGCTCTGGCTATTTCGTCGCACCCACCTTGATCTCTGGCTGCACCAAGGATATGCTCGTCTTCCAAGAAGAGTCTTTCGGTCCTTTAATCAACGTTGCAACTTTCACAGCCGAGCAAGAAGCCATCGACCTTGCTAACGACACCGACATGGGCTTGACATCGTATGTCTTCACCAAGGACTCGGCGCGGCTCTGGCGCATGTTTGAGCAACTCAAAGCCGGCAACGTTGGTCTCAATGTCGGTGGCAGCACCACTGCAGCCGAGATCCCGTTCGGTGGCGTCGATCAGTCAGGATTTGGCAAAGAGGCCGGTATTGGCGCCGGTCTCAAGGAGTATATGATCGAGAAGTCGGCCACTATGTCGATCGCCTGAGTCAATTGTCCCAACCTTGCCTTCCTCATATCTCGGCTCTCATTTGCAAAATGCTGGTGGTACTATTGTAAGCCCAGTGTTCTCTCGGAATCGCATTCGAATATCAATTCTTCGAACTTTTATCCCTCTTCGGCAATCTCTTCCCTTCTTTGAATGACCATCTTCTTGCGCTTCATTTGCTCCTCCCCTTTCTCAGATACGCTCTCGGGTATCTATGGTCCTCAATAAGTACGGTTGCAACATACCTGTACAAGATTGGAATGGAAATGCAAACGCTTTAGACGACGCTCGACGACGTGCAGTATCATTGCCAAGACAGAATTGACGCTATCTGGGCGCATTGAGGGGGTCTTGGATGCCTGCGAGCCCCCAATCTAATGAGGAATGAATCGCTAGTTGCCATGAGACACTACGAGCCACAGCTTTTGCCCGATGGCAGGCTTGCCTGAACATCAGTGACAATGAGCGATCCTGTCCTCGAGGACAATCATGGTATTGCGTCCCATTGTATGCATTGTAAATACCCTACAAATGGCGGAATGAGCTCGCACGCCCGTGACATTGTGCCTCCGAGATCGATTAGTGCGATCGTGATGCGGAGTCTCACTTTCCAGCCCGTCAGTGCCGAAACCTTGTTGGCTTCGAATGAAGTTTTTCCTGTTGAGCAATGCGAGTGTCGTCTTCTCTGTCAGATCCTAATCAAGCTCGCTCAAACTTTCATGTGAGCTTGGTTGCTTCACCGGTTGGCATGTTCGAGCTTGATGCTCGAGCCGGAGAAGCCCCGTCCGGCCACGGATCAATCGCGAAGCTGTGGCGTGGTCAAAAGTCACAAGATGGAAACCAAAGCCACCATCTCATATCTACCAACGACACCATTGTTCGACGAGTCATCCCACCAACATTCCCAACATTGATACAGGGCTTGTCAAGTGGTTTGTTCAAGACGATCACAGTAAGTGAGATGCTGCAATAGCTAGGCGCAATACTGCAAGCAAGAGGAGACGCAAGACCCTTGAATCCTGTGACTTCGGATCAAGGACCCTGCACAATTTCGGAGATAGGTAAAAAACGCGCAGCCTAAAGCTTTCTCTCTTCTTCTGCTTTGCCCTTCGACCATCAACGAAACCCAAGTCCACACGCAACCTCGACGCCTACTCCTTGGTCCGTCATCCATCGGACTAGTCCGAATTCGCTGCAAAGCTCGTATAAGAGCACAAACTCGATACAGCATGCCGCTGTCGGGAAGGCCGCAAGGCTACGCGACAGACTCGGGCGGGAGCGCAAGCAACGCTATTCCTAGCTCTAGCAGCAATACGCTCGACGGTTTCAACGGATCGAATGGCAACGATCGAAGCTTTGAAAGTCAAGATCACGGAAAACGCAATCGATATCAATACAGCTGTCTACAATGCCAACGACGCAAGCAGCGATGTAGCCGTACTTTCCCTTGCGAAAAGTGTATGCAACGCGGCATTGCGCACCTCTGCTCGCCGCCTTCCAACCTTCATCGGCCATCCAGGCGTATTCGTATGCGCCAGAAACTAGCTCTGGCAGCTGCAGGCCAAGACGGAGCTGAAAGGAAGGAGGATCAGAATCAAGATATGGACGATATGGATACCCACGAGCTTGATGACGAATTCGGATCAACATCTCCGCACCCCGCATCCGGCCCCACTGGTGGATTTGGCAACGGAGGAGTTCAGCACGATCAGTCATTCAGCCAACTTGACAGCACCCATGGCTCTTCTGTGATGTATCCGCAACAGCGAGTCGCATTCGACCCACCCAGGCAGCAATCGGATCAGGACCCTCGTTACCACCAGCAGCAGTACCTGCAACAGCAGCAGCCTCTGTCACCTCAACGATATCAGCCAGCGGATCCACATCAGCATCGACGGTCATTGTCATTTTACGACGCTCATGCCCAATTTGGATCGGGTCCGATATCGAATAGCCCAAGTCATTCGCGTAGCATAGTGACCAGCCGCACGTCTATGGCATCACCCACTCGCCCTCTAGCACCACTTCACAGTCCCTCCAACAATGGCTCATCCTTACTGCATGACCCAACTGCATACAGTCACTCGTCGATGTCCGGCGCCTCCAGGCCTTCGCGCACGAGCCCGCCTCTTGTGTCAGCTGAGCTTTCCAGGAACGGCGCAGATGCACTATCGCAGCTCGCTACTGTTGCTCAGTGGCCAGCGTTGCAGCCTCAGCAACCTCAACAGGCTGACTTGTCCCACGTCGAAACCAAGACATTTTCCGAAGGCGGCGCTGCTCTAGATGCACCATCCGCTTCAAGCTCACAGATGGCGCTAGGAGGCCCCATGCTTGCAGCTACATCCTCATCGCGTAGTCATCAAAGCGTTCCTGGAATCGAGTCCGATCAGCGCAGCATGGTCGATGCTGATAATGCCTTCATCGGCAAGCCGGCTCTCAACGGACTCGGCTGGAATCCGTTTCGTCGCCATGAGGGGATCGGCACTGACCTCTTGTCGTGGGCTGGCCAGCTCGGACGAGGTTTTGGACTCGTCATTCCCAAGTACGAGCTTCGATCTGTACAACAATCCCTACCCAGCAAATCTGAAGCACAGCGCCTTCTGCAAATCTTCCTCGACGACTTCAATTGGTCGCGCTTTCCATCAAGTCCGCAGGAGCTCAGCAAGGCGGTCACCTTTTGCGTCGAGCGCTGCCCCATCTCTGACGATGTCAACATGCTGCCGCTCATGGCCTTCTGTCTTTCCATTTTTACGTTGGCAACCTTGGATCTGGCAGTACGACCATATCCTACGCGACCCTCTCGAACCTACTTCTTCGCGGCGCGCAAAGCCCTGTCCCTTTCCGAAAGTCTGGGTCTCCATACACTCGACTCGCTTTCCGCATCACTCAATCTCTGTCGCTACCTCGACCTGTGTCGTGTCCCACGGTCGACATGGTTGCAGGTAGCATCTAGTATGCGAGGAGCGATCGATCTTGGATTGCATCTGGATGGCGCTCATCTTGGACAGAACTGTTCCGCCACGCTGCAAAGGCGAGTGCTTTGGTCGCATATCGTACATCAAGATCGTGAATGGAGCGTCCTCTTCGGCCGACCGATGACGGAGATCCCATTCTCTACTACTCCAACGCCGTCGCTTCAAGACTATCTCAGCGTCGGGCTCGAACTAGCTTGCGCACAATATCTTGTGGTTCGCGACCAATTCCGCGTCTACATCGAGCGCATCTCTCGCCTTTTCCAGGAGATTGCTGCCAGCTCAAACTCTTCGCCTACCAGCAGGATCTATGATCGAGCGCTTGAGATCGACCGTGATATTGTCGACTTTACTGATTCGTTGCCACCGTGTCTCTCCTCCACGACAGCTTTGTCGGGTGGGGCGATGCGCAATCAAGACTTCTCGACGACCTTCTATCACCATTTATGCACCAACCAGATCCTCTTTTTCCGCTCGCTGCTTCACCGACCGTTCTGGATGGAGTCATCGGATCTCGTCTCTGCAGATCGCTACAAGAACTCGCGTCAGATCTGCGTCGACCTTGCGCTTAGCGATCTGCGTGGGCGACGCTTGCTCTCTCGACGCATCCCAGTCACCATGCTCTGCCATCTCTACGGCAGCGCCTACTCGCTGCTCAGTATGAACACGATCATCGCGAGCGACATGCTCTTTGCGCTCGAGTTCGATGAGATGCTTGAGAGTGAGGAAGTGCAGGAGAAGTTGGGCTACATTCAAGAGTATGTCGCTGCAGTGCGATCGAATATTCAAGAGTCGCGTGGCGATCATCTGGCGGTCAAGGAGCTGTACGTGATGCGGTCATTGCTCAAACGCATTCAAGACAAGGTAGCGACGTTGAATCCTCAGAGTGTCGGCTTCCAGGTGTTGGGCGTGAGATATCCCGGCGGATGTGCCGATCGACTGGCAATGACGCTGACCGAGCTGCAGAGTGCTGCGAATTTGTTGCTCAACATGGCGCGTGCAGGTGTTCGCATCGACGACGCAACACGCATCCCTCCCGGCAGCGAAGACAGGCTCTCGGCAAGCACCCGATCGGATCCAAGCACGGCTTCTTCCACTTCAGGCTTTGGAGCGCAAACGGCTCATCCTAATCCTCAGTCACATGGCTTTATGGAGAGCAATGTGGGAATCCCTGTCGACGGGGAAGCCATTTCGGGCGTGGTCAGAGCTGAGGCAGGTGACGGCGCCTCAGTGTCGGGCATACTCAATGCTGGCGTCACGCCATCCGCAGATTCACTCGACCTCTTCCTTTCCAATGCCGACGAATGGCTTTCGTCGCTGCTCAATCCAGGTGCAGCTGCATTTTCTGCGCCTACCCAGCCTTTGGATTTCGGCTTCTCCCTGTTCTAATCTCTCAACGCATCTGCCAAGAAGTGATGAGGCGCGACACGAAAGTCTTTCTGTGATCACAGAGCTGGTGCGCAGTTGATATCAATTTCGAAATCAATGCTGACTCATGACTGTGACGAGTCTATCATAAAGTCCGACGTGTCGAAGAGATCGTTGATATCATCGATGCTACGAGCGGCGAATCTTACCTGGTGTCTCGCTCTCACTTTCTCAGGCCATGGTTGAAACTTGTCGGGCGCGTGCCATGTGCAATCAGCTCAATCCGAACGACGATCGCTGCGAGGAGAAGATCAAACAGGACGGTCTGATCCGCAGTGTAGGCCGCGAGCTCACCATCTTCAACTGGCGCAAAATCTGCAAGAAGGCCGCGGAGGAAGAGCTAGATGATATGGAAAGCGAGATGCAAGCTTCTGCTGAGCGATCAGCCAGGGCTTCGCAGAGACTTCTCCTTGATGCCTGGGTTGGACCTCATGGGCTTTTGTTCTCTCCGGCGGTCGATAGAGCGTAGAAGCCCAGCCCATGGCTCAGCTTCTTAACAATGTGTGCTTCTGTACGTCCTAGATGATCTTAAACATGACTTGCTTGCTTCTTGAAATCCAACCGTCTCTTGCGCCTTCTACTTTGCTCCAGCTGCGGTTCGTGTCGTCACAGAAAACTGGAAACGAGCTCAGATGAAGACAGTGAGCCTTGTTCGCGCAAATACAGCATGGACAGGCAAAGCAGAGAGGCATTGTAGCTGTTACTTGGCATTACCTTGGGGGAAGTGGGAATGCCATCAAAGCCTTTGGAGGGTCCGCAACATGACCTTTGCTGCATGAGGGCTCTCATTCCTTCAAAGCCTGCGGAAGCTCAAGAGCTCCGAGAGGACGCATTGTGCGGTGATTGTTTGCGGATCACGAAAGCTGGAAGCACAAAGCGCGAAGAGGGAAGGAGGGAGAATCGGAAACGGACAGATATATAGGCCGGCCTTTCGATGTAGAGACCCGCCTTGACATCCATCATTCAACTTGACACTTCTGCCTCTTCGGTGCTCCATAGTCCCGACTCAGATCTTGCTGTGTTTCAAGCTCAAAGGTAAGCTCTCTGCAGTCATGCGCCGCAGCTGTCAGGACCTCTGGCTAAGCTCCTGTTGTCATCTCGCCACCAGGTTTGCGCCTAGCTCCAAACACAGTTGCTGCAACAGAGCTTGGTGTCTACTAGACCCACTCTATAACATTCAGGTCATGTGGTACGTTGTCATCATTGATATGGACCATACAGACTGGGTGAGGGCGAAAGAGCACTTCCCTTTCTATTTAGAGTATGCACCATACGACAACAAAGTCATCCTTTTCATGGTCTATCCGGAGCTCGAAGACGTGAAAAACACAATGGATGTCATCGAAGGCGGTTCCGGCGAGATGTTCCTCGTATCATCCTCCACCTACAGCCAGGTCATGGCCAGTTTATGTGAAGCCTGGGCTCCGGAGACCATTGCTTGTGTGGAGTACATGGATGATTGGGAGTGCGATGTCAAGGAACATATCGACTCGACAGTCAAAAAGCAGGGTCGCAGGTTGAACGAAGCAATCTGGCAGGAAGAATGTATGATTGCAATGGAGTATGAACTTGCTTTTCCCGAGGATGCCGAGTAAAGATACTGTGGACAGTGATGGCGAGAACTGATATCAAGAAAGGAAGGAGGTGTCACAACGAAGGTATGCGACGAAGCCGATGCAGTAGCTCTTCAGGTCATCGCTACTTGCTACACAGGCCTGCCAACAACCATTTTGTCGGTTCATCACCTACTTCAGTTTGCCATGTACTTTTTTCTCATCGCATCGTGATCTTCGGGCTTCTCTCATCACGCATTTGATCTTCTGATCCCTTACGATTGGACGTGAGCAATGAATGTTTGTGCTCAGTGCTAAGCCTCATCAAGCACTATAGGTCTCAGGATCTCGCGTGATCACCTTGTTTCATCATATCTCTTGCTGCAGGCCTCTTTCCGGTCCAATGGCTGAGGAGATTTGGGTCGTCCTTGGGCCTAGGTGGGCTGGATGGGCCTAGGTGAGCTGGAGGTCGGATCTCCCTGAACCGGGCAAGAAGAGTCGGTCACTGGCTGAGAATTGTCAATGCCGGTGGAGACACGAGCAGCAGGTGGGCTTCCAGCTTCCTCTGCGGTGATGGTGGACCTTTTTTTAGGAACAGGAAACGTTGTCGCTCGACTGGCACTGGCCTTTTCAGCGCACGGTACATTCGAGGATGCCTTGAAGCACAAGATCAAGTACACTAGGTGCCACCAAAACAGAGACTTCACTTCTTCCTGCCGCAAGGCCACATTTTGGACCAAAAATAAAGCTTCCAGATGACAACACCACCTGACAGTTGCCTCTTTCTTTTTTTTTTTTTTTTTTTTTTTGGTACGCCTGACCCCCTGTCCACATCACCTGTAGCAGAATCACCATTTGTAGTTATGATCTATCAAACATTGAATGAGAACACTCTTGAAATCTTTGAACAGCTTGTTGAAACCTTCCATTGAAGTGCATTCTTGAAAGGGTGTGGGAGAGAATGCGGGAGCGGAAGCGGGAGGCGAGAGGTGTTCACTATCCGACAAAGTGCGGAACGATGGAAAACCGCCTTTGTCTACGGGGAGACGCGTTGTTCGACAGCAGTCACGTCAAGCGATCCTCCTGTCCATACTCTTTCCATCATCCTCCTTCTTCCATCTTATTTCTTCCGGCCTCTACCAACCCTTGCGTCTTCCTCATCCACCGAGGCTCAGCACATTTTTCTTCTTTGTACGGATTGTGCAAAGGTGAGCATGTTGATGATATGAAAGTACCGGAATTTTACGGATCGCATCAACTGAAATTCAAATAACGAGTTTAGCACAGGATATCTGCAATGTTCTACGTGATGCTATCCAGCCTGTACCTCCACGATGCCACAGACGAGGCAATCGTCAAGACCTGGTTCCCCCTCCACTTCATCCATGGCTTACAGTCAGAGTTTGCCACATGCTTCTGCATCGTGGAAAGCCATGGCGACGTTCTCCAAGCCATTCTCAAAGCACATCATTTCCTCGGTCTCACCTTCCTCCTCCCCGAAACAGACTTTATCAGAATTTTGAGTCAGTATATGGACTCGGATGATAGCCACACAGCTGATGTGGGTAGAGGCGATGGAGTCGTTATTACCCCGTTGAGCTGGCGCCAGAGGATGCGGGAGGAGATGGAGTTGGAGGCAGCAGACGGTGATCTCATTGTGACGGCTAGCGAGGGAAGCGAGGGGTTTGAGACGGCAAGTGAGGGGTCCGAGGATATGTCGGTTGACTCTGATTCTGATTCATTGGACGATGCAGGGGAGGAAGAGGAAGAGGACGAGGTCTCTGACGGGCTGCCTGACCGTGTCTTGGGAGCACCTGAAGAAAAGCACGGTCGCACACCGTTGTTTGGTCAAGCGTTCTTTGAGGGCGTCGCATTTTCATACATGGAAAGGCATGATATGCCGATCTCTTCCTCCGTCGGGTGTCCCCTTTGATCCACCTCATGACTACACACACAAGCAAGCAAGCAAAACTAGAGCTGAGAACATTGCAATTGCAACTGATTGGTTACCATGTTATGTACGAGTACAGACCAAATGAAGATAGACAAACATTGAACGAGCCGATGAGCCGATTAGATAGCAAGTGTAGAAGAGTGTGTGTGTGTGTATGGGGGTATCGTGATCTCTGAATCTAGAAATTCTATCCAGCGAAGAATCAGAGGGTCGAAGTGACAACACCCTCCTCCTTGTTGCTGCCCTTGGCCGAGTCAGCGTACTCGAGGTCGCCCTGCTGATGGGCAGCGGCCCTGGTGTTGACAGCAGCGCTGGACTGGTCGATGTGCCATCCGTCGGTGGCGAAGAGCTCGTCGATCTCCTCGAGGTTGCGACCCTTGGTCTCGGGAAGCAAGAAGTAGATGACAGGAACCCAGCAGGCGTTGAGGACAGCGAAGACAATGTAAGTCCTCCACTGGATCTGCTCAAGCGCAGAGGGGGTGAACTTGACAACGGCGAAGTTGAAGATCCAGTTGGAGGCGGTGGAGAGCGCGGAACCCTTTGTACGGATGGTAAGCGGAAGGACCTCGGACGGAATAAGCCAAACGGTGGCCTGGAAACCGAGCGAGAAGAAGAACTCAAAGACGAAAAGCATGGCGGAGGCAGCACGACCGTACACGGCGCCGGGAGCGGTATTGGCGAGCTCGGCAGCCTTCTTGACGAGACCGGTCTGAGCGCACATGACAGCCGACATACCAGCAATGCAAGGAATAAGAAGCTTCCTGCGGCCGACGCGGTCAATGAGGAAGAAGGAGATGGTGGAACCGAGAATGAGGCACATGTTGAGACCACCAGCCATGAGAGCTGACTGGTGCTCGGAAAGACCGACGGACTTGTTGAAGAGGGTACCGGAGTAGTAGATAAGAGCGTTGATACCAGAGAGCTGCTGAGCGGCTTGAATGAAGCAGGCAAGGAAGAGACGACGGCGGGTGCGGATCGTGTCGGCAGCGACGAGAGATTTCCAGCCAGTGTTGGCGGCGGCGCGCTCGTGCTCAAGAGCCTGCTGGATGCCAGCGAAGGAGGCCTGAACCTCAGGAGAGTCGATCGAGGCATTGTGGAGACGCTCGAGGACAGCAATAGCATCAGCCTCGCGGCCCTGAGCGGCGAGCCAGCGTGGAGTGTCGGGGATGATAAGGGTGGTAACGATGAGGAAGCCAATGAAGACAAGCTGGAGAAGAAGAGGAATCCTCCAGACCTTGGAGCCAGTGAGACCAGAGAAGCCGAAGGCGTAGTCAACCCAGTACGAAATGACGATTCCGAAGTTCAAGACGGTTAGATCGATGGCAACAAGCTTTCCACGAGAGATGGCGGGAGCAGTCTCGGATTGCATGATGGGGACGGTGGAATTGATGGCGCCCATGCCGAGCCCTGAGATGATACGGCCAGCGATCATGACACCGACAGTGCTGCTTGCAGCCTGAATGATGGCACCAGCGATCATGAAGAGGGAGCTGACGAGGATAGTGCGCCTACGGCCGAGATAGTCACCGATGACAAAGGTGGAAAGAGCACCGAGAAAGCATCCGATTTCGTAAAGCGAGACAATGTTGCCGATAGTGTTGGCGTCGGGGTTGTTGAAGGTCTTGTTGAACTCGCCAAGGCCGACAATTCCGCCCATGACGCCGTTATCGTAACCGACTAAACTGAACCCAGCAGCACAAGCGGCAGTGATGGTGGCCATGAGCCAGTTGCCGCGAAGACCGATGTCGGTCTTGGAGATGCGACGGGGGTTGTAATCGCGTCCGTAACCCATGATTGCAGAAGGTGCTTCAGCTCCGTGAAGCTGGAAGGAAGGATGTGGTATGGAGAGGAGAGAAAAGGTTTCGGTTGACGAGGGAAAGGAGGGTAAAGATGTCGCGAGGGAGAGGGGGTCTTATAGCAGTTAGAAGAAAATCTGGGGGCGGGGATGGAGTAGCAAAATCAAAAGGTCGCGTGCTAGTGCAGTGTCATGCACGGCGGACGTGCGTGCATGAAGCAGGTGGGGAGTATACAAATGAAGATGGAGAATGTGAGTGGGGAAAATGGCCGCTCTTTGGCGTGAGACGAGATGAAGGGAGAGGGAATGACAACAAAATGAAGGGCGAAATGCCACAGAGCGGGTGTCTCCGAATGTCAAGATTGAAAAATCTAGAATGGGTATACAGGATGGGACGGCAGGCCGGGCCGGAGGGAGACGCAAAGAGACTGATGCGCCGTAGGTGAGGGCAACGAGAGACGGATAGATAGGTAAGCAGCATCTCAGGAGTTATGCAATATCATTTAGAATCGTGACAAGACGGCAGTGCGGTGCGAACAAGCAACATTACACGACAGGCCAACAAAGGATCAAGGTGTGGAGCAGTGTTTGCGGGGTAATGGAGATACTGCGCGGAGGCTCCACAAAAGTGAGTGGGATTGTGCCGAGGTGCGAAGTTTGACGTTACGATGCTCGAAACATTACTCTTGGTGCGGACATCACGGTCTTGGGAATCGTGAAGGAGATTGTATCCAATAAGAGACGACGTGATAGAGTGTAAGTCCAGGCTGCAAGATGGAGTGGTTGAGTGCTGCACAAGTTGACCGCTCAAATGAAGAGAAATTTCAAGAGCTGAAAACCCGAGATGGTGGAGCGTGGCGGCAGTAGCGGAGTGTGGCATTGCGGACCGGTGGGGATCCCAAACAACGCGAGACGCCGCTCAAGGAAAAGCATCAACACACTGGAATTATGGCAGGAAATGTTCTGCATGAACAAAGTTAGACAGTTGAATACAGAAAAGAAAAAATGGCAAACAAAAGCCAATTCCGTGCAGCGGCAGACGACTCGTGTCGCAGGCAGAATTCCTGCAGAACGGACCGCCGCTTCGCTTGAAGCACAGTGTGGCTGATTGACCCTGTATCAATTTACTGTATGCCTTTGGCTGTTTGGAAGGGTGTGTCCTCGGTCAACTCTCAAGCATCTAATTTTGTCGTGATGATGTCCAATAATACGCGAACGAATCAGCGTCATTTGGTCGAGATCTCGGGTCTGTCATGCACTCGCCCCTCGAGGAGTCTGTGCAATAGTCCCGCTAGTACCTGCATGACTCCAATGTGCTCCCAGGCGATACAGGTGCTCCCGGTTCACGGCATGGTTTTGACTGTGAATAATTTTCGTGTATTGAACTACACAGGTGGCAATCTGCTGCCAGTTGCACGGCCTGTCGCACGCCAGCATGTTGCATCAGGCACAAACGAAACATCTCGCCCATCAGCCCTTAACAAGCATGAGGACAGGGACCGCGATGGTCAGTGAGATCGCAAAGTAACTATATTGAATTTTGTATAAGCACACAGTACAGCGTTGTAGCAAAAGAAGCAGCAATTTTACGAAGCAGGAGCAAAGTAGGACGAATCGGAAAACGACGATGCATCGCTCCGAGGACTTGAGTCTGGAAGCATGGAAAATATATGGGGATTGGCTTGATGCTCGCCCGTCTCCAGCCACGCGGCATCACGGCATAGAAATCAACCGGACCGGTCATCCGAAGGATGCCCTGAGCTTTCCCTCGTCTGGAGCGCGACGATTGCCAATCTTTGATTGATACTCCGCGGTCCGCTCTGCCTCCGCCTCCGCCTCCTCGGTTCTCTCTATGCGCTGCTTTTCGAGCGTATCTCTACATCCGCTATCCGTACCGTCGGACATACCTAAATGCACGCAAAGCCACCACAAACACAAGCAATCACGTTTATGCACAGGCGCCCTCCGAGTGGACGTTCCACGATGGTCTTCAGCGCAGAAGAGAACATGCCCAGCCTCAAGAAAGGCTCGCTACTCGGCAAGCACGGGGCTGATTGTTGACAACAGTGCCAATGCACGCCAATTTCCAACGGCACTGGTTTGGACCTGGAAATGCAGAAGCTGCATATGTATGCGCATACGGTCCGTGCCTTGGTCACTGCTCTACTCTCGTTATTTTTGGGACCGGCCCGCTCCACTTGGCTATCCCCACATGCCTTGGAATCTTCTAGCTCCGCTCGACACGATATTCTTTCCTCATCACCAGCGTACCCATTCAATCATCTTTACACTTTTCGGAGACCCCCGCAACATCTCTCCACAATACCCGCATCTTCTACTCGAATTGTATCTGTAGGCACTACGCAAAATGACTCAGGAACAAGTTGGAGTTGTCAGTCTCGATGCTGACTTTGATCGTCTCATTGGTGAGTTCTTATATTCAGGACAGGCATACAATCCGAGAGACGCAACATGTAGCTGACCTTGTGTTGATGATGAACGTCGTGTTGAGCGAAACCAGGTAGCTCTGCTGGCATGCGAAAGCTGCTTGTCGATGCCAAGGGACAGCAGACTTTCCACGAGGCTGGTATCTTTCTACCTAAGCACAACAAGGTCTATCTTTCGTCGAATCGTCTCAAGGACGCCCAGCACGGTCAGCGAGCACTCATCGTTGGTGTACCATTGAGCCAAATCCCCCCGGCCAGCACGAGAGACAAGGCTCAGGATGGTGTTCTTCCGGAAGTCTCGGCGGAAGAGCAAAAGAAGCTCTGGTGCCAATTAGAGATTATCGAAGACAAGCTGCCGGAGCATCTGGCAATGCCTAACGGTGCAACTGTCTGGGACGAGGACAGCTTGCTTTGGTGTGAGCAGGGTCTTGACACTCGCAACGTACCTTCCACCTTGGTGATCCACAATGTCAACGGCCATTCGACCAAGTCGGTACTCAAGGATTTTCAGGGCAAGCCCTTCTCGAGTCTCAACGATGCTGTCAAGCACCCGACCACTGGATGTGTCTTCTTCACTGACCCAGATTATGGTATCGAGCAGTCATTCAAGACGAACGAGAAGGAGTATGCGCCCAACGGTGTGTACGTGTGGAACCCAAGGAACAACCAGGTCAAGCTTCTGGACACCAAATACGTCAAGCCCAACGGTGTCACCTTTGTTCCCTCTCCTGCCAACGATGGCTCGGGATTGCTGATCACCACCGACACTGGTATCTTCCGCTTCCACCGCAACGATACCATGGGCGATTTCTACGTGGATGAGAATGGACCCGCTCACCTGTACTCCTACAAGGTGCATGCCGATTCTGCTTCCAAAGACGGTCTCCCAGCCGTTGATGTCGAATCGCGTCATGAGTTCTCAAAATCGACCAGCGGCGCTCCGGACGGCATTCACGTCGACAATGAGGGCAATGTTTGGGCAGGTCATGGCGATGGTGTTCACGTTTACAAGCCTCAGGCCGACGGCAGTGGCAAGCTTATTGGCAAGTTCGTTCTTCCAAGCGGCAAGGGTGTTGCCAACTTCTGCTGGGCGGGACAGACTAGCTCAGGTCAGTACAGACTACTCTTGTTCGCCGAGGACGAGCTCTGGGAAGTTCTCGTAGGTGTCAATGGTCAGGATTAGAAGCACAGTGCAACACATTCGTAGAAACCATCGCGATAAAGACTGCAATTACAAGCGGAAAAGTAATCTCATTGGAGAGAGACAAAGCATTTGTTGAGCATCTGCGGAAGCACCCGAGGGCGTGTGAACAATGCTATCCATGTACAGATCAAAGCGTGGAAAGATGAGCGGATCTACCGACGCTTTCTTCTTTGTGTTCAAAGCCATGGCGGAAGCCTTCCGACATCTAGATGCTTTGTGGGCGCACGTTCTTTCTTGGATATCCAGCAGTTGCTTGCGGAAGGCTGTTTTTTTTGGCCGGATTTTTGGGCCAAATATAAGCGCGACTTTTCCCACTCTTTCCTTTCGAGCTGCACACAAACTCCTGTCTCCATAACAGCTGCTCGAAATGACCATCACTACTGCCAACATCAACGACTCAGCCAAACTTCATCCTCATGCCTATACCCATTCCCATCCCGATCCAAACTCCGACCTCACCAACAAAGCTATAGAAGCTCTCTGGCAGTATCAAGTCAAATCTGAAGCCATGATGCAGGACGTCTTTGATTGCATCGGCGTGCTCTCCAACGACACTGACACGCTCTTCTCTCCGCCTCGAATGGGACTTATCGCCAAAGAGCTGACACGCTATCTCGAGTTCATGGAATTTGTCAACGAGGTGCTCGAGGATATGGTGCTCAACGAAGAAGCGGTCGAACAATACAGGCAGCTCAAGGAAGATCGCATGCTTGCTCAACGCACTGAAGAGGCTTGCAGGCTATAATCGTGTCAACCGCCAAAGGATAGTGAGTCGCGCAGGTCCGAGCTCTTCGAACTGCGGGGTCCAGCTCCCGAATTTCGCGAGTGTTGCATGCACGGTGACATGCGCCTCTTCGGGAATTTTCTTTCGGCTGCCAGCACAGCATTCAAACCAACACTTTTGCCTCGCGTCACGCGTCCTTTATCACCATACAAACTTCCCTCTACCACCGTCCAACACGAACAACGATCAGGAAAGAATGTCCCACCACACCCAAGAATAGCAGCTAGAGACGCGGCGATTCCGAGGAAGAGTACGAGCCAGATGGCAGGATTTCAAGCCGCCTGCAACCTGTCCTAGTGGTTGGTATGGCTCGGCGCATGATTTTACCGATGCTGCTTTGTCTTATTGCTTCGCTGTCCAGTTTAGCGCTAACCGACATGCACCTGCATCAATTGGTTTTTCACGGCGTCATACCCGTCATTCGAACACCTGCTCCCCTCATTCCTCGCAAGCCACGCCCACACAAGTCGCCGCAAGTCCTAACTTCCCTCTGCATCCCACCGCTGTCAAGATCCTTGCTTCGTCGCACCCATCCACCCTTCTAGAATTAGATCCTGCTCGTCTGGCACATATAACTACCCTCGCCATTCCGCTCGATCTACTTCAACCTATCCCTCTCTTCTTCCTCTTCGTCTCCTTCATATCCTTCTCTAGACACCTTCCGCGATGAAGTCCATCCTCATGTTCAGCGCGCTTCTCTGCGCCGCAGTCACTTCCTCGACTCTCGCTGCACCTACTCCCGCCGAACCTCTCTTCGTCTCGCGCATGATCAAGCGCGATAATGTCGACGATGCTTCCTCCTCTTGCGGCCAATTCTCGCTCATTGAACCTCAGAAGCTCGAAGCTCGATCCTACAACGAATCCACACGTGCCTACCTCTCGGTCACTCCTTCCTCCGACAGCCAGCTTCTGACCGTCCTTCCTTCTTCCAGCGGCGAACAAGGCGCATACGTCTTTGGCTTCGAGACATGCAACACCCAAGGCTTCACCCAGGCCTACTCGCGTAACTCTGGTGGATCCATGGGTGCTCCTCTCGAATACTGGGGTCGCGTCTCGACCAACGTTACTGTTTCCGATGCCTCCGAGCAAAAGTGTCTTTCTGCTCTCCCCTCGCAAGACAACTCAACCAAGGGAGAGTTCGAATTGGCAGACTGTAACGATACCGACTCGAAGCAGTGGTTCAGGCTGCAGGAAGGTCTAGGTGCACCCGTGGTCACTTACTTCCCAGTCAAGAACGAGACTGGTTTCGTCTACACGGGTCAGACTCCAGAGTACTTCAACATCGACCTTCATGCTGCTGAGGACCAAACCAATACGGTCAAATACCAGGCCGAGCGCAGCGAACAGTACGTCGTCTTTGGTTAGACAGGTCAACTTCAGTGTCTTGATCCCTCCTCATACCATACGTAGGCCCATTCAGTAGCACAGCATCACTTTGAAATGGTAGTAGAATTCGGGCCTTAGCCTCGTTGTGAGTGTCATTCTGTTGTGCGTGTTTGCTGTGCTGCGGATCATTATCGCTCGGAAGTCCTGGGAAAAGGCAAAGAATTTCTTCGGTCTGTCGCTCCATGATCCACATTCGAGTCATTACCGCCAATATTCCTGCCCCTCCTCCTCGGTCGGCTTTCTGGCGAAAACTCTTCACTCCCGTTCCCGCCTGCGCGAGCCTCATCCTCGTCCGCTTCCGCTTCCGCGCCTTCAGCCTGCCTCTGTCGCTCCATCCTCAGTCGTCTCTGCAGCCTCGCTCTCTGTGCATAGGCCTCAAATGTCGCCTGTCGAGCTTCGGCGGGAGTGCTGGCTCCCGATCCGGAGACAATCACCCGAATGCCGCTCCTCGACGCATCCTCTTCCTGACTCGCATCACTCTCGACTCTTCTCCTGATCCTCCGGATGCGAGGCGAACTGGCGTCTGCTTCCGATTCGCCCTCTTCATTGTTGCGTAGGTTTCTGCGCCATTCGGAGCGGAGGAAATCTACCAGATCAAAGTCGAATGCATCCTCTCCGGCCATTTCGAGGTCAAGATCTAGATCGAGGTCGATGTATTCTTCCGCCTCGGAATCACCTTCGTGGTCTTCTTGTGGTGCTGTATTGTCTTGACTACGAGACTGACTGCGTGCGCGCGAGCGAAGCACGGCTGCGGGTGTGGTGACGAACGTGAAGGATCCACTTCTACCTGCCCTGGGACGGTCGGGAGGATGTAGCAACGAGTCCTCATTGGTCGACTGTGTCGCCGCGACGGGCGAATGAGGAATCGTGCCGATCTCCATGCTAGTCTCAACGACATCTTCTTCCACAGCGTCATCTTCTTCCTGTGTGATGCGGAGTGTTGACTGCGTTGCGGAATTGGAGTCAAGCGCGCGTCGCAAAGATAGGGATGATCGCGCGGAGCGGATGCTGGAAGAGTCCGAATTGGTATGAGGTAGACCGCGGACTGCATTCCGACGGCTGAGAGAAGTTGTGCGAGTGAGGGAGACGTCTGGGTCTGCACCGGCACCACTGGTTTCTGCTTGACGAGGTGTTGCTTGGGCAATATCGCCATCGGTGGCTTCGAGAGGTGCAGCTAGTTGACCAACAGTCGATGATTCGTTCGATGCGCCGGTTTCGCTGTGCACATGCAGCAAATTCTGTAAAGCAGCGGTGACAGACGGCGATTCCAAAGCTGCACAGATCTCAGCATCCTGGTTGAGATTCTCGGCAAGCCCTACGTCGTGCCTGCGAGCGTAAGCCCAAGCTTCCCTTGGATCAGTGATAGGATCTGGTCTTGAGGTACCAGCGTTGGCAGCCATGGGCGCTAGAATCTCGTCGTCAAGCGCGTATGGCAATTCGAGGTCGGGATGCCATCTTGCATAGCTCTCCTCGCGGCCAGCGGCTGAGCGGGGAGCGTCGGGGTATTGACTGCGGTCACGATCGAGATAATACCATGCAGCGAGCTTGCGTCGCCATGCGCGGATGGATTGCGATGTAGGTGCTTGCGCGTCCGCTCTGGACCAGCGTGATTCCTCGATCGTCGCAAGGAGATGGCGGTGAGCTCGAAGTTCTGCCTCGTGAGAGGCACTTGCTGAAGTCGCATTCGTAGTTTGCGTATCGTCCGGCTGATTGGCGCGACGCGTCATGGAAGACAGAAGCAGCAAATTGCGTGCTCTCCACAGCGAGGTTCGCATCTGCGATGTGTCTGAGTAGCGTTGTGTGCTTGGTGTCTGTGCGGATGTGGCTGCGTCGCGATCAGTATCACGACTGGTGTTGGAAACAAGACAAGAAAGACGACGGAGCGTGTCATCGAAGAGCTCGATCGTGTCCATGACAAGAGCGTACGCCGAGCCGATATCTGGCATGACGCCATCCTGTTGCTGATGGGAACTATCTGCGTGTGCTTGCTGCAGCTGAGTGCAAGCGAGATCGATATGAAGCTGGAAGAGGGACGCACGCAGGGACTCGATCGAGGTGCGAATAAATTGGCTGGACCTGAGTCGCTCTGCATCGCCGATGGTTCTGGCTGCTTCTGCGTTGCGTCTGGACGCTTCGGCTAGTCTGGCATTAATGAGTTGGGGAGAAATGCCCATTGTGGCGCTCGAGCGCGGAACAGGTCTTCGTTGCGTCGAAGCATCTACGTGATCGGAGGATTGCTCCGCGTTTCTGCGTGTTGCGTACACATCAAGGAGTCTGTTGCCTCTCATAGGAGGGCCTGTGTGACGAAGCGTTCGAGACGCAAAGGACATATCCTGCGATGACGTTGTGTTATGATGCGACTCGGTGAGCTCACGCCAGTAGGATCGGCTTGTTCGTTCGTCGCTGTTGGACGTGGAGCTGAGCTGTGCGTTGGGGCCGTGCCGATGTTCAGAATTGCGGTTCAAGATGTCGAGGATGCGAGATCTCGCGGATGGATCCGTGCCTGCGAACCGCGACGCGCGGCGAGCAGCAGATTCGTCATCCCGTGCGCTAGCTCCAGCAAGGCGCTCGTATCGTGAAGAAGCGATGGCGGAACGAAGAGAGGCGGTGGGATCTAGTGACGAACTCGAGGATGCAGTGGCGGGATCATAGTTCGGATCGCGTTTCTTGGCGAGAGCCTGGCGAGCGGTCTCTTTGATAATGATTTCAAAGCTGCGCTTGAGAAGCTTGTCGGTGGGGTCGAGTTGATCTGCGAACTGCTCGAAGGTATAGTCAGGTTGTGACATGTTAGGGTTGGAGGCTGATGCTGGATCCAGATGATTGTGGGTCGAGGTCGAGGGACCAATGGTGGCTTGCGAGTCAGAATCATCGTCGTAGTCGTTCGGATCACGAACATACTGCATCGCTCGTGCTCGTCGTCTGCGTTGTGCTGAAAGACTAGCTACGCTGTCTGTCCCAAGGGACGGTTCTCTAGAAGCTCGGATAGAGCTGGGAGGACGTAGACTGGCGAGAGGCGGCGAGACGGATGTCGGGGCCTCACTTGGCCGCGACGAGGTACGTGCGGCTTGACTGACCTGATCTGCATCGCGTAGGAAGTTGAGGATGACACGATTGCGACGAGAGATGGAGGGACACAAGTCGAAAGCCTGATCGATTTCGTTGGCTTGGTTGAGCTGATCGAGAACGTGAATGCAGACCTGCTTGATCTTGTTGAGGAAGACATCATCGAAATGACCTTGGGCGAGGCGTCCCATGGTAGACGTAAGCGAGGCTTTGAGAGCCCAAGCGCTCCTCGAGGAAGGAAGGTATAGTGATGAATGGAGGTTGAGGTTGTGAATGAGAGTGGCTAGAGCTGCAGCTGAGACAGCACTTGATGGTCGGGTATAATTAGATATCCATTCTGCTGTAGTCCAAAGACTACGACTCTTCCGCCTCAGTATAAGGTCGCGACACTACAGAGATGCTCCGTTGAAAGAGGTGGCGGGATGGTGTGGAGAAGGAAGCGATGAAGTATTGCGCACAGCCGAGATGTCGCGACTTTAAGCTGCAAACGTCAACTTATTTAGGCTGCAGCTGATTCTACTTCCCCCACAAATTTGATTGGAATCGTACAGATCGGGACCCGAATCGGGGTATGCTGACGGAGAATGGACTCAAGTAGCAATGCATTTGTCTGTGTCGGTTAGCCTCAGTCAAAGTGGCAATTGCATGCAATGTGCATCTTCGGATGTCATAAGACATCTTCGGCAGATGTGGTTTCTTTTCGGCCTCTGCCACCACCTTTCATTCGAACACCACCAGGATTCCTTCCTTCCATTCCACCCATTACACCCTTTCCGTCCCACCCAGTATTACACCCTGATACCCTCTCGGAATGCCGTTCCCATTACCCCTCAACTTCCCCAAGTGGTTGTCCGAGAATGAACACCTTCTCCAGCCGCCGGTAGGCAACTTCTGCCTTTTCCGCACCAACGACTACACCGTCATGGCTGTCGGCGGTCCCAATGCACGATCCGACTATCACTATCAGCCCACCGAGGAGTTCTTCTATCAGTACAAGGGCGACATGCTCCTCAAGACCGTCAACGAGGAGGGTAAATTCCAGGACATCCCCATTAAGGAGGGCGAGATGTTCATGCTTCCTGGTAAGTAACGTCAATCAATCATGCTATCACGCTCGCAAGTCGGAACCTCAGTGCTGACTCCTTACTCTTCAACCATCCCTACATACAGCCAACACACCACACTCGCCTGTTCGTTTTGCCAACACCGTGGGTCTTGTCGTCGAGCGCACACGTCCAGAAGGCAGCCCAGACGCCATGCGATGGTACTGTCCCAACAAGGAGGCGCACGGCGATACACCAACACTCGTCAAAGAGGTCAAGTTCCAATGCACCGATCTCGGCACTCAGCTCAAACCCATCATCGAGGGTTGGATGAATGATGAGGCGGGTCGAAAATGCGGCCAGTGCGGCTATGTCCAGGGTCCTCGCGAGTTGCCTGCCTAGTTTGCCATTGTCAATCTGTTCCGCTCCTTTGCATAGCCACATAGACCATACCCTGCAGAATTCTCACTTTGTTTCTTGTGATTGTCTCGCTCGCTCCTAACGCCAGTCTGATCGTCGCTTTGCCTGCTGGATCAACCTTTTGATCATGGTTGCTGAACAATCTCGATGTTCGAAGCTTGTTCGCAAACCTTGAAATCTGGCAGTGTGCTTGTGATTCGAGTAATTGTGCGCGTCGACAAGTACGAAAAATACTGTATTAATATTCACAAATAGCGGGAATCGGCCATTCGCAATTGCGACCCTCTGGGCGTGTGGAGAAATGGCCGTGCGTGGCTCTTGGTCCAGAGCTGCATCAGCACACACATACTCTCTCTCCTATCGTGCATCAATCCATTCTGAACGCCTACGCCAACATCTTCCCTTTCATCTGCCACCGTCCTTTACTACGCGCCACCACCATCCGCAACATCTTTGAAAGCAAAAGGCAAGCAAGGCACGTCAGCAAGACCTATCTTTGATAACAGAACGTCACCCATCCACCGCAGCTTCCTCAAATCATCTCGAGCAGCCGAGCCTCTTCTTCGTATCGATCATCGCGACAAATCTGGCCACATCCTGGCACACAACCCCTCCATAGTCTCAGATCACAGTCTATCGCCGCAAGCCATCATGTCCGGTCTCGAGAAGTCACTCTTCCAACTCAAGTTCACTGCCAAGTCACTCCAGCGACAAGCTCGCAAAGCCTCCAAGGACGAGACGGCAGAGAAAGCAAAGCTTAAAAAGGCACTCGCACAGGGCAACACAGAAGGCGCTCGCATCTATGCTTCCAATGCAATTCGCAAGAAAAACGAATCACTCAACCTGCTGCGGCTAGGGAGTCGTATCGATGCAGTCGCAAGTCGTGTAGAGACTGCTGTGACCATGCGTCAAGTCACCGGTAGCATGGCATCTGTTGTCAAGGGCATGGACAAGGCGATGGAATCCATGAATCTCGAACGTATATCCATGGTAATGGACAAGTTCGAGGGTCAGTTCGAAGACATGGATGTTCAGACATCCTATATGGAGGGTACCATTGGTGCAACTACTGCGCAGACTATGCCGCAAGACCAGGTGGATTTGCTTATGCAGCAAGTCGCCGACGAAAACGGCATCGAAATCAACCACAAGCTTGGCGAGGGGGGCTTGCTCGAAGGCAAGGTGGCTGACCTCGCACCAAAAGTCCCCGACAGCAAGGTCAAAGACAAGGAAGATGATGCTCTCGCTGAGCGACTCCGCGCTCTGCGACCTGCCACTTGAACATCTTGTGCATTACATTGTCGGAACGTCACACCTACATTCCCATTCCAATGGCTCAAGCTGCTTCTCCGCACAATTGTCTCGCTCGTCTTGGTCCTTACTCGGTGGTGTGTGGATGTCAGGGCTATTTTGATTGTGCTAAAGTACAGAGTGTGGCTTGCTTCAAATACAGAATTGCAGGTCTCCTGTGTTGAGATCAACGAGGGCCGTATCCAGATCTTGATTGGGGTGGATAAGAGCCGTTGGGTGGATGCGAAGGCGGTGGTCCACGCATATTAGGCGGCGGACCGGATGGGTATTGACCAGGCGGCGGTCCGCCATAGCCGGGTGGTGGCCCTCTGGGTGGATATGGGCCATTACTTCCCCCTTGAGGTGCGCCTCCCATCATGTTGGGCGGTGGCCGCGAATATGGCCCACCTTGAGGCGGGGGACGGTTGTAATTTGGCGGACCGCCATGATCTCTCGATGAGCCATCGTTGTTACCGTACCTTCCGTAACCACCGGGCCCGCCGCGAGATGCTCCACTGCGATCCCCACCGCCGCGACCGCCACTGTCTCCGCCCATCGACGTCCGTGGTGGACCTTGCGATCTGAAATCTGTTTGAGGATATAAGTTGAAAGTATGACATTGGTCAGTGATCCAATATTCTCACCATGCAAAAGGTCTCGCAGGACGATTACCTACTTCTATCAGGTGTGCCGCTCAATGGACCCGCACCAAAAGTCATGAAAGACGATCCGGCTGGTTGCAGGAGATCCCTCGGCTTTTCGATTCCCCGACGATCGTATTCCCGTGCTAAGGTGTCGAGTACTTCCTGGATCTGTTCTGGGTCGAGGTTCTGGTAGTACTCGCGTACATTCTGAAGATGATTTCGACCGCTGTTGTGCGCCTTTCGCACCGAGACCGAGTCATGCGTCAAGAAGACATCGCAGTAGTCGCAATAGTGTTTGCCCATCTCCGTGCACTGTCGATGAAGGCCAAGATCTGCGGATTAGTCTATCTAAGATGCCGCGTGAGATTCGCCCAGGGAAAGTAGCTTCAGTCGTAACACGGCGAGATATGGAGCTTTCGAAGTCTCGAGTCGAGCGGAGATGAAGGTAGAAATGCTGTGCCCAGATAGTGTTGACTTTAGCGGGCTTCAATGGTCGGCAAAGGTGGACCAGGTGCGGGTTTTTAGTGTGAGAATGTAGATTGAAAACGAAGTGATAAGGAATGATATAAACCTCAAACTGCAACGGAGCCGACCACCTTTACGGTTGTTCGGCGCTTTCTCTCATGTCACGCCTAGTAGAATGTAACATTTATCTTTTTTTTTTTAACCTCCACCGCGTGTCAGCCGCATGCACAAACCCTGAACAATCTCGCCCTTGCACCCTGAGATTAACACATGCGCTCCCCCCAACTCAGCCAAGATATGTAGCCACGGCCGCTGCTTACACCCTTCGGCTCCTTATATGCTACCACTCTCATTTGACACTACCTTCTCGCAGACCGCAACCGCCGCTACCAAGACCGAGTCCGAGTCGCTCTGTTCAAGGTAGCGCGTGCCTTAATCGATCTCAGCAGCTCTTTGGTCGGACAAGGACAAAGTAGGCTGTGATGCCTTGAACATCGTCCTCAAAGCCACAGCTAGTCTGTGCGAGCTGAGTGTTTTCGCAAACATCACTGCAATGCATCTTCCACGGCACACCATCGAGTCGCATGCCGACGTTCCGCTCTTTCAAAATGCCAGCTTTTGCTCACCAGAACCTTTCGTTTTCAACACTACTTCACCGGCAAACGTAGCTCATAGTGGCGTACATGCAGGACTAGGGAAACCAAGCCACATCTCGCAACCAGCAGTCCTTAGTTGCGCCAGCCTCAATGGCTTTCTGGTAGTCCAGACGGATCCATTGAAGCTCGTCGCTAATCGTTCTTGGTCTTCTTCGCAAGGCGGTCTCTCCCACGCCGTGCCGGTCCAACACACGTCTCTGCTCTTTCTAGTAGGTGGAGGACGCGTGCCTCGGTTCGCCCCGAACAAGGTCGTGCTATGGGACGAGGCTGCTGAGTACACCGCAAAAGCACCAGCTGGCACCTCACAAGATGTCGACTCGGATGACGAAGACCTCGAGTCCGTTGCTTCGCGGCGCGCCTCAACCATCTTTTCAGCAGGTTCCGAGTTCGACGCTTACGGCAAAGCTCGCACGGACGATACAGAAAGTTCGCAAGGCTCGATGACAGCACGAAGTCGCTCCTCGTCTCAGGCTGGCAGCTTGCAGTTCTCGACCTCTTCACTCGTCAACGCGGACGATCTTGCATCGGATCATCGGACCTCTGAAATCAACGATGAAGTTCCACTGCCGAGCGATCGAGACGGAATTACGCTGGCTGATAGCGTTGGAGCAAGCTCTTTCGGGATAGGCAGACTTGAAGCATCTCAATCATCGAACGTGTATGGTACGACAGGCGTCGACTTGATGCCAGTAGACGATCGTGAAAGAGACTTGACTTCTTCCAAGTATTCTCACTCGATCATGGCCAGCTCTGCCAACCTTGCCGATCCCTTCGCCGAGGACGACGCGCTGTATTCAACCGCGAGAATTTCATCACCCAACAAGCGCCCGCATGACATGGAAACTTCTACTGCATCGGTCGACTCGAGGAGGAACCCTGCGCAGGTCTCGTCACCTCACCAGCGCCTCTTCTCGAGTCAAGCATCCCGCCAAGCAGGAAATGGTCTAGTCGACTCAGTCTCGAGCATGGCCACTACTGCTACTGATGCTACTGCAAAAGCTCAACCACAGATCTTGCGCGGACGCGAAGTTGCTGAGCTCGAGTTCAGCGAGGTCGTGCGCGGCATCTATGCCACCTCTGTGCATACGACCTCGAGCAGGCATGGGCAGGAGAGCGTCAAAGGGAAGGGTCGCGCTACGACTGATACCGCAAGCGCAGGATGGTTCAGCAGCCCACGGGTTTGCGTGATCCTAGTAGTGGTTCTCACCTCCAAAGCTGTCATCTTTGAGCTATCGCCATCCTCGGGAGGCGCCAACTTGACAGGGAAACCTGCAAGCTTGGCATGGAACATTCAGAAGAGAGCGGTAGTGCAGACGTACAAGAACCCTAAAGGTCTTGGCTCAGTCGCTCCTTACGTCTCAAAGGCAGGCGCATCCCAGTCGGAGCACGGTATCGCGATCGTTGCCGTCCCAGGACGGCAGAAGGGCCACATCCAGCTGCTGCGGATAGGATTGCAGAGCTCAACAAGCGTTGACTCGTCGCCGGCCTTGGCGATTCCTTCTACCTCGATCGGTGCGGCGAGCATCATTGTAGCGCACGAGTCATCTATTGCTGCTATTGCTCTCAGTCCCAACGGTCATGTTCTTGCTACCGCATCTTCGAAAGGAACGCTCATCCGAATTTGGTCGAACATCACCACCGGTGAAGTAGCTTCTGGCTCAGGTGCGGGTCGTCATTCCGGCGTTCCCCCCAAGTCCGGAACAGCAGGTCGAACGGGCTTCGGAGCGAAACTGGTGCGCGAACTGCGTCGTGGCACCGATCCCGCGACTATTTTGAGCATCGCTTTTGCTCCAGATGCCTCGTTGGTTGCAGCTGCCAGCGACAAAGGGACAATCCACATATTTCTTCTCACGGATCATGCCGGTACATCAGCAAACCCGGGGTCTGCGGAACAGGGCCGATCTACATCCGCCTCGTCATCTCGAGCTGTCCATTTCGGAAGGGCAGCCGCGCAATATCTTCCTGCAGCAATCGGGAATCTAGCCGGCCAGATTCCACCATCCGTCTTGCCACAATATCTCAAGTCGGAGTGGAGTAGTGCTCAATACCGCATCCCTCTGAAGAGCTTCGGCGCGTCCTCGAGACACTATTCGAAGTCTGCAGCGCCAGATGACAGTGCAATGTATGGTGCTGCCGTGACTTCAGCCGCGCCCGCCGGTACGGAGAAGTCGACCGAGGGCGCTTGGGCTCAGATGCGTAGTCGTATCAGCGACATCCGCAAGGGCGAAGCGAGCGTCGACGAGAAGGTATTCCTTTGCTGGATTGTTGAGGCAAGTCCTTCCGGGGATTCCCCACCAGCAGCATCAAAGGGAGGTAGAAAGGATGCGCAGCGGTCGCGTACAGGCAAGGCAGACAACCCGCGAACGCACGAATCGGCTTCGTTGTCGGATGAATACGACTCACACAAGCTTGATGGCAGCCCACAGTCTAGATACCGTCTTATCGCAGTGACGACATCCGGAGGGTGGTACAAGCTGGCAGTCACGCTGCCGACCTCTGCAGAAGAGGACAGCGTGGAGGCTCCGACTGTGCTCGACATGTACCGTCAGGATGCATCGGCGAGTTCGAAGCGAGGGAACAAAGACAAGGCAAACGCTATGGAATGCCGATTGCTCGAGTTCCGTCCAATGGTGGCTCTGCTGGACGGGTGGAAGGCCTAGAACCTGGGGGCCTCAAAGCGCTGTCTCATTCGTCACACATGCTCAATCGCGACCACTCCCATCTATCCGTCGCATATCTCTGTCAATCCACATCTTTCATGCGCCAAGAATTGCAAACAGTACAGTGTGATCATTCCATGTGATGAGGAACTTAGTTGACACCGCCAAAGACCATGAGCTTCTGAACCATGTATTCGTCGATGCCAGTGCGACCACCTTCGCGACCGAAACCAGACTCGTGAACACCACCGAAAGGTACTGCGTTCTGCGAAATGAGACCGGTGTTGATACCGACCATGCCGACCTGGAGCTCCTCAGCGACCCTCCAGCATCGAGCGGTGTCCTTGGAGAAGAAGTATCCGGCGAGGCCGACGTCGACGTTGTTAGCCTTGCGGACGACCTCCTCCTCGCTTGTGAAGGTGTAGACGGCAGCGAGAGGGCCGAAAGTCTCTTCGCGGTCGGTAGGGACGTCCTCGGGAAGGTCGGTGATGACAGTGGGCTCGAAGAAGAGACCCTCACCACGCTTACCACCGACGATGACCTTGGCGCCCTTCTTGACCGACTCGTTGACGTGCTCCTCAACCTTGCTTAGACCAGCCTCGCTCACAAGAGGACCGTGAGTGGTGCCCTCGTCCATACCGTAGCCGACCTTGAAGTTGTCGACCTTGGCAGCGAGCTTCTTGAGGAACTCATCCTTGATGCTGGCGTGAACGTAGATTCGGTTGGCGCAAATGCAGGTTTGACCGGAGCCACGGAATTTGCATGCAATGGCACCTTCGACAGCCTTGTCAAGGTCAGCGTCCTCGAAGACAATGAAGGGAGCGTTGCCGCCAAGTTCCATCGAAAGCTTCTTGAGGGTGGATGCAGATTGGCTCATGAGGATCTTGCCGACACGAGTGGAGCCGGTGAAGGAGATTTTGCGAACGGTTGGGTTCTCACAGAGCTCCTTGCCGACAGCAATCTCGTTGTCGCCCTTGGCACAGGTAACAACGTTGATGGTACCCTTGGGGAAGCCGACCTTCTCGGCGAGGTGTGCAAATGCGAGAGCAGAGAAAGGAGTTTCAGCTGGGGCCTTGATGACAACAGTGCATCCTGCGGCGAGGGCGGGAGCGGCCTTGCGGGTGATCATGGCGGCAGGGAAGTTCCAAGGTGTGATGAGACCAGCGACACCGACGGGCTGCATCTGAACAACATTGCGAACGCCAGGAAGAGGCGATGGGACAGTGTGGCCGTAAGTGCGGGTAGCCTCCTCAGCAAACCACTCGAGGAAACCGTTGGAATAGCCGATCTCTCCCTTTGCCTCGGCGAAGGCCTTTCCGTTCTCGGCGACAATGATTTTTGCCAAATCCTCGGCGTGCTCCTGGTGAGCATAGTAGAGCTTCATGAGGAGATCGTGGCGGTGCTTGGCAGTAGTCTTGGACCAAGACTTGAAGGCTTGCTCGGCAGCATTGATGGCAGCAGTGGTGTCCTTGGCACCCATGTCAGGCACCTGACCAATTTCAGCACCAGTGGCCTTGTTAAAGACCTTGAGAGTGGACTTGTTGTCTGCGTCAACCCATTCTCCGTTGATGTAGGCCTTGGTTTGCCAAAGGGACTGGTTGTTGAGCTTAAGGTCCTCTTTACCGCCCTTAACGACACCTTGGGGCATGTGCGGCATTTTGATGGTTGCTGTGGTGTGGATGAATCGAGGAGCACGGGAAGACTGAAAAGTGATTGCCGAACGCGAAGCAAGTCGTGTGATGGATGAGGAAAAGGTCAAACGTTGTGTAGTAGCAGTGCGAAGTGCAGATCGAGAAGTTAAGCGGCCTACAGAGCGGAGCATGCTATAGTAGGCTATCGTCGACAAACCGAGAAAGGTGAAGAGACGAATCAGTTAGCTTGTTGCACGATGAGTGGAAGAGATGAGGCAAGGATGCTGGAGTCGATCAAAGCCGGTGAGTGATGTTGCTTGCCTGACTGGTCGGGTAATCTGATGGTATTTGCAGGCTATGTCCGTGCGCCCGCGTGCCGCTCGTTGGGATTTGTAACGCGAGTGAATCAGCATCGGCTGTCCACCGATAGACACAATTCATGAGGTGGAGGCTGCCGGCTTTTCCGTTCAAGGTAGCATTGCCCTTCTTGTACACCTTTGGCTAGCCATACGTTCCCAAGGGTTAGGGCCACCAGCAGCTGCACGACTAGCATGGCACCCCAAGCGAACAGTATAGGCGGTGATGCAGCCTAGACATCTGCAATGGGAGGAGGGGACCAGAATACTTACCAAAACAATCGGTGGACGGGAACGCTAAAGCAGCGTCTGTGTCTTCAAACTCGTTGATGGTGGAGCGGAAAGAGACACCGATTATCTTCCGAGCTTACAGGAGATCACGTTATATATGAGCTTCAAGGATGCCAAGAGCAGCGACAGCGTCAACACAGATCCAAGAACCAGTTAGGGCCTAGGA
The DNA here is from genome assembly GCA_023212835.1 of Pseudozyma thailandica. Taxonomy (NCBI): domain Eukaryota; kingdom Fungi; phylum Basidiomycota; class Ustilaginomycetes; order Ustilaginales; family Ustilaginaceae; genus Pseudozyma; species Pseudozyma thailandica. Next base: position 1,732,570 of record JALCCH010000001.1, read on the forward strand.
GATGTCGAGATTTGCATGGCACTCGTGACCTTTCTGAATATTGACAGCCACGATCGCCTCACAAAGGCCTGTGTATCGAAGCTCAGGCGGCAATCCAATCAATTCCATATTCTCGTCCAGCTCACCAACCGGTCGGGAATAAGAAAAGAGATGCGAGTTGGCATGAACCTGCATCTGGCGACTTGCGGCACGGGTGCCACGGGTTGCAGCCTTCCTGGCCCAATCTCGAAACATTCGCGATTTTTACCCCACGCACAGACCGGGGAAACGAGAAGCGCCCTAGCCGCGACAAAGCTCGACAAATTGGGATTTTTTTGAGCGATAGTGTCAGATCCAATTTAGCGTACAAACTACGCATTGTTTTAACTACTTCAGGGTCTGCTCGATAGATCATGCATGCATCTTGCGCTTCAAAGATGAATTGGATCTTCTTCTCATCTTCCACGCCATCTCGACTCGATACCTTTCTCGCACCGAATCGTTGCTAGCTAGCAAGCAAGCAAGCAAGCAAGCAAGCACAAAGAAACATGGTGAGCTCGTCAAATAGCATTGCCACTCCTCCAATCTCGATGACTTCAGCGACTTCTGACACTGAATCGTACTTCTCATCCACCTCATCGACTAGCCTGTCTCTCTGACCGAGAACAAGGACGCCCTTGTATTGCGCCTCAAGTATCATAAGACCACGCTCTTCCTCACATGCCAGCCTACCACCTCTCTTTCGACGCTCAAGAGCGACTTCCTCTCAGCCGTCCAAGCGACCAATCAACCTGAGCTCTCCACTCTATCGCAGCACACACAAACGGATGGCAAGTCGTATCCCAGCTGGAACGAAATGGATGCGCAGCAAGACATCGGCCTCTTCGTAGCTGGAAGCACTGGCAACGACACTGTTGAGGGCATGACCATTTTTATGCCGCTGGACCACGACACAGCACACTCCGACACCACTGTGCGCAAGGCAGGTCTCAAAGACTCGGATGCTGTCTGCGTGGGCTTCAGAGCGGAAGGAGCTTGTGAGTATTGATAATTTACCGCAAATGAAGCTGCTGCGTTGCGCATATGCTTGCTCACTAACCAAATCCTTCGCTTTGCCGGTTCCCCTTCTTTGTCTTTTCCATCTGACCCACTTGATGCCTTCCTGCCTGGCGGCTACGCTTGCCTTTATCACACTCCCATCTCTCTGATTTGCCTTCGTACATATGACAGCCTCTGTTTCTCAGCCAGTTGTGCAGTTTATGGATGTCGAAGAGGACGAAGACGAAGAGGCCGTAGACCCTGACTCCATCCCGCCACCTCTTTCCGATTAGCCTTCGGAAATCAATATTACCACTCTTCGAGCCAATCGATCAATGAGACTGCTTCTACCTGAGACTCTTGGATGGTGTCGCATTGCAAGAGCAGCGGGTTACTCCGTTCGCATACTTCATTGAGAATGATTCAGGCAACTCCTTGCGTTTCCGAGCGTTGACCGCGGCAAAATCGAAAATGTGGAGGAAAAGCTCTTTTTTTTGGGCTCCTTCCTCATGTTGAGTTTGACGGCTTGGACCTGCGGTCTGTGCCCGCTTACAGATCCAATTCTTCTTACTGGCAAATAATACGTTCTTCGTGCGCTTAATGCTGACCCTTTCTCATTGTCGATCACCACCACCTACATCACGGCCAGGTCAAAGGACTCGCTGACCGCATTTCGTGACTCTCATGAAGTCGCTTGTATCGCGGGGCTGCCGTCCACAGGCTGCCTCGATACATTCATTGAGGCGAGCTTTGCAGAACCTCGAGTGTACACTGCAGACTGCATCGCCGTCCGGTGTTTCGTCTGGTGTCTCGTTCACCTGCTCTGGAAGCGTACTGTATCAGACAAGAGGATTCAGATCGACAAATGGATCTAGCGATATCTCACCAGCAATAAAGGCTTTCTCGACATCCTCACGGACGGCTGCTGCATCCTCCGAGTCTTCAACGCGTCTGGTGCCTATCAGCCCTGTGTCACAAACAAAGTTCCCACCGCCCTCGTTCCCGCCATCATTTGGATCCAACCAGCTGGTGCCTATCTCTGACGACACAAATCGACGCTTACACAACATTCTTGCGTGCTTCGACACCCCTGTGCGCTTCGCCTTTGCATATGGCTCTGGAGTCTTCTCCCAAAAGGAAGCTGGACCCGAACACTCGAAGCGACCTGCGACCAAAGATGGCAAGAAGATGATTGATCTCATCATGGCAGTGACGCATCCTCAACATTGGCATTCGCTCAACATGGCACAGCATCCACGTCACTACTCAATGCTCAGCCGATTGCTGGGTGGCATTGGCATTTCGCTCGTACAGCAGAGGGGCGCCAAGATCTGGTACAATCCTTACATCAAGCTGGAGGACGAGCTTGTGAAATATGGCATCATCAGTGTCGATGATCTATGCACAGATCTGCTCGATTGGGAGACGCTCTACGTGAGTGGTCGCATGCACAAGCCAGTAGCGCTCATCACTTCGGACGCAAGGGTGCGCTTAGCTCAACAGGTTAACCTGGCCTCGGCTTTGCGGACTGCACTTCTGCTGTTGCCACGAGAATTCACAGAAGTGCAATTGTACACGCAAATTGCCTCGCTCAGCTACACCGGTGACTTCAGAATGTCGGTGCCTGGTGGGGAGAACTCGAACAAAGTGCGCAACATTGTGGTCAATCAGCGCGAAGAGTTCCGAAGGCTGTATGCTGGCTTGATGCGCAATCTGGGCACACTATCAGTGGAGGAAGTCAAAGAGAACCGGTTCAACATTGTTCAGGATGATTCGATATCGACAAGAGCGTCCTACGGTGCTAGATTACCGCGATGTCTGCGACAAAAGATTCAGGACTATTACACGTCGCGACCCGACCTGGATCCGGCATTCCTCAAGCTCTCGCTGTCCAAGACGCTCGACACCGTACCTCGTGCACCCTCCCGAATCGAGCGAGAGGAGACGCTCAACGCTTTCTGGCGCGCAGCTGTACAGAGAGAGGACTTTGGCCAGGTGCTCTTGCAGATGATCTCGCAGACCGTCAAGGGGCCAGCATGGTCGCAATCGCTCAAGGGTATCTACACAGCTGGCTTTACAAGAACTTTCCGATACGTGGCGGCCAAAATTGGCAAGGTGAGTCCAATTAACGAGAGGATAAAGGGTGGCGCTTTTGATCGACAGGCTTGTAAATTGACCATGGATCTTGACTCTGCCTTTGCCTTCGATTGGCTTCTGCACCCGACTCTGCACAGTACTTTGAGGGCAAGAAACAAAAGAGCTAATGTCAAGATCGCACATCAAATTGTTGACACCATACCTGACCGTGATTGGAATGCTTGTCAATCGTGTGCACATCGGCCTGCATGATCGAGGTGGGGAGAAATGGGTTCTGTGAAAGAAGAGCTGCAGCTATCAAATCGGTGATCCTTGTTGAATGGAGGGAGATCATTTGCGAGATGCGAGAATGACCACTGTCAGGCGAACTGTGATTGCATGATATAACGAAGCGGATGCCACCAGCAGGCGAGACAGCAGGAAACAGTCTCAGCCCTTCGTGCAGCAGCTGGCTTGCGCTGCTTCTCCTTGTCGTTCACCTTACGCTTGCATAAAGGAGGTGATGTGCAGATGCTGTACCACAGTTGATCAACAAAGAAGCCCATTATCAAAGTGACTCCTGTTCTGTCACCCGCAATGGATCCGAGGCAGCCGATTGAACAGCGACTGGGTAAACATCGGACAACTGTTTCAAAGCCAGCTGAAGTGAGGCTCGGCGACAAGACAAGTTCTGAGCCTATCACAAGGATGCAATTTGGGCAATTCACGTCTAAATCCTTGCATACTGCAGATCACGCTTGCAGAGAAACATCAACACAAAAACATGCACCACCTGGGTTGAAGCTCGGAAGATCCGCAACGCCCGACTTGGACGCGCTGGCAATCCATTTGTTTGTGTTGTTTTTCAATTTATGAGCTTGCTTGCTTCGTTCTGCAGTGTCGCTTTTTCCAAAATTTCCTTTGAAATTTAAAAACAATTTTCAGAAAAAATGCTCCGACATCCGAACGTGCTTGCAGGCGTACAACAGCAGCAGAGCAGGAGCAGTCGAAAAAGGGTGCAGCTGTGTAACACACATCCCCAACCTCGGCTGTCGAGACCAACACCTTGTACAATCAAAGCAGATCTGTCTCTTCACCAGCGTCATCATCACCACCACGAGCCTGGCACTCTCGATTTCTAGAGCTGTTCTTTGGATCCGAAGAATCACGACACTCCGATATTTCGAACAGCAATCCACACCCACCTTCGGATCGACATTCTTTTCGTTGCAAACTCTTACACGCTACTCGACCATTTGGCTTGACACGGACCTCAACAACTGCCACCTTCACGCTGCAACCCAGCTGCAAAAACAGACAGCTAACACAGAGCGATCAGGGCAGCTCATCATTCACGGTATCCGCGCATATAGTCTCACTATCCCGATCGAGTGCACCAAGACGCTGGCAAAGCGTCGCGCTCGACCCCAATCCCGTCACCATTACCGGTCCACGCCATCTGAAGCGTCTCTCGCTCTGCTCACCTACTTTATCTTCGTCGCTCACACTACGCGACACGGATTCGACCGACCTTTTCTCGCCAGCAGCTCGTTCGGATACCGGTCACGCCCAGTCACCTACACCATCGACCCGCTCCGTCGCCTCCGAGTCGCCTACCTCGTCAGAGAAGCGTTCCTCGCACGGCACGGACGCACTCGTTGCCGGCCCTTCTCATGATATCAAGCTAAACCGCGCAAAGCAGGCCGTTCGTCATATACGCACCTACTCAGCTCAATCCGTCTCGAGCTTTGCTTCCCATGCTTCCGCTTCCCGCCAACCTTCAGCAGAGATCGTCGAAGAGGACGAATCTAGCTTGACCAGTCCGCCTTCCAAACAACGACGGGACGATCGTGTCGACATGTCTGACTCCAATCCAGAAGATTCGCCACAATGCTCACGTCTGGGCTCTCGCTCCAATGCTGGCTCCATTTACAATGGCGACCAGAACATGTCCGCCTCAATGCTTTCCGTCGTTGATCCGGACCACATGGACCACATCGAAAACAGTGTTCGCCAGTCAAAGACTATCGAGGACTTCACCAACATCATCAGCGAGTTCCGCATGAATCGTCACACACTCTATCCCAACTCGTTGGCAGGCTCCCTCACTCAGGACGCCAGCCCCATGCCAACCAGCACCAGCCATCACAGTCTCGACCAACGCAGCGAGGCAGGCGAAACTGTTCGATGCACCTGTTGCTGCAACAAAGACGACTGTCCACGTGCGCTTCGTGCTCGTCAAGAATGGCGAGATCTCGAGGCCGACCTGCGTCTCAGTGCAGAGATCGGCCAAGCGCTGCTTCGGCGTCATGACGCCATGCAGGCCAAGTTGCAAAAACAAGCAGAGGAATACATGCAGCAACGCGACGGACTCATGAGTCGCCTGACCAAAAGCTACAAAGAGACATCCGCGCTCGAGCGCGAGCTTGCTCAATCCAATCTCAATCTAGAAGCAGGCGACAGCAGCAATCGTGCTTTGCTACATGAGCTCGATGAAGCACGCAACCAGCTCAGTAAGCTCAAAGCATCTCAGACTCGCTTGAGCGGTGCAAATGAGCGCGCAAAAACGCTTCAACATGAGCTTGAAGATCTCAAGCAAGAACTTGCCGCCGAACGAAAACGCTCTCAAGCAGCCGATGCCAGAGCCAAAAAGCTCGAACACAAATCCTCTCAGCTCAAGGATGCTCTTCGCGACGCCCGCAAAGAAGCCGATGTCGACACTGCATTGACCAGCCGCGCGCCTGGCGACGATCATGCTCTCCAACTGGCAAGGGATCGACTAACACGTGGTCTCAAGCATCAACGTAGCCTTTCAATCGCTACCGACGCCTCCACTTTCAGTGATGACGCAGAACAGACGCAAGCTATCGAAGCACTCGTCCGCGATAACGAAGCGTTGCGAAGCGATAACGACAAGCTAAGAAGTCTCGTTGACACTTGCAACGAGGAGCTCGATTCGCTCCGCAGCTCAGTGAATAACGCAATCACCATGGTCGCGTCTCCTATTCCAGATGCTGCCAAGTTCGAAGAAGCTGCAGTGCTGAACCTCGAGTCACCGGAACAAGCCCAGGCGAAAGAGGTCAGCAATGCTATACCAGCCGCAAGCGTTGAGACACGAGAGACAAAAGACAATCTTTACCAGCAGCTCCACACTGTGCAGGTTCCTTCAAACGCAGAAGAGCAAAGAGCCATTTCTCGGCCAACGATGACGACGCACACATCCTCAACCGGGTCCTTTTCCTTTCCCCCTACATCGCCAACTTTCACAGAAGACTACAGCGCATCTGTAAGTCGAAGCGACTCACTTGCGTATACCGCCGACAGCAGCGCAGCGAGTCAAGCACCCGAGTCACTTTCCTTCGCGCCAAGCTCGCGGTCCAGCGAAACGAGTCGCGACACAGAAAAGCAGACCTCCGACTTCCTGAATTCAGATCCTGCTCGCAGAGAAAGCCGCACTGCCCAATTGGGCAACTTGCTCGATTACATCAATCGACTCTTTACGCGCTTGTCTACCGCCGACGTCGACACGCTCACCCGTCGATTGCAGAGGCAAAATCTCGCTGGAGATGCTGGCCACCTGGCCCGAACCACCGTGCACTCCATACTCCGAGATATCGACGGCCTTCGAGACCATTTCCGCAAACTTATCGAGGCCGAGGCACGCAACCAGTCGAGGGACGATAGCTCGTCACACTCCAAGGACTTCACCAACGAGAGTCTTGTTGCAAGGAAAGAGTTTTTCGCACTTCTCAAGGCATTCCGTGACATCATGTGCGAACTCGCCAAATTGCGTCTCTGCATCAACGACATCCATCTCAATCCAGGTCAAGCCGCCAAGCTCCTCCACGACCATCTTGGCGCAAACACGAACGAGGACAGAGGCCTTATCCCCATTCCTTCGGCGGTCAACTGGCTCGGTAAGATGCTGCTCGGCGGTCCCAGTGCCACGCCGTCGACGCCGTCTCCAGGCGCCACGACACCTACGTCAACTCTTTCGGTGCCTGATGCAGCCGTTGCCAGTGGATCGAAGGCCGGAAGGCCGCTGACAGGCAGGACCATCTCTGGCAACTATGCGAGTCATTTGGCGCCACGAGCTTCTCCTGCTGTCGTCTCATCTACTTTGGCTGTCGAGGTCAAAGGTACGCATGCATCAGCCGCTTCTCAGCCGCGTCTGTCCGTCTCGCCAAAGACACCCGTCAACGGCGGTCTCCGTGCGGGTCCACGTCCTCAGCGTGGGCGTTCCACCTCTTCGCTCTCACGCGTCCAGTCCCGTAATCTTTCGGGGCTCTTTGCTGGTAGCATTGCTCCGTCGTACGCAGGTCTGGACGCTGCTCGAAACACGCCGTCAGATCTGAGCAGCACTTTTGCACAGACGAGGTCACTGCGACAGAAGGCAGGTGCTCCGAGACAGAGCAGACCCTGGCAGCGTCCCTTGTCTCGAATTGTGGACGATGACGAGATCAGCATCCACCGAGGAAGGGCAATCCGTCAGCAAGTCTTTGATGACGACAGCGATAACGAAGGCTCTGATGACGAGATGAACCGCAGTGGCAACTTGCTTGAGCGTACTTTACGACCTCGAGGATTAAGCGACAGTTCAATTCGAAGCACATTCGTCGAGATGGCGGATGGCGGAGGCGGAGGACCCGTCTCGCCAGCTGCAGATCGGATTCGTCCATCTCCAATATCGCGCATCATCACACCTGCCACTCTCTCGCTTCACTCGACACCGAGCGCGGCTGCAACTGTGACAACTCCTGGACAGGAGCATGGCCAACTCAGCGCTGAGGGACCCGCGTCTCCCTCCGTCTCTTCGGACAGATCTGGCAGCCTCACGCCAGGCGCGGTGGGTATTGCTGGTGGAGTAGCTAGCTCCATTTTGAGTCGTTCAGAGAAGGTGTTGTCTTTCTTCAGCGGAGGTGTGGCAGGCTCTGGCGTACCAATACAACCCAGCACCGCGTCTACCAACCCGGGTGGGCCTAGTCTCAGACAGACACCATCTATAGCAGCACTCAACAAAGCAGCCGCTCGTGGGGCTGTATCGCATGATCTGTCAACTTCGCCACGAAACCCGACGACCACACAATCCTCCTCGTCAGATTCGCGCATGCCAGCCGGTCTCGGCCTCGGCTTACCGCAACGTCCGGCTCTCGGCGGCGGTGGCAGTGGACGTGCCGGCTTCTGATGATCCCGCTGCGTATCATTCTTTGTTCCTTTCACTGTCATTTCTTTCCCTCCATACCATTCCTAGATCAGCAATGCATACTGTCATTTCATCGTGCCTTCTTCTGTGTTACAGTGCTCTGTAAAGAAGCCGTAAAGAAGAGTCTTTAATTAGTGGTGGTTGGCTAGTGAGAAGTCCAGATACACCCCCCAAAGCATGGTCGACATCTGCGGCCACAGACCCTTGAAAGCACCGCATCCCGTCCGATCTGCGAAGTTAAGCAAGGTATTGCCTAGTCAGTACTGCGGTGGGGGACTACGCAGGAATCCTAGGTGCTGCAGTTCACCTTTTTGTTCTCTTTCTTCTCGTTTGTTGATACCATCTAGAGAGTTCCAAAACTGTTCAGATACCTCAAAGAGCCGAGTTCAAGGTCAAGAACCATCACGTTGTTGAAACATGGGCAACAATTGGACTAGATGAGTGAATTTGCTGACAGGAAAGCGACGAGAGGCAGCACCAGCATGGTCAAAACTACTGAAAGGGGGTATCAGATTAGAGCGGTTTCACCCGCTGTGTCAAATGTCTTGCTCACTGTTGGGCCAAGTTGGGTAAGATGGTAGTGTGAGTTGGTGGTTTGGAGGATTGTGAGCAATGTCTTACACCTTGTCCTGCACCTTCTGGGTCACAGACAATGAGTTTGTAAATTTTTGATTTGCACATGACACATTCTTTGGGTGGTGATGATGCATTTAGGGTATCCAGTATATCATCGGACCAATATGAGTCAGATCCAGTGGTGGTAGTACTTGCTCCTTGTGATCAGGCACACACTTGTTGCATGCAATGAAATTAGGTTAAGGCTACAGTAACCTTCACAATCACCTTGACCCCGCATTGCTGTACCCCACACTCTCTGTTGCTTGCCAGAACTGCACTCTGCAGCCTTGTACAACCATGAACAGCAGATTGAAGCATGCTGTACAAGCTCAATCTGCTCCCAGAAGATCTTTGTGGCCCTTTAATGGCGCTCTCACAGAATGATTTCATTGATTCAGTCTGTTCAAACTTTGCAGATGATGATGAAACCCAATGTGAAGACTCCTTGCTGTGGCCTGCAACTCCTGTACAATTGCAACCAACTCCTGTACCTAGCTCACAAGCATCTCAAGCAATGCAAGAATAGTTTCATTCTCCCTCACCGTTGCAAGCACCTGAAACTCTTTGAACTCAGTCTCAATGGGATCTGTTGTCAATTCAGTATCTTCTCATGACTATTCTTGTGAGGAACCCAATCGACAAGCACTCAAACAATGAATGCAAGAAAGCATGGCAGGTGGTCACACAGGACTTCAATCATGCTTGTGGTCCAAAGAACCTTTCCCTTTGTACACAGTGTGATTTGCACCATCTGCTGGGCTTGGCAGACAGGACCGTGAAGTGGAATTTGGTGAAGCAGATGCATGCTCCTCCTGCAAGCAGCATCCAGCTGTCAGGGGTCGCTGTGCCTGACGCCAAAGTTCCGTAGGCAAGTGAGTCTCGGAGGATTTCGAGATGAAATCCGCTGAGGCGAGGCTTCTCACGGAAGGCGTCGGCTACTCCTGTTGTCGCTCGCGTTCAGCGGCAATGCAGCACGTCCGAGCGTATAACTGCTGTATAACCGTTACACTATGACTGAGGAGCAAGACGAGAGCGATCTATCGTCTTCGGGGCTGTGAGTGTCGTGTGTGGTCGACGTCGTCGTACAGGGTACTCGACAGTCGCGTGAAGGAGTATCTACGGACTCTGCTCTCTGAGGCGTCGCCGGCGATGGCGACTAAGTCTCAACGGTTCTCCGACTTGCACGGAGGCACACGATGATGAATAGCAATCATACTGCGATTGCTACAACGACTGTGGCGGTAGTATCAATACTAACGGTGTACAAAGAGTAAGGTAGAGTGGATGAGCTCCAGGCTCTTCCACTCGGACATGAGTGAGCATATATAGTGGACTTGACGAAGCCTGCTTCGTCGAGCGAGGCAGTAGGCCAGTCTTGACCATCCCCATTGTCTGAGACTGACCTGCGTGTGACACGGAACCCCGTCCCGTGATTGGCCGACAGTGACAACAGCGGTGTAGTGTCAACGGCGACCACCACTCCTTGTCGTCGGCATCCCTGGTCCCCTCCAGACCAGGGTCAGTCAGTATGGCTGACCTACACTCCTAGCGAGCTGTCCAACAACGCTCGCAACAGCTGTATGACTTCGAACCTGGGCAGTTGCCTCTCGGCGGATTTCGCTGTGAAATTTGCCAAGCGACGCGTTTTCACCGGATTCCAAAATAGGGTCCGGTGACACTACCCCCGCTTTTAGAGCTGAGCTCCTGCGAAGTAATGAAATCCGCTGGGCGTTAAGGTTTCGCCAGCTGCGCAGTTTTCTTCTTCCTCGAGTGTGGTAGCGGAGTCCCGCTTTGATACCCTCACCTTCCTTATCATCGTCATCATTATCATCATCATCATCATCATCATCAACGATGGCGTTTCCAACCTTGCCATCATTCTCTCGCCGTCCGGCTTGTCGAGCCCATTCGGCGGTTCCCAATTTGGCTGATCAACGTCGCCGTTTGGCTTCGCCTCCTCCAACCCGAGCGCAGAGCCTCCCTGCCAACGATGCCGCTCCTGCTTCCGAGCAGTCTGAGAGCCTCGTGACCGCCGTTGCTGTCCAGCAACCCCTTTTCCTTGGCGGCTCCGATTCGTTTTTGCCGTCCTCCTCGCCTTCAGCCACCACCGTTCCTGCTGCCGAGGCTGAGGCAGCCTCATCGCTGGTTCGTCTTGCTTGTTCTGAGAGTGAGGAACGCCAGCGACACTGGGAGTTCCTTCTCCAGAACAACGAAGCCTTCGAGGCTGAGATGGCCGCTTCAGCGGCTTGTTACCCCCCTAGGCCGCCTGAGGAGCAGGGAGCGCCTAGCGCTCAGGGCGTGGAAGTGCCCACGAGTGATCCTGCTGAGGATGGCGTGGAACAGGTAGCCACGAGCGACATTGCTGAGGATGGCGAGGAGCAGGGTCTGCGTTCGCCAGTGTACGAGGCCTGCTCCCCCATGGCGGTGGATGGTGCTGGCGACGACGCTGGTTCGCCTACACCTATGGAGGAAAGCGAGGACAACGAGGAGGACAAGCTGGCCTTGTTGGCTGACGATGTGTCTTTTGCTCCGGGTGACTCCAGCGATTCAGATTCGGAAGCTTTGGCGTCCATGGACGAGGAGTCGATGGTGAGTCCGGCTTCTCCACCGCCAGAGGGCTCTCGTACCCCTCCGTACGTGCCGCCTGCTCGTCCTGGCCATATGCGAGTCGGTACCCCAGACTCCGGCCGCTACAGTCCATCGGTGATCGCGCCACCCCCCGTTGGTCCTGCCGTTCCTTCCTGGTCGACCGTACTTGCTTGGACCCAGTTGTTGCTGGCTCCAATCCTCCTGATCTTCGTGGCTGCTCGTGACTTCCCGACTGGCTGGATCGTCGACGACACCCTCGAGCGACGTCTTCGACTACTGACCATTCGACGTTTGACCGAAGGCTGCGCCCCTTGGCCGACTATGTCGTGCAAACGTTGCCGCGACTTGACCATACCGTGAGTACTCATCATCGACATCGTCCATTACGAGCTTCACTGACCTGTTTCCTTTTGTGTTCAGCAGGTGCTTTCCCTCCATGTTCGCCGACCCCCTTGGCACAAGTGGTCGCATCTCTGGCGCCTGCGTGCATTGCCACACCGGTGGCTTCAAGGGATGCCGCCGTACTGAGACCATGGGACGGTCCAGGGACTATGCCGGCGATCGACCTGTGACCGCTGACATCGTCCCTGCTGGTGCGCTGATGCGGGCACACCTTGTGTCTCGCGAGACTCCTGGCGTCGGTATGGGCTGGGTACGTCAACAAGACCGTACCGCGGATGCCTACAGCGCGGTTGCCTGGGCTCAAGCGTCAGCGCTCTTGTTTCGCCTGCCCCGTGACCGCTTCGCTCGTGTCTCTGAGGCCCTTCGTCGTTACGCCGAGCTGCGTCAGGCGTTGCGCTCCGAGCGTAACCCTTACGAGGACTCGAGTGTCGCTGGTCCTTCTCGTGCGCGTGGCCAGCAGCCGCGAGACGGCGAGCAGTTGCAAGACGGCGAGCAGCCGCAAGACGGCGGTGACGGCGCCAACTAGCGCCCCAAATGAGCTTCATGTATGATTGACGCAATGTAATGGTCTTGATTGCATCCTTGTGTGTGTTAGTCTTGTCTGTCTCGGGTAGTGAGACTGAGAAGACTTGGCCGTTACTTGCGAGCCGGCTCAGCGTACCTGAAATTCGCCGAGCAGCTCCATTTGACTCAATTTTGCGTCGAAATACCCCAAGAACGGTCCTTTCGCCGAATTTTGACTTCTTGGCTAGTCGAGTTTCGCGGCAGCGTTTTACTGCCTGGTTGATCGTCCCCCCCGCAAAGCCTCATACTCCTGAATGAGGTCAGAGCAGTTAAGATTATCAATCGGCTCCCAGGAAGCATCTTCTTCTGGGTAGCCTTTCCAGAACACCTTGTACTGTTGCTCGCCATCGACGACACGGCGGTCTAAGATGCGTTCAACTTTGTACTCGAGTTCTTCGTCGTGTAGACTTGGGTTTGCCGGCAAGCGATCGCGGCCCAGCAATTGACTTGTTCGCTTTTTCTCCAGCATTGAGACGTGGAACACATCGTGTACCTTGAATGAGGCTGGCAACTGCAAGCGATAGGCTCGGCAACCCACTCGCTCTAGGACAGGAAAGGGACCAGCAAAGCGCGTATCGAGCTTAGGGCTTGGTCTCTTCGTCTTCCAGTTCTTGCGATTGACAAAGACCATGTCGCCGACTCCAAACTCAATGTCAAGATGTTTCCGATTGTACTGCTCAACTGTGCGAGACTGTGCTTGCCGAATGGCTTCCTGCAAGTACTTGCTTCGTTTGCCAGAGCCCAACAGCCATTCCTTTAAGCGTGGATTGTTGACACCCAGCTTATTGGGTATGTCAGGGTGTGACTTCGGATTCCAGCCATAACAAGCGAAGAAGGGCGATACACCAATCGTGCTGTGTACCGTGTTGTTGTATACAAACTCGGCGGCATGTAACAGATCGTACCAATCATTCTGCTCGTAGTTGCAGTACATGCGAAGGTACTGCTTGACAACTTGATTGACTCGCTCAGTTTGACCATCTGTCTGAGGATGATATGCCGTACTAAGCGATTGTTTGATGCCGAGCTCGCTTGTGAACAACGACCACGATGCTGAGATGAACTGGCGACCACGGTCGGACACGATGTGGTCAGGGATACCGAAGCGACGGAAGAGGTCAATCTTGAGCATCCTGGCTGTGTCTTCCGACGTCGCGGTCTTGTGTGTCGGAGCAAGCAATGCGAACTTGGTGAGACGGTCGACGATGACTAGGATTGAGTTGAACCCTTGCGAGGCTGGCAACCCTTCGATGAAGTCCATTGAGATGGAGCCCCAAGGCCGTTCTGGCGTCAACAGCGGCTGCAGAAGACCGTACGGTCGGTGACGAGGAGCCTTGTAACGAGCACAGACAGGGCAGCTTGCGACGTAGTCCGCAATCCATGCTGTCATTCCAGGCCAGTAGTAGTGACGGCGAGCTAGCTCTAGCGTTGCGTCTCGTCCTACATGACCTGCCGTCGGTCCATCGTGGCAATGCGACATGACCATGTAGCGCAGATGCTCAACCAACATTGACTGGTTGTCGACAAGCTCAGCGCTTCTTGGGGTTACAAGGTGCGGCCCAGTAGGGTTGGCAACAAACATGGTCTAGTCTCTTAAGTAAAGTTGTTCCGTTTGATGAGTA